>CM066033.1:587634437-588884437 GCA_033557465.1 Ichthyophis bannanicus | reverse complement strand
GTCTTCGAGATGGAAGATAAGGCTATGGAGGCCTAGAGGCTTAGTTTAGCAGTGAAAACCATGAAAATCACTAGAAAAGAAAATTTGAAAATAAAAAAATGGAAGAATTATCAGGACTGGTTTTGGATTCAACGGAACTGTCATTGACGAGAAGGCAGAAGCACTATGTTCTACAAAAAAGAGAAGTTTTTCGGTGGTGACAGGATGATGTGTTCTGCTGGCTCTGCGGAAAATGAAGAACTGAGGAGAGTAGTTGGGAAGGCAGGCATGCAGGTGCAGTAGAGTGCTCCCAAAGGCTTTTCTACTGGACGCTGGGGAGCGTTCCCGCGCAGGCTCCATCGGTGACATTCACCCATTGAGAAGACTGCATTCCTGCTTGTTCCTGGAGATGACATATTACTGAAAGGGGTCAAGGAACAGCATTCACACTGATGAACCATTTTCACTGGATAAGACATGCAGATGCTGAACTCACTTCTCCCTTGGAAGGGAGCATATAAACATAGGGAGCATATAAACATAGTACAGTATATGATGGCAGATAAAGACCAATATGGTCCATCTAGTCTGCCCAGCAAGGTGGCAAGAGTAAGTGAACCTGCCGCTCCTTTGAGGTCACCCCTCCCCATGCCTTTGTTTAGGGATAAATTCATCGCTCCACGTAGGTCACCCCAATTTGTTGAGATATACGAGATAGTTATATTTATTTTGATGTTTATCCTGTTGCTATAAAGGGATCCACTGTGTCTGTCCCATGCCATTTTGAATTTTTTCACTGTATTTGCCCCCACTACTTCCATTGGGATGGCATTCCAAGCATCCAGAACCCTTTCAGTGAAAAGGTATTTCCTGACATTGCCTTTCAGTTTACCTCCTTGCAGCTTCACGTTATGCCCTCTAGTTTTACAGCTTCCCTGTCTTTGGAAGAGGTTTGTTTGTTCATTAATGCTCTAAGTATTTAAAGGTCTGAATCATCTCTCTCCTGTCCCTCTCTCCTCCAGAGTGTATAAATTTAGGTCTTAAAGTCTTTTCTCATGTCTTCTGCAGCAGACTCCAAATCATTTTGGTTGCCTTCCTCTGAACTGTTTCCAGTCTTTTTATATCCTTTGCAAGATATGAGCTCCAAAACTGAACACAATATTCCACGTGAGGCCTCACCAGTGACTTGTACAGTGGCATTAGTACTTCTTCCTTTCTGCTGGTAATTCCTCTCTGTATACAACCTAGTATCTTCTGGCTTTTGCCACTGCTTTGACACAATGTTTCGCCACCTTGAGATCCTCAGAAACAATCACTCTGAGGTCCTTCTCCTGGTCCTTGCACACCATCCTCTCACCCCCTTTCGCATACAATTTCCTTGGATTTCTGCTTCCCAAGCATTAGACCATTCTTC
This sequence comes from Ichthyophis bannanicus, assembly GCA_033557465.1. Classification (NCBI taxonomy): domain Eukaryota; kingdom Metazoa; phylum Chordata; class Amphibia; order Gymnophiona; family Ichthyophiidae; genus Ichthyophis; species Ichthyophis bannanicus. The sequence continues at coordinate 588,883,044 of CM066033.1, read as the reverse complement.
CAGCTTTTGTAGATCTTTCCTCATGTTATCCAGTCCCTCAGGGGAGTCCACTTTGTTGCAAATTTTCATGTCATCTGCAAAAAGACAGACTTTTCCATTCAGTCCTTCAGCAATATCACTCAAATATATTGAACAGTACCGGTCCCAGAACCGAACCCTGGGGCACACCGCTAATCACCTTCCTTTCATCCGAGTGAGTTCTGTTTACCATCCCTTCTCTCATCTGTCAGTCAACCAATTTCTAATCCAGTTCACTACCTTGGGGCCCATCCCCAAGCTGTTGAGTTTATTGATAAGCCTCCTATGAGGGACAGTATCAAAGGCTTTCCTGAAATCTAGGTAGATCATATCCATCACATGCCTTTGATCTAGTTCTCTGGTCACCCAAAGAACTCAATTAGATTTCTTTGGCAAGATAGTCCTTTGATGCCTTTGATCTAGCTCTCTGGTCACCCAAAGAACTCAATTAGATTTCTTTGGCAAGATAGTCCTTTGATAAAACCATGTTACCTCGAATCATGCAACCTGTTGGTTTCGTGAAAATCCACTATTCACTCTTTCAGGAGCATTTCCATTATCTTTCCTGCCACCGAGGTAAGGTTTACTGACCTGTAGTTTATCACTTCTCTATTGTCACTTTTGTGAAGAGGTACCATATCAACCCTTCTCCAGTCCTGTGGAACTTCTCCTGTCTCCAAGGATCTATTAAAAACATCCTTTAACGGCCCTGCAAGAACCTCTCTGAGCTCTTTCAGTATCCTGGGGATGTATCCCATCCAGTCCCATGGCCTTGTCCACTTTCAGTTTTGCAAGCTGTTCTAACACATCATCTTCTGTGAATGGTCTGGTATCTACTCCATTCCCATTTGTATAATTGTCCATCAGAGGTAGTCCTTCTCCAGGATTTTCTTTAGTAAAAACAGAGCAGAAGTATTTGTTTAGCATTTTTTATTTTTCAATGTCACTTTCCACATATTGGTTCCCAGCACTTTTGAGTCCTTCAATTCCACCTCTGATTTTCCTCTTCTCCCGAATATGCCTGAAAAAAGTTGTGTCGCCACATTTCACATCTTTAGCTATCCTTTCTTCTGCCTTTGATTTTGCTATCCTTATTTCTCTTATGACTCTTTTAGTTTATCCTGTATTCTCTTCTGTGTTCCTCTGTTTGCGAATTTCTGAATTTTGTGAAAGCTGTGTTTTTTGCCTTTACTTGTGTAGCCACTTCTTTGGAGAACCAAATGGGTTTCCTTTTCCTCTTGTTTTTATTTATTTTCTTTACATATGTATCTGTTGCCCCTTTTATTGCCTCCTTTAGTTTAGCCTATTGCAATTCCACTTCTCTTATCCCCTCCCACCCTGCCAACTCCTCCTTCAGGTACTTGGCCATTTTACTGCATGATGATGTGGATACTGCAGTCCATATCACCATCGACCATTACTGCTGAAGGCAAGCACCATGTGATACAATATATAAAGCCAACAACTCCTGTCTAACTATTCAGCAGCAGGTATAGTCAGTCAGAGCACTCACAGAGATTGAGAACAGGACCGTACCAAGCTAGAAATGCACATTGTGCGACTAATAAATCTGGTGCTCCCCTCTACCCAGCCACATTCTGCAACTCACTCTTTCTGAGCTTCTTGGAAGCCCAGTGATGATTGCCCCCTTCTGTGCTTGTGTCCTGTGCGACCGCACCATTCGTACAGCCCTTGGTAGGGTCCTGATTGAAAATATAATGGCCCCAACCCAGACCAATCTCAATTTATCTCACAAAAAATGGCATGATGCATTGGCAATCTGAAACTAACAGAAAAAATACTTTGATATCATAATCAGAAAGCTGTTGGCCCCTAATTCAACTCCAGGGTTACCCAATTCACCAACTGCATGAGCATCCAAGAGATGAAGAGACAGAAATAGACTATAGTCTTACATCATATTAATCTAGAATGATTAATTTATTAAAATCCCAGATTGGTGACTTCCGGTGGCATGGTGAGCTGAGTAGGACGCTTCCTTCTTAGCTCCGGAGCCCGCTCCTTCCCCCCATTGATTTTCATAGTTTTGGCCAATAGTTTACTGCTCCAGAGTGGGGGAACAACTTTGCAGGGTACGGGGGTTCCTTTGAATCGACCACCTATACTGGGAGAGCACCATATGGCGACTAAAATTCCACGCAGAGCGCGCCCACGAGGAGGGGAGACCAAGATGGCGGAAGGCGCTCAAGATGACCCGATGCCCGTTGCCGCGGCGACGATGGTGTCCGAGGTCTCTAAGGCAGTGGTGGAGGCATTAGAAGATCGCCTGGGGGGCCTGGCTACACAGATCACTGCGGTGGCCCAGGCGGTCTCGGATTTTACCCGTCGAGTGGAGCATGCGGAGAGCCGCATAGGAGCCCTCGAGGACATGCGGGTGCAAGACGAGGCTCGGCTTAAGTAGCTGGAGGAGGCCTTGGTGAAACAGCAGGACAAGTTGGAAGATTTGGAGAATCGGAGCAGACGCAATAATTTAAGGTTCATTGGCATAGAGGAGTCTGTGCCTGAGAAGGATTTGCGACAACACCTGGAGAAGTGGTTGCCTGCTAATCTGCCCCTGGCTGCTGATATGGGGAAGATTATTTTGGAGCGAGCGCACCGATTGGGGCCTTACCGGGCTGGAGATCGCCGGCCTAGGGCGGTGATTGCCCGTTTTCTCAATGCGGCGCAGAAAGACAGTGTCTTGCGCGCATCGCGGCAGTCGCGCCATACCGGAGCCAACGTCTGCAAGGTACTGATTTTTCAGGATTACTCGGCGGGTGTTTCATTGCGGCGCAAGGCTTTCAAGGAGGCTTGTAACCGGCTGATTGAGCGCGGCCTCCGATTCACCTTGGCATATCCCGCGATCCTGCGAGTGAACTGCGACAGTGGCAACCGTGTATTCTCTTCCCCAGCGGAGGCGATGGACTACTGCAATAGCCTGGGTTGAGTGCTGGAACCACGAGCGTGGTCAAAGCTGCGTTCCTTCTCAGGTAATGGCTCCCTTGCTCACAGGCCGGTGGATATTGTCCTTTGGTGCTTGCAAGATTCTACTTTGGGACATTCAGCCAGCGAAGACTACTTCTCCCTTGCGGGGAGTTGGTGTACCACCCACCCTCATGCTGGTAGGGGGCTTCTGGAGGATCCTGCATTGTTGAACTCAGTGTTATGCTTTATAATAATAACACTATATAAGTACAATCATTATATTATAATTTGATTTAACTTTATACTCTGGGGCGTTTGGTTGTTCTTTTCTACTAATGTGCTGCAGTACATGCGGTGGTTTGGTCGGTGGTGGGCATGGGGTCTCGTTTTGTCGGTGGGGGGGGGTGATGTTAATTTATTTTATTTTATTTTATTTTCCTTTCTTTTCTTTTCTTTCTTTTCTTTTTTCTTTCTTTGATCTTATTATACTTGCTCTTATTCGTTTATATTCACTTTTATGTTATTCTAATCTGTTGCTGCTGTTTCCTTTGTACCCTGCTTTTTCTTTTCTTTCTTTTTTTCTGCTTTTGATTGTTCTCCTCCCATTATGCACTTCTTATTTTCCTCTTTCCACTCCACCTCCTTCAATTGCAACTGACCTGTTTCACTTTGGAGTTTGGTTAAACATGTGTTTACAATATAGTGCCAGATAATTTTTTGTTTGAGATTATTGGATGTGGTGGACCCTGCTTTGGAGAACTGGGGGGGAGGCCTACTACAGGTCTCACCGGTCCAGTGTGTGGTGAGGCGACATGGCTCCGAGGCCCCCTCTTTAAATCCGGGCCTTGGATTTTCTGCCATCTCGATGGGTTTAGTTCTTCTCTCCTCCATAACGCTGGGGTTAATAAATTGGGAGTGGCTTTCTTAACCAGGGCTCCACACATTAAACAGTAAGTAAGGATTTGAGGGTTTCTTTGTTTGGTTTTTTTTGTTACATTGCTAGCTCTCTGACTGGGAGCTCTTAAAAGGGTTTTGTGTATATTTTTTAAAGCAAGGTTATTTCATTTTTGCTGTTTTAGGGGAACTGTACTTGAGCACAGTAGGTTGCTGAACTCTGTAACCTCTTCAGGTTCAGGAACTGCTAACACCTCATCAGGAGTTAGTGGGCCTGTTTCCTGAGTGCAATTGAAGCCTGCATAAAAAGGCTGCTTTGCCCTGCCCTTTTGAGGCTTTCTTAACCAGGGCTCCACACATCAAATAGTAAGTAAGGATTTGAGGGTTTCTTTGTTTGGTTTTTTTGTTACATTGCTAGCTCTCTGACTGGGAGCTCTTAAAAGGGTTTTGTGTATATTTTTTAAAGCAAGGTTATTTCATTTTTGCTGTTTTAGGGGAACTGTACTTGAGCACAGTAGGTTGCTGAACTCTGTAACCTCTTCAGGTTCAGGAACTGCTAACACCTCATCAGGAGTTAGTGGGCCTGTTTCCTGAGTGCAATTGAAGCCTGCATAAAAAGGCTGCTTTGCCCTGCCCTTTTGAGGCTTTCTTAACCAGGGCTCCACACATCAAACAGTAAGTAAGGATTTGAGGGTTTCTTTGTTTGGTTTTTTTGTTACATTGCTAGCTCTCTGACTGGGAGCTCTTAAAAGGGTTTTGTGTATATTTTTTAAAGCAAGGTTATTTCATTTTTGCTGTTTTAGGGGAACTGTACTTGAGCACAGTAGGTTGCTGAACTCTGTAACCTCTTCAGGTTCAGGAACTGCTAACACCTCATCAGGTGTTAGTTCCCTCCCTACCCACCCCGACTCCCACCCACCCCTAGTGAGCAGTCTTGCTTTATAGGGCACCTCCCCCTTTAACACTTCACAGTGAATTGGACCAGCACATTTTGAATATAATTAAGGAGATTTAACTGCTTTTTCTCTGAAAGGACAGCTGCGAAACCAGCTGGTACTTGGTAGTTCTCTCTCTCTTTTGCTTTAACAGATACCTAAGCTCCACAAACAGAACAATGGCTGGGAAAAATCGTATTGCTAAAGCTGTTGCCCCGTTACAGCTTCTGCCTTGGTCCAGACAGAGGTCCTATTGCCAGTTGAAGAACCGGTTCCATGTGCAGGGTGCCTGCATGCTGAAGCTCTGAGGAAACAAGTGGAGGAACTCAGAGAGGAGGTGGCGAGGCTGAGGAGCATTCAAGACAGTGAGAAGTACATTGATGAGATGCTGCTTGCAGCAACCAGGCTCTCAAGCACAGGAGAAGATGGGTGCCAACAGAATGTCGATGGTTGGACAACAGTCACCAGAGCCTGCAAAATCAACAATCCAACTTCTCCAGCCCTTGAATTGAAGAACCATTATGCAGCCCTGGAAGTGGAGGAGGTGAAAGCATCCCTGGAAAGGGAAGAACCAGAGTTCAAGTACCCCATAGTTGCGGAATCAGTGACCAGAAGGAAACGAAGGGTAGTGGTGGTTGGAGACTCTCTTCTGAGGGGTACTGAGGCGTCCATCTGCCGACCAGACTTGATGTCCAGAGAGGTATGCTGTCTGCCTGGTGCCAAGATCCAAAATGTTACGGAGAGTTTGCCGAGACTCATCAAGCCCACTGACTATTACCCAATGTTGCTAATCCATGTTGGAACAAATGATACTGCCAGGTATACCTCGGAACGTATCAAAAGTGACTTCATGGCTCTGGGACAGAGGGTGAAGCAGGTAGGTGCACAGGTGGTGTTCTCTTCAATCCTCCCTGTTGAGGGTAAAGGCCAAGGCAGAGAGGCTCGCATCCTGGAGATTAATGCATGGCTGCGTGGATGGTGTCTTTGAGAGCGTTTTGGTTTCCTAGACCATGGGATGCTGTTCCAAGGGTTGCAGAGCAGAGATGGCATCCATCTGTCCAAGAAAGGTCAACACATCTTTGGTAGTAGACTGGCTAATCTACTGAAGAGGGCTTTAAACTAGATTCGTTGGGGATGGGTGAAGAAAGCCCCCAGGTAAGTGAAAGCCCCCAGGTAAGTGATACATTAAATACCTTTATGGAAATGGGTAACAGGGGTAACATATGGAAAGCAGTGAGTATTAATGCCCGTAGCATGGGAAATAAGATCTCTGAAGTTGAAGCTTTGGTGGGAGTGGCTGACTTAGATTTAGTGGCAGTTACAGAAACATGGTTCACAGAAAACCATGACTGGGATGTAACTATACCTGGCTATACTTTATTCAGAAAGGACAGGGTAGGAAGAAGGGGAGGAGGAGTAGCACTATATGTAAAAACTACTATTAAAGCTTTGGAATTACAGAGCTTAAAAGGGAGAGAGGAGGCATTGTGGGTTAAACTAGAAAGAGGGAAAGAGAAATCTATTTGCATTGGTGTGATATACAGACCTCCCTCACAAGAGGAAGAGGTGGACAGAGAGTTAATTGAAGACATACGCAGCATTGCTAGGAAAGGGGAAGTGCTACTGCTAGGAGATTTCAATATGCCAGATGTTGATTGGCACATTCCTGCTGCAGTATCATCTAGGAGTAAGGAGATCCTGGATTCTCTACAGGGAGAACTATTCAGGCAATTGGTAACAGACCCCACACGTGAAGGGGCCATACTGGACTTGGTGCTTACCAATGGTGAAAGTGTTTCTGATGTTGTAGTGGGAGATCATTTTGCATCCAGTGATCACCAGATGGTGTGGTTCAGTATTAGGACTAGGGCTGTTAGAATCCATTCCAAGGTGAAGATCTTAGACTTTAGGAAGACTAACTTTGCGAAGATGGGCCAATACCTCAGGGAGTCATTAGTGGGATGGGAACAGCTGGGGGATGTAGAACAACAGTGGACAAAACTGAAAGGGGGTATTTTAAAGGCAACCAACCTTTTTGTTAAAATGGTAAATAAAGGCAAAAGGAACAGGAGACCGCTATGGTTTTCGAAGGAAGTAGCTGAAAAAGTGAAGAAAAAGAGGGAGGCCTTCATGAAATACAAGAGATCACAGAGAGAGGAAGACAGGCATCTGTATTTGGAAAAACTTAGAGAAGCTAGCAAAGTAGTCAAGAAGGCAAAGATTCAAAAGGAGGAGGAAATAGCCAATGCAATAAAATGGGGGGATAAGACATTTTTCAGATATATTAGTGAGAAGAGGAAGGGCAAAAGTGGTATTGTCAGACTCAAGGGTACAGGGGGGGAATATGTAGAAGCTGATAAGGATAAAGCGGAATTGCTTAACAAATATTTTTGTTCTGTGTTCACAGATGAAGAACCAGGAGCAGGACCTCAGAAAACACCCACAAATAAGAACAGAAGCGAGGGACATCTTGAACAATTTTCAGAAGACTGTGTTCGTGAGAAACTAGCTCAACTTAAAGTAGACAAAGCGATGGGACCGGATGGGATACACCCTAGAATACTGAGGGAACTTGGGGACGTTCTAGCAACTCCACTGACTGACCTTTTCAATGCCTCGTTGGAGTCGGGAGTGGTGCCAAAGGACTGGAGAGAGGCTCATGTGGTGCCTTTACACAAAAGCGGAAGTAAGGATGTGGCTGAAAACTACAGGCCGGTTAGTTTAACTTCAGTGGTGAGTAAATTAATGGAAACACTGTTGAAAGAGAAAATAGTGAGGTTTCTGGAGTCCAGCGGATTACAGGATCCGAGGCAGCAGCATGGATTCACCAGAGGCAGGTCTTGTCAGACAAATCTGATTGATTTCTTTGACTGGGTGACCAGGGAGTTGGACCGAGGGAGAGCTCTAGATGTGGTGTATTTAGATTTCAGTAAAGCCTTTGACACTGTTCCTCACAGGCAACTTATAAACAAACTGAGCACCCTAGGGATGGACCCTAAAGTTACTGCTTGGGTTAGAAATTGGTTGGGTGGGAGGCGACAAAGAGTACAAGTAAATGGAGCTCACTCTGAGGAGAAGGATGTTACCAGTGGTGTGCCCCAGAGATCTGTCCTTGGTCCGATTCTTTTTAACATCTTTGTTAGTGATATAGCGGAAGGGCTGTCGGGTAAGGTTTGCCTCTTTGCGGATGATACCAAAATCTGCAATAAAGTAGACACCCAGGAAGGTGTAGATAACATGAGATCATTAAAATCATCTCTAATACCTGAGGATTGGAGGATCGCCAATGTAACACCAATTTTTAAAAAGGGTTCGACGGGTGATCCGGGAAACTACAGACCAGTGAGCCTGACATCAGTACCGGGAAAAATGGTAGAAACCATCATAAAGAATAAAATTACTCAGCATGTAGATAGTCACGACCTAATGGGAGACAGCCAACATGGCTTTAGACAAGGAAGATCTTGTCTTACTAATCTGTTATGTTTTTTTGAAGGAGTGAATAAACAGGTGGACAAAGGTGAGTCGGTTGATATTGTGTATCTGGACTTTCAGAAAGCCTTTGACAAAGTCCCTCATGAGAGACTTTTGGCAAAACTAAAGAGTCATGGGATAGGAGGCAGTGTACTACTGTGGATCAGGAACTGGTTAAAAGATAGAAAGCAGAGGGTAGGGCTAAATGGCCAATTTTCCCAATGGAGAAAGGTGAATAGTGGTGTACCCCAGGGATCTGTGCTGGGTCCGCTGCTTTTTGACATATTCATAAATGACCTGGAAAGTGGAATAACAAGTGAGGTTATCAAATTTGCAGATGACACAAAACTGTTTAAAGTTGTTAAAACCCAGGAGGATTGTGGAAAATTGCAAGAGGATCTTGATAAATTGGAAGACTGGGCATCAAAATGGCAGATGAAATTTAATGTGGAGAAGTGCAAGGTTATGCACCTAGGGAAGAACAACCCAAACTATGGTTACACGATGCAAGGTTCCACATTAGGAACCACCACCCAGGAAAAAGATTTAGGCGTCATTGTGGATACCTTGTTAAAACCCTCGGCCCAGTGTGCAGCGGCGGCCAAGAGAGCAAATAGAATGCTAGGTATGATAAGGAAAGGAATGGAAAATAAAACAAAAGATATTATAATGCCTCTATATCGTTCCATGGTGAGACCGCACCTTGAATATTGTGTGCAATTCTGGTCACCGTATCTTAAAAAGGATATAGCGATTTTAGAAAAGGTTCAGAGAAGAGCCACCAAAATGGTAAAGGGGATGGAAGGCTACTCCTATGAAGAAAGGCTAAAAAGGTTGGGGCTCTTTAGCCTGGAGAAGAGACGGCTGAGGGGAGATATGATAGAAGTCTATAAATTAATGAACGGAGTGGAACGGGTAAACGTAGATCGATTGTTTACCTTATCAGAATATGGAAAGACTAGGGGACATGCAATGAAGCTACAGGGTAAACTATTTAAGACTAATAAAAGAAAATATTTTTTCACTCAACGTGTAATCAAACTCTGGAATTTGTTACCGGAGGATGTAGTAAAGGCTGTTAGTGTAGCTGGGTTTAAAAAAGGTTTGGACAAGTTCCTGGAGGAAAGGTCCATAAACCATTATTAAGAAGGGACCCAGGACTTCAATGCTTGAACCAGTACAAGCACTGTGGAACCTGTGTCCCTTGGGGAAACTGCTAGGTACGTATGACCTAGATTGGCCACTGTTGGAAACAGAATGCTGGGCTTGATGGACCTTGGTCTGACCCAGTATGGCATATCTTATGTTCTTATGTTCAGGGATCTGGCTAAGCTTGAAGAATGGTCTAGAATTTGGCAACTGGGATTTAATGTTAAAAAATGTAAGGTCATGCATTTGGGCTGCAGCAATCCAAGGGAGCAATACAGTATAGGAGGTGAAGTACTTTTGTCCACTAAAGAAGAGCGGGACCTAGGCGTAGTTGTGTCCGATGATCTTAAAGTAGCTAAACAGGTAGAAAAGGCGACGGCAAAAGCTAGAAGGATGCTTGGGTGCATACGGAGAGGAATGGCTAGCAGAAAAAAGGAGGTGATAATGCCTCTGTATAAGTCTTTGGTGCGACCTCATTTGGAGTATGGTGTGCAATTCTGGAGACCGCACCTTCAAAAGGATGTGAACAGGATGGAGTCGGTGCAGAGGGTTGCTACTAAGATGATTAGTGGTCTTCATTATAAAGCATATGAGGACAGACTTAAGGATCTTAATATGTACACCTTAGAGGAAAGGCGGGATAGAGGTGATATGATTGAGATGTTTAAATACCTCCGTGGCATAAATGTTCAGGGAGAGAGCCTCTTTCAATTGAAAGCAAGTTCTGCGACGAGGGGACATGGGATGAGGGTGAAGGGAGATAGATTCAGGAGTGATATGCGGAAATATTTCTTTACGGAAAGAGTAGTGGATCCGTGGAATAGTCTCCCAGTGGAGGTGGTAGAGATGAGGACAGTAACTGAATTCAAAAAAGCATGGGACCAACACAGAGGATCTCTAAAGGTAAAAAGTGGACTGTTATAGTTGTTATGGAAGGACAGACTAGATGGGCCTTGTGGTCTTTTTCTGTCATCATGTTTCTATGTTTCTGTTTCCTGGCACTCGCCATCTCGCTCAGTTATGGAAGTAGGAGAGACGAACGGTAGTCTGGGTAACGCCTCCGGGGAACATGATCTACTGCTATGTACGCCCCTGATTGCTGGGGCTGCCCCTCTTCTTACTGCTAGTATTCTTCCTGTGAGAATAATTCCTTGGAGGGGCCCAGGGTGGAGGTTTTGCGGTTATGTTGTTCGGGGGGGGGGGGGGGGTCAGATAAAAGTTGTTAAACTCGGGGGGGGGGGTTAGTTTGAGGTTTGGTGTAGGGCTGGGGTTGATCCAAGAACTCACTAGTTTGGTTGACTAAGGATAGCTGGCAGGGAGTGGTAGTGTGGCTGGGGGTGGGAGGGGGGGGGGCTCTGCATGTCCAGGGAGTCACAGTGGGGCCAGAGGTGGTAGACTGGCGGAGGGTGGTTGGTAGGGCTGTTGGTGTGCTCGGGGGGGGGGGGGAGGAAAGGAGAAGGCAGTTGGGGGGGTCGGGGTAGCAGGGGTATTAGGCTGGTAGTGGGGAGGGGTAGGGGGGGTTAGGAATGAATGTTGCTGGATGGGTTTGCTTGAGAAGATGGATGGAGGTCAGTGTTCATGGGTGTTGGCTTGGCTGCTTGGATGTTGCTGGTGTGGAGGGGGGCCCTTGGCTGGGGGGTCTCCATCTAGCGGAGTTGTGGATTTCTGCTTTACGGAATTTTCGTTATCTCATGAGTCCTGAGTAGTGGTATTCGGTTAGCATCTTGGAATGTTTGCAGTTTGGGGTCTCCAGTGAAGCGTTATAAAGTGCTTCAGCATCTGAAACGTCAGCGGCTTGGTGTTATAATGTTGCAGGAAACCCACCCGACGGCAGCGGAGCATGCAAAGTTGGGCAAGGGTCACATAGCTCATGTGTATGGGGCTCCAGCTGTTGGAAAGAAGCGGGGTGTGGTTATACTAATTGCCAACTCGGTCACTTGGACGGAGGAGCGAGTGGTCTCTGATGTGGAAGGTAGATGTTTGTGTATGGGGGCTGTTAGATGGCAGGAAAGTTGCACTGTGCTCGGTATACGGACCCAATGTGTATGAGGCCCGCTTCTATCAGGCTATTACACGAGTACTGGCGGACACAAGTGGGTATCAGGTTATACTGGGAGGAGATCTCAATGAAATATTGGATGTCGGTATGGACTGTTCGGGCTTGGCTGCGAGTGGGAGCAAGCGGGCCCGTCGGCGCCTTTGGGGGATCTGTGAAGCGCATAAGCTCTTGGATATCTGGAGACTTTTGCACCCTGGGGACCGGGATTATACCCATATGTCTAGAGCCCACGGAACATGGTCCCGTATTGATTATTTTCTTATCTCGGACTCGCTATTCAGCTGTGCCTCGAAGGCAGAGATTGGGCCTTCCATCCTCTCGGATCACGCGATGGTTACCTTGGAATTGCGTGGTAGTAGTCCATCTCGGAGTCAGCTTTGGAGATATCCACTGGATCTTTGTGGGGATGTGCACTTTGAAGCGCATTTGCAGGACCGCTGAAGAGAATACTTGGCCTTTAATGCTCAACCGGTGATTATCTCCAGCCCTCCTCTGGGAAGCGGGTAAGGCCGTCATGCGCGGGGAAATCATTAGTTATCATAGTCTCCGCCGGAAGCGGCTGAACCAGCGAATTCTTTTGTTAGAAAGGGATTTGGGCAAAGCGAGGAGGGTGGTGGCTGGGTGTAGAACGGCATCCAATCAATGTAAGCTGCGGGAGCTTCAGACTGAACTGGAGATGCTCCTCCATCGGAGGGCCCAAAAATCCATGTTGTATTATCAATATAAGTTGTACCAACACGGGAATAAGGCGGGGAAGCTGATGTCTTCCTTGATGAGGCCCGCAGGGGGGTTCTCGGCAAATTGGGGCCATCCGGCACGCTGATGGGACAATTCGACGGGAAGCGGTGGATATTGAGAATGTTTTTACTGAATTTTTCAGGCAGCTCTATGCGAGCGATGGGGATAAGGAGCTAGAGGGCCGTAATTTTCTTGATGGCTGTACCCTGCCGCGGCTTTGTGCGGAGAATTTGGAGGTCCTCAATCAGCCCATTACGGGGCGGGAGGTTCAGGTGGGGATCAAGAACTTGAAGAATGGGCGTGCGCCTGGGGTTGACGGCTATCGTAGCGAATTTTACAAGGTTCTGGGTGATGCCATCGTGGCTCCACTGGTGGGGTATTTTGAGGAATTGGTGCAGAGGGGAAGGTTCCCATTTGAGCCAATAAGGCTCTGGTCACTATTTTGCCTAAACCGGGCAGGGACCCACTTTTGCCAGGCTCGTATCGTCCTATTTCGCTTCTTAATGTTGATATTAAGCTCCTAGCTAAAATCATGGCTGATCGGCTAGCATTATAATTGCCGACTCTGGTTCATCGGGATCAGGTGGGCTTTGTGCGGGGGCGCCATGCAGCGTATAGTCTACAACGTATCTTACTCTCTATCAGTGCGGGACGGTTAGCGGGGGACCCATCTTTACTTATCAGCTTTGATGCCAAAAAAGCGTTCGATCGGGTCAATTGGGGCTTCATGTATCAAGTACTAGCGGCGATGGGGTTCACGGGTTTCTTTGTAGACGTGGTCCGACTATTATATGCAGATCCCATTGGGGCCGTTATGGTTAATGGGGTCATGTCCGCTGACTTTAGTATTCAGAAAGGTACTCGTCAGGGTTGCCCGTTGTCCCCACTTTTATTTGTTCTGACGCTGGAACCCCTTTTGATTCAGATTCGGACCACATCGCAATTCTGTGGTATTCTGATGGGGCGGGAGGAGTTCCGCGTGGCAGCTTTCGCTGATGATTTGTTGGTGCATTTGGGGGACCCTTATATTGGGTTGCCTAGACTGTTACAGCTTATTTGGGATTATGGGATGCCCTCCGGATTTCGACTTAATCTCGAAAAGTCGGAGGCTCTGTTAATAGGTGCAGAAGAACAGCCGAACTGGCGGGGAGAATTCCCTTTGAAGTGGGCAGTGGGGTACTTCAAATATCTGGGCATCTATCTGCTGGCGAACTTAGGGGATCTTTATCATCTCAATGTCTCCAAGATACTTAGTGCAGTGGCGGTTAGTGTTGATAAATGGCGTGACCTGCCGTTATCGTTAGGGGGTCGGGTAGCTTTATGCAAGATGGCCATTTTCCCTAAGATACTATATCTGCTTCAGATCCTCCCATTGTTTTTAAAGCGCTCGGATCTTCGCCAGTTGACGCGCCTATTCAACCGGTTCCTCTGGCTCGGCCGAAGGCCAAGGGCGCGCCTGGAGATATTCCGGCAACCCTGGCGTTGGGCGGGATAGGATTCCCTGATATACAGAAATATAATATCGCTTGCTTATTGCGGTGGGCTCGGGACTGGATATGGGACTTGGAGGATTGTTCCCCATTAGGGTTGCTCAGGGCTGCAGTGAATCCTTTCCATTTGCGATACCTTTTACATGCTAAAAACGTTAAGGGGCTGCCTGGTGATTTTCGGGGCATCATATTGGATCCTGTGCGGAAAGCGTGGAGATATTTTTGCTCAGGGCACCGGATCTCGGCAAATTATACACCCTACCTTCCCATTAGGGGGAATGCAGAGTTTGCGCCGGGCGTGGGAGGATCTTATTTTGCTTTGTGGGAGGAGTTGGGAATGGTAAATTTAGAGCATGTGTTAACCTTAGATGGGGGGGATGATTGAATTTTCTGTGCTATGTCAACAATACCCCCTAGGGGGCAAGGATATTTTTAAGTACGCGCAGCTCCGGAGTTATGTCCGTGGGGTTCCTGTGGAGGCTTTGCAGGGGGAGGTATGTTCGACAACTGAGTTGGCGCTTTTGGGGGGAGAGCCTGGGGCGCGCATGTCTGGGTTATACAAGATGCTCTGGGATGGGGCTTCGTCCATCGCGGTGGATGAGTTGGCGGCGGCTTGGGCTATGGATCTTGGCGAAGAGATCAGTGGTGAGGAGTTGGTAGGTGGTTTGACTGCTATCCCGTCCTTAAGCGTGATGGTGCTCCATAAGGATACCCAGTATAAGCTACTGCGTCAACTATACTTTGCCCCTCTTCGGGCGTGGCATGCGGGGGTGGGTGACAATCATTGCTGTCCACGGTGTGGTGAACCCAGGGCCACATTGGGACATATGTTTTGGCGTTGCTCGCGAGCTCAGGTTTTTTGGGGGCAGGTATTGACGTATTTGACCAACTGTCTGCAGCAGCCTATACTTTTGAATGCTAAGAATATTGTGTTAGATCTCTGGGAGGATGTGGGGGGGGGGCGATTTGGGGCAAGTTAGCTTGCGCTGGTTACGGCTCGTGTTGGTGACTGCTCGTATGACTGTGTTACAACAATGGTTGGATGTTCGGGGCCCCACTTATGGTGCCTGGCAGGTACAGCTGCATAGGATTTTGCTTATGGAAAAGATGCATGCTTATGGGACGGTGCGGGGCTGGAAGCGTTTTCTGGAGGCCTGGGGACCTTATCTAAATTTGCTACCGTGGAGGGCTCGTAGTCGAATCTTGAGTGAGCACTGAAGGATTAGGCTTAGTTTTTCTTTTTTTTTTCCTTCTCTCACTTTGGGGATAGCCTGCCGGTTCTGGGACAGATGCAAACCCTGTTGAGTGGACAGGCGGGGGGGGGGGGGTTACAGTGGGAATTAACCAGCACAGCGGACGTTCACCTGATCGACTGATGGTGTTGGGCTCGGGAGAAGAGTTCACCCTGGGCCTGCTCATGTTCCCATCTATATCTTACTACTCTGTTGGGCTCGCTGGGACATGTGCGCTGGTAGGTTTGGGTTTGGGGGGATGGGAAGGGAGGGATGGGGGGGGCTTGTTACAGTTGTACCTTTGTATTTTTTGTACCCCTTAAGTTTCCATGTGGGAGTCTCTGTTTCTATGTCCTCTGTATTCTGCTTTTTTGCAATGTGACTCCTACTATGGAGTTATGTCTGTTGTTACTGGTTGATTGAATAAAAGAGATTTAAACATAAAATCACAGATTGGTTGCTAATTTCTGTATGGACTAAGGTGGAACTGGGGGTTGTCTGACTGGGATATAGAAGCTATACAGTATGTAGTACAGGAACTCAAGTCAACCTGGGTGAGAAAGGAAAGGACATGGCACATTGAGTACTGATGCAAGGATTTTAATATAATATACTTTTAATTCTACAGACTCTTCATTATTATTTGGCAAACATCTATATGCTAATACAGATGACACAAAATTATTCAGTTTTTAAACCACAAGAAAATTGTGAAAAATTGCAAGAGGACTTTGAGAAATTGGGAGACTAGATGTCCAAATGGCAGATGAAATTTAATATGGACAAGTGCAAAGTCATGCACTTAAGCAAGAACAACCCAAACTATAGTACGATTATACAATGCAAAGTTCCACATTAGGCATCACCACCCAGGAAAATGATCTAAGAATCATTGTGGATAACACGTTGCATACAGAGAGGAATTACCAGCAGAATGGAAGAGGTACTAATGCCACTGTACAAGTCGCTGGTGAGGCTTCACTTGGAATACTGTGTTCAGTTTTGGAGATCATATCTCACAAAGGATATAAAAAGACTAGAAATGGTTCAGAGGAAGGTGACCAAAATGATTTGGAGCCTGCATCAAAAGACATATGAGAAGAGACTTGAAGACCTAAATATGTACACTCTGGAGGAGAGGAGGGACAGGGGAGATACGATTCAGACCTTTAAATAGTTAAAGGGTATTAACGAACAAACAAACCTCTTCCAAAGACGGGGAAGCTGTAAAACTAGCGGCATAACATGAAGCTGCAAGGGCGTAAACTGAAAGGCGATGTCAGGAAATACTTTTTCACCGAAAGGGTGGTGGATGCTTGGAATTCCCTCCTGATGGAAGTGTTGGGGGCAAATACAGTGACGGAATTCAAAGTGGCTTGGGACAGACACAGTGGATCCCTTTATAGCAACAGGATAAAATCAAAATAATAATAACTCTCTTATATCTTAACAAATAGGGGTGATCTACACTGAGCGGTGGGTACACCCTTAAACAAAGGCATGGTGAAGGGTGACCTGCACGGAGCGACAGGGGCACCTACTCTTACCGCCTGGCTGGGCAGACTAGATGGACCATACTGGTCTTTATCTGCCATCATAAACTATGTTACTATGAAGCCCTGTGCTCGGTGTACAGCGGCAGCCAAGAAAGCAAATAGAATGCTAGGAATCAAAAGGAAAGGAATGAAAGGAAAGAGTGGAGGAGTGGCCTAGTGGTTGGGGCAAGGTACTTCAGGCCGGAAGGTCGGGGGTTCAAATCCCACAAGAGGACAGCAACCTTGGGCCGGAAGGACTGGGGTTTCTAGTCCCACAGGTGCTCCTTGTGGTCTTGGGCAAGCCACTTAACCCTCCATAGCCCATGTTCCCTGTAAAATAGTTATCTCCAAGTTATAATGCCCTGTTCAATGTAATTTCAGTTTGTTCAATGTAAACCGCACTGATGCAGAATAGCGCGGTATATAAGAGAATGTAAATAAATAAATAAAATGAAGAATAAAAGCAAGGATATTATGGTGCCTCTATTATCGCTCCATGATGTGACTTCACCTTGAATATTCTGTGCAGTTCTGGTCTCCATATCCAAGAAAGGATACAGCATAATTAGAAGAGGTACAGTACAGAGAAAAGTGACCAATAGTATAAAAGGGATTGAAGGGTACCCCATGAGGAAAGGCTTAAAAGGTTAGGGCTCTTCAGCTTGGAAAAGAGATGTCCGAGGGGAGATATAAAAAAATCTAGAAATTCACGAGTGGCGTGGAACGGGTAAACGTAGATCGGTTGTTTACTCTTTCAAAAAGTAGAAAGACTAGGGGACATGCAATGAAGCTACAATATTTTATCACTCAATGCATAATCAAACTCTGTCATTCATTGTTGGAAGTTGTAGTAAAAACTGTAAGTGTAGCTGGGTTTAAAAGAGGTTTGGACAAGTTCCAGGAGGAAAGATCCATAAACCATTATTACAAGTGGACTGGAGAAATCCACTGCTTGCTCTTGAGATAAGCAGCATGGAATTTGTTTACCTGTTGGGAACCCGACAAGTACTTGTGACCTGGACTGGCCACTGTTGTAAACAGGATACTGGGCTTGATGGACCTTTGGTCTGACGCGGTATCTTATGTTTTTATGTACTGAATGCGTGGACAATCATTGAGCACTTCCTTAAAATTAGATATATAATTGATATGTCCTCTGGAAGAGCACGGGAGGTCGAGGGGGACCTTGATTGAGGATCGAGTCGAGACTTCATGGACACGAGGATCGGCTCGGTCTCCGGGTTCGACTTGGACGTCGAGGTCCCAGGGCAGATGCACCGGTCAGACTGGCAATCAGCATCCGCTGCTGTTCCATGAAGCCAAGCTGCTCTCCAAGGCCATCAGCCTGAGTCCAAGCTCAGGAGACCCAGCAGCCCCCGACTCGGGCCCCGACGGAGTCAGGCCCGACGTCGGCTCTCCCGGAGGAGAGTCCACGAGGACAACAGAACTTACGTGACTCGGGGACTCCAGCTCCATGCGAGGTAGTTTGGACGGCCTCTCCGACTCCAAGAGCCCGGGGCGGTGGTCAGGGCTACGCGACCTGGCCCTTGAGGACCCAGGGGCCTCCACCAACGCCGCCCTCACAAACCTCTTCTTCCTTTTGTGCTCCCGAGTGGGAGACCCCCTCTCAGAGGAACCACGATAGCGCTCAGGGTCAGACTCCCGAGATGTTGAGGCCTCTGACTGAAGTCTGGACCCGGCCGGACGCGGACTCTGAAAAAATTCTCTCTTGCTGATGCTGACGGCTCCAAAGTGCCTTTGACGACATTTTGCCGCACGGGCCACAGACCAGCGGGTCATGGTCGGGCCCGAGGCATCGGAGGCAGTAGTCATGTGTGTCAGTGAGAGACAAGTTTCTTGCACCGATCACATTTTTTGAACCCGCTGGCAGCCATCGAGGGAAAAAGGGCCCCTGCAAGGTCAAAAGACCGAGTTGCCAGTGAAAATAACAAAAAAGGCGCGAACGCTAGTCACGAAGGACAAAAACAAAAAAGAAACTCCGGACTTGATACCGGTGTACCGAGCCCAGGCAGGAAGGGGAACCGATGTCGAACCGGATAAGACAAAGCGAAAATCGCAGAAAAAAAAAATCAACTTTTCCCGGGTGACACAAACTCAGTCCGTTGGGCTCCGCGGAAAAAGAAAGACTGAGCAAGATGGCACCCTTGGGTGGGAAGGGGACCGCACATGCGCACTGCATTCCCAAAGGCTTTCTTTGAAAGCTGGGGAAATGCTCCGCACGGGGGCTCCGTCGGTGCCGACGTCACCCATATGTGAGGGCCGACTTCCTGCTTAGTCCTGGAGAAATAACTTTCCATGAAAGAAACTTTAGGTCTGAAGTGGCTAAAGGTTCAAAGGGCGGTTTCATATGCTGACCAAGAACAAAATTTAGATCCCATGCCACCGGTGGTGGTTTAATGGGAGGTTTTGTTAAAAGTAGGCCTCTCATAAATCTTGATATAAGTGGATGAGAGGAAATAGGTTGTCCATCGAAAGGTCTATGAAAAGCAGCAATAGCACTAAGATGGACCATAACTGAATTGGTCTTCAGACCAGAAGTTGATAATTGTAGAAGATACGCTAGTAGCAACTCTACAGGTACTAAAAGGGGGTTAAGTCCCTTTTGTGAACACCAGATAGAGAAGCTTTTCCACTTGAAAGTGTAGGAACGTCTTGTGGAGGGTTTTCTTGAAGCCAGGAGGATATCCTTTACTTGTTGAGAAAGGTTAACATCCTGGAATTCTAGGCTTTCAGTAACCAGGCCCTGAGATGTAGGGACTGGGGACTGGGATACAGTAAAGATCCGTTCTCCTGCGACAGGAGATCTGGAGCATTCCCCAACTCCAGAGGAGTGGTTTGAGAGAGACGCAGAAGAAGAGGATACCACGTTTGCCATGACCAACGTGGAGCTATGAGTATCATACGACCTCTGTCTCTCTGAAGTTTGAATAAAGTCTTGGGAATGAGGGGAATGGGTGGGAAGGCATAGAGGAAGTCCTGTCCACAGTGGAGTAGGAAAGCATCTCTTGCCTGACAGTTTTGAGCCGGAATTCTGGAACAGAATCGAGGAAGTTTGGCGTTCTGTGGACTTGCAAACAGGTCTATATCTGGTGTTCCCCAGATTCGAAACACTCGAGCAAGCTGGTATGAGTGGCAGGACCACTCGTGTGGCAGCAGTATTCGACTGAGTTTGTCTGCCCACAAGTTTTGAATGCCCGGAAGGTATACTGCAAACAGGTGAATTTGTAACTCTCTGGCGAGGGCCCATATTCGCAAAGCTTCGTTGCATAGAGAAAGAGAGCCTGTTCCACCTTGCTTGTTCACATAGAACATAGCTACCTGATTGTCAGTTTGGACCAGTACTGTTTTGTTGCTGAGATGGCCCTGAAAGACTTGAATAGCATTGAAAATGGCTCTCAGCTCTAGGAGGTTTATGTGAAGAGAAACCTCCTGTGAGGTCCAAAGACCCTGAGTGGAGAGATCGTGCAAGTGGGCCCCCCAACTCATCTTGGACGCATCTGTCGTCATAGTGGTTTGGCATAGAGGCTGCTGGAAAGGAGAGCCTACAAGGAGGTTTTCCAGGGATTGCCACCATTGCAGGGATGAAATCAGACGTGTGGTAGTTCTGATTTTGTCTGTTTGTCGACCCGAGGCTTGTGACCACTGAGAGGAAAGGGTCCACCGTACTTCTCGCATGTGGAGGCGAGCATAGGGAACCACATGGACAGTGGATGCAATGTGTCCCAACAGTTGAAGCATCTCCTGAGCAGTAAGGAATACCTTCATAGATGCTTGAGATGCCAGTTGTATTATATGTAGACAGCATGGCTGGGGCAGGAAAACCTTTGACTGCTGTGTGTCTAGACGAGTCCCTATGAATTCTAGAGATTGAGAGGGGGTGAGATGAGATTTTGGGAGGTTTATGACCAGTCCCAAGTATTGAAGAATTGTCATTGCTCGAGAGAGAGTGAAGCTGGCCTCTGGAGCTGTCGATGCTCGAATGAGCCAATCGTCTAAGTAAGGGAAGACGAATATTCCCAGAGTCCTCATTAATGCTGCTACCACTGCCATGCATTTTGTGAAGACTCTTGGAGCAGAGGCTAGTCCGAAAGGAAGAAGTCTGTACTGGAATTGTCTTCCTTGGATCAGGAATCGAAGAAACTTCCTGTGATCTGAGTGGATGAGAATATGCGTGTACGCATCTCTTAGATCTAGAGAACATAGCCAATCCTGACTTTGAAGGTATGGTAAAAGTGTTCCGAGGGAGATCATCTTGAACTTTTCTCGGAACAAATACTTGTTTAATTCTCAGAGGTCTAGTATAGGCCTGTGTCTCCCTGTCTTCTTTGGAATAAGAAAATAGGGGGAGTAGAACCCTGTCCCTTGTTGGGATATGGGCACTTCTTCGATTGCTCCTTGAGCTAGAAGTGATGTGACCTCCTGCCACAAGAGGTTGGTGGCAGGGCCCTGAGAATTGAACTGTCTCAGAATTGTAGGTGGGGGCAAGTTGAGGAAATGAAGCTTGTATCCCAATCTTACAATGGACAGAGTCCAATTTTCTGATGTTATTTGTTGCCATCTTTTGGCAAAATGGCATAGTCTACCTGGAACGGTCCTAGACCTTTTAGGGGCAGAATGACTAAGTTCTCTAGGTAGAAGTCAAGACCCTGAGGGGGCTGGGTCTGTTGAGCCGGTTGAGCTTTTTGAGCTTTTGGCTTTCTCTGCTGTCTGTTCTGTTGCTGTCCCTTTTGGGAAACATGAAGTGGACAGTGAGTTTGATGGGTGTAAGATTGGTAAGACTTATTTTTCTTACTGAAAAAAAGGTTTCTTGAATGTTTTCTTTTTTTGCTGGGTTGGCTGTAGCCTTTGAGAATCTGTTCAAAGTAGTATTGTCAGATTCAAGCTGATTAGCCTTGTCCTGCCAGTCCTTACCAAAGAGATTTTCTCCTGTACAAGTAATGTTTCCCAGTTTTTCTTGCACCCACTGTTCCAAGTCTGATGCTTGAAGCCAAGCAATACGATGTGCTCCTATGGATATAGCAGAGGTTCTGCTAAGACATTCAAAACAATCAAAGGTAGCATGGTTCATTAATGTAGAGACATTCAGGGCATGTTTGACCAGAATAAGGTAGTCTGCTCTTTTTTTCCTCTGAGACAGAAGGACTAATGAGCTCTAAGTCCTTTGTGACTTCTTCCAGGAACATTCCCATATAAAGACTATAGGAACTGATCCTGGCTACCAGCATGGAGGATTGAAAACATCGACGGCCAAAGGCATCGAGTGTCCTGGATTCACGGCCTGGAGGATTAGAAAAGTGTGTTTTTGCACTCTTGATTCTTCGCATGGCCGATTCCACTACCATTGAATGGTGTGGTAACTGAGTTTTTTGAAAACCAGGACAACTTGGCACTCGGTACATAGTGTCCAGGCGTCGGGAATGTGAAGATATCGATAAAGGAATCTCCCACATGCTCAACATTAGATCATGTAAGATCTTGTGAAAGGGAAGCATAGCTGCTTCCTTGGGAGCCATAGGGTATTGTAGAATTCTTAATTCCTCTGCCCTAGGTTCTTTTTCTGGAATCACAGTGATTGCAAGGCCTTTTGCTAAATCACGTATGAAGTCCTGGAAGGACATATCCTCTGGAGGAGACATCCTGCGTTGAGGAGAGGGAGTTGAATCTTCTAATAGATTCACTCTGGTACCGGTAGAATCAGAGTCATCGGAATTGGAAGACTCAAGCACCAGGTGCTCCTGTGACGCATGGTATCGGTACCGCTCGAAATCGGTACCAAAGTGTCTCGGTTCTTGATTCCCGATACCAGACATCGGCATGGGGGGGGGGGAAGCAATCCTGTCGAAGCAGGTGTTGTTGGTACCGATACCTGTGGAACCGTCTGTTGCGGTCTTAGCGGTACCGAGGCTGCTAAGAGGGCCGCTAGACTGCGTTCGATAGCGAGGATTCTGTGATCCATTGCTCCTGCCGATGCCTGGGTGCCAGTACCAGTGGATGCGGCCATGACCCCAGAGCATGGCACCAGTAGTTACGCAGAGGTCGAGGCCTCTGGAACATCCCGGAGCCCCGGGGCTGTTTTGCTGGTGAAGTATCCTCGAGGGAAACACCTGAGGCATCTCGATACTTCGAAGGAGATTTTCCCCTCGAGGACTGGCTAGTTTTATTTTTGGTTAACTGAGATCCATGGGAGGAAGATGAAGCCCTGGAAGACGTCGATGCAACTGACATTGTGTCGGAGGCAAAAAAGGTACCGAGTTTTGCAGCTCTATTCTGCCAGCCCCTCTTGGTCATTCTCATGCAGGAGAGACACTCGTTGGAGAATGTTCAGGACCCAAACATTTTAGACACCAATCACGGGTGTCGGTGACGGAGATGGTACCGCCACATTTTAAGCATTTTTTGAAACCACTGGCTGGTTTCTCCATGCTTGAAGAAAAAAATGGGCCTAGTGGCCAAAATGGCATCTAGCACCAGAAATAGGGAAAAGCCCTGAAGAAAAAAAAAATATATTTTTTTTTTAAAGAAAGAAGATGAAGAGAACCGATGGTACCGGTAGGCGTCGAATGAAGGCAGACGCGACCACAAAAAAACAAGAAATAAAGGAAGATTTTCTGTGGTGACAGGGTACCGTGTCCTGTCGGCTCCGCGGAAAATGAAGAACTGAAGTGAGAGAGGTACAGAGGCGGGAAGGCAGCACGCATGCACTGTGGGATGCTCCCAAAAGCTTTCCTATTGGATGCTGGGGAGTGTTCCCGTGTGGGCTCCGTCGGTACCAATGATACCCATATGTGAAGACTACATTTCTGCTTGTTCCTGAAGATAGTAAATACTGGCAGCGATGGCAATGGACACAGGGAGGGGGGCACTGGGGAGACAGCAGGATGGACGGTCTGCCTACAGCACCTCCAGTCCTTGCACTGGTCCTGGTTTACTGTATAGGAAATTGATGGATGTGGACATATAAAAGGTTGCTTTGTGTGTGGGTGGGTGAGTTAAGTGAATGGAGTTAGCTGTTATAATGGCTGACCCCTATAAAGGGAGGGAGAGGGGTTGGTGGGTAGTATTAAGAAGGCAGAAAATAGTGGGTGGGAGTAAGATCTGGGGAAGTCTTTGTTGGGCTGGGATGGTGGGTTTTATTTGCATTGTTTTTATTTTGTTATATAATGTCATGATTGTAAACCAAGATTGCAGCATTTAATAAATGACATGAAAAATTGTGCCTTTTTGTCATAAACATGACATTTACTTAGCCATCACCCCAAAAAGGGCTTGTGTTGCAAACATAAAAATGCCCAGAGTGCTCAGCAGTAGTGTGGCCACAAGCTTCAGGTGAGAGGAAAAAAAAAAAAAAAGACTTGGAGTATTTATTATTTTATCTATACAATTTCAACATATAATTCAAGAATTAATCTCACATATAGAAAATTTAGTTTTGACAAATAATATTTTACAAGGAATAATACTTTACAAGGAATAATACTTTACAAGTTAAGTTCTTCTTACCTCAATTAATCCCACTAGTTTTGATTTCCACAATCACAGTTTCCCTGTTTTAACTCAAAGCTTTATTTGATTTTTTTGTCCATTTTGTCAGTTTGTCTTGAGTAGATTTAAGTTCCAAGGAGCAGGGACCTTCTACTATACCTTTGTAAAGTGCTGCATACATTTATAAGTACTATACAAAAAACCATAATAAAAAAACAAGGATAGTACTCCCTCATGTCTAACAAAATTATATTTGGCCTTAAAGTGAGGGGCGATCCAAAACAGGAATTTGTGAGCTGATGTTACTTCAATCACATATCAAAAGTAAACTGTTAAAAAAAAAAGGGAAGGCTAAGCTAGAAGAAGCAATTTAAATAACAGCATAAATTACAGGTAGTCAGTGACACAAAGACAAACATCATCTAAATTGTTATTCAGATCACATTCGAAAGAAGCAACTTAGCATCCAGAAAATTTCTCATCTGATTTGGTTCATAAAATACACGTGTACTCCCTTAAATTGTAGCATGTTTTTTCAAGGGAAACAGAGCAAAAAGATAAGCTCTCACAGCAGTTGTTCCCTGTCACATGAACAGAAATTCTTTATAGCTCTGCTGCATTGTTTTAGATAAATCTGGAAAAGCCTTTTCCTAAAAAAAGCAAGCATGTTTACCTGTAACAAATATTCTCTGTAGATAGCAGGTTACCTGTCTCCCACATGGAGGACATCATTTGAGATGCTGAAGGCTGGAGTAATTGTAAACAATGCTTAGAGTTTTCTAGAGTGTTCTAGTGCGCATGTACTCGAGTTCTCACACCAGGGTTGTCATGTGGGTCACCTCTGTTCCGTTTGTAGCTATTTCCTGGAGAAGCAAACTGCTTGGAGAGGGTTTTGTAAGGACTGGTATCTTGCTATCTTTGGATAATACTTGTTATAGGTAAGCAAATTTTCTGAAGACAAGCAGCATAGCAATCCCCACTTACGGGAATCTCTAGAAACAGTTGTCTTTAAATTTTTAAAAAAAGAAGGAAAATGTAAATGAAATGCCAGTGGGCAAAAACATGTTTTTTGTTGGCAACTGGCAATTTTTAATATTTTATCTGTGTGTGTTTTTTAAACAAAGGCAACCTGGAAATACTAAAAATGGACCTTCGAAGGGATGGAGCTGTATTCTAATCCTCAGAGAGATTTATCAGGACAGATTAAGCTAACCTACTGTTGCATGGGGAGTTGGTATCCAAACAGTAAAGGGATGTGAAAGTGTCAACAAATCTCCACATCAGAGACTTGTAGATCTCTTCCATGGAGACCAACCTCAGGTGGGCCACTAGTGCTCTAACACCATGAGCTTTAAAATACCCCTCCGGACTCAAGACTACCTGGGCATACCAAAAAAGAAGATGCAGTCTGCTATCCAATTAGACAGTATGGGGATAATTTTATAACAGCTCACTTAGGTTAAGGAGTGTAAGAAAATGCTGATTTTTAGTATATTTTATAAAGACATATAGGCACACAGAGACATAAGAATTGCTGCTAAACTAAAGGCATGCACTTTTACACCAGCTCAGAAGCAGGTATAAATGTTCATGTGTGCGATCTCTGCGACCATGCATATTTTATAAAGAATACTTATACTTTCAACTTTGTGACTTTGGCCATATTCAGCCAAACTTTGCCCAAGAACGTGCCTACATGCATGTCACATAAATGTATATGCTGTTTTATCACCGTGCAAACTTTTATTTATGTTACCCATGTGGAAATTTTATAAAAGCTGTTTTACACTTGAAAAAAAGTTTATAAAATTACATGTTATAACAATAATTTCATAATAAAATGCTTATGTAAAGAATCCAAAAACTTTATCTATTTTATGCCTATTTAATAAAGGCAAATTAATGTTACCAGAACACTCTAAAAATTTTTTTAGAAGAAAGGCTATTATTACTGACTTTTAGATTTTTATGAATATCATCATATACCTCCTGTATCTCATAAATGGTGCTCCCAAGCCAAAAAAACATTTAAAAAAATTAATTGAATATTTATCTTGAAATACTGCTATTACTATTGTTACTCCAGGTATTTTCAGTTAAGTATTTGGGCTTTAGTTCAATGTGTTCTTTTCACATGCTTTTGGCTTGGGAAGCATGTGAAGATATTCCTTCAAGCCCAAAAGTTGATGATGATGATGGCTGCTGTTTACATTTTTTTTTCATGGAGTGTATTAAGATAGCAGATTAAGAAACCTGAATGTTGTTGCTTCTTTGTTTAAATTTTGCTTTCAAGAGTGTATTCTGATAGCATTAATTTGTTGTTTTTTTGTTTGGTTTTGAACACAGTCATCTTATTTTTGAGTTTGTTATTTCAAAAAGGCAGCATAGGTGCCTTAATAAAATACTATCTCACAACGATGCCTAATGGCACATAAATTTAGACCTGCTGCAAAGGAGCTTTACATGTGTGCATATACTCTATGCACGTCATGCACATTTTATAAAATACACATGCACATTGCAACTCTGCTCCAGCTCTGGCCAAATCATGTCCCCAGAATGCCTTTGGAGAGCACATACACTTGTATGTGAGGATTAAGCCACACAATTTTATAATTACTATTTTCCCTGTGTAAAACATTCTTTATACACAGAAAGCGCTTTATAAAATTGCCTCCAATATGCTTTGCAATGGCGGTACCAGGTTTACTGGGATCAAAGGAAACAAAAAACTAGATGAACTTTCTAAAAGCTTAGTCTGCTCCAAGAAGATGGCTAAGCTCTACTTACAGTTCAAATTCACAAAGCACATTCACTTTTGTGGACATGTGGCCTGGTAAAAAAATGTTGGAAGGATGACCAATTAGGCTAGACGCCCAACATTTTCATAAGCAGGAATTTAAGATGCATCCATGTAACGTTCTATTATGAAAAAGCTTTGAATAGGCTGGATAAGCTACTAAGACTAGAGGTTCTGCATGCTGAGGAGATCGCTACCAAAAATAAGACCCTCCAGGTATGTTATTTTAGCACATAGGAGTTCAGTTATTCAACAGGAGCTTTTTTTTTTTTTATTGAAATTTAACAAAACTTACAGAAGCAAGCATAAAGAAACATTCGATGATCCATAACAGAAATCATAACAAACAAGCAAAAAGAATAAGGCAATACATCAATCCTAGCCCACAATATGGGAAGATTTTAAAGTAACAAAATAGGAAAAACCAAGAGCTAAGCTCTAAATTCCAGACAGCTTTAATCTAACCACCCGCCCCAGTCACTTAGTGCCAAGCCCCTCTTTATCACAAAGAAATACCTCAAGCTGAGTAGGATCAAAAAATATAAACCTTGATCCCTGAAATGTTATCAAACACAGGGATATCTAAGAAAAAACGTAGCTGATAAAACAACCACCCTAGGCTTAAGGGCCAGAAAGCCCTGTCTCCTAGTTTGAGCTGCCTTACAGACATCAGGAAACATCTGCACTCTAGCACCACAGAAAGGAACTGACATATTCTTAAAGTAACTCCGAAAAACAAGAGTTCTATCTTGGTCAGAAAGAAATTAAACCAACAAAGTGGCTCTAGAGGAAATATTATCTTGTGAGTCCTCCAGGAATTTGGTGAGCCCCAGGCCAACTTGGCCTTGAACTTCATCAAACCCCCCCCGGAGAGCCCCGAGAAAGCCCTTTACCAGTCAAGTAATAAACTTTAGAGAGACAAATGGAGTCAGCCGAAGCAAAGCCCAAAGCCTCTCTAAAATATTTCTTCAATAGAATTTCAGCAGACAGCAAACGACAAATAGGAAAATTTAACAAACGAATATTTTTAACACGAAGCATGTTGTCATACTGTTCCATCTTATGGTGTAAAACTAAACTATCTTTAATATGAGAAGAATTTACAGCCTTAAGAGCCTGACACTGATTTTCACAACCAATAACCAAATTAGAAATATTCCCCACCCTAGTATCCACCTCTAACAACCGTGTAGTAATCTCAGAAGAGAAACTACAAAGTTGTACAACAGTAGGCACTAAAGAACTTTCAATACGGGTTACCACCCGCAAAATATCGGCCAGAGTTACCTGATCATCAGGCACTACTCTGGCTTCACCTGGCCCATACAACCGGTTTCAGTTTTTCCCCAACGTCTATCGGGGTACTCTGCAGAAACCGCGTACCCTCAGAGGCAGACACAGGGGGGGATATATAGACTGGATGAGAAGGTGGTGTCTGGTCCGGGGAACTCAGAGACACCGGAGATGGCCGGAGTACAAGAAAATCAGGGTCAAGTGTAGCATCAGTGCCAGTCAATACCTTGACATGTCTGTCCATAGGGCCCACCGCAGGCTCAGCTGGTACCGCTAACTCAGTTTTCTTCTTCCTTTTACCCATTGAATTCACCACAGCCGGAGGATAGCCCTGGGTACTATGCTCCTTCGATGCTCCAAGGGGCTCCCAAGGGGCCTATTATGCCCCTTGTATCTAGCCCCTTCTATCGCTGCCCCGACTAGCGCCTCCGGCTGCGCCAAACCAACGGACTTTTAAGGAGACTGCCTTTCTGCTCTCCTGAGGCGAATCTCTCACTGTTCCGGTTTTAAAGAGGACCCGATGACGTCGGGGCCGCCGGAACAGAAGCCTGCCACTCCAGATCTCTGCGCTGCCTCTCTGCTCTCCCGAGGCGAATCTCTCACTGTTCCGGTTTTAAAGAGGCCCCCGATAACGTCGGGGCCGCCGGAACAGAAGCCTGCCACTCCGGATCTCTGCGCTGCCTCTCTGCTCTCCCCTTCAATGGGAGCTTTTATCCATTGGGTTAGTACCATATAGAGATCCCATGACAAAACAGGAACTTAATGAGAGGCTTCTTTAGAAACAAGCCCCGCATCAACTGAGCTAAAAGCTGTACAGAGATACGTTTATCTTCTAATGATGGTGATAAGCACCAATTGCACCGAGGTGAACCCTGAGTTAGTTTTTAAACCTGACTCTGACAGATAAAGATTTTCAAGCTGTTTTTGTGTAGGATAGGAGAAAGGGTCTAGAGTCTTTCTTTCACACCAGAAGGCAAACCTCCCTCGTTTAAAATCATACGACCTTCTAGGAGAATTTATTCTAGAAGCCAGAATACTAAACATATTATCAAGCAGATTCAAGGAACTGAACACTACCTTCTCCACTACCAGGCTGTGATATCTTGGGACTATTGCTGGGATGTAAAGCATAGTTACTCACCTGTAACAGATGATCTCTGGGAACAGCAGAAATTTAGTCTTCACATATGGGTATCATCGTTATCAACG
Source organism: Ichthyophis bannanicus (assembly GCA_033557465.1). Classification (NCBI taxonomy): domain Eukaryota; kingdom Metazoa; phylum Chordata; class Amphibia; order Gymnophiona; family Ichthyophiidae; genus Ichthyophis; species Ichthyophis bannanicus. The sequence goes on along the minus strand of CM066033.1, from coordinate 588,853,790 downwards.
GAGCCTGCGCGGGAACGCTCCCCAGCGTCCAATAGGAAAGCTTTTGGGAGCATCTCACAGCACCTGCGTGCTGTCTTCCCACCTTTCCCAACTGTCCCTCTCCAGTTGAGTTTAAAGCTGAGACAAAGAGAAAGGGAAAGAGAGAAAGAGAGAGAGATAGAGAGATACAACTCCTAGGGGAGGTGGATGGGTTGTGAAGAATAAATTCCTGCTGTTCCCGGAGATCACCTGTTACAGGTGAGTAACTATGCTATCTCCAGGAACAAGCAGGAATGTAGTCTTCACATATGGGGACTCCCTAGCTGCAGATGCCAGGGAGAAGGCCCCAGAAGTTGTGTGCCCTTGTGAAAGGGCTCCACTTCCTCCCATGGATCTCTGGCATCCTACCAGGGATGGTGGGTAGGAGTTGATTAAGTATGGAACAGGTGTTGAAGAACAGCCTGACCAAACAAGGCATCCTGGTGGGAGTCCTTGTCTAAGCAGTAATGGGCTGTGAAAGTATGAACCGAAGCCCAAGTAGCTGCTCAACAGATGTCGTCGATAGACACAGAGTGAAGATGAGCCATAGAGGCTGCCATGGCTCTCACACTGTGAGCTGTGACATGGCCTTCAAGAGGAAGGTTCTACCTCTCATAGGCAAAAGATATACACTGTGCAATCCAGCTGGACAGTTTTCTTTTGGAGACTGGAAGTCCCAAATGACTAGTATCAAAAGCAACAAAGAGTTGAGAGGACTTTCTATGTTGCTGTGTCCTTTGCAAGTAAAAGGCTAAAGCCCATTTACAGTCCAAAGTATGAAGATTCCTTTCTGCATTTGAGGCGTGAGGCCTTGGGAAGAATACAGAAAGGTAAACCACTTGGTTTAAATGAAAAGGCGACACCACCTTTGGCATAAATTGTGGATGAGTCCTAAGGACTACCTTATCATGATGGAACCTTGCATAAGGAGGATCAGCCACCAACGCTTGCAATTCACTGATGCGACATGCTGATGTGATTGCAATAAGAAAGATGACCTTCCAGGAAAGGAATTTCAAAGAGGTAGTAGCTAATGGCTTGAAAGGTGGCTTTATGAGCTGCCCAAGAACCAGATTTAAGTCTCATGCCACCGGTGGTGGCTTAATGGGTGGCTTAATGGGAGGCTTAGTTAAAAGAAGGTCTCTCATAAATCTCGCTATGAGAGGGTGAGAGGAAATAGGTTGTCCATTTAGAGCAGGGGTCTCAAACACGCGGTCCGCGGACCGCGAGAGAACGTTGTGCGGCCCGCGACGGCTTCTGCTGCTGCTGCCGTTGCCGCCGTGGCAACGGCAGAATCGACGGTCAATTTAAAAAAAAAAAACTGGCTTCTGCTGCTCAAGCAGCAAAATCAGCTGTCCTGCGGCCCCTTCCTCTCTGCCCGGAGATCCCCGAGAGTGCTCCATCAGCGGGTGCTTTTCAAGCCGCGAAGAGAGTATTTCCCTCTCGCGAGGCTTGAAAAGTGACTAGGTTTAAGCCGCGCGAGAGGGAAATACTCTCTTCGCGGCTTAAAAAGCACGCCGCAGATGAAGCACACTCAGGGCTCTCCGCGCAGAGGGGAAGGGGCCGCGGGACAGCTGATTTTCTGCTGCAGCAGCAGAAGCCATGTTTTTTTAAATTTACCTGGGGGGGGGGGGTGTAGGAATGGAAATGGGCTATTGGCAGGGGGGGGTGAAACACTGCAAATGGGCTATTGGAAGGGTGGGGGGAAGAATGGAAATCCGCTAAAGCCAGGGGGTGGGTATGACGGGAAATGGGCTATTGGCAGGGGGGGTTATGACTGGAAATGGGCTATTGGCAGGGGGGGTTATGACTGGAGATGGGCTATTGGCAGGGGGGTTTAGGACTGGAAATGGGCAATTTGCAGGGGGGGTTATGACTGGAGATGGGCTATTGGCAGGGGGGGGTTATGACTGGAAATGGGCTATTGGCAGGGGGGTTATGACTGGAAAAGGGCGATTGGCAGGGGGGGTATGAATGGAAATGGGCTCTTGGCTGGGGGGGGGTATGACTGAAAATGGGCTTTTGGCAGGGGGGGTTATGACTGGAGATGGGCTATTGGCAGGGGGGGGTTATGACTGGAGATGGGCTATTGGCAGGGGGGTTATGACTGGTAATGGGCTATGGTGGGGGCTAGGACTGGAAATGGGCAGGTGGGGGTTAGGAAGGACTGGGGGTGGGCTGATGGGGGAGTTAGGACTGGTAATGAGCTATGTAGGGGCTGACTGAAATGGGGTAAGGGGGGTTAGGGCTGGAAGTGGGCTATTGGCAGGGGGGGTTATGACTGGTAATGGGCTATGGGGGGGGTAAGACTGAAAATGGGGTGGTGATGGGGGGTAAAACTGGAAGTGCGCTATGGGGAGGTTAGGACTGGTAATGGGCTATGGGGGGTCTAGGACTGGTAATGGGCTGGGGGGGGGGGGGGTTTGCTAGGACTGGAAATGGGCTGAGTGGTAGGGGGGCTTGAACTGCAAATGGCTGATTGGGAGGGGGTCTTGGAATGGAAATGGGCTGTGAGGGGAGGGAGCTAGGATTGGAAATGGGCTGATGGGGGGCTAGGATTGGAAATGGGCTGATGGTGAGGCTAGGATAGGACTGGAAATGGACTAATGGGGGGACTAGAAGGGAGCGGATGCTGGGTGGGGCTGGAACTAGAAGGGAGCTGATGTTGGGGGAGGATTAGAATGGGATGGAGCTGGGAAAGTGAAATGGAGAGGGGAAAAATATTTTGTCTGGGAGAGAAAACAAATCTACAATTGGCCAGGTATTGGGAGAGTAAGTGGGGATTGAGGATGGAGGGGTAAAATTTGAGTGGATGAAATAGGAATGAGGAAAGAGAAAAAGGAGAAAGATTAGTATGTTAAAGCAGATGTAGAGAGAGAATGGAAAAAAAACTAGGAGAGAAGAAAGGGCAAATGGACAGCAGACGATGGAGAGTTAGCAGAAGACATGAAGAAACCAGAAGAAAGTGGCTGGAACAATTGCAACTGAAAAAAATGCACAAAAGGTAGAAAAATATCTCTTTATTTTGAATTTATTAACTGGAATATGTCAGCTCTAGGAAATGTGCATCATTAATGTTTGCGCTTTGTTTAGTACAAGAGGAAATTAATTTATAGTTTTATTTCTACAGTGTTGTTGTACATTCCAAGTTTGGCTTTTGGGGTTCCCAGTTTAATTATTGTCTTCTTGTTTCTAAATCTTTTAGTCTTTCTTTATCCATACTCATTAAAGAGGCATGTTTACTAAAAGTTAGTGTATGGTAACATTATGCAAATATTTATGCAAATGAGGCCCCTTATGCAAATGAGGCCCCGCGTCTTATGCGGCCCCCGGGTTACTTTACAAGTCCTCATTTGGCCCTCAAAGCAATTTGAGTTTGAGACCCCTGATTTAGAGGCTTGAAAGAAGCTGCAATAGCACCAGTGTGCAGCGGCGGCCAAGAGAGCAAATAGAATGCTAGGTATAAGGAAAGGAATGGAAAATAAAACAAAAGATATTATAATGCCTCTGTATCGTTCCATGGTGAGACCGCACCTTGAATATTGTGTGCAATTCTGGTCGCCGTATCTTAAAAAGGATATAGCGATTTTAGAAAAGGTTCAGAGAAGAGCCACCAAAATGGTAAAGGGGATGGAAGGATACTCCTATGAAGAAAGGCTTAAAAGGTTAGGGCTCTTTAACCTGTAAAAGAGACGGCTGAGGGGAGATATGATAGAAGTCTATAAATTAATGAACGGAGTGGAACGGGTAAACGTAGATCGATTGTTTACCTTATCAGAATATAGAAAGACTAGGGGACATGCAATGAAGCTACAGGGTAAACTATTTAAGACTAATAAAAGAAAATATTTTTTCACTCAACGTGTAATCAAACTCTGGAATTTGTTACCGGAGGATGTAGTAAAGGCTGTTAGTGTAGCTGGGTTTAAAAAAGGTTTGGACAAGTTCCTGGAGGAAAGGTCCATAAACCATTATTAAGAAGGGACCCAGGATATTAATGCTTGAACCAATACAAGCATTGTGGAACCTGTGTCCCTTGGGGAAACTGCTAGGTACATATGACCTAGATTGGCCACTGTTGGAAACAGAATACTGGGCTTGATGGACCTTGGTCTGACCCAGTATGGCATATCTTATGTTCTTATGTTCAAATGAACTCTCACTGAATTGGTCTTAAGCCCTGCATTAGATAAATGAAGGAGATACTCTAGTAATGATTCCAGAGGTATCGCAAGAGGGTTAAGACCCTTCTGCGAGCATCATATGGTAAACCTTTTCCACTTGAATGCATAAGAGCATCTTGTGGAAGGCTTCCTGGAAGCATAAAGGATATCCTTTACCTGCTGAGATAGGTTAAGACCGTGAAGTTCTAGGCTTTCAGCAACCAGGCCCTGAGATGCAGAGACTGGGGACTGGGATGCCAAAGCATCCTGTCCTCCTGAGAAAGGAGATTTGGAGCAGATCCTAACTCCAGAGGCGGAGCTTGAGAGAGATGTAGGAGCAGAGGGTACCACATTTGTCATGGCCAATGTGGAGCTATGAGAATCATATGACCTCTGTCTCTCTGAAGCTTGAACAGGGTTTTGGGAATTAGGGGAATGGGTGGGAAGGCATAAATGACCTGGAAAGTGGAATAACAAGTGAGGTTATCAAATTTGCAGATGACACAAAACTATTTAAAGTTGTTAAAACCCAAGAGGATTGTGGAAAATTGCAAGAGGATCTTGATAAATTAGAAGACTGGGCATCAAAATGGCAGATGAAATTTAATGTGGACAAGTGCAAGGTTATGCACCTAGGGAAGAACAACCCAAACTATGGTTACACGATGCAAGGTTCCACATTAGGAACCACCACTCAGGAAAAAGATTTAGGCGTCATTGTGGATACCATTTTAAAACCCTCGGCCCAGTGTGCAGCGGCGGCCAAGAGAGCAAATAGAATGCTAGGAATGATAAGGAAAGGAATGGAAAATAAAACAAAAGATATTATAATGCCTCTATATCGTTCCATGGTGAGACCGCACCTTGAATATTGTGTGCAATTCTGGTCACCGTATCTTAAAAAGGATATAGCGACTTTAGAAAAGGTTCAGAGAAGAGCCACCAAAATGGTAAAGGGGATGGAAGGATACTCCTATGAAGAAAGGCTAAAAAGGTTAGGGCTCTTTAACCTGGAAAAGAGACGGCTGAGGGGAGATATGATAGAAGTCTATAAATTAATGAACGGCGTGGAACGGGTAAACGTAGATCGACTGTTTACCTTATCAGAATATAGAAAGACTAGGGGACATGCAATGAAGCTACAGGGTAAACTATTTAAGACTAATAAAAGAAAATATTTTTTCACTCAACGTGTAATCAAACTTTGGAATTTGTTACCAGAGGATGTAGTAAAGGCTGCTAGTGTAGCTGGGTTTAAAAAAGGTTTGGACAAGTTCCTGGAGGAAAGGTCCATAAACCATTATTAAGAAGGGACCCAGGATATCAATGCTTGACCCAGTACAAGCATTGTGGAACCTGTGTCTTTTGGGGAAACTGCTAGGTACTTGTGACCTGGATTGGCCACTGTTGGAAACAGGACACTGGGCTTGATGGACCTTGGTCTGACCCAGTATGGCATATCTTATGTTCTTATGGCATACAGGAAGTCCTGGCCCCAATGGAGGAGGAAAGCATCCCTGGCCTGACAACCCTGAGTCGGAATTCTGGAACAGAACCGGGGAAGTTTGGCATTCAGCGGACTTACAAAGAGGTCTATGTCCGGGGTTCCCCAAATTTGGAAAAGTTTGGCCACCTGGTCTGCATGGAGAGACCATTCGTGTGGAAGCAGAACTCGACTGAGTCTGTCTGCCCAAGAGTTTTGAATGCCTCGAAGATACACCACAAGGAGATGAATCTGATGCTCTCTGGCGAGGGCCCATAGTCGCAAAGCTTCATTGCATAGCGACAGAGAGCCTGTTCCGCCCTGCTTGTTCACATAGAACATGGCTACTTGATTGTCCGTTTGAACTAGGACTGTCTCGTAGCTGAGCTGGGTGTGGAATACTCGAAGAGCAAGGAAGATTGCTTTGAGTTCCAGGAGGTTGATGTGTAGATAGGCCTCCTGTGGAGTCCAGGTACCCTGGGTAGAGAGGCCTTGCAGGTGGGCTCCCCAACCCACCCTGTGAGGCATCTGTCGTTAGGGTGGCTTGGGGTGGGGGTTTCTGAAAAGGAGACCCTACCAAAAGGTTTTGGGGTGACTGCCACCATTGGAGGGACAAAATAAGGTGATCTGAGTTTGATATTTTGTCTGACAGGCAATCTGACGCCTGAGTCCACTGAGTGGATAAAGTCCACTGGGCTGCCCTCATATGGAGGCAAGCATAAGGAACCACATTCACGGTGGATGCCATGTAGCCTAGCAACTGTAACATTTCCCAAGCAGTGAGGTGAGGCTTTAGCACTGCTTGGGAAGCTAACTGCACAATGCGAATGCAGCGGGGCTGTGGAAGGTAGGCCCTTGTTTGTCTGGTATCCAGCAGAGCTCCTATAAACTCCAGGGACTGAGTGGGAGCAAGGTTGGATTTTGGGAAGTTTATGACAAGTCCCAAATACTGAAGGACTCCATCTGTTAGCCATCTTTGTCCCCCGAGTGCTCTCTGTTTCTATCCCTTTCTTCTTTGATTTTAAGGTGTTCCTTTTCTGGCTCTTTTTCGCAGCCCTCTCCTTTTAAACAATTTTATGTATTGTGAACCGCCCAGATGCTAACTGTATTGGGCGGTATATAAAGTTTTAATAAACAAACATTGTGCGAGAGAGGGCAACCCTGGCCTCTGGCTCTGAAGGGGCTCGAATGAGCCAGTCGTCTAAGTAAGGGAAGACAAATATTCCCAGGGTGCGGAGAAATGCTGCCACCACAGCCATGCATTTTGTGAACACCCTTGGTGCAGAGGCCAGGCCAAAAGGAAGAACCCTGTATTGGTAGTGCTTCCCTTGAAACAGAAAGCGAAAGAACTTTCGGTGAGTTGGATGGATGAGAACATGAGTGCACGCATCCTAGAGATCTAGAGAACAAAGCGAATCCTGACTCTGAAGGTATGGCAGTAGAGTTCCCAGAGAAATCATTTTGAACTTCTCTTTGAACAGGAATTTGTTCAATTCTCTGAGGTCTAAAATGGGTCTGTGTCCTCCTGTTTTCTTTGGAATAAGGAAACAGGGGGAGTAAAACCCTGTACCCCGTTGGGGAATGGGTACCTCTTCTATTGCTCCTTGAGCAAGGAGCACAGTGACCTCTTGACCTAACTGGTCATTGAGAGAGGTCTGAGAATTGAACTGTGTTACCATTGTAGGAGGGGGCATGCTGAGGAAATGAAGCTTGTACCCCTCTCTTACAATAGACAGAGTCCAATTTTCTGCTGTTATCTGACCCCATCTGGGGGCAAAATGACATAACCTTCCTGGGATGGTGGAGGGTTCTGGACCGTTTAGGGCCAGGAAGGCAAAGTTCTCTAGATAGGAGTCAAAGCCCCTGTGGAGGATGAGTTTGCTGAGCTGACTGAGGCTTAGCTGCTTTTGTCTTTCTTTGCCTAGGTTGCTGCTGCTGTCCCTTTTGGGCAGACTGACCTAAACGATGCCCCTGCTGGGTATAGGAGGGATAAAACTTTTTCTTCTTACTGAAGAATGGTTTCTTATAGGATTTTTTCCTTGCAGGATCAGCTGTAAATTTAGACAATCTATCCAAAGTGATATTGTCAGCATCTATCTCATTAGCTTTTTCCTGCCAATTCTTGCCAAAGAGATTCTCTCCTGTGCAAGGAATATTCCCTAGTTTATCCTGTACCCAAATTTCCAAATCAGATGCCTGGAGCAAGGCAATCCTACGTGCACCTATGGCAATGGCAGAGGTTCTTCTTATGCACTCCAAGCAGTCAAAGGCTGCATGAGTCACAAACTTGGAAACATCCTGGGCATGTTTGACAAGGGCGAGATAATCTTGCCTCTTATCATCAGGAAGGAGAGGGCACATAAGCTCTAAATCTCCTGTGACCTCCTTAAGGAACATTCCCATATATAAGATATAGGAACTGATCCTAGCAGAAAACATGGAAGCCTGGAAGGTTTGACGTCCAAAGGCGTCAAGAGTTCTACACTCACGTCCTGGAGGATTAGATGCATGCCTTTTTGCACTCTTTATCCTTCTCATTGCTGACTCCACCACCATGGAATGGTGTGGTAATTGAGTCTTCTGAAACCCAGGACAGGGAGGAACTCGATACATGGTGTCGAGTCTTCGAGAGTGAGGAGATGTGGTTAGAGGTGTTTACCACATCCTTAACATGAGATCATGCAAGATCTCATGAATAGGTAAGGTAGCTGCCTCTTTGGGAGCTTTAGGCTACTACAGGATTTCTAATTGCTTTGCCCTCGGCTCTTTTTCAGGAGCCACTGTGATGGAAAGACCTCGAGCCACATCTCGGATAAAATCCTGAAAGGACATATCCTCTGGTGGAGACATCCTACGCTGAGGAGAAGAGGAATCCTCAGGAAGAAGTACTCTGGTATCAGTAGAGCTTTCAGAGTCTTCAGACTCATCCGAGGATTCGAAGTATCTCCGATCCGGGTGATCGTGCAAGGCACGGTACCGTTACCGATCGAAGTCGGCATCGGAGTGGTCCGGTACCAACCTGTTGATACCGGATGGATATGCATGACTCAGTCCCGGTAGAATACCTGCCGATGTCGATGCAGTCAGTGCCGGTACCGGTTGAATTGTCTGAAGCGGTTTCAAGGGCATCGAGGCCGTGAGAAGAGCTGCCAGACTGTGTTCAATAGCCAAGAATCTCTGGTCTATCGACGCTGCCGATGCTTGGGTATCAGTACCTGAAGAAGCGGCCGGTACCCCAGAGCATGGCACCAGTAGTTCTGCTGTTGAAGCCTCGAGAACGTCCTGGAGCCCCGTTACTGCTTTGGAAGCCGAAGCCTCCCACCGGGGCAATTTTGCTGGTGAAAGTCCCTCAAGGGCAACGTCAGAGGCATCTTGCTGTCTAGAAGGAGATCTACCCTTTGAGGACCGGCTAGATTTATGTTTAGTTACCTGAGATCCATGGGAGGAAGACGAAGCCCTGGATGACGTTGATGCCACACAGGCTGCATTGGAGGGAAAAAGGGTGCTAAGCTTAGCAGCTCGGTTTTTCCGGCCCCTTTTTGACATCATCCCACAGGCAACACACTCTGAAATAGAGTGGTCAGGACCTAAACATTTGAGGCACCACTCATGGGTGTCGGTGACGGAGATGGTACCGCCATACTTAGAACACTTTTTAAAATCCGAAGCGGGTTTATCCATTCTGAAGGAAAAGTTGGGCCTAGTGCCTAAAATGGTGCGTGGCACCTGAGAGAAAATTACTGGAAAGACTCCAGAAAAAAGCCAGAAAAAAGTTTTGTTTTTTAAAGAAAAGAAAGAAGAACCACTGGCGGTAGCGGTGTAACGTTGAGGGAAGGCAGACGCGACCACAAAAAAGAAGAATAGAAGGGATTTTTTTCCGCGGAAAACGAAGAACTGGAGAGGGACAGTTGGGAAAGGAGGGAAGGCAGCACGCAGGCGCTATGGGATGCTCCCAAAAGCTTTCCTAATGGATGCTGGGGCGCGTTCCCGCGCAGACTCCGCCGGTACAGACGATACCCATATGTGAAGACTACATTCCTGCTTGTTCCTGGAGATTAGAGCTTCTTGCTGTAATTTTAGAAGCATCCCCAAGTGTACATAGCAGCATTCACATCAGTAGAACGACACAGACATCTAAATGCCATTTTAGAAAATAGCTATTTACATGTGGTGCAGCACACCACATTTACATTGGCAAGGGGCATGGTAGGGGCTGGGACAGGGAGGATTTGGGTAAGTCTAACATATCAGTGTGGATTCTCCATCTTACGAGGGGGAATCCACAATGATATTACAAAAAAATCTAGATGTCCACATTTACACCTGCCCCCATGCATGAATAAGTGTCTGCATAAAGAGGCAGTAGTAAAGCCTGAGTTATGCCCCAATCCCTTCCCTGATATCAACTGCTTGACCCCTCCCAAGTCAAAAGACCCTGCCAATTCCCCCCAAGGCACTCTATGTCCCTAGTCCCCTAAAGTCAACAGTGAGCCCCCAGCCATCCTGACCTTTACCCTTCTAGCATAAAGACCAACCCTCTACACCTTCCAATCCCTTCCCTGGGTCTTACCAGAATCTCTGGTGTATAGTAGGAGCCAGAGTGATAATCACTTGCTCCTGCTCCTTTGGCTCAAGGTTCCAAAGTGGCCACCGTAACCCCTAGTAATAATTTTGTGGTATTACTGCTAGAGGTCAGGCTGCCAAATAAGATTGAGATTACCACTAGGTGTCACAGCAGCTGTTTTGTAATCTGGAACTGAGGAAGTGATTGAGTGACTGGGGCTGGGGTAGATGTGTCTTGCAGGGAGGTGGTCAGGTAGCGGGGAGATCAAATGGTGGGGGGACATCTGTTGATAATGGTGGGGGGGCTAAAAAGAACAGGATGCCCTGGGAGGGGAGAATCAGCAAGGTCCAATGCCTTGGGGGGGGCATCTAGGGAAGATTGATGAGGGGATTGGTACTGCAGAATTCGTGTGCTTTCAGTTTGGGGAGCAGCAATTTTAAAAGGTTGCTCACACAAACGTCTTTTTCCCATGCGCAGCTTCTTAAAATTGCTGCTCACGCTGGACACGAGGAGCTACAAACATGCAGTCCTACACCTTATTTTACAAAAGGCTCTCGGGGTTATTCTGTCCCACGAATATTGGGGATGGACGTCCCGAGACATCCATCCCCGCTATTCATGGCCCTCCCTGCTGGTTGTACAGGGAAGTTAGACAGGGGCGGGGAAGGGGTGGATCGGGGGCAGAGTTAGGGCAAGCCATGGGTGGTCACTGGCCCTGGACTTACAGGGCCGATTCTAATGTCGGCCCTGTACGTCCAGGGCTGGCGACTTGTATAGGGAAGTTATTCCACCTCTGAGGTGGAATAACTTCCCCAGACGTTGTGGATCGGCGGGCCTGGGCGCGGATAGGACAGGAGGAGGCCAAGGACATTTCCCGCAGCCCAACCCTGGCCATAGGTGGCCGGATTGGGGGCTGGGCTGCAGGGAATGTTTTGCAGGAGCCGGCAGCCAGGATGCCGCTTTTCAATGGAGCCGTGGTGCCATGGCAACTGGACGCCATGGTGCCATGACTCCATTAAAAGCCCTGAGTTAAATATCCAAAGACTGAATCGCAGTCCCGGCCTGCATGTATAGGTCTGATCGCTATTCTGATCCTGTGGGGCTAGATGTGTCCCGCAGGATCAGAATCACAACACCCTCTGTACATCCGGTTCAGACTAGACGTAGAGAGGACCTCTACGTCCGGAACGGAATCGGGCTATCTTTATTTTGCATGGTTTGAAGCTATTTTAAAATGCACTACTGTGCTGCCAGTAGTCACAGTCCCCCCCCCCCCCCGCATAAGCACGATTAACATGTGTTTTTAGCATGTGATGGCAGACACGCTCGCACATTAGTCTTCCCGACTGCTAGATGCCACATGTTAAAAGGCACGTTAATCGGCTAATGGGTTGTAGTAAAAAGGACCCTTAGTTCTTGGAAAGGTGAGCATCATAGCAGCCCGAGTAAGTTCTTCAAGATGACAAGCTGCAAGATGATTGTACTGCCAGTATTACATTTTCACAATCCTTTTTTCTTGGGGTTAAACCATTTGTGTAAATATTTAAAAAAACATGAATAGCATTCTTTTAACCAACCACAGCTTTTAAATAATTCATGTATATTCAGCGCCACAGTTTCTCCACCACAAATCTGTTTTAGAGGTATCTGCAATATTATCCCATTTTGGAGTTCAGTACATCCTACACTATAAATTGTTCTAAGATTTCATACCATATTCTTTCAATCTAGTATTATTCTGATCCATTGACTTGATACCAAATAAATTCTCAGAACTATTTCTCATTTTTCTTTGGCATTTTACCCATCTCTATATTTATTAGCAAGACATAGCAATTAATCACAGTACATGAATTTCATTTTAATTAATTAGTGTGCTACTCTACTAGCAGCACCATTTACAGCTTCTTATAAACATATCCAATACAATCAAGTGTCTATGAACCAAAAATTCCTGTCAGGGTCTTGTACTTGTTTATAAAATACTTCAGTTGTAAACATCTCCAGAAATAGACATCATAAAGGATTTATTGTCTGTTATTGAAGTTGAATTCACCCATATAGAAGCCTTAGGGGTATAAATTATATACTGATGGGAGGGCCGCCGGTGGGGGGGTCACCATCAATGCAGCTGCCTTTAGTCCCTGATCCCTGGCTCTACCGTCCTGGAATTTTGACCTTATTTCTGCCTCTGACCTGCTCCTTTCTCTTTCTGCAGTGGCACCAGCACCTTTTTGATTGCTCTAGACTTGACTGTGAGATCATGAGAGGCTGTGAAGAATTGCAGGACTGCCATGTAGAGGTTGTGTCAGTTTCTGTTCACGTAAAATTTGACCAGGGGGTTCTTGAAGTTTTCCACACAACTGTAGTCTTTGGATATTAAAGAACGGTTCTAAGCAAATATACATGAACATTTCTCACTTTTTTATTGTCTCACAAATTGTTTTCATTCCAAGGGAAAACAGTGGAGTTTTCTCTTGCTTTATGTCTCTTCCTCTAGGTAAACTTTTACAGTCATCTCTTCTACATTTGTTCCATCTTGAAAACCCCATTCTACTAAAATGCTTCCATGGTACAACTCAATGTTTAAAATTAACCATTCTTGCATAACGAACCTTGGTGGACATTGAATCTTGTATTTTAAAGATCTTATGACCTGCCAAAAAAGAGACAAACTAGCCTATCGAGCATCCCTTAGTGGGCCTGTGAACCAGGCAGCATATAATAGGCAAAGCAATGCAGCCCTAGCAACAGGGTCATGTCCCATCTGGGTCAGCCCCCTATAGGTCTAAGGATTAGAGGGTAATCACTGCCAGCCCATAAATCCCTGTACCTTTAAGAAGGCTAACTGGGGGGGGAGGGGGGAGAGGAGGGGGGATGCAGTAAAGTGTAGTTACTCACCTGTAAGAGGTGATCTCTGGGAACAGCAGGAATTTAGTCCTCACATATGGGTATCGTCGGTACCGAAGGAGCTTGCGCGGGAACGCTCCCCAGAGTCCAATAGGAATGCTTTTGGGAACATCCCTCAGCACGTGCACGCTGCCTTCCCGCCTTTCCAAATGTCCCTCTTCAGTTAAGTTTGTAGCTGAGTGAAAGGATAGAGGGAGAGAGGAAAGAGACAAAGAGATAGAGAGACAACTCCTAGGGGAGGTGGGTGGGCTGTGAGGACTAAATTCCTGCTGTTCCCGGAGATCACCTGTTACAGGTGAGTAACTATGCTATCTCCAGGAACAAGCAGGAATGTAGTCTTCACATATGGGGACTCCCTAGCTGCAGATGCCAGGGAGAAGGCCCCAGAAGTTGTGTGCCCTTGTGAAAGGGCTCCACTTCCTCCCATGGATCTCTGGCATCCTACCAGGGATGGTAGGTAGGAGTTGATTAAGTATGGAACAGGTGTTGAAGAACAGCCTGACCAAACAAGGCATCCTGGTGGGAGTCCTTGTCTAAGCAGGTGAGTAACTACGCTATCTCCAGGAACAAGCAGGAATGTAGTCCTCACATATGGGGACTCCCTAGCTGCAGATGCCAGGGAGAAGGCCCCAGAAGTTGTGTGCCCTTGTGAAAGGGCTCCACTTCCTCCCATGGATCTCTGGCATCCTACCAGGGATGGTAGGTAGGAGTTGATTAAGTATGGAACAGGTGTTGAAGAACAGCCTGACCAAACAAGGCATCCTGGTGGGAGTCCTTGTCTAAGCAGGTGAGTAACTACGCTATCTCCAGGAACAAGCAGGAATGTAGTCCTCACATATGGGGACTCCCTAGCTGAAGATGCCAGGGAGACAGCCCCAGGAAGGTGCCACCCTAGAAGGTGGGAATCCTTCCTCCCATGGATCTCTGGCATCCCACCAGGGTTGGTGGGTAGGAGTTGGTTTATGTTTGGAAGAGATTTTGAAGAACAGCTTGGCCAAAGAAGGCTTCCCGAAGGGAGGCTTTATCCAGGCAGTAGTGGGCTGTGAAGGCGTGTACCGAAGCCCAGGTGGCTGCTCGACAAATGTCATCGATAGACAAAGAGTGGAGATTAGCCGTAGAAGCTGCCATGGCTCTCACATTATTAGCTGTGACATGGTCCTGAAGAGGAAGACCCTTACTCTCATAAGCAAAGGATATGCATTGGGCAATCCATTTAGATAAAGTTCTTTTGGAGACTGGAAGTCCCAAATGACTAGGGTCAAAAGCTATAAAAAGTTGTGAGGACTTTCTATGTTGCTGTGTTCTTTGTATGTAAAAGGCTAAGGCCCTTTTACAATCCAAAGTATGAAGGTTTCTCTCTACATTAGAGGCGTAAGGCCTCGGAAAAAATACAGGAAGATAAATTGATTGATTTAAATGAAAAGGCGAAACCACCTTTGGCATAAAGTGTGGGTGAGTTCGAAGAACAACTTTATCATGATGAAACCTAGTATAAGGAGGATCAGCCACTAAAGCTTGCAATTCACTAATGCGACGGGCAGAGGTGTTTGCAATTAGGACGATGACCTTCCAGGTCAAAAACATAAGGGCTGTAGTGGCCAAAGGTTCAAAAGGTGGCTTCATGAGCTGCCCGAGAACTAGATTTAGATCCCATGCCACCGGTGGTGGCTTGATGGGAGGTTTAATTAATAAAAGGCCTCTCATGAATCTTGACAGGAGTGGATGAGAGGAAATTGGTTGTCCATTCAGAGGCTTATAAGAAGCTGCAATTGCACTAAGATGGACTCTTACCAAATTGGTCTTTAGGCCAGAATTGGATAAGTGAAGGAGATACTCTAGTATCGATTCTAAGGGTATGACCAGGGGGTTTAATCCCTTCTTGGAGCACCATATAGTAAAACGTTTCCACTTGAAGGCATAAGATCTTCTTGTGGAAAGTTTCCTAGAAGCCTGAAGGATATCTTTTACCTGTTGGGACAGGTTGAAATCTTGAAGCCTTCAGCAACCAGGCCATGAGGTGCAGGGACTGGGGATTCGGGTACCATAGCGTCCCGTTCTCCTGGGAAAGGAGATCTGGAGCATGCCCTATCTCCAGAGGTGCCGCTTGAGAGAGATGTAGAAGCAGGGAATACCACGTTTGGCGTGGCCATCATGGTGCTATGAGAATCATGCGACCCCTGTCTCTCTGAAGCTTGAAGAGTGTTTTTGGGATGAGGGGAATGGGTGGGAAGGCATAAAGGAAGTCCTGACCCCAGTGAAGAAGGAAGGCATCCCTTGCCTGACAGTTGTGAGCTGGAATCCTGGAACAGAACCGGGGAAGTTTGGCATTCAGTGGACTTGCAAAGAGGTCTAAGTCTGGAGTGCCCCAGAGATGAAATATCTTTGCCATCTGGTCTAGGTGCAGGGACCATTGTGAGGCAGCAGTACTCGACTGAGCTTGTCTGCCCAAAGGTTTTGAATGCCTGGAAGAAATACCACTAGAAGGTGAATTTGATGCTCTCTGGCGAGGGCCCACAGTCGTAAAGCTTCGTTGCATAATGAGAGAGAGCCTGTTCCGCCCTGCTTGTTCACACAGAACATGGCTACTTGATTGTCTGTCTGGACTAGGACTGTCTTGTAGCTGAGCTGGGCGTGAAATACTCAAAGAGCTAAATAGATTGCTCTTAATTCCAGGAGGTTTATGTGTAAACCAACCTCCTGTGGAGTCCAGGTGCCCTGGGTAGAGAGATGATTCAGGTGTGCTCCCCAACCCACCTGTGATGCATCTGTTGTTAGGGTGGCCTGAAAGAGAGGTTGATGGAAAGGAAACCCCACTGTCAGATTTTCTAGTGATTGCCACCATTGGAGGGATAAAATTAGTTGTTGAGAGATTATTATTTTGTCTGACAAATGACCCATGGCCTGTGTCCACTGTGTGGAGAGGGTCCATTGAGCTGCTTGCATGTGGAGGTGAGCATATGGGACTACATGAACTGTGGATGCCATATGTCCCAGTAACTGCAGTAGGTCCCGAGCAGTGAGGGAGGATTTGCTTGCTGCTTGAGAAGCTAGTTGCATTATGCGAAGACACCGGGCTTGTGGAAGGAAAGCCCTTGCCTGTCTGGTATCCAGGCAGGCTCCTATGAATTCTAGGCATTGGGAAGAAACTAGTTGAGATTTTGGGAAGTTTATTACCAATCCCAAGTACTGGAGGATTCGCATTGTATGGGACAGTGCAGTGTTGTCCTCTGCAGCTGTAGGGGCTCGAATGAGCCAGTCGTCTATTTATTTTATTTTACTTTTTTTTATACCGCGCTCTTTAGAATCAGTGTGGTTTACATGTATACTAACAGGTACTTTTTATTCCCTTGTCCCCTAAGGGCTCACAATCTAAGTGTACCTGAGACAATGGAGGGTTAAGTAGCTTGCCCAAGGCCATAAGGAGTGGCCATGGGACTAGAGTCCCCAGTCCCTCTGGCCTGAGGTTGCTTGTCCCCATGCGGGAACTGAACCCCTGGCCCTCTGGCCTGCGGTAACCTGTCCCAACCACTGAGCCACTCCTCCCCTTCTAAGTAGGGGAAGACGAAAATCCCCAGGGTTCGTAGAAATGCAGCTACTACTGCCATGCATTTCGTGAATACTCTTGGTGCTGAAGCCAGACCAAAGGGAAGAACCCTGTACTGGAAATGTTTTCCCCTGAAAAGGAAACGGAAGAATTTCCTGTGATCTGGATGGATGAGAATGTGAGTGTATGGGTCGCTGACTGTATCGCCTGGGCTTATGGGGCAGCCGGCCTCTCGTTGGAGGGTCGAGTCACGGCTCATCGTGTCAGGGCGAAGGCTGTGTCAGTGGCTCATCTCCGCTCTGTTCCATTGGCAGACATCTGCCAGGCCACTACTTGGTCTTCAAGCCAGACTTTTGCGGCCCATTACTGCCTTGAGAGGGAGTCCCGCAGGGACAGTGCTTTCGGACAGGCAGTACCCCATAATCTCTTTGGGGTCTAGGCAACTCCTTCCCTCCGTCCCTGATGTTGGGCTACCGGTCGGGGGCGTTATCAGAGAAGATTCCTTCCTTCAGTACTGCCGCGCTCGAGGGAGCTCATTTTTTCTGCTTGGGGTCTCCGGTAGCCTTAAGCTGGGGAGTTCCATATGTGAGGACTGACTTCCTGCTTGGTCCTGGAGAAAGAGTAGTTACTCACCTGTAACAGGTGTTCTCCAGGAGCAGCAGGAATCAGTCCTCACAACCCTCCCTCCTCCCCTTGGAGTTGCAGTCATATGATTTATTTTGCTACTTTTTTTCTGTCTTTTAGCTATGTCATCAGACTGAGCAAGATGGCACGCTTGGGCAGGAAGGGGACCGCGCATGTGCGCTGCAATTCCCAAAGGCTTTCTTTGAAAGCTGGGGAAATGCTCCGCACGGGGGCTCTGTCGGCGCCGACGTCACCCATATGTGAGGACTGATTCGTGCTGCTCCTGGAGAACACCTGTTACAGGTGAGTAACTACTCTAACATCATACCACATGTGATTCTTCGCAGGTAGTTTATGTAATTCAATGCCCTTGTGCTTTATTTTACGTTGGTAAGACCAGCCGGCCCTTTAAAGTAAGGATGGGAGAGCATAAGAGCCGACTGAAACAAAGTGGTAGATGCTCCGATAGTAGCCCATTGTCTGGAATTTAAACACGAATTTGCAAATTTAAAATGCTATTGTATTGATCAAATAGACACAGCTAAAGGTGATAGGACAATGGAGCAGTTGTTGTTAATACACAAACGACGATGGATTTTTAATTTAGCTTCGGTCATCCCAGGGGGATTGAATTCATATATAGACTGGAGAGCGTGTGTTTGAATAGAAGAACCACTGGATACGGGATTTTCACATCGTACATTAGACAGGTTAATTTTGACAGAGAAGGCTTCTATTTTAATACAAAAGGAGTGTCATGATAGGTTTACTGTCAACTTGGCTAGGGGTGGAAAAGAGAACGTTTACCAGGTGCAGTGAATTGGGTGACTTCTGGTTGCAGTGATAAGGGGAGGTTAGTAAAGTTTTCCGCATGCGCAGCATCTTTTGGAGAATTTAGATCGAGATGCGGGCAGCATCATTGTATGTCTCTCTTTTTCTTCCTTTTTGCTGAGGAGTTTAGAGGTATGTGATTTAAAGTATAGTGTTAAGAAGAGAGTGGGGTAAGAAGTTTAGGTAGCATTTGGTAGTATTAGGTTTTAAGCGGTATTTTTTCTTTTTTGTGTTTTATTTTATAGAATGTTATAAGATAACCCCTGAAGAAACGTTCAGTGAAACGTGACAGTAGTACCATATGAAGATGTTGGGACAGCTTTAAGAACAATTGTGGAGAGCTTTTGGAATTTATTTCCATATGAAGGAATTTAAGGAGTTATAAGGAGAATTCTAGATGTAACAGAGAAGGTCGTTGATGCAAATGTGACACCAGTAGCTGGGAAATCAATTGGCTAAGTGCTAACTGCTTGTTGCTTCTTTATTGATAGTTGATCCAAGTAGGTTAAAGACGCATTGCTCTTGGCAGAATGGCTATGAAAGACCTAGATAAGATTCTCAAGAGCAGAGATGTCTCTCTCCATACAAAGATTCGGCTTGTTCAAGCCATGGTTTTTTCAATAACATCATATGGATGTGAAAGCTGGACAGTGAAAAAGACAGACAGGAAGAAAATTGATGCCTTTGAATTATGGTGCTGGCGGCGAATACTGTGTATACCATGGACTGCTCGAAGAACAAACCAGTCGGTACTAGAGGAGATCAAACCTAAGCTTTCTTTAGAAGCTCAGATGACAAGACTTCGACTTTCATACTTTGGACACATCATGCGAAGAGAGAGATCATTAGAGAAAGACATTATGCTTGGCAAGATAGAAGGTCAACGCAAAAGAGGAAGGCCAGCAATGAGATGGATCGATACAATAACAGCAGCTACGGGTACCAGTCTGTCAACAATGAGCCGCCTGACTGGAGACCGAACACAATTTAGGATAGCTATCCAGAGGGTCGCCATGAGTCGACTCCGACTCGACGGCACTTAACGACAACAACAAGTGCTAACAGTCTGAGACCTTTCTCTGATAATTAGAAAAACCACTACAGTTTTGACAGAATTTTAATACCCTCATTTGTGTTTTGAGTGAACAGTTTTTTCTTTGACAGTAATCTGTTGACAAAGTGGCATAACCTGCCCGGAATATTGGGGGGTTGGGGACCCCTCAGAGGTAGGGAGGCAAAGCTCTCTAGGAAAGAGTCAAAGCCCTTGAGGGGGCTGAACCTGGAGAGCTGGTTGGGCTCTCTGGCCTTTTGGCTTCTTTTGCTGTCTAGTTTGTCCCTTTTGGGCAACCTGACCTGGAGTTTGACTCTGCTGGGTATAGGAAGG
Source organism: Ichthyophis bannanicus (assembly GCA_033557465.1). Lineage (NCBI taxonomy): Eukaryota > Metazoa > Chordata > Amphibia > Gymnophiona > Ichthyophiidae > Ichthyophis > Ichthyophis bannanicus. Next base: position 588,834,269 of record CM066033.1, on the reverse strand, counting down.
ATAAAACTTCCTCTTTTTGCTAAAAGAGGGTTTTTTGTAAGGCTTCCTTTTGGCTGGAGTGGCTGTAGACTTTGACAATCTATCTAAGGTAGAATTGTCAGCATCTAACTCGTTAGCCTTTTCCTGCCAGTCCTTGCTGAAGAGATTCTCCCCTATGCAAGGAATGTTGCCTAACTTGTCCTGTACCCAAGTCTCCAAGTCTGATGCCTGTAGCCAGGCAATTCGTCGTTCGCCAATGGCAATAGCAGAGGTTCTGCTGATGCCTTCGAAGCAGTCAAAGGCTGCACGATTAACAAACTTGGAGACATCTTGAGCATGCTTAACTAGAGCAAGAAAATCTTGTCTCTTGTCATCTGGGAGAAATGGGCTCATAAGTTCCAAGTCTCCTGTGACTTCCTTGAGGAACATTCCCATATATAGGATGTATGACCTGATCCTAGCTGAAAACATGGACGCTTGAAAGGTTCTGCGCCCAAAAGCATCCAGAGTCCTGCATTCACGACCTGGAGGATTGGATGCATGCCTCTTTGCACTTTTCATCTTACGCATGGCTGATTCCACTACCATTGAATGGTGTGGCAGCTGAGTTTTCTGAAATCCAGGACATGGTGGAACTCGATACATAGTATCCAGTCTCCTAGAGTGAGGAGAGGTAGTCAGAGGTGTCTCCCACATTCTGAGCATCAAGCCATGCAGAATTTCATGGATAAGCAGAGTGGCTGCCTCCTTAGGAGCTTTAGGATATTGGAGAATTTCCAATTCCTTAGCTCTGGGTTCGTCCTCAGGAGCTACTGTGATTGAAAGACCCTTGGCCATATCATGGATGAAATCCTGAAATTACATGTCCTCTGGAGGTGACATTCTGCGTTGGGGAGAAGAGGGGTCTTCTAGGAGAAACCCTCTAGTGCCAGAATTATCAGAATCTTTGGAATCGGAGGAATCGAAGTATTCCTGACTCCGATCCTCTTGCAAAGCACGATCCCGGTACCGATCGAAGTCGGTACTGAACTGAGCTGGTACCGCTTTGTCAATTCCAGCCAGAGATGGTATGGGAAGAGTTCCCACCGGGGCTGGTACCGTTGGTACCGGTATCGTCGGTGTTGGTGTCGATGTCGGTACCGGTGCCTGTTGGACCACCAGTACCGCAGCTGAAAGGAGAGCTGCGATGCTGCGCTCAATAGCGAGGAACCTCTGGTCTATTGACGCTGCCGATGCCTGGGTGTCGGTACCGGTGCCTGTTGGACCACCAGTACCGCAGCTGAAAGGAGAGCTGCGATGCTGCGCTCGATAGCGAGGAACCTCTGGTCTATTGACGCTGCCGATGCCTGGGTGTCGGTACCGGTAAGGACGGCCGGAACCCCTGAGCATGGCACAGGTAGTTCTTGGGAGGTTGAGGCTTCGAGAACATCCTGAAGCCCCAACGATGTGGTTCCAATTGGTGTGGTTCCCTCAAGGGCAATGCCAATGGCCTCTCGATGCTTAGCAGGAGAGCTACCCTTTGAGGACCGGCTTTTATGTTTAATTACCTGAGATCCATGGGAGGAAGAAGAGGCCCTTGACGATGTTGATGCAATGGATCTGGCATCTGAAGAAAAGAGGGTACCGAGCTTTGCAGCCCGGTTCTGTCTTCCTCTTTTAGTCATCCCCATGCAGGAGAGACATTCAGATGGAGAATGTTCAGGTCCTAAACATTTCAGACACCAATCATGGGTGTCAGTGACAGAAATGGTACCGCCACACTTAGTACATTTTTTAAAACCACTAGTTGGCTTTTCCATGATTTAGGAATATGGGGCCTAGTGCCCAAAATGGCGCCTAGCACCAAGAGAAAAGGGGTTTTTTTGTATGAAAAGAAAAGAACAGAACCGGCGGTACCAGTAGGCGTCGCGCAGTAGGCAAGCGCGACCACAAGAAATTAAATTTAAAGATGGAATTTTCTGCAGTGATAGGGAATAGATCCTGTCGGCTCCGCGGAAAATGAAGAACTGAAGAGGGACAAAGTTGGAAAGGCGGGAAGGCAGCGCGCATGTGCTGAGGGATGCTCCCAAAAGCGTTCCTATTGGATGCTGGGGAGCGTTCCCGCGCAAGCTCAGTCGGTACCGACGATACCCATATGTGAGGACTACATTCCTGCTTGTCCCTGGACATAATGTGTTAGGCTTTGTGTCCATATTAACTCGGCTTTTGTGCAGTTGTATGTGCCCTATGCGGAAATGAGTTTTAAGCATGAGATAACTGTAAGCAAAGCCTTGTGTGGACATTAGCGCACAGCTTATTCAAATCCATGGTAATCGAGATATTATCTATTCTGCATAGATGCAGAGAAGTGCTCAGAAGACAAGAGGCTGAATGCAATGCCGGGGGTTTAAAGAAAGGTCTGTGGAGGAATAAAAGGTTAGCTTGTTTTTCTGTGGTAGCGTGACGATTTTATGCCCGTTTCTTCCGTTTACAGCAAACAAAGAGAAGACCTGCAATTTTCTTCTGGCTTCCATGAAGAGCCGAATAAAGGTATGCTGCAAATTTTTTGTGCAATGCTTGCATTAGGAAGCCATTCATGGAACTTTAGCATATGGCTTTAACACAAGGTTACTCCATTGGCCTTGTGTTAAAGTAAAGTCCCTTATTTTAAGGATTTGTCCCTGGAATCATATTACTTCGGTTGGGATGCCTAAATGCCCCCTATTTTAAAACACATGTCCAACTCCTCCACTCCTCCACATTTGTACCAGTGGACTTCTCCACTCTAGCTGAAATTTTCAAAGGGAAACTTTAATTATATGAGACACAAACATATACACATCCATGCACTCTGTTGTACTTCAGTCACATACACATGCATTCATCCACCCCGCACCCCGCAAATCAGGTACACACATGCACACTAGCACTTTTCAGACAGATAGTTTCTGTCTCTGACTGCCTACTGGTGCTGTGCTGCACTCCTCTACTTCAGCGCCCTAGGTTCTTGCTTTTGCTACCAGTTCTTTTTCTCAGCCTGCAATAGCCTCCTCATACTTTATTCTATTCCTCCCCTTTCTCAGCAACCCCACTCACCCCTACAAGAAACCCATTTATTCCACTGACTTTCTCCCAGACCCTGTGCAGAAAATCAGCCCACCCTTCCTATGACTAGTGCCGTCTTTGCATTGGCTGGAACCTACCACTTACTCTGCACAATGAGGGGGGAGCACTGGCAAGCTGTAGAGTTAAACTCTAAAAAAAGAATACCCAGACAATTTAGACATCATTCTGACTAAGACAGCTACTTTTCAAAGTTGTAAAATCCTAAGATAATTTAGTTGATTGGCAATCCTAAACTTCTGAGTCCTCAGCACATCTGACAAATCTGGCTCTGCTTCCTCCTCAGGGCCCAGGCAACCATCAGTCAGACAAAGCCAACCAATAGCTGCAGCAGACACAGCCAGCCAACAGGGAGCAGAGGGAGGTGGGAGAAGTAGCTAGGATACAGAAACCTTCCTTTCTCCCTTGTTCTGCAGCTCTGGAGTATGGTGGGGTTTTTTGCTACAGATATACAGACCTACAGGGGAAAATATTGGGGGTGCTCAAGCACCCACAGAACTGGCGCCTATGATCCTGGGGCCAACATCAATATTAGTATCACGATCAGTGGTCAGCTGATTTCGTTGATTCTGTCGTCTATGTAGGCTCTTAGCCTAGGGTGCATGTTTCCATTTCATCTTTAGACTTTATTTTCATTTTAAAATGCAGAAAAGAAAGTGCATTTTTAATGACCAACTCTAAAATGAATACCTGTTCATTAAGAAACATTCTGATGATAGCACGGTGCTTTGTAACAAATGCCAGACTTTCTTTTCAATCGCACATGCAGGAAAGGGTGACATTATTCAACACCTAAGAATGGACAAACACAAGATAGCAGATGTAAGTGCTTCTTCAAGTAGAACTGTGACTTCTTTTTTTAAAAGTCAAACTTTTGATGAGAAAACTCAGTCACTAGCTACAACTGAGGATACATGGGCTTATCACTGTGTTGTCCACAACCATTCTTTTCGGTCGTCAGACTGTACTTCAAAGTTGTTTAAAAAATGTTTTGATAAAAATACTCGTGTGCGAACCAAAAAGGAAGCAATCATCTGTAATGCTTTCAGTCCTGACTCTATTGATTCCCTCAAGAGAGACCTTTCTGAGATAAGCTTTTTAACAGTTTTTTATGATTGCTCAAACCATGGAAGCATTAAAGTGTGCCCTATTTTAGTAAGGTACTTTCTTCCCGAGAAAGGGGTTCAGGTAAAAGTTCTTGATGTCCATGAAGTTCAAGGCGAGACTTTAGACATTCTTTCCAAGTGCATTCTTGATACAGTTGAGTCCAATAGACTAAGATCTACAGTTTTGGCATTGTGTGCTGACAATACCAATTGCAATTTTGGTGGAGCCACTACGAGGGGGTAGTAACAATATTTTTTACAAACTGCAAAATGATTTAGGAAGTAATTTAATTGGTGCAAACTGTGCAGCTCACATTGCTCACAATTGTATCATCACTGCTACCGAATGCCTGCCATTTGACATTGAAGCTATTATTGACAAGATATTCAGAGATTTTCACATTTATAAAGTGAGGATTGAAGAACTTAAAGAGATGTGTGACTTTGTTGAGAGTGAGTATCAAAAGATTCTTGGATGCGGTAATACTAGGTCACAGAGTCACATAGAAGTTAATTAAAATATTCCAACCAGTGAAATCATAATCTCCAGGAAAAAGCAGGAATGAGTCTTCACATATGGGTACGTCGGTACCGACAGAGCCTGCGCGGGAACGCTCCCCAGCGTCCAATCAGAAAGCCTTTGGGAGCATCCCACAGCGCCTGCGTGCTGCCTTCCCGCCTTTCCCAACTGTCTCTCCTCAGTTCTTTTTTTACGCAGAGCCAGCAGGTCGTGTTCCTGTCACCGCAGAAGAATTTCCTTATTTTTTCTTCATTTCTTTTGTGTCGCGTCTGCCTTCTTCGACGCTGTACCAGTACCGCCGGTCTTTGTTCTTTTCTTCTTGTAAAAAAAAAAAAAACAAAACAAAACCCTTTTTTCCATTCTTTTTCTTCAGGTGCACTTGCGTTTTTTTCCTTAAATATGGAAAAGCCTGCCTCAGGATTTAAAAAGTGCACAAAAGGTGGCGGTACCATTTCCGTCACCGACACCCATGACTGGTGTCTAAAATGTTTAGGTCCTGACCATTCCATAACAGATTGTGTGTCTTGTTCCATGATTCTAAAAGAGGTCGGCAGAACCGAGCTGCCAAGCTCAGTACCCTGTTTCCCTCTGATGCGGCTTCGGTGGCATGGACGTCTTCCAGGGCTTCTTCTTCCTCACATGGATCTCAGGTAACTAAACATAAATCCAGCCGGTCCTCGAAGGGTAGATCTCCTTCTAAGCATCGAGATGCCTCTGGCGTTGCCCTCGAGGATTCTGCACTGGCAAAATTACCCCGGTGGGAGGCTTCAGCCTCTAAAGCATCATCATCGGGGTTCCAGGATGATCTCGATGGGTCACGACAGATCTCCTGGTGCCATGCTCTGGGGTACCGGTGGCTTCCACCGGTACCGACTTCCAAGCATTGGCGGCGTCAATGGATCAGAGGATTCTGTCCATAGAACGCAGTCTGGCGGCTTTCCTTCTAGCATCGACGCCCATGGTACCGCAACAGACTACTCCGCCGGTACCGGCTCTAGCATCGCCATCGGTACCGATTCCGGTACCAGTGGCATCGACATCGGCATCGGTGTCTGCTATGCCGGTACTCTATCTGCTGAAGCCCTCCGGTACCGATACCCCGGTACCGGTTATTCCCGATACCGACCCCGGTCAGTACAGGTATCGGGCTTTGCAAGAGCATCCGGACAGACGATACTTCGATTCCTCTGAGGACTCTGAGGATTCTGAAGAGTCGGTCGATGCAGTGATGCTTCTTCCACAGGAGGAGTCCTCTCCTAAACGAAGGATGTCTCCTCCAGAGGACTTGTCTTTTCAAGACTTTATCAGTGGCCCCTGAGACAGAGCCCAGAGCCAAGGAGTTAGATATTTTACAATATCCTAAAACTCCTAAGGAGGCAGCTACCTTGCCTATTCATGAGATTCTGTATGATCTCATGTTGAGGATGTGGGAAGCTCCTCTAACCACCTCTCTTCATTCTCGCAGGTTGGATACCATGTATCGTGTCCCTCCTTGTCCTGGTTTCCATAAAACTCAACTTCCTCACCACTCTATTGTGGTTGAGTCTGCAATGAGAAAGATTAGAAGTGCCAAAAGACATGCCTCTAATCCTCCAGGACGTGAATGTAGAACCCTAGATGTTTTTGGAAGAAGAGTCTTCCAAGCTTCCATGCTTGCTGCGGAAATTAATTCTTATAGTTTCTACATGGGAATGTTCTTAAAAGAAGTCACTGACCATTTGCAGACTTTAAGTCCTTTTATGTCTGAAGATAAAAGGCAGGACTTTCTCACTGGGCTCAAACATGCCCAAGATATCTCCAAATTCTCCAACCGTGCAGCTTTCTACTCCTTTGAATACGTAAGCAGAGCCTCAGCTATTGCCATAGGTGCACGTAGGATTGCTTGGCTTCAAGCATCTGATTTGGAGATCTGGGTTCAAGATGAATTGGGGAATATCCCTTGTACAGATGAGAACCTGTTTGGTAAGGATTGGCAAGCAAAAGCCAATCAGACGGATGCTGAAAATTCTGCTTTGGATAGACTATCCAAATCCACAGCTGCTCCTGCTAAGAAAAGGTTATTCAAGAAAAGACCTTTTTCTAAAAAGGGAAGATTATATCCTGCTTATGGTCAGTGGGCATCTTCTGCAGCTCAGTTCCCTACCAAACGTCAGCAATCTTCCAAACAGACCAAAGCAAAGGCTGCTAGGCCTGCTCCAGCCCAGCAACCTCAGCCCCCTCAGGGCCTTTGACTTTCCGCTAGAGAACATAGCCTTCCTGGCTCTAGAAGGATCAGAGACCTCCACCATTCCAGGAAGGTTATGTCACTTTGCTCCCAGGTGGGGGCAAATTACAGCAGAGCATTGGATACTCTCCATCATAAGAGAGGGGTACAAACTTCATTTTTCAAGCTTGCCCCCTCTCACAAGAGTGCACCAGTTCAATTCTCCAACCTCCCTCCTCAACCTGTTGCAGCAGGAGGTTGCCACTCTTCTCGCCCAGGGTCAATAGAGGAAGTGCCTTTTCAACAACAGGGCACAGGGTTCTACTCCCCCTATTTTCTTATTCCAAAGAAGACAGGGGGCTTCAGACCCATCTTAGATCTCAGAGAGTTGAACAGATTCCTAGTCAAGGAAAAGTTCAAGATGGTTTCTCTAGGAACTCTGATGCCATACCTTCAGAGTCAGGATTGGCTTTGTTCTCTAGATCTCAAGGATGCGTACACTCATGTTCTCATCCATCCAACTCACAGAAGGTTCCTTCGGTTCCTTTTTCAAGAGAAGCACTATCAATACAGAGTGCTCTCTTTTGGTCTGGCCTCTGCATCAAGGGTGTTCACGAAATGCATGGCAGTGGTAGCTGCTTTTCTGTGCACCCTGGGAATATTAGTCTTCCCTTACCTGGACGACTGGCTCATTCGAGCTCCCACTCAATCGGAGGCCAAGAGTTCTCTAACCTGCACAATGCGTATCCTTCAGTATTTAGGGCTGGTAATAAACATCCCAAAATCCAATTTGATCCCTACTCAGTCCCTGGAGTTTATAGGGGCGTTGTTGGATACCACAAGGGCATTGGCCTATCTTCCCCAGGCCCGTTGCCTTCGCTTGGTGCAGTTATGTTTATGTTTATGTTTATTAAAACTTTATATACTGCCCAATACAATTGACATCTGGGCGGTTCACAATACACAATACAGTTAGCTTCTCAAGCAGAGTTGAAACCCCTCCTAACTGCTCGAGAGATGTTACAGTTGCTAGGCCACATGGCATCCACCGTGCATGTGGTACCATATGCTCGCCTTCACATGAGGGCAGCTCAGTGGACTTTATCCACCCAATGGGCCCAGGCATTAGGCTGCCTGTCAGACAAAATAGCAAACACAAGTCGCTTCATTTTGTCCCTCCAGTGGTGGAAGTCCCCTCAAAATCTGTTGCTGGGGTCCCCCTTTCAACAGTCTCTACCCCAAGCAACTCTTACAACAGATGCCTCTCCAATGGGGTGGGGAGCTCATCTGCAAGACCTCTCCACCCAGGGCATCTGGTCCCCACAGGAGACTTGTCTACATATCAATCTCTTGGAGCTCAGAGCAATGTTCCTTGCTCTGCATGTTTTCCACACCCTGCTCAGCCACAAGACAGTCCTTATCCACACGGACAATCAGGTAGCCATGTTCTATGTGAACAAGCAGGGAGGAACTGGCTCTCTGTCGCTTTGCAACGAAGCTTTGCGACTGTGGACCTTCGCCAGAGAGCATCACATTCATCTTCTGTCAGTTTATCTTCCAGGCGTTCAAAACTCTTGGGCAGACAGGCTCAGTCGAGTTCTGCTTCCACACGAGTGGTCCCTACATATGGACCAGGTATCCAAGATTTTTCAAATTTGGGGAACCCCGGACATAGACCACTTTCCAATTCCGTGGAATGCCAAACTTCCCCGGTTCTGTTCCAGAACTCTGGCTCAGGGGGCTGAGGCAAGGGATGCTTTCCTCCTTCACTGGGGTCAAGACTTCCTCTATGCCTTTCCATCCATTCCCCTAATTCCCAAAACCCTGTTCAAGCTTCAGAGAGACAGAGGCCACATGATCCTCATAGCTCCACATTGGCCACGGCAAATGTGGTACCCTCTGCTTCTACATCTCTCTCAAGCTCCCTCCCTGGAGTTAGGGTCTGCTCCTGACCTCCTCTCTCAAGAGGACGGAAAGTTGTGTCATCCCAATCCCCAGTCTCTGCATCTCAGGGCTTGGTTGCGGAAGGCCTAGATCTCCAGGATCTTCATCTTTCTCAACAAGTGAAAGATGTTCTTTATGCTTCCAGGAAACCTTCCACTAGACGTTCTTATGCTTTTAAGTGGAAGAGGTTTACTATCTGGTGTTCTGGGAAGGGTCTTAACCCCCGTGCCATACCTCTTGAATCTTTGCTGGAGTATCTCCTCCATCTGTCTAATGCAGGCCTTAAGACAAATTCAGTAAGGGTCCATTTGAGTGCTATTGCGGCTTCCCTTAAGCCTCTAAATGGACAACCTATTTCCTCTCATCCTCTTGTAGCCAGATTCATGAGAGGCCTCCTTTTAACAAAGCCTCCCATTAGACTACCCCCGGTGGCATGGGACTTAAACTTGGTTCTTGGTCAGCTTATGAAACCACCTTTTGAACCTTTAGCTACCACCTCCTTGAAATACCTTTCTTGGAAGGTTATCTTTCTCATTGTAATCACATCAGCACGTCGTATTAGTGAATTGCAAGCACTCGTAGCTAATCCACCTTATACAAAGTTCCATCATGACAAGGTGGTCCTTAGGACTAATCCACACTTTATGCCTTAGGTGGTCTCGCCTTTTCACCTCAACCAGGAGGTCTACCTACCTGTCTTTTTTCCAGGACCTCATACATCAAGTGCAGAGAGGAATCTTCATACCCTGGACTGTAAAAGAGCTCTGGCTTTTTACTTACAAAGGACACAGCAACATAGAAAGTCTTCCCAACTCTTTGTTGCCTTTGATCCTTCTCATTTGGGACTACCAGTCTCCAAGAGAACACTATGTAACTGAATTGCCCAGTATATTTCTTTCGCCTATCAGAGCAAGAACCTTTCTCTGGAGGGCCATGTCACAGCTCACAATGTGAGAGCCATGGCAGCCTCAGTGGCTCATCTGAACTCTGTGTCTATTGACGACATCTGTCGAGCAGCCACTTGGGCCTCGGTTCATACCTTCACAGCCCATTACTGCTTGGACAAGGACTCCCGCCGGGATGCCTTGTTTGGTCAGGCTGTTCTTAAACACCTGTTCCATACTTAATCAACTCCTACCCACCATCCCTCATGGGATGCCAGAGATCCATGTGGGGAAGTGCAGCCCTGTCCCAGGGACACACAACTTATGGGATCTCTCCCTGGCATCTAAAGCTAGAGAGTCCCCATATGTGAAGACTCATTCCTGCTTGTTCCTGGAGATAGCACAGTTACTTACCTGTAACAGGTGATCTCTGGGAACAGCAAGAATAAGTCTTCACAACCCGCCCACCTCCTCTAGGAGTTGTCTCTCTCTCTATCTCTCTTTCCTTTCCCTCTCTCTCTCTTTGTCTCAGCTCTAAAACTCAACTGAGGAGAGACAGTTGGGAAAGGTGGGAAGGCAGCACGCAGGTGCTGTGGGATGCTCCCAAAGGCTTTCTGATTGGACGCTGGGAAGCGTTCCCGCACAGGCTCCGTCGGTACCGACGTACCCATATGTGAAGACTTATTCCTGCTGTTCCCAGAGATCACCTGTTACAGGTAAGTAACTGCTTTTTCTGAGCCAGGAAAATGCCCAGTTATCATCAAAAATGTTTTTGAGAATGAATCAACAGCAGTTTGGCTGTACTTTCTGCACAGTCAGGCAGTAATTTTCCAAAATGTGACTTTAAAAATTTCAATGATAGAGGTGGCTGGAGTAATCAGTGACCTTAGAAACAAGTTAGTAACTAGGAAGAATGATGTGTTTTTCCCGCTGACAATTAGAAAGAAGATAAAAGATCTTGAAGAAGAGGGCAGCACTCATGAAGCAGATTTCAAGCAATCTGTGTCATCTTTCTACACCACTTGCATTGATTACTTGGATCAGTGGACCACTCACTTCCACGAGATTGGGAAACAACAGTGGACACTCCTTCAAAAACAACTGAAGTGGTGTGAGCTAGAGTCGTCTTTAGAATACGTTTTGTATACAAGACCTGGCCTAGATTCAGTAATAAATGTTTGATGAGTTCTCTTGTCTTGTCATTTGTTTCTGAAGTAAAAGTTCAAGAATGGACAAAAAACCCACACGGTTAACGAAAAATGGAAGGTGGTGTTTGGACACCTCAAAAGTAATGAGGTACCATATAAAAATGTATGCAAACTGGTTGAATTTCTTTTATGTTTGCCAGGTTCCAATGCTCCAAATGAAAGGTGCTTTTCAACCATGAACAAAGTGTTATCTACAGAAAAAACTCAGCTGCATGTAAAGACTCTCAAATGTCTAATGATTGTAAAGTACAATTTTGAGTTGAGTTGCCCAGAATGTTTTAATTATCTTAATGAAAATATTGCTATTTTGAAGAAAATTCACTCTGTAGAGAAGTATAAGTAGGCCTGATTGGCATATTTGTAAGTAAAGTTATAAGGCAAAATTAGACCTTACCTGCTAATTGTCTTTCCTTGAGTCCCTCCAGGCCAGTCCAGGATGCATGGGTTTTCTCTGCCCACCAGCAGCTGAAGACTGACTGACAGAATTCTGATGTTACCTTACAAGAACTCTCTCTTCAGCTCCAGAATCCAGTCTCACACTGACAAAGCAGAGTCCCAGAACCTCTTTGCCAAACAGAGAAAACAAACAGATCGCTGAACATTAGAAATCAAAGAATGCATGCTTAGTAATACTGAGGCCCCACACCTCAACTATGTAGCAAGAAAATTCCAATAAGCATGTTGACAGAGAAAACTATCTACATGGCAAACTGCCCACCCCTAGAAGGGGCCTAAACAAATGAACCCCAGGGGTGCTGTACTACTAAATATTGTAAGCTCTTTAAATAGGACCTTGGATACCAGAATCTGCGCCAAGATCAACTTCTAGAATCTGGACAGGTCCTGGACTGGCCTGGAGGGACTCAAGGAAAGACAATTAGCAGATAAGGTCTAATTCTGCCTTCCTAATCATTCCTCCAGGCCAGTCCAGTATGCATGGGATGTATCAGAGCAGTACCTAAAAATGGGCAGGATCCGCTTGAGGCACCAATGTCTTGAAACGCGCATCATGCGTGGCCTGTACATCAGACAATAATATCAAGTAAATGTATGTAGTGACCATGTTGCTGCCCTGCAAATATCCACTGGTGGCACCAGACTGTACTCCGCCCACAAAGTTGCCCGTGATCTGGCAGAATGAGCTCTAAGCACCACCGAAACCACTTGGCCCCGACTTGTGTAGGTCAAGGATGTCAAACTCCAGTCCTGGAGGGCCGCAAACCAGTCAGGTTTTCAGAGTATCCCTAATGAAAATGCATGAGATATATTTGCATGCACTACCCCTAATGTATGCAAATATATCTAATGAATATTCATTAGGGGCATCCTGAAAACCAGACTGGTTTGCGGCCCTCCAGGACTGGAGTTTGACATCCCTGGTGTAGGTGATTGTGATGGTCTGCTTGACCCAGCACGCAATGGAGGCTTTAGAGGCTGCCGCCCTTTTATGAGGGCCACCAAACAACAGAAACAACCGATCTGACTTGTGGAAGACCTCTGTCCACTGAAGATAGCGCCGCAACACCCTCTGCAGATCCAGGAGGCGCAGCTGACGGTCCTCCACCGACTCACCAAGGCTGGAAAACACCGGCAGGGAAACCGCCTGATTTAAATGAAATCAAGAGACCACTTTCGGCATGAAGGATAGCACTGATTGCACCACTACCTTTTCAACAAACAGAAGCAAAAAATGTTCCCTGCAGCTCTGAAATTCTCCTGGCTGAACAAATTGCTACCAAAACACCGCCTTCAACGTAAGGTCCTTGAGAGAAGCAACCATCAGAGTGGACAACACTAAACTGAGGGCCCAAGGAGGCACTACCATCTGAAAGGAGGGCCTTACCTGTTTCACTCCCTTAAGTAACCGAACCACACCTGGATGGGCCGCCAGGGACTGCCCCCGCAGTCACCCTTTGTAACAAGAAAGAGCTGCCAGCTGGACCTTCAAGGAATTAAGTGCCAAGCCCTTCTTGAGGCCATGCTGTAAAAACAACAAGATGTCTGGAAGAGAGCTTGAGAAGGGACGAATGCCCCTCAACGAACACCAATCCTCAAACACACGCCAGACTCTCACATAAGCTAATGACATCGAACTCTTCCTAGCCTTCAACATGGTAGAAATGACCACCGAGGTATAATCTCTTCGCCTCAAGCGCGCCCGCTCAAGAGTCAGGCCGTAAGCGAGAATTGATCTACCTGCGAGAATCTATCTGTGAGAGCAGGATGATTCAGTTAAGCAGCCGCTACAGCTTGTTAATCAGAAGGTGAATGAGATCCACAATAGCAGAGCCTCCATGGCCAGTCCAGAGCGATGAGAATCACTGGACCATTGTGAGCCTCGATCCTCTGCTTGTGCTTTTTTTGGGAAGGGGATGCTAAGGTTCTAAGTTAATTGTGAGGGGCTCAAGGCTGAAGGTTCACTTAGGGTATCTAATACCTTTGCACTGGCCTTGATAGGTGATACTTCCAAAAAGGATATGGTCTTTGCCAGGTGCATAATTATGTAACTTAAAATCTCTACTACACTGCCTCAGTCTCTGTCAAGGTCACCACTGGTCCACAAATGGACTAAGAATCAGGCTTTTATTTCTGCAAGATTCTAGAAGATAATTGAGCTCCATATTCAAAATCCCACTGATCAGATAAAGGGGGTTATTTTAGAAGCCCTTTTTGCCAAGTTATATGTGTATAATTAGGCATTCATGTGTAAATGGCCATTTTAGAAAGGGTCCAATTTACACATGGATGTCCTTAGTATGTGGAAGTTTTGAGAGGGTGTGTTGGGGGCATGGTCTGGGCAGGACAAAAATCAACATGTGTATTCCCCATTTCATATAGGGAATACACATGTAATTCCCAAATTCTCCATGTCCAGATTTACACCTCCTCCCTGACACATGCAGGTTTTTAAAAAGTATGGGGGTTGTTCTGAGCCACGAATAGCGTGGATGTATGCTGTGCATGGACATACATCCCCACTATTTGTCCCCCTAGCTGTCCCCGTGCAAAGCTCCCTGTACGAACAGCGAAGTTGTATGGGGAGCAGGAGGGAGCGAGCGGAAGGCGGAACGAGGGCAGTGCGTGGGCAGGCCATCACCCTGGATGTACAGGGCCAATTCTGAGGTCGGCTCTGTACATCCATGGTATGCCGGTTAGACAGGGGACATTTCACCTCAAAAGTGGAATAAGTCCCCCTGGACGTGGGCTAGCAGTGGCAGCCAGCGGGGACAAAGCAGGGAGGTGTGCAGGAGGCTCTCTGTAGCTGGACCCTGACCATAGGAGGCCGGATCTGGGGTCTGGCTGCAGGGAAAGGACAATCTCAGCAGGGGCCAGAGTTTGCGGCTCCGTAATGGAGCTGCGGTGCCATGGCAACAAGATGCCACGGCACTGTAGCTCCATTATGGATCCAGACTGAGTTAGCCGGGTATGCGGCTGGGCGTGTGGCTGATCAGAATTGGGGTTGGCCTGCACGTCCAGGCCGGTAGACATGATTCTGATCCCAGGGGAGCTAGATACCCCCGCGGGAACAGAATCGGGTCTACCACTGTACGCCCTGATTCTGCCCGGCCACACCAGGGGGGGGTGGACATCCTGAAGGAAATATCCTCCACATGTTTTGACCAGCCCTTTACAGGAGGAATTAAGGGGGTTACCTTTCATAATCCCCTCTAGTTTATTTTCCGCTCTAAATTGAAAGAACTTCAAGATAACATCCTCTGTAGGTAATTAAGTTTCCAAAATGACTCATATGCATGTGTAAATGCTGACATTTACACACTAAAGTCGTGAAATGCTGGCATGCGTGAAAATTACTGCCTCCTGCTGCATTTCCTTCTACTGTATGTATTTTAGAAACAACTCCACATTTAGCAGAGCCATTTCTAAAATACTGTCAGAATTGAATACATCCCAAACAACTCATTTCTGATCTTCATATACTATCTAAAACGTACCAAATTAATTTAGAGAAAGGGGTAGGTTTTGAAAGCTGAAACCCAAAGTTAACCAAATAAACTTTTTGAATATCTACCTCTCTTTCCTTCTAATTATACTCCCAAGCTAATGTCTTTGATAACAGAATCCTCCCCTGTAGAATCTTTTCACCTTGCCTTTAGGTTTTTGAATACAGTGGGACTATGTCTATGTGTATGCTATCAAGCCAATGCTGACTCCTGGCAACCCAGCCCCTCTGTTTATTTGGCAAGGTGTGACAAAGTAGATTGCGAGGCCCTTCTTCCGTGCAGTAAGTCTACAGCATCTGGTATTCCAAGGTGATCTCCCATCCAAATACTAATTAGACCCAACCTTGCTTAGCTTCTGAGGTTAGCAGAGATCAGACTTGTTCAGGGTAGCAAAGCCGTATACAGGGGGTATCTTTACTCAATTCTGATACCATTTCAGATGCCCTTCTGCATATCACCTATTTTCAAAACCGTGAAGGCACTTTCAAGTCAATATGTATAAATGTAGTTAGCAGTTTTTTAAATGCCGGCCATGGTGGTTAAATATAATATATAAATTCAGCGCCTCTATCTGAAGAATCTGTGGAGCTGAATATATGTATAGAGCAGTTAGTGCTGATGCTATATGGATAGTGATGATTTGCAGTCCTCTATCCATATAGTTAGCTGGAGAAATTCAGGACAGACTTTTGCAAATTCTGAATTTGTCTGGCCAGCTATATGGATAGTGGACTGAATATTGCCACTCTCTATACATTAACGTGGAATGCCCATGCTCTACCCTCACTCCACCCTGGCACTATCCAAATAGTCCCAGTGCGGCCTATAATAATATGCAGCATACTTATCCGAATAGTGCCAGGGCAGTCTGTAATAAGTTTCAGCAGAATTATCCAGATGGTGCTGCTAAAAACAAATGAATAAGGCACTTATCCGGATAGTGGCTGTGTGGCTTGTTTGTGTTATATTTGACAATACGTAATATTTGATATTTGTTTCATATTGTAATGTATGTATACTGATGTTCACAGCAGCTCCTTCTCATTCCTATTGCAGGTTTGGTCCCTCTTATTCCTTACTCTGGCATGGGAAAATGTAACTAGCCCTTTATATTCTGGAATACAATGATTTTAATAAATTAAAAATAAAGTGTGACATATTCCAATAACTAATTAAAAAAATAAAAGTAGAAGGATTTTCCATTTTGTTGCCTGAGGTTATTTTTTCTTCATAAGGTTTTCAAAAGTTTCTTATCTGTCTTCTGACATCTTTTACTGCTTTTCTTTTTGATATTTAAAATTTTTATTTATCAAAATTTCCAGCATACAAATATTGGTATATGGCATTCTTATACATTAGCCTTATACTACTGGTATCCCCATATTTCTACCATAACAGATATAGCATACCCAGCAGTTAACATTTCCAAATTTAAGACACATAGTAAAACAATGTTTATCCAAATTAAACCTTTTAATTTAAACCTTTTAACTGTATTTTGCTGTTTCCTCCTTATTATTCCATTATTTTCTATTTCAATGTATAGTCAGCCAAGCAGTCAACATATAACAGCATTTAACCCCCACAAACGTTTACCCCATTCTCTGCCCCCCTCCTTCCCCCTCCCCACCGCCCGACTAATCCCTTCACCTACATCTTCCTTACTCCCTCTTCGCATACATCACTCCCCCCTCCCCCTCCCCTAAGACACACCATAACTCTCCCCAATCTGTTTCAAACTTACCCAACCTCTCTCTCCTAGCCGCTGTTAACTTTTCCATAAGCACAATATACTACAGTCTCCCCTCATATTTCTCTAGATTGGGCACCTCTTCCTTTTTCCATGCTGCTGCGAGTTCACATCTAGCTGCACACAGACAGGCCATTACCATTCTCCCCCTCAGCCTTTGTTGTCCCCCCCCCCCATGACAATAACCATATACCCGGTGTCCCCTCCACCTGTACCCCCAGCTTCTGCTGAATCCACTTCCTAATCCCACCCCAGTACACCTGTATCTTTGGACATCCCCACCAAATATGCCAGAATGACCCCACCTCCCCACAGTCCCGCCAACACAATGATGTAACCCTTGGATACATTCTGTGCAATCTCTCCGGCGTATAATACCACCTAAATAAAATTTTATAACAGTTTTCCCGTATACTACTCGACCATGGCGCCTTCTTCACCTGATCCCACACCCCCTTCCAATCTGCACTTGTCATCATCATTCCTGTATCCCTCTCCCACTCTTCCATATACCTAAATTTCCCTGTCTGTTGTCCCCTCACTCCCTTATATAGTGCTGAAATCAACCCTTTCGTGCCCATCTTCCCATACCACACCTCCTCCCTCACCTTCCCCGCTTTCCCCAACACCCCCTTTAGGAAAGAACCCGCCTGCACGTATGCAAACCTGTCCTTATCTTCCAACCGAAATTCCCTCCGTAGTGCCTCAAAATCATGTACCTCTCCGTCCTCTACCAACTGAAAGTAACATTCCAACCCCTTGCGACTCCACTCATCAAAGCTTCCTCCTTCCCAGCCTGGTTGAAAGGATTTCCACCCTCTCCACGGTGTCATCAACGAGAACCCAGTTCCCCTATTTTTAATATCCTTTACCTGCAACTTATCCCATACCCCTGTCACATGCCTCATAGCAGGTGTACCTATTCCCATTTCCCTCCGCTCCGCCCTAGGCGCTGTCATCAACCCCCCCTGATGGCCAGTGGCTGTAAGGGCAGGTTGGGCATATTTATTATTTATAGAGGTAAAAGACTCTTTGAGGCCAGGTGCACCCTGGTCTTTGTAGTCCTCCTCCTTATAGGAATAAGTTGTGTAGACCAGAATGGAGGGTAAATAAGGCTTTTATTTCCCCTTTCAAGCACCGAGGTTCGCTAGGTAACAGAAAATAAAGTGTTCTCCTTCTTTGTCAGGGTTTTTTTACCAAAGCATAGTTGAACAAGTGAACTGTTACATACTTCACAGCTTCTTGCAAAAACACCACAAGGTTTTCCAAAACTTCGGAGCAAAGTAAAATTAGTGAGCTTTTTCTCTTTCGCTCAACATGAACAAAAAGAGTAAATTAGACTTACCTGCTAATTGTTGTTCCTTAAGGAACTCTAGTCCAGTCCCGGAACCATAGAGTTTAGAACCTCCACCAGCAGCTTTGGAGACTGAAAGATGTCATCGCTTTGATGTCACTGGTACTAATAGGCAAGAACCGCCCCCTTCCACCAGCACCTATTAACAAAGCAGACTCAGCAGAGCAACAAATAAGTAGATAATAAAGTTATAGACTAAACTATTGAAACAGAGTAAGACAAGTGCAAACTCAACCTGAACCTTACAGAAAACAGGAGCAAGCTCTGGGACCGGAAAAAAACTCTGAATTCCCAAGCATACTAGGCACTGCTGCGCCAAAGAAAAAAGGGGGCTCCCCTGAGAAACCCCAAAGAACCAGAAGTTCCTATCCACTTCGTACTTGTTAGTCTTCCTTCTTGTTAATTGAAAACTTCAGGCTGAATACCCGCGTAACACACTGGGAGGGATCCGGGACTGGACTAGAGTTCCTTAAGGAACAACAATTAGCAGGTAAGTCTAATTTACTCTTCCTTTGCGTCCCTCCAGTCCATTCCCGGAACCATAGAGGATGTAACAGAGCAGTGAATATCAACGGGAGAGACCTGCAAGGCCAGCCTGAAGTACTGCTGCACCAAAACACCCGTCCTCCCTCGCCTGTACATCTAGTCTGAAGTGCTTTGCAAAGGAATGCAGCGAGGACCACATGGCCGCCCTACAAATCTCCGCCACTGGTACTAAACTGATCTCCGCCCAAGACGCCGCCTGCGCTCTAGTCAAATGCGCTCGAAGACCCATGGGAACCACCTTACCCTTTAGAAGGTAGGCTGAAGCGATCGTCTCCTTCAACCACCATGAAATCGAAGACTTCGCCGCCGCTTCTCCTTTGCGTGGACCGCCAAACGAGACAAACAACCTGTCCGACATTCGGAACGACGCCGTTTTGCGGAGATACTTTTTGAGGACTCTACGAACGTCCAGAAGATGCAACCGGCCGCCCGACTCCTCGTTCTGCTCCTCCGAAAACACCGGAAGCAATACCACCTGGTTAAGGTGAAACACGGAAACTACCTTTGGCAAGAAGGCTGGGACCGTGCGCAACTCCACTTTGTGACTAGAAAAAGACAAATACGGCTCCTTACAAGAAAGCGCTTGCAATTCCGAAATCTTTCTAGCGGAGCAAATAGCTACCAGAAAAACCGTCTTCAAGGTCAAGTCCTTCAGTGAGGCTTTCCCCAGAGGCTCAAACGGCTCCCCGACCAAAGCCTCCAATACCAAATTCAAATCCCACGGAGGAACCGCACACCGTCTTGGCGGCCGTAGGAGCAGCGCCGCCCGCAGAAAACGCCGAATATCACTGTGTGTACCTAACGGCTGACCTTGAATCTTCCCCCGGAAACAGGAGATAGCCGCTATCTGCACTCGCAAAGAACTGGCTGCCAGACCCTTCTCCACGCCATCATGCAAAAAGGAAAGGACCTGCGGCACCGAGGCTCCCAAAGGTCGCAGATTCCGCTCCACGCACCAAGCTTCGAACACTCGCCACACTCGAATGTACGCCAACGAAGTAGACCGTCTTCATGCCTTCAGTAAGGTAGAAATAACCGCCGCCGAATAACCCTTGGCAGTCAACCTAGCCCTTTCAAGAGCCATGCCGTAAGCGAGAATCGATCCACCTGAGGCATGCGCAACGGCCCCTGCAGCAA
Organism: Ichthyophis bannanicus; assembly: GCA_033557465.1. Taxonomy (NCBI): domain Eukaryota; kingdom Metazoa; phylum Chordata; class Amphibia; order Gymnophiona; family Ichthyophiidae; genus Ichthyophis; species Ichthyophis bannanicus. Next base: position 588,814,574 of record CM066033.1, on the reverse strand, counting down.
GAGATCCTTCCGCCGAGGGAGTCTCCACGGCCTGTCCACCAGCAGCCTTACCAAATCCGCATACCACGGCCTTCGGGGCCAATCGGGTGCCACCCGTATCACGGGACCCTGGTGCCGCTCTATGCGCTGTACCACCTTGCCTATGAAGGCCCAAGGCGGAAACACATAGAGGAGCCCCTCCACAGGCCACCGCTGCGCCAACGCATCGAGACCCTCCGACATTCGTTCTCTCCGCCTGCTGAAGAACCGTGCTACTTTTGCCAACTCGAAGCTTGCCATCAGATCCATGACCGGGATCCCCCATCGCCGCACCAACATTGCAAAGACGTCCGGGTGAAGGGCCCACTCCCCCGGATCCACTCTGCGGCGACTTAAAAAATCTGCCTCGACATTGTCTACTCCTGCCACGTGCTGTGCCGACAACGCCTGTAAATTCTGCTCGGCCCAATACAAAAGCTGACTCGCCTCTGCCTCCAGCGACGCACTTCCCGTACCTCTCTGGCGATTGATATAGGCCTCCATTGTCGCATAGCACCCTTACCGGCTCCTGACGCAGGCACTCTTGAAACTCCAGAAGCGCCAAAAACACTGCCCTCATCTCCAACCTGTTTATGGACCATTGCTTCTCTTCGAACGACCATAGCCCCTGAGCAAAGTGTCCTTCGTAATGCGCTCCCCAACCCGCGAGACTTGCATCCATCGTTACTAGTCTCCAGGCCGGAGGATGCAGAGACACACCCGCGTTCAGATTTTCGGCCTTCAACCACCGAGTTCCTGACGCACCTCTGGAGGACAAACTAGCCGGTGTGACAACGCATCCCTCTGATGAGACCAACGCCTGAGAAGAGCATTCTGTAACGGCCGCATATGAGACCGGGCCCACTGAACTACATCGATCGTGGCTGCCATTGTACCGAGCAATTGCAAGTACTGCCAGGCCATCGGCGTCCTGCACCCTAGAAACATCAGCACGAACGCCCTCAACTTCTGCGCTCTCTGGTCCGGGAGAAACACCGCCCCTTGCCTTGTCTCGAAGCGCGCTCCCAAGTATTCCAGAACCTGAGAAGGAACCAACTTGCCCTTTGCCAAGTTGACCACCCAGCCGAGACTTTCCAGCATCCGTATCACCCGAGCTGTGGCTGCCGCGCTTTCCTCTCTTGACTTCGCTCGAATCAACCAATCGTCCAAGTAAGGGTGGACTAGAATGCCCTCTTTGCGGACCGCCGCCGCCATGACCACCATGATCTTGGTAAACGTCCGATGCGCCGTCGCCAGACCGAAAGGCATCGCCTGGAACTGAAAATGCCCCATCGGTACTGCAAACCGTAGGAACCTTTGATGCCCGCGGCGCACCGGGATATGGAGGTACGCCTCCATAAGATCCAATGACGTCAGAAATTCTCCTGCTCTGACAGCTGCCATGACGGCACGTAAAGACTCCATTCGAAAATGGGTCACGCGAAGACACCGATTCACCCTTTTTAAGTCCAGAATCGGCCGAAACGTGCCTTCCTTCTTGGGAACCACGAAATAGATAGAGTATCGACCGCACCCGTATTGGTCCGCCGGAACGGGCACCACCGCTTTGAGCTGCAGCAGCCGCTGAAGCGTCTCTGCGACTGCACGCCTTTTTCCCGGCGCCCTGCACGGGGAGAGGACAAAGGAATCTAACACGGGCCGATGGAGCTCTAGAGCATAGCCCTCTCGAATGACCTCCAACACCCACTGATCCGAGGTAATTTGGACCCAGGCAGGGTAAAACTCCTGCAACCTTCCTCCCACGGGCACCACCGCTACCTGAGTCCGCCGTATCTCATTGGGACTTTTTGTTGTTAGAGGTTTGAAAGGGAGCAAAACCCCTACCGGCCCCCCGGAAACCCCGAAAACCTTGTCTGCGATAGGGGAACCTCCCTCTCTGCGCCTGGCTAAAACGTGAGGACCAAAATCTCCGAAAATCCCTGGAGAGCCCCCTGGACGCTACGGCCCCGTAGCCTTGCTTAGGCTTATCTTCCAGCAGCCGACCCCCCTTGGACTCCCCTAGATCTTTGACCAATCTTTCCAAATCTTCACCAAACAGCAGCTTCCCCCTAAACGGAAGCTTACTAAGCCGTACCTTTGACGACCCGTCCGCCGACCCGTTACGCAACCAAAGATACCTGCGCGCAGCCACCACTGACGCCATACTCTTGGCCAGACCGCGGATAAGATCGTAATGTATATCCGACAAATAAGCTGTGCCTGACTCCAGCCGCGCCAGCTCCTCAGCGTGTCCTTCCAACTGCTCCCCCTGCAACCGCTGGGACCATCTCAAGCAGCCTCGCGCCACCCACGCCCCCCACTATCAAGGCCTGCAGAGAAAGGGCACACAGATCGAAGACCTGTTTCAATAAGGTATCTAACTTCCTGTCCTGCACATCCTTCAAAGCTGCGGCACCCTCAACCGGAATAGTGGTCTTTTTAGTGACCGCCGACACTGCCGCATCCACCTTTGGAGAGCGAAAACTCTCTCTATCCTGGTCGGAAAGCAGATATAGCCGGGCTAAGGCCCTAGTACCCTGCAGCGCCGACTCCGGCAAGTCCCATTCCTCTTGAATTATGTTTCGAAAAACTCTATGAACCGGGAACACTCTTTGGAAAGTTCGCACCGCCTGCAACAGAGGATCCTCCAATGACTCCTCCGCCGTCGGCGCCACCGAGGGCATATTTAACGTCTTAAGAGTCTCAGCAATCAAAGCTGGCAACTCTTCCCGACGAAACACCCGGACTACTCTACTCTGCTGCTCCAAATCCGGTAACTCCCCTTCCTCCAACTCCGCATCAGAGGCCTCCTCCACATCTAACTCTGCCACCCCCACCTCCTCTTCCAACCGAGATGGCAGGCTGTCGTCCCGGGCCTCTCTGCGCTTTTTGATTGGCACCTCTTCCTCCTCCGGGAGGATTCCCGATCCTGCTCGCTTTAGACCCGTAGGGCTACGAGCTGGAGCTACCATTCCAGGTTGCAGTAAGGCCAACGCCTTCTGCATAAGCGAGAAAAAATCCGGCGGAATCCCGGGAACACCACCCCCCTGGATCCCTCCTGGCGCCAAAAAAACACCCTCTGTCGAAGAAGGACCTGCCACAGGCTCTGCAGGATCCAAAGAAGGCGGCCTGGACTCTCTGGCTTCCGAGGGGCCCGCTACCCGCTCCTCAGCGGATCCCCCCAGAGCCCTTTCCGTCACTACCGCTTCTAGGGAACACCCTTTACAAACCCCGGACTCCAAGACCTCGCTATGCCTCACCCCGCAGACTAGACAGTGAGACTTAGCCAGCATCTTTCCCAGAGCCACAACACTAACAACTCCTTCGGACCGCTAAGCTCCAGGCCTTGTGAGCGCTAAGTTCTGTGATGGTGTTTTTTGTTGGTTTTTTTTTTAATTGTAACCACAGGATATCAAGCTAACTAGCTGAATGGAGCTAACCCAACCCCGAAACGAAGCTCAGGAAACCTTCTATTACACAAAGTAAGTCGGGCTGCTGAAAACCCGGCTCCCAAAATGGCCGCCGGCACAGTTCCCACGCAAACTACACGCGGCTTGCCTCCGAGACTCCGAGGCCCTCGGGAGTAGCCATGGGGACTCCCCTTCACTCCCTCTGCTCCGTGCTCCAATTCTCTACCCCGTTAAACCACTGCCGACTTACCCGACGATCCGGAGAGTTGAAGGAGGGGAGGGGGAGGGAGAAGGAGGAAGCACACCTCCAGCGCCGGAGCAGCCTGCATGCGGCTTCAGCCCCGGCGTGTCGCTGTGAAGAGAGCAAAGCCTGTTTATCGTGCTGCTCTTCAGCGTTTCCGTGAGGCTGCCGTCCGGCCTTTCTGTGATGCTGTCTGCCGATGCAAGCTCTCTGCCTTCCACCTGCTCCTCACCCTTCTTTTCTGCGGGTTCGGGAGCAGGGAGGCACCACACAAATACTTCCCCCCTGTGCTCGTTTAGATGCTGGGGATAAAGCACTCCACACAGAGAGGAGAGAGGGAGGTAAGATAGAGAGAGAGAGGTCCACAGGAGAATCAGGCAAGACCCCTTTAGCAGCAGCAGCAGCAGATCTGAAATCAAAAGCAGAAAGCACCAAATCAGACTCAAAAACTAACAAGAGAGTTAAATTATCAAAAGAAATTTCAAAATAAAGCTCTGCTTATTTGTTTTCCCCTGAGCCCAGCCCCGGGCTCAGAACCTCCTAGCTGCTTGGAGACTGAAAGTACTGGTGGAAGGGGGCAGTTCTTGCCTATTAGTACCAGTGACATCAAAGCAATGACATCTTTCAGTCTCCAAAGCTGCTGGTGGAGGTTCTAAACTCTATGGTTCCGGGACTGGACTAGAGGGACGCAAAGGAACAATATCAGAGCTTGTCTAAATAAGTTACAGCTCGGGGAGTGACTCAAAACTCCCTGTAACACAAACCGAGCAGTCCATTACTTCTTCCTGGGACAATGTAACTGAGTCCACAGGCTCCACTTTCATGGGCTCTGGTTCATTTGTGCCTCCCTCTGTACTTGATCTTTCCCTGGCTGCTGTGGTTTGAAAGTCCGTACTTCTTCTCCCTAGCTTCCAGCTAGGCTGTTCTAGGGCTTTCAGGTAAATAGCAGGGTTTGTCCCTATGCCCCTACGTGATGGCTTAAATAATTCCTGCCCGCTTCATTTTCTCTCAGACTGGTTATCTGGTTTTAAAGACGTTCTAGAAGCTGGGCCTTTCTTTGGGAAAAAATAGTCACCGTACCTTGGCTTCGTGAAGTCAGGGCGTCTCTTACTTGCCCACTCAGGCACCGCTCTCTGGCCACGGTCTCCTTTGCAGACTCCCTCTGGAAGCCTCCTGGATACTGTCTGTCCTCTCTGCAGCTTGGGAAGACCCTGTAAAGAATCCAGGCTTCTTGGCTTCTTAGTATAAGTCAATCTCCTGTCAGGACTTTTTCTTCCAGTACCTTTTAATCCTGTTTCAGACCCTCCTGGTGAGCAGAGGCCTCTCTCCCGGCTAGGCTCTCTCCTTCTGAGCTCTCTGCCTTTGGGATTTCTTCCAAGCGGATCTCTTTCCAGTCTGTCTCTCCCAGGTCTCTCTCTCACCCCAGCTCTTTTGGGTCTGCTCCTTTCTCTCTCTCTTTCTGAGCTCTCCTCTGAGCTCCCTTCTGAGCTCCCTTCCGAGGTTCCTTCCTCTCTCCTGAGCTGGCTCTCTGCTTATAAAGGTCTTTTACTTTTGAGTTTCCCGGGCTACCCCTAAGGTGGAGCTGATTAGCTCCTGCACAATCAGTACCCGGGTGTGTTAGCTCAGCCTCTGTAGGTTCATGCCTGCTCCCTCTAGCTGCTCTGCACGAGAACTGCATCTTCTGCATGTTAGCTGCTTTGTAAGGAACAGCGTTTTTTTTCTAAGTTTTTGCTTTCATTGGCTTCAGCCCTATCACAGCGCCCATAGCCATGCTTCCAACCTTCCTCCCCTCACCCATGCTCTTTCCAACCATACCCCTGGCTTTACCCCCTTACTAGATCTCCAGTCCAATACATGTCTTACTTGAGCCGCTCTGTAATAATCCTCCAGGTTAGGAACCCCCAAACCCCCCTCTTCTTTAGGGTCATACATAACCTCCCTCGCTATCCTCGGAGGTTTCCTTTTCCAAATATACTGAAAAACCTCTCTCTGCAACCCCCTCATCACCCCCTCCGGTATGCCCACTAGAAGTGCCTGAAATAGATACAGCAATCTTGGTAAAATATTCATTTTAACCCCCGCTATCCTCCCTAGCCAAGAAGTTTCATATCTCATCCACCCCTCCAGGTCTTTATTAATGTCTCCAACCGTTCTCGGGTAGTTAACTTTATACAATTCCTCATACCTCGCCGGGATCTGCATCTCCAAATAACTCAAGGATCTTCTTACCCATCTCAAAGGATAGTCCCTTTTCAATTGCTCTTCCACTTCCCTAGCCCCCTTAACCTTCAGCACGTCCGTCTTATCAACATTCATTTTAAATCCCGACACCCCCCCCCCCGAACCTTTCCACCTCCCTCATCACCTCCGGTAAAGACCCCTGCGGCTTACTAATATACAGAAGGATATCATCTGCATATAAGGAAATCTTATGATGAACTCCCCCTCTTTCCAAATCCATGGATCTTTTCATTTGCCCTTATCCTTTCCGCTAATGGCTCTACCACCACAGCAAATAGCAAGGGTGACATTGGGCACCCTTGCCTAGTCCCTCGCCCTAACCCAAAGTCCTCTGAATAACTCCCATTAACTTTAACTCGTGCTCGTGGCCCCTCATATGAACCCCTTATCCATTTTTCATAATTTGGCCCACATCCCATTTTCTTCAGCACCTGCATTAAAAAACCCCAATGTACCCTATTGAAGGCCTTCTCCGCGTCAATTGACATCAAGAGAAAGTCTTCTTTCCCCTGCTCCGCCTCCCAGACCACTCCTACCGCCCTTTTAATATTATCTGCTGCTTGCCTCCCCATAATAAACCCCGCTTGATCCTCCTTTATCACTCCTGTTAACCACAGAGCCAACCTTCCCGCCAATATCTTCACCAATATCTTAACATCAACATTAAGTAGCGATATTGGTCTGTATGAACTACAAATCATCGGATCTTTCCCTGGTTTTGGTAAAATAGTAATCCCTGCTGTTAACATATCCGAAGACAGCTGCCCCCCTTCCTCCAACATTCCATTGAAAACCCTTCCAAGCAACCCCCCTATCTCTCCCACAAATATCTTATAGAAGCTCCCTGGAATCCCATCTAAGCCCGGGGCCTTTCCTCCCACCAGGCCTTTTATCGCCCTCCCTATCTCCTCTCCCGTAATTTTAACTTCCAAACCCTCTTGCGCCTCCTCTGGAAGTGACAACAAGTCAACCTCCTCCAAATATCGATGAATCTGATCCTCCCCTATCCTTCCCTCCCGCCTATACAAATCCTGATAAAATTGATGAAATATCTCCCTAATATCCTTTTCTTCCCTGCATATCACCCCTCCCTCCCCCTGAATCTGATATATCGTCAAAGCTACTTTTCTCTACCTCAACCTACATGCTAGCACCTTACTGGATTTATTACCATATTCATAATACTTCTGTTTTACTTGTCTCAATGCAAATGCAATTTGCTCCACCTGTAACGCTTGCAACCCCCCCCCCCCCCGCAGCCTTTCCACCTCCCTCCTCTCACTCCTTGCCCCCGACCTCTGACACTGCAGCTCTGCCTCTTTTAGTAACTTGCCCAATTCTTCCTCCTTCTGTTGCCTAGCCTTTTTCCTTTTTGCTCCCCACATTATAAATCTACCCCTAATAAAAGCTTTCAGCCCCTCCCACAACGTCACCTCGGATACCTCCCCTGTATCATTAAATGAGAGGTAATCTTTTATAGCCCGCCTAATATCTTTCACTACCTCCTTACTCTTAAGTAAACTCTCATTCAGTTGCCAGAATTTGGTCCCCTCTTGCCTCCGCCCTCTAATTCCCACCTCCACCGCCCCAAGATCCGACCATACGATCGGCTCTATGCTACCATCCAAGACCTCCAAAATCAACTCCTTATCTACCAAAATCATGTCTATCCTGCTCCAGCTATTATGAGGTGCCGAAAAAAAGGTGTACTCCCTCCCATTGGGGTGCAATTCTCTCCAGGCGTCTACCAATTGAAACTGTTGCATCAATTGTCTTAACCCCTTCTATTCCTTCCCCCCTCCTTCCACCCCCCCTGGGTTTAACACTACATTGAAATCCCCCCCCCCAATAAGCTTCCCTTGAGATTCCCCCTCCAACAACTGTCGCATCCCCATCCAAAATGAGACCTGATTACCATTAGGCCCATACACCGACACAACAACAATGTCTGCTGTTCCCATCTTCCGTTTTATCCCCACAATTCTCCCTTCTATATCCTTAAAGCTGCCTTTCACCTGAATCCCTGAGCCCTCCCTCACCAATACCGCACCCCCACCTTTCTTTGTCCCCATCCTTACTGCTTGAATAAAACTGCTCTGGGAATCGCCTATTCTTCATCCGCCCTATATCCTGTTTCCTCAGGTATGTTTCTTGTATTAGCACTACATCCCAGTGATTTTTCTGTGCCTCCCAATACACCAGGCTCCGTTTTCCTGGAGAGTTCAACCCCTTAACATTTATTGACCCTATCCGCAACATATTTCTATTCTGCTTCTCCTTCCACCCCTTTTTCCCTCCATTATGATGTGTCACACCCCCATCCCCCTCCCTCCCTCCTCCCCCTTCCTCCCTTCCCCGCCGCCTACCCCTTCTTCCCACCCTTCTGCCCTTCTGTATGTGACCTGTCCTATCCCATTGTCTTTCCCCAACCCCTTACCCCATCCTAAGCACTCCAGACACCCCCTCCCCCTCCTTTACACCACAGATCCCACATCCCCCCTACCCACCACATTAACGCCGCTCCCCATTATACCCTAACAGTTCAGTGCCTCGGAGGCCCTTCTTGCAAAAATATGGAACGCTTCACAAATTTGCGTGTCATCCTTGCGCAGGGGCCATGCTAATCTTCTCTGTATCGTTCCAATTTTAGTATATGTGCTACTGAACTGCTTTTCTTTCCAGTTTTGTTTTGTAACTTCTCCTCCTTTCTCCATCTTCCCTTGCTTTTCGATTCTTATTTTTTAATTTTATATGTATTGAAATTTCAAAAATCAATATTGTAATTAAACAATGCCAGAAACAGGATGTGACCACAATCATAGGGAGAAGCAAGAAACATAAAATGCCTAAGAAATTAAGAATAACTCTTCAAAGAAGAAAGAAAAGGCTAAAGTAAGGGCCAATTACATCATTTGCAGCAGAAGAAATCAGCCAATGGAAGTACAGAGACCTAGGGCAAAGAAGAAAAAAGAAAGTTACATCTTTAGCAGACAAACATTGTTTCAAATGCTCAGAGTCCCAAAAAAGAGGTCTCTGTCCTTGATGTTTTAGTAGACACTTGCAAGAAAAGCACAAAAACAATTGAGCTCCTGTCTGAAGAGCCCAAGACCAGAGAGTCAAAAAAGCTTTACATTTTAACTGAGTGGACTTCGAAACATCTGGAAAAATCTGATGCTTAAACCCCAAAAACTCCATCTCACACTTAATGAAAGTCTTACAAACAATCTCTGTCCAAAACCAAGGTGAACATCACCAAAAGCATAGAAGCAACAGAATTTGAATTTAAAGATGTCTATATAATCTGTGAAACATCCAAACTGTTCATCACTACTTGATCTATAAACTGAGGTTCATAATCTTGACAAGCAATCTTCATAGTTGGAACATAACAAATCTTCTTTATAGGGGGCAATGTCTCTGCTGAGAAGCCTAAAACTTCTAACAAATACTTTTATAGCATTTCCCATGCAGAAACAACAGGAGAATGAGGAGAATTCAATATATGAAGATTCAGTCTCCTCTAGTAATTATCCATGGCATCAAATATAGCATGCAGATGCTGATGTGATCAAACCTTGATGAACTTTAGAAGCTCACCTGCAAGATTTCTATTTTAGTGGAATGATCCAAAGTGTTGTCACAGACAGCACATTTATCATGAGTTTCCTAGTACCAAGTAACTCATCAAATCTTTTATTCAAATTGGCCTCCATAGACATTATTGCTCCCCAAAAAGAGTAGTTACTACTTTTGGTTTTAAAGGAACCAACTGACCAGACATAGAAGGACCCATGATCTTCTCAGAGGCTGAAATTTCTTCCATTCCAGACCAAAAACTTCCCAGTATAAACAGGCCCACACTGATTTCTCAAGGAGTCTCTTTGTAGTAATGAAGCAGAAGCTCAAACAGAGCTTCCCAAACAAAGAAAACCTTAAGACCAAGCAATGTCTGGGTGGCCTCCTCGCCACCTATTGGTCTGGGTGCAGTACCGCCAGCTTCCATAGGCACAGAAGCTTCCCCAGTCTTCTCTCTCATGGTGGTAGCACACTGCTGTTACATGCTGGGAATCACAGAGGGGCTTATGGTGCTCTAGATTCAATGACATCTCCAAGACCCAGCAGTTCTCTCTTGCAGCTGCCTGCTGAACAATGCCCAGATCAGCACTGCAGACTACAAATTTCTCCATGGGATAAACAAGTAAAGCAGATAAACAAGTAAAGCAGGGGAGGACTCAGCCAGATCCCTTTCTTTTTCCCCATGCCAGTAGGTGCTTGGTTCTCAAATGGCAAAATCATAAATGGTGGGTTCAAGAATAAAGAAAAACTTCCCAAAATTCCTAAGTGAATCACTTTTGTCGGGCACTGAACTTCAAACCAGGACAAAAATTTAAAGTCGAGGGCTGGGAATCCAAGTCCATTTTATTCATTAGTTTTGCAGTAAAAATGATTGTGGCTAACAAAACCTTATTTTGCCTTATATAGCAATCAAAAATTACAAATTACTTAACTTAAATTCAGGTGTATGGCGAAACAAATCAAGTCATGGTAGGCAACACGACACAGTCCTGCGTTTCGGGTTTATTATTTTGGAAACCCTGCTTCAGGTAATCACTTGCTACCATTAGATCCAAAAGACCGCCACGGTGCAAGTCCTCTCACTTGCGTTATCTTGCTCCCCCCTTTTGATTCTAAACATTTACCTTTTTCATCTCATAAAAACATAACATCTGTCATACTGGGTCAGACCAAATTTTGATCAAGACCAGTATCCTGGTCACAAGTACCTGGCAGAATCTTAAAAGATAGACAGATTCCATGCTGAGACAGATTCCATGCTGCTTATCCTAGAGATAAACGGTGGATTTCCCTCAGCCTACAATGGTTTATGGACATTTCAGGAACTTGTCCAAATTGTTTTTAAATCCAGCTACACTATCAGCTTTCATTGTATATTCCAGCAAGGAATTATAAAGTGTGATTATGTATTGAGTGAAAAAAGAATTTCTCCAATTAATCTTACTACTTAGTAAGCTTTATTGTGCGTCCCTTAGTCTTTGTACTTTTTAAAGGAATAAACAACCGATTCATCTTCACCTATTCCACTCCATTCATATTATAGCCTTGTATAATATCTTCCCCTCAGCCGTCTCTTCTCCAAACTGAAAAGCCCTATCCTTCTAAGCCTTTCCTTATAGGGATATCCTTCCATCTCCTTTAGTCACCCTTCTCTGTGACTTTTCTAAATCTGCTATATCTTTTTGGAGAAGCAGAGACAAGAACTGCACACAATACTCAAGATGTGGTTGCAACATGGATCGATAGATACAGAGGCATTATAATATTCTTTGTTTTATTCTCCATTCCTAGCATTCTATTAGCTTTTTTGGCTGCTGCAGCACACCGAGAAGAGGATTTTAACATATGATCCACAATAACACCTATCCTTTTCCTGGGCAGTGACTCCTAATGTGTTACTCAGCATCGTATAGCTAAAGTTTGGGTTGTTCTTCCTTTAACAGCATAAATTTGCACTTGTCCACATTAAATTTCATCTGGCATTTGTATGCTCAGTCTCCCAGTTTCTCAAGGTTTATTTTTCACAATCCTGTTGTGATTTACCAGCTTTGAATAATTTGTGTCACCTGTAAATTTGATCACCTTAACTTATAGTTCCCATTTTGAAGTCATTTATAAATATGTTAAAAATCAGCATGTCCAGTATAGATCCCTGGGGCACTCCACTAATTACCTTTATCTATTGAGAAAATTGACCATTTCATAGGCATTGGAAAGGGGTGGGCCACACGAGCCCTGGCCCCACCAAAAATCGCAGGCTGCCACCAGGGATCCTATCCCCCACGAGCAGAAGAGGAAGAGGAGCCGTTATCACAGCAAAGACCCTTCCTGTCTGCCTAAGAGAGATCGGATCCTCGTGGGAAGAACAGGAAGGGTCTTCACAGTGATTGTGACTTCTCTTCTTTTGTTTGTGGTGGACAGGATCCTCCTGAGGGCAGACAGGAAGGGTCTTTGCCATGATTGCAGCCAGCAGGCTGTCCATGGGGATTCCCATCCCCTGCGGGCAGAAAAAGACCCTTCCTGTTCTGCCCGTGGGGATCCAAATTTCCATAGACAGACAGGAAAGGTCTCTGCCCATGGGAGCGGAGTTAGAGCAAAGCCTAGGGTGGCCTTGGGCCTCCCCAAAAAAAAATCCCTTTTGCCACTCCAGGACCATTTAGCACTACTCTGTTTTCTATCTTTTAACCAGTTCCCAATCCACATGGAGATACTGCCTCCTTTCCATGTTTTAATTTTCTCAAATGTCTCTCATGAGGGACCTTGTCAAAGGCTTTCTGAAAATCCAGAGACATTTAAAGGATGTTTTTAATAGATTCTTGAAGATGGGAAAGGTTCCACAGGACTGGAGAAGGGTTGATGTGTTATCTTTTCACAAAAGTGGTAATAGGGAAGAGATGACAAACTATTGGCCGATAAGCCTTACCTTGGTGGCGGGAAAAGTAATGGAGGCCCCCCTGAAAGAAAGAATAGTGGACTTTCTAGAAACCAATGGATTGCATGATCTGAGGCAACATGGTTTTACTAAAGGACGATCATGCCAAACAAATCTGATTAAGTTCCTTGCCTGGGTGATCAGAGAATTAGATCAAGGGCATGCAATGGATATGATCTACCTAGATTTCATCAAAGCCTTTGATACTGTTCCTCACAGGAGGCTTAACAATAAACTGAGCAGCCTGGATATGGGTCTCAAGGTGGTGAACTGGATCAGAAACTGGTTGACCGACAGACAAAAGGTGGTGGTAAGCGGATCTCACTTAGAAGAAAGGAAGGTGAGTAGAAGTGTATTCAAGGTGGTTAAACAATGTCGCAAGGTGGTAGCCTAAGCCAGAATAATACTGAGTTGCATACAGAGAGGAATAACCAGCAGAAAGGAGGAGGTATTAATGTCACTGTCAGGCCTCATGGAATATTGTGTTCAGTTTTGGAGACCATATCTCACAAAGGACATAAAAAGATTTGAAACAGTTCAGAGGAAGGAGACCAAAATGCTTTGGAACCTGCATCAGAGGAAGTATGAGAAGAGACTAGAAGATCTAAATATGTATACCCTAGAGGAGAGGAGGGACAGGGAAGATATGATACAGATGTTTAAATACTTAAAAGGTATAATGAACAAACAAACCTTTTTCAAAGACGAGGAAGCTGTAAAACTAGAGGGACAACATTAAGCTGCTAGGGGGTAAACTGAAAGGCAATGGTCAGGAAATACTTTTTCACTGAAAGGGTGGTGGATGCTTGGAATGCCCTCCCGATGGAAGTGGTGGGGGAAAATACAGTGATGTAATTCAAAATGGCATGCGACAGACATAGTGGATCCCTTTATAGCAAGATTTCCCTTGGCTAAATCCATGTTGTCTTTGTCCCATTAAACCACGACTATCTCTATATTCAGTAATTTTGTTCTTTAGAATGGTTTCTACCATTCTACCCAGCACAGACATCAGGTTTACTGGTCTGTAGTTTCCTGGATCGCTACTGAAATCCTTTTTAAAAAGCGTAGTTACTCACCTGGGGAAATGCTCCACATGGGGGCTCTGTCGGCGCCGACGTCACCCATATGTGAGGACTGATTCCTGCTGCTCCTGGTGTTCCCCAGGAGCAGCAGGAATCAGTCCTCACATATGGGTGACGTCGGCGCCGACGGAACCCCCATGTGGAGCATTTCCCCAGCTTTCAAAGAAAGCCTTTGGGAATGCAGCGCGCATGCGCGGTCCCCTTCCTGCCCAAGGGTGCCATCTTGCTCAGTCTGATGACATAGCTAAGTGACAGCAAAAAAAAATAAATCATATGACTGCAACTCCAAGGGGAGGAGGGAGGGTTCTGAGGACTGATTCCTGCTGCTCCTGGAGAACACCTGTTACAGGTGAGTAACTACGCTTTCTCCAGGACTAAGCAGGAAGTCAGTCCTCACATATGGGACTCCCCAGCTCAAGGCTACCGGAGACCCCAAGCTGAAAAATAAGCTCCCTCTAGAGCGTCAGCATCTGTGAAAAGAATCTTCTCTGAGAACACCCCCGAATGGTAGCCCAACACCAGGGCCGGAGGGTAGGAGTTGCCTATACCTCAAAGAGATTACGGAGTACCGCCTGTCCGAAAGCACTGTCCCTGCGGGATTCCCTCTCGAGGCAGTAGTGGGCCGTAAAAGTCTGGCTTGAAGACCAAGTAGCGGCCCGGCAGATGTCTGCCAATGGAACAGAGCGGAGATGAGCCACTGACGCAGCCTTCGCCCTGACACGGTGAGCAGTGACTCGACCCTGCAAGGAGAGGCCGGCTGCCCTGTACGCCCAGGCGATACAGTGTGCTACCCAAATGGACAGGGTACGCTTGGAGACAGGTAACCCCAACTTATTAGGGTCAAAAGAGACAAAGAGTTGAACAGCCCTCCGGTGTGCCTGCGTACGGTCAAGGTAGAAGGACAACGCCCTCCTACAGTCCAGGGTATGCAAGACCATCTCAACCCGGCCGGCATGCGGCCTGGGAAAGAAAGTTGGAAGAACCACCTCCTGATTGAGGTGGAAGGAGGTGACAACCTTTGGAAGGAACTTAGGGTGAGTCCGTAAGACTACTCTGTTCCTATAAAACCTAGTGTATGGTGCCTCTGACACCAGAGTTTGAAGCTCACTTACTCGCCTTGCTGAGGTAAGAGCTACCAAAAACAACGCTTTCCAGGAAAGAAAACGTAAAGGACAAGTAGCCATAGGCTCAAATGGTGGGCAAGTAAGTTGTTGCAAGACCACATTCAAATCCCACTCAGGGGCAGGTGGACGAACTGGAGGCTTAAGCAACAGCAGGCCTCTGAGGAAACGAGCTACCAAAGGGTGGCTCGAGAGAGACTGACCCTCCACCGGTAAAGTGGTGTGCTGAGAGAGCACTGAGGTGGAACCTAACAGAGTTGAATTTAAGGCCTAGATTGGACAGGTGCAGCAAATACTGCAGCACCACCGGAACCAGGCATGAGAAAGGATCCTCCTTGTGCTGGGCACACCAGGTGGGGAATCTACACCACTTAAGAGCATAGGACTTCCGAGTGGACTGCCTCCTAGAGGACAAGACCACGTCCTCCACTTCCCGAGGCAGCAGTAAGGGTGCTAAAACTACCCTTTCAGCAGCCAGGCCATCAGATGGAGGGACTGGAGATTGGGGTGTAAGAGAGATCCCCGCTCCTGAGTCAGGAGATAGGGTTGCATCCCCAGAGGACGGGGAGCGTCCACTGCTAGTTGCAAAAGAAGTGGGAATCACGGCTGCCTTGGCCATCTGGGGGCCACCAGTATCACCGAGGCCTTGTCCCAGATCACTCTGAACAGTGTTTTGGGCACTAGAGGCATGGGAGGAAATGCATATAGGCGGCCTGTAGACCATGGTATGAGAAAAGCATCCGGTGCTACTCTTTGAGGATGCGGGTGCCTGGAGTAGAACCTGGGTAGTTGACGGTTCAGTGGACTGGCAAACAAATCCATGGTGGGGAGACTCCATTTTAGGAAGATCTGTTGAACCACCAGAGGATTCAGCTGCCATTCATGTGGCTGTAGGATCCTATTCAACCTGTCTGCCAAGCTATTCTCCTGCCCAGGGAGATAGACCGCTTTGAGAAGTATGCCATGATTGATTGCCCAGGAGCACAGGTCCTGTGCTTCTTGAACCCTGTGCCCCCTTGCTTGTTCACATAGTACATAGCAACTTGATTGTCCGTTTGCACTACGACGGACTGGTGAGAGAGGACATGAGAGAAAGTCCGCAGGGCTAAGCGGATCGCTCTGAGCTCTAGTAAATTGATTTGTTGTGTGGCCTCCGAAGGAGACCACAGGCCTTGAGTGCATGCTCCTTGGCAATGCGCACCCCAACCTTGAAGAGAAGCATCGGTTGTCAGCACTTGAGAGTGTGAAGGTGCCTGAAAAGGCACTCCTTGCAGCAGATTTGGAAGATGAAGCCATCACTGCAGAGAAGCTGCTAAGAACTTGGACAACCTCACTTTGTCCTGCAGGTTTCCTGTGGCCTGCAGCCACTGAGTCCTGAGGCCCCACTGAGCTGGCCTCATATGTAGACGGGCATTTGGAGTGACATGGACCGTGGATGCCATGTGGCCCAATAGCCTTAGGAACTGTCTGGCGGAGACTAGAGAATTGCTGTGGAACTGTCTGGCCAGATCCATCAGTCTGTGGGCCCTGTCCATGGGTAAAAAGGCCTTCGCCTGAAGGGTGTCTAGCCTCGCTCCTATAAACTCCATGTTCTGCGAGGGGCGCAAAGCGGACTTTGCGAAGTTTATGACAAACCCCAGATGCTGGAGAAGAGACACAGTGCGGAGGGTGGCTTGGTTGGTCTCCTGCAGAGACTGACCCTTGATGAGCCAGTTGTCCAGGTATGGGACGACAAAGAGTCCTTGAACTCTGAGATAGGCCGCCACCACCACCAGGCACTTGGTGAAAACTCTGGGGGTGGAGGTTAGGCCAAAAGGGAGTACCCTGTACTGGTAATGGTTTCCTCCCACTACAAATCGAAGATATTGTCTGTGGTCTGGATGAATAAGGATGCGAGTATAAGCATCCTTTAGGTCTAAGGAGCACAGCCAATCTCCCTGCTGGAGGTAAGGCAGCAGGATTCCAAGGGTAAGCATCTTGAACTTTTCCCTCTGCAGGAACTTGTTGAGATTCCACAAGTCTAGGATGGGCCTGAGGCCTCCTGTTCTCTTTGGTACTAGAAAATACCTGGAGTAGAAGCCTTGACCTCTCAGGTGGTGGGGCACCGGTTCCACTGCTCACTCCCTTAAAAGACCTGCTAACTCCTGAAGGAGTAGGTTCCTGTGCAGAGGGAGTCTTGGAGGCACCCCTAGAAAGTAGGAGGGAGGTACCTGGTGGAAGTGAAGGAGATAGCCACTCTGGACTATGCTTAGCACCCAGGTATCCCTTGTCACGGCTGACCACCTGTGGGCATACAGGGTCAGCCGGCCTCCTGTGCTGAGAGGGGCCAGCTGAGGAGGAAAGACTCTGTCATTGGAGTCAAAATCCCGCTCCCTGCTGTGCAAGAGCCGGAGCTGGCGGCTTGGGGGTTTTCTGCCTACGGGGCCCATGTCCCTGCCCCTTGGCCTGCTGACCCTGTTGGGGAGCTACAGAGGCCTGAAAGTGAGGGTATGATTTGTAGGCAGATGACTACCTCGGTAAAAGGTCTTTTTCCCTGAGCCCTTCTTCTGAGAAGGGGCAGAGGTTTTCCTGGACAGCCTTGTCCGGGTAAGAGTCTCAGACTCGAGTTCTGCAGCCTTTTCAGCCATGGGCTTGCCAAAGAGGTTTTCACCTCGGCAGGGGACATCGACCAACTTGTCCTGAACCCATGGCTCGAGGTCCGATGACTGTAGCCAGGCCTGACGGCATGCACCGATGCCGGCCGCAGCTACCCAGGCCGAAGCCTCGAAGCCATCATAGGCTGCTCGAGAGATAAACTTCGAGCGCTCTCGGATCCCCGTTGACAGGGCCTTGAACCTCTGCAAAGGTTCCTCGGAGAGACCAGCAGAGAACCCGGCAATCTCCTTTGCCAGGTCTCGAAGGTACATGCCCATGTACAGCTGGTAGGTCTGGACACGGCAAGCAAGCATAGAGCCCTGGAAGCACTTTCTACCGAGGGCATCCAGGTTCCGGGCCTCCCGGGCGGGAGGCACCGAGGGGTGCATCTTCTGACTCTTCAGACGATGCATGGCCGATTCCACAACCATGGAGTGGTGAGGTAGCTGTGCCTTCGGGAACCCGGGGCTCTTGCGGACTCGATAGATGAAATCGACCCGCTTGCTCAAAACCGGCGTCGAGGCCGGTGCCTCCCACATGCGGAAGAGCAACTGTTCCAGCATAGGAGGAACCGGTACAGTAAAGGCCTCCTTGGTGGGAGAGTCATACTGCAGGGCTTCGAGCTCCTCGGCTCGAGGCTCCTCCTCGGGATCCACGGGGAAGGCCAAGGCCTTGGCCATATCCCGTACAAAGTCCGAGAACCGGGTGTCCTCCGGGGGGACCGTCTCCGAGGCTCGGACTCCGGCGAGTCCGATGGGACACACCGGGTCCAAAAGGTGTCCGGTGACTCTTCGTCCTCTGTTTCCCAGCCTGACCCCTCAGAGGAGCAATCGAGCGGCTCCGGTCGGGCAGGCACCGATGCCATCTGCCCCGACACCGAGGGTACCGGCGTTGACAACCTCGGTCCCGAACGGGAGGCCGAGGGAGACCTTGGCCGAGGATCGACTCGAGAGCGCATGGACTCGAGGATCGGCTCGGCCTCCAGGGTCGACTTGGACGTCGATGTCCCGGTGGTCGGGGCAGATGCACCGGTAAGACCGGCGATCAGTGCCCGCTGCTGTTCCATGAAGGCAGCCAAGCTGTTCTCCAAGGCCGTCAACCTGAGTGCAAGCTCAGGAGACTCAGCAGCCCCCGGACTCGGGCCCCGACGGCATTGGCCCCAACGTCGGCTCCCCCGGAGGAGAGTCCACGAGGACTACAGTACTCACGTGACCCGGGGACTCCGTCTCCACACGAGGTTGTTTGGCAGGCCTCTCCGACTCCGAAGATCCGGGACGGCGCTCGGGGCTATGCGACCTGGCCCTCGAGGAGCCAAGTGCATCCACCGATGCAGCCCTCACGGGTTTCTTTTTCCTGTGATGCTCCCGCGAGGGAGACCCCCTCTCAGAGGAACCCCGGCGATGCTCGGGATCGGAGTCCCGAGACATCGAGGCCTCTGACGAAGTCCGGGCCCAGCCAGACGCGGAGTCAGAGAAGATTCTTTCTTTTTGGTGCTGCCGGCTCCTCAACGCCTTCGAGGACATTTTCCCACACGGGCCACAGATCATCGGGTCATGATCGGGCCCGAGGCAGCGGAGGCAGCAGTCATGTGTGTCGGTGAGAGACATTAAGTTTCTTACACCGATCACACTTTTTAAACCCGCTGGCAGCTATCGGGGGTAAAAGGGCCCCTGCGAGGCCAAAAGACAGGGCTGCCAGTGAAAAATAGAAAAATGGCGCGTACGCTAGTCTCTAAGGACAAAAACCGAAAAATGAAAGCCGGGCTCGATACCGACGTATCGGGCCCAGGCGGGAAAGGGAAACCGGCGTTGAACCGAAGAAAAACGGATTTACGTAGAAAATCAACTTTTTTCTCGGGTGAAAACGAAACATGTCCGTCGGGCTCCGCGGAAAAAAGAGACCGAGCAAGATGGCACCCTTGGGCGGGAAGGGGACTGCGCATGCGCGCTGCATTCCCAAAAGCTTTCTTTGAAAGCTGGAGAAATGCTCCGCATGGGGGCTCCATCGGCGCCGACGTCACCCATATGTGAGGACTGACTTCCTGCTTGGTCCTGGAGAAACTGGAGTTACATTGGCCACTTTGCAATCTTCAGGTATGATAGTAATTTGTAAACTAACAGTAGGTCTGCAATTTAATTCTAGAGTTCTTTCAATGCCCTGTGATATATACCAGGTGATTTGCTACTCTTTAGTTTGTCAAATTGCCTTATTACATCTTCTAGGTTCACTGAGAGTTGTTTCAATTCCTCCAGTTTATCGCCTTTAAATATAATTTCTAAGTATATCCCCTACATTTTCTTTAGAAAAGGCCAAAGCAAAGAATAATTTAGAGGGGAATTTTAGAAGATCCATCCAAGTGCAATTTAGGATGTCTAAGCTAGAACATCTGGAAAAAAACGCAGGCACATCCAGGTGCGAACATAATTTCACAAACCTGGATGTGCCAGATATCGATGCCTGCAAGGGCGGCTACCTAGACTTCCCCAGAATGGTACATATGGTAGAACCTGGATGTCTAGGATAGCCTAATGGTTACAGTAGTTTGGCTACGAATAGGGCAGCCAGGATTCAAATCCTGCTGCTGCTGCTGTTGACATTGTGCTGAATACTTGGGATGAGAGAGCGTGCATTCTTCTCTACACCCCCTGGATGTTATTCAGCTAAAACGAGCACTTTTCAGATGCTTGTTTATCGTTATTCGGGCCTCAGAGCCTGTCTAGGGTGAGACATGATGCTGGATCATCCATGACATTTCTGTGATCAGGCGGGGATCTCCTGGTCTCTGGGAACGCCCTAACTATGCTTCCAGATATCCAGGAACACCCAGGCCATGCCTCCTCCACGCCCCAATTCAGATTTAGACGTCCTTACACTAGGGACAATCTCAGAGCTGACTTCTAAAATGGCTCTGGAGACCTCTCTCTTCTTTGGACATCTCTAAGCCCATTTTTGGATGTCTGAAGCACAAATAAGGATTCTAAAATGACCCCTTTAGTCTCTCTGTTTGTGTCCTTGTCCTTAGTGCCCCTTTTACCCCTCTATCATCTTATAGTCCAGTTGACTCCCTCACAAGCATCTTGTTTTGAATGTACTTAAAGTTTATATAATGTGTTTTTGCTTCCATGGCAAGCTTTTTCTTTTTTTCCAAAATTTCTCTTTACCTGCCTTATCGATGCTTTGCATCTAACTTGCCAGTGTTTATGCTGTTTCCAGTTTTCTTCATCCGGATCCTTTCTCCATTTATTGAAGGACTGTTTTGGCTACAACAGCCTCTCTCACCTTTAAACCATACCAGCAGTCATTTGGCCTTCCTTCCACCTTTTTAAAGTGTGGAATACATCCGGTTTGGGCTTCCAAGATGGTATTTTTAAATAAGAGCCAGGCCTGATGTAAACTCTTAACTTTTGTGGCTGCTCCATTTAGTGTTTTTCTTACTGTTTTTCTCATTTCATCATAGTCTCCACAGTAGATTTCTTTGCTGTCCTTCTTCCATATATTATATCAAATTTTATCTTCATCTCTCTCCTTCTGTTGTCCAGCACCTCGCCCCACTGTCTTTCTTTGTCTCAGTCTTTAACCTTCTGTTCCTCCCTCCTTATATTCTCTCACTTTTGATCACTTATTGCCTTTCTACTCTTCTAGTTTCCTGACTCCAGTTCTCAAACTTAAATCTTTTTCCTTTCAGTTTTCCCCAATTTCTCCTGTTTCTCTTTCCCAGTCCTGCTCTATCTCCTTTCCTTCAGTGCTTCTATCACCAGATTCAATCACCCCCCTCAGTGCTTCTCCCACCTTTAATCATTTCTCCTCAGTGTTTCCCAGCTTCAGTCTTCCTCCCTCAGTGCCAACCCCCAGCCTTAATTATAATTAAGATAATTATCTTTCCTCAGTGCTATTTCAACTCAGTCATCTCCTTGGTGTGCCCCCAAATCACAATCACTCCCCTTCAGTTCACCCCTCAATCTTTCCTCAATATTCCCTTAGCGTCAATCATTCACTCTTAGCCTCAAGTAGTCTCCTTCAACTGTTATTGGCAGAATGTGGCTAACACTATCCACTGCTGAAATGTTCAATGAGTATGTGTGCTCATTATTTCTGCAGTGGTCCTGCTGTTTATTCCCTTTAATGTAGTTCATGTCCTGACTTAGGTAAACCAGCACTGAAACTAGAAGTAATGGGAGGTCTACTGCAGGGACAGTGCCATGGTGGATACTGTCAGATGCACTCTATCATGATGGCCATAACAATAAGCCAGAAAAAAAATGGTCAGTGGATTGTATTTGGGGACCTCTGGTAGAAAGGATAACAAGGCCCCCTGTATAGTGATCGAGACTAGTAAGCTTTTGTGCTACTCACAGCTGGGGATATGCAAAAAAGCTGTGTATCAGGGTTTATGTGACTTTCCCATGATATACATGGCTTTTGAGTTGTGGGATTATTATTATTTTTTTTTTTTACATAGGAGATGAATACATTTCTTTCCTTAAGTTAGTGAACACCTTTCTGCAGAACGTTTTTCTAAATGCATTTTTCTGGATGAAATAAGTTGATAATTTAAAAAATACAAAATAAATTGTGACACTGAAGGTGCACATGGGGAGACATTTGACAGAAAAGGTCAAGATGTATTAGGGTAAATGAAAGGAAATAGGATACAAGCAATGCAATGAATACAGCATTAGATAATTACTTTACACTATTACAAAATGACTTCAAAGAGCATTATGCTATGGGACTTCAAAGAGCATTATGCTATACCTGTAGAATAATTATATTAATAGGGACAAAAGCTAAATTTAGACAGAATGGTTTACAAATTTCAGTATGAATAGAACTCAGTGCAGCTGGAAAATATGTCAAATTAAATTTTAATTTCAATTTTGTAACTATGGGGCAAACTGCCAAAGTTAGCAAAACAATGGAAGTTGATATTTTTCTTTTTAGATCTATGAAATAACGCTTATCCAGAAAAAGATCTGATCTTCTCTAACAATTAAATAGCCATCAGTAGCAGTTGCAGCCTACATTTTAGTTAAGTGCTTAAACTCTATAAAAATCAAATTCATTCTATATATATCAGTTCGATTCAACAAGGAAGAGAGGAGGAAAAGAGCTTGTGAGTCTGTTGTGGAAAGTTGGAGCAGTAAAGATAGAAAATACTTCTATTTCCAAAGGCAGACATTCTGCCAAATAAGCTCACAGGAGAATACTCTGGTGGTTATACCCATGGTCATATTCTAGTTACTCTCTTTTCTTCAAGCTATTAGGAGGCAAGATAATTATCTGTCATTTCTTTAATGTGTGTTTGACCTAGACGGTATAAACATAAGCCATTTTTGAATGTCTTTAATTTCTTCCACAGCCACATAACCTTTAATTGCAGCTTCAAAATATAGATGGCTGGCCAGTCTTGCACAGGACCTGATACTGTGCTGAAAAGATTAGCTTCTTCAATACATAACTGATCAACAACTAATGCCTCACAAATGGTTCCCAAACAATAAACTGACCTTTTCCTGATAGAGTTTGTGAAGCCAACTGGCACATTCTTGTTCATCTTCTGGGATTTCTTCTAATGGAATCCGTCTATGCAGAGAGTAAAAGGAAGAAATCAAGGAAAAAACACCAAGAACAAAGCCTCTGATGAAAATTATCACCCTTATTAGGCAGCAGATCATTTCACTTTCCATGTGGTAGATTAGCTTTTGCCCTTTCAGGTCAACATCTGTTCAAAGTCTCTCTCTGGTTACAAATCTCTGATCAGAATGTACAAAAAATGTTGTTCTCAAGAGATATATGGTTGAATTTCAGCTGAAATCCAGTTTTTGAATGTAAACAAAACCAGCTTTAAATAGTTGATGTGCCAAGTTTAGTTTTCTGTAACACATAGTCAAATTTATTTCATTTTAAACAAACAGTTTTAAGCACTTACTGTATGTACACAGCTGAGATTTTGGAAACAGCATCTATTTTAAAAACAATTTGTTGTATTTTTTTTTAATATTTCTTTTTATTACAATTCTTTTTAATTTTTAGCAAAGTAAAGTAAGACTGCAACAAAGGAAGCCTGTAACATTTCTACAGCCATGAAACTCCTGCAGGGACATGAGTAAAAGGCGGTATATATAAATCCAGCTAAATAAATATCTGTAGCTAAATTCCTGTAGCGACATCTCAAACCCAGTTCCAACTGTCATGATACTACTGTGATAAATTAAAAGCACTACATTATGAAATGCAAAAGAAGAAAAAAGCATGCAGAAACATGAGGTCAGGAATGCTTTCCAACATATATTTGTAGGAGTATGTGTGGGTGGGAGGAGGTGGTGAGGGCATGGGCATGTGTGCGCGGGGGAGGGAATGAATTTACGGTATGTAGAGAAGTGTACTACGTGTGGAGGTGACTGGGGTGTGTGTGGAAGTAGGAGAATGTGTCTGCTGAGCGTAGGCAAAGAGATAAGAAGCAAAACATAAGACTGTCAGATTTCCCAGTAGAAAGAGGTAAATAGTGGAGTGCCTCAAGGGTCTGTATTAAGATTGGGATTGCTTAACTTCTTTGTTAAAATTGATCAAAGGTGGCATAATATATTCAAAGTAGTTGAAACATAAGTTGACTGTGAGGAATTGCAGAAGCACCTTGCCATGACTGCAGAACTAGGCATCTAAACAACAAATAAAATTTAACGTGGACAAGTGCAAAGTGAAAAATAATTCTCTATAGGTAAACAATGTTTGGTTCCATATTAGGAGTCAACACCCAGGAAAAGGATCCTGGAAACAATGTGGACAATGTATTGAAATCCTTAGCTCAGTGTGCAAGCAGTGGCAGAGATTAAAAAAAAAAACAAATGGAATGTTAGGAATTATTAGGGAACAAATAAAAATAAAACAAAATCTCTCTGCAGAGATATATGGTATCACTACAACTTGAACATTATGGGGTTAGTTATTAAGGTGCGCTAACATTAGAACACATTAATTCACCATTTATTTTTTTTCTGTGCTGTCAAGTCAGTGCTGACTCCTGGTGACCCAGATGTCTCTGGGTTTTCTTGGCTATGTATGACCGGAAGTAGTTTGCCAAGCCTTTTCTTCTGAGGCAATGTAGGGTAAAGTGACTTGCCCAAGGTCACAAGGAGTGTCAATGGGAATCAAACCCTTGATCTTCTGGGTACTGGGCAATTGCTCTAACCACTAGGCTACTCCTCCATTAATGTACATTATTTTATCGCAGGATGCATGTTATTCAACGGGATCTAGTTACTAATAACATACATAAATGGTGAATTAACGTCAGCATTAATGCACCTTGGTGACTAGATCCCTATAGGCAGTTCTGGTCACCTCATCTCAAAAAACATATAGAGGAACTAGAGAGGACACATAGAAGGGCAACAAATAAGATAAATGGAATGGAATGGCTCCCTTATGAAGGCAGAAAAAACAGAATATGCCTCTTTGGCTTGGAGAAAACATGACAGAGAGGAGATATGGTAGAGTTTATAAAGTCATGAGTGGTGAGGAAGAAATAAATAGGAGCAGTCATGTACTCCTTCAAATAGAACTAAAAACGGGACACTATGAACCAAAGAGGTAGTGTACAACAAATTGGAAGATGTATTTTTTTTAACTTAATGATCAAACAAACTGTGGAATTTTTTTTTAACCAAAAGATATGGTCAAGATATCTAGTATAGCTGTCTTCAAAAAGGATTTGGACAAGCTCCAAGAAGAAAATTCCATTATCAATTATCAGCCAGGAAGACTTGGGAAAATCACCACTAAACCCTAAAAGTGAGCAGCAAAGAAAGGATCTAATCTTTCTCAGTGGTTCTCAACCAAGTCCTCTGGGACCCTCAGGCCAGTCAGGTTTTCAGAATATTCACAATGAATATGCATGAGACAGATCTGCATGCACTGCTTCCATTATATGCAGATCTATCTTATGCATATTCATTATGAATACCCTGAAAACCCAACTGGACTAGGGGTCCCAGAGGACTGGGTTGAGAACCGCTG
The DNA here is from genome assembly GCA_033557465.1 of Ichthyophis bannanicus. Taxonomy (NCBI): domain Eukaryota; kingdom Metazoa; phylum Chordata; class Amphibia; order Gymnophiona; family Ichthyophiidae; genus Ichthyophis; species Ichthyophis bannanicus. The sequence goes on along the minus strand of CM066033.1, from coordinate 588,789,300 downwards.
GTCTAGATACTAGCTAGTGAGCTTAGTCAGTCATGGTTGGAAAAGGGATGCGAGGGTTGATGGATCTTCTGTCTGACCCAATATCTGATATTCTCACAAGGTATATCAAGCGTGTCTGTGGATGGAAGATGAATGGGTGTAGATGAACATGTGCAGGGAATGTGTATGTAAAAGTGTGTGCAGCAGGCGAGTATGTATTTAGTAAGTATGGACGTGTAAGAATATATGGATTTATAATGTGCAGGTAAGAGGTGTTTTTATAAGTAGGGTGCTTGTGGAGTGGAGGAATAGCCTAAAGGTAGAGCAGTGGGCTGAGAACCAGGCAAGATACGTTTGAATCCCACTGCTGCTTCTTGTGATCTTGGGCAAGTCACTTAATCCTTCCTTTTCCCAGGTACAACTTAGATTGTACCTGGGAAACTTAGATTGCAAGCCCTCTGGAGACAGGAAAATACCTACTGTACCTGAATGCAACTCACCTTGAACTTCCGAGAAAGACATGAGCTAAGTCCAGTTCCCTTTCTCTTCCTCTTGTGTGTGTGGGTGGCAGCTGACTGGTGGTAGGGTAGAAGTGCAGGTTGTTTATGTGTGGCTGTAGATTTGTGTGGGCATGTGTATGGATGTAGATGTGTGGATAAGCGGTGGGGTTGTATGATAAATGAATGGCAGGTGACTGGAGGTTTATAGGAAGCTGGGGTGTGTGTATATAGAAATTTATAGAGTTGTGGCTCTAAATGGGGAATATGAGTCACTTGTGGCAATGTTTAAATTTGTGTGTATTAAGGCGGAGCATATATGATTTTGGAAGTGTGGAGGAGGAGCTATGTAGCACTATACAGATGATACGTAGTAAAGTACCATTTGCCAGCTGATTCAATTACTTTTCCCTGACTCTGTCTGCCTGTGTCATCCTTTGGCAAAGTGCAGGAAGCATGAGGGAAGCTTTTGGAAGGGAATGTGAATGTGGTGAGAGATGGTAAAGAATCATAAGTAAATGGCTTCCTCGCAGAGGGGACAGGACCCCATTCCCCCCTTGTTTATGTAGAACATGGCAACTTAGTTGTCTGTTCTAACTAGTACAGATTGCCCCAACAGTTGGGGTTGAAAAACCCAAAGAGCATTTGTCAGTGCCCATAGTTCTAGCAGGTTGATCTGCATTGCAGATTCCTGTTGTGTCCACAGTCCCTGTGTGGTTAGTTCGTTCAGATGTGCTCCCCAACCCAGCTTGGAAGCATCCATCATCAGGGTGCATCTTAGTGGAGGCATCTGAAAAGGTGACCAGACGAGTAGGTTTTGTGGAAGACACCTCCACTGAAGGGACTTGATCAGTTCAGGGGTGAAATGGATTCTATCTCTGAGACAACCCTTCACTTGCATCAACCGAGACGACAGAGTCCAGTGTGCATGTCGCATGTGCAATCGAGTTAGGGGACGACATGGACCGTGGAGGATATGTGTCTTAAGAGTGTAGCATCTCTCGAGCTGTTACTCGGCATTGCTGTTATACCTTTTTTTCCAGCTCAATGAGGTGGGCACAGCGATCCTGTGGGAAGAAAGCTTGGGCCTGCTGAGTGTCTAAGAGTGTTCCGATGAACTTCAGACTTTGGGTTGGAGCAAGGTAGGACTTTGGGACGTTTATGACAAAGTCCAGGTATTGGAGCACTGTGATGATGCAATGAAGGGAGAGTCTTACCTCTTGAGGGGAGTCTCCCCTGATCAGTCAACTGTCTAAGTAAGGAAAGACGAATACTCCCAAGGTGCATAGGTAGGCAATGATGACTGCCATGCACTTTGTGAAGACCCTTGGAATAGAGGCTACACCAAAGGGGAGAACACAGTATTGATAATGGTTTCCCTGAACATGAAGCACAGATACTGTCTGTGCAATGGATGCATTAGTAAATGTGTGTATGCCTCTTTTAGGTCTAGAGAACATAGCCAATCGTGTCTCTGGAGGTATCTGTAGAAGAGTTCCTAAATCATTTTGAATTTTTCTCAAACCATGAACTTGTTGAGGTCTCTGAGCTCCAAGATGGGCCTGAAGTCTCCTGTTTTCTGTGGAATGAGAAAATATAGCGAATACATGTCTGTGCAGTGCTGCGTATGACTTGTAGAGCTATTCAAATGCTCAGCAGTAGCAGCAGCAGCAGTAGTAGTAGTAGAATAGAAGCCCAACTTTTCTTGAGGAGGAGGAACTCTTTCTATGGCACCCTGGGACAACAGGGTGGTCACTTCCTCTCTTAAGATTGCTTTGATTGGGCTGAGTGGGATAATCCCCTGCGAATGTGGTAGGGGGTAAGGTTTTGAAGTGAAGCTGATAAATCCTTTTGGACAATCTGGAGTGTCCACTGCTGCGATGTTATGAGGTGCAACCTGGGGGCATAGTAACAAAGTCTGCCTGTTATGTGGAAGGGTTGGGGGCCCTCCAGGGACAGATCAGTAATGCTCTCTAAGAAAGAGTCAAAAACCAGGTGTAGGCTGTGACTGTGCAGCTGGTTTAGGCTTAACAGCCTTGGGTTTCTTGGGATGGTGAGGACCCTGTTGCCTCTGCTGAGGACGACAGGTAAGCAGAAGGTGAGTAAGAAGGATAGTATCTCTTCTTTTTAGAATAAAAAGACTTCTTGGGAAGAGCCTTCTTTTTGAATGGGTCAGCTGTTTTCCTGGAAAGGCGTTTTAAGGTACGGTCTTCTGTTTCAAACTCCCCTGCTTTTTCCCTCCAACCTTTGGGATTTTGGCCAGTATATCCTGGACCCATTGCTCAAGGTCTGATGCCTGTAACCAGGCCATTCTGCGAGCCCCAATGCAGACTGCTGACGCTTTACTTGTAGATTCAAGAAGATCAAGAAGCCCTGGTAAGAAACTTAGAAGTATTCTGGTTGTGCTTGATGAGTGTCTGGAATGCACTCCGCTTATCCTCAGGAAGCAGGGGGGTGAAAGTCTCCAGATCCCTGGTGACATCTTTCAGAAACATGCCCATGTACAGCATGTTAGAGTTGATTCTGGAGGCGAACATGCATGCCTGGAAGCATCAACGCCCAAAGGCATCGCGTATCCTCGAGTCCCTGCCAGGAGGCATGAATGAATAGTTCTTTGAGCTCTTCGTTTAGCGCATTGCCGATTCCACCAGCATTGAGTGGTGGGGGAGCTGAGGTTTTTGGAAGCCTGGGTACTCTATACATGGTATCGAGCCCCTTGCTGATAGGTGGAACCATGAACAGGGCCTCCCACATGCAGAGCATAAGATCCTGCAGGATATGATGCACCGGTGATACAGCCATTCCTTGGGCATGGGAGGGTATTGAAGTATTTCCAATTCTTCCACCCTTGGTTCCTCTTCCAAGGCTATAGTGATAGCAAGTCCTGCTGCCATGTCACTTATGAAGTCCTGAGAGGACATATCTTCTGGTGAGGACCGACACCGTTCTTGAGGCGGCGAAGGGTCTAAGGGGATGTCGGGAAGTTCTCTGGAATTGAGTAACCTCCCCCCATCAGATTCTGAAGAACTTGAATCAGAGTTCGGTAGAAATCAAAGTATTGGCGGTCTTGGTCTCGACCTCAATGCTTTGTGGAAGTCGATAGTCTATGCAGATACCGATACTCAGAGGTATCGGAACAGAGAGTCATGGCTGTCTGAATCTGTAGGATACCGGGGGCATTGACTGGTTCCAACGAAGGAATCGACCTTGGGTGCTCCGACAATGCTGGCTCCAGGGCCGGCATCGGGACCGAAATGCCTGGCACCGAAATGTTCAGCACCGAAGCCTGCACTCCTGAATCTCTCAATGTTATCAGGACAGAGGCTGCCAGGACTGTGCTGCCAAACTCCTTTCAAGAGCCAGCATGCACTGGTCTAGGGAGATGGCCGATGTCTGGGTGGAGTCACCTACCGGGCTCTAAGCCACCATCCCAGAACATGGAACCAATAGTTCTCCGGAGATCGATGCCTCGAGAGTGTCCCGGAACCCCATGTGCTCTGGAGGACAGATTCTCCCACCGGGGATGTTTGACTGGCCGGTCTGTATCAGATGCACCTCTAGGGGTGTCGCGATGCTTATGTTGGGACTTCTCCCTGTCCTCGGTATCGGTTTTTGATGCTGAAGATTTGGAAACTGTCACAGATTTGACTTACTTTTGTGTTTGGACTTTGAAGAAACCTGAGACCCATGAGAGGAAATCAATGCCCTCGATGAAGTGGAAGCCACTTAAACAGTGTCTGAGGTGGACAATGATCCAAATTATCTGGCTCGGTTCTTGAGGCCTCTTTTTGTCATTTGTTGGCACAAAGGAGAAGAATTGGGTTGATGTTCAGGACCCAAATCTTTTAGACACCAGTCATGTTTATCAGTGGCCAAAATGGTACCAGCACGCTTGGTACATTTTTTTTAAAACCACTGACTGGCTTTTCCATGCCTGAAGAAGTTGTTTTCAAGATTAAAGATAAAGCTATGGAGGCCTAGTTTAGCGGTGAAAAGCGCGGTGAAAATCAAATGAAAGAAAAAGTAAAATAAAAAAATAAAAATGATTGGGGCCGGTGTCGGAGTTGATGGAACCGGCGTTGACAGGAAGACAGAAGAACGTTGTATCCCTAAGGGCACAAAAAAAGCTTTCCAGTGGTGAGAGGACAATGCATCCTAATGGCTCTGTGGAAAATGAACCGAGGAGTTGGGAAAGCGGGACGGCAAGCACGCAGGAGCAGTGGAGTGCTCCCAAAGGCTTTCAAATTGGATGCTCTGTCGGTGATGTTCACCCATATGTGAAGACTACATTCCTGCTTGTTCTTGGAGATACTCTCATAACAGGGGAGATGCCTCTAACCAACCTTAAACACACTGGCAATGTAAAATAATTTAGGGAAATGTTTAGACATGATCCATTACACACTCTCCTTAAGATCCAGGAGGCACCATATATAAATATTAAGTGCATCAAACTGGTAGTTTCAGCAGTCATAGAAAACATGGCAACTAGATCCTTATGTGTTCGTGGGAAACTAGCTCAACTTAAAGTAGACAAAGCGATGGGACCGGATGGGATACACCCTAGAATACTGAGGGAACTTGGGGATGTTCTAGCAACTCCACTGACTGACCTTTTCAATGCCTCGTTGGAGTCGGGAGTGGTGCCAAAGGACTGGAGAGAGGCTCATGTGGTGCCTTTACACAAAAGCGGAAGTAAGGATGTGGTTAAAAACTACAAGCCGGTTAGTTTAAATTCGGTGGTGAGTAAATTATTGGAAACGCTGCTGAAAGAGAAAATAGTGAGGTTTCTGGAGTCCAGCGGATTACAGGATCCGAGGCAGCATGGATTCACCAGAGGCAGGTCCTGTCAGACAAATCTGATTGATTTATTTGATTGGGTGACGAGGGAGTTGGACCGAGGGAGAGCTCTAGATGTGGTGTATTTAGATTTCAGTAAAGCCTTTGACACTGTTCCTCACAGGCGACTTATAAACAAACTGAGCACCCTAGGGATGGACCCTAAAGTTTCTGGTTGGGTTAGAAATTGGTTGGGTGGGACGCAACATATAGTGGAAGTATTTGGATCTCACTCTGATGAGAAGGATGGTTCCAGTGGTTTGCCACCGGTATCTGTCCTTGGTACGTTTCTTTTTAACATCTTTGTTAGTTATTTAGCGGAATGGCTGTCGGTTTAGGTTTGCCTCTTTGAAGATGATACCAAAATCTGCATTAGAGTAGACACCCAGGAAGGTTTAGATAACATGAGGAGGGATCTAGCTAAGCTTGAAGAATGGTCTAGAATTTGGCAGCTGGGATTTAATGTTAAAAAATGTAAGGTCATGCATTTGGGCTGCAGCAATCCAAGGGAGCAATACAGTATAGGAGGTGAAGTACTTTTGTCCACTAAAGAAGAGCGGGACCTAGGCGTGGTTGTGTCTGATGATCTTAAAGTAGCTAAACAGGTAGAAAAGGCGACGGCAAAAGCTAGAAGGAGGCTTGGGTGCATACGGAGAGGAATGGCTAACAGAAAAAAGGAGGTGATAATGCTTCTGTATAAGTCTTTGGTGCGACCTCATTTGGAGTATGGTGTGCAATTCTGGAGACCACACCTTCAAAAGGATGTGAACAGGATGGAGTCGGTGCAGAGGGTGGCTACTAAATGATTAATGGGCTTCATTATAAAGCATATGAGGACAGACTTAAGGATCTTAATATGTACACCTTAGAGGAAAGGCGGGATAGAGGTGATATGATTGAGATGTTTAAATACCTCCATGGCATAAATGTTCAGGGAGAGAGCCTCTTTCAATTGAAAGCAAGTTCTGCTACGAGGGGACATGGGATGAGGGTGAAGGGAGATAGATTCAGGAGTGATATGCGGAAATATTTCTTTACGGAAAGAGTAGTGGATCCATGGAATAGTCTCCCAGTGGAGGTGGTAGAGATGAGGACAGTAACTGAATTCAAAAAAGCATGGGACCAACACAGAGGATCTCTAAAGGTAAAAAGTGGACTGTTGTAGTTGTTGTTATGGAAGGACAGACTAGATAGGCCATGTGGTCTTCTTCTGTCATCATGTTTCTATGTTTCTTCTCTCCACCACTGCCAAGTTCTTAAACTATACCTGCTTTCCCCAGACATCCCACTCAGCCTCTTTTCATGAGGCATTAAAACCCAGACAATAGAGCCTTTAAAGAAAACAGAGCTGTATCTATACAAATTTACACAAGATAATACAACTTAAAAGAAATAATTGTAATGGTAATCTTTCTGCATATGTTCCATGTGGTTATACAGCAATTTCAGAATGACTTTGTAATTTTATGTAGAACATTTGATTACAACTGCCAAAGTAAATGAATCATTAAAGACAGGCGTATTGCCAGCTACTTCAGGCCCTGGGAGGCAGAGGATGTTTAACAGTTATTAAAAAGGGATAACTGAGCTCTGAAAAGCTAGTAGAGGATGAACCAGACCCCTTGAGACTACTCAGAAGATTAACTGGGCCCTTTGTGGCAGGTTGAAAATGAGACTTGGCCCCAGGAGGCAGGTCTACAACAAGGAATGGTAATAAATTGCGTATCTGAATAATTGCAAGGGAGCCGATATTCTATATTACCTTGTCCGTGACCAGTAAATAAACCACACCATGAAGAAAGCACAGTTACTCACTTGTAACAGCTGTTCTTCAGGAACAGCAGGAATCAGTCCTCACATATGGGTGACGTCAATGCCGATGGAGCCCTCGAGGAAGCATCTCCCCAGCTTTCAAAGAAAGTCTCTGGCAGATGCCACCACGCATGCGCGATCCCCTTCCCGCTCAAGGATGCCATCTTGGTCAGTCAAATGACATAGCTAGAGCCGACAAAAGAAGACGGCCAAAAATGAACAGCAACTCCAAGGGGAGGAGGGAGGGTTGCGATTCCTGCTGTCCCTGGAAAACACCTGTTACAGATGAGTAACTACGCTTTCTCCAGGAACAAGCAGGAAGTCAGTCCTCACATATGGGACTCCCTAGCTACAGGCTACCGAGGACCTGTAGAAAACACATGGCCTCGCCGTGAGCAGTTGCAAGCGAATCTGAGGACAGAATCTGAGGACCCCAGTGTCCAGGTGAGAGTCATGGCTCCAGTAACCTGAACAAGAAGGGTCGGAGGGCAGGAGTTGCCTAAACCCCAAACAGATTACGGAGTACGGTCTGGCGAAAGGCACTGTCCCATCGGGACTCCCTCTCCAGGTAGTAGTGAGCTGCAAAAGTGTGGACCGAAAAACAGGTGGCAGCCCGGAAGATGTCTGCCATGGGAACAGAGTGAAGACTCGCATCTGAAGTGCCATAGCCCTGACATTATACGCCGTGATCCCGGCGCTCCAGCAGCAACCCAGCCTGATTGTGGGTGAAGGTGATGGAGTCTGCCACACAGATGGACAGGGTTCACTTGTGGACAGCCTTCCACAGACGACTGGGATCGTATGAGACAAAAAGCTGTGAAGCTTTGCAGTGGCCTGAATCCGCTGTAAATAGAAGGACAGGGCCCTTATGCAGTCCAGAGTATGGAGAACAGCCAACGCCTTGTCAGTGTGGGGCCATGGAAAGAAGGTAAGGAGTACCATCTTCTGGTTGAGGTGGAAATCAGACATCACCTTCGGAAGAAATTTCGGGTGAGTGCGGAACACGACCCTGTTCTTGTAGAACCTGGTATAGGGTGGCTCGGCTGCCAGGGCCTGGAGCTCGCTGACTCTGTGTGCAAAAGTGAGCGCCACCGGGAAGGCCACCTTCCAGGACAAGTATCTCAGGTGGCAGGTAGCCAAGGGTTCAAAGGGTGGCTTGGTAAGCTCTGCGGAACCACATTGAGATCCCATTGTGCTGGGGGTGGGTGGATGGGAGGCTTCGAGAGCAGTAAGCCCCGCATGAATCAGGTAATGAGGGGCTGCACGGAAAGAGGCCTGCTCTCTATGGAGTTGTGGTTCGCAGAGAATACGCTCAGGTGCATCCTAACGGAGCTGGACTTAAGTTTGGACTGTGAAAAGTGAAGCAGGTACTGCAGCACCGCGTGCACTGGGCAGGAGAATGAATTCAACAATTGCTCCATGCACCATAAGGAGAACCTGCGCCACTTGAAGGCATAGGCCCATCTGGTAGAGTCCTTGCCAGAGGCAGGAGGACCTCTTCCACCTCCTTGGGGAGGTTGAGGGGTGCTAAAGCGACCTCTTCAGCAGCCATGCTGTGAGGGACAAGAATCCCAGGATGGGGTGAAGGATCGAGCCCTCCTCCTGGGTCAAAGGTCCTGGTGAGCTCCTGAGAGGTACTGGGGACTCCATCGAGAAATGAAGCAGAAGAGGGAACCAAGTCTGCCTGGCCACCTCTGGGCCACCAGAATCAGGACAGCCTTGTCTTACTGAACTTTGAAGAGAGTTCACGCTATCAGTGGTGTTGGAGGGAATGTATATAACAGACTCCCCCGACCATGAGATGAGGAAGGCATCTGATGCTACCTGGGCCAGTTGCGGCTGTGGGCAGCAGAAATGCGGCAGCTGAGCATTGGCCGGGCTGGCAAAGAGGTTGAGAATCAGGGTGCCTCACAATTTGAAGAGCCGCTGTGCCACCCTGTGGTCCAGGTGCCACTCGTATGGTTAGAGGACCCTGCTCAGCCTGTCCACCAGGGCGTTGCCGTGGCTCGGGAGGTATACCGCCCTGAGGAGTATACTCTGTCTGGTTGTGTACAAGCAGAGGTCTACTGCCTTCTGGCAGAGGCGGTAGGAGCCCGTGCCACCTTGCTTTTTAGGTAGAACATCATGACCTGATTGTCCATCTGGATGAGCACTGACTGATGTTGCAGGTGGTGCTGGAAAACCTTGAGCGCAAAGAAGACGGCCCTGAGTTCCAGCAGGTTTATCTGCTGCTAGCTCTCCTCGAAGGACCAGATGCCCTGGCTGCGCATTCCTCGCAATGGGCACGCCAGCCCAGCAGGGAAGCATCTGTCGTGAGGACTTGCTGGGGACTCGGGAGTTGGAAGGGCATGCCCTTCTTCAGGTTTTGTGGATTCTGCCACCAATTGAGGGATTCCGCCAGCTGACAGGTCACCGAGACTCTGTCCTAGAGCTTGCCCGTGGTTTGGGTCCACTGTGAGTGGAGACATCACTGAGCTGCCCGCATGTTAAGGCGGGCGTTGGGGATCACATGGACCATGGAGGCCATGTGGCCGAAGAGGCAAAGCATGGACCGTGCTGGCAAGGTGCGGCGGCATTGCATTTCGGTTGCCAGGGCCGTAAGGCAATCTGCCCTGTCCAGGGGGAGGAAAGCCATGGCTTGGAGGGTGTCCAGGCGAGCTCCTATGAACTCCAAGTCTTGAGTTGGGTGAGACGGGATTTTGGGTGATTTATCACGAATCCCTGATGTTGTAGGACCTTGATGGAGTGGCCTGTGGTCTGCAGCATTTCTGAGGCTGTGCCTTCTTTTATGAGCCAGTCGTCTAAGTAAGGGAAGACAAAGACCCCTTGGAGAAGATAAGCAGCCACTACTGCCAGGCATTTGGGGAAGACCCTAGGTGCGGAGGCAAGGGCGAAAGAAAGAACCCTGTACTGGTAATGGTCGCCCCCAACCATGAATCTTAGGTACTGCCTGTGACTGGGATGGATAAGGATGTGGGTAACATAGTAAATGACGGAAGATAAAGACCAGCGTGGTCCATCTAGTCTGCCCAGCAATATGGCAGGAGTAGGTGCACCCCTTCCCATGTCTTTGCTTAGTGGTGCACCCACCAGGAACAGGTGCATCCCTCCCCATATCTTTGTTTCTTTGTTTGTTTAGGGGTGAACCCACCGCTCCTCCCCCCATTGCTCCATGCAGGACATCCCTATTTGTTGAGAAATTAGATGGTTCAGTTTATTTTTATTTAATCTTGTTGCTGTAAAGTGATCCACTGTGTCTGTCCCAGGCCACTCTGAATTCCGTCACTGTGTTTGCCCCCACCACCTCCATCGGGAGGGCATTCCAAGCATCCACCACTATTTCAGTAAGCAACCTTTAGGTCCAAGGAGCATAGCCAATTTCCCTGTTGGAGGTAGGGCAGAAATATTCCCAGGAAGAGCATCTTGAACTTCTCCTGCATCAGGAATTTGTTCAGGTGACTCAGTTCTAGGATGAGCCGTAGTCCTCCTGCTCTTTTTGCGACCAGAAAGTACCTAGAGTAAAACCTCTTTCCTTTCAGGTGGTGTGGTAGGGCTCCACAGCCCTGTCACTGAGAAGGCCTGTGAGTTCTTGCATTAGCAGAGCCTGGTGCAGGGGAGACCGAGGAGGCTCTCCAGGAAAGAAGGGTGGAGGCAGCTGGTCCAGGTGGAGGAGATAACCCTCCCTGACCACCTGAAGTGCCCATGAGTCAGTGGTGATGGAAGCCCACTTGTGGGCAAATTGGACCAGGTGTCCCCCTGTTGGCAGCTGATCCTCCAGAGGAAGAGAGGCTATGCTTGGGGCATCAAAACCCTGACCTAGACTGGGCTTGGGCTGGAGTCTGGGGCTTGGGGCCATCGGCCCATTCCCTTGCCCTGGTGACCCTGCTGAAGAGTCTGGGTGGCAGATATGGAGGATAGCCTTGATAGGGTTGGTCCTTCCTATGGAAAGGAGGCTTCTTTCCTGGAGGCTTCTTCCTCGGGAGTCGAGTCCGAGTCACGTACTCTGTCTCAATCTCGGCAGCCTTTTCCTCCATGAGCTTGCTGAAGAGCTGCTCCCCAAGGCATGGGACGTCAAGGAGCTTCTCCTGCACCCATTGCTTGAGGTTGGATGTCTGGAGCCTAGACTGGCATCAGGAGCCAATGTGAGTGCCAGCCACCCTTGTGCTGGATTCAAAGCCATAGTAGGTGGCTCGAGATAAATACTTGAAACACTCTCTGACAGACTTCGTGAATGTCTGGAAGCGCCAGAAGTGGTCTCCATCAAGGCCAGCTGCGAAGCCTCTGAGCTCCTTCACCAGGTCCCGGAGGAGCATGCTGGTATAAAGTTGGTAAGTTTTGAATGCGGCATGCTAGCAGAGCCCTGGTAACATTTACGCCCGAGGGCGTCAAGGGTGTGGAACTCCCTGCCCACGGGCATCAATGAGTGCGTCTTTGGGCTCTTCTGTCGGTGCATGGCCAACTCCACCACCATGGAGGTGTGAGGGAGTTGGGTCTTCTGGAAGCCCGGCCCACGCTGGACCTGGTACATGCCATCCAGGTGATGGCTAACAATTGGCACCGACGCCGGGGCTTCCCACATCTGGAGAAGGAGCTGGTTGAGAATGGAGGGAACCGGGGACAGTCAGGGTCTCTTTAGGTGGTGCCTCGAAATGTCTAGCTCCTCCATACAGGGGTCCTCCCCTGACTCCATAGTGAGCAAGGGGGCTTGCGCCATGTCCTGGACGAACTCGAGAAATGAGGTGGCCCCGGGTGGGGAATGGCGCTTAGCAGCTGGTGGAGAAGGATCCGAGGGTAAGTCCCGATGTGCCCAAGACTCTGGAGATGTCTCGATGTCGGACTCCCAAACCGAGTAGACCAAGGAAGACTCGAGGCTAGACGGCTCCAAGGGCGTTGTTGGCTCCGGTCTTTGATGCTTCAAGGCTGAGGCATGGCCGGAATCCAAGACCCTCGCTGAGGATCTACCCGAGGCATCTGGCTCTAGGGGATTGCTTCGTCAGCCCGGGGCGTCCTCGGCATTGAGGTCCTTGCGGTCTCGGCATGCGCACCCATGGGGCCAGGCATTGAAGCCTGTTTGGATGCGATGAATGCAGAAACGCCACGCCCAAGCGCCAACATACGGGTTTTTCACTCTGGGGTGGCTGTCATTGACACCAACACTGGGGTTACTGGGTCTGGTGTCAAAGAGAGGGGATCTTTGATGGGACGGCCCTTGGGAGACCAGGGTCTGTCGCTGGAGGCTTCGACCTCTGTCCTGGGCACCTTCCATGGCCGCTCCTGCTCAGACTCCTCAGAAGCTCATCGGGGGCTGAGGGACTGCGCACGGGACTTCCCATACTTGTCCACCTTCCAGGACGAGGCCCTTGAGGTCTTCTTTTTCTTCTTATGCTCTCACTACGGGGACCCTTGTTCGGAATGTCTGCGAGCCCACTCTGGAACTGCAGGGGTCTTACGCGACTCCAAGGAACCGTGCGGGGCCTCTGAGCGTGAGGTTACTGGGGAAACCGGGGTCGAGTCTGCCCTGTGAAAGATTTTATTTATTTTATTTATTTATTTAATTGGATTTTTATACCGCCTTATCATACAATCAAAGCGGTTTAACAAGAGAGAAAATTAGTAATAGTGAAAAAATCTGTGATAATATATACATAGTTTGTAAATATATGATTAAATGTTTTTGGAAAAGGTGCACTATATATATTGTGAGCTATACTATAAAGTGAGCTATTGTACAATGTATATATAAATAATTGCTTTCTTAAAAATTAATTAGTTGATTGCATGACCGTAGTGCTCCGTAAACAAAACTGTTTTCAGTTGTTTTCTAAAGTCTTTGATGTCCTGAGCTGCTCTCAGATCATTAGGTAGGGAGTTCCAGATGGAAGTCGCAGCAAACGAGAAAGCTCTCTCAGAGGTCTCCTTGCGTGTTTTTCTGATGTCATTTGAGGAGCTGATTCTATTTTCAGATACACTTCTCCTAGGTCTGTTGCTAATATCTGACCGGATAAGATACGTCAGACTTTTTGCAGAACATTGTTGCTTTATCTTGAAAATATAAATTACTGTTTTGTATTTAATACGAGATGATATTGGTAACCAATGAAGCTCCTTTAAGATAGGAGTTATATGCTCTTTACTTGATAGACCAAAAATTATACGAGCAGCGGTGTTTTGCGCTAACTGTAAAGGCTTCAGTGACTGCTTAGCTAGACCCAGATATATTGGATTGCAGAAGTCAAGTAATGGTGTAATTAGAGCATGACAAACATTGCGGAAGTGAACAGTTTCCAGAAGCGGCCTTAGTCTTCTGATGATTTTCATTCTATAATAAGCGCTTCTAATCGTCTTGTTTATGTGTGATCTGAGATTTAATTCCTTGTCTAGAGTTAACTCCAAGATATTTCACTTCTGATTTAATAGGAATAATTGAATTATCTATCTTGATGACAGGTGGATGTGCAAAATTTTGGTTACAAGATACAAATAATGCCTCTGTCTTGCTAAAATTAATTTGCATATTGTTGGTTTTACACCAGGTGGACATTTGTGATAGACAATCTGTGATGCTGGAAAAATCAGGTTTCTCGATGGAGATAGTTGTGAAAATCATAATATCGTCAGCATAAATTGTATACTTTATGCCACTTTTTAATGGAATATTGCAAATTGGCTGCAAATAAATGTTGAAGAGAAGCGAAGAAAGAGCGGAACCTTGTGGCACACCTTGTAATACTCTTATGGGCAGAGAAGTTTTTTGTCCAATCTTTACTTGTAAAAATCTCTCTGTCAGATATGATTGAAACCATTTTAATGTGACCCCATGTAGACCAATCTCCTCTAATCTATGTAATAACCTATTGTGATCTACAGAATCGAATGCAGCCGAAATGTCATCTTGCTTTAGCCAGTGGCTCTGGATGGGCTTGGCAGACATCTTTTTGTACAGGGAGCATTCCTCTGGGTCATGGCCGGCGCCCAGACACTGGAGGCAACAGTCGTGAGTGTTGTTGAGAGACATGTTTCTGAAGCACCAATCACATTTCTTAAAAGCAGTTGCCATTGGGGTAAAAAGGGGGTCGAAGAATCTAGATGCGGCCAGCTGTTGAAAAAGGCGCAAAGGCGCTGGAGGAACCTAACAAAAACAAAACTTGGTTTTGAGACCCAATGCCGGGGCAGCGGGCCTTGAAGGCGGGAAAAGGACCTATGTGAGCTGGAAAGGTGTACAACAGTGCACAACTTTTTTTCTGGGGGGAACAAGACAGACATCTGTAGGGCTCCACAGAAAATGGGAAACTGACCAAGATGGCACCCTTGTGTGGGAAGGGGACCACGCATGATTGGTGGCATCTCCCAAAGGCTTTTTTTGAAAGCTGGGGAGATGCTTCTGCGAGGGCTCCTTCGGCGTCGACCTCACCCATATGTGAGGACTGACTTCCTGTTTATTCCTGGAGAAATTTGAGCACCACATAGCTTAGTTAAAATTAATCAAAATCTTTATTCTAAGAAACATTAAAGGTAATTTTTAATGTAGGACCTTGTGTTCAAAAAGTGATATTGCCTCCTTGTCATAGATGGAGCTCAAGGAAAATTCAAGAATGTTTAGGATGGGAGATATTTCCGAATCTGAAAAGGAAACAATGACAGCTATGTTTCCTACTGATCATCTTTATACTGATAGTGGGCTCACCATGTTTTTGTATTTGTTTAATCAGGGCAGTTTTCACTGATCTACATACAGTTTAAAATGTCTTTGCAAAAGGCAAAACACATTTTTAACGAGAAAAAACAGGGCCAATATTCTAAAGATTTGTCTGGAGTTACTTGGACAAATTATCTTTTTTTCAATTTCCCCTCAGTAGAATGCAGAGATTTTGGCCAGACAACATTTATCCAGCAATAGAATAGGAAGTTTCCCAACACCCCTGCAAATAAAAGTTTAGCTAGATGTCAGCACTATTTGGTTAAATGTAGCCTATTAAACTGGGATGCAGAAAGAGTGGTCCTAACGTTAACCAGCTAAATATCTGATTAACTTTAGATGAGTATATTCAGCAGCCAGACTTAATTATTCAGATAAAAACATTGGGGCCGATATTAAGCAGGGCAATATAATGTTAAAATTAAGGGAAATAAGTAATTTAAAATATGAAAAAAGGGTATGCTGTATGCAAAGGTATGCAATTATGTAATGATGTCCAGCACAAGCGGCATGCAAGTTTTTCTATGACATGGACAACACGTGTCCAAGGATCCCCTAATAGATCCCAGAAGTAGAAAGACTCAGCCTTTCATCCTTTTATTTTTAAACTCTATTTACTCAAACACACAGAGAATACAAACAATAAATGATCATTGGATCCTTCTCCCACTGGTTTTGAAATACTATCAAATGTTGTTCCTTGATGCATTTTAACATATTAACCTTCTCCACTCTCATTCAATTCCCATATAGTGCTATATTGTTCTTATGTGCCTTTGAAAGTGCTAATAAGCAGTTCTAGTGCTGCAATTTCTGCTACAGTTCTTTTCCAAAACCTACCTGAGCCTGTGTCATAATATGCAGTTAACCTTGCTGCATGAAATGAGAAATCAAGAGTTTTCTATCTGTAGGAATCTCTTGCGTTCCTCAACATTCTGAGGTGTTATTCCTATGCTTTCATCTGTGACTGATTTAATGGCTTTCTTTTATATGCATTAAAAAAATGCGTGTGTGTATCTATTTATCTATATCTATTTATATATATTTTGTTCTGTCACCAATGCCTCTTCTGCATAGTGGGTTGGAACTGCTAAATGGATTTGGATCTAAAATACAAATTCTAAATTTTGAGAAATCATGGGGTATCTATAGGCTCTATATAATTATTTGTACAGGTCTGGGGATGTTTTCAGCATAGGAATGTCTAAATCTGAATGGGGGCATGGTGGAAGCATGGCAGGGTCATTCACAGGAACTTGGACATCCCTGCCTGATTTCAGAAATGGATGTTCAGCATCACGTCTAACTTTAGACCTTCTTCAGGCACGAACAGGTATCTGAAAAGCGCTTGTTATGGCTGAAAAAAAAATCCAGAGCTGTAGAGAAGAAAGCACTCCATCATTCCCCGTACTCAGCTAAAATGGTTAGTGGTCTTCATTATAAAGCATATGAGGACAGACTTAAGGATCTTAATATGTATACTTTAGAGGAAAGGCGGGATAGAGTTGATATGATTGAGACATTTAAATACCTCCATGGCATAAATGCACAAGAGGAGAGCCTCTTTCAATTGAAAGAAAGTTCTGCTATGAGGAGACATAGGATGAGGATGAAAGGGGATAGACTCAGCAGTAATATGTGGAAATATTTCTTTACAGAAAGAGTGGTAGATGTGTGGAATAGTCTCCCAGTGGAGGTGGTAAGAGATTAGGATAGTATCTGAATTTAAAAAAGCATGGGACAAACACAGAGGATCTCTAAAGGAAAAAAGGAGATTGTTGTAGTGGTTGATATGGAAGGGCAGACTAGATAGGCCATGTGGTCTTTTTCTGCCATCGTGTTTCTATGTTGTTTGCTATATTCAAATAGGTTTGCTAATTGAGTACCGTAATCCATCCAATCCTCTACTTTGAATTTAGCCCAAGATCTTGATTCCACTGGTCTCTGAAGATGTTGCTTATTCTACTTATTGTCCCCCAAACCTCAATGGAGACTGTGTATGAAGTAGCGTAGTAGTCCCCTATAAACCTACGTCTCCCCTTCCTCCTTTTTCGATTTCTGTGGATTACACTATCATCCTTCCTGTTTCCTTGGCTGGCAACCTTGGAGTCATCTTTGACTCCTCTCGCTCTTTCTATGAACATATAGAGTAGTTACTCACCTGTAACAGGTGTTCTCCAGGAGCAGCAGGAATCAGTCCTCACATATGGGTGACTTCGGCGCCGATGGAGTCCTCGTGCGGAGCATTTCCCCAGCTTTCAAGGAAAGCCTTTGGGAATGCAGCGCGCATGTGCAGTTCCCTTCCCGCCCAAGGGTGCAATCTTGCTCAGTCTGATGACATAGCTAAAAGACAGCAAAAAAATCAAAATAAAGTTAATGACAAACTCCAGGGGAGGAGGGAGGGTCGTGAAGACTGATTCCTGCTGCTCCTGGAGAACACCTGTTACAGGTGAGTAACTACTCTTTCTCCAGGACCAAGCAGGAAGTCAGTCCTCACATATGAGACTCCCCAGCTCTAGGCTACCGGGAACCCAAAGCTGAAAAAATGGCTCCCTCTGAAGAGCCTCAGCATCCGTGATAAGAATATCCTCTGAGAACGCCCCTGTACGGTAGCCCAACACAAGGGCCGGAGCGTAGGAGTTGCCTAAACCTCAAAGAGATTACGGAGTACCACCTGTCCGAAAGCACTGTCCCTCTGGGACTCCCTCTCGAGGCAGTAATGAGCTGCAAAAGTCTGGCTTGAAGACCAAGTAGCAGCCCGGCAGATGTCTGCCAACGGAACAGAGCGGAGATGAGCTACTGACGCGGCTTTCGCCCTGACACTGTGGGCTGTGACTCGACCCTGCAAGGAGAGGTCGGCTGCCTTGTACGCCCAGGCGATACAATCTGCTACCCAAGTGGACAACGTACGCTTGGAGACAGGTAACCCCATCTTATTAGGGTCAAAGGAGACAAAGAGCTGAGTAGCCCTTCGATGCCCTCACGTATGTTCTATATAAAAGGACAACGCCCTCTTACAGTCTAGGGTATGCAAGACTGCTTCAGCCCGGCTGGTATGTGGCCTGGGAAAAAAGGTCGGAAGAACCACCTCCTGGTTGAGGTGCAAAGAGGAGACCACTTTAGGGAGGAACTTGGGATGTACGGTCTATCAGAAACCAGAGCTTGTAGTTCACTCACGCGTCTGGCCGAGGTAAGGGCCACCAGGAAGAGCACTTTCCAAGAGAGGAAGCGCAAATGGCAAGTAGCCATCGGCTCAAACGGTGGGCGAGTAAGTTGCTGCAAGACCACGTTCAAATCCCACTCAGTCACCGGTGGATGAACTGGAGGCCTGAGAAGGAGCAGACCTCTGAGAAAATGGGACACCAAGGGATGAACCGACAGACTGTCCCTCCACAGGGGAGTGGTGCACTGAAAGAGCACTGAGGTGGACTTGAACAGAGTTAGACTTAAGGCCTAGGTCTGACAGGTGAAGTAGATACTGCAGTACTAGTGGCAGAAGGCAAGAGAAAGGATCTTCACTGTGCTGAGCACACCATACACTTGAGGGCATAGGATTTTCCGGTGGACTGCCTCCTAGAGGCCAAAACCACCTCCTCGACCTCCTTAGGTAGACATAAGGGAACTAGCACTATCCTTTCAGCAGCCAGACCATCAGATTGAGGGATCTGAGATTGGAGTGCAGAAGGGAACCCTGATCCTGAGACAGGAGATCGGTTGCAACCCCAGAGGGAATGTAGTTTCCACTGCCAACTGCAGCAGAAGTGGAAACCACAGCTGCCTGGGCCATCTGGGGGCTACCAGAATCACCGAGGCCTTGTCTCACAGAATCTTGAACAGAATTCGGGCCACCAGGGGCGTGGGAGGAAATGCATACAGGAGGCCCGTAGACCAAGAGATGAGAAAAGCATCTGCTGCCATTCTCAGGGGGTGAGGCTGTCTGGAGCAAAACCTGGGCAGCTGACGATTTTGTGGACTGGCAAAGAGATCGATTGACGGCAGTCCCCAGCGGAGGAAGATCTGCTGGACTACCCATGGATTCAACTGCCATTTGTGAGGTTGGAGAATCCTGCTTAGCTTGTCTGCTAGGAAACTCTCCTGTCCAGGTAGATAAACTGCTTTGAGAAACATGCCTTGTGTTACTGCAAAGGAGCAAAGGGCCAGCACCTCTTGAAATAGGAGTCTGGACCCCGTACCCCCTTGTTTGTTCACATAGAACATTGCCACCTGATTGTCCATCTGAACCAAAACAGATTGGTGAGAGAGGGCATGAGAAAAAGTCTGTAGCGCTAAGCAGATTGCTCACAGTTCCAAAAGATTGATCTGCTGCATGGCCTCCTGAGGGGACCAGAGGCCTTGAGTGCACGTGCCCTAGCAATGTGCACCCCAGCCCTTTAAGGAAGCATCGGTTGTCAGCACCCTTGTGCGTGCTAGAGCCTGAAAAGGTACCCCCCTGAGAAGGTTTGGGAGATGTAGCAACCACTGTAAGGAGTCCAAAATTGGTTTGGACACCTTTACTCTGTCTCGGAGGTTGCCTGTGGCCTGCGCCAACTGAGCTCTGAGGCACCACTGAGCAGTCCACATGTGCAGATGGGCATTCGGAGTCACATGCACAGTGGATGCCTTATGGCCCAGAAGTCGCAGGTAGTGCCTGGCGGAGACCTGAGAATTGCTTTGGAAGTGGTTTGCCAACTCCATCAATCTGTGGGCTCTGTCCTCGGGCAAGTAAGCTCTTGCCTGAAGGGTGTCTAGTCTCGCCCCTATAAACTCTAGGTTCTGAGAGGGGAGCAAAGTGGACTTTGCGTAGTTTATGACAAAGCCCAGATGCTGAAGAAGAGAGACAGTGCGAAGAGTGGCTTGTCTGGTCTCCTGGAGAGACTGGCCCCTGATGAGCCAGTCGACCAGGTATGGGAAGACAAAAATTCCCTGATTCCTGAGATAGGCTGCCACCACCGCCAGGAATTTGGTGAAAACCCTGGGGGCAGATGTTAGGCCAAAGGGAAGTACCCTGTACTGAAAATGGTTTCCTCCCACCACAAACCTGAGATATTGTCTGTGGTCTGGATGAATGAGGATGTGAGTATAAGCATCCTTTAGGTCTAAGGAGCATAGCCAGTCTCCCTGCTGGAGGTAGGGCAGCAGTTTTGCAAGTCTAGGATAGGCCGGAGGCCTCCTGTCCTTTTTGGTACCAGGAAGTACCTGGAGTAGAAGCCTTGCCCTTCCAGGTGGTGAGGCACCGATTCCACCGCCTGTTCCTTTAGAAGACTTGCCAACTCCTGAAGGAGAAGATTTCTGTGTAGAGGGAGTCTTGGAGGCTCCCCTGGAAAGTAGGAGGGGGTACATGTTGGAAATGGAGCATGTAGTCCTTTTGGACTATGCTGAGTACCCAGGTATCCCCTGTGATGGCTGGCCACCTGTAGGCGTGCAGGGTCAGCTGGCCTCCGGTGCTGAGTGCAGCCAGTGGTGGAGAAGAGGCTATGCTGTGGGAGTCAAAACCCCGCTCCCTGCTGTGCAAGAGCTGGAGCTGGCGGATTGGGGGTCTTCTGCCTATGGGGTCCATGCCCCTGCCCCTTGGCTTGCTGGACCTGTTAGGGAGCTGGAGAGGCCTGATAGTGAGGGTAGGATTTGTAGGCAGCACCCTTCCTTGGTTAAAAGGGCTTCTTTCCCGAGCTCTTCTTTTTTTGAGAGGGGACAGAAGTCTTTCTGGATAACCTTGTCCTGGTGAGAGTCTCAGTCTTGATTTCTGCAGCCTTTTCAGTCATGGGCTTACCGAATAGGTTGTCACCTCGGCAGGGGACATCGACCAACTTGTCCTGCACCCATGACTCCAGGTCCGATGACTGTAGCCATCATAGGCTGCTCGAGAGATAAACTTTGAGCACTCTTGGATCCCTGTAGACAAGGCCTTGAACCTCTGCAAGGGTTCCTCGGAGAGGCCAGCTGAGAACCCGGCAATCTCCTTTGCCAGGTCCCGTTAGTACATGCCCATGTACAGCTGGTAAGTCTGGACACGGCAAGATAGCATAGAGCCCTGGAAGCACTTTCTACCGAGGGCATCCAGGTTCACGGCCTCCCAGCCGGGGGGCACCGAGGAGTGCATCTTCTGACTCTTCCGGCAGTGCAAGGCCGATTCCACAACCATGGAATTGTGCGGTAGCTGCGCCTTTTGGAACCCAGGGCTCTTACGGACTCGATAAATGGAATCGACCCGTTTGCTAAGAACTGGCGCCGAGGCTGGTGCCTCCCACATACGGCACACAGCATCAGAGGAACCGGTACAGTAAAGGCTTCCTTCGGAGGAAAGCCATACTGGAGGGCATCGAGCTCCTCGGCTCGAGACTCTTCCTCGGCGTCCGCAGGGAAAGCCGAAGCCTTGGCCATGTCCCTTACAAAGTCCGAGAACTGGGTATCCTCCGGGGGGGGGGGGAGGGGAGGGCCCTTCTCTGAGGCTCGGACTCAGGTGAGTCCAAAGGGATGCACCGGGTCCAGAAGGTGTCCGGGGACTTCTCATCCTCTGTCTCCCACCCGCCCCGATGCAGAGGGCACCAGCGTCGATGACCTCAGTCCTGCACGGGAGGTCGAGGGGGACCTTGACCGAAGATCGACTCGAGACTTGATGGACTCGAGGATCGGCTCAGTCTCCGGGGTCGACTTAGACGTCGAGGTCCAGGTGGTCGGGGCAGATGCACCGGTGAGACCGGCGATCAGCATCCGCTGCTGTTCCATGAAGGCAGCCAAGCTGCTCTCCAAGGCTGTCAGCCTGAGTCCAAGCTCAGGAGACCCAGCAGCCTCTGACTCGTGCCCCGACAGCGGTTCTCCCAGAGCAGAGTCCACGAGGACAACAGAACTCACATGACTTGGGGACTCCAGCTCCATACGAGGTAGCTTGGACGGCCTCTCTGACTCCAAGAGCCCGGGGCGGCGGTCAGGGCTATGCGACCCGGCCCTCGAGGACCCAGGAGCTTCCACCGACGCTGCCCTCACGAGCTTCTTCTTCCTTTTATGCTCCCGGGTGGGAGACCCCCTTTCAGAGGAACCACGACAGCGCTCGGGTTCCGACTCCCGAGATGTCGAGGCCTCTGACGAAGTCCGGGCCCAGCCGGACGCGGACTCTGAGAAAATTCTCTCACGTTGATGTTGACGGCTCCGGAGCGCCTTAGACAACATTTTGCCGCATGGTCCACAGGCCAGCGGGTCATGGTCGGGCCCGAGGCATCGGAGGCAGCAGTCATGTGTATCGGCGAGAGACATAAGTTTCTTGCACCGATCACATTTTTTGAACCCACTGGCAGCCATCGGGGGAAAAAGGGCCTCTGCAAGGTCAAAAGACCGGGCTGCCAGTGAAAATAAAAAAAGGCACGAATGCTAGTCACGAAGGACAAAAACCGAAAAAGAATACCGGACTCGATACCGGTGTACCGAGCCCAGGCGGGAAGGGGAACCGGCGTCGAACCAGATCAGAAAAAACTAAAATCACAGAAAAGAAATCTACTTTTACCTGGTGACATGAACTAACGTCCGTTGGGCTCCACGGAAAAAGAAAGACTGAGCAAGATGGCACCCTTAGGCGGGAAGGGGACCGTGCATGCGCACTGCATTCCCAAAGGCTTTCCTTGAAAGCTGGGGAAATGCTCCGCACGAGGGCTCCGTCAGCGCCGACATCACCCATATGTGAGGACTGACTTTCTGCTTGGTCCTGGAGAACCAATATATAGCTATAACCTGTCATTTCTTTCTCTATATCAGCAGCAAAAATTGTCCCTTCCTTTATGAATACTCTCATCCATTCTCTAATCACCCCCCATTTATACTATTGCAACCTGCTCCTTGCTAGTCTCCTTCTGAATCATCTGCGTCCTCTTCAATCCATTCAGAAGTAAGCTGCAAGGCTAATCTTCTGCCAGCGTCTCTATGCTCACATAACCTTTCTCAAGTCACTTCATTGGCTACCTATCCGTTTCTGCATCCAGTTCAAACTTCTCCTACTGATCTACAAGTGCATTCATTCTGCAGCATCTCATTATCTCTCCTCTCTTCTCTCTTTCTATACTTCTCAGAAATTCCACTCATCGGGCAAATCCCTTCTATCTGTGTCCTCCTCTTTCACTGCCAACTCCAGACTTCAATCATTCTACCTTGCTGCGCTATATGCCTGGAACAGACTATCTGAGTTGGTACATCAGGTTCCATCTCTAGTCTTATTCAAATCCAGGCTAAAAACCCACCTCTTTGAGGCTGCTTTTGGGTCCTGACCCTTTATTCTCCTCTTTATTACCCATGTGTGTTTAAACCATCTCTCCTGTTTCTTGTGTTTCTGTCTTGCATAGATTGGAAGCTCTACTGAGCAGGGACTGTCTTTCATGTGTAAATGTACAGCACTGAGTATGCCTTTTAGTGCTATACAAATGATAAATAGTAGTAGTTGCAGCCTGTGATTGAGAGAGAATTATTTCACTGTGTTTCAAGAATGCATCATTTCTGATCTCTAGTTGTATGTGCAGGAACCCTAAATTCTGCTATCACTCTGTAAAACTCTTAAAAGCCTCTCCTTTCCATATATGCCTCAGGAATTTTCATCACGCTTAAACCATAACTGCATATCTAATGAGAATATTACTTGGGATAACTGCGGGTTACCAGACAGAGGAGATACTGGAAATAATTTCTTCAGTGTAGCTCCCATTTGCTTATTTGTGAGATGACATACCTTCAAGATCTTCAATCTAGGACTTGTCCTACAGATTTTGCTTTGTGCTTGGTGAGTAGCATAGCAGCACAGCCAAATCATGGCAATGGACATGACAGCTCCCTATATCATATCAATGCTGCTTCTGGTCAGTATCCAACCCGCCATATAGATAAACCAATATGGCTGCTAAATAATACATAAAGATGACTGGAAGCTGTAGGCTGCCACTTTCGCTGGGTAATTCAGGGCAGACAGTTCAATGCATGGCGCATATAAAAGAGATGCAAAAATCAGTATTTGAGATTTTACAGGATAGATATTAAATTAAGCAAGAAAGTTGGCAGCACTATCATTTTTATCATATTTACCTAACAGAGAAGTGAAACTGGAAGAGCAGTCTGTGTCTCCAGGTCAGTTTTGAACTTTTTAATAGCGTGCAGTAACTGATCTCATATACGTTTATCAGAAAGAGTAGTTACTCACCTGTAACAGGTGTTCTCCAGGAGCAGCAGGAATTAGTCCTCACATATGGGTGTCATCGGCGCCGATGAAGCCCCAGCGGAGCATTTCCCCAGCTTTCCATGAAAGCCTTTGGGAATGCTGGCACGCATGCGCGGTTCCGTGCCCGCCTAAAGGTGCCATCTTACCTCAGTCAAATGACATAGCTAAGAAGAGCACACAAAAATGTAAAAACACAAACTATGTACAACTGCAACTCCAAGGGGAGGAGGGAGGGTTGTGAGGACTGATTCCTGCTGCTCCTGGAGAACACCTGTTACAGGTGAGTAACTACTCTTTCTCCAGGACCAAGCAGGAAGTCAGTCCTCACATATGGGTGACTCCCTAGCTCTGGGCTACTGAGGAACCCAGGCTGAACAAGAGAACTCCCTCAAGTCCCAGCAGCAAAGAAAGGCTTTTCAAGGACACAACCTCCACCGGTAGCCCAACAGAGGGCAGGAGGGCAGGAGTTGCCTAAACCTCAAAGAGATTCCGGAGTACTGCTTGGCCAAAAGCACTGTCCCTACGGGACTCCCTCTCCAGACAGTAATGGGCTGCAAAAGTCTGGCTTGAAGACCAAGTTGCAGCCCTGCAGATGTCTACCACGGGCACAGAGTGGAGATGAGCCACTGAGGCAGCCATTGCCCTGACACGATGGGCCGTGACCCTACCCTGCAAAGGAAGGTCAGCCGCCTTGTAAGCCCAGGTGATACAGTCAGCCACCCAGATGGACAAGGTACGCTTGGATACAGCCAACCCCAACTTATTGGGGTCAAAGGAGACGAAGAGCTGAGTAGCCCTTCGATGACCTTGCGTACGGTCAAGGTAGAAGGATAAGGCCCTCCTACAGTCCAGGGTATGCAGGACTGCTTCAGCCTGGCTAGCATGAGGCCTAGGGAAGAATGTTGGAAGAACCACCTCCTGATTGAGGTGGAAAGAGGAGACAACCTTAGGAAGGAACTTTGGATGAGTCCTGAGCAATGTTCCCTCTAATTTTCTGTAGGCTGTGTGCGAATAAAATATCAGCTGTGTGCAGCTTTTGAAGGAAGGTTAAATTTTTGTGCGCCACATAACAACACTCGAAGTTATATACGTTAAAATTTGACTACACGTCAGAATACAGTATGTACACCACACTGATTTTAATCAAATTAAATGAAAATAGACGATTACTAAATGAAGCGGGAAATTTTTCTAGTAATTACAACATTTTAAGACGTCTGTGTTGTTTTCTATCAGAATCAGAGCTGTAACTTTTGTGTGCTCTGTTGTAAAGTATGTGCGCTCGCTCAGCGAGGTGTGTGCGCGCGCACACTCGCTCAGCGAGGTGTGTGCGCGCGCACACGCGCACAGCTTAGAGGGAACAGTGGTCCTGAGGACTACCCTGTTCCTATAAATCCTAGTATAAGGTCTATCACAGACCAGGGCCTGAAGCTCACTCACTCGCCTAGCCGAGGTGAGGGCTATCAGGAAGAGAGTCTCCCAGGAGAGGAAGCATAGAGGGCAAGTAGCCATCGGCTCAAAGGGTGGGCGAGTCAGTTGCTGCAAGACCACATTCAGCTCCCACTCAGGAGCAGGAGGACGGATGGGAGGCTTGAGCAAAAGCAAGCCCCTGAGAAAGCAGGACACCAAAGGGTGACCGGACAGAGAATGTCCCTCCACCAGAGAGTGGTGAGCTGCTAGAGCTGAGAGGTGGACCCGAACAGAATTGGACTTAAGTCCCTGATTGGACAAGTGCAGTAAGTACTGAAGCACTACTGGCACAGTACAGGAGAAAGGATCCTCTGTACGTAGCTGACACCACACAGAAAACCTCTTCCATTTGAGGGCATAGGTTTTCCTAGTGGACTGTTTCCTAGAGGGTAGGACAACCTCCTCAACTTCCTGAGGTAGGCCCCAGGGAGCCAAAACTACCCTTGCAGCCTCCAGGCCATCAAATTGAGAGCTTTGAGATTGGGGTGCAGAAGGGAACCCTGCTCCTGTGAGAGAAGGTCGGGTTGTAACCCCAGAGGTAGTGGGGAATCCACTGCCAGCTGCAGCAGAAGTGGAAACCAAGGCTGCCTCGGCCACCTGGGAGCTACCAGCAGGACCGAGGCCTTGTCCTGAAGAGTCTTGAAAAGAGTTCGGGCCACCAAGTGCGTGGGAGGAAACGCATACAGGAGGCCCTGAGACCAGGACATCAGAAAAGCATCTGGTGCTATCCTCAAAGGATGCGGTTGCCTGGAGCAGAACTTGGGCAGTTGCTTGTTCAGAGGACTGGCAAAGAGATCTATCCAAGGGAGACCCAACTTCAGGAAGATCTTCTGAACGACCAAGGGATGCAGCTGCCACTCGTGGGGCTGCAGAATTCTGCTCAACCGGTCGGCCAGGCATTTCTCCTGTCCTGGAAGGTACACCGCCTTGAGAAGCATGTTGTGCTTCAGGGCAAAGGAACAAAGGTCCCGAGTCTCTCGACAAAGGAGCTTAGACCCGGTGCCGCCCTGTTTGTTCACATAAAACATGGCTACCTGGTTGTCTGTTTGAATCAAGACTGAGCGGTGAGACAGGGCCAGAGAAAAAGCCTTGAGAGCTAAGCGGATAGCTCGAAGTTCCAGGAGATTGATTTGCCGGGCTGCCTCCCAGGGAGACCAGAGGCCCTGAGTGCACTTGTCTAGACAATGAGCACCCCAGCCCTTCAGAGAGGCGTCGGTGGTGAGGACCACCAAGTATTCTGGCAATTGGAAGGGCATTCCCTTCTGCAGATTGGGTGGATGCAGCCACCAGCTGAGGGAGGTCAAAAGGGGTCTGGACACCTTTATCCTGTCTCTTTGGCGGCCTGTGGCTTGAGACCACTGAGTCCGAAGGCACCACTGTGCAGGCCTCATATGGAGCCTGGCATTGGGAGTCACATGCACTGTCGAAGCCATGTGGCCCAGAAGTCTGAGGCAGAGTCTGGCGGAGACCAGGGACCTGTTTAGGAACTGTTTGGCCACGTCCATCAGTCTTTGAGCCCTGTCTTCTGGCAAGAATGCCTTTGTCAGTTGAGAATCCAATCTTGCCCCTATGAACTCCAAGTTCTGGGAGGGGAGCAAAGTGGACTTTGCGAAGTTTATGACAAAGCCCAGGTTTTGAAGCAGAGCAATGGTTCTGAGGGTGGCTTGTCTGGCCTCCTGGCACGTCTGACCCCTGATGAGCCAGTCGTCCAGATAGGGAAAAACAAAGATGCCTTGATTTCTCAGGTAGGCCGCAACCACTGCCAGGCACTTGGTAAAGACCCGGGGAGTGGAGGTCAGGCCAAAAGGCAGTACCCTGTACTGATAATGGTTTCCTCCCACAATGAACCTGAGGTACTTTCTGTGGTCTGGATGTATGAGGATGTGAGTGTACGCATCCTTTAGATCTAAGGAGCATAGCCAATCTCCCTGCCGGAGGTAGGGCAGAAGTGTTCTAAGAGTAAGCATCTTGAACTTTTCTTTCTCTAGGAACTTGAGGTTCCTGAGGTCTAGAATGGGTCGAAGGCCACTGGTCCTTTTGGGTACCAGGAAATATCTGGAGTATAATCCGTGACCTTGCAAGTGGGGAGGCACAGGCTCCACCTCCCTGTCCACCAACAGACCTTGGAGCTCTCGAAGGAGAAGGTCTGTGTGAAGGGAGGCCTCAAGGGCTCCCCTGGGAAGTAAGGAGGAGGCAGCTGATGAAAATGCAGGGCATAGCCTTTTTGGACTATGTCCAGCACCCAACTGTCAGTGGTAATGAGAGGCCACTGGTGGGCAAAGAGTACAAGGCGACCGCCTGTGCAGGGTTGGGAAAGCAGCGACGGAGTGGCTATGCTCAAGAAGTCAAAACCCCCCACCCTGCTGAGTGGTAGCAGGGGGCCTGAGGCTTGGGGGTCCTCTGCCTACAGGGCCCATTACCCTGGCCCTTGGCTTGCTGACCCTTGGGGGGCAGCTTGGGCAGCCTGATACTGAGGGTACTGTTTGTAGGCAGTGTCCTTCCTCGGGTAAAAGGACTTTTTACCCGAGCCCTTCTTCTTATGTGAAGGGGCAGAGGTCTTCCTCGACAGCCTTGTCCAGGTATGGTGCTCGGTCTCGAGCTGAGCGGCCTTCTCAGTCACGGGTTTGCCAAAAAGGTTCTCACCTCGGCAGGGGACATCGACCAACTTGTCCTGAACCCATGGCTCGAGGTCCGATGACTGCAGCCACGCCTGGCGTCGAGCCGCGATGCCGGCAGCCGCAACTCGGGCCGAAGCCTCGAAGCCATCGTAGGCGGCACGGGAAATGAACTTGGAGCATTCCCGAATCCCGGAGGACAAGGTCTGAAATCTCTGCAAGGGTTCCCCGGAGAGACCAGCAGAGAATCCGGCCAATTCCTTAGCCAGGTCTCGCAAGTACATGCCCATGTACAGCTGGTAAGACTGGACATGGCAAGCAAGCATAGACCCCTGGAAGCACTTCCTACCGACGCCATCGAGGTTGCGGGCCTCCCTGCCGGGGGGCACCGCAGAGTGCATCTTCTGGCTCTTCAGACGATGCATGGCCGATTCCACAACCATGGAATGGTGTGGTAGCTGTGCTTTCTGGAAGCCAGGGCTTTTGTGGAGTCAATAAATGGAATCGACTCGCTTGCTTAGAACCGGCACCGAGGCCGGGGCCTCCCACATACGGAAGAGGAGCCGTTCCAGCATCAGAGGAACTGGGACAGTAAAGGCCTCCTTTGGAGGAGAGTCGTACTGTATAGCATCGAGCTCCTCGGCTCGAGGCTCTTCCTTGGGATCGGCAGGGATCGCCAAGGCAGCGGCCATATCCCGGACGAACTCCGAGAACCTAGTGTCCTCCAGAGGGGATCTACTCCGGGGATCAGACTGCAGTGAGTCCGACGGGATGCACCGAGTCTTAAAGGTATCGGGAGACTCCTCGTCCTCCGTCTCCCAGGCGGAGTCGTCCGAGGAGGAGTCAGGGTCCGACCCCACGGGGCCCCGAGGCACCTGCCCCGACGCCGGGGGCACCGGCGTCGACACCCTCGGTCCCGAACGGGAGGTCGAGGGAGACCTCGACCGAGGACGACTTCGAGCCACGAGGGTCTCGAGTATCGGCTCGGTCTCTGGGGTTGACTTCGAAGTCGACGTCCCAGTGGTCGGGGCAGATGCACCAGACAGGCTGGCCATCAGTGCCCGCTGCTGCTCCATGAAGGCAGACAGTCTGCACTCCAAGGCTGTCATCCTCAGACTCAGCTCGGGAGACGCAACAGCCACTGACTCGGGCCCCGGCGGCGCCGGGCCCGACGTCGGCTCTCTGGGAGGAGAGTCCACGAGGACTACGTGGCTTACGTGTCCAGCAGACTCCGGCTCCACGCGAGGAACTATGGCAGGCTTCTCTTGGTCCACAGGCCCGGGACGGCGGTCGTGGGTCTTAGACCTGGCCCTCGAGGGACCAGAGACCTCTTCTGACGCCGCCCTCGCGAGCCGCTTCTTCCTCTTATGTTCCCGGTCGGGGGACCCCGTGTCCGAGGAGCTTCGACGGCGCTCGGGATCGGAATCCCGAGATGTCGAAGCCTCAGACGAGGTCCGGGCCCGGCCGGAGGCAGAGTCCAAGAAAAACCTTTCCTTTTGATGCTGTCGACTCTTTAGTGCCTTGGAAGACATCTTCCCACATGGCCCACATGACTTTGGGTCGTGGTCAGGGCCGAGGCACCGAAGGCAGCAGTCGTGTGTGTCAGTGAGAGACAATTTTCTTACACCGATCACACTTTTTGAAACCACTGGAAGCCATCGGGGAAAAAATAGCCCCAGCGAGGTCAAAAGACCGGCCTTCCAGTGAAAAAGGAAAAAAGGGCGCGAATGCCAGCCACGAAGGGCAAAAACTGAAAAATGAAGAAAACGGGCTCGATACCGGTGTACCGAACCCGGCAGGAGGGGAACCAGCGTCGAACCGGAGAAAAATAGCGAAAATTGCCGAAGAAAAAAAATCACATTTATCTGGGAGAACAGGACAGACGTCCGATGAGCTTCTCGGAAAAAAAGAGACTGAGGTAAGATGGCACCTTTAGGCAGGAAGGGAACCGCGCATGCGTGCCAGCATTCCCAAAGGCTTTCATGGAAAGCTGGGGAAATGCTCCGCTGGGGCTTCATCGGCGCCGATGACACCCATATGTGAGGACTGACTTCCTGCTTGGTCCTGGAGAATTATTGGTATATTTATCCTCAATGTATCCAAGCCCTGCTCTACCTATTTTAAGGTTAGACAATCATACTGGAATTTTGCATCCAGGTCCAATCCCTCACTTGGAATAGTTTATTTTATATCCCGAGCTTTACTATAATTCTCAAAAACCTTCATTAGGTCAGGGGCCGACTTGGATACATTTGCGATGAATATATGCCATTTGCAAATAAGGATATTTTTTGCTTCCTATCTGAGTTGAAAACTTGCAATGTCCTGAGATTCCCTTATATAAGTGAGTGTTTCTAAGGCTAAATTAAACAAGTAGTGGCAACAAGAGACAGTCCTGTCTGTTTTCCTTTATGAATAAGGAAGGGGGGGGGGGGGGCTGACTATAATCCATTAACCACCACTTCTGCTGAATAATCTTCTGGAAAGCCAAAAACAAATAAGAACATAACATAACATAAGAACATACTTCCACAATATCCAATCAAATGCTTTGCTTGCATCTAGGGTAATCACCACGCATGGTATCTTTTGCTGCTTAGCCACATGATTTATATTCAGCAGTCTTCTGGTGTTTGCCAATAATCTGCCTTTAGCATTAAATTTATACAAAGAATTGGTTCTGCGTGACGTCCATTCTCAAGTACATTCCTCGAAGATTACCACGAGTAAGTTTCTAACAAAATCCCAATTGCAAGCACTACAAGATCTGCAACATCATACAGAAATAGTGATCCGCCGCGCCGATAAGGGGGGCG
Organism: Ichthyophis bannanicus; assembly: GCA_033557465.1. NCBI lineage: Eukaryota > Metazoa > Chordata > Amphibia > Gymnophiona > Ichthyophiidae > Ichthyophis > Ichthyophis bannanicus. Next base: position 588,758,389 of record CM066033.1, on the reverse strand, counting down.
CCATTGTCCTTCAAGATAGAGATCAATACTTGTTAGAAGCATATTCACAATTATCTTCCGCTATCACCTATAAACAGTTAGAGACTGATCCAACCAAAGAATTGCAAAAATTAATTAAAAATATCACCTCACAGGCACTAGCCGATAACCTGATAAACAAAAAAGAATGGCGATATTTGAATCCGGTTAGCCCGACTGTGGCAAAATTATACTTAGTGCCAAAAATCCATAAATGTCTTACTAATCTACCTGGTAGGCCGATAGTGTCCACTAGGGGCACTGTTTTGGAGCCTCTCTCAACCTACATCGATTCTTTTTTACGCCCACTGTTGATTAAGATCCCGGCTTATTTGCGGGACACAACTCATTTCTTACAGATATTGGCAGCTCATTCACAATGGGCACTTGATGAAGAAGTTTTGCTGGTCACTTTAGATGTTACCGCACTCTATACCAGTATTCCTCAATGTGATGCTTATACTATTCTAACTGCTCTCCGTAATAGAGAAGATTTGACCCAAACTCATTTACAATTTTTAGAATGTCTTACGAATCTAGCGGTTTTTCAGAATTACTTTGAGTTTGAACATCAAATTTTTCAACAGATATCTGGAGTTGCCATGGGAGCCACTTGTGCCCCTTCGGTGGTCAACTTGTTCATGGGCACACATGAACACAAATGGCTGTCCACGTCTCTTTATAAGAAGCAGATGATCATGTGGAGACGCTATATAGACGATGTATTTATGTTATGGAGGGGTTCCAGTTATCAATTAGAACAGTTTGTAATTTGGTTGAATCAGCAGGATGCACATATCCAATTCACACATTCTTTTGATAATAATAAAATAGTTTTTTTAGATGTTACAATAGAAAGAGGTAGAGCAGGCTGGATCACTTCTGTCTTTAAGAAGCCAACGGACCGTAATACTTTTCTCCACTATACCAGTGGACATCCAAAGCAACTACGAGACAGTTTACCCTTTTCACAATTCCTTCGATATCGTAGGAATTGTTCTGATATATGGACTTTTAAACAACAATCTAGACAACTCATGCTTGATTTCAGACTACGAGGATATCCAGAACGAATAATAAAAACTGCTTATAAGAGGGCATTATTTATCGATCGGGATTTGCTCTTTCAAGTTAACACAAAACCTCCCCAGCAAGATTCTACAGTAAATTTCATTACGAAGTATTCTTCTCACAGTAATCACATTAAACGGATTCTCAAAAGGCATATGAATTTGATCAGTACACTTCCAGGTCTAGCGCAGAAACAAATTAGATGTGTATGGACACGACAGAAGAACTTGAAAGAAAGACTGAGTCCGGCAGTATTAAGGTCACCGGGGAATACCCTTCAGTTAGATCCTCCAGGACACAAACCATGTGGAGATTGCAACATTTGTGAAATTTCAGAAACTATACAGATGTTTCAACATAAGGGTAATAAGTATAAATTACGTTCTTCCACTAATTGTCTATCCAGTTATGTGATATATTGTATCCGCTGTCCATGTGACCTTTTATACATTGGCAAGACGGAAAGACCGTTTCGTGTTCGTATCAATGAGCACCGCAGTCGACTGAAATGTAAAATACAAGAAGCACCTATTGTTTCTCATTGTTTAGCTCACCGACACACTTTTCAACACCTTCGGTGTTTCTGTTTGGAACAGATACTCACGGGGCGGGAAAGTAAGACTAAACAACAGACTTTAATTATCCGTGAACAAAGGTGGATTTATACTCTACAAACTATTGAACCGCAAGGCTTAAATAACATGATTGATTGGGCAACCTGTTTATGATTTCTATGAACGATCTTCTCTATTTGCTGGTCATTGAAACATTTTCCAAATATTATCATGTATTATTGAAGCAAGTCTAAGTTCCTTGATTCTGATAGGACAATCAGATAGTACGTCAGCACCAGTTAAACATTTCACGTTGAGATAAAAGACCTCCTAACCTTTTGAGACTGCATGCGCGGCGTTTTTTGAAGACGCCGACAGGCTCAATGACTAATACGCTCAGCATCGGAAATATCGCAGAAGAGGTAAATTTGGTATCACAATCTGTTGTGCAGTTTATATATCAGTACAGTTCTCTTTGCTTAGTATCTTGATATTTTTATGGCATGAAAACTTTTTTAAAGTAACTTTTTGAATTAACAGAAATATCGCAGATGAGTGCTAACATCAAGCCGTTTAAACAACTCTAGTTGGATTAATTTAACATCCAAGAGGACATTTTACATTCTCTCCCCCTGAAGAACTTGATTGATTCAAGTGAAACGCGGAATGGCAGCCAGAGAAGGCGTCGGGGAAACAAAGATAAGCGAGATATTATTTCATCAATTTCTTATCTGAAATGTCAATCAGTTTGCTAGCTATACCGCACTCAAGTTAAGTGAGAACATTGGGTCATTGATGCAATTTCCGGCGTATATCCATTGACAAAGTCTGCAGGATAACGCTAACAAAAAAAGTCTGAGACCTGTTCTCCTTAACATATAATTCAAAATAAGTTACTAATTTGAAGTAGATCATAGCCATCGTAGTTATTGAGGGATTATTCACATAAAATTGTTCTATACAATAATCTGCCTTTGACAAACCCAGTTTGATCTTCCTTGACCAGTGCTGGGATGATGCACGGTAAGTGCAATTTCACAATTTTGGCTATAACTAACAGAATAGTTCACTAATAACCATTCTTCTTGAAAGTGCCAAGACAAGTCTACGTAAAATCCATCAGGCACTGGATTTTTTTTGGGTGGCATTAAGATGTTCTGTACCTCCATCTCTGCGATAGGTGCTATCAAAGACATTTTTATGTCAATGTGTAGCTCAGGCAGTTTACCTTTGTCTAGGAATCTAGATATGAGTATTTCACTCTGTGATGCATCATCTTTTGCCATTAAAGGGAAGAGAAGTGGTCTAAAAATAGTTGATCTCTGATGGGGTTCAGGCTTAGCTCTTATCCCATCTATCATAGACCTGCATCCTTTACCTTTAATTACTCTAACAAGGAATGTTCCCGAGTTATTCCCATGCTCAGTATCATTGTCTAAAACTGTAAAGGGTGCTCTTATTTTGAGCATTATCTATGACCTTCAGCTCATCTCAGACTAGCATCAGTGCAGGATAGATGTTAGGGCAGCAGCCTTGCTTATGATTAAGTTAGAGATTCTTTATCTTATCTAAAAGTTCTTTGTCTTTTCTGTGATCTTGTTCTACTAGGATTGTGGAGTAGCAATAAGCCAACCATGAATCACCACTTTAAGGGACTGATGCAGAAAACCTTAACGTGGCATTTTCTGGAACCTTTCCCGTGCTAGGCTTGCTCTCTGATGCAGAAAGCAAGCTGGCATTGGAAAAATGCCAAAAAAACAACCACACTAAATTGCAGTGCAGTGGGCTTGCAAATTACATGCAGTGTTGCAAATTTAATTGTGCCTGATATAAAAAACTGTGCTGAAACTTAGTGCAGTTTTTTACATTATTTCTAATGCTGGATCTTTACATCAGCCCTATGAGCCTCCATTAATCCCCCTCACATCACAATATCTTAAAGTAGAATGGGGGGGGGGGGTAGGAGTAATGCCAACAGGCTCCTACCCACCCACCGCCATTTTTGAAAATGGTGGTGACTGGCAACACCCAAGTTGGGGGGGGGCAGGCCCAATCTGCCAAATAAGGAAGAAAATTCCTTATTTAGTTGACTGGGACCCCCCTCCCAGGCGGTGCATCCTGACACGCACAGCACAGGGTCAGCAAACTGACACCCACTACTGTGTGAACCAGGATGCACCATGGGGAGGGGTGGTCATCTGCCAAATGAGGAATTGTCTTCCTTATTTGGCAAACTGGGCCCCCCTCCCTTGGGCAGTGCATCCCTATGATGCACCCTGTGGGGTCAGCACCACCATTTTGAAAAATGGTGATGGGGGATAGGATCATGTAGACATTGCTCCTACCCCCATTCTACCTAAAGGTAATGCGGGGGTGGGTGGGTTTAATGGAGACCCAGAGGCCACCAATGATTTTAGCGAGGTTGAGAAGGTTCATCTCCTACGTGTTTCTGTACCATTCACAGAGATATATCCTAGTCCTCAGTTGTTGTGTTGTCTGTTTTGACTAGACAGTAAGCTATGATGAGCAGGGACTGTCTCGTCTCATACATGTGTCTGTACAGTACTGTGCACGCCATGTAGTGGTGCTACACAAATGATAAGTAGTAGTAGTAGTAGGGTTTCCATCGGGCCCACAGGTCACCAATGAGTTTTTCGGGGAGGAGAAGGGGACTGGGATTGGGGCCCATGGGTCCAGCAATGATGTTTAAGGGGTGGGAGGGGGGAACTGGAGCCTTCCAGGCCACCAATTCTTTTACTTCTGTTGGGGGGTTGGTGTCCAGGGCTGGGGCACTGGCTCCCCAATGTTGTGCCAGTGGCAGCGGGGGCTGTCCCCAATGCCTTTATCATCTGAGGTGAAGTGTCAAACTTCACATCAGATGATCCTGTTTCTCTAGGCCAGCATGCCAAACTTGCGCAGACTACTGTGCCTATATGTTTGGCTTGTTCTCCCAGTTTAATGCTGACTTTATGCGCATTGGTTAATTTGCATATAGCACTGCTGCGCAAAAAGTCAGCATTAAACTTGGGCTATAAAATCCTGCACTAGAGCTTTCAGCACTGGGCTCTAGCGTGAGGTTTCCTTATTGGCCTTTTAAGTGTTTTCCATATGAGAAGTGGATTATGTACTTCAAGACAGTGGTACAGTCTAAAGCCCTTCCATGCTTCTAGTATCATATTTTTAAGGTTTGTGTTTTTAAGTACAGAGAGATTCAGTCTCCATGTACCGCTGTAATGCCATCATTTGTGAGCTCTAATATTAGCTCTACAGTTGTGGCCAACATTATTGGCACCCTTGCATTTTAGGTATGTTGTGTACAATATCTCAAGAAATAATTGATATATTCCAACTGTATGTCATCATATTAGTTTAATAGTATGTTCAAAGGCATACAACAAAGAAAAAAGATGTTTGTGCAATATTTTCTGAGGAAAAAAAACAAAATATGACCTGGAGAGAATTAATGGCATCCTTCACTAATATTGGTTGCACAGCCCTTGGCAGTGAAGATGGCCTCCAGACATTTCTTGTAGCCATCCATAAGTCCCGTGCATCTATCTGCTGGTAGTTTCTCTTACTCTTCAATTCAATTTGTTCCAGCTCATGAATGTTTCTGGGATTTCTTTTACCAATGGCAGAATTCAGCTGTTTCCAAAAGTTCTCGATTGGATTGAGATCAGAAGTCACTGCTGGCCAGTTTAAAACAGTAATTAGTTCCTTATTAACCATTCTTTTGTACTTTTGGATGTATTCTTTAGGTCACTGTCCTGCTGGAGGACCCATGATCTTCAACCCAAACCTAGCTTTTTGACAGTAGGCAGCACATTTCACTCCAAAATACCTTGATAGTCCTCTGACTTCATGATTCCGTTAATACATTCCAGGCCTCTAGTTCCTGAGGCGGCAAAACAGCCAAACAGCATTATGGAACCTCCACCATATTTAACTGTAGGAAGAGTGGCTTATTTTTTCCTTATAAGCTTCATTTTTTTGCCTGTAAATATCACTGGTCTGCACTGCCAAAGAGCTCAAGTTTAGTTTCATCTATACACAGGACATTTTCTCAGAAGGATTGTGGTTTCTCAAGGTGGGTTTGAGCAAAGATCAGGCATGCCTTTTTATGTCTGTCTTTGAGCAGTGGGGTCCTCCTTGGCCTTCCTCACGAAGTTCTTCTTTGTTTAGTGTGCAGCGTATGGTGCGGGTTAAAATCACCACTCCAGATTGCTCCAGATCAGCCTTAAGTTCTTTGGATGTTGTACGTGGTGTTTTTCCAACTTGCACTAACCTTTGAAGACTTCTTGGATTCATTTTCCTCTTCCTTCCAAGTCTTCGGAGATTCTTGACAGTTCCATGAGCAGAAAACTTCTTGGGGAGTGGCTTTTGTAAGATGGCGGCAGTGAGAGCTGGCGATGCCTAAGTGTAAAGGCAAATTGAAGGTTGCTCCCACGGCACCGTTGCCTAATGCCGAAGGACCTATGGACCGATATGTCCAGCTGATGAAGGCTCAGGTGCAGGGGATTCGAGCGGGCCTGGAGCCACCGGAGATGGAAGGCCCGGTGTTCTCCGCCCTTGATACCTCGCTCTCCCCTAATGGGCGTACTCCTCCAGCCCCCCCTGGTATCGCGGCGGCTCAGCCAGTGAGTGACGCAGCAGCGACGTCCGAGGTGGTGGGAACTGCTGCGTTGGAGCGGGACTCTCTTGCTGAGGTTGCTGGTGTGTCTCCTCCGGGCCTTCGAGCTGTTGCAGCAGTGAGTTTGTCATCTATCGGCGGAGTTCCTGCTCAGGTTGGTTTTCCTTCTACGGGGGATGACTCCTCGACCTCCAGGCTGTTATTTCCTTTACTGGTTCGGCCCGAGTCTGTGACCTTAGACAGTATCTGGGACGCTATTACCCATTTGTCTACTATGGTGGGTCAACAACTGTCTGCATTTTCTAGTAGGGCAGCTTTTTTGGAGGAATCTGTTTCCACGATTAAAGTAGATATGCAAGGAGTTAACTTGAAGCAGTCTGCATCGGAGAAGAAGATTGAGGCAGTGTCTGACCTGACGGTCTCTTTAGTTAAAGAAAATGCTGCTCTGAGAAATAAAATGGAGTCGTTGGAGAATGCAGTTAGCTCTATGAATCTACGTTTGTTGAACTTTCCCATTATTACCGGGGTGGCTCCTTTGGAGTTATTTAAGAAATGTCTGCAGGAGGTACTGTCGGTACCTACTGAATTGATGCCACCCATGTCGAAGATATATTACCTTCCTTAGGGCAAGAAAGTTGGGAAAGTTGCTATTGGTTCTTTGGAGTTTGATTCCCTCAACGTCTCTGATCTGCTACAGTCTCCTAAGGAAGAAGAGATTGCTGTCTCTACATTGCTAGTTACTTTGGCACTTTCGTCGGACAGGGAATGGCTCTTGAAGTTGTTCTATAAAAAGAGAGCAAATTTGTTTTATGGAAAGAAGATTTTCTTATTCTCGGATGTGTTTAGAGAGACGCAGAAGCGCCGTAGAGCTTTTCTTTTGTTGAGGCCTGGGGTGGTTCGGTTGGATGCTACTTTTATGTTAAGATTCCCCTGTAAATGTTTAATTCTCTATAAATCGCAGAAGTATGTTTTTTATTCTCCTGAGGATTTATCTACTTTTGTTAGTGCAAAGTTGCCTAATGTTTCCTCCCGAGTAGGATGTGTATACCCTTTGTGAAATTAATGAGCCTTGAGCACTGCCTATGTCTTGTTTTCTTAGTAATTTTTCGGGGTAGATTCCCCTGGATGCTTGTTTCTGTTAGGTTTCTCCCCCTCTAATTGTGGGCTAATGAATAATCCTTGCAGTGGATTTATCCTTAAATTATGTTTCTTTAGTATTTCTTTGCGAGTATTATTATGTTTCATGTTCAAGTTCTCCTTGACTTATTGTATACTTATAAATATAAAATAAAGAAAACTTCTTAATATTGTGAACCTGGAGATATCCTTGTACCCCTGTGAAGTTTGATGTTTGCTGATAATGGCTTTTTGGATGGTCTCAGGCAGTGCCCTTGTCTTCATCATTCTGAAAATGGAACAGGGAGTGAATGTGGCCATTTTAAACATTAGACCAATCATTCATTGGTTGATTCAAGTCATGTGAGTACTGACAATTGATTAGAGGTGTGTCTAATTTTAGTCGACAACTTTTCTTCTCTGCTAATGATTATTGGATCTAGTTTACCTAAACAGGTTTTGAATCCTGAGTTTCTCGTTATAGTAGAAGAATAATCTATGGAGAAATCCTGATGCGTGAAAGAAGAGCGGAGAGGATCTTGTTAATTGGCCTGGCGATTTGGAAGAACACTTGATCACAAGAGAAGTGGGATTATGCTATGTTGGTCTTCTAAATAGAAAAAACATTTGGTGAAACTTTCTCATTAGTTATATATAGGAATGGCATGCTTTTATGCAGCTAGTTCCACAGAACCTTTAGACCTGCGGGTCTTTTTTAAACTTGATAAAACGGAGGATCCACTACAAGAGAGGTTTGTCCTCTCAAGGTAGATGATCCGACAAAAAAATTTATAGATAAAATTTAGGTATTCTATATGATTTTCACCAGTTAGTTGAAGGGTTAGCAGATCATCTTATTTTAGGAATAATCATGTCCTGGCAATGTCCAAGTTTTTATACTATTTCCTTTTTAAATTGTTCTTGTAATGGAAAGAATGGGTTTAAGGGTTGAATTCTTAAGCTGGATAAAGGCGTTATATCGAAACCCAAAAGCATGTGTAAGAGTGAATGGTGCTTATTCAGAATTTTTTGGTCAAGAGAGAGGAACAAGACAGGGTTGCCCATTATCCCCGCTACTTTTTGCTATTTCACTAGAACCGTTTGCAGCAAGAGTGAGGGAAAGGGATGATATTAAGGGAATAAAAATAGGAAGGAGTGAATATAAAATTTCATTATTTGCAGATGATATAATCTTAAGTGTATATAAGCCTTGGGCATCAATCCAATATTTAATGTGGGAATTAGAAGAATTTGGTAAATTATCGAGTTTCACTATTAATTGGTCTAAATCAGACATTTTAAATTTAACTACATATAGAGACATGCAGGATAAGTTACAAAATAAATATCTGTTCAAATGGGCAAAAGAGAGTATTAGATATCTTGGCATTTTCATTAGTAATAAGACAGAAGCATTATATAAACTGAATTATCATAGACTATTTGGAAAGGTGGAGAGCTGGCTGGATGGATGGGGGCAGGGATATTTGTCATGGTTTGGACGGATTGCTACTATAAAGATGATGCTCTTACCAAGATTTCTATTTCTCTTCCAGACGTTACCAATTAAAATATCACCTAATCAGTTAAAAAGGTTACAAAGAATTGTTAATCATTTTATATGGAAAAATAGAAGGGGGAGAGTAGCAATGGATATAATGCAAAGAACTAAAGGAGAGGGAGGGTTAGGTGTGCCTAACTTTAGGAAATATTACGAGGCAGCACAATTAAAAACGATTTATGAGTGGCATCGAGGAACACAGAAACAATGGGTCCAAATGGAGGAAGTTTTTTTAAGGGGAGAAAGTCTAATCAAAGTAGTTTGGAGAGGTAGACATAATTTAGAAAATAAAAATAAAAATCCCCTAATAGTGCATAGTTTACAAGTTTGGAAACAAAATAGAAAATGATTAATACAAAATAAGAGGTACTCACAGTGCAGGACTCTAGAAGCCTGTTTCGAAAGCGGACAAGGACCAGAGATGGGCATTTTGAATAGATGGGTTAAGGCGGGGTTAAAATATCTCACAAGTAGTGAATAAAGAGGGCATTTTTGAATTTGAAAAGATCTATATAGATCTAAAGATCTATATAGATCAGGAGATAAAGATTATTATGCTTATCTACAAGTGAGTCACTTTTTGAAACAATCGAAGGTGTGGCATGATCTCTGGGAAAATAGGGGGTGATTTGAAGCATTATGTTTAGGAAATTTGGGGCAGAAAGGAGTTTTGTCCAAAATTTATAAAGGCATAATGGATGGGGGGAATAACAAATTGAGATACATGATAAAATGGGAAGAAGATTTGGAGATAAGATGGTCTGAGGAGGAATGGCTCCCCAGTCGGGGTCGAGCAACCGGCTTTTCCCGCTCTGCACTCCAGCCCTATCCGGGCTGTGGGAGGAACCAGAGCCAGCGTTTAAAAAGAGCCGCCGGCTGAAAAGCAGCCTCTCCTCAACCGCGGCCATCTCCGAGGCTCCCCAGTCGGGGTCGAGCAACCGGCTTTTCCCGCTCTGCACTCCAGCCCTATCCGGGCTGTGGGAGGAACCAGAGCCAGCGTTTAAAAAGAGCCGCCGGCTGAAAAGCAGCCTCTCCTCAACCGCGGCCATCTCCGAGGCTCCCCAGTCGGGGTCGAGCAACCGGCTTTTCCCGCTCTGCACTCCAGCCCTATCCGGGCTGTGGGAGGAACCAGAGCCAGCGTTTAAAAAGAGCCGCCGGCTGAAAAGCAGCCTCTCCTCAACCGCGGCCATCTCCGAGGCTCCCCAGTCGGGGTCGAGCAACCGGCTTTTCCCGCTCTGCACTCCAGCCCTATCCGGGCTGTGGGAGGAACCAGAGCCAGCGTTTAAAAAGAGCCGCCGGCTGAAAAGCAGCCTCTCCTCAACCGCGGCCATCTCCGAGGCTCCCCAGTCGGGGTCGAGCAACCGGCTTTTCCCGCTCTGCACTCCAGCCCTATCCGGGCTGTGGGAGGAACCAGAGCCAGCGTTTAAAAAGAGCCGCCGGCAGGCGTGCCCGCGCCTGAGGGCCTCGCAAGAGGGCCCTTTGGCGTGGCCCTTAGGCGGGGCACGACAGGCAGAGTTTACAACAACCTGAACAGCAACCACTTCTAACGACAGCCATCTAGCATCCAGCCATCTCACAAGCAAAATCATGATAACAGGAAAGCTGCCGTTGCAAATCTACCAAGAATCCGAGTAGCTTGAGCTCCTGCAAAGTTGAGCTTGCTCCCTTTCAACGTACATTTCTCTCCTTGACCACAGCAAGTATACTACACTAAAACGAACTACCTATACCTGATCTCTTTGTGCACTGAATTGATACCATTAACAGTAATCACTAAATGCAAGTTCTATCTCTTTGTAGTTAGATTTACTGTTGCTAGTAACCATTAATTGCAAGTATTGTATCTAAGTAACTAGATATACTGTTGTCAGTAATCTTTAATTGCAAGTACTGTATATCTAACTGAATTACTACACCTCATTGTTACACCTGAATGGTTATAGGTTGCTACCATACCTGAATTGCTATAACTCATTGCTACACTGTACTACTGCTCTATATTACTACCCCTGAATTCCTATACTGCATTGCCACACCATATCGCTGCACTACTAAACTGCTATATCTCATTGCTACACTATATCGACACATTATATTGCCGCATTATATTGCTATACTGAATTGATATACCTCATTGCCACACTATATTGCTTTACTGTATTGATACACTCTACTGCCCTATTGAAACACTACACTAAGGTGCTAAACAACCCCAATAACACAACACATCACTAGAAAATACATACAACATCACAAAACACCCTTTAACCTAGAAACGCCCCATTCCAGAAACACAAATGGCTTACCCATTACTTACTTTTGCCCTGCTCTACACACTGGTCAGCACACTCTATGACTCAATTGTACTGGCAGAAGGATTCAACCCCATCCAACTACTAAAGAATTCAAACAGTAAACAATACAATAACCAATACCACTGGCACTCAAACCCTTCACACAGAAGACTGCCACACCTAATATATATAGCCTTAGAGACCTCAAACCCCACAAAACATAAAGACACAAAGCATCAACAAGAACTAAGATGCGCTCTTATCAACGCACGGTCAGTCCGTAACAAATGGCCGGTAATCACTGACCTAATCACTATGCACCATCTAGACATGCTAATGGTCACAGAAACATGGATCTCTGAATCAGACAATGTCATATTGAATCATCTTACACCACCTAACTTTTCGACCTACACCTGTAATAGGGAAAACAAAAGAGGAGGAGGTGTACTGATCCTTGCAAAAACAAAGCTACAATACCAGACTAGCCTTACCAAGAGCACGCATCTCCTGAATACGCTAACCATCACCAGCAAATACAATACTATTAACCTCATTTACAGAACCCCAGGAATTGGATCAGATGAGCTCTCAGACATCATCGACCTAGCATGTAACCCAGAAGACCCCTCCAAACCTAACTGGCTACTAGGAGACCTTAATCTCGCTTCCACTCAACCCACCCTAGCCAATGCCTTCCTCGAAGCAATGGCTGACCTTAACTACAAGCAGGCTATAACTGATCCCACCCACCAAGGGGGAAACCCCCTTGACCTAATATTCATCCCACATACAGCCATAAGTACATCACACCAATTTAATCTCAATATCTCACCAGTCCCCTGGTCAGACCACAATCTAATAACATTCCAGCTACCTACACAACATTCCACGTTCCACCGCCCAAGTGCAATGGAAACATCAGGAACCACACGCTTCAAACAACTCAACAGGGAAACAATCGTTAGTGACGTTCTCCCAAAACTTGATCAACCAGTAACCAACCTTAATGACATGATGTCCAACTGGAACGAGACCCTCTACCATTATGCTCAACAGCCTGACAACAAAAAAAACACATCGGACAGAAGAAACTCCAAGAAACACGCCGCCCCATGGTTTTCCCCGGAACTACAGCTCAGAAAACTCGAAAGGAAATGGAGAGCCACTAGACATACCTCAGACCAAGCCATCTATCAACAACATCTGAAGACCCATCGCGAATCAACGTGGGCCAAAAGGAAACAATTCCATGCAGAAATTCTCAGCCGCTCACTAAATAAGCCAAGAGACCTTTTCCAGCTGGTGAAATCCCTTACCAACCAACCCTCCCCACCTCAACAAGAAGGCATTCAGCCACAAGCATATGCGAATTACATCCAATCAAAATCAATAAAGGTAACCACAACAGCATCACCACCCCATCTTTACCATACTACGAATCCCAAAACCACCCTTTCCCAGTCCACCCTTTCCCAGTCCACCCTGACCAAACTCTCACCGCCATCAACAAAGACCATTGAAGAAGTAATTGCATCAATCAACGCCACGACCGCACCGACTGACCCCTGCCCAGCGCACTGGATCAAGACAATGCGCACGGAGTTCAGCCCTATCATAGCCAACATCGCCAAGTTGTCATTCGAAACAGGAGTTTTCCCAGATGCGCTCAAGCACACATCCATCCGCCCACTATTAAAAAACAATCAACTTGACCCAAAGAAAGAGGAATCTTACAGACCAATCTCCAGTATCCCTTTGATGGCTAAGATCCTAGAGAAAATAACCCTTAGACAGATTCAGCAGCATGTTGACTCAGCCTCCCCACTAGATCCCTCTCAACACGGATTCAGAGAAGCACACGGTATCGAAACCCTACTAACAACATTATCCAGTTCATTGATCAATGGAATTGACAGTATAAAGAAGGGCTTCGCACTAATCTTCCTCGATATATCAGCAGCGTTCGACTCCGTAGACCACCTACAGCTTCTCACCCGGCTACATGAGAAGGGAATCCGAGATCAAGCATGGGCCTGGTGTAAATCCTACCTAGAAGGCAGATGTCAACAAGTCCGCATTCAAAACAGCACCTCTGAACCTTTCCAACAGCACCAGGGTGTACCCCAAGGTTCCTCCCTCTCCGCGTTGCTCTTTAATATCTATATGCAACCAATCTGTGACATCGCCCGTTCGTTTGGCATATCGTGTCTTATGTATGCCGATGATGTACTACTGTTCACACCCATTACCGTCACTTGTCCCGACTATACAGCGCTAGTTGACTGCTTCAACACAATAACTGACTGGCTACTCACCCAAAACCTCCGGATAAACTTCAAGAAAACGGAAGTACTAATGATCACAAGGAACAAAGCCTTCTCACCTCCACCAACACTCAAAGTAAGAGACGCGGAACTTCCAATCAAATCCAACATACGTTATCTCGGGGTAATACTTGATCAACAACTCAACTTCAAGGAACATATCAAACGTACTGTCAAGACCATCTACTTCAAGATAAAAAACCATACGGCATCTTAGGCCCATGATGGAATCCGCGGATTTCCGCACCATCTTCCAGGCACTAGTTACACCGCACTTCGACTATGCCAACATAGTTCTGCATGGCCTTCCAAAGAGCTCCCTCAAACCATTACAGCTAGCCATGAATGCGGCAGCCCGTGTGCTCTACGGAACCTCAAGGGTCGACCACATCTCCCCCATTCTAAAGGAACTACACTGGCTTCCCATAAGCAGTAGAATCCTTTACAAAACCCTCCTCATAACCTTCAAGGCCTTCAACATGATAGCTCCTCCATCCATTTCCGACCTCATAGCGCATTCTCCAGACAACCGATCCAGGAGATCCCAGGCCACCAACATGCTACTTATACCAATTGAATCCACAAAACTCAACCAGATCACCACCAATAGGGCCTTCAGGAACTATGCCCCCGTATGCTGGAACAAACTCCCCTCACACATTAGAGCTATTAGAGACCTTACTCAATTTAGAAGAACCCTCAAACATCACCTTTTTATCTTACATTACACCCACCCTGATACCCCATTATCTCCCCCACCCCCACTATATCATACAGCCACCACCTGACGTAAAACACTGCAATCATACCTAATATGTAATACAACCAATTTGTACATAGTTTCCTAAGTTTGCTACAAGCTTGAACGTAAATAGTTCCCCAAGTTCTCCTCCATGTTAACTCCCCGTTTCATGTAAACGACGGCCAATCTCTGGTCAAGTGTTCTATTGTTTTGATGTAAACCGCGCTGATGACAAATAGCGCGGTATATAAGAAATGTTAAATAAATAAATAAATAAATAAAATAAAATAATACGAACAGTGGCAAGTATATCCATTGCCACAAGGGTAAAAGAGAATGCTTATAAATTGTTGTTCAGATGGTATTGGACTCCAGTATGTAAAAAAAGAGCTGGAAGGGGAATTAATGATCAATGTTGGAGGGGATGCAATGAGAAAGGGAATTGGTGCATATGTGGTGGAATTGTAAGTGGATACAAGCCTTTTGGATTGAGATTTTGGAGTTGATATATAACATGACAGGATATCGAATACAAAGAAAGACAGAGATTTGTTTACTCCATCAATTAGACGTGGACATTCCAAAGAGAGTTATTGGAGTGATACATCACTGTATAGTAGCTGCTATAAATGAAATAGCAATACATTGGCAGGGGAAATCCATGCCACATGTATTATTTTATTTATTTATTTACAGTCTCTTTTATACCGCGCTGTTCAACATCAGTGCGGTTTACATGAAACAGAATGACTAGCACAGTGCAGCAAGCTGATCTGTGTTTACAAAGAATAGGTACTAAAACTTGGATAAAACTGGGGTAACTATTTACATCTAGGTGACACGTCAAGGCAGGATTTGTGAAAAGAGTGGCAGAGATGTGTTTGATGCATAGATTGACGGAGATGAGACGGGGGACAGGTGAGAAAGTTGTGGAACAATGGAAGAGTGTGTGTAAGTGGTTGGAAAAATGGAAGGAAGAATGAGTGGGAGTGCTAGAGAAAATATGTGAGGGATTTTATACAAAATTTAAATAAAAGTTTACTGGAAGGATAAATGGTGATTGGGTGAAAGGAGAGAGGATATTAATTCAATAATGGATGAGGATGGATGAGCGGGGAAGGGTGGGAGAGGGTGGTTAGAAAGGGAATGAGTATTTAGAGTAATATTATATGAATTAATAAATAGAATATATAATTCTTAATAAATACAAATGTTGTGGGAAGTTTGATACATAAAGGTTATGTGTAGTTTGATACATGTTAAGTGATGTTTGCAATGATACTAAATACTTAATAAAATGATCAAATGGAAAAAAATTGTTCTAGTTTTATTTGATTTTTTATGTGTCAAATATGTGTGCACATATAGTCCAAAGCCATTTCACTAGCTACCTTTTTTTTTTTTAGGAGATATTGGACATTAAAGGGTTGAACTGCAAGGGTGCCAATATTGTTGACCTGTATATGGGCTAATGATCTGACATCTAAAACGGGAGCATGTCACAGTCCAGGACCCTGGACATTATATTCTGGCTACATAGAAAAAAGTCAATTCAATTATATTTTGTGTGTCCTAGTAAACAGAAGAAATAATCTCAACTGTTAGGAGACCACTCCCTCCATACATCTTTCAAATACAATGTCCTCATGGTCCTCCATAATTCATTGGGAAGTGCACTGTTGATAGCTAAATGGGATCTATTCAGTTTATTTTGCATATGAAAATTCAAGTTTGCCCTATTATTATATACATGGCATCATAATTAGCCAAAATTGTGAAGAAGTCTTTGTGAAAATTATTCTGATTAATATGTGAACCAGGAGGTGCCTGCTTCAAAGTGTGAAAGTAGGTTTGCTGTCTTAGGCGCCATTTTATAAAGAAAAGTAAGTGCTTATTTTTCTCCTTATAAAATACTAACATAAATGGCAGAGAATGGGTCTTAAGTTAAAGTGTGGATATTTACAGCAGCTGGTGCAAATGTCTGTGCCTATAGTTTTCAAATATGAGCATTAATTATAGTGTTTAATAATCTGCACATGCACTTGTGCTGTGAAATTAGCCCAAAATGCCTACACCACCTGGTTCAATTGTGGCGTGCAAGTCTGAATTGTAATTTTTTCAAGAGCTGCAGCCAAGAAAAAACCTCCAAAAAACAAAAAACAAATCAAGGGCATAAAATCCTGGACGCCAGGGTGAAATTTGTAGGTGCCATGACAGTAAAATTAGCTGTAGAACCTTTAGACAATACTCTTCCATGTCTGGGATAAACCTCTGATATTGTGGACACATTAATTTAAGGATTTCAACAGCACATAATGAATAATCTCCCAAAGATCAAATATTTGAGGGGTTTTTTTTTGCACTCCATGTTGAATAATAGAACATGGTCACTGTGTTAATTCACTTAAGTACTTATAAATATAGGTTATTAAATACATTGCTGGTCACACCTTTCTACTGAACATCATACACTTCTGTATTTTTAGACTGGCTCCAGATTACATAGTTCCCAAACAAATATAGGACTCTGAAGTCAATTGATAGCATAAATTTAGTTTATCTTACACCAAAGATGGTGTATTTAAAGATGACTATGAATAGACTGATTCCATGCAAGGCTGCTGGGGAACTGAATGTCCTCCTTATTAATGTTTAGAGTATAGATAATTATAAGATGTTTCAAAAGGCTTTGTAAACATATTTGTTCTGTAAATATTTGGCACTCTATCTTCATTAATGATGATTCTAATTTTATTGTAGAGAAATGGATTATGTTAATGTATTTTGAAGATGTTAATTTAATAGAAATTTGGTCTATTTTTATTGATACTGATATACATTGTACAGTATGCAATGGTAATATTTTTCTAAGCTTATTATGATCTACTCTGAATATATTGGAGAAAGTAGAATATAAAAGCCAAAATTATATTAAATTAAATCGAGTTATTGAAAAATGAGATAAGAATGATGCTGCTTGAATATATAAACATATTATTGGTTAGGTTATACCATGATGCACTTACATTTAATATCTTAAATGCATTTAGAAAAACAACATGGGCAATGGGATATGGGCTGGAAATGTTTGAATCTCTTTCAGGCTATTATACTTAAGGTATATTTACTTTATGTTGTTTTCTGCCTCTTTGTGTAACTCGCCTTGAGATTCTAGAATATAGAGGTGAAAGATCAAAAATGGTGATTATACAACACAGTAAAATGTGATATTTGATATAATCCCAGTTTAGACAGACTCAACCAAGACTTCCTAAAACAGTCCTGGTGAACACATAGCCAATCAGGTTGTTAAGATATGCACAATGAATATGCATGAGATAAATTTGCATTTGTTGGAGACCCCCATATATGCAAATTCATTTCATGCAAATTAATTTTGGAAATCTTGAAAGTCCAGCAGCTTGTAGGGCCACCAGGACATATCTGGAAAGGTTAAGATTAATTATGGGAACACTTATTCCCTCAGCAAAGTGAATGATATTAAAAGCTGATGTGTTGAACACTTCCTTTTATTTATTTATTTAATGCTTCTATACCACCCCTTCCAGAGATCAGGGGCAGTTTACAAATAACATAACAAGTTACACAGAACAGTAGCAAAACTATTTACATAGTAAAACGGGATATTTAACAAGAAAACGCATTCAAGTTACATAAAATAGGTAGGGTGAATTGCTACATAAGACCATACATAAGACTGTTAGTCTTAACATAATCAACTCTATACAAGGTACATTGGGTAATATTAGCTCAAAGAGATAGGATGTGGATGGGGTACTGTTAGATGTGTTGTGTAAATGTCAGCTATTGCGTATGTTGGGGCAAGGTACTTCAGGCCAGAAGGTCGGGGGTTCAAATCCCACTAGAGGACAGCAACCTTGGGCCGGAAGGACTGGGGTTTCTAGTCCCACAGATGCTCCTTGTGGTCTTGGGCAAGCCACTTAACCCTCCATTGCCCATGTTCCCTGTAAGTATTAGTGTATGTGTCTCATATCCCCGCGTGTTAAATGTATCCCCCAATTGTGTTGTGACCGCTTTGATTGAAGGATAAGGCGGTATACAAAACTGTCTAAATAAATAAAAATAAATGTTGATTGGGTGTTTCTGCGATGGGGTTTTTATTTATATCTCCATAGTGGGCAGTGAATAGAAACGTTTTGAGTTCTCTTCTGAACATCTGGAGGTCCTTGATCTCACGGACTGGTAATGGCAGTGAATTCCAGAGACCTGGGGCAGTAAATGTGAAGGCTCTGGTACTCGTCTGTTTTGTTTTGCGAATTGATTGAGGGGTTACAAGAGAATGGTTAGCATTTTGCCTACATGCTCTGTTATCTGGTTGTGTTTGGATAAGGGTAGATAGATATGACGGTGAGATATTATTAATCAGTTTAAAGGTTATCATCAATATCTTATATTTTATTCGGCTTGTTACTGGGAGTCAGTGGAGGTCGTATAGTATAGGAGTTATGTGTTTGGTTAGTTGGGCCTTGCATACGATTCTGGAGGTGATATTTTGCGCTCTTTGGAGAATGTTAATGTTTTTGGCCGGTAAACCCTGTAACAGACTATTGCAGTAGTCAAAGTGTGGAGTGATGATAGCTTTGACTACTGACCTGAAGTCGTTAACATCTAGAAGGGGTCTTAGGTGTTGCACGGTTTTTAGCTTAAAGAAGATGACCCTTGCTGTTTGTTTTACATGAGGGAGCATGGTGAGAGAATTGATCCAGTATTATTCCTAGATATTTCACCTCTTGTTTAATAGGGAGTATGCCATTGTTAATTGTGATGGCTTGCGGGGGGGGGGGGGGGATTTTGATTTCTTTGTTATAATTCAAGCCCTCAACGCAAAACTCCTATCCTCTTGCAACATTAATCATATGGACTCTCTCATATTAAAAATTAAAAACATAAGGCTATGCCTAGTATATAGACCACCAGAACAAAATCCAGACAACACAGACATGTTAATTGAATTACTAGGCTCCTCCACAGACACAAACCCAGTAATTCTAATGGGAGACTTCAACCTCCCCTCAATACCCAATGCACTTTCATCTCATTTCCTAGATACTATAACTGAAATGGACTTCCACCAAATAATAGATAAAAAAACACATAGCAAAGGAAATACATTAGACCTTGTCTTCCTACCAAACTCCCTTCATAACCTATTCAATCCTGAATCACTTAAATTTATACCGGTCCCATGGTCAGACCACCACCTCCTAAAATTTAGTATTACCATCATTGACAACAATCAAACAAAAAGACCACAAAATTCTCCAATTAATAGATTCAAAAAGTTCAATGAAGAAGAATTTCTAGATCAAATAATTCCACATTTACCACTCACACAATCTCTAAAACTGCTGAACGTAAATTAACCTCATCACACCCTAATGGTAAAGACCAAACACAAAGACGTCCCCTGGTTTAATAGTACACTTAAACAATTGAAAAGAAAACTAAGAAAAGAAGAACAAAAATGGAGATGGACAAAATCACTAAAACTACGAAAAATACATAAACATACTCAATATATACAAGGAGACAACAGACCTAAGAGAACTTACTACTCCAGCTTATTAGCTAAATCTATTAATAGACCAAGAGAAGTGTTCAGTATAGTACAAAATTTAACAAATAAAACATACAATTCAAATGAAATTACCATAGATATTCCCCCACAAACACTAGCACATTACTACATGAACAAAACAAAACTCCAAATGACACCTCCAACAACATATTTTGAAACAAATTCAAACAAGACAGATACCTGGTCGGAATTCAACCCAATATCAAAGAACACACTCAAATCCATAATATCTAACATAAACACAACAACTTCCTATCTATACCCATGCCCAGTAGACTGGATAAAAAAATACACTCCCAACACTAGCCCCTTTCATTCTACCAATGGTTAATCTATCTTTAGAAAAAGGCTATTTACCATCATCTCTTAAACATGTTCAAATACGACCGATCCTTAAAAACAGCACCCTAGACAAATCATCTCCAAATTCCTACCGACCAATATCAAGTATTCCCCTTATGGCTAAACTAATTGAAAAAGTAATTCAAACACAATTGCAAGAATTTGTTGACACATCGACCCCACTCGACGAACACCAGTATGGATTTCGCCCATTTCACGGAGTAGAAACGTTGCTAACAGTCCTATTTGACACATTAATACGAGGTATAGATGACACCAAACAAGCATTCATATTAATTTTTCTAGACATTTCTGCGGCATTTGACAGTGTCAATCAATCACACAACGATGTTACATAGACTCCAACAAATTGGACTAACCTCCACAGTATATAAATGGTTTAATTCATATCTATCAAATAGGACTCAAACAGTAAGAATTTTCAACCAAACCTCAGACACATTAAGCAAGAACAGGGTCTTCCACAAGGATCCGCACTCTCAGCACTGCTGTTCAATATTTACCTACAACCACTCTGCAACATTTTTAAACGTCTTGGCATCCACTACCATATATACGCCGATGATATAATGTTTTACCTCCCATTCAGGATCCCAAACCCACCAATACAACTAATAACTGAATGTTTTAATGAACTGACAATATGGCTTAATTCACATAACCTACACATCAATTTCGCAAAAACTGATGTTCTATGTGTCACTAGAAACCAAACCTACACACCCCCAAGCTCCATCATCCTAAATAACCACGAGATTAAAACAAAGAATGAAGTAAAATATCTAGGTGTGATACTTGACAATAAACTCACTATGGACTCTCACATAAAAAACCTAATAAAAATTATACACCTTAAACTCAAAACACTGAAACAAATACGTCTGTTGATTCATTTGCAAGACTTCATAACCATAGTCCAAGCAATCATAACACCCTACTTTGATTTTGCAAACATTATACTTCAAGGCATTACGAAACAAAACCTTAAAAAGATTCAATTAATGCAAAATGTAGCAGCAAGAATTATATTGAAAGTAAGAACTATAGCATATATAACACCTATTTTAGCTAAATTACATTGTCTACCAATTCACTGTAGAATAAAATACAAGATACTTGTGACTACCTTCAAATTAGTAAATAATCTTGCACCATCTGCCCTTAATACACTAATCAACACAGAAATATCTAAACATACACAAAGGAGTAGAAACACAAATAAAATAGCAATACCAAGAGAATATACAAAAGCCAAAAGACTCACCAATAATAGGGCGTTCTCTCACTCAGCCCCTATTCTCTGGAATGAACTACCAGATGACATACGCCAGTTGACAGACATTAAGGAATTTCGTAAAAAACTAAAAACACATCTATTCACCTTACACTATACTACACAAACTAAACAAGACATGCAAAGAGACACAGGGTTATACTACACAGGGTTATACTACTACAGGGTTATACTACACAGGGTTATACTACAAATGTAGTTTAAAACTATCGCAAACAAATATTATACCCTGCACATGTTGACCTCTCTACACCCTAATAATGTAACAATGTAATAATGTAAATAGTTTGTTTACATCCCAAACATACCCCTTGGAATGTAATCCGTATTGTAAGAATTGTAATATTGTTATTTGTATTGTATGCATTTAGTTATACTGTTACCTGCAAAAGTTACAATTGTTATATGTAAAATGACTAGGTATGAACCTCTCCATACCTTGTACTCTATTGTTCTCTGTAAACCGCACTTGAACCATGGGAAAGAGCGGTATAGAAATACTTGTTAAATAAATAAATAAATAAAATAATTAATTTCTCTGTTTTTTTTGTAGTTTATATGAAGGTTGTTGTCCTTTAAACATGAGTCTGTTTCACTGATACACTCTGATAGATTACTGTAGGTAGTATTGTTTAAGTCAATGGGGAAGGACAACATCTAAATAAAACGAAAAACTACTATATATGCTATCAGGAATTTGGAAAACTTTCTGGCAGAGAGAAGCCCAACCTACCTCAGGAAACTCATGCAAACAGATTTTAAAGATAGCCCATACTCTGAATAATGCAATGCATTATTTACCTCATTTCGCTATACATGAGCATATTATTCCTTATATGATCTGTAAGTCGCTTCCTTGATATGGGCAACATCTGAAATAGGGGTAAAGACTGATATCAGCGTGGAGGAATGACATGACCATGAAGAATACGATACTTGCCCAACTACCAAACCTGAAACATTCTCCTTTTTTCCCAGGCCAATTTCTCCTGCTCCTTTTAAAAGTTCAGTTCAATCAAAATCAGAACGATGACATTGTCAGCTTTCATTTGTAACTATCCAGGATTTTTTTAAAATCAATTCTTAGCCCTCTTCCTCCAGCAGACTAAAACAATTACACAACTTTATTAAGGTTATGCCAACCTTACAGAGAAAGAAAAAGGGCACTTTGCCTTTAAAAGTGGCTTAAGCAGGCCAATAAATGAAAAGTTTAAAATGTAGTAGAAGAATGAGAATTTTCTGTGTGAAACTGTTTGGTCAGGGAGTAAATCATATCTAGGTTACAGAGTTCTGGTATAGTTAGCAGTTTATCAAGTGTTGTAGTGCAACGGGACATGAATCCTAAACTCAGAAGTATGGAACCCTCCAGCCCATGGGTCAAAGCCAGCCTGTGCTTCAATCCTACTAGCCTGTGGATTACTCACACCCCCACCCTCACCCTCACCCCTTCACCCCTGCTGGTGGTGGCAGGAGTTTGGGCTCTGCTCCTGCTTACTTGTTCCATTTGCCCTGCTCAGAAATAGTTAATGATGTTGTGTCTTACTCAAGTAACATCTCATCCATGTAGGTTCACATGGGCAGAAATCCCTGACAGTCAAAGTGGTAACTTGGAAAAGTGCACAAAACTGACACTAAAGTGGAGGAAAATAAGGGTGTGCTGGAGGGCCTGTGAGCTGCCTCCTGCTCCTCCTGAACATTACTCTGGTTTCTTTACATTTGCACCAAGATGTGAGCAAAAAGGAGGCATCCGCAGGAGTGGAAGAGGGAAGAGAAAAGAGAGATTGGAGACAAGGGAAAGGAAAAAGAAGTAAGCACAAGTATATATAAAAAACTTCAATAAAAAAGTTATTTAAAAACAATTTAAAAACAAGGACTAATCTCTGGCAAACATGCAAAGAAGTCTCTTCTACTTTGCGGGTTAGAAAACATCAAACTTCCTGGATGCTCCCTCTTCTTCTCATTAGGCCTCTCTGACAGAATTCAAAAAGGCACGGGACAAGCACAGAAGATCACTACATAACAAGAGGATGGAGTCAAAGCAAACTTAAATAACTTTTACACTTCAAAAAACAAAGGGGGTAACTTGCATGGACCGGTGGGTACAACCCTAAACAAAGGCACAGAGGTGGGTAACCTGAACAGAACAGCGATTGGAATCTTAAACAAATGCATAAGGGGGGCAACCTGAACAGCAAGGGGGGTAACCTGAACAGCAAGGTTGGTATAATCTTAAACAAAAGCATAGAGGGGATAAACTATATGGAGCAGCAAGTACAACCCTGAACAAAGGCAAGAGGGGCGTAAGCTACACAGCGCGGCAGGTACAACTCTAGCAACCTTATAGGACAGACTAGATGGACCATGCTGGTCTTTATCTGTTGTCATTTACTATTCTAGTATGTTGCTTAGCTCAAGGTTTTTATACTTCCTGGTTGGGAGCCTGCTCTCTTGGCTAGGCTCCCTTGCTCTGGGCTTTGTTAAAGTGATCCAGTAGAGGAGTGTGTTTACTCCCTTCCCTCACCTCAGCCTTATCTAGTAGAGCACTTGTCTCTGCTAGGGCCACCTCATGTAGTAGAATTACCAGCTTCCACTCAGGTTCTATCACAATGCACTATCTTCTGACTCCTACGATCCTCATTAGCTAGGCCACGTCTAAGCCTACCAATTCACCTTTCATAGATATACCAGGTAAAGATACAATATATACAAAGAATTATGGGCCTGATATTTAGCGGTGGCGGTTAGCGCGAATGCAGCATCTAGCCATTGCCGCTGAATGCTAAACTCGGATATTCAATGCCGGGGCCATATCCAGCCACTGACATTGAATATCCGGGTCTTCCACATAGCTAATCGGGCAGTGGAGATATTGAGCCACTGCCCAGTTGGCTCCCGCGGGTAAAGACAGACCAGCTTTTACCATGCCAGTCTTTATCCATGGGTTGCTAACCAAACAGCGGGCTCAATATTATCACTGACTGGTTAGCAATGGGTACTTACCCCAGAATGCTCCGATAAGCAGTTAGCATCAGGGCATATGCGGTAGTACCTGGGGATATTCAGCGACACTAACTGTGTTAGTGCCACTGAATATCCAGTTTAGAGGCATTTACATGGTTTACAGACTTGTAAAACGTGTAAATGCCTTTGAATATTGGGCCCAAAATTAATAACATTGTACTAAAACAAAAACTAAAATTCTATAATAATTTATTACAAATTCCTAATCCCAGACACTCATGAAACTCTTCATCTGTCTCTTGTACTTGGATTATAACATCTATAGTTCCTTTTAACTGTGGCGAGGCGGCATACCCCAGTAGTTACTTCCTTTTGTCCTCATGGAAACTGGCACCTTGCTCAGAAATTTCTGCTTTTCCCGATAAAGCTCAGCCACTAGCCGATTACCCATAAAATAAGGCCTCACTGAAGCTGAGAGCAATTTTGTGGCTTTTAGAGTTTATCCGGCTTATCAATTTCTTTGGCGTGAATAGCTATAACACCTTTGTTAACCTCTCCCAAGATGTGATTCTCTGGTACCACCAAGAAAGTATAGTTACTCGCCTGTAACAGGTATTGTCCAGGGACAGCAGGAATCAGTCCTCACATATGGGTGACGTGGGCGCCAAAGAAGCCTGCGCAGAGCATTTCCCCAGATTTCACAGAAAGCCTTTGGGAATGCTACCACGCATGCATGGTCTCCTTCCTGCCCAAAAGTGTCATCTTGTTCAGTCAGATGACAGAGCAAAAACAATGTAGAGTGGCAACGCCAAGGGGAGGAGGGAGGTTTCTGAGGACAGATTCCTGCTGTCCCTGGAGAACACCTGTTACTACGCTTTCTCCAGGAACAAGAAGGAAGTCAGTTCTCACATATGGGACTCCCTAGCTCCAGGCTGCTGAGGACCGATCCATGACAGTACTATCGGCAAACCATTGGGTAGCTGTGAGTTGCAGAAGATGAGTCCCCCACTAAGAGACTCTGCAAGACCCGTGTGTCCAGCGATACTATCACTCCGTTAGCCTGAACACAGAAGGGTTGGCGAGTAGGAGTTGCCTACACCCCGAAAATATTATGGAGTACTGCCTGCGGGACTCGCTTTCTAGGCAGTAATGAGCTACAAACGTATGAATCGAAGACCATGTGGCAGCCCTTCAGATTTCCGGCACCAGCACCGAGCGGAGGTTGGCCACCAACGTAGTCATGGCCTGTACGCAATGTGCAGTGATCCAGTGCTGAAGCGAGAGGCCCGCTCACTCATAGGTGAGGGCAATACAATCTGCCACCCACGTGGACAGAGTCTGCTTCGTTACCAGGAGCCCCAGTCTACTGGGATCGTATGATACAAAGAGCTTTCAATGGGCCTGGTCCTCTGCAGGTAGAAGGAAAGGGCCTATGCAAGATGAGTTCCTCCTTGCTGTTATGGGGCCATGGGAAAAAGGTGGGGAGAACCACCTCCTGGTTGAGGTGGAAGGGGGATACCACTTTGGGGAGGAATTTGGGATGTGTGTGGAGCACTACACTGTTCCTAAAGAACCGTGTATATGGCGGATCCGCCACCAAGGCCTGGAGTTCGCTCATCTCCGAGCGGATGTGATGGCCACCAGAAAGCATAGTTACTCACATGTAACAGGTGTTCTCCAGGGACAGCAGGAATCAGTCCTCAGTTATGGGTAACGTCGGCACCGAAGGAGCCCGCGCGGAGCAATTCCCCAGCTTTCAAAGAAAGCCTTTGGGATTGCTACCATGCATGCGTGGTCCTCTTCCCGCCCAAGGGTGCCATCTTGCTCAGTCAGGTCCCAGAGCTAGAGTCCTACTAAGCAGATGGCAAGGGAAGGATAAAAAAACTGCAACTCTTCAGGGGAGGTGGGAGGGTACTGAGGATTGATTCCTGCTGCCCCTGGAGAACACCTGTTATAGATGAGTAACTACGATTTCTCCAGGAACAAGCAGGAAGTCAATCCTCACTTATGGGACTCCCCATCTATAGGCTACCGAACCTGTAAGCCAAAAATGCCTCCGCGAGGCCGTGAGCAGAAGTCGATGTCCGAAGGAAGCTTGAGTACTCAGGCCTTCGGGGCAAGCTCTCGGTAGCCGCAGAAGGGGGGTCAGAGTGCAGGAGCTGCTTATACCCTGAACAGACTACGGAGTACAGCCTGGCTGAAGGCACTGTCCTGGCGGGAGTCCCTCTCCAGGCAGTAGTGCGAAGCGAAGGTATTCACTGAAGACCAGGTTGCAGCCTGGCAGATGTCTGTCAGAGGCACTGAGCGCAGCAAAGCCACCGATGCCGCCTTGGCGCGGACGGCATGCGCAGTGACCCGATGATCTAGCGAGGTGCCCACCTTTGATTGAGCGAAGGCGATGCAGTCCAACAACCAGATGGACAGTTTGCGCTTGGTGAATGCCAGCCCCAGGCAGTGGGGATCGTAAGCAATGAAGAGCCAATGACCCTGGATGCGCTGCAGATAGAAGGCGAGAGCTCTCTTGCAGTCGTGTATGCAAGACTTCTGATGCTCGGTCGGCGTGAGGTCTCAGGCAGAAAGTCGGGAAGAAAGTCGGCAAGACCACCTCCTGACTGAGGTGGAAATCAGAGACAAGCTTCGGTAGGAACTTGGGGTGGGTGCGCAGGACCACCCTGTTCTTGTAAAACCTGGGGTAGGGGGCCTCGGCCATGAGGTCCGAAGTTCGCTGACTCACTGCACCAAGGTCAGTGCCACTAGGAAGACCACCTTCCAGGAGAGTTGCCAGAGCGAGCACGTTGCCATCAGTTCGAAGGGTGTCTGCGTCAGCGGCATGAGCACGATGTTGAGGTCCCATTCCGCTGGTGAAGGCCGAATGGGGGCTTTGGTAAGCAAGAGGCCCCGCATGAAGCGGGAGACCAGAGGATGGCCCGAGAGGGGTTTACCCTCGATGGGCAAGTGGTTGGCCGAGATGGCGCTCAGGTGAACCCTGACCGAGTTGGACTTCAGCCCCACCTGCGAGAGGTGGAGAAGGTACTGGAGAACCCAACAGGTGGAGCAGGAGAACCCAACGGGTGGATCTGGAGCCTTCAGCACCAGACTGAAAACCACCTCCACTTCAGGGCGTAGGCCCGCCTCGTTGAGTCCTTCCTCGACATGAGGAGGACGTCCTCAATTTCCACTGGGAGATGCAGCGGAGCTAAAGAGACCCTTTCAGCCACCAGGCTGTCAGGGATAGCGAGACCAAGTTCAGGTGAAGCACCCATCCCTCCTCCTGCGTTAGCAGACCTGGGGCACTGCCGAGGGGGACCGGAGGCTCCGACGAGAGCCAGAGTAGAAGAGGGAACCAGGCTTGTCGAGGCCACGAAGCAGCCACGAGAATCACTGAGGCTCGGTTGCACTGGATCTTGTGTAGGGTCCTCGCAAGGAGAGGAGTGGGAGGGAATGCATACAAAAGCCCAGAGGACCAGTTCAGGAGAAACGCATCCAGGGCCACCCTGCTTGGATGCGGTATCGGCCCGCAGAAGCAGGGAAGCTGTGCGTTCACCGGGCTGGCAAACAGGTCAATAGGCGGAGTTCCCTAGCAGCGGAACAGGTGGAGAATCACCTCTGGACTTGGGCACCACTCGTGTGGGCAAAGGAGCCTGCTGAGTCTGTCCATGAGGAGGTTGTCCTGGCCTAGGAGGTAGACCGCCTTCAGTGTCATGCCTCTGTGTATGGTGAAGGAGCAAAGGAGGACTGCCTCTTGACAGAGGAGGTGGGAGCCAGTACCCCCCTCCTTGTTTATGTAGAACATTGCCATCCTGTTGTCGGTCTGCATGAGCACAGACTTGCCCCTCAGGTGGTACTCAAAGACCTTCAGGGCCAGCTGGACCGCACGGAGCTAAAGCAGGTTGATCTGCTGCCAAGATTCCTTGGGTGACCACTGCCTCTGGGTGCAGAGTTGGTCGCAGTGGGCTCTCCAACCCAGTAGCGAGGCGTCTGTCGTCAAGACAAGCTTGTGCTGTTGAGTCTGAAAGGTCATGCCCCGAAGGAGGCTTTAGGGGTTCTGCCACCAGACTAGGGAATCTAGTAGGCTGTGAGACACCCGGACGGGGTCCCGGAGGTGGCCCGAGGCTTGGACCCATTGCGCTCTGAGGCACCATTGGGTCGCTCGCATGTGCATGCGAGTGTGGGGAACGGCATGGATGGTCGAGGCCATGTGCCCCAGGAGGTGCAGCATGGCCTGCACTGAGACCTTGGGCCGGCCTTGGACCTCGGCGGCCAGAGCACGGAGCTGATTTGCACGTGCTCGAGGGAGAAAGGCGGTCGCACATTCTGTGTCGAGAAGAGCGCCAATGAACTCCAGGGTTTGCACCGGTTTGAGGTGGGACTTGGAGTAGTTGATCAGGAAACCGAGGCGCTTGAGGAGGAGGACCATGCGTGACGCCGAGAGGCAAGCTGCCTCCGCTGATGTGCCCGAGACGAGCCAGTCATCTAGATAAAGGTAGACGGGTATGCCCTGCAGCCAGAGGTGGGCCGCGGCCGCTGGCAGGCACTTGGTGAAGACTCACGGGGCAGACGTGAGCCCGAAGGGGAGCACTCTGTACTGGAAGTGCTCTCCCTGCACCCTGAAATGTAAGTACTTTCTATGCTTGGGGTGGACAGGAATGTGGGCATAGGCATCTCTGAGATTCAAGGAGCACAGCCAATCACCCTGCCGGAGGAAAAGCAGCAGGACGCCAAGTGATAGCATTTTGAACTTCTCCCGCACCAGAAACTTGTTCAGATTTCTGAGATCGAGGATGGGCTGCAGGCCCCCCATCCTCTTCGGAACAAGGAAGTACCAGGAGTATAACCCCCGACTTAGGAGGTGCGGTGGAACTCTCTCGACCCCCGCTGACCGAGGAGGTTGTTCAGCTCTTGCTGCAAACGAGCCTGGTGCGAGGGAATCAGAGTAGAATTCGCTGGGGAGAAGGGAGTCTGTCTAGATGAAGACGATACCCATCCCTGATCACCTGCAAGATCCAGGTCTGATGTAATGGCCGCCCACTCGGGGGCGAAAAGAGACAGATGTCCTCCCATGGGTGGAATAGTCCCGGGGGGACGAGAGGCTATGCTTTCGGCGACAAAATCACGGGGCTGGCTGGGGTGGCGCCAGTTGTTGGGTCTTGGGCCCCTTGGGTTTCAGGTAACCCTGAGCTCCCCCTTTGCTCTGAGCGCTGGTTGTTGGCACAGGGGTAGGCGAGTATGGTAGGTATCTCCGGTAGGGGAGCCCTTTCCTCTGGAAGAAAGACTTTTTGCTGTGCTGCTTCTTCCATGGAAGAGAGGAAGTTTTGCTCGAGAGACAGGTACGAGTGACGAACTTTGTCTCAATCTCGGCCACCTTGTCCTCCATGGGCTTGCCGAACAGCTGCTCACTGAGGCAGGGAACATCCAGGAGCTTCTCCTGGACCCACTGTTTCAGGTCCGAAGACTGGAGCCACACCTGGCGTCAGGCTCTGATGCCAGCCGCTGCCATATGGGCAGAAGACTCAAATCCATCATATGCGGCGCAGGAAAGGTATTTCGAGCAGTCTGCAACTGACCTCAGGAGGTTCTGGAACCTGAGAAGGTGCTCCCAACCAAGGCCCGTGGAAAAACTGCCGAGCTCTTTGGCGAGGCAGTGAAGATACATACCCATATACAGTTGGTACGCTTGGATGCGGCACGCCAGCATGGATCCCGGGTAAGCCTTTCGCCCGAGGGTGTCGAGGGCACGGGATTCCCTACCAGGCGGGATCAAAGAGAGCGACTTTGGGCTCTTCTCTTTCTGCATCGCAGATTCGACTATCATGGAGGTATGAGGAAGCTGGGTCTTCCGAAACCCCGGGCTGCGCTAGACCCTATACATGGCTTTTACTGTCAATAGGGACCGAGGCAGGTGCTTCCCACATGTGGAGGAGCAGCCGGGATAGGATGGACGGTTCCGGAACCGTAAGAGACTCCCTGAGTGGAGACTTGTACTGCAAGATGTCAAGTTCCTCTGCTCTCAGCTCCTCCTTGGCAGATTGAGGGCCTGAGCCATATCTCGCACAAACAATAGAAAGGAGGCGTCCTCGGGAGGCGACTGTCTCTGCTCTCAGCTCCTCCTTGGTCTGCATAGGCAGATTGAGGGCCTGAGCCATATCTCGCACAAGCAATAGAAAGGAGGCGTCCTTGGGAGGCGACTGCCTTTGTGAGGTGGGTGGGGATGGGTCAGGAGGGGAGATCCCTATGGGTGCGGGTCTCCGGGGAAGTGTCCCTGTCCGATTCCCAGTCCGAGAAGTCTGAGAAGGACTCTGAGTCTGGCTGATCCCCGCATCCAGTGGCCAAGGCCCGCTTGGAGCCGGAGGCACTGACTCTGGAAGACCTCGCCCCCTAGGAACGGTATGGCGAGCGAGACCAGTGCCGAGGACCCTCACGAAGTCCGCGGCTCTCAGGGATTTCCAAAGCAGTTTTCGGGACCCCACTCGAGTGACCCTCGGTCTCGGGGCGCGAGCCAACCATGATGGGCAAGAGCGCCTTTTGGGCAGCTAGGAAGGATGAAACGCTGCGCTCCAGTGCAAGCATACGGTACTCCCACTTGGGAGTGTGTCCCTGTGACAGTGATGGCAGTGTTACTGAGTCTGGCATGGAGGAGGAGAGGGGGTCCTCGCTGGGACAACCCTCAGGAGACCTTGGGAACGCTGGGGAGGGCTAAGGGAATGAGCATGAGACTGCTCATGCTTGTCTGGAGCCCCCGACAGCGACTTTGAGGTCGTCTTCTTCTTCTTTCGCCGCTCCACCTCAGGCAAACCCTGATCAGAGTGATGCCTGGGGCGTGGGGTCACTGCGGGGGACCCCACAAGCGGTGAATCAGCAGGGCGAGATGCTTCTGGGAACCCAGAAGTTGCCTTGCGGAAAATGTCAGTGGATTTCTGTTTGCAGCTTAGCAAGGCCTTAGTGGACATTTTCTTACAAAGCAAGCAGAGCCCCAGGGTTGTGGTCAGCCCCCAGACACTGTAGACAGCAGTCGTGGGTGTCCATGAGCGACATATTTTTGGAACATGTGTCTCACTTTTTGAAGCCGGTGGCCATAAGGGCAAAAAGGGCCTCCGCGAGGTCGAAAACACTTAAGGCCAGCGGTTGGGAAAAAAAGGGCACGAAAAGGGCCCAAAAGGAAAACCACTAAAATGAGAAAAAAAAAGGAATCCCCTGGATCACAGCCAGAGCAGGGGTGAAGGGGAGGATGGAAGAGGACCGGTGCTACCGGAAAAAAGGCCAGAAGGCCAAAGGTGATGCTGCAGAAGAATTGAAAGAAATATCGCTACACCGGAAGATGTATTACAACTATTTGATAAACTGAAGAGTAGCAAATCACCTGGACCGGACATACAAGGGTGTTGAAAGAACTGAAATATGAGATTGCAGACCTGCTATTAGTAATCTGTGAACTATTATTAAAATCATCTGTAATACCTGAAGATTGGAGGATCGCCAATGTAACGCCAATTTTTAAAAAGGTTTCCAGGGGTGATCCGGGCCACTACAGACCGGTGAGCCTGACGTCAGTACCAGGAAAAATGGTAGAAACAATTATAAAGAAAAAAATTACTCATCATGTAGATAGTCATGGCTTAATGGGAGACAGCCAGCATGGCTTTTGACAAGGAAGATCTTGTCTTACTAATCTGTTATGTTTTTTTTGAATGTGTGAATAAGCAGGTAGACAAAGGTGAGTTGGTTGATATAGCGTATCTGGACTTTCAGAAAGCATTTGACAAGGTCCCTCATCAGAGACTTTTGGCAAAACTAAAAAGTCATGGGATAGGAGGCGATATACTTTTGTGGATCAGGAACTGGTTACAAGATAGAAAGCAGAGGGTAGGGCTAAATGGCCAATTTTCCCAATGGAAAAAGGTGAATAGTGGAGTACCCCAGGGATCTGTGCTGCATCCACTGCGTTTTAACATATTCATAAATGACCTGGAAAAGGGAACAAGTGAGGTTATCAAATCTGCAGATGACACAAAACTACTTAAAGTTGTTAAAACCCAAGAGGATTGTGGAAAATTGCAAGAGGATCTTGATAAATTGGAAGACTGGGCATCCAAATGGCAGGTGAAATTTAATGTGGACAAGTGCAAAGTTATGCACCTAGGAAAGAACAACCCAAACTATGGTTACACAATGCAAGGTTCCACATTGGGAACAACCACCCAGGAAAAAGATTTAGGTGTCATCGTGGATAACATGTTAAAACTCTCCGCCCAGTGTGTAGTGGTGGCCAAGAGAGCAAATAGAATGCTAGGTATCATAAGGAAAGGAATGGAAAATAAAACAAAGGATATTATAATGCCTCTGCATCGTTCCATAGTGCGACCGCACCTTGAATATTGTGTGCAATTCTGTCTGCCGTATCTTAAAAAAAGATACAGCGATATTAGAAAAGGTACAGAGAAGAGCCACAAAATGGTAAAGGGGATGGAAAGATACTCCTATGAAGAGAGGCTTAAAGGTTTAGGGCTCTTCAACCTGGAAAAGAGACAGCTGAGGGGAGATATGATAGAGGTCTATAAATTAATGAATGGAGTAGAACGGGTAAACGTAGATCGATTGTTTACGTCGTCAGAATATAAAAAGACTAGGGGACATGCAATGAAGCTACAGGATAAACTATTTAAGACTAATAAGAGAAAATATTTTTTCACTCAACATGTAATCAAACTCTGGAATTTGTTACCGGAGGATGTAGTAAAGGCTGTTAGTGTAGCTGGGTTTAAAAAAGGTTTAGACAAGTTCCTGGAAGAAAGGTCCATAAACCATTATTAAAACAGGACTCAGGATATCAATGCTTGACCTAATACAAGCATTGTGGAACCTGTGTCTTTTGGGGAAACTGCTATGTAAGTATGACCTAGATTGGCCACTGTTGGAAACAGGATACTGGGCTTGATGGACCTTGGTCTGACCCAGTATGGTATATCTTATGTTCTTATGACCCAAAACCTTTTCCGAGGGACAAAGACGTGCGTCCGAAGGGCTCCGTGGTAAAAGGGAGACTGAGCAGGATGGCCCCGTTGGGCAGGAACAGGACCACGCATGCATGGTAGCAATCCCAAAGGCTTTCTTTGAAAGCTGGGGAATTGCTCCGCGTGGGCTCCGTCGGTGACGATGTCACCTATAAGTGAGAACTGACTTCCTGCTTGTTCCTGGAGAATAAACACTTTCCAGGAGAGGTATCTCAAATGGCAGGTGGCCAGAGGCTCGAACGGCAGCTTGGTGAGTTGGGAGAGCACCACATTAAGGTCCCATTCCACCACTGGAGAGTGAAGAGGGGGCTTTGATAGTAGGAGGCCCCGGAGGAACCTGGATAGGGCTGGTTTGAGAGAGATTTCTCCTCTACAGGGTGATGGTGAGTGGCTATGGCGCTCAGGTGTACCTCACCGAATTATACTTTAGGCCGGCGTGCGAGAGGTGCAGAAAGTAAGACAGAAGAAAGGGTTCTCCCTTCTCTCTGCACACCATATGGAGAATCTCCTCCATTTGAAGGCATACACCCATCTGGTAGAGGATTGTCAGGAGGCCAACAGGATCTCCTTGACTTCTTCTGGGAGATTGAAGGGAGCCAAGGCTACCTTTTCAGCAGCCATGCCATCAACGCTAGCGACCCTAGGTTGGGACAGAAGATCCGGATCCTGACCCAGAAGGACTAAAAGTGCCACCAACAAGGAGAGCAGCAGAGGGAACCAGCGTTGCCGGGCCTATCTGGGGCGATTAGAATCACTGATGCCTGCTTGCTCTGGATCTTAAAGAGAGTCTTGGCCAGCAGAGGAGTTGGTGAGAAGGCATAGAGAAGGCCCTTGGACCACGGGATGAGGAAGGCATGCACTGCTACTCTCTTGGTGCGGCTGGTCTGAGCAGAAGCGGGGCAGCTGCGTGTTGTCTGGGGAGGTGAACAGGTCCATCTTTGGCCTGCCCCAGAGGCGGAAGAGTAGTTGCGCCGCCTTGGGGTGCAGACACCACTTGTGTGGGCAGAGAACTCTGCTGAGCTTGTCCACCAAGCAGTTGTTCTGGCTTGGAAGGTATACTGCTCGTAGGAGCAGTCCATGACATACTGCAAAGACGAGGAGAGTCACCGCTTCCTGACAGAGGGAGTACGAACCCGTGCCCCCTTGCTTGTTCACATAGAACATGGCGACTTGGTTGTCTGTCTGGATCAGCACAGGGCAGTTGCACAGGAGGTGGCGGAATACTCACAGGGCCAGATAAATGGCCCTGAGATTCAGGAGGTTGATCTGCAGGAGAGACTCCACTTGCGACCAGCTGCCTTGAGTGCGGAGATCTCCGCAGTGTGCTCCCCAACCCATAAGGGAGGCGTCCATGGTTAGGATATCTGTGGTGCAAGTGCCTGGAATGGCATCCTCTCCGGGAGGTAGCATAGGGACTGCCACCAGTTGAGGGAGTCTGCCAATTGGTGGGTGACTCTGACCCTAATCGTATAACCTGCCCATGGCTTGGATCCATTGGGAGTGGAGGCACCACTGGGCCGCCCGCATGTGCAAGCAGGCTAGGGGCGTGATGTGAACTTTTGTCAAGTGGCCCAGCAACTGGAGGAGGCGGCGAGCCGGTACCGACCGGTGAGTCTGTACCTCTCTCGCTAGCTGTACGAGGTGAAATGTCCCCTCCTTTGGAAGCCAGGCCTTGACCTGTAACGTGTCCAGATGGGCACCTACGAACTCCAGGTTTTGGGCTGGAGAGAGGTGGGATTTGGGGTAGTTGATGATGAATCCCAGGCGCTGCAGGAGGCAGATTGCTCACCCTGCCCCATGGCTGGCCTTGAGGGCCATGCTGCCTCTGATGAGCCAGTCGTCCAGATAGGGGAAGATGAAGGCCCCTTGCAAGCATACATAGGCGGCCACGACTGCCAGGCACTTTGAAAAGACTCTGGGCGAGGAGGCCAAGCCGAATGGAAGTACCCTATATACTGGTAGTGCTCTTCTCCCACCACGAAACTTAGGACTGTCTGTGGGAGGGGTGGATCAGGATGTGCATCCTTCAGGTCTAAGGAGCACAGCCTATCTCCCTGGTGGAGCTAGGGCAGCAGAGTTCCAAGGGAGAGCATCTTTAACTTCTCCCACACCAGAAACTTGTTCAAGTTTGCAGGTCTAGTATGGGCCCGAGGCCTCCTGTTCTTTTGGGGACAAGAAAATACCTTGAGTGGAAACCTTTTCCCCACAGTTGTCTGGGTACAGGTCTCTGAGCAAACTCTCGAGCTCCGACAGGAGAAAGGTCTGGTGAGGGAGAGGCTTCACCAGTTCTCCTGGGAAGAACCCTAGGGGTGTTTGTTGGTACCTGAGGAGATAGCCCTCCTTTACTACTTGTAGGACCCACTGGTCCCTGGTGACCCCGGCCCACCTGTGGGCAAAAAGTGCCTGGTTGCCCCCTGTGGGCTGCGGAGGGTCTCCCGAGGGAGAGGAGGCCCTGCCAGGATTGTCAAAAGCTCCCCCCAGGCTGGGTGGGAGCTGGTGCCTGGGCTTCTGGGCCTTTGGCTTCCTCGGCCCATAGCCCTGGTTCTTGGGCTGGGGACCCTGTTGCTGTTGCCCTGAGAAGGTCCGGTAGTGGCCCTGGTGGAAAGACCCTTTCTTCCTCGGGAAGGGTGGTGTCTTTCCCGATGGTTTCTTCTGGGGAAGGGTCAAGGTTTTTCTCGAGAGCCTTTGCCTGGTTATGATCTCGGTCTCTGTCTTGGCCTTTTTGTCAAACAAGTTTTCCCCGGTGCAGAGGACATCTAGCAATTTTTCTTGCACCCATTGCTCAAGGTCAGAGGTTTGTAACCAGGCCTGGCGCTGGGCCCCGATGCCTGCTGCTACAACTCTTGTTGCAGATTCAAAGTCATTGTAGGTGGAGTGGGAGAGGAACTTTGAGCAGTCCCGGATCCCGGTGGTCAGGACTTGGAACCTTTGAAGGGGTTCCCCCACAAGGCCTGCAGAAAAACCTGCCAGCTCTAGGATAAGGTCCTTGAGGTACATACCTATGTACAACTCATATGCCTGTATCCGGCAGCCCAGCATGGATCCCTGGAAGCACTTGCGCCTGAGGTCATCGAGGGCTCCGGCTTCCCTGCCCAGAGGAACAGAACAGTAGTTCTTCTGGCTTTTGAATTTTTGCATCGAGGACTCCACGATCATGGAGTTATGCGGGAGTTGGGACTTTTGGAAACCCGGGCCCTTCTTGACTCGGTAAATGGCATCAAGGCACCAGGTGACCACTGGCACCGAGGTCAGGGTCTCCCACATCTGCAGGAGCAGGCGCTTGAGGATGGGCTGCACTGGCACCATGAGAGTATCACTTTGGCGGGAACTCATACTGGAGAATCTCCAATTCTTCGGTGTGCGGGTCCTCCTCTGACTCAGTCGGGACCGAGAAGAAAAGTCATGTCCTTGGGTGGGGAGTGGCGCCAGGGTTCCGGAGGGGACGGCTCCAATGGGATGTCTCTGTGTCGAGAGGTCTTAGGGGAGGCCTCAACGTCAGTCTCCCAGTCGGAGCCCAAGAGCATTGAGAATTCCGAGGCTTGGGGCTCTCATGCCTCGAGACCGGCCCCAAGGAACCAGGGTCCCCCGATGGGTCTTGAATCCGACTCTCGGAAACTGGCCAGAGAGGACCAGACACCTGAAGATCGGGACCAGGTCCTCGATCGGTGCCGAGGCTTTTGTCAGTGGCCGGTTAGCGCTCAGGGCCTGGCTTGACGCCCGGGAACTCTCCCACAGTCGCGGGCATGGTTGTCGGGGCAGATGATGCGGGCAAACCTGACATCATCGCCTGCTGCAAGGCCAGGATGGCAGAGATATTCTGCTCCAGGGCTGCCATCCTGGACTTGATACCAGGAGGCTCTGCAGCTTTAGGCATGGGCACCGAGGGTCTCGGGCCAGACGCCGGCACTCTTGCAAGGACCACGGCCTCGGGGAGCCTCGCATGGTCACCGTCAGCCAAGGACTCCCTCTTAGAGATCTTAAGGGGGCGCTGCTCAGAGTCGCCCGAGTCCCTCTGTGGGACCTTACCAAGTTTCCCTGGTGGAACCTCGACTGGCTTCGAGGATTTTTTCTTTGAAGGGTCTGTCATCTTTACGGAGGAACCGCTGCTGCGGGACTCCGAAGATGCCCAGGCCTCACGGGATGTGCTCGGCTGGGGGCTCAGCATCGGAGAATCGGTGCCGAGCAGACCGCGGGAACAGCCTCTCCTGCAACTCCGACCATTTTCTGTTGGTTCTCGGAGTCATGGCCTGGCACAGGTCACAGGTGGCACTGTCATGGTCCGGGCCGAGGCAGTGCAAGCAGCAGTCATGGGTGTTTGTGACAGACATGGTCTGACTGCAGAGGTCGCACTGGGAGACATGGTGGGAGACACCCGGTCGGGGTCAATGACCTCTGGGCGAAAAAGGGCACGAACACTGGTCGAGGCAAGCCTTGTCAAAAAAGAAGGGAAGAGCTGAGGGCAGCATAGGGGACAGCACCGGCTCGAGGTGGGAAGAGGAACCAGTACGCAAACCGGGAAAAACACAACTTTTGAGGATAATTTTTAAAGGATTTTTTCAGGGAAACTGAACATACGTCTGTTGGGCTCCACGGAAAAAAGAAAATTGAGCAAGACGGCACCCTTGGGCAGGAAGGGGACCACGCATGCATGGTAACATTCCCAAAGGTTTTCTGTGAAAGCTGGGGAAATGCTCCGCGCGGGTTCTGTCGGCGCCGACATCACCCATATGTGAGGACTGACTTGTTCCTGGAGAAATTATCAGTAGACATCCTGTTTTCCATTGCATCTATCAGAACATGGACTTGTTTTCCTCACTGTTCTTTGGAAAAGGTCCACAGTTTCTTATGCTTCTTTATTTTGTGATATAGTTGCCAAGGCCAGATCAATAATGTTATCACTACTGTTTTTTTAAAAACCCATCTTTTATAGCCTGCCACTCAAAGGTCACTTGCAAGGCCTTACTTCTTCTGGCCTTGCTCTTCCAGTCTAACAGGTGCATACATTGGATAATCTTTTCATTCATACCCAGGTAGCAAATTCTGGATGGATAGGAAGCTAGATGTGTTGGCAGACCAGTCGCCTTGGTGCCATGACCTGGGCTAAACCTTGCAGCAAGTTTATATCTATGCACTAAAACTCCATACTCGGGTCCCATTCCATCTTCTCCCAGGGGTAGGAGCAGAAAGCAGAAAGAAGAGCTCCACACGCAGGACCGAAAAGGCAGGCCGAGTTCCAGAATCTCAATGCATAGATGAGACGATGGTGCAAGAAGAAGGTTTTGGATTTGTTAGGAACTAGGCAACATTCTGGAGAAGGGGGGGGGAGGCTTTTCTGCAAGGATGGACACCACCTTAATCCGGATGGAACAAGGCTGCTAGCATTAACCTTTAAAAAGGAGATAGAGCAGCTTTTAAACTACATAATAGGAGAAAGCCGGCAGTCACCCAAGAGCACATGGTTTGGAATGATGTACCTTGAAGGATACTAGCAAAAGAGGGAAATTAGGGCATCCCAATAGAGAGGTTCCAATAAAGGTAAAAGCAACTAAGATGCTTTTGCGTACAGAGCAGACAGAGCTGAAAGATTCCAAATTACCACTATCAATTAATAACCATAATATGAATTGAATACAACCTCTGAAATGCCTGTATACAAATGCAAGAAGTCTAAAAAATAAGATGGGAGAATTAGAAGATATAGCACTCAATAGAAGATTAGATATAATTGGCATATCACAGACCTGGTGGAAGGAAGATAATGAATGGGACATCATGATACCTGAGTACAAACTATATTACAATGAAAGGGTAGATCAAATTGGTGGAGGGATTGCATTCTATGTTAGAGAGGACATTGAGTCAAACAGGATAAAACTTTTACAGAAAACAAACTACACTGTAGAATCTCTATGAATAGAAATTCCATGTGAAAAGGAGAAAGCAATGGCACGAAGGGTGTACTACCATCTGACTGGC
Organism: Ichthyophis bannanicus; assembly: GCA_033557465.1. Taxonomy (NCBI): domain Eukaryota; kingdom Metazoa; phylum Chordata; class Amphibia; order Gymnophiona; family Ichthyophiidae; genus Ichthyophis; species Ichthyophis bannanicus. The sequence continues at coordinate 588,718,854 of CM066033.1, read as the reverse complement.
CAGAATGAACAGATGGATGATGAACTGCTAAAAGAAATCAGGGAAGCTAGCAAAAGTTACTACACAGTAATAATGGGTGATTTCAATTACCCTGGTATCAATTGGGACAACGTCTTAGCAGGACATGCTAGGAAGATAAAGTTCTAGATGAAATAAAGGACTGCTTCTTGGAGCAGATGGTTCATAAACCAACAAGAGGGGAAGTTATTTTAAACATAGTCCTTAGTGGAACACAGGATCTGATGCAGGAGATAACAGTGTTGGGGCCACTTCGCAATAGTGATCATAGCATGATTGCAATTGGTTTAATAAATGGAGGGAGGCCATGCTGGTCTTTATCTGCCATCATATACTATGTTACTATGTAACAAGGAAATCCATAGCACTAGCTTTTAATTTTCAAAAGGGGGACATGATAAAACGAGGAAAATAGTTTCGTGTTTTTCAAAACTTTCTATTGACAATGAACAAACAAACCTCCCAGCGAAGGGTACTCTGACACAACACAGAGTATAACAACCCTACCATCAAATTCAACATTTTATATTTTGCATATATATATATATATATATCGATATGCATATATATACAGATGTGTGTATCTATCTCTATATATATACATACATACCCCAGAATGCCCCCCTTATCACCCCCCACCTCCCATCCATCAACCCAGAATACTGAATTCTCACTAACTCACAAAAGCTACCCACCTTACCCTACCCTGGCCCCTATAAGGAAGTAGCAAGAAAAATAAACCCATGCACCAAGAGATCCTTATGTTACAGACCCACTTAAACAAGAGCCATATCACCTATCCTCAAACCACCCCCCACCCCTTATCCCCTATTCCTCCCCATCCACATCCCTCAAAACCCACAACAGCCACCACAGGAAGTGCAAAATCCCTCTCACTCAATCCCCAAACATACAAGACGACCATGTCCCAAGTCCTAGAAAGTCAATAGCTCATTATGCGCTCTAGGAGCCATACACAAGAAAGGACTCCCATCTCTTCTTGTTTCTCTGTGCAGTCATCCTCTCCATCATCATCAAGCCATGAAAGGTATTCTGCCACTCCCAAAAGAAGGGAAGATCGCTGTCCCGCCAATGCTGCAAAATACATTGCTTTTCCACCAAACTGGTCTTCCGCACCAACGGCGCATCCATTGTCCCCAGACTGATATACCCAGAATCTCATCCAAAATGATCAACTCTGGATTCTGTAACAAATCTTGAAGAAGTAAGCTCCATAAGGATCCCTGAATCCTTCCCCAGTATCTCTGAACTTGCTCACATTCCAACTCCAACCTGGAAAAGAGACGGCTGAGGGGAGATATGATAGAAGCCTATAAATTAATGAATGGAGTGGAACGGATAAATGTAGATCGATTGTTTACACATGCAATGAAGCTACAGTGAACCCTTATAAGACTAATAAGAGAAAATATTTTTTCACTCAATGTGTAATCAAACTTTAGAATTTTCTACTGGAGGATGTAGTAAAAGCTGTTAGTGTAGCTGTGTTTAAAAAAGGTTTGGACAAGTTCCTGGAGGAAAGATACATACATCATTATTAAAAGGGACCCGGGAAATCCACTGCTTGTCCCAATACAAGCACTGTGGAACCTGTGTCTTCTGGGGAAACTGCTAGCTACTTGTGACCTAAATTGGCCACTGTTGGAAACAGGATACTGGGGCTTGATGGACCTTGGTCTGACCCAGTATGGCATACCTTATGTTCTTATGTTCACATATGGTCCAATGTGGCCCGTCCTTGCGAGCATCAAGGACAGGACCCTGAATTTGCAAGCCCCGCTCTAAGTGTATGCAAAAGAGACAAACCCACCTTCCTGCTAAACCCACCTCCCTTGCCTCTCTATTTCTGTGGATAACACTATACTCCTCCCTGTTTCTTCAGCTTGCAACCTTGAAGTTATCCTTGACTCTACTCTCTGCACATATCCAACACTTCTTTCTCTATAACACTAGCAAAATTCATCCCTTCTTTTCTATACACACTATTAAGACTCTCTTCACTTACTAGTCTTGACTACTATAACCTGCTCCTCACTGACCTCCCTCTAAATCATCTTTCTCCCCGTCAATCTGTTCAAAACTCAGCTGCACAGCTTATCTTCCACCAGTGTCGCTATGCTCATGTAACCCCTCTTCTCAAGCCATTTTCAAATCCGGTTCAAACTTCTACTACAAGTGCATTCATTCTGTGGCTCCTCTCTTATCTCACTCAACCCTCCTCCTCGTGAACTCCTCTCCTCTGGCAGATTCCTTTTATCTGTGCCCTTCTCTGTCACGGCCAACTCCAGACTTTGTTCATTCCGCCTTGCTGCTCTATATGTTGGAACAAACTACCTGAGTCAGTGCGTCGGGCTCCTTCTTTGGTCCCATTCAAGTCCAGGCTGAAGACCCACCTCTTTGAGGCTGCTTTTGGATCCTGATGCGCCTCTTTTTCTTGTTCACTACTTATGTGTATCTTACCATACTCTAGTCCCCAGTTTTGTGATGTTTTTTGTCCTGATTAGCTTGTAACCACTGATGAGCAGGGACTGCCCGTTACATCTATATGTAAAGCACTGCATATGCCTTGTAGCTTGCTGTGGTCACACCTCTCCTCAAGGGATCCCCAATTCCATCGACCCCTTATCCTCTAAATCAACATCCCCAGAATTTAGACACCCCCACCGTAGCAATACAGATACCACTCCCCTATCCTCAAATTCAAAAAACGGTTCCAATTTCTCCATCTACAACCCCTGCAAACAAGAAGAGACATACCATAACTGCAGATAGACATTTTTTTTGCCTATTCTGATTGGAGAGTGACATCAGTCCAGCCGATAGACAGCTGAGTTGAGGGCTCTGCTGTCCTGCCCATGGAAAGCCTGGGAAAAGCGAACCCCGAGAACATAAATTTGAGTCCCCAGTGCAGGAGAGTGGGGGAATAGGCAAAGAGCAAATTAGTATGGCAACCAGAAAGAAAACAGCAGATCTTAAGGAATTTGCCTACCAGTCAGCATGCAAAGAGAGTGGTGACCCACCAAAAATGGCGGCTAAGGGCAGTGTGGGAGTAGTGACGGGAGACATGCAGGAGCCCGATACATGCATGGAGGACGGTGCAGAACAGCCGATGACAAAGGCGGACATGAGAGGCTGGCTCCTGGAGCTCAAAACAAACCTGCAAAAGGGTAAAAGAGGAGAATGGGGGATTTGTGAGGGAGTAGAGGAGGGACGTGATGCAACTGGGCCTCCAAGAGCAAGACAGCGAGGAGTGAGAGGAAAGTATACAGGAAGAGACTGACTGCAGCGAATGATGCAAGAGGTGGCAGCAGAAAAAGAGAGTTTAGTACTCAAGTTCGAGGACCCGGAAAATCAAATGCGCAGAAATAACATCAGGATCAGAGGGGTACCAGACTGTGCAGAATATGGGGATGCTATGCATATGGCAAAAGTAATTTGCATGACAATCTTGTGATTGAACGGAGAGGACCCAGAAGCGGCAGAGATCAAAATATAAAGAGCGCATCAGGCATTTGGGCCCCCGAATGAAAAGCGTCCAAGAGACATAATTATCTGTCTCTGTGAATATGTTATCAAGGAAAGGCTTATACAAAAAATGAGAAGCATGCCCAAGTTAACATGGAAAGGATGTGAGGTGACTGTTTATAATGACCTGGCCTCAGTCATGATAGTGCGCAGGAAGGCCTTCAGACCGATTACCAGCAGACTGCAGAGAAGCCAATTCCGTTATAAGTGGTTGCACCTGAGTAACCCGGCAGGGGCTCACCTCCCAGGGGACCTTGAGTGAGCTGAATGAATTAATCATAATGGACATTTTGCTGATTGGGAGGGAGAAGGCAGCCGCCCAACCCAACAACCATGGCAGATCTGCAGCCCTGAGGCAACAAGAGAAGATAGCAGGGAAGCCGTGAAGAGTACAGCAACCAGAGAGAATAGTTTTCTCTCTTGTTATCCCTCATACTTAGGAACTATAAGATTAATAATGAGTGACGCTGCTCCATTATTGGATTGATAAATGCAGATGGAAGGGGGTGTAAAGGCAATATTAGCATCAGCAAGGGGAGGGGTATGTGTTGAGAGGGGATGTGGGAAAGAATATCGATAATATAATTGGGGGAAAATGGGATAAAAGGGGATGGGGGAGTGGGTAGACTGGTTGATGCGGTGTGGATGGGCAGCATGAATGGGGGCAGGATGTGATTGCAGAGCCTGGGGGGATTCATAAATGAAGGGAATGGAGGGGGGGTGATGACTACTGAAGAAAGTGGGGGATGGGAAGGGGTCACTACTCTATGATGCAGGAGATACCCGGTGGGGGATGGATGGGAGGCAGGGGGTGGGGGCATGGGGAGAGAGAGGGAGAAGGAGGTGGGGGTGAAAGAGAGGGGGGAAGGAGGGGAAGAGGTAAGGTTAGGAAGCAGGCCTAATACCAATAGGTTGGAGGTGAATTGGTGAGAAGGTGTCAATGTGTCTCTCTGAATGTGAAAGGGCTGGGGTCCTGGAGAAAGCGAAACTTCGTATGAAAGGAGGCGAGAAGGTGGAAAGCAGATATATTACTCCTCCAGGAAACACACCTCTGGAGGAGACATGTCTATCTATTAGAAAATAAACAATACCCATAAGTATATCTAGTGGCAGGGAAGGAATCCCCAAAAAAGGGCGAGGTTGGGATTCTGATCTCTATGGGGTGCAAGGTGGAGGTGCTCAGGGAGATGCGGGGAGAGGAAAGGCACTACCCGATCATGGAGAATATTATTGATGGAATCCAGGTGGTGTTGGCGAATATTTAAGCCCCCACCATGCAACAAGGGTGATTCTATGAGGAGGTGGAGGTGCACCTACTGCAGTTCGCGGGGATCCCTATACTGTTAGGAGACGACTTTAATATGACCAGAGATCCTCAGCTGGACAATTCCAGCAGAGAAACAGGAGATGGCCATAGTCACTGGAAAAGAAAAATGGGACAATTGATGGGAGTTGCTGAATTTTGTAGACAGCTGGCAAGTCCTAGAGGGGAGTGTATATCTTTTTCTCTGACCCATATCAACACTACAAGCAGGTTGGACATGTTCTGGCTGGACTGTACATGGGCGATATGTATAGAGTGAGCTGAGGTGGGACAGATCACTTAGTAGAACCATGTGCCTATTGGTTTCGATTGCGTTGGGGGAATAAAAACTCTGGCTTGTGGTTCTGGCGGATGAATGACTCCCTTATAGAAAAGGAAGATACGGTAGTCAAGGTAGAAAGGGCGATTGAGGAATACTATGAGCATAATGAAGGCAAAGGGGGAAACTAAAGCTTACTGTGGGATGGTCTGAAGGCAGTGATATGGGGAGTTTGGATCTTGGAAGCTACGCACCAAAAGCAGCTTAAACAGAAGGAAGAGGAGACCTTACATGGGGAAAGTATAGTTACTCACCTGTAACAGATGTTCTCCAGGGACAGCAGGAATCAGTTCTCACATATGGGTGATGTCGGCACCAATGAAGCCCACGCGGAGCATTTTCCCAGCTTTCAAAGAAAGCCTTTGGGAATGCCACCACGCATGCGTGGCCCCATTCCCGCCCAAAGGTGCCATCTTACTCAGTCAGGTGCCAAATCTATAGCCCCTTCAAGAAGATGGCAAAAATATATACAGCAACTCCAAGGGGAGGAGGGAGGGTTGTGAGGACTGATTCCTGCTGTCCCTGGAGAACACCTGTTACAGGTGAGGAAGCGTAGTTACTCACCTGTAACAGGTGTTCTCCAGGAACAGCAGGAATCAGTCCTCACATATGAGTGATGTCAGCACCGACGGAGCCCTCATGTGAAGCAATCCCCAGCTTTAAAAGAAAGCCTTTGGAACTGTATCACGCATGCACGGTCCCCTTCCCGCCCAAGGGTGGCATCTTGCTTAGTCAAATGACATAGCTAAAAAGACAGCAAAATGAACAAAATATAATAATAGGACTGCAACTCCAGGGGAGGAGGGAGGGTCGTGAGGACTGATTCCTGCTGTCCCTGGAGAACAGCTGTTACAGGTGAGTTACTACGCTTTCTCCAGGAACAAGCAGGAAGTCAGTCCTCACATATGGGACTCCCTAGCTATAGGCTACCGAGAACCCATATCTGAAAAATAGGCTCCCTCTAGAAGAGCCATAGCAGCCATGATAGGAGTTCAACCGAGAACATAACACTCCGGTAGCCTGACACCAAAGGGTCGTGGGTTGGAGGTTCCTAAACCTCAAATAGGTTCCGGAGAACCGCCTGGCCAAAAGCACTGTCCTGTTGGGACTCCCTATCCAGGTAGTAATGGGCCGCAAAAGTCTGGCTTGAAGACCAGGTGGTGGCCCATCAGATGTCTGCCAGCGGAACAGAGCGGAAGTGAGCCACTGATGCTGCCTTAGCCCTGACCCGGTGGGGGATGACTCGACCCTGCAATGGGAGATTGGCCGCCCTGTATGCCCAGGCGATGCAATCCGCCACCCAAGTGGCAAGGTACACTTGGAGACAGGCATCCCCAGCTTACTGGGGTCATAAGAGACGAAGAGCTGAGAAGCCCTTCGATATCCCCGCGTAAGCTCCATGTAGAAGGCCAAAGCCCTCTTACAGTCCAGGGTGTGCAGAACTGCTTCTGCCTGACTGGCATGCGGCCTGGGAAAGAAGGTCGGAAGTACCACCTCCTGGTTGAGGTGGAACGAGGAGACCACTTTCGGAAGGAACTTGGGGTGAGTGCGAAGCATCACCCTGTTCCTATAGAACCGTGTGTAGGTCTATCTGTAACCAGAGCCTGCAGCTCACTCATCTGGCCGATGTGAGTGCCACCAGGAAAAGCGCTTTCCAAGAGAGAAAGCGGAGATGGCAGGTAGCCATCGGCTCAAAAGGTGGGTGAGTAAGCTCTCTAAGACCACATTCAAATCACATTCGGTCGCCGGGGGACAAACCGGGGGTTTCAGCAGAAGTAAACCTCTCAGGAACCTGGACACCAAAGGGTGCACAGAAAGAGGTTGTCCTTCCACTGGAGAGTGGTGTGCTGATAAGGCACTAAGGTGGATTCGAACAGAGTTTGACTTGAGGCCTAAATCTGAGAGCTGAAGCAGGTACTGAACCACTGACACTTGGCAGGACAAAGTGTTTTCTCCCTGCTTATCACACCACACCTCAAACCTATGCCACTTAAACGCATAGGTTTTCCTAGTCGATTGCCTTCTTGAGGCTAGTAGTACATCCTCTACATTTTTAGGGAGGAGAAGTGGTGTGAGAACTACCCTTTCAGCAGCCAAGCCATCAGGTTGAGAGACCTGAGGTTGGGATGCAGAAGAGTGTCCTCCTCCTGCGACAGGAGGTTGGGGTGTAATCCCAGAGGAAATGGAGTCTCTGCCGCCAGTTGAAGCAGCAGCTGAAACCAGGGCTGTCTCGGCCACCTGGGTGCTACCAAGATGACTGAGGCTTTGTCCTGAAGGATCTTGAACAGAGTTCGGGCCACCAGGGGTGTGGGAGGAAACACATACAGGAGGCCCACTGACCATAAGGTTAAGGTTTAAGGTTTAATCATTTGATAAAAACCGCCTTTCTGTAACAATCAAGGCAGTGTACAATAATAAAATACATAAAATACATAAAATAAATAAAATACATAATACATAAAATTTTGGCCAAAGCCAGAAAAAGGAGAAGGAAATTTACAAATTTGTAAAGGACAGAAGACAAAAGTACAGGAGATACAGGACAGAATACAAAAGGCAGAGAAGTACAATAAGGGTAAACTCATACAAAAGGGGAAGGAACGTTAAATGCTAGGGAGAAGAGATGGGTTTTGAGGTTTAGTTTGAAGGTGGTATATTGTGATTCCAGGCGGAGAGAGGATGGGAGAGAATTCCAATGAGCCGGACCGGCAAAGTAAAATGCAGAGAGATGGGTGAGCTGTAGATGGGCATGGGAAGGGGAGGGAAGAGCAAGACGGTTAAGATGGAAAGAGCGAGGCGTATACCGAGGGGAATGGAAGGAAAGAAGATCAGTCAATAAGATGGAGTACTGGTGTGGTAGACTTTGTGTAACAGGGTCAATAACAAACTGAAAACGAAACGAAACTGGCAACCAATGAAGATTGAAGAGTAAAGGAGTGACATGATCCCGAAGAGTGGAGTGTGTGACGAGACGTGCAGCAGTATTCTGAATTCTTTGGAGCCTAGCTACCTGGTTTTTGGGGAGACCGAGAAACAGTGCATTGGAGAAATCCACCCGTGACATAACTAAGGATAGCACCAGTGTAGACAGAGTGGAGGAAGAGAGAAATGGGCAAATTGAGCGAATTTGACGAAGAAAAAAGAAAGACGTTTTGGTAATATGGGAGATATGAGAACGAAAGGAAAGATCTGAGTCAAAGTGAACACCTAGGTACCGAAATGTAGAAACCAGTGGGACTGGGGAATCGGAGAAAGAAGGGGCTAGAGAGGGGGGGGGGGGGATCACCATGAGTAAACCAAATAGCAAGAGTCTTAGTAAGATTGAGGTGAAGACAGTTAGTAGTGAGCCAGCTTGCAACAGATGAGAGACAAGAATTCAAAGGAATGATATCAGGACAGGAAGGAGAGGTGTGATGAAGTAGGAGAATATCGTCGGCATAGAAGAAAGCTGAAATACCTGACTGCTGTATGAGAAGAGCCAGGGGAGCCATGAAGAGATTGAAAAGAAGGGGGGCGAGAACAGAACCCTGTGGAACCCCACAAAGAAGGTGCTGTGGATCAGAAGAGGGGAGAACGGATGAGGAAGGGAGGACTGTACAAGAACGAGAGGAGAGAAAAGAGTGAAACCAGTGGTGGACAGTGCTACAGAGACCAGCTTCCCGAAGCCGGTGAAGAAGAAGAGAGTGATCAACTAAGTCAAAAGCCGCTGAAAGATCCAAAGCAACCGCCACCGAAATGTCACCTCGATCGTGAGCTACATGCAGTGCATTAGTGAAGGCCAGAAGAACGGTGTCGACGCTATGCCCAGAGCGGAAACCTGATTGATGGGGGTGAAGAAAGTTAATAGAATCAAGGTGATGGGAAAGTTGTGCAAAAACAAACTTCTCCAAAAGCTTAGACAGGAAAGGAAGATTAGAAACAGGACGATAGTTGGAGGGAAGGGAAGGGTCAAGGGAGGGATTCTTCAAGATGGGACAAACCAACGCGTGCTTCCAGGAGCTAGGAAAGATCCCTGTGGAGAGACTAGAATTAAACATGATGAGAATGTAGGGGAGGACACCCAGGGAGGGAGTGAGGAGCCAAGAGGAAGGAATAGGATCGAGCGAGCAGGAGGTCTTTCTAGAAGAAGAGATAAGATGATGAAGTTCAGGTGCAGTGATGGGCGAGAAGGTGGCCCAGAAGTGAGAGAGCTGAGAAACAGGCGGTGGCGAAGGAAGAGGGGGGGGGGGGAAGTGATAGGAGCAGGGCATGAGGGTAAAGAATCTCTCAAAGAGGCAACCTTTGAGATAAAGAAAGAAGCCAGTTGCATAGGGGAAGGAGAAGACTGGATGGTAGGAGTTGACGAAGGGGTATGTAGAGAGATAAGGGAGCGGAGGGTGGAATAAAGATGGCGGGTTTGGTTGGGAGCATGTGAAATGGCATTTGAGAAGAAGTCACGTTTAGCAGAGTGGAGTTGAGAGCGGTAGAAAGAGTGATGGGATTTGAAAATAGATAAGTTAGCGGGAGAAGGGTCCTTACGCCACAGTTGCTCGGCCCTCCGGAGGTGTGTACGTAAAAGCCGCAAACCATTATGGAACCAAGGATGAGAGGGATGTCGACGAGAAGGCCGAGGACGTAAAGGGGCTAAAAGGTCAAGAGTGGCAGAAAGGGTAGAGGACCAAAGAGCAGCTTGAGAATTAGGAAAGCATCTGCCGCCACCCTGCATGGGTGTGGCTGTCTGGAGCAGAAGCGGGGCAACTGGTGATTCTGTGGGCTCACAAACAGATCTATGGATCTGTGGATAGATGCCAACAACCGCAAAGCCCACAGCGCTATGCTGAAACAGCCAAGACAAACTCATACCCCATCCTGAACAGAGTCTGGAATACATTCGACACAACCTCAAAAGAAATATCTTCCACCATCTCCTGCTTGAACACCACCACCTCCCCGCTGGATCCCTGTCCTACCAACTGGATAAAGAAAACCAAAGAAGACCTCAGTGCGCCACTAACCCACATAGTAAACGAATCCTTTGCCCAAGGCCACATGCCGGATGCCCTCAAAACCATAATCATCCGACCAACCCTAAAAAAGCACAATCTGGATCCCCTAGACCCCACCTCCTACAGACCAGTAGCGAGCCTCCCACTCACTGCAAAAATAATTGAGAAGATAGTACGTCAGCTTCAAGAACACCTAGACGTCAACAACATACTGGACCCGCAGCAACACGGATTCCGACCATTACATGGGGTCGAGACCCTCATGACCACGCTGATGAACACCCTCATCATAGGAACCCAAGAGAAACACTCAGGATTCATCCTAATCTTCCTGGACATATCAGCGGCCTTCGACACCATCTCCCATAACACCCTCATCCACAGACTCCAAACAATTGGGATCAAAGATACTGTACTCCAATGGTTCAAGTCCTATCTAACCAACCGACAGCAACTAATCCGCACCAAAACTCAACCTCACCCCCCTTCCAGCAACATCAAGGAGTACCGCAAGGATCCACATTATCAGCCATGCTTTTCAACATCTACCTCCGTCCACTCTGTTCAGTCATACGCACTCACAATGTCCACTTCCACATATACGCCGATGATATAATGCTCTACGCTCCAATTACAACCACAGACCCGACAAACGACCAGCTGTCAACCTGCTTCACTGACGTATCCAACTGGCTACAAGAGAACAACCTATCCATTAACATAAAGAAGACCGAGGCTCTTATAGTGACAAAAGACCCAGACTTCAAACCACCCACTCACATCACCATGGGAACCACGCAAATCCAAATACAACCACACATAAGATATCTCGGCATTATCATTGACCAAGCCCTAACCCTTAAGCAGCAAATCAACAAGACCACTCAAACAGTATTCCACAAGGCAAAAACGGTACAACGTCTCCGACCTCTCCTCGAACCACAGGACTTCAGGACAGTAATGCAAGCTCTGACACTCCCTCATCTAGACTACTACAACGTAATCTATCATGGCCTACCTGCCACACAAACCAATCCTCTCTGAATTGCCCTAAACACCACGGCGAGAATAATTCACAATGCAAAGAAAAGGGACCACATCACCCCAATTCTGAGGGACCTCCATATTCTCCCCATCGAAGCAAGAATCAAATACAAAGCTCTCCTACTCACCCACAAAACCATCCACCAAACACAAAGCACCCCACTCTGCTCCCTACTACCTCGACCAAATCACAGCAGAACGACCAGACAATCCTCCAACAGCTCCATTGCAGTCCCCCACAAAAGGACCAAGGCAACACAAGGGACCTGCAACAGAGCCTTTGAACTCTATGCCCCATCCCTCTGGAACTCTCTACCAAACCACATCAGGAACAACGGTGATCTCCCATCATTCAAAAAGCCCCCCTGCTTGTTCACATAGAACATTGCCACTTAGTTGTCTGTCTGAATTAAGACAGGCTGGTGAGCCAGGGTTTGACAGAAAGTCCGAAGAGCTAGGCGGATAGCTCGAAGCTCTAGGAGATTGATCTGTTGAGTGCTCTCTTGTGGAGACCACACACCCTGAGTACACCATTCTGGCAGTGGGCTCCCCAGCCCAGCAAGGATGCATCTGTAGTCAGCACTCTCGGGTGCGGGGGAAGCTGGAAAGGCACTCCCTCCAGTAGATTGTGTGGCTGAAGCCACCATGTCAACAACTGCACCAGTCATTTGGACACCTTTATGCTGTCTGAGTTTATTTTATTTATTTATTTTATTTATTTAGATGCATTTATATCCCGCTTTTCACTGGGTCAAAGCGGTTGGGGGATACATTTAACATGAGGGGATATGAGACACATACACTAATACTTACAGGGAACATGGGCATTGGAGGGTTAAGTGGCTTGCCCAAGACCACAAGGAGCACCTGTGGGACTAGAAACCCCAGTCCTTCCGGCCCAAGGTTGCTGTCCTCTAGTGGGATTTGAACCACCGACCTTCCGGCCTGTAGTGTCTTGCCCCAACCACTAGGCCACTCCTCCCTGTGGCTTGTGTCCACTGGTCCCTGAGGCACCACTGAGCTGTTCTCATGTGGAGGCAGGCAATGGGTGTCACATGTACCGTGGAGGCCATGTGACCAAGGAGGCGCAGAAAGTGTCTTGCTGAGATCTGGGATCTACAACTCACCTGCTGCACTAGGGCCACAAATCTGTGCCCTGTCTTCCTGTAGGTAAGCCCTTGCCTGAAGGGTGTCCAACCTTGCTCCTATGAACTCCAGTCCCTGAGAGGGAACCAGAGTGGACTTTGTGTAATTTATCACAAACCCTAGGTGCTGTAGCAACTAGATAGTGCGAGACGTGGCCTGTTGGGCTTCCAGGGCTGACAGGGTCAGCCTTATTTCTGTGCATGGCCTTTCTTCCCTGGAAAGAGGGACTATGCTCTGTGAGTCAAAAACCCCCTCCAGGCTGGGCCGCAGCCAGTGTCTGGGGCTTGGGGGCCTTTTGCTTACGCAGGCCATGCCCCTGTCCCTTGGCCTGCTGCCCTTGTTGGGGAGATGGGGAGGCCTGATACGTGGGGTAGTTGCGGTAAGCAGTAACCTTTTCTTGGGAAAAAGGGCTTCTTACCCGAGCCCTTCTTCTTAAAAGGGGCAGAAGTCTTCTTCTCAAGTCTTGTCCGGGTCAGGTACTTGGACTCTATCTTGGCAGCCTTTTCTGTCATGGGCTTGCCGAAGAGGTTCTCACCTTGGCAAGGGACATCGACCAACTTGTCCTGCACCCATTGCTCCAGGTCTGATGACTGTAGCCATGCTTGGCGGCATGCACCGATGCCGGCCGCAGCCACCCGAGCCGACGCCCCGAAGCCGTCATAGGCTACTTGAGTCATAAACTTTGAGCACTCCCAGATCCCTGTGGACAAAACCTGGAATCGCTGCAAAGGTCCCCCGGAGAGGCCAGCTGAGAACCCGGCAATCTCCTTTGCCAGGTCACATAGGTACATGCCCATGTACAGCTGGGTATGTCTGGATTCGGCATGACAGCATCGAACCCGGGTAGCACTTTCTGCCGAGGGCATCCATGTTGTGGGCCTCCCGTCTTCTAGCTCTTGAGCAGGCACATGACTGATTCCACAACCATGGAGTTGTGCGGCAGTTGTGCTTTTTGGAACCCAGGGCTCTTGCGAACTCGATAGATGGAATTGATTTGTCTGCTGAGCACCGTCATCGAGGCTGGTGTCTCCCACATGCGGAGCATCAGCAGTTCCAGAAAGGGAGGCACCGGTACAGTAAGGGCTTCCCGAGGGGGAAAGTCATACTGGAGGATCTCGAGCTCTTCGGCTCCTCCTCGGCCTCTGCCGGGAATGACAAAGCCAAGAACCGGGTGTCTTCCGGGGGGGGGGGGGGGGGAACGACCTTCTCCGAGGTTCAGAACCCGGGAATCTGAGGGGATGTATTTGGTCCGGTGGGTGTCCGGTGACTCCTCGTCCTCCATTTCCCAACCGGACCCCTTTGAGGAGGAATTGAGCGGCTCCAGCCTCGAGGGCTTCGGTCTTGACCACCCCGACACTGGTGGAATCGGTGTCGACGACCTTGGCCCCGAACGGGAGGTTGAAGGGGACCTCAGCTGAGGATCGACTCGAGATCTTAGTGTCTCGAGGATCGGATCGGCTCGGCCTCCGGGGTAGACTTCGACATCTATCTCCTGGTGGTCGGGGCGGATGGACCGATGAGACTGGCTATCAACGCCCGCTGCTGGTCCATGAAGGCAGCCATGCTGAGTTCCAAGGCTGCCATCCTGAGACCGAGCTCAGGAGGCTCCGCAGCCCACGGGTCAGGACCCGATGCCGTCAAGCCCGACACCGGCTCTCCCGGAGGAGAGTCCACAACGAGGAAAGTGCTTACCCTGCCTCAGTGTCTCCGGTTCCTTACGAGGAAGTTTTGCAGGCCTCTCTGACTCTGAGGATCCGGGGCGGCGGGCCGGACTCCGTGACCTATCCCGCGAGGGACCAGGCCGCTCGGAGCCATCTGATGACACCGCCCTCACAGATTTTTTCTCCTCCAGTGTTCCCGTGAGGGAGACCCCCTTTCAGAGGACAACTCCTGAGATGTCAAGGCCTCCAATGAGGTCTGGGCCCGAGCAGGTGCGGACTTGGGAAAAATCTTATGTCACTACTGCCTGCTCCTCAAAGTCTTGGAAGACATTTTCTTACATGGGCCACAGATCTTCGGGTCGTGGTCGGGCCCGAGGCAACGGAGGCAGCAGTCATATGTGTCGGTGAGAGACATTAACCTCGTGCACCGATCACACTTTTTAAACCTGCTGGCAGCCATCGGGGGAAAAAGGGCCCCTGCGAAGTCAAAAGACCGGACTGCCAGCTAAAAGGAAAAAAGAGCATGAACGCTAGTCTCTAAGGACAAAAAAACAAAAATTTGAACTGGACTTGATACCGGTGTACTGAGCCGGGGCGGGAGGGGGAACCGGCGTCAAACTGGCTAGACAGAAAAGTAATTTTCTGGCTTTTTTAAACACTTTTTTCATGAGTGAACTTGGATGACGTTCGTTGGGCTCCGCGGAAAAAAGGAGACTGAGCAAGATGGCACCCTTGGGCAGAAAGGGGACTATGCATGCATGATGCAGTCCCAAAGGCTTTCTTTGAAAGCTGGGGAGTGCTCCGCATGAGGGCTCTGTCGGCGCCGACATCACCCATACGTGAGGACTGACTCACTGCTTCTTTCTGGAGAAACTACGCTTTCTCCAGGAACAAGCAGGATGTCAGTCCTCAAATATGGGACTCCCTAGCTACAGGCTACCGAGGACCTGTAGGAAAAAGCACAGTGAGCAGTTGCCAGTGAAGGCCGAAGGCAGCCCGAGGAACCCGGGTGCATGGATGGCCACGCTTCCAGTAGCCGAAACAAAAAGGGTCGGAGGGTAGGAGTTGTTAAACCCCAAACAGATTATGGAGTTCAGCCTGGCTGAAGGCGGCGTCCCGATGGGACTCCCTCTCCAGACAGTATTGCACCATGACGATATGAGTGGGGACCAGGTGGTGGCCCGGCAAATGTCTGCCAGTAGCACCGAGATGAAAATCCGAGACAACCTTCGGGAGGAACTTGGAGTGGGGGTCTGCAGGACCACTCTGTTCCTATAGAACCTCATGTACAGTGCCTTGGCCATCAGTGCCTGGTGTTCGATGACCCTCCGGGCGGAGGTGAGAGCGACCAGGAAGACCATCTTCCACAACAGATGCCGCAGCGGGCAGGTAGCTATGGGCTCAGAATCAGCTTCATGAGGACCACATTGAGGTCCCACTCCACCAGAGGAGGGCGGGTGGTGGGCCTGGAAAGAAGCAGGCCTCGCATGAAGCGAGAGACCAGTGGCTGCCCCAAATGAGGTTTGCCCTCGATGGGGTGGTGGTGAGGTTTGCCCTCGATGGGGTGGTGGTTCACTGAGATGGCACTCAGGTGAACCCTGACCGAGTTAGGCTTCAGCCCAGACTGCAAGAGGTGGAGCAGGTACTGCAAGACCACACTGGTAGGACATGAAAATGGTTTTGCTCGGAGTTCCGAGCACCACACCGAGAATTGATGCCACTTGAAGGCGTAAGCCCATCTGGTCTAGTCCTTTCGTGAGGCCAAAAAAATGTCCTCGATCTCCACAGGGAGATGGTAGGAGGCTAGAGCGACCCACTCAGCCGCCAAGCTGTGAGGAACAGGGACCTCAGATTGGGGTGAAGAAGCAGACCCTCTTCCTGTGTCAGCAGCTCCGGTGCGAACCCAAGCGGGACTGGGGGCTCCATCGAGATACGGAGCAGCAGGGGAAACCAAGGCTGCCTGGGTCACCTCGGGGCTATGAGGATCATTGAGGCCCTGTCCCGCTGGACCTTGAGAAGGATCCGGGCAAAGAGGGTTGTGGGGGGGGAAGGCATACAACAGGCCCATTTCCCACGAGATGAGGACAGCATTGGAGGCCACCCTGCCCGGGTGCGGGAGGGAACTGCAGAACCGGGGGAGTTACGAGTTCATAGGACTGGCAAAGAGGTCCAGGTCTGGAGTCCCCCAATGCTGGAAGAGCCGCTGCGCTGTCTGTGGACACAGACACCACTCGTGCGGCCGGAGGACTCTGCTGAGCTGGTCCGCCAATGCATTGTCCTGATCCGGAAGGTAAGTGGCCCAGATGGTCATGCCCTGGCTCACCGCAAAGGAGCACAGGGCTGTCGCCTCCGAACAGAGGCTGTAGGAGCCGGTACCTCCCTGTTTGTTCACAAAGAACATCGTGACCTGGTTGTCCGTCTGGTCAGGGACACTGACTGATTCACATGAAATGGAGAGACCACCTTCAGAAGAAAGGAAGGCACCGGACGCAAAACCACCTTCTCTCGGAAAAAGGTCAAAAAAGGCTCTCTACAAGACAATGCTTGCAACTCAGAAATTCACAGTGCAGAACAGATTGCTACTAGGAAAATTGTCTTCAAAGTGAGATCCTTCAGGGACGCCTGCTGCATTGGCTCAAAAGGCTGCTTAGTCAACGCCCCCAGCACAAGATTGAGATCCCACGGAGGAATCACCAGCCCGTGAGGAGGCCTCAAACGAGAAACGGCCTTCAGAAATTGCACCACATCCGGATGGGAACCCAAGGCGGAACCCTGAACCTTTCTGTGATAACAAGAAACTGCCGCCAGCTGGACCTTTAAAGAACTGGCTGCCAGACCTTTATCAAACCCATCCTGAAGAAAACTTAGCACCACTGGAATCGATGCCACAGAGGGCCTAGTTGTCTGACTGCACACCATTCCTCAAAAATACACCATACCCGCACATAAGCCAACAACGTAGATTGTTTCCTGACCATAAGCAAAGCAGAAATGACTTTCGACGAATAACCCCTTCTCCTTAACCGAGCCCTTTCAAAGGCCAAGCCGTAAGCGAGAACCGAGCTACCTGTGGCATTCGCAGAGGACCCTGTAACAGGAGATCCTCCTGAACTGGTAGAGGCCACAGCTGTCCCTCGAGAAGCCTCACCAGGTCTGCGTACCACGGGAGATGGGGCCAGTCCGGGGCGATCAGAATCACTAGCCCCTGATGTGCTTTGATATGCTGAATTATCCGACCTATAAGAGCACACAGATGAAACGCATAGAGGAGGCCCTGAGAGGGCCACCGCTGAATCAATGCATCCAGACCCTCGGACATCCTCTCTTTCCTTCTGCTGAAAAAACAATCAACCTTGGCCGTCCGAAAGGTCGCCATGAGATCCATCATGGGCATCCCCCATCTGGCAATCAACTGCACAAATACTTCCGGGTGTAATTCCCATTCTCCGGGATCCACCCGAACGCGGCTGAGGTAGTCCACCATCACATTGACCAATCCTGCTATGTGCGCCACTGACAGAGCTTGAAGGTGCAGCTCCACCCATTCGAAGAGGTCTTCCACTTCCTTCTCTAGTGACAAGTTGCCCGTGCCCCCTTGACGATTGAGATACGCCACCGCGGAAGCATTGTCTGACAACACATGCACTGTGCGGCCCTGCAAAACGGATCCGAATGCCCATAGCGCTAGCGCAACTGCTCGCAACTCCAGTCGATCAATTGAGCACTGCACTTCCTACATGCTCCATTCCCCCTGTGCGAAACGCCCTTCGCAATGAGCTCCCCATCCCGCCAGGCTGGCATCTGTCAACACGGGAACCCACCGCAGCTGCTCGAGCGGCATGCCTGCCGACAACTTTTCTGGCTGTGGCCACCGCTGAAGAGATGCTCGAATCTTATTGGGGCAAGGCAGACGCTTGTTCAGCGAGTCTCTCTTATGACACCAGCGCCGAAGCAGGGCTCTCTGCAAGGGCCGCATATGCGCCCTGGCCCAAGGCACAACCTCCAACGTTGCCGCTATCATCCCCAGAACCCAAAGGTACTGCCACGCCAATGGCGATGGTTGCTTCAGAAAAGCGCGCACCAGCAACTGAAGCCCTCGAACCCGAGCCCCCGGTAGAAACACCGCTCCCATCCGAGTGTCGAATCAAACTCCCAAATATTCCAGACACTGAGAAGGTACCAGCCTGCTCTTGGCTTCATTGACTACCCAACCGAGACTCTGCAGACACTGTACCACTCTGGTCGCAGCTTTGACACTCTCAGCCCGAGATTTCGTTCGAATCAACCAGTCGTCGAGGTAAGTGTGGACTAGAACTCCCTCTTTGTGAAGAAAGGCCGCCACCATCACCACCACCATCACCTTTGTGAACGTCCGTGAAGCCGTTGCCAGCCTGAAAGGTAGGGCCTGGAAATGAAAATGGCCCCATGGCACTGCAAAGCACAAAAACCTTTGATGATCTGGCCTGATGGGAATGTGTAGGTATGCCTCGGTGAGGTCTAGCAACGTCAAGAACTCCCCCTGATGAACCGCCACTATCACCGATCGTAGTGCTTCCATGTGGAAATGAGGCACCCGAATACAGCGGTTTACGCCCTTGAGGTTGAGGATTGGACAATAAGCCCGTCTTTCTTTGGGACCACAAAAATAAATTGAGTATCGACCGCAACCGCATTGGTCTCGGGGCACCGGAACAAGGCCCCTAACTGTTGCAAGTGGGACAAGGTCGCTCGAACTGCCAACTCTTTGTTCCGCCCCCTGCAAGGGGAGAGAACAAAGGAGTCCCGAACCGACCGAGCCAACTCGAGAGCGTACCCTTCTTGAATGACCTCCAAGACCCACTGATCGGAAGTTATGCAGACCCAGGCAGGAAGGAAGTCCCACAATCGACCTCCCACCGACTGAACCCCCACCTGAGTCCCCCTCGCTTCATTGCGGTTTTTTGAAACCAGCAGGAGAGGGGCTGGTGAAACCTCTACCCGCACCGCGGAAAACTCTGAAGCCTTGAACCCGAAAGGAATACCTTCCCCTCTGAAAGGTACCGAGACGCGATGACCGAAAACGTCTAAAATCTCGAAACTGGCCCTTTGCTACCGCTCCAGTCCTCGAGACTGGCTTGTCTTCCAGTAACCGATCCCCTTTAGACTCCCCCAAATCCTTGACTAGTTTGTCCAGTTCCTCCCCGAACAATAGCTTTCCTTTAAAAGGAAGCTTGCTAAGCCTAGATTTAGAGGAATTATCCGCTGCCCAATTGCGCAGCCAAATATACTGACGGGCCGCCACAAGTGAAGACATACTATTGGCCAAACCTCTGATGAGGTCATAATGAACATCTGCTAAGTAAGCCGCTCTGGACTCCAACCTTGTCCTGTCCACCAACTGCTCTTGCGAAGGCTCTCCCGTCTGTCGCAAACGCTGAGACCAGCGTAGGCAAGCTCTCACTACCCAAGCCCCACAAATAGAGGCTTGTAATGGGAGTGCATTGGCCTCAAAGGCCTGCTTTGACCAAAGAGTCCATTCTTTTGTCCTGACTATCCTTCAAGGCTGCACTACCTTCCACCGGAATGGCAGTCTTCTTTGTAACCGCAGTAACTGCTGCATCCACCTGCGGTGAACGGAACAGCTCTCGTTCGTTGTCAGCTAAAGGATACAGCCGAGACATAGCCCTAACACCTCTGCCTCTAGCAAATCCCACTCATCCTGAATCATGTGTCGAACCACTTTGTGAACTGGAAAAACCGCTTGGGATTTCCGTACTGCCTGAATTAGAGGATCCTCTACACTATCCTCCTCTGCAGCCGCGCCCACTGAAAGGTTAAGAGCCTGTAAAGATTCTGTAATAAGGGCTGTCAGCTCTTCCCTCCAAAACACCCGGATAATTCTAGCCTGGTCCTCCGACTCCTGAATCTCACCTTCCTCCAGCTCCTCCATAGGACTCTCTAACTCCATATCTAACTCATCACTTTCAAACCAATCCAACCCCTGCGGATGTTCATCCAGCGGCCGGGTCCTCTTAGCCGGTCTCACCTCCGTGCTAACAGAAGTCTCCCCAGCCGTGCGGACTCCCCCGGGGCCCAAACCTGTGATATCCGGAACCGCTCCCCGCTGTCGCAGGCAGTAAGCCTGATGCATAAGCAGTACAAAGTCCAGGGAAAAATCACCCATAGATGACGCGCTTACCGCCGCCAGGACCACTAAACTCTGGTGCAATAAAGTGGCGGCTGACGGTGAAGCCAGAGGCTCTAGGGGCGAAGCACCCTCTGCCGCTAGCCCAACCTCCTGAGGTGCAGCGAAGGGCACCTCCTTAAGCTTGTCCTGCAACTCTTGTTCCACTCCAAGCACCTCTGTCGCACACCCGTGACAGATCCCTGCGTCTGAAACCGTCCCCCGACGGGTACCACACACCAGGGCACTGCGGACGCCCAGGCATTAGACCCTGCGACCTCCCAAAAACGGCACAGAGTTCTTTACAAATACCCTGCCAAAAATTAAGGAACCCAGCAGTAGCGTCTCTCTCTGCTCTTACTATTAATTATTTATTATTTAAAAAAATTTTTGCTGTTTTTTTTTTTAAACTCCAATCAAACAGGTGACTAAAGGGGACCCACAAGACACCCATACAGACTTTCCTGCTCCAAAATGCTGCCAAGGAAACTCCCAGCCAAGAGAAAGGCTCTATAAAAAAAAAATGCGGGAAAAGACGGCCCTGCTGACACCGACGCGCTAAAAACAGAATCGGCAGGCTCACCACGAGGGACCAGGCCTTCAACAACCCCCACACCCAACTGGGCACATATCTGAGGGAAAACTGCTCTCCGAGGCGATTTTAAGGCAGCTGAAGATCAAAAAACCTCACTGCTAAGCTGAACTTCCCTGCACACAGCACCGGCAGTGAGGGAAGCAGCAGACTCCGTGCCGACGGCCCCCCCCCCCCGATCTGGAGCCAATCAGCCAGCAGAAGAATTACACAGGCACAGCTCCCCTCCATACAGCCAAGGAGGGGAGTGCAGCAGGGCAGGCAAGAAAAAATAGATGTAAAGTGAAGGCAGAGCAGGAGTCCTCTTCCACTGCCCCTTCACTAGCCCCGACTAATCCTGTTCCCTTTTTTTTTTTAAAACAGAACAAGCATAATTGAATATCCCCAAAGGAAAGAAATAAGATAAAAGAGAGAGATAAATCTAAACCGCTATTAATCCTATCCAGCTACTTATATGCTCCTACTGTGAGCCCAGAACCTAGGCTCACTACCTCCTGCTGCATAGAGACTGAGCACACTGCAAGCTGGTGGGAGGTGCCACCGGTGAAGGTGCCAGATTTATGACATGCCCAGTCTCCATGCTGCAGGAGGAGGTGCACTACCCAGCGGTGAGGGACTGGACTGGACTGGAGGGATAAGGAACAGTCCTTTTTGGGCACCACAAAATAGATAAGAGTATCAGCCCTTGCCTCACTTGTCCAAGGGAATGGGCACTAAGGCCCTTAGGAGCAAAAACTTGCACAAAATGGACCGCACTGTGACACCTTTTATCGCAGACCCGCAAAGGGAAATAATGAAGAAGTCCGGAATCGGCTTCTTGCATTCTAGGACTCAGTTGACCTGAATGGTGTCTAGCACCCAGCGATCCTTAGTGACCTGGGCCAATTAGTGAAAGAAAAGGTGAAGACTGCCTCCAACCGGAGGAACCAGGGAATGAGACTCCCAGACCTTCATTGCGCAGTCTGGGAGGGCCTACCTCTGGAGGGGAACGAGTCTCTGGGCCCACGAGCCCCACAAAAGGACTGAGAGCGAGCTCAAGATCTGGAAGCAAAGGAGAAGAAAGGCTTTCCGGGTTGGTAACAACGAAAATCCCAAGATCCCCAGGAGTCATGCCAGTATGTCCACCGTGGACAAGTGGAGGCTGACAAGAAAGGGGCTCCTGCCTTGGACCTGTCTTCCGGAAGGTAGCAAAGACTGCCTCACCCAGGTCCTTCACTAGCTTCTTCAAATTGGCTCCAAACAGAAGCTTCTCTTTAAAGGCCATTTGGGCCAGCCAAGCTTTGGCATACTAGATCATATATGGTATCAGAAAGGAAGGCCACAGCAGACTCCAAAAGAAGTGTATCATCATCCGGAGGAACAGACAATCCACTGAAGCAGGGCTTGAGAAATCGGGCTTGCACATACTGACAACTGAAAGATAGCCATTGCTGCGGCAAACTGGCTCCTCAACAAGGCATTCACCTTTCGATCTAGAGGATTCTTTAAAGCTGAGCCGCCTTCCATAGGGATGGAGGTTCACCTATTAACTGCTGTGACCTACGCATCCACCTTGGAAATATTAAACCACACCACGCACTCCTTCTCCAGGACAGCGTACATATTCTTATAAACTCTTAACCCCTGAAGCAGCGAGCCAGGAGAATCCCACTCTGACTGGATCCCTTGATCACCGGTGGGAACGGGAATATAGTGGTGGATTTCCATACCCCTTGCAGAAGCGGGTGCACCTTCAGCTTCTGCTTTGCCCCTGGAGCATCTGCCAAGTTCAAGGCAGATGAAACCTTGGCAATCAATACTTTCAGCTCCTCCTGAAACTGTATCTGGGGACATCCAGAGGCCACAGGGCCTGAATTTCCATGCCAGAAGATCAGGCATGCTATAAAAAGGAAAAGAATTCTGGAGAGGACAATCCGGAGTCTGGAAGCTCACCTCTCAGAAAAGACTCCCTAAAGCCAGGAGGCATCGCCGCCACAGATCCCCTAGAGGATGAGGAGTGATTTA
This sequence comes from Ichthyophis bannanicus, assembly GCA_033557465.1. NCBI lineage: Eukaryota > Metazoa > Chordata > Amphibia > Gymnophiona > Ichthyophiidae > Ichthyophis > Ichthyophis bannanicus. The sequence goes on along the minus strand of CM066033.1, from coordinate 588,696,052 downwards.
CGGCCCGGTCATCGGATCTTCTTGCCAGCTGGATATCCTTACCCACAGCACCATCCGTCACCTCCTACCCTGAGGCAGGCATGGCCGAACTAACTGCATCCCCCGGCTGAGAGAGGGGGATCAGGTCCTCCAGGGACGACTCAGAGGCTGCCATGCAGGAAGAGCAGAGTTCAGAATCCAAAGATGAGGCCCCTAGATTGCCACAGGCCAAATAACGTTTCCCGGAAGAAGACAGAGTGTTAAGGCAAATATCACAACGGTGCATGGTGAGGATATGGCAGGCTGAAGGCACGCAGTAAATGCTTTTACTGTGGAGCGCATTAACTGAGCATTTACTATTGGATGCGTTATCAGAGCTTTTTTGATGGAATGCGCTTTGGAGCCACTTGGGTGGAATGCACATTAGGACTGTGCAACTGCCAGGCGCACAATAGGTAAAAACACTACTAACATGTGCAGAAAACAGTGGTAAACCCCCACACTGTGCCAATGGTCCCTAGCGATCCACTCCAAATTGCATCCCAGGAAAACAGAACTGGGAACCCCCAACAAGGACAGTGACAAAATCAAGCCCTGGTACTCATCCCGAGAGCCCCAGGCTGAAAACCTTTCGGGATCAGTTCTGCTCCCCAGGAACTGTTTCTCTGGCTTTACAGCACTGCGTTTAAGGTGGCTAGCAGGCAGATCCCTCTGAGAACCTTCTTCAATCTTTGGGAGAGAGTGGGCGGGGGGGGGGGGCAGAGGAGGAGAGAGGGGGCATTAAGGTTGTGTGAGGCAGTTGTATTCTTCCAGATCCTTCCAATTTCTGGCTGCTCAACAGGCTCTCCTCCAGGGTAAGAATGCAGAGCTGAATCAATTTTCCCTCCTCTTGTAGCTGCCGAAAAGACCGCAGTCTAGTAGAGCCTCTCACGTTGCATTCTAGTGAGAGATCAACCTGCAGTCTGTCTTCACGAGCGTTTTAAAGCAATCTTTTCCTCTGAACTCCCCAGAATTTTCTTCAGAGAGGAGAAAATCCATCCAACATCTGCTGGAGACAAAGAAAAAATAAATGGGGAAAAAAAAAGAAATACTGAAGGGACCTCTGGTGGCAGAGGCGAATAGAGTCATGTCACTGAAACCTGGGCTTTTCATTGGTTCTTTGTCTCCACCAATGCTGGTATGGGAACACAACCCACTTGTCTGGAGTGGTCTAGCAGGATGATAAGTAATTTATTTTAACCAAAGGAGCAATGAAACAAACAAGGGGCTTAATGAAAGAATAACAATTTACCACCTTCAAAGGAAGGTATTTCTACTCAAAATTTAGGCCGAAGTCCACAAACCGATCTCTAAGATCCACTGCTGGCCTGGGGGGCTGAACCTCAGGGTCATAGACCTGGGGAGCTAGGCCAACAAATCATCCTGCTGCACAGTCCTCACTGCAACCATCTGCTGGAGGTAGAAAATACTGGCAAGTTTCAGGGCTGCACCACTCCTTATACTGGTGATAATATCACTGACACTTGTTATTCTCTACCTGGACCCAACACACTCCACCCTAACACACACTGTCAATATACACTCACAGACCCACCCTCTAACATCTCACCCTCACATGTGCAAAGATAAACAGCTAAACTCTTCCCGTGGAAATAAATATGCACCTTGCATATAAACACCATCAGTCACTGTGCCCAGGATGCCATCCACTCAGACCAGTGGGGTACCGAGCCTATTTGGCACCTGGAGCAGGTGCCTTCCCCTGGAAAACATAACTTGCTTACCGCGCTGCCTTCACTCCAGGTCCAGGTCCAGGTTCAGGTCCAGGCCCAGCCCCAGCGGCTGTTACCTTCCAGTCGAGGTCTCATGGTGCTATTGTGAGACTTCGGGAGAGGAAACAGCATGGGGCCTGGAGTGGAGACAGTGGCGCGTTGCGTGGCAAACAGGCAAAGTAAGTTAGCCGCTGCAGGCATGGACGTGAGTGCCACAACCATTTGTGTGTGTGTGGGTCCAGCTGGGAATTTCACTCACTGCCTGCACCCCCTTTTTGCCAGCACCCAGGGTGGACTGCCCCACCCTTGGTACGCCACATACTCAGACACCCATTCACACATCCCTGACTATCCTACTGAAAGATACTTTACTACAGCTGTTTCAACAGTGTCCCCTGGACAAGCCAGAGACGGAATGGAAAAACGCTTTATTATGTTACAATCTTTAGTGTGCAGTTTTCAACTTGACAAACTATTGTGTTTTTTCATATTTTGGCCTTTTTATGTGAAAAGATTTCACATTTTCGTATACAGGCATCAAAGTAACTATGCACAAACTATTTGGCTTTTCTGTATTTACCTCCATAGGTCACAATTCTTTTGAGTTAATTGAGCACAAAGTAATTAAGTGACTGGTGAAAACAAAAACAGGACTCCAGACTCTGTGCAGCAGATTTATTACTGGTAGACTAAAACAGCAGGCCAAATTACTGGAATGATAAGCATTCTGCATGCAATAATTTTAAAAAATAACAAATGAACAGATACCACTTACCTAACATAAAGGTCTGCATGGTACTTCTTTCCATTTAAAACTCCCAGTAAGGTTGGAATTTCATTATTTCTAAAATTCAGCGTTGAGTCATAGACAGCAGAAACTACAAACACAGAGAACATTATGGTCAATTAAAAAAAAAAAAAGAGAACATAAACATATGTTGGCATTTTCAAGAACACACTTAATGCATAGATTATTGTTAACATTTTAAATGATTTGTTATTAAACCCATTTCACTGAAATATAAGCTGCCAGAAGCAAAAAAAATGATACAGTGTACAAACCTGATTCATCTAGACTAGGGAGGCCAACTCCAGTCCTGGTGCACCACAATCCAGCCTGGTTTTCATTAGAATATTCATTAGGTATATTTGCATCTACTGAGAGGCAGTGGATGCAAATATACTTCATGAATATTCATTAGGATCATCCTGAAAACCAGGCTGGATTGTGGTGCATCAGAACCGGAGTTGGCCACCCATGATCTAGAGCATGCTAACTATGCCTTTGTAAAGGTGAGTGAATGGCACTTACCTTCTAGTCCTTCTGAGCTGCTAGCTCACAGCAGACACACAAGGGACAAAGAGCAAATGTGTCTATATTCCACAAAATGTAACAGAAAAGTGCATGCTCACTAGTCATGTGGCTGACTCTACTTGCCTTTTTGTTCATGTAGAAATGTGCCTACAACCCCAAATGAGGATTCTAGTCACAACTCACAGTTTGGTAAGAAAGGCTGAAAGAAGACTAAACAGCCAGCATGGTTAAAAGGTGAGGTGAAAAAGGCTATTAGAGCCAAGAAAACATTTTTCAAATGGAAAATAGGAAACAGCATAAACACTGGCAAGTTAAATGGAAACCATTGAAAAGAAAGGCAAAAGGTGACATTTTACTTACCAGATAATGTCCTTTCTTTGAGTCCTGCTAGACCAGTCCAGACAAGTGGGTTGTGTTCCCCTACTAGCAGATTGGTGGAGAGAAAGAACCAATGAAAATCCCAGGTTTCAATGACATCACTCCCATGCCTTCATCCAGCCCAGCTGTCTGAGGTCCCTTGAGTATTCATCCCAAAGCATATGGGAGATACAGAGAAAGCCTCACACAACCTCAAATGTGGACAACAAGGTGTAATCAACAGTAGCGAACTATGTACAGGAAAGTAGAAACAGAAGGCTGTTGGTAGAAAATGAGCCTGTGTAGACTCAAGTATAAAATCATGGTGGACCCAAGGGTACCGCAGCATAAAAAAATATAGCAATACAGTTTCAGGGGTGGACCCTGGACTGGTCTAGCAGGACGATATGGAAAGTGACATTTTACTTACCAGGTAATGTCCTTTCCTCGAGTCCTGCTAGACATGTCCAGAAAAGTTGAATGGACCAAAGCTACACTACACCACTGAGTGAGAAGAAGACACAGCAACTCGCAAAACCCTTGAGCCGAAGGCTGTGTCCACCCACACCTAGACAACGAAGCGGTAATGCTTGACAAGTGGAAAGAGATGCCCACGTTGCTGCTTGACAAATGTCTGCAGAGGCCACAGAGCTCTTCTCTGCCCTTGAGGACGCTTGAGCTCGGGTAGAATGGGCGTGCAGACCCTCCAGAACTGGCTGGTTCCATAACAGACTGAGGCAATAGCCTCCTTAATCCAGTACCCTAAGGTCAACTTGGCCACTGCCTCATCCTTGCATGGGCCAGCAAACAGCACAAAAAGTTGGTTTGATTTATGAAAGTAATGCGTAACCTCCAAGTACCAGAGAAGCACCTTCCGGACATCCAACAGGTGAAGATCCTTATTTTTCCCCCAGCACTGCTCCTTAGAGAAGGAGGGCACACAAACCACCTGGTTCATGTGAAAGGAGACAGCACTTTATGCAAGAATGAAGGCACAGGCTGAATAGAAACAGCCTCAGTTGAAAAGGACAGATAAGGCTCTCGGCAAGACAGAGCCTGCAGCTCAGAGATGCATCTTACGGAACAAATCACGACCAAGATGACAGTCTCGAGGTCACATCCTTCAAAGTAGCGTACTTCAATGGCTCAAAAAGGGCCACCATCAGGGCCCTGATCACCAGAGACAAATCCCAGGAAGGGATCACAGAACAAAGGGGGGACGGAGACGTCAAACCCCTTGGAGAAAAATAGGAGTCATCTGGGTGCAAAGCCAAGGACTTGCCTGCCACCGAACAATGGAAACAGGTCAAAGCTGCAACCTGAACCTTCAGGGAGCTAAGTGAGAGGCCCTTGTCTAGGCCATCCTGCAGAAAGACCAACAGGGAGGACACCTTGGCTGCCTCAGGAGCCATGTGCCAGAACAGCATTCGAAGAGGCACCATGTCCGAACGTATGCTAGCTTGGTAGACCTTTTCCAGGCACAAAGTATAATAGATATTACTGCTGGAGAGTAGCCCTTACATGCTAGCAGTCTCCTTTTAAGAGCCATGCCATAAGCGAGAAGGGAGACTGGTCTTCCAGGATAATTGGTCCCTGTTGCAATAGCTCCCGAGATGGAGGCAGCCAAAGTGAAGGTGCTTGAAGGAGCTTCATCAGGTCTCCGAACCAGGCTCTCCACGGCTAATCCTGTGCCACCAGAACAATCCTGCTCAGGTGGCATGCTCTTCACCGAATCACACATTCCACCAGGGGACATGGAGGAAACATGTACAGCAGCCACTGACTGAGCCAAGGCTGGGTCAGGGCATCGACACCCTCAGACTCCCCTGTGTGGAAACTGAAGAAGCAGCACACTTTGGCACTAGAGTGGGTCACCATCAGATCCATTTCAGGGTGACCCCAGAGGTGCAGAATCAACTGAAATGCTTCTTGACTCAACTCCCACTTACCATGCTTCAGGGAGTTATTTATTATTATTATTATTTATTTATTTACATTCTCTTATATACCGTGCTATTCTGCATCAGTGCGGTTTACATTGAACAAACTGAAATTACATTGAACAGGGCATTATAACTTGGAGATAACTATTTCACAGGGAACATGGGCTATGGAGGGTTAAGTGGCTTGCCCAAGACCACAAGGAGCACCTATGGGACTAGAAACCCCAGTCCTTCCGGCCCAAGGTTGCTGTCCTCTAGTGGGATTTGAACCCCTGACCTTCCGGCCTGAAGTACCTTGCCCCAACCACTAGGCCACTCCTCCACTCTGGCTGAAGAAGTCTGCTTCCACATTGTCCACTTTGGCAATGTGCTGAGCTGACAAGGCTAAGAAGTTCTTCTCTGCCCAAGTAAACAGGAGATCCATCTCCAGGGCTGCTCCGGCACTTCTTGTGCTGCCCTGCCAACTGACATAAGCTACCACCATGATATTGTCTGAAAACACTCGAACCGCCCGGCACACGACAAGAAACACATTAAAGCCAACCTGATAGACCTTGCCTCGCCCTTCCTCAGATGAGAGGGCTGCCACCAAAACTGCAGGCTGGAATTTATCATCAACGTGAGTGGGAGCCTGTGGTCAAACTCCTGAGAACTTGGGGATCATAGAGTCAACAAGGACCGCTGGAGCAGGCAGATGTGAGCATGCACTCATGGGACCTCAATCCGAGGATCTGAAGGTAATCCCAGATTCTGGGGGCCTGCTATACACAGAACATCAATGTAAATCAAAGGTCATCAGTGAACAAAACCCCCAAGCTACCCCTATCTTCTTTCCTATTTTCTTTTTTTGTCGGAATCAACAGATCAGAGTTGGAGAGATCAAAACTCTCCCCTCAGTGTTTGAAGAACCCTTTTATTCAGGTGAAATAGTGTAAAAACACCTAAACCTTAAAAGTGAGGTAGAGTAAAAACACTTATCTTAATCTTTGGAGAATAAACATCCTCCATAATAACAACACCGGGTTAAATTCTGCACGACATGCATGTTTCGGGACCCCGAAGGGACCCTGTTTCAAGTGTATTCCCACTGAACATCAAGAGTGATCGCCAAAAGAACGCTGAACATTAACGGTTCCTTTATGTAGCTAAAACAGTTGCCGACTGGCTGATGGAATGACGACAATCACAGAGGGAGTGGCCTAACAACAGGGGAAACCCTAGATCCTCCCACCCAAACCAAGCAAAGATTGGTTATTTAAAATGACATCAATCACAAGGGGAGTGACCCAGCCACAAGGGAACCCCAGATTATCTGGCCTGAACCAATCAAAAAATTGTTGTCCCATATGTAATGTTTAAAGAAGACTCCACCACTCTTGTTCCAGATTTAGACCCATCGGGATCACCGTTTTAAGACGAAATATTCACTGTTGTTCCTGCCACTGCAGCCGATGCTCCCGATCTCCACCGTGAGGGTCAGGAGGGATCCAATCAATGACTCTCCATTTCAAGTCCCGAAAAGTGTGACCTTCAGTAACACAATGTTCTACTACTGGTGCAGAAAGATTGGATAATCGGATTCTGGAAGCATGTTCGCCTCTGCGAATTCTCACCAGGCGGATAGTGCGTCCTATGTATAACATTCTATTGGTAACCCTTGATGTCACTGCCCTTTATACCAACATCCATCAAGAAGAGGCACTTTCTTTACTAGAATCAGCGTTTACCACAGCTCCATCCAGGATTCTTAAATCCTCTCTTTTGGACATTACTAGATTGGTTTTGACTAGGAATTATTTTTCATTTCAAGGACAATTTTATCAACAGTGCCACTGTATTGCCATAGAGGCCACAGTAGCTCCTTCTATTGCCACCCTGTACTTGGCTGTCATGGAAGAGCAACATATTTATCAGGCTCGAGGGTTTTGGTTTGTTAGATTATGGCTACAGTTTCTAGATGATATCTTTTTCCTATGGACGTTGTCATGGTGGCAGCCCCTAGTGGCCAAGGGCAGTAAGGGCATGCTCCACAATGTATTTATTTTCAAGGAGCGTGGTGTAATATAAGGCCAAAAATGGAGTTTGGTCTTATCTATTTTCAGCTCCTTTTGTGCACATAACAATTCAGCCAAGAGTGTAGGGAAACAAGGCTTTTATTTCCCCTCTGTGCAAGGGTTCTTTAAGACAGTGGAAATCAAAGAATGTCCTTTGTTTGAAAAGGTTCTAGTAATAAACAGGTGGACTAACTGTTAGTAGCTTCACAATTAGTGCCAAGGAAAATGGAGGAATTCAGTTCATTCCAAACAAAACAATTAAACAAGTTTTCTTCTTATTTACACGGTGGCAATAGACTCTAGGCTAGTAGCCATACACAACCCACAATCCATATCTTCTTCCTGAGGCATGGGAATAGCATTTATCTCTTCTACGTCCATAGATTCTGCCTCACTACTTTCCCCCGTGGAGTAAATACTGTCCCTGGCTGTCACAGCTTTACATGGACTGTCTCCACTGACCTGCCTCCAATAAGACTGGGTTTTAAGTTCTCTTGGTAATTCTTGAAACCACTCTGGTTTCTTTCTTCTTCTTACAAAGGGAGTATTTGCTTTAGCAGTGCTTCTAGGAGTTAAGCATTCTTTAGCAGGAATAAAGCTTTCATACCTTGAGTTTCTGTAGCTGGACTCCCTGGAGCCTTCTCTCCCAAGAACGTCTCTTTTGCAACAGTTTTTCTGACGGTAGCTTCTGGGCAGTGCTGTGCTTCCTGGCAGCTTAGCAAAACCCGGTATGGATTCAGCTCTATGCTTCAGTGGTAAAGTAGCTTTGCTAAAAACTCCTTTTCCTCGAGTACCTGGTAAAACTTGGCCAGCAGGTTCCAGTGACTGCAGGTCTTCCTCCAAACCTGGTTCTCTGATTCTCTGGATACGTCTCACAGCTTTGGACTCAGGAATGTTGCTTGAGCAGGGAGTGGCACACTCTCCAGCCTGACTGCTTTCCCCAGCAGACTCCCTCTGAACAGCTGCTCTGGTAGCTTGGCCCCTCTGAACTCCACCTCTGTGAATTCCGTTCCCTTGGGCTTGCTCAAGGAGGATTCCTTCCTTCAGGTCTCTCCTTCTTTCCTTAGCCTTGCTCCTTGTTCCTTCTCCAAGTCCTTCTGCTCCTTGTTCTGCTGCTTCCCTTTCTGCAGCCGTGCTCCTTACTGCTTGGCTTTTTCTCTCCCACTCTGCTTTGCTAGAATTAAACTTCTGCTTATAAAGGGATCTTCTCTTTGAATCTCCCGGGCTCATTCCCAGGTACAACTGGTTAGATCTCCTAGCCTCATTAGCTTCTGTATGATCACTCCTGCCCCCTCTAGCTGTGCTTTGAGGTAATTGCACATCTAGATCTCTGTGAGAAACAGGGTTTCTTTTCAACTTTGCATCTTTATTATATCTTTGTGGACGTTGCCTCATGACAACGTCCACAAAGGAGGAAATACAGGAGTTTATAACATGGCTAAACATGGTCAAGCCGAATATACAATTTACAGCCCATGTCCATGAGCAATGGATAGAATTTCTGGATGTCCTGGTTTGTAAACATGATGGGACATTTTTCACTACACTGTTTCGAAAATCGTGCCAGCGCAATAGTCTGCTGAGGTATCACAGCCATCACCCATTCCCTTTATGAAGGGGTCTTCCCTATGGCCAGTTTTTACGTCTGCGCCAAATTTGTTCCTCTATTGAGAAGTATAAACAACAAGCACGGGCTTTGAGTGCCCGTCTTTTGGATAGAGGTTATCCAAAAGTGGTGGTTCGAAAGGCATACATCAGGGCCAGATTTTCCCACCGAGAATGGTTATTTAGTGATCTTGGAGGTGCATCGGATATGGCCAGGGACGTTTTGGGTCAAGATCGCGTCATGGGGGTTTTGCCTTTCATGACCCACACAGCAGAGGTAACTCGATTGTTGAAAAAATACTGGCAGGTTTTGCACACGCACTCTTGTTTTCAGAAACCTTTGTTGTTTGCTTACACAAGAGGCCAGAATCTTAGAGACCGGCTGGTTCATGCCGTTTCAGCACAGGACACCTCTGGGGAAAGGACACCTCTCCAGGGCCATTGGGCATATCACAGCTGCATTTATTGCGGCAATATTTTAGAGGGGATCCAATGGACCCATCCAACTACTGCCCGGACATACAAGTTTCTGGGTGTCGGCACATGTCAAACTAGCTTTGTAGTTTACATGCTGTTATGTCCCTGTAACTTGTTATACATAGGACGCACTATCCCCCCGGTGAGAATTCGCTTAGGTGAACATGCTTCCAGAATCCGATTATCCAATCTTTCTGCACCAGTAGTAGAACATTGTATTACTGAAGGTCACACCTTTCGGGACTTGAAATGGAGAGTCACTGATTGGATTCCTCCTGACCCTCGCGGTGGAAATCGGGAGCATCGGCTGCAGTGGCAGGAACAACAGTGGATATTTTGTCTTAACACAGTGATCCCGATGGGTCTAAATTTGGAACAAGACTGGTGGAGTCTTCTTTAAACATTACATATCGGCCGACAATTTTTTGATTGGTTCAGGCCAGATAATCAGGGGTTCCCTTGTGGCTGGGTCACTCCCCTTGTGATTGATGTCATTTTAAATAACCAATCTTTGGTTTGGGTGGGAGGATCTAGGGTTGCCCCTGTTAGGCCACTCCCTCTGTTATTGACGTCATTCCATCAGCCAATCGGCAACCGTTTCAGCTAAATAAAGGAACCGTTAATGTTCAGCGTTCTTTTGGCGATCACTCTTGATGTTCAGTGGGAATACACTTGAAACAGGGTCCCTTAGGGGTCCCGAAACATGCATGTCGTGCAGAATTTAACCCGGCGTTATTATGTAGGATGTTTATTCTCCAAAGATTAAGATAAGTGTTTTTATACTACCTCACTTTTAAGGTTTAGGTGTTTTTACACTATTTCACCTGAATAAAAGGGTTCTTCAGACACTGAGGGGAGAGTTTTGATCTCTCCAACTCTGGTCTGTTGGTCCTGACAAAAAAAAGAAAATAGGAAAGAAGATAGGGTTAGCTTGGGGGTTCACTGATGACCTTTGATTTACATTGGCATTTTTGAGTCATTGGTTATACGGGGGTACGATTGTATACACAGAACATCGCCAGGCAATTCAACAATTTTCTGACTGTCTCCTCTGGCAGGAAAACTCTACCCATTCGAGTGTCAAAATGTGCTCCCAGAAACTCCAAAGACTAGGAAGGCAGCAGCTGGCTCTTTTCCTTCTTGATCACCCAGCCAAGGCTTTCCAAAAAGGACACCACTCGGGACATCGCTCGAGACGCTTCTGACAGAGAACGGGCCCGGGGAGCCAGTCATTTAGATAAGGATAGACAGAGATACCTTGGCGCCACAGCTGCCACCACCATGACCTTGGTGAATGTTCTTGGGGCGGTGGAGAGCCCGAAAGGAAGGGCAGCGAACTGATAGTGAGAGCCAAGCACAGCAAAATGCAGATATCTCTGTTGACCTGCCCAGACTGGGATAGGACAATATGCCTCAGGAAGATCCAGAGAAGCCAGAATTCTCCTCAGTGCACTGCTTGAATCACAGAGCGCAAGGTTTCCATCCAAAAGCACAGGATACGCAAGTGCTCGTTGAACCCTTTGAGGTCCAGGATGGGCCAGAAGGAACCGTCCTCCTTTGGCACCACAAAGTAAATGGCGTATCTGTCCTTGTCCTGCTCATCTAGAGGAACAGGCACCACCGCCTTCAGGCCATGCAACTTCTCCAAGGTAGTCTGCAATGCAGCACCTTTGATCACAGACCCACAGGGAGAGATGATGAAGGCATCAGGAATTGGTTCCTTGCATTCTAGGATATAACCGAATTGAATGGTGTCTAGCACCCAGCGATTCTTTGTAAGCTGAGCCCATTCCTGAAAGAAAAGGTGAAGCCTGCTGCTTACTGGAGGTACCAGGGAATGGGCCCCAGACCTTCATTGTGTGACCTCTGAAGGTCCTCCTCTGGAGGGGGCCACGTCCCTGGGTCTACGTGCTCCACGAAAGGACTGAGAACAAGCCTGAGGCCCTGAAGCAGAAGGGAAGAAAGGTTTTCCAGGTCGGTAATGACGATAGGTCCACCAAAGGAGCACTACACCACGTTGCTAGAAGACACCCAGTCCAAATGCGTGGTTTTCAGAATTTTAATAAAGTAATCCTTCCCGTTAAACCACGCATTTGGACTGGGTAATGACGATAGTCCACAGATCCCCGGGAGTCCAGCCAGCGCTCCCTTGCTGATCAGGAGGAAGAGGATGAGAAAGGGGCATTTGCATGCTTCATGGGCCCCCTGGACCTGGTTTTCCGGGAGGTGGAAAAATTTTGTCTCTCCTAGGTCCTTCACCAGTTCCTCCAAATCTGTTCTGCTGTCCAGTGACTGAGCCAAATCAAATGCCATAACACAATAGTCAGGGCAGATCATACATGGCATCAGAAATGAAGGCTGTAGCTGACTCCAAGAGAGAAGTAGTATCATCAGGCGGAAGAGACTGAATCTACTGGAGCAGGGCTCAAGAAGTCAAGCTGGTGCATACTCCCAGTTTTAGAATAGCTGCCACAGTGGCAAACTGGCTCTTCAGCAGGGAATCAACCTTGCGGTCCAGATCATCATAAGAACATAAGAAATCCCATACTGGGTCAGACCAAGGTCCATCATGCCCAGTATCCTGTTTCCAACAGTGGCCAATCCAGGTCACAAGTACGTGGCAGGTACCCAAAAGTCCACAGCTTCCACAATGCTCGTCCTGGGGTAAGCAGTAAATTTCCCTGGTCCTCTTTAAAATTGTCTTATGGACCTTTCCTCCATGAACTTGTCCAAACCTTTTTAAAACCCAGCTACACTAACAGTTTTTACTACAACTTCTGGTAACGAATTCCAGAATTTGATTACACGCTGAATGAAAAAATATTTTCTCTTATTAGTCTTAAATGGGTTACATTGTAGCTTTATTGCGTGTCCTCTAGTCTTTCTACTTTTTGATGGCATAAACAACCAATCTACGTTAACCCGGTCCACTCCATTCATTAATTTATAGACTTCTATCATATCTCCCTTCAGCTTAAAACTTTCCTCATAGGGGTATCCTTCCATCCCCTTTACCATTTTGGTGGCTCTTCACTGTACCTTTTCTAATTACGCTTTCTTCAGGAACAAGCAGGAAGTCAGTCCTCACATATGGGTGACTGGCACCGACGGAGCCCGTGCGGAGCATTTCCCCAGTTTTCAAAGAAAGCCTTTCAGAATGCCACCACACATGCGTGGTCCCCTTCCTGCACAAAGGTGCTATCTTACTCATTCTCCCTTTTTTCCGGGGAGCCCTTCGGACATGCGTCTTGTCCCCGGAAAATGTTTTTCTCTGTTTCCAACTGATTTATCTTTTACCAGTCCTTGCCGGTCCTCTTCCCGCCTCTGCTTCGGCCCTGGTCTCAGGGGTTTTTCTTTTTTACCTTTTTTTTGTTTTTACCGCGCTTTGCGCCCTTTTTAACCACTGGCCTCGTCAAGGCTCTTCTATCTCACAGGGGTTCTTTTTGCCTCAATGGCCTCTGGTTTTAAGAAATGTGATAGATGCTCCAAAAACATTTCGCTCATGGACACCCATTACTGTTGTCTCGGGTGTCTAGGAGCCGACCATGACCCGGAGTTATGCTTCCTCTGTAAGAAGATGTCCTCCAAGGCCATCCAGAGTTGTAAGCAGAAGCTGGATGATCTCTTCCATGAGGCAGCCTCAGTATCCCCAGTAGCCTCCCGTTCTTCGGCACTGCAAGCTCCAGAGTCTTCCAAGGCTCCTCCCTGGGCCCAGCGGCACTCTGACCAGGGGTTGTCTGAATGCGAGTGGAAGAAGAAGGCGGCCTCGAGGACTCTGTTGGGGGCACCAGAGAAGCAAGAGAGGTTATGCGCCCGGTCTCTCAGCCCCCCTTGGCAGTCTTTCGAGTTGGAGAGGGACCAGCCCAGTAAGGTACCTCAAACCGATATGGAGGCCTCTGGCAAAGGCACCCGCTCTCCCGAGGGTCGTCCCTGTGAGGACCCACTCTCCTCCTTGACACCCGACCTGGTCACCCCGGCGTCGGTGTCACAGGGCACCACTCCCGAGTGTGAGCCCTGGATGCTGACCTTGGAATGCAGCGTTTCTGCGTTTCTCGCTACCCAGCAGGTGCTGATGCCTGGCCCTGCCCTGCCGGCATGCGCCTCAAAACCACAGGGACTTCAACCTCAGACGCCCTGGGCCGCCGTTGTGAACTCCGAGAGCCAGAAGCCTTGTGAAGATCCTCGGTGTGGGTCTCAATCTCCATCCCGTTCCTTGGGCACAAGATCTTCACGGATGAGCACGTCCAACAGAGATCTCCCCGGAGACTCGGCCCCACCAAGACCACCCCTCTGACCCCTCCCCGCCGACCCAGAGGCAGCAGTCACCTTTCGAGGACACCTCCTTCCTGGAGTTCGTCTGGGACATAGTGCAGGCCCTAGTGCTTGCCACTGAGTCGAAGGAGGAGCTCGATATTCTGCAATATAAAGCTCCGCCAAGAGAGGCTCTCTCGGTACTGGTTCCTCACATTCTGAAGTGCCTCCTACTCCACATGTGGAAGACACCGGCCTCTGTCCCGATTGTGAGCAAGTGCCTAGACACTATGTATAAGGTCCAGCGAGGTCAGGGGTTCCAGTAAGCCCATCTTCCCCTCATCTTGATGGTGTTTGAATCGGCAACATTGAAGCTAAAGAGCCCAAAGACTCATTCATCAGTCACGCTGGAGAGAGAGTCTCGTACCCTCGATGCCTTTGGGCGCAAGGCTTACCAGGGCTCCATGTTGTCATGCCGCATCCAAGTTTACCAATTATACATTGGGAGGTTCCTTCGTGATCTCGCTAGGGAGCTTGGAGGCTTTGCGATGGGCCTTGACAAAGACCATCTCCAATGTTTTCAGGCCCTCTCAAAGTCCGTCGGGGAATGCTCAAAGTACCTCTCGCGAGCAGCGTACGATGGCTCCGAGTCTTCTGCCTGGGTGCCGGCGGCTGGTATCGGAGCCCACGGGCAGGCTTGGCTCCAGTCCTCGGACCTGGAACAGTGGGTCCAGGAGAAGCTTCTGGATGTCCCTTGCCTCAGGAAGCAGCTATTTGGCAAGCTCATGGAGGACAAGGCTGCGGAGATCGAGACTGAGTACTTGATCGTACTTACCTCTCCTGGAAAACTTTCTCCCTCCCCAAGAAGAAGCAGCAGAGCAAGAAGCCTTTCTTCCAATGAAAGGGGCTGCCATACAGGGGCTACCCGGCCTATCCGCTGCATTCACCTCCGTTCAGGGCGGCCAGGGCAAGTTCATGGCCCTCGCAAGCCGAAGGGCCCCAAGACCCAACCCCCGGCTCTGGCTCAACCAGCCTCGGGATTTTGTCGCTATCAGCATAGCCTTTTGTCCTCTGGCAGGGCGGCTATCCATTGGGGGGCATCTGGTCCATTTTTCCAACAGGTGGGAGTCCACCTCCACCGATGCCTGGGTTCTCCAGGTCGTTTGGGAGTGCTATCACTTCCATCTGGACCAGGCACCTCCTCCGTACCTTCCCGGGGAACCACGTTGGCTTCCCCAGCACCAGACCCTTCTGAGTCAGGAGCTCACAAGTCTCCTCTAGGACAGCATGGTAGAATCAGTCCCACCGCAACTCTGAGGATGGGGGTTTTACTCCTGATACTTCCTCGTCCCGAAGTGGAAAGGGGGCCTTCGGCCCATCCTCGACCTGTGGAACCTGTAAGACGGCTGCCTGGGTGAGAATCTTCACAGTCTTGACAATGCATATATTTATATGATTTTTGCAAGGTATTGTGGGTAATGTAGTTCATTCACACCAGACACAGCTGCTGACAATAATTTAGTTGTGCACAAGTGTTAAAGCCAATAAGATACTTCTTTATTTATGGGGTTATTTCTCCCAGCACAGATATGCTTGGTAGCACATAAATTAGATTACTTGTTTGCAGTGTTTAACTTGGTAAAACAAAGTCAAAAATCAAAATCAGGAAAACAACCTTCAAACTTGTCAGGCAATTAGCTAATGTTTTCTTAGCATATCTCTAACAAATGAAAAGCCACAAAGAAAGAAATAAACTGTTCTTGTAAGGTTAACTTCTGATTACTTTCCACACAGATCCAGAAGTAATTCTCTCCTAGCTCACAAGCAATTAGGTGCAGCTCAATTGCTATCAGTTATCCAGCTGAAACCCTTTAGCAGGCTGGCTTTCTACTGTGTGAGTCAAATCCTGCTTCAGGAGCTTTTCTTAGTGGAATAAAGAACAAATTTATATTTTCTTTGTGATGGCTGCTGTGCTTTATCACAGAAAGTTACCAACGGAGTTTGGATAGAGAGCAGTCCATATAAACAATATCTTGATCTGCTATTATTTCCCCTTCATCAACAAGCATAGGGTCACTATCATGAATTGGCACAGATGAATCTTTCAATGGAGCACTTTCAGGAGAACACTTATTTCCCTGCTGTCTTTCAAGGTTATAGCTAAGGCATAGATCAGTGTTCATACCTGAGCTTCCATTGTTGCTATAGTTCCTCTCTATATAGCCTGGCCAGTATGTAGTCCAGTTCTTATGTCCAGCCTTCCAATCTAGATCCCTGGACACTGGATCTCTCCTCACATACCTTCTGGCATAGGCCTTAGAGTCCCTTCCACGTGCAGCTGTCTCCCTCACAGGTAGCCTCTGGTGATTCCTTGTTCTGCAGCACCATTCCTCTGGCTTTCCCCAGTCCAATGGTCTATGCTGGCCCTTGGAATACCTCCCAGTATACGTACTGCCTTGGACTCTTCTAGACCTCTCAAAGGCTTTTCTCCTCTTCCTTCCAGAGGGTTTCTTTCCTTCTCTATCCGTCCGGTTTGGCTTCTGCTTCTGCTGATCCTTCAGATGAAACTGATGATCAAACTCAAGCTGATTCTCAGGATACTGAGGACAATTCTCTGAATATCCAAGGTGATCATGAAGCTGGTCATCTGTAGAATAAACTCTACTCTTATTCTGCTTGGATGAGTGCTCCTCCCTAACACAGCGCAGCTGTGCTGAATCAAGCCCTGCCCTTTGCAATGAGTGCTTGGGGATTACCTCATAGCCCTTTTGATTGAACACACGTTTTCTCACTTCAGCTCCTCTTATGGCTGTTGGAAACCTGGTGCATTCTGGGACTGGTAGTCTTTTATGGCAAAATTCTGTTTTCTCATTTCTACCAGCACTGACAGGTTGCTTGTTCAGAGACACTTCACCTTTTCTATAGCCCCTTCCTGAGCTATGATAAGCTTCCTTATCACAAACCTCAACAAGTTCCTGGTGCAGGAGAAGTTTAAGATGCTCTCCCTTGGAACATTACTGCCCTACCTCCAGCAGGGCGATTGGCTATGCTCCTTAGGCTTAAAGAATGCTTACGCTCACATCCTCATCCATCCCAAACACAAAAAGTACCCCTACTTTATGTTTCAGGGAAACCATTACCAGTACAGGGTACTTCCCTTCCACCCCATGGGTCTTCACGAAGTGCCTGGCCATGGCTGCAGCCCATATGCGGCTGCAGGGCATTTTTGTCTATCCATATCTAGACGACTGGCTTGTAACAGGGGGCATGGCCTCTGAAGCCAGAAAGGCCACGGACCGCACCATTTGCCTCCTGGAGCAATTACCCAAAGTTCCACCTCACTCCAGTTCAGTCCCTGGAGTTAATCGTGGTTCGCTTGGATACTCTTCGGACCATGGCTTTTCTTTCTCAGGACAGAGTGGACCGCCTCGTGTCCCTGGCATCCGAGGTGTGATGCCGCCTCTTCCAGCATTGGGGGACTCCGGACCTGGACCTCTTTGCCAGCTCAGAGAACTTGCAGCTTCCTCAGTTCTGCGGTCCCCTCCCGCACCCGGGCAGGGTGGCCCCCGATGCTCTCCTCATCTCGTGGGACACAGGATTGCTATATGCCTCCCCCCCCATGCCCCTCATTGCTCTCAAGGTGGACAGGGTCTCAGTGATTCTCATAGCCTTGAGGTGGCCCAGGCAGCCTTGGTTTCCCCTGCTGCTCCGTCTCTCGACGGAGTCCCTGGTCCCGTTCGGTTTCTCACCGGAGCTTCTAACGCAGGAGGGGAGTCTGCTTCTTCATCCCAATATGAGGTCCTTGTCCCTCACAGCTTGGCGGCTGAGTGGGTCGCTCTAGCCTCCTACCATCTCCCCATGGAGATCAAGGACATTCTTTTGGCCTTGCAGAAGGACTCGACGAGACACGTTTATGCCTTCAAGTGGTGTCGGTTCTCAATGTGGTGCTCGGAGCTCCGAGCGGACCCGTTTTCATGCCCTACCAGTTTGGTCTTGCAGTACCTGCTCCACCTCTCACAGTCTGGGCTGAAGTCTAACTCGGTCAGGGTTCACCTGAGTGCCATCTCAGTGAACCACCACCCCATCGAGGGCAGACCTCTTTTGGGGCTACCACGTGTCTCTCATTTCTGGTGAGGCCTGCTTCTTTCCAAGCCCCCTACCCCCCTCCTCCAGCAGAATGGGACCTCAACATTGTGGTTCTCACGCAGCTGACCAAGTCACCCTTTGAGTCCATGGCTACCTGCCCACTGCGGCACCTGTTGTAGAAGGTGGCTTTCTTGATAGCTCTCACCTCTGCCTGAAGAGTCATTGAGCTCCAGGCGCTGATGGTCGAGACACCGTATACGAGGTTCTATAGGAACCTGGTGGTCCTGCGGACTCACCCTAAGATCCATCCGAAGGTTGTTTCGGATTTTCATCTCAATCAAGAGATAGTGCTGCCCACTTTCTTCCCGAAGCCCCACACCAACTGGACGTTGGTGATCCTCCAAACCCTGGATTGTAAGAGGGCTCTCTCTTTCTACCTGCAGCAGACTCGGGACCACCGCAGATCCGAGCAGCTCTTCATTTCCTTTAATCCCAGGCACTTGGGGCTGGCGATCACCAAGCGTACCTTATCCATTAGGGTGGCGGACTGCATTGCCTCTGCCCAGGCCTAGGCAAGCTTTCCCCTAGAATGCTGAGTCATGGCTCACAATGTCCAAGCGATGGCGATGTCTGTCACTAGCCTGCACTTGGTGCCACTGGCAGACATCTGCCAGGCTGCCACCTGGTCTTCCACTCACACCTTCATGGTGCATTACTGCCTGGAGAGGGAATCCCGTCAGGACGCCACCTTCGGCAAGGCTGTACTCCATAATCGGTTTGGGGTTTAAGCAATTCCTGCCCTCCGACCCTTCTTGTTCCAGCTATAGGGAGCATGGCCATCCATGGACCTGGAATCCTTGGGCTGCCTTCGGCTTTCACTGGCAACTATTCACGGCGATGCTGTGTTTTTTCCTACAGGTCCTTGGTAGCTTGTAGCTGGGGTGTCCCATATGTGAGGACTGACTTCCTGCTTGTTCCTGGAGAAAGTGTAGTTACTCACTTGTAAAAGGTGTTCTCCATGGACAGTAGGAATCAGTCCTCACAACTCTCCCTCCTCCCCTTGGAGTTGCTGTATATATTTTTGCCATCTTCTTGAAGGGGCTACAGCTATGGCACCTGACGGAGTAAGATGGCACCTTTGGGCGGGAAGGTGTCCACGCATGTGTAGTGGCATTCCCAAAGGTTTTCTTTGAAAGCTGGGGAAATGCTTCACACGGGCTCCATCGGTTCCGATGTCACCTATATGTGAGGACTGATTCCTGCTGTCCCTGGAGAACACCTGTTACAGGTGAGTAACTACGCTATATCCTTTTTAAGATACAGTGACCAGAATTGCATATTCAAGGTGCAGTCAAACCATGCAACATATACAGAGGCATCATAATATCCTTTGTTTTATTCTCCATTCCTTTCCTTATGATTCCTAGCATTCTATTTGCTTTTTTTTACCGCTGCTGCATTCTGGGCAGAGGGTTTTAAAGTATTATCCACAATGACGCCTAAATCTTTTTCCTGGGTGGTGGTTTCTAAGGTGGTACTTTGCAATGTATAACCAAAGTTTGGGTTGTTCTTTCTTAGGTGCATAACTTTGCACTTGTCCACATAAAATTTCATCTGCCATTTGGACACCCAGTCTTCCAATTTATCAAGTTCCTCTTGCAATTTTTCACAATCCTCTTGGGTTTTAACAACTTTGAATAATTTTGTGTCATCTGCAAATTTGATCATCTCACTCGTTATTCCCATTTCCAGGTCATTTATGAATATGTTAAAAAGCAGCGGACCCAGCACAGATCTCTGGGGGGTACTCTACTATTTACCTTTCTCCATTGAGAAAACTGGCCATTTAGCCCTACTCTCTGCCTTCTATCTTTTAACCAGTTTCTGATCCACAATACTCCACTGCCTCAATCCCATGACTTTTTAATTTCGCCGAGAGTTTCTCATGAGGGACCTTGTCAAAGGCTTTCTGAAAATCCAGACATACTATATCAACTGGCTCATCTTTGTCTAATTATTTATTCATACCTTCAAAAAAATATAACAGATTAGTATGACAAGACTTTCCTTGGCTAAATTCTTTAAGGCCTATCTGACTTTCATGGGAATGGTGGTCCATCTGGTAACCACCGCGACTTGTGCATCCACCTTGGAAATGTCAAACCACTCACTGCGGTCCTCCTCTGGGAGAATGTAAATATTCTTATAGAACCTTAACCCTTTAGGCAGGGAGTCAGGCGATTCCCACTTAGATTGTATCATATCTTTGATCACCTCTGGGAATGGGAAGACAGTAGTGGATTTCCGTACCCCTTGACGAAGTGGATGTACTTTCGGCTCCTGCTCCGTGCCATAAGCATCTGCCAAGTTGAAGGCGGATGAGACCCTGTAAAACCAACATCGCTAGTTTCTCTTTCTGGAACAGATGGATCACACTGGCCTCTGCATAGTCTTCTGAAGGTGATAGGAGATCCTTCTTCACATCAGAGCCCAATACCGATTCATCTGAGTCCGAGGCAAGATCAACATCTCGGACAGCTCCCAAGTGTTCCTCATCTTCAGGGAGTGTCCCGTGCTTAGCCAAAGGCCACAGAACAGGGCTTCTGCTGCCAGCCTGCCCTGTACGAGATTGCGTCCGGGGACACCCAGAGGGACTAGGCCTTTTGCAAAAAGGAAAAGAATTCTGGGGAGGACAATCCCTACTCTGGAGGCTCTCCTCTTAGAAAAGGTTCCCCAACACCAAGGGGTATAGTCACCTTGAAGCAGGGAAGTGCAAACAATGAATAAATCCAGGAGTCAATTGCAGGGTCCAAGCCAATTTATTGTGCACAAGGCTCAGACAGTCAAGCATCAAAAAGGACTGAGCAAAGTTCTTACAGAAACATTCATTTTATACATTTCTTTTCAGTTTGATACATGCAGACTTTCTATTGGTCCCAACGCCCCCTGCATTTGTCCAATCGGAGACCCTTCCTGGGCCTAGCACCCGGTTCCCTCCTCTAGGATTGTTCTAACAATGGCACAGTTTCTAGGTATTGATACAATTCTACTGCGAGGTCGTTTCTAGCTCTAGGAATGCAAGTATTGAAACATTTCTATCATCAGAACACAAGAGAATAATAAAGGATTTATGAATTCATAAAAACTTCTTGTTAAGCAGTTTTCTCAAACTTTTACAGATCCTTGGTTTTTCTCAGCACTATTAATCTCTGGTGGGGGTGAGGACTCAGCCCTAGCTTACAGGCCTCTCATACGTTTTCAGGCTACTATAGGCCATAGCCTACCACATTCCCCCCTTTGATTATTCTCACCCGCAAGTGAGAAAGGGTGAGAATTAAATCACATATTATACTCGTGTAACAGCATCATCTTGGGGTATAGGGTAATATTGCCACATAGCTAAAACTTTCGTAGCTGCCTTCCATTCTACAGTGCTATCGATAACTGAAGTTATCATACGTAAGCAAAGGGGTAATAGGCATGGGAGCAACAAGCATACAATTAACATGAATAATACCATAAACACAAGGGTCTTCAGACCACCTAACCATGAAAATGCTGAACCAAACCACCCATCAAGCTTCAGCCCATGCCAGGTCTGGATAGGCACATATGTTTGTCTTCACATTTGAGTAGCTATATCTTCAACAACTTGTCCAATATTGTCAACCTGCAAACAGTTAGTTAAATTCAATTTTCCACATACTCCACCTTCAGCTGCTAACAAATAATCTAGAGCTAAACGATTCTGATAAATAGCTGTGCACATTTGTGTACTTTGCTTAGCTAAAAGAGTTAGTGCTTTACTAGTTTCATTTGTTATTATTTCAACAACAGCTTGTAAGTGTATAATACGATTTATCATGTATACAGGACTGCGGTATCCCCATGTCCCATCTTGTGTCCAAGTGGCGGGTCCGTAGTATGAAATGATTCTCTCAGGTGGCCACTCCTCATCATCCCATTTGTCCCACTGACCTATTTTCAAGACCTCTCGTTTCTGTCAACTCTTGTACACAGGGAAACCCAGTTGTTCTCCATGGGAAATGGGCAGAAGAAGGAAGGTCGTATAGTTCCCAATACACAGGCTCCTCCCCAATGGTGAGGAAGCTTAGCATATGCTCGAGTTCCACAAATCCAATATAGTCCGGGTGGAGCTTGCCAGGTACTATGGAACGCCAGATTAGTCCAGATTTTGGCAAGAGTAGGAAAGAGGACTAAAGGGTTGGAGGGCTCTGGAGTGTTTACTTCCGACCATCATGGCATAGTTCAAAGCAGGATTAAATATAAATCTCTAATGATCACATTTAAACTGCTAATGAATATAGCCCCATCATACCTCACATCCTTGATTAACGTTCCATCTAATGAAAGAGTAAGAAGAGGATGCACTCAAAGTTCCATCTGACTACTGTAAAACAAACTGTTCCACAAGTAATAGGGCATTTTCATACTCTGCTCCTATACTCTGGAACTCCCTCCCTGAGAAATTAAGAACAATCAAGGGAAATTAAACACACCTGTTTCTTCAACACTTTGGATATTCAATAGACCAAAATAATACTGATCCAACTTAACAATGATATATTCATATACCCCCTCACTTCAACCTCCCCTAACCAATATTATCTATACAATAGGAGATCTCATAATATTCATTGAAGCATGATGAAAGCAAAAAACCTGCATAAATACTGATTCCAATTTGTATTCACTGTAAATACTGTAATATATGTTCATTGTAAATATTTAATGAGAAGATCTTTGTAACACCTATGTTAAATGTTTATTGTATCTAGTTTTATTCATTGTAAACCACCCTTGATGCCTGGAAGGGCTGGTATAGAAAAAATACTTAATGTCCTATTGTGGATTGGAAACCAGTTGAGAGACAGAAAACAGAATAGAGTAAAATGGTCAGTCTTTACAATGGAGGGAGGTGAATAGTGGGATCTGTACTGGGAATGGAGCTTTTTAACATTTTTATAAACGAATTGGGAACAAACAACAAAATGATTACGTTTGCAGATGACACAAATTATTCAAAGTTATTAAATCACAGGCAGATTATCAGAAGTTGCAGGAGGAACTTGTGAAGCTGGGCATTCAAAGGACATATGAAATTTAATGTGGACAAATGAAAAGTAATGCATATTGGGAAGAATAACCCAAACTATAGCTACGTAGATTTCACATTAAGGGTCACCACCCAGGAAAAGGATCTAGGTGACATCATGGACAATACTGAATGTTGAAATCTTCTGTTCAATGTGTGGCGGCGGCCAAAAAGCAAACAATGTTAGGAATCATTAGGAAAGCAATAGAGAATAAAACAAAGAATATCATAATGCCTCTGTATTGGTCCATGGTGCAACTGCACCTTGAGTATTGTGTACAATTCTGGTCTCTGTATCTTAAAAAAGATATAGTGACACTAGAAAACGTACAGAGAAGGACAACCAAAATGATAAAAGGGATGGAATGACTCTCCTAGGAGAAAGGCTAATGAAGTTAGGGTTCTCCAGCTTGGAGAAGAGGTTTATGGGAGATATGTTAAAGGTCTATAAAATCGTGAGTGAAATGAAATGGGTAGGCGCAAATTGACTGTTTTCTCTTTCAAAAAGTACAGAGACTAGGGAACACATCATGAAGTTTGTAAAAGGGGGTGCTTGTTATGAAGGTACCATCACCTTGGCAAGTATGTAAATTAACTGTCTTGCAAAGGATTGTGGTTATTGAAGTCCATTCATACAAAGCTTGCCTTTTAAATAAATGAAGAAACTTGTAGTTGGTCGAGTGTAAGGCAAAAATTAGAGTTTATTTATGGGGTGAATATTCCATACACAGATATACTTGGTAACATCATCCAAATAACTTCTCCAGGGTTTATTCAACATAAACAAGGCAACTGAAAAGCTTATGTAAATAAGTATCAAAGTCCTTTATGGAACAGAAAGGCTTTCTTACAGCCACTGCTATCACTTTGTAGCAGTGCTGAGGTGGAAACAAACCGAAAAGGAAAAACTTCTTTATACAAAAAAACCCAGCTCTCTTTATCCACACAGAAAAGAACTTTTACATTCCACATGTGCTTGGCTTGTGTTGTCTCTGCTCTACCATCAGGTGACAATCCAAATGCAATCAACAGCTTGTTCTCAGCACACGGGCAAACTTCCCCAAAAGCTTTCTCTCTCTAAGAGAACTTTCTGGGGAGCCAATAATTAGAATGTTTCCTTTTGATGTTTGCTCTTATTTGGAGGATTTTTCTAAACTAACAACCTACACAAGGAACAGTCCATACAAACATTCTCTTCATCAGACATTAAACCTTGCTCCTGGAATTGCATGGGTTCAATTTCACTGACTGACTCAGAGGGCTTTATTAACTGACCTCTATACGGAGAGAAACTGTTTCCTTGCTGTTTGCAATGCTCAGAGCTAGAGAAACGTTCACAGTTCATACCTGAATCCAGGCTGGCATCAAGCTGATTCCTTTGGTATTCTGGCCAGTATGCAATAGAGCTTCGGTGTCCTATCCTCCAGTTATTATCACTGGACCTCAGGGCCGTTTCTCCATACGTCCTCCAAGAGGTATTTGGGCTCCTTTTCTCCTTAGCTGCAGCAGTATTCCTTCTAGGTGCTGCTTGAGGGTCCCTGGCTGTGGATCTCCAGACCTCTGGCTTTCTCCAGTCCTCTGAAGGTTGTTTCCCCCAGGAATCTCTCCAGGCATACATACTTCTCTGAGCTTCTCTCTTGGACCGTCTGCTTCCTTGTCCTTGTTCCTTCAGGTTCCGGTTGTTCCTGTTCCTCCTGTTGTCGTCCTGGTTCTTCTTCTCATCCTTCTTCTGGTTCTCTCTTCCTGAAGATTCCTTTCTAGTTTTAAAGGGCTTAGATTGCAACTCCTCCCTTGCATACTTCAGGTGTTGTGGATTAAGCTCTCTCCTAGAAGGTGACTGATTAGGGATGACATAATGGTTCTCTGATTAGACTCATGCTTTTCCACTTTAGCTCCTCTAGGGGCTTTCTGCAAACTGATGCATCCTGGAACATGTAGTCTTTTAGGGAAACAAGCTGTCTTATTTCTCTGACCTGCCAGCACAGGTCCCTTGATCAGAGTAAATTCCCCTCTTTTGTCCTTACTCCCTGAGCTTTGATAAGCTTCCTTATCACAAGTTACAAAGTAGTATACTTAAAAGAAACAGAGTGCGAATGTTGAGCCCCTCACATTGGTCCTCAAATATATGCCAGACATGCACGTAGGCCACTTACATCAACTTCCTGTGGGACTGTAGCAAGGTATCAATAACTTGGGGAGAGTGAACTCTTTGCCTCACCTGAGCCCTCTCAATAGCCAAGCCATAAGTGAGAACAGACCCATGTCTGGCATCCGCACTGGCTCCTGGTTGAGCAGATCCACTTCCACAAGCAGGCGAAGTGCCTCCACCACCAGTAGCCGCACAAGGTCCGCATACCAGGGACGTTGCAGCCAGTCTGGAGCAATAAACATCATCTTCCACCAATGAGACTCTATCCAGTGTAGGATGTGTCCTAACAGCGGCCGGGGGGGGGGGGGAGGGGAGAAGACTTATAGCAGGGCAGCCTTCAGCTGGGGTTGCACTAGGGCATCCAGTCCCTCAGACATGTGCATCCTGCACTGGCTGAAGAAGCGTTTGGCTTTGGCATTTGCCTGGGTCGCCATCAAGTCCATCACTGGCTGCCCCCAGCGAGCCACTACTCGCTGGAATGCCATCTGTGACAACAACCACTCCCCAAGTTCCAGAGAGGTGCGATTTAGATAATCTGCTTGGACATTGTCCTTTCCAGCCACATGGGAAGCTGAGAGTGCCAGCAAGTGGGCCTCTGCCCGCTGTAGCAACGGGATGGCCTCCGCCACAACTGTCATGCTCCAGATGCTGCCTTGCTGGTTGATTTAATCCACCATCGTTGCGTTGTCTGACAGCACTCTCACCGCTCTGTGGCGGAACAGCAGCAGGAACTCCAGCAAGGCCAGCTGCACTGCTCATGTCTCCAGGCGGTTGATTCTCCACAGTCCATTGACCCTGAGCCACCTGAGACAAAGTCTGCCCCAGCCCGTGATTGTTTTAATTCAACTTCAGGACCACACTGACACCCATTTTCCGCTTAACATTCAGCAATATGGCTTTAGGCTTTAACAGGGAGTTGAAACATTGCTAGCTGCCCTTACAGACAATATTGTTAAAGGCCTAGACAACCTTAAGTCAGGGTTTATCCTAATCTTTTTGGACGTCAAAGTGGCTTTTGACTCTGTTCCTCATGATTTACTCATTCAGCATCTACATCTACTGGGCCTAAGAGATACCACTTTGGGATGGTTTAAATCTTATCTTGAAAATTGACAATTACAAGTTAAAATTGGCTCTGAAAAATCATCAGTATATGCATAGCAGCAGGGAGTCCCATAGGGTTCTGCCTTATCCTTCTTACTATTCAACATATTCCTTCAACCTTTATGTTCAATCATAGAGGAACGCATTATCTTTTACCACCTATATGCTGATGATGTCATGTTATATTCTCCAATTGACATTAATTACCCAAACATCTCTTCTCTAAAAGAGTGTTTCAGTGCTGTTACTATCTGGCTTATAGAGCAAAACTTAGCTATTAACTATAAAAAGACTGAGGTTCTCTACATTTCTAAGGACATTAACTTCACTCCACCTCCCTACATCACTATTGATGGCACTCAGCTTCAAATGAAATCGGAACTATGATAGCTTGGTATTACTATTGATCAGCGTTTCTCCCTTGCTTCTCACATAAATCACATTGTAAGAAATATCTACTATAAACTCAAGAGCATTCAACACCTACGGCTGCTTCTGGAGCCGCATGATTTTTGTTCTGTTCTGCAGGCCCTCATTTTCCCACACATTGATTTTTGCAGTCCCTTGCTACAAGGCTTTCCTAGCTACATTATTCATCCTCTTTAACTTGCAATGAACACAGCTGCTCGGCTCCTTTGCAATGCTTCCAGATTTGAGCATGTTACACTTCTTTTTAAACAATTACACTGGCTACCAATTTCTCAGCGTATTCAAGTCTCTGCTTACCACTTTTAAAGTTTATCATAACTTGTCTGCTCTTTATCTTCAAACTCTCATTCAGAAAACACTTGATAATAGGAGTAGGAGGTCAATTTCTCTCAACTCTCTACATGTACCTTCGGCTTACTCCAAAGTCAGCTTTGCATCAAGAAGAGCTTTCTCTTTCTTTGCACCCACTCTTTGGAATATGCTCCCATATGAACTCCACGCCATCAATGATTTACTAGACTTCAAAAGACAACTTAAGAAATTCCTATTTAATGAACAGGTCTCAAATGTTTCAATTTAATTCTCAGATTAGATTTTTCTATTATGCCTTTACTGTAATTTTTGTTTTTTCCTTTCTTTTAATTTTTGTTCCATGTAAGCCTTTTGGTATGTTGTTTACTGCAAACTGCTTAGACTTAGATTTGCGGTATATAAAATTAGCTAAATTTAGAACTCAGCAGAGAGCTTCTAGTTTAAATTTAATAGTCAGAGCCTAGTAGCAGCAAAGAGCTTTTAGTTTAATTTAAAACACAGCAGAGAGCTTCTAGCTTAAATTTAATACTCAGTCAGGGCCTGGCATCAGCAAAGAGCTTTAATTTAAATCAAATCAGAGTATAACTTAGCATAAAAAGAAAAACAGGGTCAGTATTCTTTGAGCAATAAATTATTTCTAGAGACCTTTACAAAGAGGCTTTCTAGATAGAGGGCAAGAGACCTGTTAAATTGTTTTAAATAGATGTTAAAGCCAAGTGACAGATTAAAGGGCCATTTTGAAACACTCCCTCTATCCAAGCAAGGGCTGTATGAATCACCCAAGAAATTGGTCACAGATTACCTCAGAAGCACAGGCATAAATAGTTCAACCAGAGCTCTATGATTCTTAGTCTTGAAGGATTACAAAAAGGAACTGCTACTTCTGGAGAGAGATCTGGGAATTTTTCTAAATCTTGGTGAAAAAGGAATTCTTTAGATTAAAGCTGATTAATCTGTGAATCCAGTGTATTTGTTAAATCAGTCAGGGTCTAGTATCAGCAAGCAGCTTTTAGTTAAATTAAAAACTCAACAAGTAGCTTTCTGGTTAAATTTAGAACCCAAGACTCCCTCATTCCAAGCAAGGACTGTGTGAATCACTGAGGAAATTGATCACAGATTACCTTAGAAGTACAGGACAGGGTACTGTGTAGCAGCCAGTTTTTAATAAGTCTTCTTTCACTCCCTCCCTCCCTCCCCAACACCCACCCAACCCTGGGATACTTGTAGCTTTATCAGTGCTTAGATCTCTTAAAGGAAAGGAGGTGCCATATTCACTCTCAGGTGTAGCTGTTTATCCTCATCAGGCATATATTAAGGATCTGAGATTAATTAAGCTTCAGGTGAACAAAATACATTAAACATATTAGGTATAGTTTTATTAGTATAAGTATCCCTAGCAACTCTTAGTAAATAAAGAACTTAAATATCTAAACACAACCTTAAAACTAAGATGCAGACAGCAGTCCAGCAGCAAGATGGGGGTTTTCCAGTCTTTTGCACTGAGTGTCACATGTATGATTTTCTCCCAGTTGGTGAGGGGTCTTACACGTGCACTAAGTGCAAGGAGCTCTTTGCTCTCAGGGAACGAGTCTGATCTCTGGAGGCTCGAGTAGCAGACTTGGAGGACATAAGGAAGACAGAGAGGTACATAGACGAGACCTACAGGGATATAGTACTGAAGTCCCACCTCCAGTCTGGCAGCATCCCTGTTGCCATGGAGGAGAGAGGTCATGTGATCCTGTAGCAAGGACCTGTCCTCCAGGAGATGTACAACCCTTTTGCACTGAGGAGGTTTCTCCAGGGCCATGTGCCCACGAGGGAAGGGTTAGGACAGCCGTTATAGTTGATGATTCGATCATTAGGCATGTAGACAGTTGTGTGGTTGGTGGACGTCAGGATCGCCTGGTAATATGCCTGCCTGGTGCGATGGTAGCAGACCTCATCCGCCACCTAGACAAGATCTTAGATAGTGCTGGGGAGGAGTCTGCTGTCTTGGTACATGTTGGTACCAATGACATAGAAAAGTGTGGTAGGGAGGTTATGGAGACTAAATTTAGGCTTTTAGGTAAAAAGGTGAAGTCCAGATCTTCCAGGGTAGCATTCTTTGAAATGCTTCCCGTTCCATGTACAGGACCCAAAAGACAGGCTCTGGAGTCTCAATGCGTGGGTGAGACAATGGTGCAAGGATGAGGGTTTTGGATTAGTTAGGAACTGGGGAACATTCTGGGGAAAGAAGGGGCTCTTCCGAAGGGATGGGCTCCACCTTAACAGGAATGGAACCAGGCTACTGGCATTAACCTTTAAAAAGGAGATAGAGCAGCTTTTAAAATAGATAATAGGGGAAAGCAGACAGTCACCCAAGCACGCATGGTTTGGAACAATGTATCCTTGAGCAAAAGATTGACATTTGGGCATTTCAGTAGAAAGGTTTCAATAAAGATAAAAGTAGCCCAAATGCCGTGCGTACAGAGCAGATAGAGCTTAAAGATTCCAAATTACCCCTGCCTACCGATATCCAGATTAATATGAATAAAATACAGCCTCTAAAATGCTGGTATGCAAATGCTAGAAGTTTAAAAAATAAGATGGGAGTGTTAGAATATATAACACTAAATTAGAGGTTAGATATGACTGGTATCTTAGAGACATGGTGGAAGGAGGACAAACAGTGGGACACTGTGATACCTGGGTACCAACTATATCGTAATGATAGAGAAGATCAAACTGATGCAGGGACTGAGCTCTATGTTAGAGAGGGCACTGAGACACAAAGGATTAAATTTTTGCAGGAAACAAAATTCACTGTAGAATCTCTATGGATTGAAATTCCATGTAAAAAGGGGAAGGGGGAGGCGATGGCAATGGGGGTGTCTATCGACTGCATGGGCAGAATGAACAAATGGATGATGAAATGCTCAAAGAAATCAGGAAAGCTAACAGAAGTTACAACACAGTAATAATAATGGGTGATTTCAATTACCCCGATATCGAATGGGTCAGTGTCATGGAAGGACATGCTAGGGAGATAAAGTTTCTTGATGAAATAAATGACTGCTTCTTGAAGTAGCTGGTTCATGAACCGACCAGAGGGGAATCCATTTTGGACCTAGTCCTTAGTGAAACACAAGATCTGGTACAAGAGATAAGGGTGTTGGGGCCACTTGGCAA
The DNA here is from genome assembly GCA_033557465.1 of Ichthyophis bannanicus. Lineage (NCBI taxonomy): Eukaryota > Metazoa > Chordata > Amphibia > Gymnophiona > Ichthyophiidae > Ichthyophis > Ichthyophis bannanicus. The sequence continues at coordinate 588,665,935 of CM066033.1, read as the reverse complement.
TAGTGATCATAGCATGATCGTGTTTGATTTAATTAATGAAGGAAAGATGGTAAGGAAATCCACAGTACTACCTTTTAACTTTCAAAAGGAGACTATGATAAAATGAGGAAAATAGTTAAGAAAAAACTAAAAGGAACAGTTGCAAAGGTTAAAGATTTACATCAAGCATGGATGTTGTTTACAATCTTGGAAGCCCAGACCAGCTGTATTCCACGTTTTAAGAAAAGTGGAAGGAAGTCCAAAAAACTGCCAGCATGATTTAAAAGTGAGGTCAGAGAGGCTATTGTTGCCAAAAAGGCATCTTTCAGGAAATGGAATAAGGAGCCAAATGACGAAAACTGGAAACACAAGCTCAGTTAGATGTAAGTCATTGATAAGGCAGGCAAAGAGAGAATTTGAGAAGCTTGATGTGGAAGCAAAAACGCATAATAAAGACTTTTTCAAGTACATTCATAGCAAACAACCTGTGAGAGTCAGTTGGACCATTAGATGATAGAGGAGTAAACAGGGCACTAAGAGGGAACAAGGTCATAGTGGAGAGACTGCTTTGGTCTTTACTGAGGAAGATTTAGGAATGTTACCCTTGACTGAAATGGTATTTAAAGGAAATGCTGTGGAAGAATTGAAAGAAATATTGATATACCAGGAAGATGTATTACAACTATTTGATAAACTGAAGAGTAGCAAATCATCTGGAGAGGATGGTATATATCCAAGGGTTTTGAAAGAACTGAAATATGAGGTTGCAGACCTACTATTAGTAATCTGTGAACTATCATTAAAATCATCTCTAATACCTGAAGATTGGAAGATGGCCAATGTAACGCCAATTTTTAAAAAGGGTTCCAGGGGTGATCTGAGAAACTACAGACCAGTGAGCCTGATGTCAATACCAGGAAAAATGGTGGAAACCATCATAAAGAACAACATTACTGAACATGTAGATAGTCATGGCTTAATGGGAGACAGTTAACATGGCTTTAGCCAAGGACGGTCTTGTCTTACTAATCTGTTATGTTCTTTTGAAGGTGTGAATAAATAGGTAGACAAAGGTGAGTCGGTTGATATAGTGTATCTGGACTTTCAGAAAGCCTTTGACAAGGTCCCTCATCAGAGACTTTTGGCAAAATTAAAAAGTCATGGGATAGGAGGCAGTGTACTATTATGGATCAGGAACTGGTTAAAAGACAGAAAGCAGAGGGTGGGGCTAAATGGCCAACTTTCCCAATCGAGAAAGGTGAATAGTGGAGTACCGCAGGGATCTGTGCTGGTTCCACTGCTTTTTAACATATTCATAAATGACCTGGAAATGGGAACAACAAGTGAGGTTATCAGATTTGAAAATGACACAAAACTATTCAAAATTGTTAAAACCCATGAGGATTGTGGAAAATTGTAAGAGGATCTTCATAAATTGAAAGACTGGGCATCCAAATGGCAGATGAAATTTAATGTGGACAAGTGCAAACTTATGCACCTAGGGAAGAACAACCCAAACTATGGTTACACGATGCAAGGTTCCACATTAGGAACCACAACCCAGAAAAAAGATTTAGGTGTCATCGTGGATAACACGTTAAAACTCTCCGCCCAGTGTGCAGTGGCGGCCAAGAGAGCAAATAAAATGCTAGGTATCATAAGGAAAGGAATGGAGAATAAAACAAAGGATATTATAATGCCTCTGTATTGTTCCATGGTGCGACCGCACCTTGAATTTTGTATGCAATTCTGGTCGCCGTATCTTAAAAAGGATATAGCATTATTAGAGAAGGTACAGAGAAGAGGCACCAAAATGGTAAAGGGGATGGAAGGATACCCCTATAAAGAGAGGCTAAAAAGGTTAGGCTCTTCAACCTTGAAAAGAGACGGCTGAGGGGAGATATGATAGAGGTCTATAAATTAATGAATGGAGTGGAACGGATAAACGTAGATCAATTGTTTACGCCATAAAAATATAGAAAGACTAGGGAGCATGCAATGAAGCTACAGGGTAACTTATTTAAGACTAATAAGAGAAAACATTTTTTCACTGAACGTGTAATCAAACTCTACTACTCTGGAGGATGTAGTAAAAGCTGTTAGTGTAGCCGGGTTTAAAAAAGGTTTGGACAAGTTCCTGGAGGAAAGGTCCATAAACCATTATTAACCTTTTTCCTGGCACTACCACAAAAACACTATTTATTTCTTAGCAGTGTTCTTTTTCTTACTACATGTAATAACTGCAAGACGTAAGTATAGTGTCAATAGATTCAGAGTTTGTCTCTGTAGTTTTTTATCTATATTCCGATACAGGAACATTGCCAAGAAATTGTACGTTCAACCCATGCAAGAGAACATTCTACTAGAACGCAGAAATAACAGATAAATCAAGCAAATACTAGTGACTAATGCTACAGTATGCATGTCTGTCACTTGTGGTAGTCCACAAGGCAAGTTTTGCCCTTATCGGAGTGAAGCCGGGCCTTGCAGACCCTGCACATGACCGTAGTGATCTTCGAACACATGCGACAGCGTCCCTGCGTGAAGCTGATGCATTTATGAAGTGACTCCTGTGCCTGCCGGACATCTTTTGGCAAGTTGGCTACGTGATTTGATCTGATTGAATGTTCCTGAATGGCAGTGCCCTTCAAGAGACACAAAGTGATGTCACGTCTGAATGTCAGATGATCCATGTCACTTCCATGAAGGTGACAGTGTATTTTCCAAGCAGCCACGACAGATACGTTGAGGACGTTTGTGAATAGTGGCCACCACCATTTCTTTCCATGCACAGATGGCCTGTAGCTTCCTAAGAGCCTGTCCATGAGATCCACTCCACCCATTCCAGGGTTGAGACACAGCAACATCTGATGTACCCTTGACTCGGCGACGTGCGGTTTGAAGTGGGTCATGTGTGAGATTGTTGCTGGCAATGCAGACAACAGAATTGTCATGCCACTTTGCTACACAGACTGACCCATCACATAGGTAATCATAGTCTCCTCGTTGGCCACTCTTCTTCATGTCCTTTGTACTTCAAAGTTCTTTGTGTGCTCTGCCAGTTCTCAGTTCCCGAATGGTTCCTGTAGCTGCAACATTTCTCTCTGCGAGTGACTTGATCAGTGCGTAACTTGTAAAAAAATTATCGAAGAATAGGTGGTGACAAATTACATCTGAATGCTTTTCAATAACATCAACCATATGGTTTATGACCCTGGAGCCCAGAGGTTCCATCGAATGCGTAGAACTTTCTCGTCCGGTGTACAGCTTAATGTTGTAAGGGTAGCCGTCGATGCCACACATACACCACCACTTAAAACCAAATCTAATTGGTTTTCCTCTTATAAACATTTTCATGCTGTGGCGGCCAAAGTTCGGAGTCATAGACTCGTCAATACTCAATGCATGGTGGAAAAACCCAAACTGCACCAAATTCGCGTTGACGGCAGTAATAAGTGGAGCAACCTTAGCCGTCTTGTCGCCTGCTTTGAGTTCAGCATTGTCAGCCAAGTGAAAGTATTTTTTTGATGGTCTGATACCTCTTGCTGCTCATGGCCTCATGGACAATAGGCACGCCTAGATCTTGCTGACTTGCTCCAGTAGTCTGACTCCTGTGGCAGGACGTGATAGCCAGACAACAGCAGGATTCCCAGAAAGCGACAAATTTCATCCACTGTGACTTGACTATCGTTCTTATCTCGGTTAACGTAAACGTTGCTTTCCGTTACAATTTCCGTCAGCATTTTGTCATCGAATATAAGGCTCCATTTGGAAAACGGAGAAAGCGACAACAGAACAGGAAAACTGTCAGGTAAATGACTTGGCACCAGCGATGAAATTACCTTAGTGAACTTTGTTGATTTTTTCCATTGAATTGCCTGTTTCTGCTTCAGATTTACACTTTTTTGCTGGAGGGCTGCTTTCATCTTCACTACTAACACTCTCATCTTCGTCTGTCTCCTCTGCTATCACTTCTAGTTCGCCAGCAGTTTCAAAGGGGTCATCATTGTTCAAATTGTCAGGAACATCTTCGACATCACTGTCAGCAGCAGAATCACCTGCAGACGGTGGCAACACAATGATGGTTGTTGGACGAGTTAAACGTTCCCACAGTTGACATAGCATCTTGGAATGTAACTGCCTGATGAATTTTGCTACGTCTGGTGCCATAGAAGCTTTTTGTATCCACTGTTTATCAAAACTGAAGGGATTATCTGAAAACAATGCGCATTGGCAATTATTAGTCAACTTTTGGATAATCCTGGCAGTGTTCCTATATGGGAACATGAGACATATACATAAAATTTACCCCCCATCACAAATCAAATAAAATGTGAGTGCACCTGTGCAACACAGCAGGCATGCCTCGTACACAATGATCAGCGTCAAAATGTAAAACCACCAAGTATCTCAAAATTATAACTGCTAAATTTGACTTACCCTCAAATTTTAAAAAATGTGAAACTTTAAGTGAAATTAAAACTGTTGTGCAACTGAGACCATTTAATGTTTGCACCGCTGTTAAATATGACATCACCACTTGTTCACATTCTGCAAAGAATTTTTGTATTCGAAAATCGCGTACATAAAAAATAGGTAACGCTTGTCATGTTCCCATACAGGAACATTGCCAAGAAAAAGGTTAAAGTGGACCCAGAATATCCACTGCTTGCCCCATTACAAGCATTGTGGAACCTGTGTCTTTTGGGGAAACTACTAGGTACTTGTGACCTAGATTGGAAACAGGATTCTGGGTTTGATGGACCTTGATCTGACCCAGTATGGCATATCTTATATTCTCAAAGATCGACTATTGTAATATCGTCTTTCTTGGCCTTCCTCAGTACCAGCTTCATCGACTTCAACTTATATAAAACACTGCAGTACGTATTCTCTCCCACGCTTCACATTTCGAACATGACACTCCCCTCCTAATCCATTATTTATTTATTTTATTTTATTTGGATCTTTTATACTGCCCCTTCCAGAGATCAGGGGTGATTTACAATCAACAGAACAAGTTACATGGAACAGTAGTTAAACTATTTACCAGAAGAGTAAATTAGACTTACCTGCTAATTGTTGTTCCTTAAGGAACTCTAGTCCAGTCCCGGAACCATAGAGTTTAGAATCTCCTCCAGCAGCTTTGGAAACTGAAACATGTCATCGCTTTGATGACCTCTGTATAAATAGGCTAGGACTGCCCCTCTCCATCAGCACCTATTGACAAAGCAGATTCAGCAGAGCAACAAATAAGTAGTTAAACAAATCAAACCGTAACCTCACTACCAAACAGTATTATCAAACGAACCCTGCTCACCGTTCTATTATTTTTTTTTTTTAACTAGAAGACTTGAAGCTTTAAAAACCCCATGCCGAAAAACAGCGTAATACGCTGCCTGGGAGATATGAAACACCTCCTCCGGATCAAAAAACTGCTGCGAAAGGATTCCCCATGCTCTTTTGCCTGGAACTTCCTCAGGAACCCTCTCCCACCAGAAACTACGAAAGTACTGCATTTTAACCTGCAGGCTGGGATTGCAAATGTACCGGGCGGGATCCGGGACTGGACTAGAGTTCCTTAAGGAACAACAATTAGCAGGTAAGTCTAATTTACTCTTCCTTTTCGTCCCTCTAGTCCAGTCACAGAACCATAGAGGATGTAACAGAGCAGTACTTATCAATGGGAGGGCCCTGCAAGCCCAGCCTGAAGAACCGCTGAACCAATGCACATCCCCATCAGCCCGATCAAGCCTATAATGCCTAGCAAAGGAATGCAACGAAGACCAAGTTGCCGCCTTACAAATGTCCACGGCCGGCACCATGCTGAACTCCATCCAAGACGCAGCCTGCGCCCTGGTAGAATGAGCTCGAAGACCTTCCGGCACAATCCTGCCCTTCAAAATGTAAGCAGCCGCAATCGCCTCCTTCAACCACCTGGAAATAGAGGACTTTGCCGCCACCTCTCCCTTCCGCGGACCTCCAAAAGCTACAAACAACCTGTCTGACTTACGGAAGGACGCCGTTCCGCGGAGGTATCTTCGAAGGGTGCGCTTAACATCTAGCAAGTGCAACTAACCAGCCGACTTCTCCATCTGCTCCCTCGAAAAAACTGGAAGTGACACTACCTGATTAACATGAAACACTGACACCACCTTGGGCAAGAACGCCGGCACCGTACGCAACTCTACCTTGTGATCGAAGAAGGAAAGATACGACTCCTTACAAGACAAGGCCTGCAACTCTGAAATTCTATGGGCCGAACAAATAGCAACCAGAAAAACAGTCTTCAGCATCAAATCCTTGAGGGAAGCTTTCCCCAACGGCTCAAAAGGCTTCCGAACCAATGCCTCCAAAACCAAATTTAAGTCCCATGGCAGAACCACACACCTACGCGGAGGAGGCATGAGCAACACGGCCCACAAAAAACTTTGGATGTCCCCGTGCGCCCCTAACATCTGACCTTGCACCTTGCCTCGAAAACAGGCAATCGCCACCAACTGTACTCGCAAAGAACTAGGAGCAAGGCCTTTCTCTACTCCATCCTGCAAGAAGGCCAGAATGTGCGGAACCGACGCTCTTAAAGGCGACAGCTCCCTCTCCGAACACCAACCTTCAAAAATGCGCCAGATCCTAACATACGCCAACGAAGTAGACCGCCTGCGCGACCTTAAGTGGAAATGACCGCAGCTGAATAACCCTTGGCTCTCATCCTAGTTCTCTCAAGAGCCAAGCCGTAAGCGAGAATCGACTCACCTGCTTGTCCGCTAGCAGCCGCACCATGTCCACATACCACGGCCTTTGGGGCCAGTCGGGCGCTATCAGCACTACGAGACCCTGGTGACTCTCTGTGCGCTGCACTATCCTGCCTATGAGAGTCCACGGTGGAAAGACAGAGAAGGCCTTCCGTCAGCTAAGCCTGTGCCAACGCATCGAGACCCTCCGACATTCGTTCTCGCCTTCTGCTGTAAAACCGCGACGCCTTTGCGGACTCGAATGTCGCCATTAGATCCATGAGCGGAGGCCCCCATCACCGCACCAGTAGAGCAAACACTTCCGGGTGAAGCATCCACTCTCCCGGGCCCACCCTGCGACGACTTAGAAAATCCGCCTCGACATTGTCCACTCCAGCCACATGTTGCACCGACAGACCCTTTAGATTCTGCTCTGCCCACGACAAGAGCTGACTTGCCTCTGCCTCTAATGCCGCACTGCCCCTTCCGCCCTGCCGATTGATGTAGGCTACGGTCGTGGCATTGTTGGACAGCACTCTCACCGCCGAATGCGTCAACGACACCTGAAATTTCTTGAGTGCCAAAAACACTGCTCTCATCTCCAATCTGTTGATGGACCACTCCTTTTCCAAGGGAGACCACCGTCCCTGGGCCAATCTCCCCACGCAATGCGCCCCCCCATCCCAGCAGACTTGCATCAGTCATCAAAAGTCTCCAAGACGGAGGCTCCAAAGGCACTCCCATTTCCAAATTGCCCGTCTGCAGCCACCAGCGAAGCTCCTGCCGAACCTCCGGAGGACAGACTAGGCGGAGAGACAGCGCATCCGACTGATGCGACCATCGCCAAAGCAGAGCCCTCTGCAACGGCCGCATGTGCGCTCTGGCCCACGGCACCACCTCGATTGTAGCCGCCATCGTCCCCAGCAGCTGCAAATACTGCCATGCCGGTGGTGCGCGGTGGGCCAGAAACTTCCTTACTCGGCCCCGTAACCCGTGAGCTCGGTGCTCCGGGAGAAATTTACCTTGTTATCCAAGTTTATAGACCCCGTTTACTGTAACTCAGACGCTTGTTTTTGTGCTGAATTTTTGTGTTCGATGTAAATCGCGCTGATGTCAAATAGTGCGGTATATAAGCAATGTAAAATAAAAAATAAAAATAAAAAATAAAATACCGCTCCTATCTGCGTCTCGAAACGCGTCCCCAAGTACTCTAGGGATTGCGAGGGTACTAGCTTGCTCTTTGCATGGTTGACCACCCAGCCCAAGCTCTCCAACACCTGTACCACCCAGGCGGTGGCCGACACACTCTCCTCCCGTGACTTCGCTCGAATCAACCAGTCGTCCAAGTACGGATGCACCAGCACCCCCTCTTTTCGAAGCAACGCTGCCACCACCACCATGATCTTGGTGAACGCTCGAGGAGCTGTCGCCAGTCCGAAAGGCATCGGCTGAAACTGGAAATGCCCCATGGGCACCGCAAACTGCAAACATTTTTGATGCTCCTGCCGGATCGGGATATGCAGATAAGCCTCTGTGAGGTCCAGCGACGTAAAGAACTATCCCTTCCTGACTGCCGCAATGACGGAACGCAAAGTCTCCATACGGAAATGGGTAACCCGGAGACACCGATTCACCCTTTTTAAATTGAGAATTGGCCGAAACGTGCCTTCCTTTTTTGGCACTACGAAATAGATGGAGTACCGACCGCAACCGTACTGATCGGGAGGGACAGGAACCACCGCCCTGAGCTGCAGCAGCCGCTGTAGCGTCTGCGCCACCGCTTGGGTCTTGCTCCGAGCCTTGCAGGGAGAGCGAACAAAGGAATCTAACACGGACCGGTGGAGCTCTAATGCATAGCCCTCTCGAATGACCTCCAAGACCCACTGGTCGGACGTAATGTGGACCCAGGCAGGGTAAAACTCCCGCAACCTTCCTCCCCGCTACCTGATTTTCTACCGCTACCTGAGCCCCCCCCCCCCCGTAACTTTTTAACTGACGAGGACTGGAAGGGTGCAAAACCTTTACCTGCCCCACAAGATCCCCGTAAACCCTGGCCATGCACCGGAAACCTCTCCCGCTGTGGCTGGCCAAAGCGAGAGGGCCGGAACCTCTTAAACTCCCTCTGGGTCCCCTTGGCCCCCCAAGGAACTACGGCCCAGTTTAGACTTATCCTCCGGAAGACAACCACCCTTGGACTCACCAAGATCCTTAACCAACTTCTCCAAATCCTCTCCGAAGAATAGCTTTCCCCCGAAATGGAAGCTTACTGAGACGAGCCTTAGACGAACCATCCGCAGCCCAGTTTCGCAACCACAGGTACCGACGCGCCGCTACTACTGACGCCATACCCTTCGCTAAACCCCTGTTGAGGTCATAATGAATATCCACCAAGTATGCAGTTCCTGACTCCAACCGCGCTAACTCCTCCACTGGCTCTGCGACCTGATCTCCTTGCAACCGTTGGGACCATCTCAAGCAGCCTCTCGCTACCCATGCTCCCGCTATCGAGGCCTGCATGGAAGGAGAGCTAATATCAAACACTTGTTTCAACAAAGTATCCAATTTCCTATCTTGCACATCCTTCAACGCCGCGGCCCCTTCAACCGGGATCGTTGTCTTCTTTGTAACTGCGGAGACGGCCGCATCTACCTTAGGCGAGTGGAAGAGTTCCTTATCCTGGTCAGAAAGCGGGTACAGACGAGCTATTGCCCTAGACCCCCTCAGGGCCGACTCCGGCAACTCCCACTCTTCCTGGATCATATTCCTAAAAACTCTATGCAACGGAAATACCCGCTGAGACGTGCGCACTGCCTGCAACAACGGATCTTCCAACACCTCATCCGCTGGTGGCACCGCCTAGGGCATGTTTAGAGTCTTCAGCGTCTCCGAAATTAAAGCCGGAAGCTCCTCTTTCCTAAACACCCTGACTACTCTATTTTGCTGCTCTGTATCCGGCAACTCTCCCTCTTCTAATTCTTCTTCCAAGCCCTCTGGGACCTCTTCGTCCCCCGCTCCAAGGTCTCCGCAGAAATCCTCCTCACTTATCCTGCTACGCTTACTCTGGCCAGCCTCCTCCCCAGAAGGCCCCTGGTGTTTTTGTCCTCGAAGGACCTGAGTAGTTCCGGCCATCGCCTGTTGCAACAGGGCAAAGGCCTGGTGCATGAGGGAAAAGAAATCTGGCGGAATCCCTGCCGACCCGTACGCTTGGCCAGCTACGCCCTGTGGCACCAAACCTTCCCCCGAGGAAGGACCTGCCACCGGATCCGGGGCCGCCCACGAAGACGGACGGGCTTCCACGTCCTCCAGAGTGCCCCCCTCTCCGCAGGGCTCAGCCAGATGCCTGTCCATCACAGCCGCCTCGTGGGAACAGGACCCACACACTCCAGACTCCAACAGCGTGCCTCGCCTTGTGCCACAAACCAAGCAACGAGGCTTAGCTGGCATATTAAACGCTAAACCCAAGAAAGGAAAAATATAAAGCTGCTCTGCCTTAGCAGCTAAATTCAGGTACCCACACACCTTCCTTTTTTTTTTTTTCCCACACTCTCCGCAAACGGAATACCTGCCCCCCACTTATCTAAAGTGAAAACGAGGCTTTAAACCCCCTCAAAACGTACATTTAAAGGCCCCGCGAAAATCGCGGTGTTCAAAATGGCCGCCGCCTCGTTTTCCTACTCAAACGTTCGCCGCCGGCCTCCCTGCACGCTGCTCACCTCCAACCTGCTCCCCGGCCCCACCGAACAAAAAGCTTTTCCACTCCTCATTCTCGCCTTTTGAGAACAATTCCCCTCCGGCGATAACAGAAGGAGACGGGAGGAGGCTCTTTCTGCGCCAGAGCTCAGCCGGACCACGGCTTCGGTTCCGGCGAGTTAAAAACTGTATTTAACAGTGCTACAGGGTCTGCGCTTTGCTGTGAGCCTACCCCCTGCTCCTCACCCGTTAATGCGGGTTCGGGAGCCAGGAGGTTCTGGTGCTGCTCTAGTCCTCCGGTGCTCGTTTAAACGACGGGTACCAAATAAGCAGGGGGGGGAGGGGGGGAAAGGAAAGAAAAGAGTAGAGATTGAGAGAGAGCTTCTGTCAGGGAGCCAAACGAGGAACACCTTCAGCAGCAGCACCCGTCCTGAAAACAAAACAACCCAAAACCATATCAGAAACTTTAAATCTAACAGATCAAAACCTATCTCTTCTTATTTGTGCTGAGCAAGCCCAGTCCCGGGCTCAGAACTCTCTCCAGCTGCTTGGAGACTGAATGTACTGATGGAGAGGGGCGGTCCTAGCCTATTTATGCAGAGGTCATCAAAGCGATGACGTGTTTCAGTCTCCAAAGCTGCTGGAGGAGATTCTAAACTCTATGGTTCCGGGACTGGACTAGAGGGACGAAAAGGAACATATGTTACAAATCAAATTTCGTAAAACTTAGTAGATCCACTACCTTTGTGATGTAAACTATGGTGGTTTCTAGTATGTTTATTTATTTATTTAACATTTCTTATATACCGCCTTTCATGATATCAAGGCGGTTTACATTGAACAAACTGAAATTACATTGAACAGGGCATTATAACTTGGAGATAGCCCATGTTCCCTGTAAAATAGTTATGGAGGGTTAAGTGACTTGCCCAAGACCAGAAGGAGCACCTGTGGGACTAGAAACCCCAGTCCTTCCGGCCCAAGGTTGCTGTCCTCTAGTGGGATTTGAACCCCCGACCTTCCAGCCTGAAGTACCTTGCCCCAACCACTAGGCTACTCCTCCACTCCAACTATTGTGTTTATTTTGAATTTATTGTTTATTGTTTACAAAAGACTTGATATACCGCCCCCCATTACATCGGGGCGGTTTACAATATAAAATCATCATATTTGGAAAAGGAAAAAGAACTACAATAACATACAGGAAAGAAGATGAAAGGTAGAAATAGCAGAAGGGCAGAAGAGGAAAAAAGTCAGGAAAGGTCACAGGTGTCAAAGGCAGAGGAAAAGAAGTGGGTCTTGAGAAGGGAACAAAATTTAGGGTAGGATTCTTCGAGACGGAGGGCAAGGGGGAGGGAATTCCAGAGGGAAGGGCCCAGGTAAAAGAAGGCTGATTTCCGGGTGGACTGTAGGTGAGCTTGAGAGGGGGCTGGGAGGTGCAGACGGTTAATGTGAACGGACCGGAGGCTGCGTGAAGGTGTATGAAAAACCAGTAAATTTGACAGATACTGCGGTTTGCGGAGATAGAGAGCTCGATGCACTAACGTGAGGATTTTGAAAGGGATCCGGAACCTGAGGGGCAACCAATGGAGATGACGTAGTAATGGGGTAATGTGATCCCGAGGGGAGGCATGCAAAATCATGCGTGCAGCTGTGTTCTGTATTAACTGTAAGCGCCGTTGTTGATATTGTGGGATGCCAGTGTAGATGGAATTACAGAAATCCAAACGGGTTATGACCAAGGAAAGGAGGAGGGTGGTGAGAGCCTGAGAGGAAAGAAATGGCCGAATAGAACGAATTTGCCGGAGGCAGAAAAAGGAGCGCTGAGAGATATGAGAAATATGGTCGCTGACGGATAAGTTATTATCAAAGATAACACCCAGGTAGCGAAGTTTTGAGACTAGGGAGATGGGAGCACCCGAAAAGGAAGGAGTGAGAGAAGGGACAGCAGAACCATGGGAGAACCAAATAGCTGCAGTTTTAGCAATATTGAGAACCAAGCAATTGGATGAGAGCCAAGATGAAACCATAGATAAGCACGTGTCCAGGGGGGTGATATCAGGGTGAGAGGGAGATGTGTGGTGCAACAGGAAAATGTCATCAGCATAATAGTAACCTGAGATCCCCAATTCTTGGACAATTAGAGCTAAAGGAGCAAGAAAAACATTAAATAATAGAGGAGCCAGGATAGAGTCTTGTGGGACACCGCACGGGAGTGGGAAGAAATCTGAGGAAGATAAGGCAGAAGTGACAGCAAAACAGCGAGAAGAAAGGAAGGAGTGGAACCAGTGGTGAACCAAACCACGAATACCCGTATCGCGGAGTCTAGAGAGGAGAAGAGAGTGGTCCACCAGGTCAAAGGCCGCTGAGAGGTCGAGAGATACCGCCACCGTGATGTCACTCCGATCATGAGCAGTATGGATCTCGTTCAGAACTGCCGTGAAGGTGGTTTCTACACTATGTCCAGGTCGAAAGCCAGATTGCCGGGGGTGCAGGTAAAGTGTAGTGTCAAGGTGATGGGACAGCTGTGAGAAAACGACCTTTTCCAGAAGTTTGGAGGCAAAAGGAAGATTGGATACTGGATGATAATTAGCAGGCACAGAAGGATCCAAGGAGGGAAGTTTCAATAGGGGGCGAACTAAGGCATTTTTCCAGGGACGCGGAAAAGTACCAGAGGACAGACTGGAGTTGATGATGATGAGAAGAGTCTGAAAGAAAGTGGCGGATGGCTCAGGGAACCATGAGGAGGGAATGGGATCCAGGGGGCAGGTGGTCTTGTGGGTGGTAGCCAACAATTGGACAAGCTCTGGGGAGGTAACAGGGGAGAAACTGGACCAGACATGAGACAGCATAGGAGAGGAGGGGGGTGAAACAGGAGGAGGGGAGGCCAATGCCTGCAGATGAGAAGGAAGAAGTGACCGAAGGTTCTGGACTTTAGAAGAAAAGAAAGATGCGAGCCTAGAAGGGCTCGGAACTGGCCTGACAGAGGATGATTCATGAGAGGAGGAGGAGTGTAATTGAGAAAGTGAACGCAAAGTGGCAAAGAGGTGCCGAGAACGGTTGGGAGCAGAGGCAATAGAAGCGGAATAGAAAGAACACTTAGCTTGATGGATACTAGCATGATATTGAGCATGATAGGACTTAAAGCATTGATAGGAAACTGCAGACCTAGATTTACGCCAGAGGTGCTCAGCGCCTCAGGTGGGAGCGCTGTAGGCGAAGTCCAGCGTGAAACCAGGGGTGATGAGCAGTGTGGCGTTGGATACAAGGTCTGAGAGGGGCAACCTGATCCAAGGTATGCGATAAACCGGAATTCCATGAAGCAACCTGAGAGGAGGGAGATAAAGACGAAAAGTCCATTGAGGGGGGGGTGGTAGACTGTCAAAAATTGTGGTAAAGTTTCTGACGTGAGATGGCGAGATAGATGGGTAGGTGGCGGAGAACAAGGAGAGCGGGGTGGCAGTGAATGCAGCACAAAAGTGAGGTACAGATGATCAGACCAGGGGATCGGAGTAGGGATATACCGCTCAGACCAAAAGGTATTAGAGCGGTTTACAATACTACATCATTTAGGAAATAAGAAAGGAACGCCATTTATAAGATAGGACAGAGTAGAGAACAGAAACAGTCAAACAGATAAGAGGAAGAGAAGGACACGGAACAGCAAGTTACTCTGATATATAAGCAGAACATCAGTATAGACTCCAGAAACAAACGTCACAGACCAACGTCTAAGGGCCCCGGCAACGGCGGTTCTTAAGCCGTTGGGTATGGCTGCTGATTGGCGGGCTCGGGGAGGAAGGGGGAGCTCCTGCTCTCACCCCTGTCAAATGCGCTATCTTTTGGTCTCTGCTTCTCCGCTTCTCACATTATGCCTTTTGAAATATTCATGCTAATCACCTAACCTTTCCTCTGCATCCCAGGCCCAGTTAATTTCCACACGTTCCTCTGCCTTCTATTTCCTAGCTCCTGCCTCCTGAAATTCTCTGCCTCCCACCCTCAGGCTTGAACCCTCTCTTACCAAATTCAAAGTGCTATTAAAAACCCATCTTTTCAACATTTCATTGGACTTACTAGTCTCCTAAGTGTGTCTTACCCCCTTTTTTGTGTCCTTTTCTCCCTCTCTACCCTTCTTTGCCTCCCTGGTATGACTGCTAATCTGTTCTATTGAAGCAATGGATTTCTCTTTTACCTACTTTATTTTTAACTTGTTTTATTTTGTACACCGCCCTGCAATGAAGGGCGGTTTTATCAAATACAATAATCCAGCGGATTACAGGATCCAAGGCAGCATGGATTCACCAGAGGCAGGTCTTGTCAGACAAATCTGATTGATTTCTTTGACTGGGTGACCAGGGAGTTGGACGGAGGGAGAGCCCTAGATGTAGTGTATTTAGATTTCAGTAAAGCCTTTGACACTGTTCCTCACAGGCAACTTATAAACTGAGCACCCTAGGGATGGACCCTAAAGTTACTGCTTGGGTTAGAAATTGGTTGGGTGGGAGGCAACAAAGAGTACAAGTAAATGGAGCTCTCTCTGAGGAGAAGGATGCTATCAGTGGTGTGCCCCAGGGATCTGTCCTTGGTCTGATTCTTTTTAACATCTTTGTTAGTGATATAGCGGAAGGGCTTTCAGGTAAGGTTTGCCTCTTTGCGGATGATACCAAAATCTACAATAGAGTAGACACCCAGGAAGGGATAGATAACATGAGGAGGGATCTAGCTAAGCTTGAAGAATGGTCTAGAATTTGGCAGCTGGGATTTAATGTTAAAAAATGTAAGGTCATGCATTTGGGCTGCAGAAATCTAAGGGAGCAATATAGTATAGGGGGTGAAGTACTTTTGTCCACTAAAGAAGAGAGGGACCTAGGCGTGGTTGTGTCTGAAGATCTTAAAGTAGCTAAACAGGTAGAAAAGGCGACTGCAAAAGCTAGAAGGATGCTTGGGTGCATACGGAGAGGAATGGCTAGCAGAAAAAAGGAGGTGATAATGCCTCTGTATAAGTCTTTGGTGCAACCTCATTTGGAGTATGGTGTGCAATTCTGGAGACCACACCTTCAAAAGGATGTGAACAGGATGGAGTCGGTGCAGAGGGTGGCTACTAAAATGATTAGTGGTCTTCATTATAAAGCATATGAGGATAGACTGAAGGATCTTAATATGTACACCTTAGAGGAAAGGCGGGATAGAGGTGATATGATTGAGATGTTTAAATACCTCCGTGGCATAAATGTTCAGGGAGAGAGCCTCTTTCAATTGAAAGCAAGTTCTGCTACGAGGGGACATGGGATGAGGGTGAAGGGAGATAGATTCAGGAGTGATATGCGGAAATATTTCTTTACGGAAAGAGTAGTGGATCCGTGGAATAGTCTCCCAGTGGAGGTGGTAGAGATGAGGACAGTAACTGAATTCAAAAAAGCATGAGACAAACACAGAGGATCTCTAAAGGTAAAAAGGGGACTGTTGTAGTTATGGAAGGACAGACTAGATAGGCCATGTGGTCTTTTTCTGTTGTCATGTTTCTATGTTTCTAATAAATATAAGCTGTGGGAGTCTCTGATATAAGTTTGGTAAGGTGCAATCATTTACACCAGCCCTAGAGCTGGTGCAAATGATTGTGCCTATTTTTTGTGATTTAAAATTCTTTAATTTATGCATATAATTTATGCACGTTAATTCTTCACACTGCCCAAACTCTGTGTGATGCAAACTACATATGTAATTTCACGCTAGTTGGTAATTTGTAAGAGATCATTTATGTGCATATTTCATCACTTCTGTGCATAAATTATTAAAATATCTGAATTTATGCACTGTTTGCATATAAATCTAAACAGCTGCTTACAAAATTAATGCAAGTATGTGTGTAAACACAGGCATTTTAATCATTTTTGCACTAGTGATCATGTACATGTCTTAATGACCTCAAAATATTGACTAGTATAAAAGTACATGCCTTGTTTGCATGGTGCATACTTTCATTGTGGGCGTTCATAGGGGCAGAATTTGGATGAAGCCTAGGCAGAGTCCACACTTATGCAGGTAAATTATAAAATGTCATAATTTACACACGACATGTGGAAAATAGGTGCTAACATTTAAAGTAGGCCTAGAGCTGGTGTAATTGCTAGCACCTATAGGTGTACATGTTCCTTCCTGCTTACCCTAGTATTTTATAGTCAAGTATATGGGTACCTGACTTTATAAAACAGGTGTAAAATAGACACACGAGAAGGCGTGTTCACTACATGCAAGTTTATAAAATTAACCTCCAGGAGGATAATTTTATAAAGGGTCCCCCACTAAGTGTGAAAGTAGGCACTTACTTGAGCACTAATGTATCACTATAAAATACTAGCATAAATGGCATAATGCATGCCTACATTGCAGGCACGGACATTTATATCTGCTCTGGAGAAGTTAAAAGTATTTGTGCCTATTATTGTTCAGTTTGCAAGTAGAATACTGTCTTTCATATTTACATGTGTACTTGCTCGCTCTGCCCACATTCAGTACAAACTCAACCCATGTGCAAGCCTACTGGCAAAGTACGTACCATAACGAGTGGAGGAGTGGCCTAGTGGTTGGGGCAAGGTACTTCAGGCCGGAAGGTCAGGGGTTCAAATCCCACTAGAGGACAGCAACCTTGGGCCGGAAGGACTGGGGTTTCTAGTCCCACAGGTGCTCCTTGTGGTCTTGGGCAAGCCACTTAACCCTCCATAGCCCATGTTCCCTGTAAAATAGTTCTCTGTGTGCTGTGCTTTCCTGTCTAATCAATGTGTTTATACCTCAAAAATTTCCTGTCATGATTTGACAATTTCCAATCTGTAATCAAAACCGCTGCTGATCGCTGGAAGTAGCGGTATACAAATGTATACTAAATAAATAAAGCGCACACTTTTATGCAATTGGTATTTTATAAGAGAGTCATTAATGTGTGTAAACTGACAGATGCACATTAATAACTATAAAATTACCTCCAATTGTGGCTCTTAGATAAAGTGAAGTTACTCACCTTTAACAGGTGATCTCCGGGAACAGCAGTAATTTAGTCTTCACATATGGGTGACCTCGGTACCGACAGAGCCCCTGTAGGAACGCTCCCCAGCATCAAACAGGAAAGTCTTTGAGAGTATCCCACTGCACCTGCGTTGCTGCCTTCCCGCCTTTGTAATTCATCCTCCTCAGTTGTTTGTAGCTGAGATAAAAGGAGAGAATAGAGAGAGAGAGAGAGAGAGAGAGAGAGAAACCATACAACTCCTAGGGGAGAAGAGTGGGTTGTGAAGACTAAATTCCTGCTGTTCCTGGAGATTACCTGTTACAGGTGAGTAATTACGCTATCTCCAGGAACAAGCAAGAATGTAGTCTTCACATATGGGACTCCATAGCTCCCAGATGCCAGAGAAAAGTCCCCAGAATTGGTAGATTTGCCTCAGAGCAGGCCTCAAGAGGGCATGGATCTTTAATGGACATCTGGCATCGAAAGTTCTGGTTTGGAGGGTAGGAGTTGACCTAAGTCTGAAAGAGGTGTTGGAGTACAGCCTGACCAAACATGGCATCCCGGCAGAAGTCCCTATCAAGACAGTAATGTGCTGCAAAGGTATGCACCGAAGACCAGATGGCTGCTTTGCAGATTTCGTCAATGACTACAGAATGTAGATTTGCTGTGAGGCAGCCATGGCACAAACATGGGCAGTGACATGACCTTCAAGGGATAGTCCTGCTTTAGCATAAGCAAATGAGATGCAGTCTGCCATCCATTTAGACAGGGTACGTTTGGATGAATAACAGAGCCTTTATGGTGTTCAGCTGTCCTTTGAAGATAGAATGCCAAGGCACGCTTGCAGTCAAGAGTATGGAGGGTTGCCTCTGCCCTAGAGGAATGAGGTCTAGGTAAGAAGTCATGTAGGTAGACTGACTGATTCAAATGGAAAGGAGACATCACCTTGGGCATAAAATGATGAGTCCTAAGGACCACCGTATCATAGTGGCAGCGGGTATAAGGTGAGTCAGCCACCAACGCTTGGAACTCACTGATGCCATCTAGCTGAAGTGAGTGCAACAAGGAAGATGACCTTCCAAGAGAGAAACTTTAGCGAGGTTGTGGCTAAAGGTTCAAAGGGCGGCTTAAGGAGCTGACCTAATACGACATTAAGATCCCACCGGTAGTGGACTGATGGGGGGGCTTGGTTAATAAGACTGGGCATCAAAATGGCAGATGAAATTTAATGTGGACAAGTGCAAGGTTATGCACCTAGGGAAGAACAACCCAAACTATGGTTACACGATGCAAGGTTCCACATTAGGAACCACCACCCAGGAAAAAGATTTAGGCGTCATTGTGGATACCATGTTAAAACCCTCGGCCCAGTGTGCAGCGGCGGCCAAGCGAGCAAATAGACTGCTAGGTATGATAAGGAAAGGAATGGAAAATAAAACAAAAGATATTATAATGCCTCTATATCATTCCATGGTGAGACCGCACCTTGAATATTGCGTGCAATTCTGGTCGCCGTATCTTAAAAAGGATATAGCGATTTTAGAAAAGGTTCAGAGAAGAGCCACCAAAATGGTAAAGGGGATGGAAGGATACTCCTATGAAGAAAGGCTAAAAAGGTTAGGGCTCTTTAACCTGGAAAAGAGACGGCTGAGGGGAGATATGATAGAAGTCTATAAATTAATGAACGGAGTGGAACGGGTAAACGTAGATCGATTGTTTACCTTATCAGAATATAGAAAGACTAGGGGACATGCAATGAAGCTACAGGGTAAACTATTTAAGACTAATAAGAGAAAATATTTTTTCACTCAACGTGTAATCAAACTCTGGAATTTGTTACCAGAGGATGTAGTAAAGGCTGCTAATCTAGCTGGGTTTAAAAAAGGTTTGGACAAGTTCCTGGAGGAAAGGTCCATAAACCATTATTAAGAAGGGACGCAGGATATCAATGCTTGACCCAGTACAAGCATTGTGGAACCTGTGTCATTTGGGGAAACTGCTAGGTACGTATGACCTAGATTGTCCACTGTTGGAAACAGGATACTGGGCTTGATGGACCATGGTCTGACCCAGTATGGCATATCTTATGTTCTTATGTAAGAGCCCTCCCATAAAACATGTCACAAGCGGTTGTAAAGAGATAGGCTGCCCATCCAAGGAATGATGAATAGCAGCAATTGCACTGAGGCGAACCCTCACAGAGTTCGTCTTGAGACCAGAGGACGAAAGATGGAGGAGATACTGAAGGAGAGCCTCCACCGGAGCTGAGAAGGGGTTAAAATCCCTTTGAGTACACCAAGTGGAGTACCTATGCCATTTAAAATCATAGGAACGTGTCTGGTAGACGGTTTCCTGGAGGCTAGTAGGATTGTCCTTTACTTCCTGAAGAAGGTTGAGACCTTGCAAGACTACGCTTTCATCAGCCAAGCCATGAGATGGCGAGATTGCGGTTTGGGATGCAATAGTGTCCCTTCCTCCTGTGAGAAGAGGTCAGGAGCTGATCTGAGACTGAGAGGGCGAGTCTGAGACAGACGTAGCAGGAGAGGAAACCATGGTTGACGTGACCAGCGTGGGGCTATGAGGATCATGTGGTCCCTGTCCGCTTGAAGCTTGAAAAGCATTTTGGTAATCAGGAGTATGGGAGGAAAGGCATACAGGAAATCCCGATCCCCATTGAAGGTGGAAAGCATCGACTTGCTGGAGGCTGGACATCAGGGTTCTGGTGCAAAAATGAAGTAGTTTGGCACTCTGCAGAGCTGTAAAAAGATCTATCTCCGGAGTTCATCAGGTCTGAAAGATGTAGGAGATTATCTCCTGATGGAGAGACCATTTGTGTGGAAGGAGAATCCGACTCATTCTGTCTGCTAAGACATTTTGGTGTTCTGGCAGATATACTGCTTGGAGATGCATCTGATAAGCAAAGGCAAAGGAACAAAGATGGAGAGCCTCCTTGCAGAGGGCCCAAGAGCCCGTTCCCCCCTGCTTGTTCACGTAGAACATAGCTACCTGATTGTCCATTTGGTCAAGAACTCTGTGTCCCTGCTGTTTTTGTTGAAACACTTTGAGGGCATTGTAGATAGCACGAAGCTCCAGAAAATTTATTTGGAGCTGTGACTCCTGCTCTGTCCAGAGGCCTTGACTGGAAAGAGTCCACGTGGGCTCCCCAACCCAGTTTTGAGACATCTGTTTCAGGATCCATTGATGTGGAGGCATCTGAAAAGGTGACCCTATGAGGTAGTTTCCTGTGGTAGACCACCAGAGCAGGGAGTTCATGAGAATGTTTGTAACCTTGATCTTGTCTTTGAGGGTCCCAGAGGCCTGTTTCCACTGGGAGGCAAGAGTCCATTAAGTTGTCTGCATGTGCAGACAAACATATGGCACTACATGAACCATACAGGCCATATGGCCTAACAGTTGCAGCATCTCTCTGGCCGAGAGATTGTCTTTGAGCCTTACTTGAGACACTATCTGTACTAGGCGGGTACAGTGGTCCTGGGATAGAAATGCCCTTGACCATTGAGTGTCTAGAGCAGCCCCTATAAATTCTAGTGTTTGAATAGGAATTAGATGGGAGTTTGGAAGATTTATCACAAAGCCTAGATCCTGTAGTACTTGAATTGTATGAAGGAGGGATAGGTGAACTTCCTGAGAAGGTGGATACACACATTGTGAGCCCTTTGAGGACGAGGGAATGTATCCAGTACCTGCTTGTAGTAATTTTAAACCGCTCTGATGCCCTTCAGCCTGGGCGATATATCAAGGAATTGCATAAACATAAAATGGCTGCTCTTATTAGCCAATCATCTAAGTAAGGGAAGACGATTATTCCGAGAGTCCTTAGATATGCTGCTATCACAGCCATACACTTTGTGAAGGCTCTTGGGGCAGAGAGGCTTGTCTTGAACCCTTTGTTAAAGGTCTGATGCATGAAGCCGGGCACCTATACAGATAGAAGTTGTTCTGCTTATGCATTCAAAACAGTCAAAGGTTGCCCTATTGACAAACTTAGAAACATTTTGGGCATGTTTGACTAATGTAAGGTAGTCTGCCCTCTTGTCATCCGGGAGAAGAGGAGACATTGATTCCAGATCCCTAGTCCCCTCTCTAAGGAACATACCCAGGTAGAGTATGTATGAACTTATGCGGGCTGAAAGCATGGAGGCTTCAAAGCATCGGCGGCCAAAAGCATCGCGGATTCTCGATTCCTTGCCCGGGGGATTGGAGGAGTGCGTCTTAGAACTCCTAATGTGATGCATAGCAGATTCCACTACCACTGAGTGGTGTGGAAGCTGCGTCTTCTGGAGCCTAGGGCTTTCCAGTACCCGATACATGGTATCGAGTCATCTAGTATGGGGAGAAATGGTGAGAAGCGTCTCCCACATGCGGAACACAAGGTCCTGGAGTATGCGGTGAATAGGGAGAGTAGTTGCCTCTTTAGGAGCTATAGGATATTGGAGAATTTACAACTCCTCTGCTCTGGATTCTTTCTCCAATGCAGGAGTAATCAATAGGCCCCTCACCATATCCTTGATAAACTCCTGGAAAGACATATCTTCAGGAGGAGACATGGGCCACTGTGGCAACGGAGAGGGATCCTCGGGGAGATGTCTCATCTCTCTGGTACCGACTGATTCATCGTCTGAAGAATCGGAATCAGTAGATTCAAAGTACTGATGAAAGAGATGCTCTTGTTCTTCTAAGGACTGATACTGATCGAGATCGGCATTGGTGCGAGAGACCTGCCGTGTCAGTACCTCAGATCCGGGGACAGACTCGAGGCCCGGCATGGGCAGGGGTGTGCCGAAGGGCACGAAGCCCGATGCTGATTGTATCGGCATTGTCAGCGGTGTCGGTACCGGCGATACCGGTGGTAATATCTTGACTGGTACCAACGCTGCTAATAGAGTCACAAGACTCTACTCAATGGCTAGCATGCGCTGATTCATCGAGCTTGCCGATGCCTAGGTATTGGTACTGGAAGCTTGGGCTACTGTTTCAGGACATGGCACCAGGCAATCTCTGGAGGTGGAGGCCTTGAGAGCATCCTGGACCCCTTGTAAGGCTTTGGAGGGGAGGTCCTCCCGCCGGGGTAGTTTGGCCGGTTGATCCACCTCTAGGGCAACGCATGAGACATCTCTACTTTTCAGACAGAGATCTACACTTAGGAGGACGGCCTGACTTGGAAGAAGACTTGTGCTTCAATACCTGAGATCCATGTGAAGAAGATATCATCCTTGATGACTTTGAAGCAAGCAAGACTGCATCTGAGGCAAACAGGGAGCCGAGCTTTGCGGCCCGATTCTGTGGGCCTCACTTTGTCATCTTTTTGCATAGGAGACACTCAGATGGCTGGTGATCTTGGCCAAGGCATTTAAGACACCAGTTATGGTATCAGTGGCAGAAATAGTACTACCACACATGGAACATTTTTTAAAACCACTGGTTGGTTTTTCCATCGCGTCAGTAGACTGGATGGAAGGCCTTTAACCTGGAAAAGAGACGGCTGAGGGGAGATATGATAGAAGTCTATAAATTAATGAACGGAGTGGAACGGGTAAACGTAGATCGATTGTTTACGTTATCAGAATATAGAAAGACTAAGGGACATGCAATGAAGCTAAAGGGTAAACTATTTAAGACTAATAAAAGAAAATATTTTTTCACTCAACGTGTAATCAAACTCTGGAATTTGTTACCGGAGGATGTAGTAAAGGCTGTTAGTGTGGCTGGGTTTAAAAAAGGTTTGGACAAGTTCCTAGAGGAAAGGTCCATAAACCATTATTAAGAAGTGACCGAAGATATCAATGCTTGACCCAGTACAAGCATTGTGGAACTTGTGTCTCTTGGGGAAACTGCTAGATACATATGACCTAGATTGGCCACTGTTGGAAACAGAATACTGGGCTTGATGGACCTTGGTCTCACCCAGTATGGCATATCTTATGTTCTTATGGCCTGAAACAGCATCGAAGCGTCTGAAAGAATTAATTTTTTTTCTTTTTTTTACAGAAAGAAGAAATAGAGCTGAAAAGTTCAGTTCCGGTGTCAACGGGAAGGCAGACGCAATCACAAAAAATAAAGACATTTTCTGTGGGATGTGCTTCCTGCTGGCTCCACAAAAAATGAAGAACTGAGGAGGGAGAGTCATAAAGGTGGGAAAGCAGCAACGCAGGCGCAATGGGATGCTCCCAAAAGCTTTCCTATTGCATGCTGGGGAGTGCTCCCACGTGGGCTCCGTCGGTACCGACGTCACCCGTATGTGAAGACTACATTCATGCTTGTTCCCGGAGATAACCTTTTTCACACTTATGTGGTCACATATGTGCATAAAAAGCCTTTTATAAAATACTGATTGGGTTAAATGTATGTGTCTTTCCTGAAGGAACATACACTGCCAGTAGACATAGCTGGGAACATGGTCTGGGAGGACCACTAGTAGAATTTGCAAGTATGCATGTAGAGTATAAAATACCTTAGTTTACGTGAACTTTAGATGCAGACATTTACATCTCCTCTTAAGCTGGTGTAAATGTCTGAGCTTGCATTCAAGGCACAATTTCTTAAAACAGCTTTGGTGCCTTAATCCTAAGAAAAATAATTTGAAGCCTTAGAACTTGCCCTAAATGAATCTGCAAGAAGATCCGCCTTCTTCTTTGTCAACCAACTCTGTGGAACAGCTTACCTCTTCCAATCCATTTGGAGCCCACACATACAAAGTTCAAGATGCTTCTAAAGACCTAATTATTTGAGCAAGTGTTTGGAGCTGGGTCGGACCTGGGAAGCTAAATAGGCTCCCCCTTGGCAATCCTAAACCCTTTACTCCTCTCTTTCCTTCTTAAATGTATCCTATCATATCCTACCTACTTTCTCTTTAATTCAGATTGAACTTTCTCTTTCTCTTTTGTTGTGATCTGACTTGGTAAACTGCTCTGTATGTCCTTTACAAAGGGCGGTATATCAAAACTAATAAACTAAACTATAACTATCTGTCTCAAATTATCTGCTCTGACTAAAGAATTGACTCTAAGATAAGAATTAGCTTAAATGAAACAAGCCTCCCCTAGGATACACAGAAACATAGAAATATGACGACAGAAAAAGACCACATGGCCTAGTCTGTCCTTCCATAACAACTACAACAGTCCCCTTTTTACCTTTAGAGATCCTCTGTGTTTGTCCCATGCTTTTTTGAATTCAGTTACTGTCCTCATCTCTACCACCTCCACTGGGAGACTATTCCACGGATCCACTCTCATTCCGTAAAGAAATATTTCCGCATATCATTCCTGAATCTATCTCCCTTCACCCTCATTCCATGTCCCCTCGTAGCAGAACTTGCTTTCAATTGAAAGAGGCTCTCTCCCTGAACATTTATGCCACGGAGGTATTTAAACATCTCAATCATATCACCTCTATCCCGCCTTTCCTCTAAGGTGTACATATTAAGATCCTTCAAGTTGAAAACAATCTACCACCACTCCCACAAAGAATAAATCAGCCCAGGAATAAAAGGATTACTCTAGGATCTTGTAGGCTGCAACCTGTAATACAGAGACACTCCTATATAATGCCTTCTCTGCCTTGGTAAATGAGGATGCTCTATTCATGGAAACTGAAATGGCCTTAAATGAGAAGGACAATGCCCAATATACCAATAACGCCCCAAGATGCTAACAAAAATCTCAAAACAAGGAAATATTACTACTTGGAGACTCCATTATCAGAGGCACACAGTTCAAGGGACAGAAGGTAGTCAAATGCCTCCCAGGATCAAAATTCATGATGTTATCCATCTGGAAATAAATGACATCGCTAGAAAAAGTATCTCTATTGTACAAAGAGACTTCCAAATTTTGGGGAGAAACTTAAATCCATTGCTAACAGTATTGCATTCTCAGAAGTTCTACCTGTTCATGCTGTAAACAAGAAGGTTTTAGATAAACAGGCAGCAAGAGACTACAATGTATTGATGGACTACATCGCTTTAAGGCAGGACAAAGGATGAAGTGAAAAATTCAAGTAATACGTGGATTGGCATTTAAACTAGGGAAAGGTGGTGATGGAAGAAAATAAGTTCAGAATGTCACCCCCAATAAACCTGAAAATAGAAAGAGTCATCATCTTAATCCACACATTAACAAAGGGGAAGATAAGTCTGGAATAAAATCCATGCAAAATGTAACAAGCCACCTAAAAATTACTGGAAGGCAATGAGCACAAATTCTCATAGTCTAGGCATCAAAGTTCCTGACCTGGCAGCCCTGATAGTGGAAAATGACCTGGACATTGTGTCCATTACAGAAACGTAGTTTAATGAGTTTCATGAATGGGATATAGCCATAGCTGGCTATAAACTATCTAGAAGGCAGAAAAGGAGGAGGAGTAGCCTTCTATGTCAAAAACAGCATTAAAGCACCGGAAATGCAGGTGAAGAGTAGTTACTCACCTGTAACAGGTGTTCTCCAGGAGCAGCAAGAATCAGTCCTCACATATGGGTGACTTCGGCGCCGACGGAGCCCCCGTGCGGAGCATTTCCCCAGCTTTCAAGGAAAGCCTTTGGGAATGCAGCGCGCATTCGCGGTCCCCTTCCCGCCCAAGGGTGCCATCTTGCTCAGTCTGATGACACCACTAAAAGACAGCAAAAACCAAAATGAAGTATATGACTGCAACTCCAGGGGAGGAGGGAGGGTCGTGAGGACCGATTCCTGCTACTCCTGGAGAACACCTGTTACAGGTGAGTAACTACTCTTTCTCTAGGACCATGCAGGAAATCAGTTCTCACATATGGGACTCCCCAGCTCTAAGCTACCGGGAACCCAAAGCTGAAAAAATGGCTCCCTCTTAAGAGCCTCAGCATCCGTGATAAGAATATCCTCTCAGAATGCCCCCATACGGTAGCCCAACACAAGGGCCAGAGGGTAGGATTTGCCTAAACCTCAAAGAGATTACGGAGTACCGCCTGGCCAAAAACACTGTCCCACCGGGACTCTCTCTCCAGACAGTAATGGGCTGCAAACGTCTGGCTTGACGACCACACTGTGGCCTGGCAGATGTCTGCCAACAGAACAGAGCGGAGATGAGCTACTGATGCGGCTTTCGCCCTGACACGGTGGGCCATGACTCGACCTTGCAAGGAGAGGCCGGCTGCCTTGTACGCCCAGGCGATACAATCTGCTACCCAAGTGGACAACGTATGCTTGACGAAGAGCGGAGTAGCCCTTCGGTGCCCCCGCGTACGTTCTATGTAAAAGGACAACACTCTCTTACAGTCAAGGGTATGCAAGACTGTTTCAGCACGGCTGGTATGCGGCCTGGGAAAGAATGTCGGAAGAACCACCTCCTGGTTGAGGTGGAAAGAGGAGACAACTTTTGGAAGGAACTTCGGATGGGTCCGTAGGACCACCCTGTTCCTATAGAACTGTGTGTATGGTCTATCAGAAACCAGAGCTTGTAGCTCACTTACACGTCTGGCCAAGGTGAGAGCTACCAGGAAGAGCGCCTTCCAAGAAAGGAAGCCGTAAATTGCAAGTAGCCATCGGCTCAAACGGTGGGCGAGTAAGTTGCTGCAAGACCACGTTCAAATCCCACTCAGTGGCTGGTGGATGAATCGGAGGCTTGAGCAGAAGCAAGCCTCTGAGGAAACGGGACACCAAGGGGTGAACCGACAGAGACTGATCCTCCACTGGTGAGTGGTGTGCTGACAGAGCACTGAGGTGGACCCAAACAGAGTTGGACTTAAGGCCTAGGACTGACAGGTGAAGTAGGTATTGTAGTACTACTGGCACAAGGCAGGAGAAAGGATCTTCATTGTGCTGAGCACACCATATTGAGAACCTATGCCACTTGAGGGCATAGGACTTTCTGGTGGACTGCCTCCTAGAGGCCAAGACCACCTCCTCAACTTCCCTAGATAGAAGTAAGGGAGCTAGCACTATCCTTTCAGCAGCCAGGCCATCAGATTGAGGGATCTGAGATTGGGGTGCAGAAGGGAACCCTGATCCTGAGACAGGAGATCGAGTTGCAACCCCAGAGGGAATGGAGTTTCCACCGCCAACTGCAGAAGTGGAAACCATGGTTACCTCGGCCATCTGGGGGCTACCAGAATCACCAAGGCCTTGTCCCGTAGAATCTTGAACAGAGTTCGGGCCACCAGGGGCGTGGGAGGAAACGCATACAGGAGGCCCGTAGACCAAGAGATCAGAAATGCATCTGCTGCCATTCTCAAGGAATGTGGCTGTCTGGAGCAAAACCTGGGCAGCTGCTGGTTTAGTGGACTTGCAAAGAGATCGATTGATGGAAGTCCCCATCGTAGAAAGATCTGCTGGACCACCAGCAGATTCAAAGGCCATTCGTGAGGCTGGAGAATCCTGCTGAGTTTGTCTGCCAAGAAGTTCTCCTGACCAGGTAGATAAACTGCTTTGAGAAACATGCCTTGTCTGACTGCAAAGGAGCAAAGGGCCTGCGCCTCCTGACATAGGAGTCCGGACTCTGTGCCCCCCTGCTTGTTCACATAGAACATTGCTACCTGATTGTCTGTCTGAACTAAGACAGATTGGTGAGAGAGGGCATGAGAAAAAGTCTGGAGAGCCAAATGGATTGCTCACAGCTCCAACAGACTGATCTGCTGTGTGGCCTCCCGAGGAGACCAGAGGCCTTGAGTGCACGTGCCCTGGCAATGTGCACTCCAGCCCTTTAAGGAAGCATCGGTCGTCAGCACCCTTGTGTGTGCTGGGGCCTGAAAAGGTACCCCCCTGAGAAGGTTTGGGAGATGTAGCCACCACGGCAAGGAGTCCAAAAGTGGTTTGGACACCCTTACTCTGTCTCGGAGGTCGCCTGTGGCCTGTGCCCACTGAGCTCTGAGGCACCACTGAACAGCCCGCATGTGCAGACAGGCATTCGGAGTCACATGTACCGTGGATGCCATGTGGCCCAGGAGCCGCAGGAAGTGCCTGGCGGAGACCTGAGAATTGCTTTGGAACTGGTTGGCCAAGTCCATCAGTCTGTGGGCCCTGTCCTCAGGCAAGTAGGCTCTTGCCTGCAGGGCATCTAACCTTGCCCCTATAAACTCTAGGTTTTGTGAGGGGAGCAAAATGGACTTTGCGTAGTGTATGACAAAGCTCAGATGCTGAAGAAGAGAGACAATGCGAAGAATGGCTTGTCTGGCCTCCTGGAGAGACTGGCCCCTGATGAGCCAGTCGTCCAGATATGGGAAGACGAAAATTCCCCTGATTCCTGAGATAGGCCGCCACCACCACCAGACATTTGGTGAAAACCCTGGGGGCGGAAGTTAGGCCAAAGGGAAGTACTCTGTACTGGAAAAGCACAGTTACTTACCTGTAACAGGTGATCTCTGGGAACAGCAGGAATTAGTCTTCACATATGGGTACGTCGGTACCGACAGAGCCCGCACGGGAATGATGCCCAGCTTCCAATCAGAAAGCTTTTGGCAGCATCCCTCGCGCCTGCGCAGTGACTTCCTGCCTTCTCCACAGCCTCTCTTCAGTTGAGTTTCAGAGCTGAGACAAAGGCGAGGAGAGAAAAGGAAGAAGATAAAAAAGATGCAACTCCTAGGGGAGGTGGGAGGGTTGTGAAGACTAATTCCTGCTGTTCCCAGAGATCACCTGTTACAGGTAAGTAACTGTGCTATCTCCAGGAACAAGCAAGAATGAGTCTTCACATATGGGGACACCCTAGCTGGAGATGCCAGGGGAAGATCCCATAAAAATGCAAGTGCCCGGATCAGGGGTGCATTTTGTCTCCAGGAATCCCCGGCATCCAATGTGGGATGGAGGGTAGGAGTTGACAATAAAGGAGCTGTGAGGAAAGAAACAGCATAGCCAAGGACTAGGTGTTCTACAGACTACAGGAGTCCTTGGTAGATATGATGAGTAGCATTAAAACACATTTAATGTACACTTAAAATATGCAGCTTACCTACTGTATTGTAGGAAGTAGAAAGCATGATGGAGTCTACTGGATAAGTAGTGGCGGAATCTTCAAGGTGACCTCTCAGTAGTGAGGATGAAGGTCCAGACCTGGAGGTAGTAGATGATCCAGGTGTCAACTGGGTAGGATTAGACGTCAGGTCTTCAATGGAAAGCTTTATGGGAAAAGCTGAAAACTCCTTTAGGCATAAGGTCATTAACATTGAGGACTAAAGGAAGAAGACTGACGGAGTTGGAGAACTAGCCCAGTCCTGGCGGGAAGAGGGGGACTGGAAAAACCCCTATTCCCACGGAAAACAGTTGTGTACTCAAAGATAAAGATGTACACTGTTTTTCCTAGCTGGCGAGAGATAGGAAAAAATATTGAAGCTTGATGCTTCAAGGAGTTAAAGAAAAAATGGAAGATGTTAGCACCAAAGTGGTTATTAGTGCCTAACAGTTTCTGCATCGTAATATGGTATGGGACGTAAGGCGACAGACTGTCTAAAACCTCTAGGAGGTAAAACATGTAGTATAGACAGTAAGGGTGATAGTGTGTAAGACAGACCAACCCTTAAGAAGCCCCCCATGAAACACCTATATAGATAGGAATATATATATGTGGCTGGAATATATAT
Organism: Ichthyophis bannanicus; assembly: GCA_033557465.1. Classification (NCBI taxonomy): domain Eukaryota; kingdom Metazoa; phylum Chordata; class Amphibia; order Gymnophiona; family Ichthyophiidae; genus Ichthyophis; species Ichthyophis bannanicus. The sequence continues at coordinate 588,635,970 of CM066033.1, read as the reverse complement.
GTATATATATATATATATATATACACATATGTCCAGATGTGTATATTAGGATATGGGTGGTGAAATATATCAAATATATATATAGATATATAGATATATAGATATGATATACCTAAATATATGTAAAGTTGTGGGGCATGGTTTAGCACCACTAGAGTAATGATACAGGTATGTAGACATATATGGAGATGCTACATACCAAACAACAGGTTGAAGATACCTGTCTACCACCCAGCCCCATAATTCTACATGGGGAATATAAAAGAAAAAGATTCTGTGTTCCACAAGAGGGCGAACCCACTTGGGATATGTATAGAGAATCTATTTTCGTGGATTGAGGGATGCAGGAAGGCAATCCAACAAGATAACCGTGATGTTCGCGTGAAAACAGATGATCATATGAATCTGTAAGGAACAAGGCGGGAGTTCCACAGAACACTGACATGGCAGATGTGGAGAAACGCAGAAGATGATACCAGAGGGACCTACTGGAGGGACCCAGAGGTAGCATGCGTAAACATCAGCCTTGGATTTTCACGCAGAAGAAGTGATATCTCGTGTTAACACCCCAGGCTAGAGGGTGTGGAGAACCCTCACAGGCATGGGAAAGGTTTATAAGCTTTTCCCTACTAATAGAGAAGCTTCAGAGACAAGGTCAATGCTCTATAGCAAGGCCCTCATAGTAGAAAGCTTCTCTGAAGACTGCAGAGAGCATTGTGCAGGAGAGATATGAAACAAACTGACTGAAGTCAGGTGTGTTGCCATATCCTAGGAGAGGAGATGGTTAGAATAATGCGAGAAAGCCTAAACGAGTAGGAGGATCCAAGATAGATGACGAATAGCTTGGAATCACTACTGAGGCTAGAGAAAATTTTGAACAAGGGACTGGATCTTGGAAAAAGTACCAGTAATACAATTACTGTAACTCCTGCAGGCACAGCTGCTGACGGAAACAGCAGAGAGATTGTCCTGTGCCCAATAAAGAAAAACAGACAAGAAAAGAGAGGAGATATCCCTTCTCCTTGTCTGAGGAACGAGCTTGCTAGAGAAGCTTTTCAGTATGGTACCCCTCAGTCAGGGGAAAAACCCGGTTGAGAGGGTAGAGTAAGTAATTGGAGGGTGACGTACCCATAGAGTAAGTCAACTGAAGGAAAAAATGTTCAGTTGGGACAAAACTATCAGGGGATAATTGCAACTGCTCTTCTAGGGCAGCGTTTTTCAACCACTGTGCCGCGGCACACTAGTGTGCCGTGAGATATTGTCTGGTGTGCCGTGGGAAAAATTCCAATTTCATCCGTAACATGTGGCCTCGGCTCACAAATTAGGGTTGCCAACCAGCCGGTTTTCAGCCGGCCTGGCCGGTTTTTCCATGGCCAGGCCGGCTGCCGGCACAGTTGTAAAACCGGCCATTGAAAAGCCGGTTTTTTGCTCTGGCCGCAAGATCGGGAGCGGCCAGAGCAAAAAACCGGCTTTTGTGCCGAAGTCCGCGGCGCGACCGCGATCGCGATACCCTCTAGCAGTGCAGCCGCTGGTTCTGCTTTGTACAGAGCAGCGGCTGCACTACACTTACATTGAAAAGTAAAGAGAAACTGTGTCAGGAGCCCTCCGATCATCGCAGAGCCCGAGGAAGTGATGTCATGGGGGCGGGCTCCTCACAGGCTGTCTTTCCTTTTCAAATTAACTTTAGCTGCAATAAAGTTAATTTGAAAAGGAAAGACAGCCTGTGAGGAGCCCGCCCCCATGACATCACTTCCTCGGGCTCTGCGATGACCGGAGGGCTCCTGACACAGTTTCTCTTTACTTTTCAATGTAAGTGTACTGCAGCCGCTGCTCTGTACAAAGCAGAAGCAGCGGCTTGGGCAGAGGGGTGTGTGTGTGTGTGTGAGTGAACCAGCAAAGGGGGGGGGGAGTGTGAGTGAACCAGCAAGGGGGGGGAGTGTGAGTGAACCAGCAGTGGAGGGGGGGGGGTGGTGTGAGTGAAACAGCAAGGGGGGGGCGATGGTGTGAGTGAACCAGCAGGGGAGGGGGGGTAAGTGAGTGAGTGACCCAGCAGGAGGGGTGAGTAAGTGACAGGGGGGTGGGTGAGTGAACCAGCAGTGGAGGGGGGGGGGTGGTGTGAGTGAACCAGCAGGGGAGGGGGGTTGGTGTGAACCAGCAGGGGAGGGGGGTTGGTGTGAGTGTTTGATTCCTATTCAAGAGAATTACTTTATATATAGTCAATATAGGCACAGAGGTAAATTTTTTTAACATTTTCTAATGGTGGTGTGCCTCGTGATTTTTTTCATGAAAAAAGTGTGCCTTTGCACAAAAAAGGTTGAAAAACACTGTTCTAGGGAGTAAGAAGAGGAGAAGTCTGTAGTCCCTTAATAAAAATTTTCCGACAGGTTAGTATACTGAAAAAGAAGAGCACAGTGAATAAACTTCTAATGGGTAGAAGTGAACTGTAGATTACAATTCCCGGCCCCTATGGTTGCTGGGAATTCTGAGACTGGCCAGAGCTGGAGGACTTCAGGCTAGGCTGAGGCGTCCCTTGTTTAGGTACAGCCCAATGATGGGCAGGAGATGAATGAAACTTTCTTTTCTTAGGGAAAGAAGGTTTGGTAGGACATTTCCTACCCCTTGAAGAAGGAGGTGGCTTAGAATGGTCTTTAGTGGAAGGAGAGTCAGTGGAGCATTGAGCAACCTGACGTAAAGCCTCCCTATTGAAGAGACCTTCTCCTGTACAAGGAGAATGAGCCAGTATAGTTTGTGCCCATCTTCTCAAGTCTGAAGCTTCAAGCCAGGCTCTGCGACGTGCTGCAATGGCAATAGCAGAGGATCTGCTAACGGACTCAAAAGAGTCTAAAGAAGCACGAGACAGGAACCAGGATATATTCCGGCTGTGATTGATGAGCAAGGAATAATCAGTAGCCTTGGGCTCTGGTAAAAAAGGGGTCAAAAGAGACAATTTCTCTGTGACTTCCTGGAGTGTTAGACTCATGTGAAAAATATATGAAAGAATTCTGGAGGCCAGCATAGAGTTTTGGAAGGCTTGACGACCAAAAGCATCGAGTGTTCTTGAAGAACGACCCAGCGGATAAGAAGAATGCTTCTTCTTGCTCTTAACTTTCCTCAGTGCCGATTCCACTACAAGGGAACGATGAGAAAGTTGAGGCTTTTGAAACCCTGGAGAGGGTGGCACCCGGTACCGAACCTCAATGTCTGTAGAAAGTAGAGGAAGTCGTAAGGGCGATTTCCAGACCCTCAGAAGGAGATCCTGCAGAGCAGGATGTAAAGGAAGCTTGATATTTTCCATTTGTGCCGCTGAGCCATGAGTAGGATTACAACCAGGGATAGAGATATTAAGAAAGGTTGCCATATCCAGGAGAAAAGCCTGAAAAGACTGATCTCCTATGGGAACCATTCCTGGTAAGGCTAAAGAAAGAGCTTGAGCACCAGAGGACGTAGAGGGTACTGCATTAATGCCAGGTATCGGTTCCAAACAAGGCATCGGTGCAAGAACAGGCATTGACATCGATACTGATACAGGATCAGTAGGTGAAGTTGCCATCGGGGACTGCTGCAGTGGTACCGAGATCATGAGGGAGTTATGGCTAGGATCTTCGGAACTGCCCATCTGGAAACGACAGGAGTCGGTTCCGGGACGCATCGGTACCCAGTCCTCGAGACTAGATATTGATTCAAGACTCGGCATCGAAGAAAGCGAGACTATCGATGCATGTCGCGAGGGTATCGGCAATGCCGATACCACTAAGGCAGCCTGGGTTACATCGATCGGTACCGACGGTACCGATGATATCCGATAACCTCCCCTTGCCAAGGGTAAGGCGGTCCACCTCGATGCCGATGCCAGGGTATCGGAACCGATCGATGCCGGTACCGTCCCGGAGCATGGCTGAGATTGAGAGATGTCAATGCGGTGCGTATCGATCGGTCCCGAAGGTACCGAGGATGCCCGATGATGATTCCTGGTGAAGAGTGGAACACTCGACACCGGTGCCGATGCCGGAGGCTCGGTACCGCTCGAAGCGGATACCACCCCCGCGCATGGCTCAGGTATGTTCTGTGAGGGGTGAGCCCCCGGAACAACCTGAAACCCCTTTAACGCTTTGGAGCCCGAAGACTCCCGCAGGGGTAATGCCAATGGATTCTTGAGGGTAAGACCGGAGCCGTCACCATGCTGGGCATGGGACATACCACTCAAGCATTGACTAGTCTTAACAGACTGTTTGTGGGTTACCTGATCCTGTGAAGTAGAGAAACCGGGTACCCTCACTGCCAAGGAAAAAAACGGTATCGAGGGAAACTCTAAAAACTGAAGGTTTCCTCACAAAATTATCCCCTGACAAGTCAGGGGAAAAAGGGTCAGGACCCACACAGTTGAGACACCAACTATTGGTGTCTAAAAAGAAACAGGTGTTTCTACATCGAATGCACTTCTTAGGAAAAGAAGGCTCCATAATGAAAAGGCCTAGTAGGCCCAAGAAGTTAAGGCAAAAAACTGAAGAAAAGGTTTCTCAGAATTTAGTCAAAAATCCACCGGCGGTACCGGTGGCAGCGGGAAATACAGCCGCGACCACAAGAAAACAAAAAACTAAAGTAATTAAAGTAATTAAAAAGAAAGGTTTCTGCGGTGACAGGAGGATGTCCTGCCGGCTCTGCGGAAAAATGAAAACTGAAGAGAGGCTGTGGAGAAGGCGGGAAGTCACTGCGCAGGTGCGAGGGATGCTGCCAAAAGCTTTCTGATTGGAAGCTGGGCAGCATTCCCGTGCGGGCTCCGTCGGTACCGACGTACCCATATGTGAAGACTCATTCCTGCTTGTTCCTGGAGATTGGTTTCATCCCAGCACAAATCTGAGATATTGCCTGTGGTCTGGATGGATGATGATGTGAGTATAAGCATCCTTTAGATCCAAGGATCATAGCCAATCTCCCAGCTGGAGGTAGGGCAGCAGTATCCCAAGGGTAAGCATCTTGAACTTTTCCCTCTCCAGAAACTTGTTTAAGTTTCACAAGTCTAGGATAGGCCGGAGGCCTCCTGTCCTTTTCGGTACCAAGAAGTACCTGGAATAGAAGCCTTGCCCTTCCAGGTGGTGGGGCACCGGTTCCACCACCTGTTCCTTTAGAAGACTTGCCAACTCCTGAAGGAGGAGATTTCTGTGCAGAGGGAGTCTTGGAGGCTCCCCTGGAAAATAGGAGGGGGATATCTGGTGGAAATGGAGCAAATAGCCCTTCTGGACTATGCTGAGAACCCAGGTATCCCCTGTGATGGCTGACCACCTGTAGGCTTACAGGGTCAGCTGACCTCCTGTGCTGAGTGAAGCCAGCTGTGGAGAAGAGGCTATGCTGTGGGAGTCAAAACCCTGCTCCCTGCTGTGCAGGAGCCGGAGCTGGCGGCTTGGGGGGTCTTCTGCCTACAGGGCCCATGCCCCTGCCCCTTGGCCTGCTGGCCCTGTTGGGGAGCTGGAGAGGCCTGGTATTGATGATAAGATTTGTAGGCAGCACCCTTCCTCGGAAAAAGGGCTTCTTTCCCGAGCCCTTCTTTTTCTGAGAAGGGGCAGAAGTCCTCCTGGACAGCCTTGTCCTGGTGAGAGTCTCAGTCTCGATTTCCGCAGCCTTTTCAGTCATGGGCTTACCGAAAAGGTTTTCACTTCGGCAGGGGACGTTGACTAACATGTCCTGCAGCCATGGCTCCAGGTCTGATGACTGTAGCCAGGCCTGACGATGTGCACTGATGCCAGCCGCGGCTACCTGGGCCGAAGCCTCGAAGCCATCCAAGGCTGCTCGAGAGATAAACTTTGAGTACTCTCGAATCCCTGTTGACAAAGCCTTGAACCTCTGCAAAGGTTCCTCGGAGAGGCCAGCTGAGAACCCAGCAATCTCCTTTGCCAGGTCTCGTAGGTACATGCCCATGTACAGCTGGTAGGTCTGGACACGGCAAGCTAGCATAGAGCCCTGGAAGCACTTTCTACCGAGGGCATCCAGGTTCCGGGCCTCCCGGCCGGGGGGCACCAAGGAGTGCATCTTCTGACTCTTCAGACGGTGCATGGCCGATTCCACAACCATGGAGTGGTGCGGTAGCTGTGCCTTTTGGAACCCAGGGCTCTTACGGACTCGATAAATGGAATCGACCCATTTGCTAAGAACCGGCGTCGAGGCCGGTGCCTCCCACATACGGAAGAGCAGCCGTTCCAGCATCGAAGGAACCGGTACAGTAAAGGCTTCCTTTGGAGGAAAATCATACTGGAGGGCATCGAGCTCCTCGGCTCGAGGCTCCTCCTCGGCATCCGCAGAAAAAGCCAAGGCTTTGGCCATGTCCCTAACGAAGTCCGAGAACCGGGTATCCTCCGGGGGGGGGGGGGGACCGTCTCCGAGGCTCGGTCTCCGGTGAGTCCGAAGGGACGCACCAGGTCCAGAAGGTGTCTGGGGACTCCTTTTCCTCCGTCTCCCATTCCTCTTCCTCCGAGGAGGAATCGAGCGGCTCTGGCCATGTGGGCTTCGATGCCACCTGCCCCGACGCCAAGGGTATCGGTGTCAACGACCTTGGCCCCGCACGTGAGGTTGAAGGGGACCTTGACCGAGGATCGACTCGAGACTTCGTTGACTCGAGGATCGGCTCGGTCTTCAGGGTTGACAGACGTCGAGGTCCCGGTGGTCGGGGCAGATGCACTGGTCAGACCGGCGATCAGCACCCGCTGCTGTTCCACGAAGGCAGCCAAGCTGCTCTCCAAGGCCGTCAACCTGAGTCCAAGCTCAGGAGACTCAGCAGCCCCTGACTCGGGCCCCGACGGCGTCAGGCCCGATGTCGGCTTCCCCAGAGGAGAGTCGACAAGGACAATTGCACTTACGTGACTCGGGGACTCCGGCTCCACACGAGGTAACTTGGAAGGCCTCTCCAACTCCGAGAGCCTAGGACGGCGGTCAGAGCTATGCGACCTGGCCCTCAAAGAACCAGGAGCCTCCACCGACGCTGCCCTCACGAGCTTTTTCTTCCTTCTGTGCTCCCGGGTGGGAGACTCCCTTTCAGAGGAACCCCGACGGTGCTCGGGGTCGGACTCCCGATATGTCAAGACCTCTGATGAAGTCCGGGCCCGGCCGGATGCAGAGTCATAGAAAATTCTCTCACGTTGATGCTGACGGATCCGAAGCGCCTTCGATGACATTTTGCAGCACGGGCCACAGGCCAGCGGGTCATGGTCGGGCCCGAGGCATCGAAGGCAGCAGTCTTGTGTGTCGGTGAGAGACATAAGTTTCTTGCACCGATCACACTTTTTGAACCCGCTGGCAGCCATCAGGGGAAAAAGGGCCCCTGCAAGGTCAAAAGACCGGGCTGCCAGTGAAAACACAAAAAGAGCGCGAACGCTAGTCACAAAGGACAAAAACCGAAAATCAAAACTCCGGACTCGATACCGGTGTACCGAGCCCAGACGGGAAGGGGAACCGGTGTCGAACCGGATAAGACAACGCGAAAATCGCAGAAAAAAAATCAACTTTTCCCGGGTGACATGAACTCACGTCCGTCGGGCTCTGTGGAAAAAAAGACTGAGCAAGATGGCACCCTTGGGCGGAAAGGGGACCGCCCATGCACGCTGCATTCCCAAAGGCTTTCCTTGAAAGCTGGGGAAATGCTCCGCACGGGGGCTCCGTCGGCGCCGACGTCACCCATATGTGACGACTGACTTCCTGCTTGGTCCTGGAGAATGTGATGAAAGGAAGCACTGTGGATTGTTTTGGAAAAAGGAGATCACACTAACATCCACACTGATGAAGTCTACAGAAATCCAGCTTAAATGGAACAAATGGACAGAGACTTGATCAATGATATTGCAAAGATGTAAATTAGGAGAGAAAAGATGATACTGAGTGACCTTAATCTACCAGATGTGGCTTGGAGTATTCCATCTGCAAATATGGAAAGAAGTATAAAGATCATGGATGCCTTTCAAGATGTACTGCCCAGACAAATGGTGGTGGAACCCATCAGGGAAATGTTGACGCTAGACCTAGTACTTGCCAATGGAAATAGTGTCTCTAATGTCCAAGTGGGTGCCTACTTTGGCAACAGTGTTTACTATGCTGTGCAATTTGAGGTAAAAGTCAAGGCAGAATCCAATCACAACAAATTCAAAGTCCTAGATTTCAAAAACGCTGACTTCAGTAAAATGGGAAAGCACCTGAAGTAGGAGCTAGCAGGGTGAGAGGAGAAAAGAAGTGGAAGAGCAGCAGGCTAAACAGAAAGAAGTCATAAAAAGCACAGAGGACCTATAAGGAAAGCAAATAAAAAACATGAGGAAAAGGAAGCCTTTATGGTTCTCCAAAGAAGTAACTGCACATGCATCATATGTGTGTGTCATTGAGTCAATGCTACTCCTGGCACCCCATCCCCTGGGTTTTCTTGGCAAGGTGTGACCGGAAGCAGATTGCCAGGCCCTCCTTTTGTGTAGTAAATCTATAACAGGGCCAATGCAAGGATTAGATGTGCTCTAGTTGAGCCCTCCATCCTGCTGCCGCCCCTCCCGTGGCCCCCTTGCTGTCGCCTCTTTCTGGGGCCAGCAGCGATGGCAATGGCCGTCAAACTGCAATGTAGTGCTTACGTTGGTGATGCGTCATGGCTTCCTTCTGTTCCTATGTGCTGTTTCCTCCCCCCTTCAATGCCGCTTACAGTTTTCAGAAAGTCTGCATCGGAGGGGAGCGGAAACAGAACATAGAAACAGAAGGAAACCATGATGCAATACTGGAGTGTATTAATAAGCACTGCATCATGGTTTGGGGCCATTCCTGCCTGCCGCTGCTGCATCTGGGAAGCTCAGTCTATTGGAAGGGCTTAAGAGCCAACTCCATGGCAAGCTAGGAGTGAAGACTTATCCTGTTGTCCACAAAGAACACTTGCTACAAGTGAGTAACCTTGTTTTCTCCATGCCATTACATATCAAAGCAAGACGTGGGATACAGTGACAATTTACATCCTACAAGTCCCTTGATCTTAGGTAGTCTGCATCTGTCATTAAATTACAATGACAGGCATGAGTGAGGCAACAGTAACCTTTTCTATATCAAGGTTTTATGTCTAATAATGGGTAAGGAAACCAATGTCTCTATATTCAGTCCTGTTTTATCGGTATTAAAATATTTGATCATTTTAAATTTAAAGTTTCTTTTCATGTATGTTTCTGAAGTTGTCTTTCAAGTCTTGAAATTGTGAGGTTGTTAAGGGAGCGGTTTTCCTTTGAGAAGTGCTCACCTAATGGGCTAATGTTATCTTTTTCTCTGTAACAGTTATGATGTACGAGTATCTGTGAAGGTTGATGTGTCCTCAGCTTTTGGCTTATTTCTCCAACACTGGCCAGTAATAGTATGGCAAATGGATATAAATGGTACTGTACTCCTGCCCGACTGCATAGTATGTAGAGGAAGGGAGATGCTAAGTGTTGCTGCGAGTGTGGCAAAAAAGGCATCTTTAATTCATATATGGTGGTAGTGTGCTAAGAAACAAAGCTTTTTTTTGGATAACTTGTTTTGCTTTCTGGAAGGTTTGTTACAAGAAGATTCCTAAAAAAGCTGGGAGTGATATTATTGAACTGGCCAACATCTGAGGTCCACAAAGAATAGTTTTAACTTGTGACATTTTATTGTAGCAAGGCTAGCAATTGCTACAGCCAAGAGGCAGGTAAAGCCACTTAGTTTGAATGTGGTCCAAAGGAGACTATTGCAAATGTTTAATCTATCCAAATTAATGGCTTTGAGATATGAAAAGGTTGATCAGTTCCAGAAAGCTTCGAATCCCTTCAAGCAAAGGGTAGAAATACTAAATAAAAACCCGAAGGACTGATTTTTCAGCGGCAGCGGTCAGCACTGTCAAAGTGGTTGGCCACCACCATTTTAAGTTAGGATGGGATATTCAGCGCCACTGCATATCTGGCCCCCAGCACTGAACACCCGCTTTGCCTAGATTTATGTCTTGCAGTCCAATTAGCGACGATATTCAGCTGCTAACTGGATTGCAAAACTGCATAAGTTAGAGCAACCATTCATCTGTCCTCACTTTATGCGACTTATCTATGTGGTTAGAAACTGAATATCACTATTAACTGAATAACGCCGGTGCCAAATCTGCTCCACCCACAGAAAGCCTCGGGGCGTTTAGCCTGGTTAGTGGGGGACATTCAGCAGCACTAACCAGACTAGTGCCAATGAATATCCCAGTTAGCGACATTTATGTGGTTTGTAGGTCTATAAAACCCCCAGTGGGTTTGAAAGATAATCCGAATCAGAGGGCAATAAGCAATGAACTGGAGCATAATTATGGACTAATTGGGTTAAGAAGGTGGGTGGGGAGCGTTGGAAGGGGATTGGATGTTAGATATATAGCATCTTTTTCCTTTGAAGTTATTCAGTAATGCTGTATTGGTCATTATGTTTTTCAATAAAAACGTTGTTAATAAAAAACTGAATTTTCGTCAGCACTCTTGATAGTGGTGCTGAAAATTCATGGATGGAGTCTTTGTAAGTTTAGCAGTCACTGCTAAATGTACCAACCCTTTTGGATATCAGGATATTTATTACTAAAAGTGAAATGGGTTTCCTCCATAATATAACTTCAAGATGAAACGAATGCATTTTAATTAAAATTAAATGATTGGTTTAGAACAGTTTAGTCTTGGCTTAAAAGAGGGATTTAGCCAAATCAAGGGCCTTTTTCCTTCCAAAGGATTTAGCTCAGAATGTATCCTTTTATATGATGCAAGCTGTTTGCAAAGCCCAAACATCTTAGTTTGTCTGACTGGGAAGGTTCACTCAATTATGTGAATTCAACCTTTTTCAATGACTACAATCAATCAGGCCGATGTAGAAAGCTTGTGGTTTACTGGCCCCTAAATTCACCCCCCTTACCTTAAAATAGGCAGAAGTGCTGCCTACACGCTCCTGCTCTGGTCCGCCATCTTGTAAAATGGCGACGCCTGGTCCCACGCAGTGCATTCTGGGATGCACCGGGTGAGGTCAGCTTGCCATATAAGGTAGATTATGCCTTATATGGCAGTCTAACCCTGCCCGGTGCATCTCAGGATGTACTGCACAGGGCCAGGCATTGCCATTTTACAAGATGGCAGACCAGAGCGGAAGCGCATAGGCCGTGCTCCTGCCTATTTTAAGGTAGGGGAGGGGTGGATTTAGGGGCTGGTAGACTACCAGGTAATTTTTATTTTACCTATTTTACTTGGGAGTGGGGGGTACAGGGGTTACTAGACCACCAGCTACTTACTTTCTGTCGGGGCACCGGCCCCCAACAGTGTTTTGATGGAATTGGGGGCTTTTCCCGATGCCGTGATCATCCCTGATGCCATCAAAATACTGTTGGGGGGGCCACTGGGCCTCCGGGGATTTTTTTTTGGCGGACACGGCCCCTGACAATGTTTGATGGCATTGGGGGCTTTGCCCGATGCCTGATCCATCTGAGGAGATGATGATCTAGGCAGTGGGGAAAGCACCCAGAGCCATCAAAATACCGTTGGGGGCAAGCGTTAGAGGTTTAAGTCACCTCAGACCCTGCAGTAAAACGTCTGGCACTATGGCTGGTTGCAAAATCGTCTACGCCTGTCTCTGCATCGGGCGTAGTCATGATTTGCATACCAGACCATTATATGCAGCTGATTAAAATACATTAAAATAGATTTAAATATGCGTGGCATTAACTGGGCGTTAGTTTTTCCGTCTGTTTTCTGCATTCAAAAGGTTTGGAAAGTGTGTTTAAATGTGGCGTTATGTATTCTTAAAGGCCGTGCTAGCTTTCTGCATCGGCTCAAATATTTAAATTGATTCTTTCAGAGAATAATACCTATTCTATAATAAGTTTTACACTTAAAAGCAAATTAATCTTTTTAATCGTGTTTTATAAAACATAAAGCACTAATGTATCCAATTTGTCTATCTGTGACACGGATGCCACAGGCAAGAAGAAATGATGGGCAGGCAGATATACGAAATAAATAGCACTGATGAAACTGCTGCTAGCGAGGTTTCCTTCTAAAGACGAAGCAAAGTCATTGGCACATTAAACAGTGGGGTTGGTGGAGTTTCCAGACTAACAGCTAAAGATAAGTTGGGTCGAACTGGCATCTAAGACAAGTCTGAGAGAGAGAAGGAAGAGATGAAGGACAAAAATAAACAGAGATGGGGAGGGAGGTAAAGAACGAAGGAGATGAGGAGGATGAGGGTAGAAAAAAAGGGGGGAAAAAAAGACTGCGGGAACATGGGGGAGTAGAGATGGTGTCTAACTAACCCCCAGGTCTGTTCCTTCCACCCCGAGATTAGAAGAGATGGCAATTTAAAAAAAAATCCAGATATTCAGCACCGGTATCCGGATAAAAGAGAAGTACCTAAAGGAAAGAGTATCAGGCTGAAAACTAGGAGTCAGGGTTCAATCTATATATAAGGGGGTGAATTTTCAGTATAACGCATACTGGATAATTTGAAAGGTTTCACTGAATAGTAAGCATCCCTGAACATACAAGTATATGGTGACCAGGGCTCGAAAATCCTGGGCACCAGGTCGCCATGGTGACTATATATTGCACCCTGGCATCCGGGATTTGATTACCTCCCTCCTCCAGCCAGCACCCGATTTCTCATTGTGATCAGTTCTGCATGTAGTTCAAGTCACATGGTGAAGGAAGCTTAATAATCTTGCTGTTTGCTGATCTTGCTGAGACTTGAAATAGCAAGATTAGCAAACTTCCCCACCTCGATCGGCTCTGCATGTAGTTCGAGCCATGTGGTGGAGGACGTTTGCTAATCTTGCTGTTTCAAATCCTGCGAGATCAACAAGCTTCCTTCATTGTTCAGTTCAAACTACATGCAGAGCCAATTGCGGTGGGGGACAAGAGAGAGAGAGAAAGAAACATCAGCTGATGGCTGGAGTTGTAAGAGAGACGGAGACTGGGTGATGGCTGAGGGGGAGAGGGAGCTATCAGAGATTTTTTTTTTGCTCAATGTATTACCAGGCCATGGTGATATGTGACATAAAAAAGGAAGTTGTCTCAGGTGCAGCTATAAAGGATCACCAATATGCTGCTGACAACATCCCTGTTCGATGTAAATACTCTGTGGCCCGTCCGCACAGTAAAGCATAGTAACTCACCTGTAACAGGTGATCTCCGGGAACAGCAGGAATTTAATCTTCACATATGGGTATCTTCGGTACCAACAGAGCCTGCGTGGGAACGCTCCCCAGCATCCAATTAGGAAGCTTTTGGGAGCATCCCACAGCGCCTGCGTGCTGCCTTCCCGCCTTTCCCAACTGCCTCTCTCCAGTTGAGTTTAAAGCTGAGACAGAGAGAGAGAGGGAAAGAGAAAGAGATAGAGAGATACAACTCCTAGGGGAGGTGGGTGGGTTGTGAAGACTAAATTCCTGCTGTTCCCGGAGATCACCTGTTACAGGTGAGTAACTATGCTATCTCCAGGAACAAGCAGGAATGTAGTCTTCACATATGGGGACTCCCTAGCTTTAGATGCCAGGGAGAGACCCCAGAGGTTGCGTGTCCCTGTGAAAGGGCTACACTTCCCCCCATGGATCTCTGGCATCCAACCAGGGATGGCAGGTAGGAGTTGATTAGGTATGGAAAAGGTGTTGGAGAACAGCCTGACCAAACAAGGCATCCCGGCGGAAGTCCTTGTCCAAGCAGTAATGGGCTGTGAAGGTATGAACAGAGGCCCAAGTGGCTGCTCAACAGATGTCGTCGATAGACACAGAGTGTAGATGAGCCATTGAAGCTGCCATGGCTCTCACATTGTGAGCTGTGACATGGCCCTCCAGAGTAAGATTTTTACTCTGATAGGCAAAGGAAATACACTGTGCAATCCAGATGGACAGTGTTCTCTTGGAGACTGGAAGTCCCAAATGAAAAGGATCAAAAGCAACAAAGAGTTGAGAGGACTTTCTATGTTGCTGTGTTCTTTGCAACTAAAAGGCTAAAGCTCTTTTGCAGTCCAAAGTATGAAGATTCCTTTCTGCATTAGATGCATGAGGCCTTGGAAAAAACACAGGCAGGTAGACCGCTTAGTTTAAATGAAAAGGCGAGACCACCTTTGGCATAAAGTGTGGATGAGTCCTAAGGACTACCTTGTCATGATGGAACCTTGTATAAGGTGGATCAACTACCGATGCCTGCAACTCACTGATGCAGCGTGCTGAAGTGATTGCAAAGAGAAAGATAACCTTCCAAGAAAGGAATTTCAATGAGGTAGTAGCTAGGGGTTCGAAAGGTGGCTTCATGAGCTGACCAAGAACCAGGTTTAAGTCCCATGCCACCAGTGGTGGCCTGATGGGAGGCTTAGTTAGAAGAAGGCCTCTCATAAATCTTGCTATAAGAGGATGGAAGGAAATAGGTTGTCCATTTAGAGGCTTGAAAGAAGCTGCAATAGCACTCAAATGGACTCTTACAGAGTTAGTTTTAAGTCCTGCATTGGATAAATGAAGGAGATACTCCAGTAATGATTCCAGAGGTATCGAAAGGGGGTTAAGACCCTTCTGCGAACACCATATGGTAAACCTTTTCCACTTCAAAGCATAAGAGCGTCTTGTGGAAGGCTTCCTGGAAGCATAAAGGATATCCTTTACTTGCTGAGGGAGGTTAAGATCATGAAGATCTACGCCTTCAGCAACCAAGCCCTGAGATGCAGAGACTGGGGATTGGGATGCCATAACATTCCGTCCTCCTGGGACAGGAGATCTGGAGCAGATCCTAACTCCAGGGAGGGAGCTAGAGAGAGATGTAGAAGCAGAGGGTACCACACTTGCCGTGGCCAATGTGGAGCTATGAGAATCATACGGCCTCTGTCTCTCTGAAGCTTGAATAGGGTTTTGGTAATTAGGGGAATGGGTGGAAAGGCATAAAGGAAGTCTTGACCCCAGTGAAGGAGAAAAGCATCCCTGGCCTGAGAGCCCTGAGCCGGAATTCTGGAACAGAACCGGGGAAGTGTGGCATTCAACGGACTTGCAAAGAGGTCTATGTCCGGGGTTCCCCAAATCTGAAAAATCTTGGCCACCTGGTCTGCATGTAGAAACCACTCGTGTGGAAACAGAACTCGACTGAGTCTGTCTGCCCAAGAGTTTTGTATGCCTGGAAGATACACTGCCAGGAGATGAATCTGATGCTCTCTGGCGAGGGCCCATAGTCGCAAAGCTTCATTGCAAAGTGACAGAGAGCCTGTTCCCCCCTGCTTGTTCACGTAGAACATGGCTACTTGATTGTCCGTATGAATGAGGACTGTCATGTAGCTGAGCAGCGTGTGGAACACTCGAAGAGCAAGGAAGATTGCTCTGAGCTCCAAGATTGATATGTAGATGAGTCTCCTGTGGAGTCCAAGTGCCTTGGGTGGAGAGGTCTTGCAGATGAGCTCCCCAACCCATTGGTGAAGCATCTGTTGTGAGACTTGCCTGTGGTAAGGGTTGTTGAAATGGGGACCCCAGCAACAGGTTCTGAGTGGACTGCCACCATTGGAGGGACAAAATAAGGCGGTTTGTGTTCACTATTTTGTCTGACAGGCACCCTGATGCCTGGGTCCACTGAGTGGATAAAGTCCACAGGGCTGCTCTCATATGGAGGCAAGCATAAGGAACCACATGCACGGTGGATGCCATGTGGCCTAGTAGTTGTAGCATTTCTCGAGCAGTGAGATGAGGTTTTATGCACTGCTTGAGAAGCTAACTGCACCATGCGAAGGCAACGGGCCTGGGGAAGATAGGCCTTTGCCTTTTTGGTATCCAGCAAAGCTCCTATGAATTCTAAAGACTGGATTTTGGGACGTTTATGACAAGACCCAAATACTGAAGGATACACATTGTGCAAGATAGGGAGGTCCTGGCCTCTGACTCTGATGGGGCTCGAATGAGCCAGTCGTCTAAGTAGGGGAAGACGAATATCCCTAGAGTGTGGAGAAATGCTGCTACCACAGCCATGCATTTCGTGAACACTCTTGGTGCTGAGGCCAGGGCAAAAGGAAGCACCCTGTATTGGTAGTACTTTCCTTGAAAAAGGAACCAAAGGAACTTTCTGTGAGTTGGGTGGATGAGAACATGAGTGTACGCATCCTTGAGATCTAGAGAACAAAGCCAATCCTGACTCTGAAGGTATGGCAGCAGAGTTCCTAGAGAAATCATCTTGAATTTCTCTTTGAACAGGAATTTGTTCAACTCTCTGAGGTCCAAAATAGGTCTGTATCCCTCTGTTTTCTTTGGGATAAAGAAATAGGGGGAGTAAAACGCTGTACCCTATTGATGAATGGGTACTTCTTCTATTGCCCCTTGGGCAAGAAGCATAGTGACCTCTTGACCTAACAGGTTGATGAGGGAGGTCTGAGAATTGAACTGTCTTACCATTGTGGGAGGGGGCATGCACAGAAAGTGCAGCTTGTACCCCTCCTCTCTTATAATGGAGAGTGTCCAATGCTCTGCTGTTATCTGCTCCCACCTTGGGGCAAAGTGACATAACCTTCCTGGAATGGTGGAAGGCTCTGGTCCATTGAGGGCCAGGAAGGCTAAGTTCTCTAGATAAAAGTCAAAGGCCTTGTGGAGGCTGAGACGGTTGAGGCTTAGCAGTCTTTGCTTTCCTCTGTTTAGGTGGTTTATTTATTTATTTACAGTTTCTTTTATACCGCGCTATTCGTCATCAGTGCGGTTTACAATGAACATAAAAACTACACGTCTCAAATAATTGATCTGTGCTTACAATGAACAGGACAATAAACTTGGTATACATTAAACAGGTTTCATGAACAGTGAAACAGAGAACGTGAGAACTATGTACAAAGCAACTAAATGCAGCTATATGTAGAGCTACAGGAATCTAGGTGAAATTTTCTTAGTGAGAGGAGGTGCAAAGTGAGATTGCGGTTCTACGGATTAAGACTGTGGAGTGCATGGGTTTAATGTGTTGGCCTGGGGTGTGGAGGTGGGTTGGTATGGGAGGGTGTCCGAAACATCGTAGTGCTGCAGGAACAGGTGATGCTTCAGTGCCTTCCTGAACTGGGAGAGGTCACTGATGGTTCTGATGCCTGATGGTAGGGCATTCCAACATGATGGTGCAAAGTAAGAGAAGGCTCTGGATCTAGTGACTTGAGAGCATTTCGTGATTGCCTTGGGTAGTACAAGAGAGTTGGAGGCAGTCGATCTCCTTGCTCGATTAGGGGGTGTAATTGATATCAGGTCAGTGATAGTAGATGCGGAGTAGTTATTGATCGCCTTGTGAGTCATAGTTAGGATCTTGAAAGAGATCCTAGATTGTATAGGCATCGGTGCCGGTACCAGTTGAACTGTCTGACGTAGTTCCGAGGGCATCGATGCCGCAATGAGAGCCGCCAGACTGCGTTCAATAGCCAGGAACCTCTGGTCTATCGACACTGCCGATGCCTGGGTATCGGTACCGGAAGCAGCCGGTACCCCAGAGCATGGCACCAGTAGTTCTGCCGAGGTCGAGGCCTCGAGAACGTCGCGGAGTCCCGATAATGCTTTGGAAGCTGAAGCCGCCCGCCGGGGCAATTTTGCCGGTACAGAACCCTCAAGGGCAACGCCAGAGGCATCTTGATGCTTAGAAGGAGATCTACCCTTTGAGGACCGGCTGGACTTATGTTTAGTTACCTGAAATCCATGGGAGGAAGACGAAGCCCTGGAAGACGTCGATGCCACCGAAGCTGCATCGGAGGGAAAAAGGGCGCTGAGCTTGGCAGCTCGGTTTTGTCGACCCCTCTTGGACATCATGGCACAAGCCATATACTCGGAGATGGAGTGGTCAGGACCTAAACATTTAAGACACCACTCATGGGTGTCGGTGACAGAGATGGTACCGCCACACTTGGTGCATTTTTTAAAACCCGAGGTGGGTTTCTCCATGATGGAGGAAATTTTGGGCCTAAAAGACCTGAAAAGAAAAGTTTGGAAAAAAAAAAAGACTACTATTTATTTATTTTTTTTAAAAGAAAGAAGGGAGAACCGGCGGTACCGGTAAAGCGCCGAGGAAGGCAGACGCGACCACAAAAAGAAGAATAAGGGAAATAATTTTCTGCGGTGACAGTAACACGACCTGCTGGTTCTGCGGAAAATGAAGAAATGGAGAGAGGCAGTTGGGAAAGGCGGGAAGGCAGCACGCAGGCACTGTGGGATGCTCCCAAAAGCTTCCTAATTGGACGCTGGGGAGCGTTCCCATGCAGGCTCCGTCGGTACCGACGATACCCATATGTGAAGACTACATTCCTGCTTGTTCCTGGAGATATTGTTCTGTTTATTGTAAACCGCACTGATATGTAATAGCGCGGTATATAAGAGAAGTAAAATAAATAAATAAATAAATATACATACATACTCATTGGGGTTAGTAGGAGGGGGATGTGGAGAAGGGTAACTGCCTTCTATTTGCTGCTTTCTTTTTCCATAGAAAGTGGGATAACAGTAAATCGGGCCCTTAAAAAAGAAGAGCTGCAATACACCTTTTGGGGATTGGGGGAGTAGCACTGTGACAGAGGTCTCAGCGGCTGATTCCTAAATGCCAAGAATATTTGTCAAAGCCTGATGCAGACTTTCTGCTAGATGTAGTAACTAGACATATAAGTACCGAATATCAGTGTCTCTACTTATAAGGTACACATATAAGTGGTGAATATCGGCCCTTAGACATATGGGGGGGGGGGGATATTCAAAGGCATTGCAAACCGTGTAAATGCTGCTCTTCAGGATAAGTCAGTGGCAGTAACACGGTTAGTGCTGCTTAATATCTGCGGGTGCCACTGCTATATACCAAGATAGTAGCTTCGGGGCGTGCTGGAGGTATTTCAGGACCGAGTAAAGGTCATATCTGGTCTCAGCCTTGAATATCAGAGTGTGCCGCATTGCCGCGAGGCTAACTGGGTAACAGCGATATTGAGCTACTGCCTGCTTAGCTAACATGGCGAAAGTTAGGCCAGGGTTTCCTGCGCCTCACTTTTACCGCGTATCGTTAACCAGGCAGAGGCTCAACATCACCACTGCCCAGGTAACAAGGGGCACCGCCTCCACTCTACCCCATAACACCCCCAGAATGCCCTGATGCTAACCGCTTAGCATCAGGGCATTCAGCAGCGGCACTCATGGATATTCAGCAACACTAACCATGCTAGTGCTGATGAGTATGTCACAGAGCAGTATTTACATAGTTTGCAGTTCTGCAAATCATATGTCTTTGAAAATGTCCCCCCCAGTTTCTATATATACCAAGCGCCGCCCTGAAATGCCCCAAATACACCCATGTATACTGCTGGATATCTGGGGCCAATTTTATACCAGATTATCTAGATTGAAAGGGGAAGAAGGTGCCTATTTCTAACCTATTTTATAAAGGCACCTATACATTTTTATAAAATATTATGGGTAAACTGGTAGAAAATATAGCTAGATTGAAGCTGTGACCACCGTCCAAAAAAGCACAAGCACTCGCAAGGTAAAAATCACCAGGGCAGGATCGACGTTGAAGTTAGTCAAATACCCCCTCATGCAGACTATAACTTTACTTGTACTGTAAGCAGAAACTCAGTTAATTCTTATTATTTGTTAACGCTCATTAATACAAGCTAAACTACTGTTAAGTTCTATGTAAAACTTCTTTACCTAAGTTGAATGTACGCTGTTTTGACTTGTAGATTTAGCGGTATAAAAAGAAATAAATAAGAAAAAATAAAGACAACCCAACAACGTGAATTGTATACAGTGAAAATTTTTTGTCCACTCTGTTTTTCACCGTTTACAATTCACATAGGTGCGTTGTCTTTTTTTCTTCAACCTCACTTCTGCCCTGGTAGATTGAAGCTATAGAATAGACATTTACACCTGTTCACCAATGGCATTTTAGAAGGGATATCTAGGAAAAATCTGGGACATCCAGAGCAGAATGCCCAAAAACAAGTGGGTGGTAATCGTGCCTTCTGAAATCGCTCCATCTCCACCACAAAAATTCATAAGAAATGCCATACTGGGTAAGACCAAGGTCCATTAAGCCCAGTATCCTGTTTTCAACAGTGGCCAATACCTGGCAGTCACAAATATCTGGCAGGTTCCCAAAAAGGTACACAGATTCCACAATGCTTATCCCAGGGTAAGCAGTGTATTTCCCTGGTTCTCTTTAATAATGGCTTTTGGACTTTTCCTCAAGGAACTTGTCCAAATCTTTTTTGAACCCAGTTACACTAAATGATAATTACACTTACCTGGTAATTGTAGTTCCTTGAGTGACGACAGTTCAGTCCTCTACCTCCGGGTTGCCACTATCCTCCTGCAGCTTGGAGAGTGGTCTGTCAGAATCATGACATCACTGGATATAGCCTGCTGCACTCTCACTCTCATCCCAGTGTGAACTATTAACAAAGCAGACTCAAAGGAGCAAGAAATAAGTAGCTAACAGTAAATACTGAAACGTATCCTAAACTATGTATAAAAAAATCAAACTCTCCCCGGCAAGGCTTTCTTACCCCCTTCCCTGCCACAGAGAAAGTGAACCATCCACGCAATGGAAAGAAACCAGACCTACCTCTAACATCTTTCGCCGGCCTGCAATCCTGGATCCCTCTTGAAATCCCGGGCGGGAAGGAGGACTGAACTGTCGTCACTCAAGGAGCTACAATTACCAGGTAAGTGTAATTATCATTTCCTTATCGTTCCTCCAGTTCAATCCTCTACCTCTGGGATGTACTAGAGCAGTAATCATTGGGAGGGACCCTTCCAGCCGGCAGACAAAACCCCCAATCCAAAATGGGCATCAGCAGCTGCTGCAACGTCCAACTGGTAATGTTTACTAAACGTATGTAGAGACGACCAAGTCGCCGCCTTACAAATGTCACCCGGCGGAACCAAACTGTGCTCTGCCCAGGAACAAGCTTGTGCTCTGGTGGAATGCGCCCGCAACCCCTCGGGCGCCGATCGACCTTGAAGCAAGTAAGCGGAAGCAATCGTCTCCCGAATCCACCGGGCAATGGAAGCCTTAGCTGCTGCTTCTCCTTTGCGCACACCTCCGAACAAAACAACCAACCGCTCTGACCTACGAAAGGCTTGCATCACCTGCAAATACTGATGCAACACCCTCTTCACGTCTAGACGACGGAGACTGCGATCCGATTCGCCGCCCTCCAAATACCCTAGTACCAGCAAACATATCGTCTGATTCAAATGAAAAGGGGACACCACCTTAGGTAAAAAGGACGGAACCGGCCGCAAAACCACCTTCTCTCTAGAGAAGGATAAGAATGGTTCTCTACAGGACAAAGCTTTCAACTCCAAAACGCGCCAAGCGGAACAAATCGCCACCAGGAACACCACCTTCAATGTCAAATCCTTCAGCGAAGCCCGCCGTAACGGTTCGAAGGGCAGCTTGGACAAAGCCCCCAAAACGAGGTTGAGATCCCATGGTGGCACACACCTCCTGCACGCCGGCCGTAGTCGAGAAACCGCCTTCAGAAAGCGACCCACATCAGGGTGAGCCCCCAAGGGCACTCCGTTGACCTTGCCACGATAACAGGAAAGCGCTGCCAACTGAACGCGCAAGGAACTGGCTGCAAGACCTTTCTCAAACCCGTCCTGCAAGAACTCCAAAACCAAAGGGATAGGAACCGTGGCCGCTCGAACCTGACGTTGCGAACACCAATCCTCAAATATCCGCCATACTCGCACATACACCAAAGAAGTGGACTGCTTCCGAGCTCAAAGCAAGGTTGCCACTACCGCCAACAAATAGCCCTTCTTCCTCAGTTCAGCCCTCTCAATGGCCATACCGTAAGTGAGAACCGATCCACCTATGGCATGAAAAGTGGGCACTGCAACAACAGGTCCGCCCTCTGCGCGAGCCGCCAAGGCTGTCCGTCCAGCAGGCGCACCAGATCCGCGTACCATGGGCGTCTCGGCCAATCGGGCGCCACCAAAAGCACCCTTCCTGGATGAGTCCCGATCTTCTGAACTACCCGGCCTATCAGCGCCCACGGGGGAAACGCATACAGAAGACCGTCGGACGGCCACTGATGCAACAGCGCGTCCAGACCTTCGGACATCCTTTCTTGTCTTCTGCTGAAGAACCGGCTGACCTTCGCTGACTGGAATGTCACCATTAGGTCCATCACTGGAGTTCCCCATCGGCCTACAATCTGCGCGAAGACATCGGGATTCAACTCCCACTCTCCTGCGTCCACCTGAACTCTGCTGAGGAAGTCCGCCTTGACATTGTCCTTCCCTGCAATGTGCGCTGCCGAAATTGCAGGCAATCATCTCTCTACCCAAGCAAACAAACCGTCCGCTTCCTCTTCCATTGCGGCACTCCCTGTGCTGCCCTGACGGTTGATGTAGGCGACTGTCACCGAGTTGTCGGAGAGAACCCGCACCGGACGGCCCAGCACTAAGTCCTCGAACTCTTGAAGCGCCCGGGCCACTGCCCGAAGTTCTAGACAGTTTATCGACCACAATGCCTCCAGAGGGGACCAAGGCCCCTGCGCAAACCAACTCCCGCAGTGGGCTCCCCAGCCTACCAGACTGGCGTCCGTCAACAACGGGAGCCAATCCAGTTGTTCCAATGGCATGCCGGCTTCTAGTGACGCCCTGCACAACCACCAAAGAAGAGACTGCCGGACCTTGATCGGACAAGGAAGATGCTTGATCAACGGATCGGCCTGATGCAACCAACGGCAAAGCAGTGCTCTCTGCAGAGGCCGCATGTGAACCTTTGCCCATGGCACCGCCTCCAGCGTCGCTGCCATAGTTCCCAGCACCCTGAGGTAGTCCCACGCCGACGGTGCTGGTATCGCTAAGAACTGGCGGACGCGCATTCTCAATTCCTCTGCTCTCCTGGGCGGCAAAAACACTTGTCCCCTCTGCGTGTCGAACCGGACCCCTAGATATTCGAGGTCCTGGGATGGCTCTAAGTGACTCTTTGCCGGGTTGACTACCCAACCCAGACCCTGCAAAAGTTTACCACTCTGTTTGTCACCCGAACACTCTCTTCCGTGGACTTGGCCCAAATCAACCAATCATCGAGATACGGGTGAACCAAAATCCCTTCTTTGCGCAACGCCGCCGCCACCACCACCACCACCACCACCATGATTTTGGTGAAGGTACGCGGCACCGTCGCCAGACCAAAGGGCAAAGCTTGGAACTGATAATGACCCCAAGGAAGAGCGAACCTCAGAAGCCTCTGATGCGCTTCCCGGATAGGTATGTGCAAATACGCCTCCGTCAGATCCAGCGACGTCAAAAACTCTCCTTGACATACTGCCACAATGACTGACCGCAGGGTCTCCATCCGGAAATGCGGCACCCACAAGCAACGATTTACGGCCTTCAGATCTAAAATAGGACGCAATGTTCCGCCTTTCTTTGGCACCACAAAATAAATAGAGTACCGACCCCCGCCGCATTCGGCTGCCGGCATTTCTACAACTGCCCCCAACTGGAGCAGCCGTTCCAAAGTATCGCGAACCGCTGCGGTTTTCCTGGGACCCTTGCAAGGAGACATCACAAAGGAATCCTGCATGGGTCGCGCCAACTCTAGCGCGTAGCCCTGCTGAATTATCTCTAACACCCACTGGCCGGATGTGATATGGGTCCAAGCAGAAAGAAACCCCCTGAGCCGACCCCCTATGGGAGGCCCTTCCACCTGGACCCGCCTCGCTTCATTGTGACTTATGGGTCGCGGTAGAGGGAATGGAGGAGAAACCTCTATTCGCCCCCCAAAACCCCCGAAAGCCCTGGGCTCGAGTCAGAAACCGGCTCCTCTGGAAACTTCCGATCCGTGTCGAAATCCCAAAACTGTCCGCAATAGCCTGAACCGGACTTACCCGGCTTTGGCTTATCCTCTGGAAGCCTACCTGCCTTGGACTCCCCAAGGTCCTTCACCAACTTATCCAAATCCTCTCCGAATAGCAGCCCCCCCCCTTGAAGGGAAGCTTGCTAAGCCGGGACTTAGAAGGCCCGTCCACCGCCCAATTTTGTAACCACACTGACCGGCGGGCGGCCACCATTGACGCTGTACTATTAGCCAATGCCCTAATCAAGTCGTAATGCTCATCCGCTAAGTACGCCGACCCGACTCCAGGCGATCTAGCTCCTTTAAATCCTCAAGATCCATGTGCGAAGACTGGCGCAACCGCTGGACCCCACGTAGGGACGCACTGGCCACCCACGCTCCACAAATGGAGGCCTGCAGCGAAAGCAAATCCGCCTCAAAGGTCTGTTTCAGCAACCCGTCTACTTTCCGGTCCTGAGCAACCTTCAAGGCCGCACTACCTTCCACCGGAATAGTGGTCTTTTTAGTAACCGCCGACACCACCGCGTCCACCCGCGGTGCCCGGAACCTGTCTTTATCCTTATCCGCCAGATGATAGAGCCTATTCATCGTCCGTATGCCTCGTAGGCCTGCTTCCGGCCTATCCCACTCTTCCTGAATCATTTTGTTGACCACTCTGTGCACCGGAAACACAACCTGCGTCTGACGAGCCGCCTGAATGACTGGATCTTCGACGTCCTCCTCCACTGCCGCTGGCGATGCCAGATGCAACATCTGCAACGTCTCCGTGATCAAGGCCGCAAGCTCCTCTCTGCGGAATACTGTAATAATCTTAGCTTGATCCTCCTGCTCAGGGATCTCGCCTTCTTCTAGATCCTGCGCTCAGTCATCCTGCTCCCATTCCATATCTGGAGCCTCAGGCCACTCACCTTCCGCCGAGGCAGCCTCCTTCGTCCTTGCCCTTTTAGGCACTGGCGGTGTAGAGATGGACAGATAAAGGGATACCAGAATCCCCAATATGTAATTGAAGATGGATGAATTTCTTGATACAAAATGTGTTTAGAAGTTTGACTTCTCACCTACTTCTTTTTAAATAGAATAGGATGTCATGATCATGAGTTCTGTGTAACCGTCTTTAAAATAGATGGAACAATGTTAACTAAGCATAAAGGCTATGAACTGTGCAACCATAGTTCATTGTACAGTCACAGCTGACAAAACATAATTTTTGCAACTTTTGCAATTATAAATTTCATCTAATACACTGTAATCAGATCTTACTTTGTAAAAAGAACTTTGGCGACACCTTGTGTTATTTCATGGTTATAATAAATGACTGTTACTTCCTCTTTTTCTCTAATAAAATGGAGCTTTTTAGGAGGAGGACTTTGAATTCAATAGGCATGGAACTATGCGTGTCCATAGACCGTCTGTTGCCGTCTTCCCTCTGAGCTCAAAGAAAATAGCACGTTGTGTGTGATTGTATTATGTATTACTCTCTGCCTGTTTCTCACTGCTTGATGGACCAGAGACTAAAAGAGCCGTGGTATTGTGGTCAGATCACAGAGTTTTCTTCAGGCGGTTCCTCTCCTAGCTTGACAGCTGCCTCCAGAAGCTGAGCCGGAACTACCGGCGCCCCGGAGCCGGACCCCTTGCCCTGGCTCCGCAGGCAAAAGGCCTGATGTATTAGCAAAATTAACTCCGGGCTAAAACCCCCGAGACCCGCTGCCTGCTCCGTCAGAGAAGCGCTGGAGGTCTCTGCCCGGTCCTCCAATGCTGGCCCTTGCGCCAGCGGCTGTGGGGAAGCAGCCCCCGCACCAGACGGCGCCTCTGGAGGCTCCTTGGCGTCCATCTGCTGTTCTACCATGGAGGAGAGGGTTGCACAACCCCGGCAAACCGCGGTATCCGCCACTGTGCCCCTCCTAGTCCCGCAGACAATACACTGCGGTCTGGAGGCCATAAGTGAGATCAGCAGCTGGCCCTGCAAAAGCCTGACCACTTTATGTATCTATTGACTGATTAATTTATTTATCTAATATTATTATTATTTTTTTTTGAACACACAGGCAACGATGGCTATGTTCAGGCACCAACCCTTTTTTTTTTTTTTTGCAGGCTCTGCTCTCCCCGAGGCAAGAGCCCCTGTCAGCCCCCCCCCCCTTTTTCTCCCGAGAGGCTTAAGGACACACTCAAAGCGTCCACCGAATGCGTGAGAAAAACAGAAAACAAAGAAAACCAAAGAAAAGAAAAGAATAACTCCTAAAAAGGGACCGCCGCTGCTTCACCCGGAACCGGGATTGCCAGCCTCACTGCAGGCACGTGGTTTCTCCGCGGCTGAGAAAATGGCCACCGGGAAACCCCGACGAACAAAAAAGGCCCCAAAATGAACCATGGAGGGCCCCGCGTCTCTCTGGCAATCCCCCCCTAGCAGTGCAGCCTGCTACCGGCGTAAGTCTTACCAGGCAGGTCTGCTTTCTGCTGCTCCAAAACCGGCTGAGCCGCTCAATGTCCCGCGACCCCAGACAGCTGCTGCCCTGTCAGTCGCGAAGTCCGGAGCCGCTTAATGCCGTCGGGAGGCACTCACACAAGTAGAAGGGCTCTCCCCAGTAGAGTCCGGGGGGGAAGAGAACCTCTGAGCCTCCCCCCCAGGGTAATCAACTCGACTTCCTGAGCCTGTACCCCCAATGAATAACAGAACAGGCAGGGAGCAAGAATGCCTTTTTCTTTCCTTTTTTTTTTTTTTTTTTTTTTAAAGCACAGGTGCCAATTACCAAATGAATTTTAAAATCTCTAAGAACCCAAATTAAAGTAACCCAACTAACTATCCTAGGCGCTCCATATCAGTTACTCCAGAGAGCCCTCACCCAGGGCTCGCCACGTCCTCCTGCTGCCTGGAGACTGGTCACACTGGGATGAGAGTGAGAGTGCAGCAGGCTATATCCAGTGATGTCATGATTCTGACAGACCAGTCTCCAAGCTGCAGGAGGAGATTGACAACCCAGAGGTAGAGGACTGAACTGGAAGAACGATAAGG
Source organism: Ichthyophis bannanicus (assembly GCA_033557465.1). Taxonomy (NCBI): domain Eukaryota; kingdom Metazoa; phylum Chordata; class Amphibia; order Gymnophiona; family Ichthyophiidae; genus Ichthyophis; species Ichthyophis bannanicus. Next base: position 588,609,153 of record CM066033.1, on the reverse strand, counting down.
AACAGTTTTTACTACATCCTCCGGTAACTAATTCCAGAGTTTGATTATTTCTTAAGTTAAAAAATATTTTCTCTTATGAGTCCTAAATTGGCTACATTGTAGCTTCATTGAGCGTCCCCTAGTCTTTCTACCTTTTGAAGGTGTAAACAACTGATCTATGTTTACCTGTTCCACTCCATTCATTAATTTATAGACCTCTATCCTATCTCCCTTAAGCTTTGTCTTTCCAAGTTGAAGAGCCCTAACCTTTTACCCCTCTCCTCAATGTCCTATTAACTGGTTCTTGAGATGGGCCCTGTGGAGATAGCAAGGCTGGGTATGAGGATGCCCCAACGTGGGTAGGTCAGAAGGGGGTCATCTATGTTAAGAGACTAGCACATCCTGCCCTTCCATTTCAGATACTCAGACGTGCAATGGTGGGTCAGTAATATGTTTGGAGTGCAGGTTTCTTTAGCCAGGAAACATTAAGCACTGTGATGTAAGCACATTTTGCTCTTCTCCCTGGAAGCTCTGCAGGCATGAAACAAGCACTTTTTTGCAACTTAGTCATAGTCAGGAGCAGGTACAGACATGGTCACCTCAACAAGCAGGTTGACGCGCTTGTGCGGATGTGCTGACATGCTTGTGCTGTTCTGAAATTGCACTGCAATGTGCATATCCTTTATCAATGGTACACCTCCAAGATGCCCCCATGCTACCTGGACGTTCTCAAACTGAGGATATCTATATACTTAGCTTTCTAAAATGACTCCTGGGGCATCTCCATGATTTGCAAATCTGTGTGCCCATTTTCAGATGTCCAAATTAGGAACAGAGCTTCTAAAATACGCCCCCCCCCCCCCCCAATACAAGCAGGAAGTAGAATTAAGGGGATGTGGTGGAAGCACAACAGCACTGTAGTGCTGGAGTTGAAGATGACTCCAGTGCTAAGGTGCTATTTTAAAAGCATTGCCACTGCTGCACATCCCAGTGAGGAGCAGCAGCAGTGGCAATTGGAGTGCAGCCTGGAGCAGGGGGGCACAAGGGATGATATTCGCCTAGGATGCCTCACACCCTTGCACCAGCTCTGCTTTGAAGGACAAATTACTGCCACAAAGAACAGGTGTGTCCATATTCAGAGGGAGATACGTGTTCGTTGGCTGTTGCTGAACACAACTCCTCTATCCACAGATTTTTTTTGACAAATTGTATGGATAATATCAGGCCATTTCAATTATTAAATTACTAGATAAAGCGTAGTTGCTCATCTGTAGCAGATGTTCTCTGTGAACAGCAGGAATCAGTCCTCACATATGGGTGATGTCACCGACAGAGCCCGCTTGGGAAAGCTCCCCAGCTTCCATAGGAAGCTTTTGGGAGGTTAGCCATGCATGCGTACCAGTCTTCTACCCGAAGGAGCCATCTTAACTCAGTATGATGACATAGCTTAATCAAACAAAATAGAAAACAACTCCATGGGGAGGAGAGAGGGTAGTGAGGACTGATTCCTGCTGTTCCCAGAGAACACCTTCTACAGGTGAGTAACTATGCTTTCTCCGGGATTAAGCAGGAAGTCAGTTCTCACATATGGGACTCCCCAGCTACAGGCTACAAAAAAAAAAATGCAAACAGCCCAACGGGGCAACCCAAAAAAACAACAGAGAACAGCATCAGTAACCTCTGAAAGGTTTTAAGAGTCAGCGTCCAGCAGGGACATCAACATCAAATCGATTCTACGATAGCCTGGATGGATAGAAGGGCCGGTGGGAATGAGTTGCTTTAATTCCTAAAGAGATGCCAGAGCATGGCCTGGCGAAAATTGCTGTCATGCCAGGAGCCTCCATCCAGACAATATTGGGCTGTGAAGTGTGGACCAAGGACCACGTAGCAGCCCTACAGATCTCCACCATGGAGACTGAGCGCAGGTTGGCCACCGAAGCAGCCATAACTTGGACATTGTGTGACATGATAAGGTGTTCCAAAGTCAGTCCAGCCTGAGAATAAGCGAAGGAGATGCAGTCCGCCACCCAAATGGATAGGGTGCATTTTGACACCGCCGTCCCCAGCTTACTGGGGTCAAAGAAGACAAAGAGCTGGGAGGAACGACAATGGCCTTTCATCTACTCCAGGTAGAAAGTCAGAGCTCTCTTACAGTCCAAGGTGTGCAGCGAGGCCTCAGCTCTGTTGGCATGAGGTCTTGGGAAGAAGGTGGGTAGCACTATGGATTGTTTGAAATAAAAAGCAGAAAAAAAACCTTAGGTAGGAATTTCGGGTGAGTTTGGCGAACTACCCCGTTCTTATGAAACCTGGTGTACTGTGGGTGCGCTACCAGCGCTTGCAATTCACTGCCTTTGTGCGCCAAAGTGCCACTAGAAAAATGTTCTTTCAGGTATGGAATTGGAGCAGGCAGGAGCTAAGCGGCTCAAAGAAGGGTGCGAGGAGATGCCCGAGCACCATATTAAGATCCCACGCCACTGGGGGGTGGTTTAATGAAAGAGTTAGATAGTAGGAGGCCGCACATAAAGCAACCCACTAAGAGATGAGCGAAGATCGGCCTAGCAGCTATGGCCGATGATAGGTGGCTACAGTGCTGAGGTGCACTCTGATCGAGTTGGACTTCAGTCCAGAGTCAGACAGGTGCAGAAGACAAGACAAAACTGACTCCACAGAACAGGGGCAGGGGTATAAAGACCTGCTCTCACACCATACAGAGAACCTGCACCATTTGAAGGTGCAGGCACATCGCATCAGGTTCTTTCGCGAGGCTAGGAGTATGTTCTCCACGTTCTGTGGTAAGCGGAGCTTTGTCAGTACTACCCACTCAGCATCCAAGTTGTTAGTGCTAGGGATGACAGGTTGGGATGAAGCAGAATCCCATCGTCCTGTGAGATCAGGTCTGGGACATCCCAGTTTGGCGGGGACTCCTCATTTGTCATGGCCTCGGGAGTCCCACACCAGCCCTATGGGACCTCAGAAGGCATCTCCTCCTGATGGGGCAGCTTGGAGGGCTGCCCCCGGCTCTCACCCTCAGAGTCGTGCCAAGGGCTTTGATGACGATGCCCATGGGCCTTCGCCCTGGAATCGGCATCACCCCTTGATGCTGATGAGGTTGAAGTCTGGTCCTTCTGGGAGTGCTCCTTATCAAAGGAGAGCCGCCATTCCAGTGACCCATGATCCCTCGGCTCCAAATGGGCCCGGCCGCCACATAAAGCCGTAGTCTAGGTGGGGGCCTTCAAGGGCATCAGTGCTGAGGCTGATGCTGGGACCGGTATTGATGCCTTGGAAATGAACAGTGATTCCCGCTGCCACTCTTGGTTCTTAAACCCCTTGCATGTCATCTGCAAGCAGCGAGTGCAGTCCAAGGGCTCATGGTCAAGCCCAAGGCATTGAAGGTACCAGCTGTGGAGGTCCATGATGGAAATGGTTCTGCCACACTGGGTGCACTTCTTGAAGCCAGTGGACAGCTATGACATGGTAGGGAAGAAGGCTTCCACCAAGTCAAAGGATACAAACCAGGAGGGCACAAGAGGAAAATCCCACGTGCCAGAAAGGTAAAAAGAAAAAAAAAAAACCATTGAGAAAAACGTATCGCCGAGGCATTGATGTTCCCGGAAACGGTAGGAAGACACTAAACACGCGATCTGAAAAAAACTAGAGAAACTAGCAAAAAAGGGATCAGCTAAACTCCAGGACACAGATGATATCTGGAGGGCTCCGCGGAAAAAAAGAAGACTGAGGTAAGATGGCACCTTCGGGCAGGAAGATATGCACGCATGTGTGGTTGACCTCCCAAAAGCTTCCTATGGAAGCTGGGGAGCATTCTCATGTGGGCTCCATCGGTGACGTCACCCATATGCGAGGACCGACTTCCTGCTTGGTCCCAGAGAATATCCAATAATTCCAGGCTGGATTAGGAGAAGGGATGAAGGCAGCATCATTTTATCTATTAAGTGGTGATATTCAGTTGATAAATGGTTATATGTTTAGTTTAGGCTTGCTGAGAGTCAGTCCTAAACTAAATGAATAAGTTACCGTTCAATACATGCATTAAGCATCAGTACTTATATAGATAGTGGCGATGAATATACAAATTAAGTTAAGTATCAGTACTGGAGTTTAATTTAATGTGGCAACCACACCAGCTGAATACAGGCCCAAGAGTCTTCCAGGTCAAGAATTATAGGTCTGTTGCCATCAGCTCAACAGAAGAGCTCATGAATCGGCAAGAATGACAATCAGATCCCTAGAGATCAATAGCTTGTAGTCCCCAGCAGAAGGTGGGTGGAAACTGGGTTGGCTTCTATGCTCATGAGACAAGTGGCAATGGTGCTAAGGTGAACCTTCACGGAAGATGTGCTGAGAATGGACAGGAAGAGGTGTAATAGGTAATAAAGAGATACTTGGGAGAGAAGGAATTAAGTCCCTGCAAGGACACCAAAAGGGAAATCATTTCAATCTGAAACGACAGGGCCTTCTCATGGATGCCTTCTAGCCAATATTAGAACCTGCCTGATAGCTTTCTCATACAATGCCTGCAGTTCACAGAGAAATGGTTTTAATGGATACAAAGTTATCATTTCAGATTATTTTGTTGACCTATACTTCTATGCACTGAACTAGCTAACATGGCAACCACACAGCTTTATCCAAAAACAGGTGTTTGAAACACCTCTTTTGGATACAGGACATATCCTTAGCAACCAACAATATTAAGAGGTACAAGATGTACAAAAAGCAAACTCAATGTGAGTCTAGGACATTTTGAAGGTAGACCTTGATGGATTAATACAGTATATCTATAATTCAGGCTAAACTACAGTATTTGTATCCAATTTCATCTGTAAAGCCTTGTATTAACTGTACAGCACAGAAAGAGCCATATTGGCTAATCTGCCTTGATATAGTTGTGGTTAGCATTATTGGCACTCTTGCATTTTAGGTATGTTGCGTACAGTATCTGGAGGAATAATTGATAACATTCCATCTGTATGTCGTCATAATATTTCAATAACATATTCAAAGGTATACAACAAAAAGATGTCTGTGCATCTTAGACGTAGTGATTTCTGAGAAAAAAATAAAATATGACCTGAACAGGATTAATAGCACACTTTAGTAATATTTGGTTGCATAACCCTTGGCAGTGATAGCCTCGAAACATTTCTTTAGCCATCTATAAGTTTCAAAGATCTATCTGCTGGTAGCTTCTCCCACTTTTCAACTGCGATTTTTTCCAGCTTATGAGTGTTTCCAGGATTCCTTTTATCAATGGCAGATTTCATCTCTTTCCAAAGGCTCTCGATTGGATTGAGATCAGGACTTATTGCTGGGCAGTCTAAGACACTTTTTTTAAACATTATTTTGTATTTTTGGCTGTATGTTTTGGGTCACTGTCTGCTGGAGGACCCATGACCTTTGACCCAAACCTAGTTTTCTGACACGAGGTAGCACATTTTGCTCAAAATACCTTAGTAGTCCTCTGACTTAATGATTACTTTAATATGTTCCAGGCCTCCAGTTCCTAAGGCAGCAAAACAGCCCCACCACATTATGGAACCTCTACCATATTTAACTGTAGTAAGGGTGTTTTCTTCCTTATAAGCTTCATTTCTTCGCTTGTAAATGTATCGCTGGTCTGCATTGCCAAAGAACTCAAGTTTAGTTTCATCTCTCCACAGAATATTTTCCCAAAAGGACTGTGGTCTCTCAAGGTGGGTTTGGGCAAAGATCAGGCATGGCTTTTTATGTCTGTCTTTGAACAGCAAGGGCCTCCTTGGCCTTTGCCCATGTTTAGTGCACAGCGTATTGTGCGAGTTGAAACCAGTACTTCATATTGCTCCAGGTCAGTCTTCGGCTCTTTGGGTGTTATACATGGTGCTTTTCCAACAGTTTGCACTAACCTTCAAAGACTTCTTGGATTCATTTTTCTTTTCCCACCACGTCGTGGGAGATTCTTGACAGTTCCATGAGCAGAAAAGCACAGTTACTTACCTGTAACAGGTGATCTCTGGGAACAGCAGGAATAAGTCTTCAAATATGGGTACGTCGGTACCGACGGAGTCTGCGCGGGAACGCTTCCCAGCGTCCAATCAAAGAGCTTTTGGAAGCATCCCACCACGCCTGCGTGCTGCCTTCCCGCCTTTCCCAACTGCCTCTCCTCAGTTAAGTTTTAAAGCTGAGACAAAGAGAGAGAGAAAGGAAAGGAAAGATAGATAGAGATACAACTCCTGGGGAGGTGGGTGGGTTGTGAAGACTTATTCCTGCTGTTCCCAGAGATCACCTGTTACAGGTAAGTAACTGTGCTATCTCCAGGAACAAGCAGGAATGAGTCTTCACATATGGGGACTCCCAAGCTGAGATGCCTGGAGTCCCAGCATGTCATAGGTTGGAACATGCTATCTCCCACAACACCAGGCATCCTGAGGATGGAGGGTAGGAGTTGGAGAGAAAGGTGCTGTGGAACAGTTAACCCAGCATAGGGATTGCAGACAAGGAGTCCATGTGTGGATGATAATTGTCAGCAATGATATTGCAAAGGAAAAATATTGCAATATGGACCTCCCCTAACAGGACTTCAGAGAAGTATGGAGGTTCATGGGATCTACTGGGGAACCCAGTAGAGGAACCTCGAGAAGGACCTCACTGTAAGTGGAGGTAGTAAACCTGTAGGAAAAGCAATGGAGGTCAGAATCCTGAAAGGTAACAGGTGACCCCAGTAGGAAAAACTGGGGTAGTACAAAAAACGGTGGGCCTTCAGCGGAAGGCTTTATGATAAAAGCCGAACTCTTTTGGCAGCAGAGTGGCTCACTCTTAGGAACAAAAAGAGAAAGGCTAACCGATTTAGACAAACAGGCCCAGTCCTTGTGGGGAGAAAGGGTATGGGAACCCCTTGTATCCCAAAAGAAAGGACAAACGCCAGAGGCGTTAGAGCCTGTGATTAGCTGAAGATCCGAAATGTCTCTCCTAACTAAAGTCAGCTGGGAGAGATATTGGAACATGGAGAGCTTCAGAGGTACCTAACCTTAAGGTTATGGTAGGTGTTAACTACCACCAAAGTGGTTGTGAGTGTAGGACCCCAAAACATGCTGGATAGCATAAGTATGGGTAAAGCCCACCTGTCAGAATCATATAACTATATGAGCCTCGACAGTCAGGTAGATCAGCAGAATACATATCTACTGATAGTAAAATATCTCGACAGATATATATAGATATATAACATATAGATATATGAGAATATATCTATAGTGAGATATGAAGGGCATAAAATACACAGAAATGATACAGATGTCTATGTCTAAGATGTGTGCTATAGGTATGACTATATAGGCCTCTATATGGAAGTCTGCAAAGAAGCAGACAGAGATATGCCTACAAAAAGGTATTCAAATAGGAAAATGTGGAGAGGAAAGATTCATCTAATAACAAGAAGGTGGAACCTACTTGAGAAGATATATAGAGAATCAATTCCCACTGGTTATGGCTACAGGGATGCTAGTTAGTAGAATAACCAGGATAGCTATGTGAAAAGCAGAGGATGATATCAGTCTGCAACCAGCAAGTCCCGAGTATTCTAGAACTCTAGCATGGTAAGAGAACAGAACACGCATAGGAATGAGATACCATGCTGACCTGCTTAAGGGCAAAAAGGTATCATGCGTTCTTACCATGAGGACGAGCTGGAAGGAGAAAACATATTCCCTATTGGAAATACTATGGACCAAAGCAGGGAATTAGCAACTCCTTAAGCTTTCACGTAAGAGGAGGCCTATGTCCTTTATATTAAAAAGGAGAACTTTTCTAGTCATGGGAGACATGACTGAAAAAGTCTTTTTCAACCATCTAGTATAGCTGTTGGAGAAAAAAAAACCCATGCTCTCTAGCAAGGGCCCATGGTGGAGAGCTTCTCTGTAGAATTGCAGAGAGCATGATGCAGGAGAATGAGGAGATAGAACTGGCTGCAGGAGAGCCAGTACATATGTCAACTATGCTGCCAAACCCAGGAGAATGGAGATGGCAGAAAGAAAGACAATCCAACAAGCTTGTAGTGAAAAAATTTCCAAGACAGATGACAGCACTGACTTGGAGCCACTACTAAGACCAGACAGAATGTTAGTGGAGGACAAATCTGGTTGCTGGTGAACAAGAACCAGTGGTCCAAACATTAAGGCTCCTGCATTGGCAGCTGCTTGCCAGACAGAAGAAGAATGGTACTGTTTAAAAACAGAAAGAACAGACAAAACAAGAGTAGAAAACTCTGGACGTGTCTGATGAACTGCTTCAAAGCAAGATTGAAAAAGAGGAGTCAACTCAGAGAAGAGAACTCCGCACTGGAAAAGTAAGAAACTAGAGAGGCTGAAGAAAAAGCCCTCCAGTGAAGCAACACCGCTCTTACAGAGGAAAACCTGGTAAGAGGGTAAAGAGAATGGAGCTGAAGAAAACTTACAAAGTAGTAAGTTTATAGAAAGGAAAAAAGACATGCTGGCACAGGAACTATCGTTTGAGAGTGGATAGACCTCTTTTCCTAGCAGGAAAAAGAGGAGAACCCTGTGACCTAGAAGCATGAACATCCTGACAGCTCATAGAAGATAGAAAGAATGGATGTCTTTCGGGAAGAGATCCATGTTTAGGATTTAGAATGACAGCAGTGGATTGCCTCTATTGAGAAGAAGCAACTGCAGATTCTAATCCTAAGAGTCACAAGCATCTGATGGATTGATCAGAAATCCTGTGGTTGCTGGGTTTGCTGAGCCTGGTGAGAGGTTGAACTCTGCAGACCAGGACAATGCTTCCCCTGTTTGGAAACATCTGTATGATGGGCAGATGATGCATAAAACCTTCTTCTCCTATAGGAAGAAAGTTTGGTAGGATATTTCTTACTTACTGGGACAGAAGAAGGTGCAGAATAGCCCCTAGGAACAGGTAAGTCAGTGGAGAACTGAGTAACCTGACGTAAAGACTCCTTGTTGAAAAGATTGTCTCCAGTGCAAGGAGTATGTCCCAGTCTGTGCTGTGCCCATTTGTCCAAGTCTGAAGCTTGGAGCCAGGCTCTACGTCGTGCCCCTATAGTTATAGCAGAAGTCCTGCTAACAGACTCAAAAGAGTCTAGGGAAGCACGAGTAAGAAACCAAGAAATATTCTGGAGATGCTTGAGCAGTGAAGAATAGTCTGCACTCTTGCACTCTGGAAGGGAAGGAGTCAAAAGATGTAATTGCTTTGTGACCTCCTTAAGAGATAGACTCATATAGAAAATATATGAGAGAATTCTTGCAGAAAGCATAGATGTCTGGAAGATTTGATGTCTAAAGGCATCAAGTGTCCTAGACTCACGACCTGGCGGATAAGAAGAGTGCTTTTCCTTGCTCTTTACCTGCCTCATTGCTGATTCCACAACTATGGAATGATGAGGCAGTTGAGTCTTTTGAAACCCTGGAGAGGGGGGCACCTGATATAAGAGATCAGTTGCTCTGGAAGGTGGGGGTACCCTTAAAGTTGTTTCCCACATTCCTAGAAGGAGATCCTGCAAGGAATGATGCAAAGGAAGCATTATGTTCTCCTTTGCTGTGGCAGAAACAGAGCCCTGTGCAGGATCATGTCCTGGGATAGGAATGGCAAGAGAGCTTGCTATATCCAGGAGGAAACTCTGAAAGGAGAGTTCCCCAACAGGAATTTCCCTTGGACAGGTTAGATCTGAAGAACTAGCCTGAGCACCGACAGAGCTATCCAGATATATAGGAATAGAAGATCCTGCACAGTGCAGTGTGGAATGCTTAAAGGATGGTCGCCGGTACTGGCTGTCAGGAGCAGCGACCGTCATTACCACATTGTCCATGCCAGGTATCGACTCCAAGCTTGGCATAGAAGGGAGCGATCCTGTTGAAAAAAGCATGGTAGGAGTTGGCCACGATGCTACTGTGGATACCTGTACCGATGCCAATACCGGTACCGATGTCGGAGTCGAGCCCGACAAAGACATCGGAGCAGTCATCGGTGACAGTTCAATCGGTACCGAGGTAACTGAAAACCTCCGGGTGCTATCCTCGGTACCGAGCCACCGGTATCGATTGGTGTCGGTACCAAAGTGTATTGGTACCGAGTCTTCCAGACTAGAGAGAGATTCTAAACTCGGCATCGACAAGTGAAGCATGGAAGGCACCGACTGTAAGGGTAAGGAGGACATCGGTACCGACTTCGGTACGTGTCTGATACCGGTGAATGAAGGTCAGCTAGTGGCAACTCAATCGGCCTCGCGGGAACCGAGAGTTGCGGATCCGAATCATCGGAACCGAGCCTTCGGTACCGCCGAGAGCCGGTACCAAGGCGAGTTGGTACCCAGTCCTCCAGACTGGAGATCGATTCCAGACTCGGCATCGAAGGAAGCGAGGCTATCGATGCATGTCTGGAGGGTACCGACGTCGGTGGTAGTATCGGTGCTGGTACCGATAATGAAAGGTCAGTCTGGAGTGTATCCACCGGTCCCGAAGGCACCGAGGACGCCAGATGACCATCCCTGGTGAGGAGTGTTTCATCCAACACCAGTGCCGATGTCGGGGTATCGGTACCGCTCGAAGCGGATGCCACCACCGGACACGGCTCAGGTATGTTCTGTGAGGGGGTGAACCCCAGGAACAACCTGAAACCCCTGAGGCTTTGAGACCGAAGACTCTCGCTGGGGTTTTGAAGCCAGTAAGCCCTCGAGGGCAAGGCCGGAGCAGTCTACATGCTGTGCATGAGACCTACCACTCGAGGGCTGGCTAGTCTTAACAGACTGTTTGTGGGTTACCTGATCCTGTGTAGAAGAAGGGGACGGTGCCCCGAAGCTGGAGGGAAAGCGTAGTTACTCACCTGTAACAGGTGTTCTCCAGGAGCAGCAGGAATCAGTCCTCACTTATGGGTGACGTCGGCGCCGACGGAGCCCTCGCGGAGCAATTTTCCCCAGCTTTCAAAGAAAGCCTTTGGGAATTGCAGCGCGCATGCGCGCGGTCGTCTTCCCGCCCGAGGGTGCCATCTTAGCCAGTCAGATGACATAGCTAAAAAAGACAGCATAAAAATTTGCAAAAAGAACATAAGCAGACGATTGCAACTCCAAGGGGAGGAGGGAGGGTAGTGAGGACTGATTCCTGCTGCTCCTGGAGAACACCTGTTACAGGTGAGTAACTACGCTTTCTCCAGGACCAAGCAGGAAGTCAGTCCTCACTTATGGGACTCCCAAGCTCAAGGCTACCGGAGACCCTGAGCACAAAAATGAGCTCCCTCTAGCTCAGCAGCACAGAAGGATAGAATCTTCGCTGAATTATCACCCACCGGTAGCCCACATCCGGGATGGAGGGTAGGAGTTGCTCAGACCTCAAAGAGATTACGGAGGACTGCCTGTCCGAAAGCACTGTCCCTACGGGACTCCCTCTCGAGACAGTAATGGACCGCAAAAGTCTGGCTCGAAGACCAAGTAGCGGCCCGGCAGATGTCTGCCAGCGGAACAGAGCGGAGGTAAGCCACTGACGTGGCCTTTGCCCGAACGCAATGAGCCGTGACTCGACTTTCTAAGGAGAGTCCGGCTGCCCCATAAGCCCAAGAGATACAGTCCGCAACCCAGATGGACAGAGTACGCTTGGAGACCGGGAGCCCCAATTTATTGGGGTCAAAAGACACAAAAAGCTGAGCAGCTTTACGGTGCTCCCGCGTACGGTCAAGGTAGAAGTTCAATGCCCTTCTACAGTCCAGGGTATGGAGGACCGTTTCAGCTCGGCTGGAGTGTGGTCTGGGAAAGAAGGTTGGAAGTACCACCTCCTGATTGATGTGAAAAGGGGAGACCACTTTAGGCAGAAATTTTGGGTGAGTCCGTAGGACTACCCTATTCTTGTAGAACCTAGTGTAAGGGGGATCAGACACGAGGGCCTGCAATTCACTTACGCGCCTAGCGGAAGTGAGGGCTATCAAGAACAGTGTTTTCCAAGACAGAAAACGGAGAGAACAGGTAGCCATAGGTTCAAAAGGCGGACAGGTGATCCGCTGCAAAACCACATTCAGGTCCCAGTCAGGTGCTGGCGGGCGCAGAGGTGGTTTAAGTAGAAGGAGACCTCGGAGGAACCTCGTTACGAGAGGGTCATTGGAGAGAGGTCTGCCGTCCACCGGCACATGATGTGCTGAAAGAGCACTGAGGTGAACTTTGACGGAGTTGGACTTAAGTCCCAGATTAGAGAGGTGCAGCAAGTACTGCAAGATCACCGACACCGGGCAGGAGAAGGGATCCTGAGACTGTTGGGTACACCAGACTGCAAAGCGACGCCATTTAAGGGCGTAGCATTTGCGGGTAGAAGGCCGTCGCGAAGCTAAGACGACCTCCTCCACCTCCGCCGGCAGGAGAAGGGGAGCAAGGACTACCCTCTCAGCAGCCAGGCCATAAGGTTGAGAGACCTGAGGTTGGGGTGCAGAAGGGACCCCTGATCCTGAGTGAGGAGATCCGGTTGTATCCCCAGAGGGATTGGGCCCTCCACCGCCAGTTGCAGCAGGAGTGGAAACCACGGCTGCCTGGGCCAGCGAGGGGCCACCAGGATCATGAAGGCTTTGTCTCGGAGAACCTTGAAAAGAGTCCGAGAGACCAGCGGGATGGGAGGGAAAGCGTACAGAAGGCTCCCCGACCACGAGATCAGAAAGGCGTCCGCCGCAACCCGAAGGGGGTGTGGCTGACGAGAGCAGAAGCGAGGAAGTTGCCGGTTGTGAGGACTGGCAAAGAGATCCACCGTGGGGAGACCCCACTTGAGGAAGAGCTTCTGAACTACCAAGGGATCCAGACGCCACTCGTGCGGCTGGAGGACCCTGCTGAGTTTGTCTGCAAGGCAATTTTCTTGGCCCGGGAGATAAACTGCCTTGAGGAGAATGCCGTGACTGACGGCCCAAGAGCAGAGCTTCTGTGCCTCCCGGCAGAGGAGGAAGGAGCCCGTGCCCCCCTGCTTGTTCACGTAGAACATGGCAACCTGATTGTCCGTCTGGACAAGGACGGACTGTTGGGAAGTCAGGTGGGAGAAGGCCTTGAGAGCGAGGCGGATCGCCCTGAGCTCCAGGAAGTTGATCTGCTGAGCAGACTCCCACGTGGTCCAGAGGCCCTGAGTACGTGCCTCTTGGCAATGTGCTCCCCAGCCCAGGAGGGATGCATCGGTGGTCAGCACCCGGGTCGGCTGAGGTGACTGGAAAGGCATTCCGAATATCAGGTTCGGCTGCCGGAGCCACCACCGGAGAGACGAGAGCAGCGGCTCGGAGACGCGCACTAGGTCTGCCAGGCCGCCTGTGGCTTGTCGCCACTGCTGGCGGAGACACCATTGAGCAGACCGCATGTTCAGGCGGGCATTGGGGGTCACATGGACAGTGGAAGCCATATGGCCGAGCAGTCTCAGGAAGCGCCTGGCGGAGACCAGGGGCTGGCTGCGAAAGCGGTCGGCTAGGTCCATGAGCCGTTGAGCCCTGTCGAGCGGTAGGTACGCTCGTGCCCGAGGAGTGTGCAGCCTTGCGCCGATGAACTCGAGATCCTGTGAGGGGAGCAAAGTGGACTTTGCGAAGTTTATGACAAAGCCCAAGTGCTGCAGCAGAGTCACCGTGCGGCACGTGGCGTTGGTGACCTCCTGAGCGGACGCTGCTCTGATGAGCCAGTCGTCGAGGTACGGAAAGACATAGAGGCCGTGAAGCCGGAGATGGGCCGCCACGACCGCGAGACATTTTGTGAAGACTCGCGGTGCGGAGGATAGGCCAAAGGGCAGTACTCTGTACTGGTAATGATTTCCTGCCACCACAAACCTTAGGTATTGGCGGTGGCTTGGGTGGATGAGGATGTGCGTGTAGGCATCCTTTAGATCCAAGGAGCATAGCCAATCTCCCTGCTGGAGGTAGGGCAGAAGGATTCCAAGGGTAAGCATTTTGAACTTCTCCCGCACAAGGAACTTGTTGAGGTTGCGCAAGTCCAGGATGGGTCTGAGGCCCCCTGTTCTCTTTGGTATCAGAAAATACCTTGAGTAAAAACCTTGACCTCTCAGGTGGTGGGGCACCGGTTCCACCGCCTGTTCCTGCAGAAGACCTGCTAACTCCTGAAGGAGCAACTCCCTGTGCAGAGGGGGGCGCGAAGGTTCTCCCGGAAAATAGGAGGGAGGGACCTGATGGAAGTGGAGAAGGTAGCCTTCTCGCACGACCTGAAGTACCCAGGCATCTGCGGTGATGCTGGACCACCTGTGGCCGAAGTGAACCAGCCGGCCGCCGGTGCTGGGAGGAACCAGCGGGGGGGGAGAGGCTATGCTGAGCGAGTCAAAAACCCCCACCCTGCTGAGCAGGGGCTGGTGGTGCAGGCTTGGGGGCTTGCTGCCTACGGGACCCGTTACCCCGTCCCTTGGCCTGCTGGCCCTGTTGGGGAGCTGCAGGGGCCTGATAATGGGGGTACTGTTTGTAGGCAGCCGCCTTCCTCGGGTAAAAGGACTTTTTTTCCCGAGCCCTTCTTTTTCTGGGAAGGGGCGGAGGTCTTCCTAGAAAGCCTGGTCCTGGTGAGAGTCTCAGTCTCAATTTGTGCAGCCTTTTCCGCCATGGGCTTGCCAAAGAGGTTTTCGCCTCGGCAGGGGACATCGACCAACTTGTCCTGTACCCAGGGCTCAAGATCCGACGACTGAAGCCAAGCCTGTCGGCGGGCACCGATGCCGGCTGCGGCCACTCTAGCCGAGGCCTCAAAGCCATCATAGGCTGCTCGGGACATGAACTTTGAGCATTCCCGAATGCCCGTGGACAAGGCTAGGAACCTCCGCAAGGGCTCCTCGGAGAGACCAGCGGAGAATCCGGCTAGCTCTTTAGCCAGATCCCGGAGATACATGCCCATGTAGAGCTGGTAAGTCTGGACACGACATGCGAGCATAGAGCCCTGGAAGCACTTCTTGCCAAGGCCATCCAGGTTACGGGCCTCCCTTCCAGGGGGCACCGAGGAGTGCATCTTCTGGCTCTTAAGACGATGCATGGCCGATTCCACTACCATGGAATGGTGTGGCAGCTGTGCCTTCTGAAAGCCAGGGCTCTTGCGGACCCGATAGATAGAATCGACCCGCTTGCTCAGGACCGGCGAGGAGGCCGGACTCTCCCACATGCGGAAGAGTAGTCGTTCCAGCATAGGAGGAACCGGCACAGTAAAGTGCTCCCTCGCGGGAGAGTCATACTGGAGGGCGTCGAGCTCTTCGGCTCGAGGCTCCTCCTCGGGATCCGCAGGGAAGGCCAAAGCCTTGGCCATATCCCTAACGAAGTCCGAGAACCGGGCATCCTCCGGGGGGGACTGCTTCCGAGGCTCGGACCCCGGTGAGTCCGATGGGACACACCGAGTCCGGAAAGAATCAGGTGACTCTTCCTCCTCAGACTCCCAGACCGACTCCGACGAGGACTCGGTGGGGTCGGCCCGGGCAGGATGCGGCGCCAGCCGCCCCGACGTCGAGGGAGTCGGCGTCGGCGACCTCGGTCCCGAACGGGAGGCCGAGGGTGACCTCGACCGAGGATCGACTCGAGTTCTCATTGACTCGAGGATCGGCTCGGTCTCCGGGGTCGACTTGGACGTCGACGTCCCGGCGGTCGGGGCAGCGGCGCCAGCGAGGCCAGCGAGCAGTGCCCGCTGCTGGTCCATGAAGGCAGACAGTCTGCTCTCCAAGGCCGTCAACCTGAGTCCGAGCTCAGGTGACCCAGCAGCCCCCGACTCGGGCCCCGACGGCGTCGGGCCCGACGTCGGCTGTCGCGGAGGCGAGTCCAGAAGGACTACAGGACTTACCCGGGCAGGCATCTCCGACTCCAGGCGAGGTCGCTTCGGGAGATGTTCCTTCTCCAAGGACCCGGGGCGGCTGTCGGGGCTATGCGACCTGGCCCTCGCGGAGCCAGGAGCGTCCACCGACGCCGCCCTCGCGGGTTTTTCCTTCCGACGATGGTCCCCGGAGGGAGAACCCCGGTCGGAGGAGCTCCGGCGACGGTCCGAGCTGGAGCCCTTTGACACGGAGGCCTCCGACGAGGTCCGGGTACGGCTGGGGTCAGCGAAGATTCTCTCGCGCTGATGCCGCCGACTTCTCAACGCCTTCGAGGACAGTTTGCTGCAGGGCCCACAGATCAGTTCCTCATGATCGGGGCCCAAGCAGCGGAGGCAAAAGTCGTGTGTGTCGGTTAGTGACATATTTCGGTCACACCGACCACACCGCTTAAAGCCACTGGCAGCCATCGGGGGAAAAAGGGCCCCTGCGAGGTCAAAGGACCGGGCTGCCAGGGAAAACGAAAATGAAAGCTGACGAAGTCAGAAAAACCGAAAAAACGCTAGAGGACTCGAGACCGGCGTCGCGAGTCCGGGCGGGAAAACGATCGGCGTCGAACCGAAAGAAAAAAGTATAAAATAAAGAGGAAAATCAACTTTTTCGCGGGGACAAGACGGGGACGTCTGCAGGGCTCCGCGGAAAAAAGAAGACTGGCTAAGATGGCACCCTCGGGCGGGAAGACGACCGCGCATGCGCGCTGCAATTCCCAAAGGCTTTCTTTGAAAGCTGGGGAAAATTGCTCCGCGAGGGCTCCGTCGGCGCCGACGTCACCCATAAGTGAGGACTGACTTCCTGCTTGGTCCTGGAGAAACCGTGTAT
Organism: Ichthyophis bannanicus; assembly: GCA_033557465.1. NCBI lineage: Eukaryota > Metazoa > Chordata > Amphibia > Gymnophiona > Ichthyophiidae > Ichthyophis > Ichthyophis bannanicus. The sequence goes on along the minus strand of CM066033.1, from coordinate 588,592,552 downwards.
CAAGGGAACCTCGATATTGAAGACCTCTTCTCACCAAACTGTTGTCAGGACCCAAGCAGGTTAGACACCGACTTCGAGGGTCTAAAAATAAAGTTGTACCGCCACAGTTTGAACATTTCTTGGAGAAAGTGTCTGGCGGTTCCATGAAGGAAAAAGAAGAGGCCTAAAAGGCCTAAGACACTATGAAGAAAAAATATTCCTTGAAAAGGGAAGATTTTACAAGAAAAGAAAAGAAAACACCGGCGGTACCGGTGGCGTCGGGAAGACAGCCGCGACCACAAGAAAACTAAAGAAATAAAACAAGAATTTTCTGCGGTGACAGGAGGACGTCCTGCCGGCTCCACAGAAAAACGAAAACTGAGGAGAGGCAGTTGGGAAAGGTGGGAAGGCAGCACGCAGGCATGGTGGGATGCTTCCAAAAGCTCTTTGATTGGACGCTGGGAAGCGTTCCCGCGCAGACTCAGTCGGTACCGACGTACCCATATGTGAAGACTCATTCCTGCTTGTTCCTGGAGATACTTCTTAATAACATTGCAAATTGTAGAAGCAGGAATCCCAAGGTCTTTGGAGATGGCCTTGTACACCTTTGAAGTTTGATGGACGTTTCTGTCTCAGGCAACGCTCTTGTGAAAATGGAACAGGGCGTGAAAGTGGATATTTTAAACATTAGAGCCTTCATTCATTGTTTGATTCAAGTTAAGTGAGTACTGACAATTGATCACAAATGTGTCTAATTTTACTGCAATGGGAATGTGATTCTTCTGTTCAAACTGATTTGAATTGTTTATAAGTGTGCCAATAATCATATTCTAGCAATGTCCCAGTTTTTATACTATTTCCTACTATTTCCTTTTTTAATTGGTCTTAACAACATAAGATATATCATACTGGGTCAGACCAAGGTCCATCAAGTCCAGTATCCTGTTTCCAACATGGCCAATCTAGGTCACAAGTATCTAGCAGTTGCCCCAAAAGAGACAGGTTCCACAATGCTTGTATTCTTTTATATGTCAAATATGTGTGCATATATAGTTTAAAATCATTTCACTGGCCACTTTTTTTAAAAGAGATATTGGACATTAAGGGGTTGAACTGCAAAGGTACCAATAATGTTGATTGCAACTGTAGCTCATTCATTGCCAATGATTTTTGGCAAGGTGTATTTCTACCGAAAAAGATGATTTACTCCTTACATTCCTGCATAGTGGGGAATGGATGTTTCAGGGGAATGAAGAGATGCGCACTCACGCACGCATGCACACACATCTATACTTTATAAAAATAGAATGTTATATTTGGCTTTCCTTACCTACATTTCTCAAACACTGCACTGTGACAGCAAATCCTTTTGTCCGGGGCAGCAAGTGGTATTTCAGTTTGGGCAGGCCTTTGGCTTCTGCTACTTGCATGCTGATTTTATGTTTCTTCTCTGTGAACCTTGTACCCTCACAGTGGATCAAAAACTGAAAGTGAAGGTTTATAATTAGACGTGGAATTTCAGGTGACCTATCTGAGTGCAAAAACTACAGTCAAATTTAAAGTCATTATGGGGGTAATTTTCTAAAGATTTTTCCATGTGTAAAGCCAATCTTACATGCATAAAGGCCGTTTATAAAGTTGCATGACTGTATATGCATGTATAAGCATGCACACCTACAAGATCACACTAATTTACATAAGCCCCAAGTGTAGTTGTTTCCAGAGACATAGGTTGGGTGGTGCTAGGATGAATTTGTGATATAGGCAACATATTTTACAAAATAAGCAAGTGCATGCATAGAATACATGCACACATATACATCTCTGCTTGTGAATTTGTGCACTATTGAGGTTGGTTCTGAATGGGAATTTAATAAAAGCACATAGGCACCTATGTTTCCTTTGTAAAATAGGTGTGCCTTTTTGGACGTTCCACATAAGCATCTTGTTATAAAAATTACCACCAACAAGAAGACGTGCTTCATAAATATTCGTTGCTTCTATCAAAAAAGAACACCCGTTTCACCTTGTTAAAAGGCAGACATTAACTATCCCACAATTAAGGGGTAATTTTATATGGTGCCGTGGAATGTTATGCACCACTTAGACATATAAATCATGTATTTTTAGTGACTTACGCATGTGAATGGGCACTTATACATGTACTCTAGGCAGACATTATTCTGTAAGCAAATACATCGGACCAATCGTGTGTACTTTCACTGTGGGCGCCTATATTCTTGAGAAATCCGGATGTGGACATTTACACCAACCATAAAGCTGGTATAAGTGTTCCTGCCTAGATTTAAGTGCAAATTTGATCACTTACACCTTTTTTCTAATAAAGTTCACATTTACATGACTTTCTATAAGAGGCACTAGGGTGCACAGAATAAAGCATAGTTACTCACCTGTAACAGGTGTTCTCCAAGGACAGCAGGGATCAGTCCTCACATATGGGTGACATCAGCACTGATGGATTCCGAGCGGAGCATTTCCCCAGCTTCCAAAGAAAGCCTTTGGGACATGCTACCATGCATGTGTGGTCCCCTTCCCGCCTAAAGGTGCCACCTTGCTCAGTCAGATGACATAGCTAGGATGGTAGTAAAAAATAAAACAAGGTAGGGAGGCAAATCCCAGGGGAGGAGGGAGGGTTCTGAGGACCGATTCCTGCTGTCCCTGGAGAACACCTGTTACAGGTGAGTAACTACGCTTTCTCCAGGAACAAGCAGGAAGTCAGTCCTCACATATGGGACTCCCTAGCTCCAGGCTGCCGAGGACCAAAACACGACAGCACCAACGGCGACCAATCAGGTAGCCGTGAGTTGCAGAAGGTGAGTCCCCACTGAGAGACTCTGCAAGACCCTAGCATCCAGCGACACTATCACTCCGGTAGCCTGAACACAGAAGTGTCGGAGGGCAGGAGTTGCCTATATCCTGAGAATATTACTGCCTGGCCAAACGCACTGTCCCTGCGGGACTCACTCTTCAGGCAGTAGTGAGCTGCGAACGTATGAAATGAAGACCATGTGGTGGTCTTGCAGATCTCTGTCACTGGAACTGAACGGAAGTTGGCCACCGACGTGGCCATCGCCCTCACACAATGCGCTGCGATCCGGTGCTCAAGGGAGAGGCCAGCTCACTCATAGGCGAGGGCAATACAGTCTGCCACCCAAGTGGACAGAGTTTGCTTAATCACAGGGAGCCCCAGTCTTCTGGGGTCATAAGGCATGAAAAGCTGAGGAGCTTTGCGATGGGCCTGGGTCTGCTGTAAGTAGAAAGACAGGATCCGTTTGCAATCCAGTGTATGAAGTACTAGTTCCTCCCTGCCAGCATGAGGCCGCGGGAAGAAGGTGGGGAGGACCACCTCTTGGTTGAGGTGGAAAGGAGATTCCACCTTCGGGAGAAATTTGGGGTGTGTGTGGAGCACTACCCTATTCTTATAGAACCTTGTATATGGTGGATCCGCCACCAGGGCCTGGAGTTCGCTCACTCTTCAAGCAGATGTGAGGGCCATCAAAAAGGCCACTTTCCAAGACAGGTACCACTGGTGGAAAGTGGCTAGGGGCTCGAATGGCGTTCTGTTGAGCTGTGAGAACATCGTGTTGACATTCCGTTCTGCTGCTGGAGGACGGAGAGGGGGCCTGGATAACAGGATGTCCCGGAGGAACCTGGAGACCAGGGACTGGCCCGAGAGGGGTTTTCCCTCGACAAGGTGTGGTAAGTAGCATCGCGCTCAGATGCACCCTCACTGTTAGCTCAATGTAGGGCAGGTGCAGTAGGTACTGGAGTACTAACTGCACATGGCAGGAGAAGTGGGTTCTCCCTTCTTTCTGCACAACAGGTGGAGAACCTTCTCCACTTAAAGGCATACACATGTCTGGTGGAGGGTTTTCGGGAGGCTAGTAGTATCTCCTTGATTTATCTCGGAAGATTGAAAGGGGCCAACCAGGGCTGCCTTGGCCACCTGGGGGCTATGGTTTATGGTTTAGGCACTTGATATACCACCCTTTACTGTGTGTATCAGAGCGGTTTACAGATTTATTCTATGTTTATGCTAAGCTATACTTTAATTTAATTTGGAATAAAGAAGTTGCCTAGAAACAAATTTATTTCAGTAACTATTTATTCTATTTTACTTTCTATGCTAAGCTATCCTCTGATTTGATTTAAATGAAAAACGCTCTGGTGGTACCAAGACCTCACTGACTCAGCAAAAACACCGAATTCTAAAATACACAGATTTATCAGCTTCAACCCAAAGAAGTCCCTTTTTCCGATTTAGAATATATTCCAGAAGATAAATACTTATAAGTGCATAACTGATGCCATCTCACTCGACTTTGAAGAGGGTCCTGGCGACCAGGGGGGGATCGGCGTGAATGCACAGAGTAGGACCTCGGACCACAAGATCAGGAAGGCATCTGCAGCTACTCTCTCTGGGTGTGGTTGGCACGAGAAGAAGTGAAGCAGCTGCATATTGTCCGGAGAGCCAAATAGATCCATCACTGGCCTGTCCCAGAGGTGGAAGAGCCTCTTGGCCACTCTGGGGTTCAGGTGCCACTCGTGCGGCCCAAGGACTCTGCTCAGCCTGTCCGCTAGGCAGTTGTCCTGGCCCGGGAGATAGACCACTCACAAGAGCATGTTATTGCAAGCTACAAAGGAGAGGAGGGTCGCCGCCTCCTGGCAGAGGGAATACGAGTCTGTGCCCCCCTGCTTGTTGATATAGAACATGGCGACTTGATTTTCCATTTAGATCAGTACGGACCGGTGTTGTAAGCAGTGGCAGAATGCTTGTAGGGCTAGGAAGATCGCCCTGAGCTATAGGAGATTGCTCTGTAGGAGCGACTCCTCCTGGGACCAGTTGCCTTGTGTGTAGCGATCCCCACAATGCGCCCCCCCCCAACCTAGGAGGGAGGCATCTGTGGTCAGGATTCTCTGAGGTGTGGGTGCTTGGAAGGGCATTCTCGCCCGGAGGTGGCGGACGTTTTGCCACCAGTTGAGGGATTCCGCTAGTTGGCGAGTAACCCTGACCCTGTCCCATAGCCTGCCCATGGCTTGGGTCCACTGTGAGCAGGGGCACCACTGGGTTGTCTGCATGTGCAAATGGGCTGAGAGCATTACATGGACCGTAGAGGCCATATGGCCCAAAAGGCAGAGGATACTAGCTGGCAATGACCAGCGACGAAATACCTCTCCTGCCAGTTGTCTGAGGCGTTCTGCCCTTTCTCTGGGGAGGACCACCTTGACTTAGAGTGTCGAGCTGAGCACCTACGAACTCCAGATTTTGGGCCTGAGAGAGGTGGATTTGGGGCTGTTGATGACGAACCCCAGGTGCTGCACAAGGAGGGATGCACGATCTGCCGCCTGACTGCTCTCTGAGGCTGTGTCGCCCCTGATTAGTCAGTCGTCTAGGTAGGGGAAGATGAAGGCCCCTTGCAGACGCAGGTGGGCGGCCACCACAGCCAGGCATTTGGAAAAGACCCTTGGCGAAGTGAAGTACCCTGTGCTGGTAGTGCCCTCCTCTTACCATGAACCTTAGGTACTACTGCCTGTGGGAGAGGTGGATTAGAATGTGTCTGTACGCATCCTTTAGATCCAAGGAGCACTGTTGCCTTACCCTGGTGGAGGTAAGGCAGCAGTGTTCCATCTTGAACTTCTCCCTCACCAGAAACTTGTTTAAGTTTCACAGGTCTAGTATGGGCCTGAGGCCCCCAGTACTCTTTGAGACAAGGAGGTACCTGGAGTAGAAGCCCTTTCCCCATAGATGTTTGGGTACAGGCTCTACTGCATTGTCCCAGATCAGACCTGTGAGCTCCGTGAGCAGAATAGTCTGGTGAACGAGGGGTCGTACTGGCTCTCCTGGGAAGAACCTGGGTGGTATCTGCTGTAAGTGGAGGAGGTATCCTTCCCTTACCACTTGCAGTACCCACTGGTCTGAGGTTATGTTGGCCCATCTGTGGGCAAAGAGTGCTAGATGCCCCCCCTGTGGACTGGTAAAGGTCTCCTGGGGGAGTGGAGGCCCTGCCCTGGGTGTCAAAAGCTCCCCTCGGGTTGGGTGGGAGCTGGGGCCTGAGGCTTCGGTGTTTTCACCTTCTGAGCCCCGTGGCTTTGCCTCTTAGGGTGAGAACTTTGTTGCTGGCCCGAGAAGGGTTGGTAGTGGTGACCCTGTGGGAAAGGACCCTTTTTCCTCAGAAACAGGGGTCTTTTCCCTGCTGGTTTCCTGCGGGGAAGGGATGAGGTCTTTTTAGAGAGCCTCTGGTGTGTCACCACGTCTGCCTCAATCTTTATTTATTTACATTTTCTTATATACCGTGCTATTCCGCATCAGTGCGGTTTACATAGAACATCAAAACTTACACATTTCTGTAGCTGTGTTTACAATCTTAACTACCTTGTCGGCCATGGGTTTGCTGAATAGGTTCTCCCTGGTGGAGAGGATGTCAAGCAGCTTGTCTTGGACCCATTGCTTGAGGTCGGAAGACAGTAGCTAGTCTTGGTGTCGGGTGCCAATGCCAGCCGCTGCGACTGGAGCCACTGACTCAAAGCCATCATAGACTGCTCAGAAGAGGAACTTCAAGGAGTCCTTGATCCCGGAGGTCAGGAAATGGAACCATTTGAAGGGTTCCCTGACAAGACCAGCCAAAAACACAGACAGTTCCTGGGTTAGAGCCTTTAGGTACAGTATGTATAATCCATAGGCTTGGATCCAGCACCCCAGCATTGAGCCTGGTAACACTTGCGCCCAATGGAGTCGAGGGCTCTGGCCTCCCTTCCGGGGGGAAACAGAGGAGGTGGTCTTTTGGGCCACCTGGAGCTATGTGGGAGCTCGGGTTTGTGAAACCCCGGGCCCTTCCGAATGCGGTACATGACGTCAAAGTGCTGGCTCACTAACGGTACAGACGCTGGTGTCTCCCACATTCTGAGCAGTAGCCACTTGAGGATCGGCTGCACGGGCACCATGAGGATTTCCTAGGGTGGAGACTTGTATTGGAGGATCTCTAACTTCCCGGTCTGCAATGAGAGGGCTCTGGCCATGTCCTTGACAAAGTCAAGGATGGCTACATCCTCCGGAATGGAGTGACGCCAAGGCGCCGGGGGGAGACAGATCTCCTACCTTCTATTTTCTCTGGCCTTTGTTCTCCACTCTATTCCTCTTCTATTGGTTTAGTTTCCAGGGATGCCCTGTCATCTGTCTCCCACTTGGAGTCAAGTGGTGGTGACTAATCTGAGGCCCTGCGACTCATTGCCTCGAGGCTGCGCTGAGGAGTTGGTGGCCTCCGAAGGACCTGGGGTTCGAGTCATGGAAACTAGCCAGGGAGGACCGGATACCTCAGGATCGGGACCAGGACCTCAACCGGCGCTGAGGGCTCACCCGAGGCTAGTGGTGCTCGGAGCTTGGCTCGACGCCCGGGGACTCCCCGCAGTCGGGTGCCCGGTTGTCAGGGCAGACGATGCGGATGAACCAGCCATCACTGCCTGCTGCAGGGCTAGGATAGCAGTGATATTCTGCTCCAGGGCTGCCATCCTGGTTTCCAAGCCAGAAGGCTGCGCAGCTTTCGGTGCGGGCAGAGGATCTCGGGCCTGGCACTGGCACTCTTGTGAGTGCATCCTTGATGAGGACTACGGCCTCGAAGTACCTCACGTGGTCTGCCAGCCGAGGAATCCTTCTTGAGGACCTTGGTAGGGCGCTTCTGGGAGCCGCCTGAGTCCCTCCTGGCAGTTTTACTGGGTTTCTCCAGTGCAACCTTGGCAGATTTCGAGGACTTTTCATCTTTTCTCAGGGTCCGAGATTTTCCTCAGATGAGCCGCTGCCGCTGGACTCCGTGGACACTCGGGCATCACGGGAAATGCTGCGCTTGGAGTTTGGCATGTGGGGGCCAAGTCGGACCTGGGGAACAGTTTTTCCTGCAACTCCGACCTCTTCTTTTTGATCTTAGGCATCATGGCCTGGCACAGGTCATAGGAGGTGCTGTCATGGTCCGGTCCCAGGCAGCAGTCATAGGTGTCGGTTACTGACATAGTTTGACTGCAGCGTCACATTTTTCGAACCCACCAGGGACATGGTGGGGTGCATCGGGGTGGGGTCAACGACACCTGGGCGAAAAAAGGCACAAACGCCAGTCGAGGCAAGCCTCGATCAAAAAAGAAAAAAAAAAACCAGGCAGAGAACAGTGCCGGATTCGGCACCAGCTTGAGGCGGAAAGAGAAACCGGTATGCAAACTGGGAAAAGCTAACTTTAAGGATATTTATCAAGGACTTTTTCCAGGGAAACAGGATAGACGTCTGTTGGGCTCCGTGGAAAAAAAGGAGACTGGCGCCCTTGGGCAAGAAGGGGACCACGCATGTGTGGCAGCATGACCCAAAGGCTTTCTTTTAAAGCTGGGGAAATGCTCTGCGCGGGCTCAGTCAGTGCCGATGTCACCCATATGAGAGGACTGATTTCCTGCTTGTTCCTGGAGAACATTAACTACATGGGACTTTACCCTTCATGTGGGGTTCTTTCTAGATAGGCCATGGAGTTTGCAATTCTACAGATTTGTTAGACACACAGACTTGCAAACAATGTTTCAAAAGGGAAGCCAGGTGGAGTCTTCCTTTGAAAATCTGGCTAGAAAAGGGGGGGGGGGGCACGAGTCTACTGTATTCACATACATTTGCACCTGTTTTGAAGCAGGAGTAAAATGTACCTGCACAAATTTCACAGTGTTTTTCCCTCCCCCAACCTTTTTGTACTGTGAACAGCCTGGATATTTTCACACAGAGCAATTTTCAGCAGACCTTTTTCCATGGGTAAGCTGGGAAAAACGTTTTGAAATTTGCACCCCTCTCCAGTGTTGACTGATTTTATTTAGTGCTGAGCTCCAGACTAAATATATTGAATTTAGACTACTCTATAGTGCGCATTTTCAATCTGCTCCAAATCTTTTTTTTGTACTGAAACAAACAAAAGTACATATAGCGGTCAGCAGGAACTGGGGTCAGACTATTGCTTTGTACCAGGGAAGTATAAATGCTGTTACCTGGTTTGTCATGCCCTTCTGTACACTAACCTTCCTGGCAGCTGCAGTGCCTTGCATTTCATATCTCAGTCTAGAGTCTAATCATTTATGGATGCCTTCATCTTCTGATCACTAATATACTGTCAAACAGAAGTCTAGACATAGTTTGTATTCCATCCATCATAAGTCATCACTTAAATAATAATATATGACAGAGTTTGGCATATCAAGGGCTTTCCAGAGATAGCAAAACTCATTCAGGTCGATACTGAGCTGCTGATTTTTAAATGCTGGCTGCAGTGGTTAAAATTTAAAAAAAAAAAAGATACCTAGCACTGATATTTGGCTAGTGACTGGTGTTGAATATCTCTCCTAGAAAGGTGAATTTGCTGCTTTGCTGCGAGTTCTATTTGTCTCCACGTATTTATTTATTTATTTGTCATTGTTAGTGTGCTCCCTTACCTCACTGCTCCCTGAATCTGCACTTTTGTTCAGCTTTTCTCAGCTGAATAACTTATACCCCACCCCCCTCCCCTCTACCCACCCATCCCGTGGCTGGCTATCTTTTATAGCTGTCATCTGCTCATTATCTACTTTATGCACAGGTGCACCTAATCCCTTGACTCTCCTACCTTCTATATTCTCTGGCCTTTGTTCTCCACTATATTCCTCTTCTATGGCTTCTCATCACATTGTCTTCCTTTTCTTCATACTCCCTAACTGTTTCCCTAACTGTTTCCCCTCCTACCAGCACCTTCACTCCTCTCCTCCTTATCTCCCCTTTATCATCCTCACTTCCCTCTCCATTCTGTCTTCTACCCTATCATCATCTCTTGAGCTTCATCACTTTCTCCCTCTCACTCAACCATCTCCTCTCTCTAAGGCAACCTCACCCTCGTTTCCGCCGTACTGTCTCCTCTCTACCCCATACTCTGCTACTCCTTCTCCTTCTCTCATCTGGAGATATCAACCCCAATCCTGGCCTCCCTAGACTTCTGTCTCATTCTGAAAAGAGATCTTCACGCAACATGTCTAATCTTATTCATATCCCTCTCCTTTCCCCTTCCACTCTCCCTTTCTCATGTGCCTTGTGGAATGCACACTCTGTCTCTAATAAGCTTGCTTTTACGCATGATCTCTATCTTTAATGCTCTACATCTTCTTGCTCCAACTGAGAACTGGCTCCTCCCAGATGATACTGCATCTATTGCTGCTCTCTGCCAATGGGGGCTATCAGTTCTCCCACGTGCCTCGTCCCACTGGCCGTGGTGGTGGTGTTGGGCTTCTACTTTCTCCCTCTTGCAAATTCCAACCCCTCCTGCTGCCTCAGTCTCACTCCTTTCTCTCTTTTGAAGTCCACTCCATCCGCCCTTTCACTCCACTTCCTCTCTGGGTAGCTGTTATTTATCGACCTCCTGACAAGTCTGTTTCTACCTTTCTCACGGACTTTGACTCGTGGCTTTCCTTCTTTCTGGATTCCTCTTCCCCCACTCTTATTCTTGGGGATTTTAACATTCATGTCGATAACCCCTCTGATCCTTATGCTTTAAAGCTCCTCTCCCTTACCTCCTCGTTTGACCTCCAACTTTGTTCCACTTCCCCCACTCACCAGCATGGCCACTGCCTTGATCTGATATTTTTCTCTAGTTGCTTACCCTCGAACTTCTGTAGCTCAGTTATTCCCTTATCTGACCATCACCTTTTAAGCTTTAATCTTCATCACCTGCTGCCTCAGTCTCATCCTGTCTCCTCCAACCTATTTAGAAATCTTCATGCTATTGATCCTTTCATTCTCTTCCACTATTTCTTCATCTCTTTCTTCCACTATGTCATCTAAGTCTGTTGACGAGGCAATAACTTCCTATAATGCTGCACTCTCCTCGGCTCTGGATGCTCTCGCTCCACCCATGCCACGTCCTGTGAGACGTTCTGCACACCAGCCCTGGCTTTCATCCACTACCCGCTATCTACGTTCCTGTTCCCGTTCTGCTGAGCGTGCTTGGCTCAAATCCCGCTCCCCTGCAGACTTTTTACACTTCAAATTCATGCTTGTTTCTTTCCAGTCAGCCATAGCTCTTGCCAAACAAGACTACTTTGTCCATCTGACTAACTCTCTTGCCTTTGATCCTCGCTGTCTCTTTACTACTCTCAGCTCTCTCCTCAAAGTGCCTCCACCTCTGATCCCTCCCTTCCTTTCTGCCCAAACCCTGGCTGACTAATTCCATGACAAAATCCACAAGATCACTCTCCAATTCCCCACAATGTCAGCCACTTCCCCACCTCCCCCTCTTCACTCCCAACTTTCCCTCCCTACCTCTGCTACCCTCTCCTCCTTCCCTGTGATCTCTGAAGATGAAACTGCACACCTTTCTTCCTCCAAACTCACCACCTGCTCCTCTGATCCTATCCCCACCCGTATCCTAAGCCCCATCTCCTCCACCGTTGTCCCTTTCATCTCTCATATTCTCAACCTATCGCTCTCCACTGCAACAGTCCTTGCAGACTTCAAGCATGCTGTGGTCACATCTCTCCTCAAGAAACTCTCACTTGATCCCACCTGTCCTTCTAATTATCGACCCATCTCTCTCCTTCCCTTCATTTCTAAACTACTTGAACGTGCGGTTCACCGCCGCTGCCTCGACTTCCTCTCCTCTCATGCCCTCCTGGATCCCTTACAGTCTGGCTTTCGTCCTTTACACTCTACTGAAACGGCTCTTACCAAAGTCTCCAGTGACTTGTTCCTGGCAAAATCCAAGGGCCTTTACTCTGTCCTCATCCTTCTTGACCTCTCTGCTGCTTTTGACACTGTTGACCACAACCTTCTCCTCGATACCCTGTCCTTGCTTGGTTTTAAGGGCTCTGTACTATCCTGGTTCTCCTCCTACCTCTCCCATCACTCTTTCAGTGTGTGTTCTGGTGGCTCCTCCTCCTCTGCTACCCCACTCGCAGTTGGTGTACCCCAAGGATCTGTCTTAGGTCCGCTCCTTTTCTCTCTCTATACCCAGTCCCTTGGTGTGCTTATTTCTTCCGATGGCTTTCAGTACCATCTGTATGCTGATGACCCCCAGATCTACCTCTCTATGCCTGAAATCTCTCCGGCAAATCCAGACCCGGATCTCTGCCTGCCTCTCTGACATTGCTGCCTGGATGTTTCACTGCCGCTTGAAATTGAACATGGCCAAGACTGAACTTCTTATCTTTCCCCCTAAAACCACCCCTCCTCTTCCTCCTTTCTCAGTCTCTGTGGATAACTCTGTACTCCTTCCTGTTTCCCCAGCCCGCAATCTGGGGGTTGTCTGACTCCTCTCTCTCTTTCTCCACACATATCCATCTGATAGCTAAGACCTTTCTCTATAACATCAGCAAAATCCGCCCTTTCCTTTCTGAACACACTACTAAAACGCTTATCCACTCCTTAATCACCTCCCGTCTTGACTACTGTAACCTACTCGTTTGGTCTCCCTTTGAATCATCTCTCTCCCTTTCAATCTGTTCAACGCTCTGCTGCGTGGCTAATCTTCTGCCAACCTCATCATGCCCATATTACTCCTCTTCTCAAGTCACTTCACTGGCTCCCTATCCGTTTCTGCATCCAGTTCAAACTTCTCCTGCTAACCTATAAATGCATTCACTCTGCGGCTTCTCTCTACCTTTCTTCTCTTATCTCTCCTTACAACCCCCCTCAGGAACTCCGCTCTTCTAGCAAACTGCTTCTACTGCTAACTTCAGACTTCGCTCCTTTCACCTTGCTGCACCTTACACCTGGAACAAACTACCTGTGTCTGTACGCCAGGAACCTTCTCTAATCCTCTTCAAATCCAGGCTGAAAACTCACCACTTCGCTGCTGCTTTTGGATCTTGACTCACCTGATCTCCTTTTTCTTTCCCCTTGTTTTATCCCTGTCTACACCTTCTGTGTTTGTCTTGACTAGACTGTAAGCTCTGATGAGCAGGGGCTGTCTCTTACATGTCTGTGCAGCGCTGCGTAGGACTTGTAGCGCTATACAAATGCTCAGTAGTAGTAGTAGTGATGGTAGCACCCATAAAGCAGTGATATTCAGCACTGCTCTTTGGCTGTCCTAAATAATCTAGATGATTTGCTACTCTGTCCATGGTCCACCATGGCACTATCTGGATAGGCCACTGCTAAGTGATTTTGAATATTGAGAAAGAACAGAGTATAAAGGTCTGAGGGTCTGCAACCCTTTCTTTGCAGAGCACTCTCTTCAGCACCTCAGCTGGTTGCATAGCTCAAGAAGGAGTGAGGGTGGGAGGGACTGTGCACCTAAATCAATCCTGCTATGGGAAACAACTGTTACAGGTGATAAATGATGCTTTTTCAGTCAACAAGCTTGAAGAACTGAGTAAGGCACACAAGTGGGTAACTCCCATGCTCAGGGCCACTTACCTGTATTTTATAGGTTATTGTATTTGACATATTGCAAATAATAATAAATTATCTAAGTAGTTCATAAAACAAATATTTAAAATACATGTAAAAATGACAGAAAAATGACATGCACATTAACAAAATCAAATTAAATTGTAAAACAAGAAGGTGATATACATAGTAATGAAATAAAACATCAACAGGCTACTACTTAAATTCTGCGGTTGGATTTTTTTTTAAGCTCTGGCAGCAGCATTTAAAGTTAAACCACATATTCAGCACCAGAATCCAGAGATCCTTCAGCGCTGAATATCCAGTTTCAGCACTGACTTGCATGATTATCTGGACAGTAAACCGCACAAAGTTAGGCCTGTCTTGTTGTGGTCTAATTTTATGTGGTTTGTTATCGGTTAGTGGACTGAAAAATCACCATTAACCAGATTACACCGGTGACCACCCACCGGAGAATGCCACAGTGGTCAAAGGAGATATTCAGTGTTTCTGAATATCTTTCTCACTGGCATTTACCAGGTCAGCAGAAAGGCCCAGAGCTTCTGGGTCACCAGGAGTCAGCATTGACTCGATGGTATATATTGCATTGCAAAAAGATAGATAACTTACTATTTCATTATTGTCTATGCTAACAGATTATAGACAATAGATTGAAAAGATTATTACAAAAACATTAAACAGCAGCTAGAAAACTAGCAGGCTTGACATGAACCTTGATGATGGAGACAGAATGTGATATATCGAGTACCAATGTTCAATTTAAATGCTTCCCTAAATAGACAGGTTTTGAGGCCTGCCTTGAAACATGGATATGTCGTCTTGAAGGCCCTCAGAGAGCAGCTGCTATTGCTGGGAAGGAATCTGCACTTGTATTTACCTGTTGGGAAATTCTCAAAATCTTGAGGAAAAGGGAATTCTTTGGGTAAGCTAATAAAATCTGTGGGAACTGATATTCAAATAGATTAAACATGGTTATCCCTTTATCTTGGATATTTTAGTGGCACTAACATGGTTAGTGCCACTGAATATCCCCACATTCTGTTGCTGCACACCTCAATGCTAACTGGTTAGCATTAGGGCGTTCCGAGGGAAGCACCCAGCCATAACTGGGCAGTGGCGATATTGAACTATTGCCTGGTTATGGCAAAGTGGTGAAAGTAAGGCATAACCAAGGCTGGCCTAACTATCACCATGGAAGCTAACTGGGCAGCGGCTGAATACTGTCGCTGCCTAGTTAGCTTCCTGCCAATCCAGGCAACCCAAATATTCAATGTCCAAGTTTAGGTTTCAGCAGTGGCAGCTTGGAGCTTGTAGTTTTTTTGGAGAGCAGATTCGACCATCGAGGAATGATGAGGAAGATGTAGCTTCTTAAATCTGGGAGCCTTTTGGACTCTGTATTGGGAGTCAACCTTCCTGCTTACTGGGGCCATAGAGAGAGGCGTCTCCCACATTCTCTCATCTGTAGCCTCTTAAGGATGAGATGTCCAATTCTCCTGCCCTGGGCTCTTCCTCCATATCCAAAGTAAACGGCATGGCCTTAGACATATTCCTCACAAAATCGTGGAAAGACATAGCCCCTCTGGTGATGACTTCTGAAGCTCATAAAGTGGTGAAGGGTCTGATGGAAGTTCTGGAGACCTCTCATCCAAGAAGTACTCAGAAACGTAGTCAGTTTCCCAAGAGCACTCTGACTCAGAGAGGTACTCAATGGACATCTCTACATGGACCGGTCTCTGAGATGTACAGGGCTTAGATCTCCTCCAGGAATCATAGTGCACCAATGGCTCCAACTCTTTGGGAGAGAGGTCTTTCCCAATGCACTGGACACCAATATCGGTAGGGCATCAGTCGGTGTCAGGGCTAGGTTCTGATGTTGGTCCATCTCTCACAAGGAGTTTGAGGACTTCTAGATATGGCTGGATGATTCGATGCTCCTGCCTCGGGGGCATCAGGATGAATAGCTTTTGCATACAGAATGTCTTCATTGGCTTGTCCTCCAAACTCAGAGCCTAGCGCTTTTCGAGAGCTGCCTCTAAGGAAGCCAAGGTGGGCTCAGCAGACTTGGTCGATATCCCCGGTTCTTTAGAGGGTATATCGACAGTCAGGTCACAGACCCTTGGAGTCTGGTGCGGCTCACCTAATGTCATGGACATTGAGCTATCATCCCTTTGGGGCTGCTTTAGGGGTGAGGTTCGCTTGAATCCCCTGTGTTCTTAGCATTGTGCTTTGAAACTCAGATGTTGATGCACCCTGGCCTCCGCTCAGTGCTCACCATAGGTGGTTCTTGATGCATTGAAGTAAAGGACAAATCCTTCCTCTTCTTTGGGGTAGAATCAGGGGGTAAATGATCCCTGGATCACTGGTGCTAGGTTCTGAGGCAGCTCAAGTACTCTTCGATGCTGATGCATCACCAGTGTCTGGTACAGCTGCCTTCAATGCTGATGAGCTGGTCTTAGTAATGCCAAAGTTGTGTGCACTTTTCTTCTCAACCTTTATGACCTCTTTTTGGCCTCTGTGGGAGTGGAGGAGTAGCCTAATGGTTACAGCACTGGCTTGGAAACCAAGCAACTAGGGTTCGGTTCCCACTAGCACTCCTTGTGGCCTTGGGCAAATCACTTAACCCTCCACTGCCTCTGTTATCAATGTCCCTTTTTAATGTACATTACCAAGTTTAAGTTACAATGTAAACAGCTTTGACTGAAATGATAAAGCGGTATAAAAAAAAAAAAACCCTGTTACATAAATAAATAAATCTGTAAACAGGATGAACAAAGAGGTGTTATGGTCTGGCTCCAGACACTTTAGGTAGAGTTTGTGGGCATCTGTGACAGACATCAGTCTAAACAACTTGGAGCACTTCTTAAACCTGGTGGCTAGTTTCTGGGACATTTTGTTTGGAAAATTGCCACGGTGAAATCAAACAACTTAATTATGATGAAAACAAAAATGAAAGAAATAACTGTGACTGATTGCATCTGAGGCCTAAGAGGCCCTACTGTAATTGATGCCAGAGAAAAATGAAAAGAAATGAAAAAAAAAAAGAACTGCGAACACTAATATTTCTAAAGGGAGGAGAAAAAAAATCTGCAGCAGATAGAAAAGGTAAAAATTATCCAACATCAAAGAAAATTTTGGGTAAATGGCAAAAAACCCCACATAGATAAAAACTAACTAAACCTGTGGCGCAGGTACGATACAGGGGCAATGCATTCCATAAATGAGGGGCCAAAAAAAAAGGTTGAGTGGTGGATTGCTTCTAGATGCCCTCTGCCTGGCAAGGAAGAACAAGGAGATTTGTATCTTGTGATCTAAGCATGCATGCTGGGATATATGGCACAAGCAAATCAAAGAGAGCAAACCGGAATGAAGAAATTTTAAAATCAATAGGATACTCAAATTTGATTCGGTAGGACAGTGGTAACCAATGTTCTTGAACAAGAAGAGGATTGACATGGATATAATACCTAGCATAAGAGATAAGCCTTCCTGTGGTATTTTGAATGATCTGAGGATGCTTTAAATTCACACTTGTAAGGCATTGTAAAGGGAGAGCTGCAATAGTCTACTGAGGACTAGCACATGAACAAGAATATTCACAGTTTCCTTGTTTAAATATGATCTAATAGATCTAATCTGACATAGGAAATAAAAGCATGATTTAATAACAGAGGAAATCCAATGATGAAAAGTTAGGTGGGAGTCCAAAAATAGCAGCCCAGCATCCAAAGGTGATGTCCAAATATAGCAGGGTGATAGTGGGAACAATCCTTAATCTAGATGGCCTAAGATTTTGAGTAATTAAGTTTCAAATGATATTGTGCAAGCCAAGATGCAACAGATTTGAGGCAGGGGTTTAGTGGTGTGAGATCCAATTTAAGTGGGTTTAAGAAGGCTGCCCATTGTAGGTCATCAGCGAAATAAAACTCACTGATGCCATGCAATTGGACAATAATTGCTAAGGAATAAGTTGAATAAAACTGGGACTGGAATAGATCTCTGTTGAACACCACAGGAAAGAGGAAACAGAGGCGAACTGGATTCATTAGCAGTGACATAGAACTGCCTGTCCTCTACATATGATCTGAGCTAGCTGAGAACACTACCCCTGAGACCAGGATCAACAGGCCACAGTAATAAAAGCCTGTAGTTGACTAAGGGGCTTGTTTACAAAGCCTCTATCAATGGGGCCGTGGCTCCGATATCGGGCAGAAGCCGCTACCGCAGCTTTGTAAACAAGCCCCTAAGTCAAAAGCCATGGACAGATCGAGTAATACTATTAGACCAATGTTTCCCTTATCTATATTTTTAGACGTCACTCTTCAGGGCCACTAGGAGGGTTTCAGTGCTGTGGTGCTGCTGGAATCCTGATTGCCGGGGAAATAATGCATTTATTTTCTTCAGAAAATTTTTTAGCTGTCAAAAGACAACTTTCTCAATTAGTTTTGAAATTAAAGGTAAATTAGAGATAGGCTGATAGCTAGAAAGGACTGCAGGATCAAGGGAGATTTTTTTTAAATTTTTTAATATCTGTTTTACTCCCGCAGTTTTCCAGGAAATTGGGACTTTGCCAGTACTAAGACTATTATTGATCATACTAAGTAGGTAAGGTGACAGATTCAGCTGTGGATTAGTTACAAGCTTAGATGAGATGGAATCTAGACTAGAAGTAGTAAAGTTCATGAAGTCATGATCTTAGAAAGTGTGAAGTCTGTAATGGGATTGAAGCTGGTTCATACTGAAACACCAACAGCAGGAGTCGTCGGTGCAGAA
This sequence comes from Ichthyophis bannanicus, assembly GCA_033557465.1. Taxonomy (NCBI): domain Eukaryota; kingdom Metazoa; phylum Chordata; class Amphibia; order Gymnophiona; family Ichthyophiidae; genus Ichthyophis; species Ichthyophis bannanicus. The sequence goes on along the minus strand of CM066033.1, from coordinate 588,574,398 downwards.
ATATGTAGAAGTGCTATGAAATCATCTGTAATGGAGACTGCTGGAGAGTGTTTCTGAAGTCTGTGACTCTATGACAGAAATAACTTGTAAGATCAGCAACAGGGGGACTATCTGTAGAGATTCCCTTGACCACAGAGGGATCAGTGGCGATATTGCTGATGTCACAAGGTAAAATTAGGTCTTATCTGTTAATTTTCTTTCCTTGAGTCCCTCCAGTCCAGTCCAGACTCCCTGGGTTCTGTCCCTCCTCCAGCAGATGGAGACTGAGAATTAAAGACTTCTTTGATGTCATCCCATAAGAGAGGAGGACCAGGTACAGAAGCCAGTATGACACTCACAAAGCAGAAACTATGTACAAGTCTCCTATCACCACATTGAACACTATATCCAAACTTATACAATCAAGATAGCATCAGAAGGCCTATACAGCTAAGTAAGTCCCTCCAGGAACTGGTGCAAGAGATGAAGCCCCCTCTGGGAAGCCAATGTGTGAGGATGACCTTCTGAAACATCCTGGGGGATAGTGCTGACACGGTTTCATCCCGTTTCTCTGCTAGCTTAATCAGGCCTCACAACGCTGAAGACAAGGGCGGGTTCTGGACTGAACTGGAGGGCCTCAAGGAAAGAAAATTAGCAGGTAAGACCTAATTTTACCTTCCACAGTGTCCCTCCAGTCCAGTCTAGTCCAGTCCAGACTCCTGGGATGAACCAGAGCAGTAGCTAAGAGTGGGAGGGACCACCGAGGCCGGCTTGCAGCACCCATACCCCAAAGTGTACATCATTGCGCGCCTGGGCATCCAGACAGTAATGCCGCACAAAGGTGTGGAGTAAGGACCACTTTGCCGCCTTGCAGATCTCCACCGGAGGCCCAAGACAGAACTCGGCCCACGAGGCCACTTACATCCTGGAGGAATATGCCCAAAGCCTCACTGGGATGGTCTTACGATGCAACAGGTAGGCTGATGCAATCGCCTCCTTCAACCAGTGGACAATAAAAGCCGTGGAGGTGGTGTCCCCCTGCCAAGGCCCCCCAAAAAGCAAGAACAAATTATCTGACTTTTGAAAGCCCATAGAACACTTGAGGTAACTCCTGATCACCCGCTGCACATCAAGCTGATGTGGCCGACTATCCGCTGAATCCGGGAAGGTCAGCAAGACCACTGACTGATTTACATGAAACACCAATATCTCTTTAGGTAAAAAGGATAGCACAGGATGCAAAACTACTTTTTTCTTAGAGAAGAGCAGAGAAGGCTCCCTACATGAGAGAGCCTGAAACTCGGAAATGCGGCACATGGACATGATGGCAACTAAAAAAACTGCTTTAACAGTGCTGTCTTTCAGTGACAGTGCCTCAGGGGGCTCTAATGGTGTCTCTGTCAACACCAACAAGACCAGGTTGAGGTCCCAAGCCGGCACCACTGAGTGTGCTGGAGGCTGGAATTGTTTTACCGTCCAGAAGAACCAAGCCACATTGGGATGTGCCACCAGGGCCACTCCCTGCAAGCACCCCCTGTAGCACGCTAATGTTGTCACTTGGACCTGGAGCGAGTTAAAGACTAGGTCTTTATCCACTCCATCCTGCAAGGCGGCCAACACATCTGGGACCAAAGTCTGCAATGGCTGTTTCCCCCCTGTCTGAACATCAGTCCTCGAACTCGCATACGAAAAGATGTCAAATGCTTGCATGCCTGCAGCAACATGGAAATTGCCACCTTAATAGAGCCCTCTTGAGCTAGGCCGTAAGCGAGAATTGATCCACCTGGAGCAAGAGAATTGGCTCTTGCAACTGTAGCATGCTCTGCACCGGAAAGCACCATGAAGACCCCACCGTCAAGCGAACGAGGCCATTCTAGCGCCACCAGCCCCCTGTACACCTCTATCTGCTAAAATGCCCTACCTATGAGGGGCCACAGAGAGAACATGTATAGTAGGCCCTGTGAGGGCCAGCTCTGGGTCAGGGCATCAAGCCCCTCGGACATTCTCTCCCACAGACAACTGAAGAAGCAGCTAACTTTTGCGTTGTCGGCCAAGGCCAACAGATCCATTATCGGCTGAATTATGCCATGAAACACAAAGTCTTCCAACATCCATTCTCATGGATCCAACCACTGACAACTGAGGAATTTGGCTTGTACATTCTCCTTACCGGCAACATGTACTGTGGAGAATGCCAGGAGACTCTGCTCCACCCTCTGAAGAAGCAGCCCAAACTCCCTCGCCAGGGTCGCACTCCCTGTGCCGACCTGGTGATTGATTTATGTGACTGTCATGAAATTGCAGAGAAGACCCGTATCGCTTTGTTGGACACTGAAGTCCGAGAAGCCTGAAGGGCCAAGAAGACTGCCTGCAGCAACAGGTGTTTGATCGACCACTGACTCTTCTCCCTCGACCAGCGCCCCTGTACCACTTGTGAAAGACAAATGTGCTCCCCAGCCGGTGAAGCTGGCATTCATCCTCACCACCGTCTAGGCCAGCACATTCAACAGAACTCCCCTCAGCAAGGTCTCGGACTGCAGCCACCAATCAAGGCTCGTCCAGACCTCTAGTGGACAGGTCAACCTTTGGGGCAGAGAGTGTCACTGCAGAGAACACCATGACAGGAGGGAATACTGCAAGGTCTGCATATGTGCCCAAGCCTAGGGCTCCAGGTCCAGTGTGGCTGCCATTGAGCCCAACACCTGGAGATATCGCCATGCCATCGGTGCCGTCAAATGAAGGAAGATGCAAATCTGGCTCTGAAGTGTGGTGAATCGCTCCTTCATCAGAAAGACCCGCCCGAACTGGGTATTGAAGCGCGCTCCGAGGTAAACAAGGTCCTGTGAAGGCGTCAGTGAGCTCTTGGCCAGACTGACTACCCAGCTGAGGTCTCGCAGGAGCCTGAGGATATTTTGTGTACTGGCGATGCTCTTCTCCCGCAATTTTGCACTGATGAGCCAGTCATTCAGATAAGGGTGAACCAACAGCCTGTCGCACCAGAACACAGTCGCCATCACCACCATGATCTTGGTGAAAGTTCATGGGGCTATCGCCAGCCCAAAGGGCAGAACCTGAAATTGGAAATGACCCATGGGGACCACAAAGCGCAAGAAATGCTGGGGGTCCTTGCGCACGAGCACATGCAGATAGACTTCTATAAGATCTACGTAAGGTGGTGAGGAACTTGCCTTTGTGCACCGCCACCATTATGGAGCATAGGATCTCCATGTGAAAGTGCAGCACCAACAGAGCCCAGTTGACATGTCTGAGATCGAGAATAGGCCAAAAGGATCCCTCCTTTTTGGGGACCACGAAATAGATGGATTACACAGGTACACTAAAAAATTTTTTTTTTTAAACTGCCTCTAATGTTTCGATTGATTTTTACGTTTTTTGGTGCGCTGAATCCAAATCTGGTAACCAATTTGCTCCATCACGTACAGATGTTTTGCTACATTGGGTTAGCAGTTTGAGGTGAACGTTTCAGATTGAGTGCGATCGAGATAAAAGTTTCTTGGATGAATTCTTTATACTAATTGATTAGTAGTTATTCAAATAAGAATAAAGAAAATTGTAACAAGGCAGCACATAAGAATAGAGTAATGTCAACAAAACACACTGTGATGGTAGCAAAATTGTCTGCACTTAAAACAGCCACATACATGTGCACAAACATTGAGCATATAAGAGCGAGGTTAGACACAAAGCAAAGCAAAGAAATGTGCAAAAAATGTTGTACAGGTATGTATGTAAGAATAGAAAACGCAAACCGCACCATTGCAATACATGAAGACAAACACCCGATGGTGTGAAAATAAAATTCTAATAAATGAGATCCAACACTGTGGTAATAACTAGCAAATTTTTATTTCAAAGTTTAGTAAAAACACGATATTTGTCAACACAGTTTAGATTTTAAAGTCATTCTTGGGTCAATCAATCTCCTGGTGGGCCCGTTTCTTCTTCCCCCGAATGCTTCTCTTGGTGCGCTGTTTGGCGTATTTTTCATCTGGGGTTTCCCGCAGCAGCAACCAGCAGAAATCAGCCATCATAGTGGTGTTCCATCTTCCTTGGTACCTTCTCTCTGCGTCCTTGATGTCCTGGTGAAACCTTTCACCTTGTTCTTCACTGTACGCCCCCACGTTTTCGGGAAAGTAGTTCACATGGGAGTGCAAGAAATGGACTTTCAGGCTCATGTTACAGCCTTGTTCTTTGAAGGCATTGAGCATCCTGGCAACAATATCCTTATAGTTCTCATCCCGCCTGTTCCCCAAGAATTTGAGAACAACATCCTTGAAGGAATCCCAGGCTTCTTTTTCCTTCTCAGACATCGTTTCAGCGAATGCTCCATCTGAAATGAGTTTCCTTATATCAGGGCCAACAAACACTCCTTCCTTTAGCTTGGCTTCAGAAAGTCGGGGGAACTTTGAGCAAAGGTACCGAAAGCACTCACCATCTTTTGGAAGGGACTTGATGAATTGCTTAATGAGACCCAACTTAATGTGGAGAGGTGGTAATAGAATTTTATCACGAGGTACCAAGCTCTCATGAAGAACATTTTTCTCACCGGGTCTCAAATACTCCCGAATTGGCCAGTCTTTTTTCCCCCAGTGTAGGTCGCGGGCCCGGCTATCCCACAAGCAAAGGAAGCAGGGATATGTGGTGAAACCGGATTGCTGCCCTAATAGCATGGATAGAATTTTAAAGTCTCCACAAATCATCCACTTATGCTCATCATAACGAATCTTCTGAAGAATCAGGGCCAAATTCTCGTATTTTTCTTGGAGAATAACAGAGTGAGCAATAGGAACTGAAGCGAATGTGTTGCCATTATGAAGAAGAACACCTTTTATGCTGTCTTTTGACGAATCAATGAACAGCCGCCATTCAGCAGGATCATACTTGAGTTTAAACTTTTCCATCACTCCGTATATATCGTTGCAAAATACCAAATCTTCCTCTTTGCTGAAATACTTCAAAAATTGTGTCTCGTGGTTGCGGTACCAATAAAAAGTTGTTCCTGGTGACAATAGATTTTTCTGTTTAAGCCGAGAACCTAGCAGTTGGGCAGCATCTTTTGGGAGTCCTAAATCCCGGACTAAATCATTCAATTCAGCTTGAGAGAAAAGTTCAGGTTTCGGATTTGGTTCAGTTTCAAACTCGGAAGTACTGGACTCATCGGGAAAAGCCATCTGATGAGTCTCATCATGATCAGAACCGTCCACACAAATATGATCCAAAGATTTTGGTGGTTCAGGCACAGGTACTTAGTTGCTATGAGGCATAGGCCTAATTGCTGAGGGAAGGTTGGGGTAACTTATTACGTTCTTATTTTTTAAGTTGTATCCCTTCACAATGCAAGAGCAAAAATAGCAGTCACTGCTGTGGTCTCTTTGTTCACGCCACATCATAGGTATTCCGAAACGAAATGCTTGTTTTTTACCTTTCATCCATAAGCGTAGATCTTCCTCACATGTCTTGCACACTTTGTGAGGAGCCCACGGTTTGTCTTGATCGCCTAACTTCAAACCGAAATAGGCGAAATATACTTTTTTAATAAATGCAGAAATGTTCCTCTGCCGCTTTTTCACGGTATATTCCCCACAAATAAAACAAAAACTGTCCGGAGAGTTGACGCAACCTCTGGCTCTGTGAGCCATCACAAATACACAGCACTGCAAACTACAACTGTAGTGAACCACTTCGGAATAAAGCTGGATTACGACTGAGCAAACAAAAGGTAATAATGAACTTGCAAGAAACTGAAATTTGACAGGAACGTTCATGTCGCAACCACCGTGTTTGAGCGAGCGAACGAGGTGAGGCGAACAGGAAAGAACATGCGCCAGCGCGAGTACTGGATTTAGCCCCCCGCCTCCCAATTGTCCTGTTAATGTATAAAATGAATACAAAACACTCTAAAATATCATGAGGGAGTGTTTCTAGTTAGTTAACCATTACAACCTCTATTTTGGGCCAAGAAAATAAACTGCAGTCGGCTAAAAAGAAATTATGTGAACATTCCTTATATGGGTAAGAAATCTAATTTTGCAAGAAAACGTGACGTGATGGAACATTTTGGCTATTTTTCCTGGATTCAGCACCCCAAAATCTATAGGAATCAGTTGCAAAACTGGAGGCAGTTTTTTGGTAGTGTACCTGTGTTATTGATCTTGTCTGCTCTCTTTCTGTGGGCACTGGCACTACCTTTTGCAGCTGCAAAAGGCAATGCAAGGTGTCCTGAACTGCATGGCTGGAGTCTTGCAGAGTGACAACAGAAAAGCATCTGCAAAAGGGCGCACAAATTCCAGTGTGTACTCCTCTCAAATAACTTCCAACACCCACTGGTCAGAGGTAAGGTGGACCCAGACAGAGTCGTCCACTCATTGGAAGCACCTCTACCTGGGCACTCCTCATCTCACTGTGACTTCTTGGCGCCCCCTCTGGTCCCAGAATAATCATGACCAGCCCCGCAACTGCCCTGAAAGGAAGTACCCCAAGGAGTGAACTGCCCTCTCTGGTAGGAGTGAAAAACTGCCTCAACACAGGAAATCCTTGGATTTCCCCTGGCCCGACTGACCAGACTTGGGACCCTTGGGGCGATCCTCAGGCAGCCTGACCTACTTAGCCTGACCTAGGTCCTTGACCAGTTTGTGCAGGGACTCCCCAAACAGGAGCTTCCCATGAATGGGAGTCAGTTAAGCCATGCTTTTGATGATACCTCCGCCGCCCAACTGCACAGCCACAACAGAAGGTGGGCCGCCGCCACCAAAGCCATACCCTTAGCCGAAGTGTGCAGGTGGTCATAGAAGGCATCAGACAGGTAGGCACACACGGATTCCAGTTTTGAAACCTCCGTCAGGGCCAACACACCTGTTGGCCTCCTCGGGCAGTGCCTGCATCCACTGCAGGCAAGCTTGTGCCACATGCGCCCCATAAACCAAGACCTGACGAGCCAATGCGTTCACCTCAAAAGCATGCTTTAGCAGGGTTTCCAACTGCTTGTCATGCATGTCCTTGAGCGCTGCTCTGCCATCCATGGGGTTCATAGTCTTCTTAGTGACTGTTGAAACCAGAGTCCACCTTGGGGAACTCCTCCTTCATGGAAGGAACTGGATATAGGTGAGCCATGGCTCGCCCCCCTTTCAAACCAGCATCCGACACCTCCCATTCCAAGTCCATCAGCTCCTTAAGAGTCTGACGGATCGGAAAGGTTGTCTACTATGTGTGGAGGCTCTGCAGCAGGGGATCCTCTAAGGGGACTCCTGTTCTGGTAGGGGCTCTGGAACATTAAGGGCCACCAGCAAAAGCTTAATTAGCGCCGAGAGCTCCTCTCACCTAAAGACACGGACAATACTGGGGTCCTAGCTCTCAGAGGTCAGCATCCGTGGACCACGACACTCTTGTTTAAGTGCCCTCCAGTGAATCCTCAGAGTCTTTAGATGGCCTCACGTTGTTGGAGTCACTCTCCTGACCCTCTGAGAGAGCCTTGATCAGTCCTAAACCAAGCTGCAGCCCACTCCCAGACCCCGCAGCCATCTTCTTTGTCTGCTTCCTCCCTCCCAGACCCTGCTTCATGCAGAAATGACTGGTGAAGTATGACAAAATATGGTGTGAAGGGACTAGCTTTCTGACCCTTCACAGCTTTCATCTTGCCCTTAGAATGTTCCCCGGACCTATGAGAGGCCACAGGGACTGAACCTTTCCTCTCATGCTGGATTTAAGAGGAGACAGAGCCTGCTCTAAAACGACCAGCGTTCCTGCCAAAACCGCAGGAACCACGGGAAATGTGGACTGTGAAGCAGTGTCTTCCGACATGCCGGCTGCCGACTTTCCTGCTCCCAAGGACTCCCCTGACGAAGATTCCCTCAGTGAATTGCCTGCAGTGTGGCCTGAGCCTCGCAGGTGCGGCAGAGACCCAGGGATGACAACTGTGCCTTCTTGAAGCCACAGGCTGTACACACAGTTTTTGGCATGGCAGCCAAATTCTTTCCAAGTTTTCGCCAAAGCAGAGCAAGCTGATCCTTGCTCCAAACAACCAAAGAGGCAACCAATGTTCCCCTGCGGTACTGGCTCCCGCCCCCCCAAAGAAATGCTCTACTCACCAACTGCTGTACTGAAGCAGGTTCCCTCCGTCAGCCACGACTGAATGCGGCAATCACTCTGAACAACCTGGCCTGGCCTGCAGCGCGTGCAGAGAGGGATAGAGTGATTGAGGGAGCCAGATAGAGTCCGACTGAACTGCACTCAACTGTGTGTCCCCTCCTCCATGGAAACCTTGCCGACTAAACGGCTGAGATTCCCAGAGGGCAGCTCAGGCCAGTTCCCAGCAGGAGGTAAGGGGAAAGGGGTGGAGGGAAGGAGGAAAACAGAGAAGGCAGAAAGACCAAAAATTAAAGGGAAGTAGTATTCTCACAGCTAACCACACTAACAGCACCCCTAAGCCAGAACTCAACAGAATTTAAGCAAAAAGCCCTTGAGCTGCTAGGGTCACGTGCAGCTCAGACTGCACAGGTTTTGTCCCATCTGCTGGAGGCTGAGAAATAATAGTTTCTGTACTGAGTTTGCCTCTCTTATGAGATGACAGACGTCTGTAATTCTCAGTCTCCATCTATTGGAGGGGGACAGAACCCAGGAGCCTGGACTGGACTGGAAGGTTGCTATGGAATCTGGTTTTATACATATTTTCCTTGGATTGCAATAATATTTTATGTGACAAAGTGCCCCTGACGCAGGCATATCATACCAAAACATGGCCGTGTCGGGCTGAATAAATCAAAATTAATTTATTCTGCAGCATTTTCATTAACCCCTCCCCCGTTGCCATGTTACAAATGACTATACAAAAAAGTCCCTTGGGCAACAAATACCACCAGCCCAATAGTACACAAAATAGAAAATGGTGGGTCCAGAATAGGAGAAAGACTTCCTTGTGTATCTACATAAATTTCTTTTTGTCGGACATTGAACCCCAACCCAAAACAAAAATTAAAATGATGGGCTAGGAATCCATGTCCATTTTATTCAAATTTAACAGTGAAATGATTGTGGCTAGCAAAAATTCCAAAGCCAAGCTTAACAATCAAACAAGTACTTAACTGCAGCCTCAAGGCGAAATAAATCCAGTCAAGGTGGGCAACACGACACAGTCCTGTGTTTCTACATGTGGTGGTGGCAAGTGGTTACCAGAAGCAGGGTCCTTAAAGGAATGACCCAAAATGCAGGACTGTGTTGTGCTGGTGATTCCAAGGGCATTCCTCTTTCCAGACACCCTGGCCCGAGGCACCATAGAAGCGCCTGACGTGTTTCCAGCAGACAAGGCAGTCTCTGTGATAGCGGGTCCGATTGGTGCGACTACCTCCAGAGTAGTGTTTTCTGTAACGGTCACATGTGGGCCCTTGCCCACGGCACTAATTCTAGCGTAGCCGCCATGGTTCCCAACAACTGCAGATAATTCCAAGCCGTGGAAGCCTTCCTTTTCAAGAACCTGCGGACCAGACTTCGAAGCCCCTGTGCTCGCAGCGGTGGGAGAAAGACTTTCCCCATGCTTGTGTCGAACTGAGCGCCTAAATATTCCAGGCTCTGCGACGGCGTCAGCCTGCTTTTTGACATATTGACTACCCAACAGAGACTGCAGAAACTTTACTACTCATTCTGTAGCAAACTCGCTTTCGCTCCTCGACTTCGCACGAATCAACCAATCATCCAGATAAGGGTGAACTAAAACCCTTCCTTGCGCAATGCCGCCACTACCACTACCATCACTTTGGTGAAAGTCCACGGAGCCGTCGCCAAGCCGAATGTTAACACTCGGAACAGAAAGTGGCCCATAGGAACTGCAAAATTGAGAAACTTCTGATGTTCCGGTCGAATCGGAATGTGCAGGTAAGCCTCTGACAAATCCAGAGAAGTAAGAAACTCCCCCTGTCTGACTGCTACTATGACTGATCTGAGAGTTTCCATATGAAAATGAGACACTCTGAGATACCGATTTACTCTCTTGAGATCCAAAATTGGTCTGAAGGATCCTTCCTTCTTTGGCACCACAAAATATATGGAGTACCGACTGCAGCCGCACTGGTCTGGAGGTACCGGCACTACTGCGTTGAGTCTCAGAAGTCTTGCTAAGGTCTCTTGCACCGCTTCCAACTTGCAGGGCGCCTTGCAGGGAGATTGAACAAAAGAATCGACCACCGGGTGTTGAAGTTCTAGAGCATAACCTTCTTGAATGACCTCCAACACCCACTGATCTGATGTAATTTGGACCTAGGCAGGATAGAATTCCCGCAGTCGCCCTCTCGCGGGCACTAGCTCTACCTGGGTCCCCTTGGCTTCATTGTGACTTTTTAAGGGTCGACAAAGGGGAGGCCGCAAATCTTCTGCCTGCCCCTCGGAATCCCCGAAACCCCTGATTTCTATAGGGTGAGCAACCTCTTTGAAACTGACTGAAGCGCGGTGAATGGAAACGCCTAAACTCCCTTTGCTGAGTCTTGGCCGTGATAGCCGGGCGACCTTGCTTCTGTTTGTCCTCAGGCAACCTTCCACCCTTGGACTCCCTCAGGTCCTTTACTAATTTATCCAAATCCTCTCCAAAGAGGAGCTTACCTCTAAATGGGAGTTTACCTAGCCGTGCCTTGGAGGAACCATCTGCCGCCCAGTTACGAAGCCACAAATACCTTCGCGCCGCTACCGACGCCATACTCTTCTCTAAGCCACGAATAAGATCATAATGAATATCCGCCAGATAAGCCGCCCCCGTTTCTAATCGCAATACCTCTGCGGTAGGATCCGGCACTTGCTCTCCCTGAATCCGTTGAGACCACCGAAGACAGGCTCTTGCTACCCTTGCTCCACAAATAGATGCCTGCATGGATACCGCATTGATGTCAAAGACCTGTTTCAACAGAGTGTCCAGCTTCCTGTCCTGGGCATCCTTGAGAGCAGCACTGCCTTCCACCGGAATGGTCGTCTTTTTAGTAATGGCTGAGAGTGCTGCTTCTACCTTTGGCGATTTAAATAGATTCCAATCCTGGTCTGCCAATGGATAAAGGCGAAACATAACTCTGGAGCCCTTAAGTCCTGACTCGGGCATATCCCACTCTTTCTGAATCATCTCTCACACTACCCTATGTACCGGGAAAACCCGTTGAGCCTTACGAATGGTCTGCAATAATGGGTCTTCTAAGGTGGGATCCTCCGCTGGCCCCGTGGCTGGCATATTAAGCGCCTTAAGCGTCTCCGCAATAAGCACTGGCAACTCCTCACGACGGAAGACTTGAACCACTCTAGCCTGGTCCTCCTGTTCCATGAGCTCTCCTTCCTCTAAATCCTCATCTAGCTCCATGTCTGGCTCCAAGTCCTCAGACTGGTGCCCCTCTGAGGCCATAGCCTTCTCTGACTGGTCCCTCATGCTTCTAGGCTTCTTAGAAGGGACACCACTAGTTCCTACCTCTAAGGGGGTCCCCGGCGATTCTCACCCAGTTCCCCCTCGACAGGACCGGCTCCTGGCCCTCGCTTACTCACGCCGAAGGCCTGCTGAAGCAGTAGCACGAAATACGGAGAAAACATTGCAGTTATTCCCCCCCCCCCCCGGCATAAATGCCTGAGAAGAGGGTAGGTCCGAAGCCGAGGATGGCCCTGCTACTGGCTCCTGAGGTGATAAAGAGGGAGATACTGGCTCTGGTGGACCTAACACGGTCCCCTTCTACCCCTCTACTCCCTCTCCCAAGGCTTGCTCCATAGAGGCTGCTTCCTGGACGCATCCTCTACACACACCTGTCTCTGACACAGTTCCTCTCCTGGTCCCACAGACCAAGCACTGAGGCCTGGAAGGCATTTCGTCTCCCCCGAGGCACCTGCCTGCTAGCCTCTGTCCTTGGCACTCTACAGACCTCCTTGACATATGTTGAATGTTCCCAGCCAACAATAGCTTCCCTGACAGCTTCTTTGTTGGTGGATCCTGAATTGAACTAATGAAACAAAAATTTTTTTTTTTAAATCTATGGAGCTTCTTTCCCGAGGCTCCCCACCTAAAATTGTAGAAAAAAATCCAAAAACCGAAGTCCCCCTTCACTGTATGTCGGCCCTACAGGCACTTTTCTGACTAAACGGCTTCAACGTGTTTTCCTGCGCGGCTGCCATGTGGTTGGGCCCACATGCTCCGAGCCCCCTGTAATCGCAGCTAAACCAACCCGCCGATTACTCGCAATGTATGGAGCTCCTTACCTTTCAGCAAACTGTTTTTTGCCATCACATTTCACTCTCCCTACGCTCAGCAGAAATACATGGCTTCAGTGCTGGCGAGAGCAGGCAGAAGGAACAGCCGCTACAGCGATCGCCATTACCGCACTGCTCTGGCAGTCCTTTTCAGTGCCGTGCGGATCACGCTATCGGCTCCTCACCCATAAACGTGGGTTCGCGAGCCGGAGCTATTCCCCTAGTAAATTTCTTTCAATATTCAGATGCGCTGATCCCCAAGTAAGGGGGGGGGGCACCTTCTCACTGCGGTAATCCTTTTTCTCCTGCTGCCCTTCAACAGAGAAGCCAATGATTCTATAGTAAATTACTTAAAGTTATTTTTTATTTTTTTCAACTATCTATCCTGTCTAACTCTCCTTATTTGTCCCGCAAGTGAGTCCCGGACCTTCAGGCTCACCACTCCTCCAGCTGCTTGGAGACTGAGATAACTGGAGTGAGGAGGCGGTCCCTGTGCTACTTATACCAGTGTCATCAAGAAGATGACGTACTCAGTCTCCAAAGCTGCTGGAGGAGGTGCAAAAACCAGAGGTTCGGGACTAGACTGGAGGGATGATAAGGAACCTCAACAGTGCATAGCAGCTATCAGATTTGCAGACAGCTTGGGTGCAGCTAATGTCACCTCAATGGGTGGTGTCAGCTGCATCCATGATGTTTTCAGACCATGTTCTTTACACTTTCAGTGCGTTATCTGCTGGAGAACAACTGAGCACGCCCCCAACAGATTAAGCAAGCTTTTGCAGCTAAACCAGCGCTATCTGCACTTTTTTATCATGTTTGCTGCAAAGGCCTAACACGGTTTAGTTACTAGCCCCATAAAATCATTATACCAAAGGTCAAGTGGATCAACAGCCATTTCAACCTAGACCTTATGATCAGGAACTGTTGGTGATGAAAGAAGTCACTGAAGCAACATTTAAAGCAGCTGTTACTCCTGCTGCAATTCTACACAAAAAATTCAAAATTGTGTGTCAACAGGTCTGAATTACACAAAATTCCGCATGCTCTGTTTGTTAAAATATCAAAGTGCATTGGGTCTGATATTCAGCAGTGGCAGCTAGCTGTTGTAAAGTGGTTAGCTGCTGTTAAACTTTTTTTTTTTTTTTAGTGCCATCAAGTCAGTGTTGACTCATAGCGACCCAGCTACCTCTGGGTTTTCTTTTATTTATTTATTTATTTAACATTCCTTATATACTGCGCTATTTCTCATCAGTGCGGTTTACATTGAACAATAAACACTTGGACGTATAGATTTCGTCCTACGTTTACATAAAACAGGGTTTTAACATGGAATAAACTGGGGAAACTATATACACATGAAAATTAGATACAAGTGATCATAATTTTTACAATTCAATTTAAATTACAGGTATGGGGGGATCATTAGGCAGTGTATAGTGCATGAGGAACAGGTGATGTTTGATGGCCTTTCTAAACTGCTTTAGGTCCCTTATCGCCCTTATGCTGGAAGGTAGATTGTTCCAACATCTGGGGGCATAGCTTGTAAATGCTGTTGATGGTTGATTGGTTACGTTTTATAGACTCACTTGGTACGATTAGAGTATTTTCCACAAGTGCTCTTCTAGCTCTGTTGTTGGGGGTGTGAATGATTAGATCAACAATTGAAGATGGTGATGTCTTATTGAAAGCTTTAAAGGTAATTAGGAGGGTCTTATATAAGATTCTGCAGCTTATTGGGAGCCAGTGAAGCTCTTTTAATATAGGTGAGATGTGGTCTTTTCTGGATGCGGTCTTTTCTGGATGCTCTGCACAGGACACGAGCAGCTGCATTCATGGCTACCTATAGCGGGTTCAGGGTATTTTTAGGGAGGCCATGTAGTATAATATTAGCGTAGTCAAAATGAGGTGTCACTAGGGCCTGGAAGACCGTTCTGAAGTCGTCCATTTCCATCATGGGTCTTAAATGGCGGAGGGTTTTGATTTTGAAGTAAATGGATTTTACTGTGCGTTTGATGTGATCCTTGAAGTTCAAGTGTTGGTCCAAAATTACTCCTAGATAGCGTATGTTGGATTTGACAGGAAGTTCTGCGTCTCTAACTTTTAGTGTTGATGGTGGAGAGAAGTCTTTGTTCCGTGTGATAAACAGAACTTCTGTCTTTTTTAAATTTATACGTGGATATTCAATGTATCTTGGCAATGTATCACTGGAAGTAGATTGCCAGTCTTTTCTTCCAAGGCAATGGAGGGTAAAGCACAGTTACTTACCTGTAACAGGTGATCTCTGGGAACAGCAGGAATAAGTCTTCACATATGGGTATGTCGGTACCGACGGAGCCTGTGCGGGAACGCTCCCCAGCGTCCAATCAGAAAGCTTTTGGGAGCATCCCTCAGCGCCTGCGTGCTGCCTTCCCGCCTTTCCAACTGTCTCTCCTCAGTTGAGTTTTATAGCTGAGACAAAGAGAGAGAGAGAGGAAAGATAGATAGAGAGATACAACTCCTAGGGGAGGTGGGTGGGTTGTGAAGACTTATTCCTGCTGTTCCCAGAGATCACCTGTTACAGGGTAAGTAACTGTGCTATCTCCAGGAACAAGCAGGAATGAGTCTTCACATATGGGGACTCCCAAGCTAAGATGCCAGGAGCCCCAGCATGTTGGAGATTGAAAACATGTTACACCTCATATGGCCAGGTATCCTGAGGATGGAGGGTAGGAGTTGAAAAGAGAGGAGCTGTAGGAAACAGCTGACTCAAGATAGGACTACAGGCAAGGAGTCCTTGTATGTATGATAATCATCATGAAATATATTAAAATAAACAATCACAATATGGACCTCACTTACTGGATTGCAGGAAGTAGAGAGCCTGACAGAATCTACTGGGGATCCAGTAGAGGAATCTTCAAGGTGACCTCACTGAAGTGAAGGTGAAGGTCAAAAACTGGAAGTGACAGGTGACCCCAGGATTCAACTGGGGTAGTACAAAAACGGTAGGTCTTTAGTGGGAAGCTTTATGGAAAAAGCTGAAAACTCTTTTGGCTACAGGGTTAATCATAGTTAGGAGCAAAAGAGGAAGACTGACCGATTTGGACAACTGGCCTAGTTCTTGAGGGAGAAGGGGTATGGGAGAAAACCCCGTATGCCCAAGAGAGGACAGATGTCTGAGGAGTTGAAAACCTCAGATCTACTGAAGATCCACCATGTCTTCCCTAACTGATGAGAGGTAGGAAGATATTGGGGTATGGATCTTTAGGGATACCTGAACCTAGGGTTATGGTAAGAGCTGTCAGCACCACAGCAATGGTTGTGTGCATAATAGTCTAACATACTGTGGAATAGAATGAACAAGTGCAAGCCCACTGTCTGGAACATACAGGAAGGGAAAACCCTTAATGAGCACAGACAGTTAGAGAGATAAGTATGTAAATACATAACTACCTATAAGGAAGTATCTCGACAGATACACACATATATTTATGTATATAGATATATATGTGTATATATATATATATAGATAAGGGTATATATATATAGATATGTTTATGGCGAGATCCAGGGGGCATAACATATGCACACATGGCTGACAGACATATGTATCTAAAGCATGTATATAGTCATATGTACATATATGAATATATAGGTCTAAAGATAAATGTCTGCAATTAAGCAGACAGAGATATGTCTATAGGAACCTTCACATAGGAGATGTGAAGAGGAACGATTCATCTAATAACAAGAAGGTGGAACCTACTTGAGAAGATATAGAGAATCTGTTCCCTCTGGATAAGATGGAGCAGGAATGCTATCCAGTAAAATAACCAGGATGGTTGCGTGGAAAAACAGAGGAAAATATCAGTCTGTAAACAGCAAGTCCTTAGTCCGGTAGAACTCTAACATGGTGAATGGACAGAAAACGCATAGGATGAGATACCAGGTTGACCCACTTGAGGGACAAGGGGGGGGGGGGGGGTTCATGCGTTGTTTAGGTAAATATGTGCTGTCCATGAAGGATTAGGATACCATGAGGACAAGCTGCAAGGAAAAAGAGCATATTTCCTGTAAGAATTGGGTAACTCTTTAGACTGTCATGTAAAGAAGGTTTATGTCCTTTATTAAAAGGAGATAGAAGGGTGTGAAGAACCCTTACAGTCATGGGGAGTGACTGAGGAAGCCTTTTTCAACCATATAGGATAGTAATTAGAGAAAAAATCCCCATGCTCTCTAGCAAGGGCCCATAGTGGAAAGCTTCTCAGTAGGATTGCAGAGAGCATTATGCAGGAGAATTGGGAAATAAAACTGGCTGTTGGAAAAAAACAGCTGCCACTTCAACTATGCTGCCAACTCCAGGGATTTGGAGATGGCAGAAAAGAAGTGATAAGGATTATCCAAGATAGATGAAGCACTATCTTGGAAGCACTACTAAGGCTAGACAAATAGTAGTGGAAGACAAGACTGGAACTTGTAGAAAAGTACCAGTAGTCCAATCACTGGAATTCCTGCATGGGCAGCTGCTGAATAGAACAGCAGAGAGAATCTTTCTGTTTTGAACAGAGAACAGACAGAACAAGAGGAAAAAATCCTGATCATGTCTGATGAGCTGCCCAAAAGAAAGAAGGGAGGTTACTCCAGAGAAAAAACTCTACACTGGAAAGGAAAGGAAGACTAGAAAGGCTAAGAAATCCTTCCAGTGGTATGGTACCACTCTTACAGGGGAAGCCCTGGAAAAGAGGGTAAAGAAAAATAGGAGCTGAAGGGAGACTTGCCATATGGTAAGTCTGTAGAAGGAAAAAAAATTCATGTTGGTACAGAAAAACTATCATGAGATAGTTGGCAAACCTCTCTTCATGGTAGGAAGAGGAGGAAAACCCTGTGACTCATAGACATGAATATCCTGACAGCTCAGCATACATAAGAGCAAGTGGATGTCCTGGAAACAGGAATCCATGTGTAGAGTTTTAAATGAAAAAACAGTGAAAAAACTTCTGCTGAGAAGAAGTGAACTGTAGGTTATAAAGAGATTAATTAGAACCTTATTGAGGGTTAATTTTCCTGGCTTGAGTTTGGATTCTTCAGACCAGGGCGAGGTTTCCCTTGTTTGGGAACATCTGTATGATGGGCAGTAGAAGAATAAAACCTTCTTCTTTTAGGTTTGGTAGGGCATTTCCTACCTACTGGGGAAGGAGAAGGCTTAGGATAGCCCTCAGAAACAGGGAAGTCAGTGGAGCAATGAGCAACCTGACGTAAAGACTCCTTATTGAAGAGATTTTCTCCAGTACAAGGAGTATTACCCAGTCTTTGTTGTGCCCATCTGTTCAAGTCTGAAGCTTGGAGCCAGGCTCTACGTCGTGCTCCTATGGCTATAGCAGAGGTTCTGCTAACAGACTCAAAAGAGTCTAGGGAAGCACGAGAAATAAACCAAGAGATATTTTGGCTATGACTAAGAAGTAAGGAATAGTCTGCAGCCCTGGGCTCTGATAGAAAAGGAGTCAAAAGAGATAATTTCTTTGTGACCTCCTGAAGGGATAGACTCATATAAAAAATATATGAGAGAATCCTTGTTGCCAGCATAGATGTTTGGAAGGTTTGACGTCCAAAGGCATCCAGTGTTCTAGATTCATGACCTGGCGGGTAAGAAGAATGCTTCTTCTTGCTTTTTACCTTCCTCATTGCTGATTCCACTACAATGGAATGATGGGGAAGTTGAGTCTTTTGAAACCCTGGAGAGGGGGGCACCTGATACAGAAGATCAGTTGCTGTAGAAGGTGAGGAAACCCTTAAAGGTGTTTCCCATATTCTCAGAAGAAGATCCTGCAAAGAATGATGTAAAGGAAGCATTATATTTTCCTTTTCTCCAGAAGAGCCTTGTGTAGGATCATAGCCAGGGATAGGAATAGCAAGGAATGTTGCCATGTCAAGGAGAAATTTCTGAAAAGAAGGATCTCCAATGGGAACCATCCCTGGATAGGCTAAACTTGAAGAACTAGCCTGGGCACCGGAAGATGTACTTGTCCGGTGCAGAAAAGGATCCCTAATGGATGGATACTGGTACTGGCGGTTATGACCTGAGACAGTCAGTACTGCATCGTCTATGCCAGGTATCGACTCCAAACTAGGTATAGAAAGGAGCGATCCTGGTGAAAAAGGCATGGAAGAAGCTGGTCCCGATGTTACTGCAGGTACCGGCATCGATACCGATACCGGTAGCTGTGCCGGAATCAAAGGCGATACCGACATCGAAGCAGTCATCGGAGGCTGCTCAAGCGGTACCAAGGTAACCAAAAACCCTTGGTGATTATCCTCGGTACCGCGCATCCGGAATCGGTAAGCGTCGGTTACGAGACGCGTCGGTACCCAGTCTTCCAGACTAGATATCGATTCCAGACTCGGCATCGAAGGAAGCGAGTCTATCGATGCATGTCTAGATGGTACCGACGTCGGTGGTCGTATCGGCAATGTTGCCGATACTGGAAAGTCAATCTGGGACGTATCGATCGGTCCCAAAGGTACCTAGAACGCCAGATGACGATCCCTGGTGAGGAGTGGATCGCTCAACACCAGTGCCGATGCCGGGGTATCGGTACAGCTCGAAGCGGATGCCACCACCGAGCATGGCTCAGGTATGTTCTGTGAGGGGTGAGCCCCAGGAACAACCTGAAACCCTTGAAAGGCTTTGGAGACCGAAGACTCCCGCCAGGGTTTTGAAGCCAATAGGGTCTTGAGGGCAAGGCCGGAGCCGTCATCATGCTTGGCATGAGACCTACCACTCAAGGATTGGCTAGTCTTAACAGACTGTTTGTGGGTTACCTGATCCTGTAGAGAAGAAATGGTCGGTGCCCTGACACTGGAAGGGAACTCGGTATCGAGGGAAACTCGAAATGGAAAATCTCTTCTCATAATATGGTAGCCTAATGGCTCCGGAAGAAAAGGGTCAGGACCCAAACAGGTTAGACACCAGTTATTGGAGTCTAAAAAGAAAACTGTACTTCCACAGTTAAGGCACTTCTTAGGAGAAGGCGGCTCCATAATGGAGAGGCCTTACAGGCCCAAAAATTTAAAACAGAAACTGAGGGAAAAAAACTCCCTAAGTTTGAGAAAAAGAAAAGAAAAAACCCACCGGCGGTACCGGTGGAGACGGGGGAACAGCCGCGACCATAAGAAAACAAGAATTAAAGAAAACATTTTCTGCGGTGACAGGAGGACGTCCTGCCGGCTCCGCGGAAAAATGAAAACTGAGGAGAGACAGTTGGAAAGGCGGGAAGGCAGCACGCAGGCGCTGAGGGACGCTCCCAAAAGCTTTCTGATTGGACGCTGGGGAGCGTTCCCGCGCAGGCTCCGTCGGTACAGACGTACCCATATGTGAAGACTCATTCCTGCTTGTTCCTGGAGATAGTGACTTGCCCAAAGTCACAAGGAGTGCTAGTGGGAATTGAACCCTTGATCTTCTGGGTACTAGGCAGTTGCTCTAACCACTAGGCTACTCCTCCACTTGTTGAACCTAAGACGTGGATATTCAATCCCAGGGCCATATCTGGCCACCAGCATTGAATATCCGGGTCGGCCGAATAGCAGAGATGTTAACCGGGCAGTGGCACTATTTAGCTACTGCCTGGTTAGCTTCTGAGGTGAAAGTTAGGCTACCCTTTAAGGTGCCTATCTTTCACCCATTAGTGATACTGGGCAGCGGCTGAATATCATCGCTGCCTGGTTATCGCTGGGTGCCGCCTCTGCTCTACCCCTGGAATGCCCTGATACTAGCTGGCTAGCAATGGGGCATTCAGAGGTAGCACCCAGGGATATTCAGCAGCACTAATCATGTTAGTGTCGCTGAATATTCCTGTCACTGTGATTAACATGGCTAACAAGTCTGCTAACTGCATTAATTGTGATGAATATAGGGGCCCATTGTTTTCGAGTGAGACTTAATTTGCAATACAATGTAGAAATTAAATATCACAAAAAAGTGCAAAATTTTGAATTATGTTCGGAATTCCAACAGGAGTAAATTGTTCAATACTTATAAGGCTTTGTCAGGAAATTTGGAAGACAACATCATTGTCAACTGACTGGAAAGCGTAGTTACTCAACTGTAACAGGTGATCTCTGGGAACAGCAGGAAATCAGTTTTCACATATGGGTGAATGCCGTACACCTCTGTCAAGTATGATTGTGAGTGGGCAAGGTACAGATGTCCTCGACATCAAAAGGGTAGATAGAATGTGTCACATCCCTCCTAGTTTCTCACCACCACCAAAAAGTTGTCTAATAGACAATATTTTGGTGGTGGTGAGAGGCGAGGAGGTATGTGACATATTCCATCTAATCTTTTGATGTCTTGGACATCTGTACCTTGCCCACTCACAATCTTAAATGACAGAGGTGTAAGGCCAGGGTCCCCAAATCCAGCATTGGAGGGCCACAAGCCAGTCAGTTTGGCAGGCTATTTCTAATGCATATATATCTCATTCATATTCATTGTGGATAGCCTGAAAACCCGACTGGCTAGTGGGGTCCCGAGGACAGGGTTGAGAACCACTGATCTAGATAGATTACGTTACATCACCGGTAGACCTAGGTAACTAGGATCAAAGGAAATGAATAATTAAAAGGATCGTCTGTGATCTTTAGTTCTATCCAAGTGCTCGCTTGCAGTCTGAAGTGTGTAGCGCTGCTTCAGCCCAAGATGCATGTGGTCTAGGGAAGAAAATTAAACGGCTGGTTTAGATGGAAAGAGGAAACCACCTTTGGGAATAAGTGTGGATTGGTATGGAGAACTACCTTGTCATGGGGTAACTGCATATAGGGGAGGTCCGCCACTAGAGCTTGCAGCTCACTGATGAGGCAAGCTGAAATGATGGCAATAAGGAAGATGACCTTCCAAGATAGAAACTTCAGTGAAGTGGTGGCTAAAGGTTCAAAAGGTGGTTTTAGAAGTTGTGTCAGAACCACATTCAGATCCCAGGTCATCGAAGGCAGCTTAATGAGTGGCTTGTACAGCAGAAGACCCCGCATGAAGCATGCTACTAAAGGGTGTGAGGAGGTAGGCTGTCCATCCACTGATATGTGAGAGGCCGCAGTGGCACTCTCACTGAGTTTGTTTTTAAACCAGTCAAGGATATGTGAAGGAGATATTATAGAAGTGACTCCAAAGGGCAAGAAAAGGGGGGCAATGTCCTTTGGGGAGCACCAGAGGGGAAACCTATGTCATTCGAAGGCATAAGATTGCCTGGTGGAATCCTTATGAGATTCAAAGAGGACATCCTTGACCACCTGTGGTAGGTCGAGATTGGTGAACACTAGCCCTTCAGCAGCCATCCTGTCAGGCATAGGGAGTGAAGATTGGGATGAAGGAGCGTCCCATGGTCCTGAAAGAGGAGGTAAGTGCATATCCTAGGTTGAGTCCTAGCAGGTTGATCTGCAGGGTAGATTCCTGTGGTGTCCACAGGCCCTGTGTGGTCAGGTCATTTAGATGTGCCCCCCAGCCCTGCTTGGAAGCATCTGTCATCAGGGTACATTGAGGGGGAGGCATCTGAAAAGGTGATCCGAGGAGTAGGTTTTGTGGGGAACGCCACCACTGAAGGGACTTGATCAGTTGAGGTGTGATATGAATCTTGCCTCTGAGATGCCCCTTCGCTTGCATCCATTGAGAAGACAGAGTCCATTGCATATGTCGCATGTGTAATAGAGCGTACGGGAAACATGGACCATGGAGGCCATGTGTCCTAATAGTCGTAGCATTTTTTGAGCTGTTACTTGGCTTTGCTTCAGTACCACTTTTGCCAGCTCGATGAGGTGGGCACAGCGATCCTTTGGGAGGAAAACACAGGCATGTTGAGTGTCTAAGGGTGCACCAATGAACTCCAATTGTTGGGTTGGAACTAGGTGAGTCTTTGGGAAGTTTATGACAAAGCACAGTTGTTGGAGCAATGGTGCGATGAAGGGAGAGTCTTACCTCTTGAGGGGAGTCTCCCCTGATCAGCCAATCGTCCATTTAAGGAAAGATAAATAATGCCAAGATGCGTAGGTAGGCAGCGACGACTGCCATGCATTTTGTGAAGACCTTTGGGGCAGAGGCTAGACCAAAGGGGAGAACCAGATATTGATAATGGCTTTTTTGAAACATGAAGTGCAGATACTGTCTGTGCAAGGGATGGATTAGTAAACGTGTGTATGCCTCTTTTAGGTCTAGAGAACATAGCCAATCGTGTTTCTGGAGGTATGGTAGAAGAGTTCCTAGAGAAATCATTTTGAATTTTTCTCGGACCATGAACTTGTTTAGGTCTCTGAGATCCAAGATGGGCCTGATCCTCCTATTTTCTTTGGAATGAGAAAATACGGAGAGTAGAAGCTCATCCTTTCTTGAGGAGGAGGAACTCTTCCTATGGCACCCTGAGACAACAGGGTGGTCACACCTCTTCTTTTAAGAGTGCTTTGAAGGGGTTGTATGGGATGATCTCCTGTGAAGTGAAGCTGATAACCCCTTTGGACAATCTAGAGTGTCCATTACTCTGATGTTATGAGGTGCCACCTGTGGGTATAGTGACAAAGTCTTCCTGCTATGTGGAAGGGCTGGGGGCCCCACAGGGGCAGATTGGCAATGCTCTCTAGGAAGGAGTAAAAAAACAGGTGTAGGTTGTGCTTGCGCAGATGGTTGAAGCTTTAGGCTTCTTGGGTTGGTGAGGGCCTCTGCTGAGGATGCTGAGGTTGATAGGCAGAAGGTGTGTAAGAAGAATAGCATCTTTTCTTTTTAGAATAGAAAGATTTCTTGGGAAGAGCCTTCCTCTTGGATGGGTCAGCTGTTTTCCTGGAAAGGCATTTTAGGGTGAGATCACCTGTTTCAATCTCCCCTGCTTTTCCCCTCCAATCTTTGCCAAAAAGGGTTTCTCCAGTACATGGGATATTGGCCAGTTTATCCTGGACCCATTGCTCAAGATCTGATGCCTGTAACCAGGCCATTCTGCGATCACCAAAGCAGACTGCTGAAGCTATGCTTGTTGATTCAAAGGCATCAAAAGAGGCCCTGGTAAGAAACTTAGAAGTATTTTGGTCTTGCTTGATGAGTGTCTGGAATGAAATCCACTTATCCTTAGGAAGCAGGGGGGTGAAAGTTTTCAGGTCTTTGGTGACATACTCCAGAATATGCCCATGTATAGCATGTAAGAGTTGATTCTGGAAGCCAACATGCATTCTTGGAAACACTGAAGCCTAAAGGTATCGAGTGTCCTCGAGTCTCTGCCAGGTGGCATGGATAAATGGTTCTTAGTGCACTTTATTCGGCGCATTAATGATTCTACCACCACTGAGTGGTGGAGGAGCTGAGGTTTTTGGAAGGCAGGGCACTCTGGTACTCGGTACATGGTATTGAGCATCTTGCTGACAGGCGGAATCGTGAGTGGGGCCGCCTCCTTGAGCATGAGAGGGTATTGGAATATCTCCAATTCCTCTGCTGAGGCTACTGTGATGGCGAGCCCTGCTGCCATATCACATATGAAGTCCTGAAAGGACATATCTTCTGGTGGGGACAGACGCTGTTCCCGAGGTGGCAAAGGGTCTGAAGGGATGTCTGAAGTTCTCGGTAATCGAGTGATCTCTCATCTGATTCTGAAGAACTGGAATCAGAGTCCGGTAAGAAATCAAAGTATCGGTGGTCTTGGGTTTGACCTCGATGCTTCATGGATGTCGAAGATCGATGTCGATATGTTACTCAGAGTTATCGGAACTGACAGCCATGGTGGTTTGAGTCTTTTGGATACTGGGGGTATCGATCGGTTCCAACAAAGGTAGTATGGAGCTCACTACCGAGCCACCTCAGAAACAATAACGATCTACTGTCATTCAGAAAACAGCTAAAAACCATCCTATTCCAAGAATACTTCAAGACAACCCCCACCAAAAAATGCACCAACTCCTGAACTCCCTCATCTTGTACCCCAGAACAACAACTGCTCTGTACTGTCCATGTCTAAAGTCTGTTTTATGTTGAAATCATCAATGTTGCCTACCTGGTGATGGTCCCACCCTGATACTTAATTCTCCCCACCCTTATATGTAACACCGCTTTGACCCAGTGAAAAGCGGGATATAAATACAGTTAAATAAATAAATAAATAAATCCACGATGCCGGTTCAAGGGCTGGCGTTGGGCCCAATATGCCTGGCTGTAGGCTCGGTGCCAAAGCCTATACTTCTGAAGCTCTCGATGTTATCGGTACCAAGGCTGCCAGGAGTGAACATAAGAACATCTTTATCTTTATTCTCAAATTTGATATACCGCTTTGGTTGAAACATACAAGCGGTTTACAATAATAAAAAGACTACACTCCCTAATTATAGGAAAAAGAACGCCATAATAAAATAGGAAAGAGGGAAAAGGACAGTGCAAAGCATACAGTAAAATACAACAGACACAACAAGACAAAACTCAAGGAGGGATGGTAGTGGACAGGTCGAAAGCTTGTTGGAGTGGAGGAGCTTTAGGAGTGGAGGAGTGGCCTAGTGGTTGGGGCAAGGTACTTCAGGCCGGAAGGTCGGGGGTTCAAATCCCACTAGAGGACAGCAATCTTGGGCCGGAAGGACTGGGGTTTCTAGTCCCACAGGTGCTCCTTGTGGTCTTGGGCAAGCCACTTAACCCTCCATAGCCCATGTTCCCTGTAAAATAGTTCTCTGTGTGCTGTGCTTTCCTGTCTAATCAATGTGTTTATACCTCAAAAATTTCCTGTCATGATTTGACAATTTCCAATCTGTAATCAAACCGCTGCTGATCGCTGGAAGTAGCGGTATACAAATGTATACTAAATAAATAAATAAAATAAATAAATAAATGGGTTTTCAATAGTTCCTTGAACTTTGAATAAGAGGATTCTAGATGGAGGGAAGCAGGGAGGGTGTTCCAAAGAACAGGGCTGAGAAAAAAAAAGCTGAGTGACGGGTTTGTTCTAGATGAGCCTGGGATGGCAATGGTAGGGACAAACGATTAGCATGCAAGGAACGAAGGTGATGGTAAGGTGTATGGAGGGAAATGAGGTTACATAAGTACAATGGGGTGGATGTATGGATAGCTCTATGTGTCAAAATCAGAAATTTATATTGAAACCGGAAACGAAGACGTAACCAGTGAAGATAATAGAGAATAGGGGAGACATGGTCATAACGACGAGCAAATGTAATAAGGCGAGCAGCAGTGTTTTGTATGAGTTGGAGACGCTGCAACTGATAAGCTGGCAAATTAGCCAGGAAGATATTACAATAGTCAAGTTTGCCAGTGACTAATGCCAACACTAAAGTAATCAAGGAACTAGTGGGAAGAAGGGAACGAACAGCTCTGATTTGACGCAGTGCTGCGAAAGAATGGCGTGTAAGAGTAGAGATATGACCATGAAAGGAGAGAGATGAATCTAAGATCACTCCTAGATAACGGAAGGAGGTGACAAGAGGGATCAGAGTCTGATCAATCAAGGGTGCTACTGTTGGACAGGAGCCACTCAGAGAAACCCACATTGCAGTGGATTTAGAGGGATTTAGGTGCAGGAAATTTGAAGATAGCCAGGAAGCAACATGAGAGAGACATTGGTTAAAATGAGAAATGTCCAACTGGACAGGTGAAGTGTGAAAGAGAAAAATGATGTCATCGGCATATACATATATATAAGTAGAAACTGGGAACTGTTGGATCAGGAGTGGAAGTGGAGAAAGAAAAATGTTAAACAACAGAGGGGAAAGAACAGAGCCCTACGGGACTCCACAGGGAAGAGATAAGGAAGAGGAGGAGTGATTATTGGAATGTACAGTAAAAGAACAGGCTGTGAGGAAGGACCGAAACCAGTCCCACACAGTACCACGTACACCGGAATCGTACAGACGAGAAAGGAGAGTTTGATGGTCTACTAAGTCAAACGCTGCAGACAGATCAAGTGACACAATAAGAGTGAAGTCTCCTCGATCATGAGCAACGTGGATCTCATTTAGCAAGGCCAGAAGAACGGTCTCGGTGCTATGTCCCAGACGAAAACCCGCTTGCCAGGGGTGAAGGGTGTTAGTTGCTTCAACATGCGAATTGAGTTGTAAAAAAACAAAACGTTCAAGCAGTTTGGCCAAGAAAGGAAGATTTGATACAGGCCGCCAATGGGCAGGTACGGAGGGATCCAAAGAAGGCTGTTTTAAGAGAGGGTGAACTATGGCGGATTTCCACACAGAGGGAAAAATGCCCGTAGATAAGCTAGTATTAATAATTGTAACCATAATAGGGATAAGTTCTAAGGAAGATTCGGCCAACCAGTGTGATGGAATAGGGTCCAACCTGCAAGTTGTCTTTCTAGACTTGGAAAGAATTTGTACCAGCTCAGCAGAAGAAATAGGGGAAAAGGAGGACCATACATGGGCAAGGGCCCGATTGGGAGGGGAGGAAGGTGACCCAATATGCCATGGGCAAGACGACTTGTCAGTAAAAGCTGGGATGGAGGGAGAGTCAGATAGAGATACCAGAGGTGAAGGGGGAGGACTGGGGAATGAGGAGTGTAGGTTCAGGATTTTGTCAACAACATAAGATAAGAACATAAGAAATGCCATACTGCGTCAGACCAAGGTTCATCAAACCAGTATTTTGTTTCCAACAGTGGCCAATCCAGATCACAAGTACCTGGCAGGTACCGAAAAAGGCACACATCTTTCACAATGTTCGTCCTGGTGTAAGCAGTGGATTTTCTGGGTCCTCTTAAAAATGGTTTATGGACCTTTCCTCCAGGAACCTGTCCAAATCTTTTATAAACCTAGCTATACTAGCAGCTTTTACTACTAACAAATTCCCGAGTTTGATTATGCATTGAGAAAAAAAATATTTTCTCTTATTAGTCCTAAATGTCTAACACTGTAGCTTCATTGCGTGTCCCCTAGTCTTTTTAATTTTTGTTGGCATAAACAACCATAAGAACATAAGAAATGCCATACTGGATCAGACCAAGGTCCATCAAGGCCAATATCCTGTTTCCAACCGTCTCCAATCCAGGTTACAAGTACCTGGCAGTTTCCCAGAAAGACATACAGGTCTTGTATCGGGGCAAGCAATGGATTTTCCGGGTCCTCTTTAATAATGGTTTATGGACCTTTCCTCCAGGAACTTGCCATAAGAGTATCCTTCCATCACCTTTACTATTCTGGTGGCTCTTTTCTGTACCTTTTCTAATTCTGCTATATCCTTTTCAAGATACGGTGACCAGAACTGCACACAATATTCAAGGTGCAGTCACACCATGGAACAATACAGAGGCATTATAATATCCTCTGTTTTATTCGTCATTCCTTTTTCTATGATTCATATCATTTTATTTGCCTTCTTGGCCGCTGCTGGACACTGGATGATGGGTTTCAAAGTGTTATTGACGATGACGCCTAAATCTTATTCCTTGGTAGTGGTTCCTAATGTGGAACCTTGCATCGTGTAATGTAAACAGGGGCGCTGGGCATGAATGTCCACAGTCTTGGCAAAGGCAAAATACTATTATGACTTGCAAAGGATTGTGGGGAATGTAGTCCATTCATACCAGAATCAGCCGTTCACAAAATAATGAGTTGTGTTGCTCGAGTGTAAGCAAAGAAAAAATATATTTTATTCATGGGGTTAATTCTCCCACACAGATTTACTTGGTAACACAAAAGGACACTTGCTTTCACTTTGTACTTAGGAAAAACAAATCATGATATCAGCAACTGAACTTCTTAAGCAATCAATCAAACAATAAAGACCATGATGGGAAACAGAAAAGGTCTTTCTGAGGGCTCCTGCTAATACCTTTTAGCAGTGCTCCAAAATCAAAAACAAAACCCAAAAAGTAACCAAAAACTGTTCTTTTTCAAGGATAACTTTCTTGTATTTTCACACACAAACAGTAGTTTCCTTTCAGAGCTCACGTGCAACTGTGCATGGCTTAATTACCAATAATTAGCCAGCTGCAAACCCCTTTGCTGGTTCACTTTCTCTACGTGGCTCAAATCCTACCCCAAAAGCTTTCTTGTAAACTTTTCTGGGTAGATAAAAGAACAAGTTATATTTCCTTTTGATGGTTGTTATATTTGTGAAAGTATTTTACCACAGCAGCCTAGACAGAGAGCAATCCATGTATTCATTCTGATCATTTAAAATATCTCCTTCTTCAACTATCATAGAATCAATATCATGGTCTGGCTCAGAGGAATTCCTTAATGAAGCACTCTCAGGATAATATCTGTTTCCCTGCTGTCTTCCAAGTGAAGAGCTAGGGCATAGATCACTGTTCATACCTGAGCTTCCTTTGTTGTTAGGTTTCCTCTCCAGATATCCTGGCCAGTAAGTAATCCAGCTTTTATGTCCAGCCTTCCAATCCAGATCCCTGGACACTGGGTCTCTCTTCACATACCTTCTTGCACTGGTCTTAGGGCCCCTTCCAAATGCAGCCGTCTCCCTCACAGGTGCCGTCCGGGAATTCCTGGCTCTGTAACCCCACTCCTCTGGCTTCCTCCAGTCCAATGGAGTATGCTTGCCTCTGGAATGACTCCCAACACACGTGCTGCTGTGAGCTCCTTCTTTAGACCTCCAAGATGTTTTCCTCTTCTTCCTTCCACGCTGCTGCTGCTTCTTGCTCTCTCTGTCCTTGAGCTCTGGGTTCCTCATCTGATTCTGTGTAGAATATGTTTTACTTTTAACTTGTTTAGAGGGATACTCCACCCTAGCACAGCTCAGCTGTGCTGAATCAAGCCCTGCCCTTGGAGATGAGTGATTGTGGATTACCTCATAGCTCTCCTGATTGAACACACGTTTCCCCACTTCAGCTCTTCTAGAGGCTGTTTGAAACCTGGTGCATTCTGGGACTGGTAGTCTTTTATGAAAACATTCTGTTTTAGTATTTCTACCAGCTAAGACAGGTTGCTTGTTCAGTGCCAATTCACCTCTATTATAGCTCCTTCCTGAACTATGATAAGCTTCCTTATCACATACCCCCCTGCTTAAGTTATTACGGACTGGTGCAACTGGTGAAACATCTTTCCTACAGTCCGTAATACCTACGAGAGTATTATCTTTTTGACGCTCACCTACTTCTTGGCTGGCTTCAGGGTCATTATTATTTACAGGCCTCTCCTTCCAAGACTTAAGTACATTAATGTGGTAGGTCTGTCTACGACCTCTTGCATTTTCTACCACATAAGATACTGGGCTCACTTGTCTAACAGCCTTCCATGGCCCTTTCCACTGTACTTCAAATTTTGGGGCTGTACCTGCTACTTGAACCAAAACCTTTTCACCAATGCTTAATTGGCGGCTTTTGGCCTTCCTATCATACCACCCTTTCTGGCGCACTTGACTGTCTTGCAGGTTTTTCTCAGCAACCTGCGAGGTCCTTTTTAAACGTGCTCTCAAGTCACGTAGAAACTGTGGCACCTCCTGATTTTCTGGTTCAGGATCAATCCACTGTTCCCTCAAAATATCTAACAACCAACGTGGAGCCCTACCATACATCAATTCATATGGAGTTACACCTAGGGACACCTGAATTCTTTCCCTGCAGGCATATAAGGCAAAGGGCAATAACATATCCCATTCTTTTACCTCTCCTGCTAACCCCATTCTCAACATTTGTTTGAGAGTTTGGTTGAATCTCTCCACCAAACCGTTTGATTGTGGATGGTAGGCTGAGGTTTTCACGTGATGAATGCCAAAGGCATCCCAGACCTGAGCCAAATATTTGGATACAAAATTGAACCCTCGGTCAGTCAACACCTCTCTTGGGAATCCCACTTCGCAAAACAATTTGACTAGCTCTAAAGCTATTGTTTTTGCAGAAACATTCCTCAATGGTATGGCCCAGGGAAACCTTGTTGCCTGATCTACCATAACTAGGATGTATTGGAAACCTCGGGGTGTTTTGACTAATGGGCCTACAATATCCATAGCAATGCGACCAATTGGGTCTGTGATAATTGGCATGGGAATCAAAGGCACCACCGGTGGGTGAGTCGCTGTAACTCGCTGAAACGCTGGACATGCAGCACAAAACTGGGCAGTTTCTTTGAAAATACCTGGCCAGTAAAAACGCATAAGTATTTGATCCAGCGTTCCTTGCATCCCTTTATGACCTCCAACTGGATGATCATGTGCTAATCTAAGTACTAGTCCTTTGAAAGTTGTGGGTACCACCAATTGTTTACGTATGGTCCCATTTCTGGGGTCCTGACTCTCTCTATATAATATTTCATTATCTAATCTGAATCTGGGCAACTCCTCCCTGACCTCCTGAGCATACTTAAAAGCTCGGGTGAGAGCTTGATCAGCTCGCTGCTCTTGTGGAAAGTTAGGAAACTTTGCCACTAACTCAGCTGGCACCCAGGGTAAACTTTGACCAGCCAACATCTCAGCCCTACCCTGTGCTCTGCAAAGTCTCTCATGACGCTTTTGTGCTTTCAACTTTCTTACTTTCCCAGATGGTGGAGTTATTAAATCATCATGAGAGGGTAAGTCTCCTAATAACTCTGCCTGCTCCCCCTCCTCCTTCTGGCTCTCTACCCTAGCCTGTGAGCGGGTGGATACAAGGCCCCTCTTCTTACCTATTTCCTTCCTTATAGTTTGGCCTTCTGGAAGCTTAACCATCTTTTTAGCTAGGGACTGAGGACTTCCAAACAAAGGCCCGGGAGCTATTTCCATCATTCCTTCTCCCTCCTTCTTTCCTAGCCCTTTCACTAGTCCCTGCTTAAATCTTGGCCAGTCCCTTCCTAGAACCAAATCAAATGGAAGCCTAGGCACCACTGCTAAAATAATTTCCTCTTGTTCCCCCAGGCACTTAACCATTAGCCTATAGGTGGGATATGATGTTGCAGCACCATGAATGCATCTGATGTGAACTTGGCTTTCAGGGGTTCTAGGCACAAATCCTTCTTGGGCCTCTATCCTCTTCCAAAGCATCTTTGACAGCATACTCTGGTCTGCCCCAGAGTCTAACAGAGCATTTGTGGTAATTCCCTGCACATCAACCACCAAAAGGAATCCTTCTTTGGGCTGTTTTAAATCAACACCCATCAAGCTAGTGTGTATCTGGCATCCCCTTTCCAAATGTCCCCATTTTCCACATTTTCCACATTTCTTTTTACTCCACTGTGTCATCTGGGTTGGCACAGTACAATTATTCTCAGAAACATTTTTAACCATTTTCTTTTCTGATACAGCACAGCTTGCCTCAGCACCAACCTTCAGAGGGCCACCCATTCTATGGCAAGCCTGCGTGGCTTCCAAGAATCTCTCTGCTAGCATGGTTGCCTCTCCAAGATTCTGGCAATTTTGCTGTATAAGGAAAGTGTGCAAATCTTTAGGCACAGCAGACATAAATTGTTCAAGCATAATAATGTCTAATAACATTTCCACAGTCTTTCCCTCAGGCTCCAACCATTTTACAGCCAATCCTCTGATTCTCTGACTCAGAGCCCTGGGTGTTTCACCCACTCTTAATGCAATAGCTCTAAACATTCGCCTATACTCTGAAATAGACAACCCTAGGCGATCTCTTATAGCAGCCTTTACATCTTTATAACTCAAAGCCTGAGCTGCTGGCATTGCTCTATAAGCTGCAAGCGCCTCCCCAGTTAATGAGGCTGCCAGCCTTACTGCCCACTGGGTCTCTGGCCATGCTAATGCTTGTGCCACTCTCTCAAAAGATTCAAGGAAATCATCAACATTATCATCTGGAGTCAACTTCCCAAAACTAAATGCCCCAATTCCCTGATTGAGTCCCACATTGTCCACATGTGGTATACCAGTTGTTACTGCTGGTCTTGCATCCGGTCCACTTTGGTTATGAAGAGCAACTAAGGCTTCCACCAGATCAAGCACTGGCTTCTGCTGGTCCCTTAATGCTTTAATTGCAGTGTCCTGAGCCTGCTGTGCTAGCTCCTGTTGCCTGCTAAACTGGGCTGCCATCCAGCTGGCCAGTTCCCTTGGATCCATCTTGAATCCCTGCAAGAAAACAAAAGAAAAAAAACACAGAGCAGCACCCTCCAAACAGGTGTTTTTCTCCTAATTTGTTTTTCAATTACCCCTGTGTCTTACTCCCATCCACCACTAAACATGCCCAGGTACTTATTACCTTATGCCAGTGATGAATCCAGCTCACACAGGGTCTTTTCCTCCTGGAACAGCTACCTCTTTTTTTCTCCAAAGTGTTGTTAAGGGAAAAATCCTTTTTCCAGCTTTTAACGAACTTTATTTTTCTTTCAGATTTCAGTTGTAATCCTTATATCATGTAAGTCCTTTGCGCAAAAGCAATCCGAAAAACTACGACAACTGTAAACGGGGGCGCTGGGCATGAATGTCCACAGTCTTGGCAAAGGCAAAATACTATTATGACTTGCAAAGGAATGTGGGGAATGTAGTCCATTCATACCAGAATCAGCCGTTCACAAAATAATGAGTTGTGTTGCTCGAGTGTAAGCAAAGAAAAAATATATTTTATTCATGGGGTTAATTCTCCCACACAGATTTACTTGGTAACACAAAAGGACACTTGCTTTCAGTATTGTACTTAGGAAAAACAAATCATGATATCAGCAACTGAACTTCTTAAGCAATCAATCAAACAATAAAGACCTTGATGGGAAACAGAAAAGGTCTTTCTGAGGGCTCCTGCTAATACCTTTTAGCAGTGCTCCAAAAGCAAAAACAAAACCCAAAAAGTAACCAAAAACTGTTCTTTTTCAAGGATAACTTTCTTGTATTTTCACACACAAACAGTAGTTTCCTTTCAGAGCTCACGTGCAACTGTGCATGGCTTAATTACCAATAATTAGCCAGCTGCAAACCCCTTTGCTGGTTCACTTTCTCTACGTGGCTCAAATCCTACCCCAAAAGCTTTCTTGTAAACTTTTCTGGGTAGATAAAAGAACAAGTTATATTTCCTTTTGATGGTTGTTGTATTTGTGAAAGTATTTTACCACAGCAGTCTAGACAGAGAGCAATCCATGTATTCATTCTGATCATTTAAAATATCTCCTTCTTCTTCAACTATCATAGAACCAATATCATGGTCTGGCTCAGAGGAATTCCTTAATGAAGCACTCTCAGGATAATATCTGTTTCCCTGCTGTCTTCCAAGTGAAGAGCTAGGGCATAGATCAGTGTTCATACCTGAGCTTCCTTTGTTGTTAGGTTTCCTCTCCAGATATCCTGGCCAGTAAGTAATCCAGCTTTTATGTCCAGCCTTCCAATCCAGATCCCTGGACACTGGGTCTCTCTTCACATACCTTCTTGCACTGGTCTTAGGGCCCCTTCCAAATGCAGCCGTCTCCCTCACAGGTGCCGTCCGGGAATTCCTGGCTCTGTAACCCCACTCCTCTGGCTTCCTCCAGTCCAATGGAGTATGCTTGCCTCTGGAATGACTCCCAACACACGTGCTGCTGTGAACTCCTTCTTTAGACCTCCAAGATGTTTTCCTCTTCTTCCTTCCACGCTGCTGCTGCTTCTTGCTCTCTCTGTCCTTGAGCTCTGGGTTCCTCATTTGATTCTGTGTAGAATATGTTTTACTTTTAACTTGTTTAGAGGGATACTCCACCCTAGCACAGCTCAGCTGTGCTGAATCAAGCCCTGCCCTTG
This sequence comes from Ichthyophis bannanicus, assembly GCA_033557465.1. NCBI lineage: Eukaryota > Metazoa > Chordata > Amphibia > Gymnophiona > Ichthyophiidae > Ichthyophis > Ichthyophis bannanicus. The sequence continues at coordinate 588,540,611 of CM066033.1, read as the reverse complement.
GAGATGAGTGATTGTGGATTACCTCATAGCTCTCCTGATTGAACACACGTTTCCCCACTTCAGCTCTTCTAGAGGCTGTTTGAAACCTGGTGCATTCTGGGACTGGTAGTCTTATGAAAACATTCTGTTTTAGTATTTCTACCAGCTAAGGCAGGTTGCTTGTTCAGTGCCAATTCACCTCTATTATAGCTCCTTCCTGAACTATGATAAGCTTCCTTATCACAGTAACCATAGTTTGGGTTGTTCTTTCCTAGGTGCATAACGTTACACTTGTACATATTAAATTTCATCTGCCATTTGGACGCCCAGTCTTCCAATTTATCAAAGTCCTTTTGTAATTTTTCACAATTCTCTTTGGTTTTAACTACTCTGAACAATTTTGTGTCATCTGCAAATTTGATCACCTCACTTGTTATTCCCATTTCCAGGTCATTTATGAATATGTTAAAAAGCAGTTGGCCCAGCACAGATTCCTGCAGTACTCCACTATTTACTTTTCTCCATTGAGAAAATTGGCCATTAAGTCCTACTCTCTGCTTTCTATCTTTTAACCAGTTCCTGAGCCACAGTACTACACTGCTTCCAAGCCCATGACTTTTTAACTTCATCAAGAGTCTCTCATCAGCAAAGGTCTATGACAAGGCTGTATACCTTCCCCATACCTGTTTAATCTATATGCAGCACAAATCATCAGAGAAGCAGGACTGTATAGAGACAACTGAGATGTGAAGAGTAGTTGAAGACTGAACAACCTATGTTGACGATACCGCATTACTGGCTGAAAGTGAAGATGATATGAAACATCTGCTTATCAAAATCAAGGAACATAATCTTAAAATAGGCCTGCACCTTAGCATGAAGTAGTTAAAGATCCTGACCACTGACAAAATCAATCATTTCATCCTTGATGGAAAGAAATAGAAATAGTAGACAATTTTAACCTGCTTGATTCAGTAATCAATAAAGAAATGACAAGCATTCAATAAACCTGATGATGCATTGCTCCTGACAGAATGGCTATGAAGGACCTAGACAATACTGTCAAATGTCACATATATGCGGACGACATTATGCTGTACATCCCATTCACTATCCCTACGATTCCACTCCAACTCTTAACAGACTGCTTCAACGAATTAGCAACTTGGTTAGAAGACCACAATCTCTTTATTAACCATTCCAAAACCGACATACTAATTGTAACAAAGAACAAATCCTTTACCCCCCCCACCCACATTACACTTCAGAATCACGACATCCACATAAAAAGCGAAATAAAATACCTAGGGGTGTTACTAGACACACAACTCAGTATGAATACGCACATAAGAAACACTACAAAGAAAATTTACTTTAAACTCAAAATATTAAAACAACTACGCCCCCTAGTCCACCTGCAAGATTTCCTAGGCATCATTCAAGCTATTATCACCCCACATTTTGACTTTGCCAACCTCTCTCTACTAGGCACAACAAACCAAAACATCAGAAGACTCCAACTGGCTCAAAATGCTGCTGCCAGAACTATAATGAAGGTTCACCCTTTCGAGCACAGATCACCCTATCTAGCCAAACTACACTGGCTCCCCATTCAATGTAGAATAAACTATAAATTAATAATAACCACTTTTAAAGCACTAAATAATACTGCCCCATAAACCCTAAATAAACTAATCATTAAAGACACACCCCATAGTGCACATAGAAGAGGCAACGCCAATAAACTAAGAATTCCAAAAGAATTCACAAAGTCCAAAAAAACAACAAATAAAAAGGCATTCTCCCATGCAGCCCCTACGCTCTGGAACTCACTACCTGATGAAATCAGAGCCCTAACCGACTTTAAGGATCTACGCAAAAACTTAAAAACTCACCTTTTTACATCCTACTACGGCACATTAGCAAACTCTCAACCTCAATATGAAAAGGGATAAACTATACAACACAAGTAGATCAACACCGCAAGGCCTAAAGATATTTTGACCTCAATACTGTCTATTATGCTTATACTGTTGAACTTCTCTTTCTATAACTGTACATAGTTAATTGTACATAGTTCAAAAAAGTTTAAAAGTTAAAGTTCAAATGTTAATTGCACATAGTTCATGTTATCGTTCAATGTAAAAAACAGAAATGCCTCTCTGTTTCCTTAACTGTTAGATGTAAACCGCACCTGATCCTCGGAAGGTTGCGGTATATAAAAATTTGTTAAATAAATAAATAAATAAAATAAATAAATAATAAAATGAAAGAGATGTATCTGCATACAAAGATTTGACTTGTCCAAGCCATGATATTTCAATATCATATGGATGTAAAAGTTAAAAAAGACAGGAAGAAAATTGATGTCTGAATTATGGTGCTGGTGAAGAATATTGTGTATATCATGGACTGCCTGAAGAACAAATCAGTCGGTACTAGAGGAGATCAAACTTAAGCTTTCTTTAGAAGCTCAAATGACAAGACTTCGACTTTCATACTTTGGACACATCATGCAAAGAGAAAGATCATTAGAGAAAAACATCCTGCTTGGCAAGGCTGAAGGTCAGCACAAAGAGGGAGGCTAGCAATGCAATGGATTGATACAATAGCAGCAGCTATGGATGCTACTCTATTAACATTTAGCTGGCAGACTACACAGTTTAGGACAACCATCTAAAGGGTCACCATGAGTTGGCATCAACAAAACGACACTTAAGAACAAGTTAACTTTATTTTTATACCTTTTTTTTTAAAGAACAAAATGGTATGCATTTGTATTATGGATACAGCCAACATTTTTACAATCCTTCTGAATCTTTCAGTTGCTCATGCTTTCCAAGTGGAAAGCAAAATAAGACATTACCTGCTAACTGTCTTTCCTTGAATCCATCAGTCAGTGAGGGTTATCTCCCTCCACCAGCAGCTGGGGACTGAGTATGTCAGATTTTTGATGTCAAGATAGAAGAGCTCCTTCCTTAGGCTCCAGACATCAGTATCCTATTGACAAAGCAGACTCCAAAAGAGCTTATCAAGCTAGAAGTAATATTCACAATTGCCAAAACGGGGAACTATCATCATTGAACCGTGTTACTCAAAACTTACAGAACTATATACAAAGCAAGAATGAAGCAAGAAGTCAGTCATGCTTGCCATTCTGTTGAGTACCATCCAGAAGGACCTCTGTGAATGAAGCAATGTGAGTCTTAATCGTACCCTCCTGGAAAACTAGCCAGATGTGCCCAGTGCTCTTGGACCTAAAGGAACCCCGAGAAAGCAAGTTACTGAACAAATGGGAGGGGGGGGGGGGGCGCTGAACTGGACTGGATGGACTCAAAGAAAGACAATTAGCAGGTAAAGTCTAATTTTGCCTTCCTTACTGTCCGTCCCTCCAGTCCAGTCCAGTATGTGTGGTATATACCAGAGCAGTAACTAAGTATGGGAGGGACCCGCAAATCTGACTTGTAGCACAGAGGCACCAAAACATGCATCATTAGAAGACCGCATATCCAGATGTTAATGTGTGAAAGTAATAAATAATACAAAAACCATACAAGTAGATCAGAATCAAAATCAGGACAAAAAACAAGAGCTGATCTCTATAAAAAGAAAAAGAAAACACACTAAACAATAATATTCATATGTTGGATAATTCACTTTGTAGGGGAAAAGGGAAATGCCCCTTCGAAAAGTGAAATCCTCCTTTTTATTCTTTTTATAAGTGTGCAAAGTGAACTTTTGCAATTGCAACCCAAAGCCAATATGCTAAGACTAACAAAGCCCACAACAGTGTTAGTATATATTCTAGTAACAAGTACTTAGCTGGCAATCTTTGCTGACATCCTTGAAAGCTGTGCAAACAGGAACAGAAACCAAGCAGGTTGATCAGATGTAATTCATGCGGGAGAACATTTCTAAGTTCGACGCAGACATGTTCTGTGTCAGACGCGACATAGCGCCATGTTTCGGGTCAGACAGACCCTGTGTCAAGTAGTTCTTAACACAACAGAACAAATTAAATCTGTCATTGAGTGATCTTGCCAAAATGCAGCGCAGAAGAGCTTTCAAGAAAAAGTTCAGCAGTTCTTAAATCGTCCAACACTTTGAGATCTGAACATAAATCATTTACAGCTTTAGTGAAGTCCATCCTGAACAATTTCAATTCCTGTATGGACTGCTTGGCAAAAAATTTGCAGGAAAACTTCACTTCCTTCTTCATGGTCACCTTTTTCACCGATTGGTGTTTTTCCTTTTGTTAGGGATCTGGGGTCTTCTTTTCTAACTCTATAAGGAATGTTTATCTAACTTCTGTTTGAACAATCTGCTTGTTTATCTAAGTCTCGTTTAGAGGAGATACTGCATTGCTCCCTTTCCCCTTTCCAATATATGCAATTTAGGCATTGCTTTCATACACGGGCTTTAGTGGAAGCTGGAATGAGGACATCTAGACCTTGGGAACGTATCATCTTTGCGACTTCATCTACAAAAGTCTTCTTGGCCAGACTTTATCGTGCTCTTTTAATAGATATCTCTGAGTCTCTAACTACTCTATCCTTTTGTATACAATGGGAAAAAGATCTCTCGGCGATACCTGAAGATTTTTGGGTCAATACCATCCATTACTCCCATAAATGTTCCATATCTCTATCATTAGTTAACACCCAGTTGCGAATTTTGACACGTATGACTATTGTCCCAGTATCCTTATACCGCTGGGGGCGAGCTGATGATTCTTTATGTTGGAGACATTGTGGTGGTCATGGAACTTTCCGCCATATGTGGTGGGACTGCTCAAAGATACAATGTTTATGGCGGAAAATCCATGCCCAAATCACTCAGAAATTGCAGATTGATTTTCCTTGTAGTCTTGACTATTGTGTTTTAGGGTATTTTGACCCAGATCTTTTACCAGTCAATACTGCCCGACTAGTACAATGCTTGCTTCTTGCGGCTCGTTCGGTAATTAGCTGCTATTGGAAACGGAGCTTTGTGACCACTCTTACCGAATGGTTAATAAAGGTTTGGGACATATATAAAATGGAGAAACTCACATCGGAGTTGAGAGGAAAACCAGATAGATTACAGCAGCTATGGAGTCAATTTCTGCCTTTAGAAAGTTGAGTTACATCTGTGTTCTGGGGAAATAAATATTTGAACATCCAAATTTTGATAGGAATGGTTTTACCAATTGAGGATTGACTTGTATCTCCGTTACCTTTTTAAAATCTTATTTTTACAGATATCCTATTCTCTCCTCAAGCTTGGGTTGGGCGGGGGGGGGGGGGGGAGTGTCATGGGGGTGGGGGGTAATTGAAAGAATGAAAGGTTGTTTAGGCTTAGGTTATTGGCGAAACCATCCCACTTTATAGATGTTGGTACTACTTTGACAGTTATATCATTTTCCTTGGTGATCCAGGAAATAGTATAGTATAGTATTTCTTATCCCTTCAGGGTTTGACTGTTTTGCCAACTTTTTCATGATAATTGGTTTACTCTTTAATTATTCTACTGTTAATGTTTGGGACATTCCAGATTTTCCTTGATACAAGTATGGTTTCATTGAAGATGGGAGAGGGGCTTGATACATGTTGTAATCCAAATGCTTGACTTATTATTATTATTACGCTATTATCTTTCAATAAAAATCTTTACACAAAAAAAAGAGGGCTGATAATCAGGTCCTCAGGCACTAAAGGCACCAGTTATGAGCATCTGTGGTGAATACAGTCCTTGAGCACCGGGAACACTTAAAAACCTCTGGTAAATTATTGGGACATATCAGTCCAAAAAACAGCTACAACGAAATCAAATGACTCGATCGTGAAAAATGAAGGTACCCACTGCCAGAGCACTGGTGCCTAAGGGGACAGAGGTGCCATGGAAAAGAAAGGACATTTGAACGACTAAAGAAAGAAAAAGAGAAATGAGACATGCAGGTGGGAAAAAGCGAAGTTACTCATATGTAACAGGTGTTCTCCGGGGACAGCAGGAATCAGTCCTTATATATGGGTGGCGTCTGCACCGACGGAGCCCGCGCGGAGAAAATCCCCAGCTTTCAAAGAAAGCTTTTGGGATTGCTACCATGCATGGTCCTCTTCCCGCCCAAGGGTGCCATCTTGCTCAGTCAGATGACATAGCTAAAAGACGGCAAAAACAAATAAAAGATGGTGCAGCTGCAACTCCAAGGGAAGGAGGAAGGGTTGTGAGGACTGATTCCAGCTGTCCCTGGAGAACACCTGTTACAGGTGAGAAACTACGCATTCTCCAGGAACAAGCAAGAAGTCAGTCCTCACATATGGGACTCCTGATCTAAAGGCTACCAAAAACCCATAGCAAAAACAGAGCTCCCTCATGGAGAGCCACAAGCAGCAGCAATTGCGTCCGTATAGACAGACCAACAGAATCCCTGTGCCCGATGAAACTAGCACTCCGGTAAACTGAACACAGAAGGATCGGAGGGTAGGACTTGCAAGGGTTACAGAGCATGGCCTGGTCGAAGGCACTGCCCCATCGGGACTCGCTTTCCAGGCAGTAATAAGCTGCAAAGGTATGGACTGAAGACCAGGTGGCAGCCCGGCAGATGTCTGCTAGAGGAACCGAATGCAGGTTAGCTACTGAGGTCGCCATAGTCCTGACCCGGTGCGCTGTGACCCGGCCTTCCAACGGAAGCCTCGTCTCCTCACAGGTGAGGGCAATACAATCCACCACCCATGTGGACAGTGTACGCTTGGTCACCGCCTCCCCCAGCTTGCTGGGGTTGTAGGAAATGAGAAGCGGAGAGACTTTTCAGTGGCCCTGAGTGCGTTGGATATAAAAGGACAAGGCCCTCTTACAGTCCAAGGTATGGAGGACCGTCTCTGCCTAGTGGTTGGGGCAAGGTACTTCAGGCCGGAAGGTCGGGGGTTCAAATCCCACTAGAGGACAGCAACCTTGGACCGGAAGGACTGGGGTTTCTAGTCCCACAGGTGCTCCTTGTGGTCTTGGGCAAGCCACTTAACCCTCCATAGCCCATGTTCCCTGTAAAATAGTTATCTCCAAGTTATAATGCCTTGTTCAATGTAATTTCAGTTTCTTCAATGTAAACCGCACTGATGCAGAATAGCGCGGTATATAAGAGAATGTAAATAAATAAAATAAATAAATAAACTGGTGTGCGGTCTGGGAAAGAAAGTAGGAAGGACCACCTCCTCGTTGAGATGAAAGGACGACACCACTTTCGGAAGGAATTTAGGGTGTGTGTGAAGCACCACCCTATTCTTGTAAAACCTGGTGTAGGGTGCTTCTGCCACTAGGGTCTAGAGCTCGCTTACCCTTCGTGCAGAAGTGAGTGCGACCAGGAAGACCACCTTTCAGGAGAGGTAGCGAAGATGGCAAGTAGCCAAGGGCTTGAATGGTGGTCGAGTAAGCTGCCCCAGCACCACATTGAGATCCCATTCAGTCGCTGGAGGACGAACCAGGGGCTTAGACAGGAGCAGGCCCTGTAGGAAATGGGACACCACTGGATGGGCCGAGAGGGGCTTCCTGTCCACCTGGTAGTGGTTAGCTGCTAGGGCACTAAGGCGTACCCTAACAGAATTAGACTTAAGCCCCGAATGAGAGAGGTGGAGCAGGTACTGCAATACCATGACCATCAGGCAAGGGAAGGGGCGGCCCCCCGCTCAGTGCGCCAAAGTGAGAACCTGCGCCACTTAAAAGCGTAGGCCCGTCTGGTGGGTGCCTTGCATGAGGACAGCAAAACATCCATCTCTGGGGAGGTGGAGTGGGGCTAGGGTTATCCTCTCAGCAGCCAATCTGTCAGCAAAAGAGATCCCAGGTTGGGATGCAGGAGAGAGTCCCCCTCCTGGGAAAGAAGTCAGGGAGCAGACCTCAGAGGTATGGGGTCCTCCACTGCCAACTGCAGAAGCAGTGGAAACCACGGCTGCCTGGGCTACCATGAAGCTACCAAAATGACTGAGGTCCTGTTGCATAGGGTCTTTAACAGAGTTTTGGCAATCAGTGGCATCAGAGAGAAGGCGTACAGAAGTCCTTCTGACCATGAGACTAGGAATGCATCGGCTGCCACCCTGGCGGGGTGAGGCTGCCGGGAACAGAAGTGGGACAACTGGTAATTGTCAGTGCTTGCAAACAGGCTGATCACTGGTTCCCCCCAGGTTTGGAAAAGCCTGCTGGCTACTCCGGGGTCCAGCTGCCACTCGTGTAGCTGGAGAATCCTGCTGAGTCTGTCGGCCAGCAAGATGTCCGGCAGGTACACCGCTCTGAGGAGGATGCCCTGTTGGATCGCCAAAGAGCACAGGTCCAGCGCCTCTTGACAGAGGCCATGGGATCCCGTGCATCCCTGCTTTATCACATAGAACATGGCCACCTGGCTGTCCGTCTGGACTAGGACTGACCAGTGGCATAAGTGATGACGAAAGGCCTTCACCTTCATGGTGAGATGAATGGCTTGCAATTCCAGGAGGTTGATCTGCTGAACAGTCTCGTCCAGGGACCAAGTGCCCTGGGTGCGGAAGTCCCCGCAATGGGCCCCCCCAGCCAAGCAGGGAGGCATCAGTGGTAAGGACCCTCGAGTGGCTGGGGGTCTGGAAAGGCATGCCCGCCTCCAGGTGTCAGAGCGACTGCCACCAGACCAGCAACTTTGCCAGCTAGCGGCTCACTTGGACCCTGTCCTGGAGATGACCCGAGGCCTGGGACCATTGGTCCCGGAGGCACCACTATGCTGTCCGCATGTGGAGACGGGCATCTGGAGTGACATGGACTGTGGAGGCCATGTGCCCGAGAAGGCGCAGCATACACCTGGCAGACACTGAGGTATGATCTCTATTAACCCCCAAGCGCTTGCTGACCATTCTGCAAATAAACTCAAGCAAAACCACCATTTCACACCACCCATCCTATCTCTTACAGACAACAACCACTCTGAATGGAAAGCCTTCCATACTATTACAAACAGCCAGCTACTCCAGACAATCGCCAAACTAAATACCACAACTTCCCTGCTAGATCCCTGCCCAGTGGCATGGATAAAGGCAACAAAATCAGAACTTGCTCCTGACCTACTGAACATTGTGAATCAATCACTTCAACAAGGTTCCATATCGGAAGTCCTTAAAAAGTCAGCAATTCGACCATTGCTAAAGAACAAAGCACTAGACAGCAATGACCCAACATCATACCGCCCTATTGCAAGCATTCCGTTTCTTGCCAAGATTATCGAGAAGGTTGTACAATTGCAATTGCAGGACCATATAGACTCATCAGCTCCATTAGATGAGCACCAATATGGATTCCGCCCTCACCATGGTGTAGAAACCCTCCTATTAGCTCTATTTGACACCATCATCAGAGGTATTGATAATACCAAACGAGTCTTCATTCTCATTTTCCTCGATATCTCCTCGGCATTTGACAATGTAAACCATGCCACACTCATCTCCAGACTCTCTCAAATAGGCATTAAGGATAAAACCCTAGACTGGTTTAAATCTTATTTCACTAACCGGACTCAATATGTGCAAATAGATCAAGACACATCGTTGCCATTTCCACAAGAGCAGGGCATCCCACAAGGCTCCGCCCTCTCGGCACTATTGTTTAATCTGTACCTTCAACCCATCTGTACAATATTTAAGTGCTTCAAGTTAAATTACTACATCTATGCAGACGACATTATGTTGTACTCACCTTTCGATGTGTCTAACCCTGATTATAACAACATCTATCAATGTCTAACTGAAGCGGAACTCTGGCTGAAATCAATGAACATGAATATTAACTTTTAAAAAACGGAAGTGCTATTTGTAACAAGAAACATGAATTTCACCCCACCGCCAGAAAACAACATCGGAAAGATTACCCTACCAGTTAAAGAAGAGGTCAAATACCTAGGAGTCATGCTGGACAGGACCCTCAGCCTTTCTCAACACATAAAACAAACTGTTAAAACAATATACTTTAAAATAAGGACAATCCAACAACTAAGACTGATTATAGATAGCACTGACTTCAGATCGGTGGCCCAGACATTAATAACATCACATCTAGATTACTGTAATGGTATTCCTTCAAGGAAATTCTAAGAAAAACCTACACACACTTCAACTAGCTCAAAATGTCATAGCAAGGATCATCTATAATGCGAAAGTAACAGATCACATATCTCCTATTCTTTACGCTCTGCACTGGCTACCAACCTCATGCAGAATTATCTATAAAGCTTTAGTTACTACGTTCAAAATCTTTAATAACTTAGCACCATCATTCCTATCTACCCTCATCAACATCCCACACGAAAACAGGTCAAGAAGAAGAATGAACCTATACATGCTCTTAGTCCCGGATACCTTTCGGAAGACAAGTCGGAAGACAACACACACTGCCTTCTCATTTTTCGCTCCTACATTATGGAACAACCTCCCAATTGAACTTAGAGAACTCAAAAACCTTCAATCATTTAGAAAAGACCTAAAAACCCATCTATTTACTCTGCACTATCACAACCTTCAACTTGATAATGTTCCGAACACACAGAACAGCACTGAACAACAATTATACTGCGACCCTACCTAGTCAAGGCACTCACCCCCTTCTCACTCAGTCATAATACCTACCCAGCTCAACTAACTCTTGAATACATTTGATATCACTAATGTAAATAGTTACCCTTTTTAATATTGTTGTAATTTATATGAAACGGCATATTATTGAGTACCTAGTTCCTCCTGTTTTGATGTTAAGAGTTATATGTTAAAAATGTTCTTCAATTATTCTCTGTAAATAATAATAGTCTGCCACGCTATTATTAATGTTTTTGTTACCTGTAAACCACCACTGATCTCTGGAAGTGGCGGTATAGAAAAAATGTATAACTAACTAAATAAATAAATGGTGCTGCATGTCCCAGACCAGAGACCTGAGTCGGGCTGCCCGTTCCGAGGGCAAGAAGGCTTTCACCCGAAGGGTGTTGAGTCTTGCCTCGATGAACTCCAGCCCCTATGTCAGACGAAGGTTCGACTTGGGGTAGTTTATAATAAAACCCAAGTGTTGCAGAATCTGGGTGGTGCATGCTGTTGCCTGCTGCACCTTGGGAGCCGTGGAGCCCCTGATGAGCCAGTCATCGAGGTAGGGGAAGACAAAGACCTCCTGGAGCATGAGAAAGGCGGCGACAACTGCCAGACACTTTGTGAATACCCTGGGAGCCGAGGCTAGGCCGAAGGGTAGCACCCTGTATTGGAAATGCCTCCTACCACAAAAGTGTAGGTATTGCCTGTGGTTTGGGTGGATTAGGATGCGTGTATAGGCATCTTTTAGGTCTAAGGCGCATAGGAAGTCTCACTGCCGAAGGTAAGGCAGCAATGTTCCAGGGGAGAGCATCTTGAACTTCTCCTGCACCAGGAATTTGTTGAGGCTGCACAGGTCAAGGATGGGCCTTAAGCCACCTGTCCTCTTTGGCACGAGGAAGTACCTGGAGTAGAACCCTTTGCCCTTGAGGTGGTGGGGCACCGGTTCCACTGCTCTGTCCTTGAGAAGCCCTGCCAACTCCTTCAGAAGAAGGTCCTGGTGGAGGGGAGACCAAAGGGGCTCTCCCGGGAAGAAGGGGGAAGGTGTTTGGCTCAGATGGAGAAGGTAACCCTCCCTGACCACCCTCAGTGCCTAGGAGTCGGTGGTTATAGCCTCACACCTGTGGACATAAAGGGTGAGGTGACCCCCTGAAGGCTGCTGATCCCCGTGAGGGGGAGGGGCTATGCTGTAGAAGTCAAAAGCTCCCTCCTGGCTGGGTAGGAGCTGGAGCCTGGAGCTTGGGAGCCTTCTACTTACTCGGGCCATGCCCTTGTCCCTTGGCCTGCTGCCCTAGGTGGGGAGCCGGGGAGGCCTGGTAAGGTGGGTAGTTTCGGTAAGCAGATGATTTCCTCGCGTAAAAGGGCTTTTTACCTGAGCCCTTCTGTCGGGAAGGGGCAGTGGTCTTCTTGGAGAGCCTAGTCCTCGTCATGAACTCAGTCTCCAGCTCTGCAGCCTTGTCAGTCACGGGTTTGCCGAAGAGATTCTCCCCCTGGCAAGGGACATCGACCAACTTGTCATGTATACATTGCTCAAGGTCGGATGACTGGAGCCAAGCCTGGCGGTGTGCACCGATGCCCGCCGCAGCTACCCGAGCCGCCGACTCAAAATCATCATAGGCCGCCCGAGACATAAATTTGGAGCACTCACAGATGGCTTTGGACAGGCTGTTGAAGCATTGCAAAGGCTCCTTGGAGAGACCAGCTGAGTATCCGGCGAGTTACTTCGCCCATGTACAGCTGGTAGACCAGGATATGGCAATTCGGCAGCAAGCCCTGGTAGCACTTTCTGCCAAGGGCATCCAAGGTGCGGGCCTTCCTGCCGGGGGGCACCAAGGAATGCATCTTTTGGCAATGCATGGCCAACTCCACCACCATGGAGTTGTGCGGCAGCTGTGACTTTTGAAAGCCAGGGCTCTGGCGGACTCGGTACATCGAGTCGAGCCGCTTGCTGACCACCACCACTGATGCCGGCGTCTCCCACATACGGAACATGAGCCGCTTCAAGATGGGAGGAATGGGCACCGAGAGCGATTCATGAGGAGGAGCCTTGTATTGGAGGATCTTGAGCTCATCGGCCCGAGGATCCTCCTCGGACTCGGTGGGAAATGCCAAAGTCTTGGACATGTCTTTGACGAAGTCCAAGAAGCCCATGTCCTCCGGTGGGGACCTTCTCTGAGCTTCAGAGACCGGGGAATCCGAGGGGACATCTCGATGCTGACGGGTGTCCGGGGACTCCTCGTCATCGCTCTCCCAGTCAGAATACTCCGAGGAGGACTCGAGGGGATGCCGTTCCTTGGGGCTCGAGGGCCCCAGCACCGTGTGACCCAACCCTGGAGGGCTCGTCAGAGACGACCTTGGCCCCATCAAGCGGGAGACCAAGCGCGACCTCGGCCGAGGATCTACTCAGGCCCGTATGGCCTCGAGGATCAGCTCGGCTTCCAGGGATGTCTTTGACATCGAACGCCCGGTGCTCAGGATGGAGGAACCGGGTGTGCCAGACATCAGTACCCGCTGCTGGTCCAAGAAGGCAGTTACACTGCGCTCCAAGGCCACCATCCTGGACTCCAGCCCAGATGGCTCTGCAGCCTTTGGCATGGGCACCGAGGGACTCGGGCCCGACGCCAGCTCCCCTAGAGGGGAATCCTTGATGAGGACTGTGTCTAGCTGGCAAGGCCGGTCTGCATCCGGATCCTTCTGGGGAACTTTGGCCAGCCGCTCCCTCTCCGATGGCTCGAGCAGGCACCCGAGGCTCTGCGACCGGGCCCGGGAGGACCCCGGTCGGTCAAAGTCATCCAAGGATGCTGCCTTCGAGGACTTCTTCCTCTTCGGTTACCTTGAGGGAGACCCCCCTCTCTGAGGACCCATGACAATGCTCGAGCTCGGACTGCTCCTTCTGAGGTGTTGAGGCCTCAGACGAAGTCCTGGCTCTCGGAGGCATCAGGATTCTGGAAAAATTTTATCATGCTGCTTAGGCTCTTTAAGGCCTTGGAAGACATCTTCTTGCACAGGCCACAGACCGCCGGGTCGTGGTCTGCACCGAAGGCAGCAGTCATGTGCGTCAGTCAGGGACACTATTTTAGCGCACCGATCACATTTTTTAAAGCCACAGGTCGCCATAGGGGGAAAAAGAACCCCAGCAAGGTTGAAGACCCTTCAGGCTGCCAGCGGAGAAAAAGGCACGAAGATGCCAAGAAAATCAAAACTTAAATAAAAAGGGAGTTGGCCCTGATACCAAGGCACCGAGATTGGCGGGAGGGAAAGGTACCGGTGCAAAACTGGAGACGAGTAAGAAACTCGAGAAAAATGAACTTTTTCCTGGGGAAAAACAGACATCTGGTGGGTTCTGCGGAAAAAAGGAGACTGAGCAAGATGGCACCCTTAGGCGGGAAGGGGACCACGCATGCGTGGTAGCAATCCGAAAGGTTTTCTTTGAAAGCTGGGGATTGCTCCATGCAGACTCCGTCGGTGCCAATGTCACCCATATGTGAGGACTGACTTCCTTCTTGTTCCCAGAGAATGATGTGGACACCGCCCGAAGGAGCAGAGTCTCTGGAATGGGGTAAAAATTACTTACTGGTGAGAGCTCATGAAGACGCAAACGTCAAGCCCTGTGGAAAAACAGATGGATATAAAATGACAGCGCCTCAGCAGACAAGAAGAGGTGCGCATGCGTTGAAGAAGTTCCCAAAGCTTTGATTAACATTCCCGCGCAGACTGCAACAGCTGACATCAACCATATGTGAGGACTTATTTCCTGCTTGTCCATGGAGAAAGCACAGTTACTTACCTGTAACAGGTGATCTCTGGGAACAGCAGGAATAAGTCTTCACATATGGGTATCGTCGGTACCGACGGAGCCTGCGCGGGAACGCTCCCCAGCGTCCAGAAAGAAAGCTTTTGGGAGCATCCCACAGCGCCTGCGCGCTGCCTTCCCGCCTTTCCTAACCGCCTCTCTCTAGTTCGAGTTTTAAGCTGAGACAAAGAGAGAGAGAGAGGAAAGGAAAGATAGATACAGAGATACAACTCCTAGGGGAGGTGGGTGGGTTGTGAAGACTTATTCCTGCTGTTCCCAGAGATCACCTGTTACAGGTAAGTAACTGTGCTATCCCCAGGAACAAGCAGGAATGAGTATTCACATATGGGGACTCCCCAGCTAGAGATGCCAGGGAGATCTCCAAGGTTGTAAGTCCCTGAGAAGGGCTCTACCTCCCCCCATGGATCTCGGGCATCCAACCAGGGATGGGGGGTTGGAGTTGATTAGGTATGGAAAGCGTAGTTACTCACCTGTAACAGGTGTTCTCCAGGAGCAGCAGGAATCAGTCCTCACTTATGGGTGACGTCGGCGCCGACGGAGCCCTCGCGGAGCAATTTTCCCCAGCTTTCAAAGAAAGCCTTTGGGAATTGCAGCGCGCATGCGCGGTCCTCTTCCCGCCCAAGGGTGCCATCTTAGCCAGTCAGATGACATAGCTAAAAAAGACAGCATAAAAAAATTTGCAAAAAGAACATAAGCAGACGATTGCAACTCCAAGGGGAGGAGGGAGGGTAGTGAGGACTGATTCCTGCTGCTCCTGGAGAACACCTGTTACAGGTGAGTAACTACGCTTTCTCCAGGACCAAGCAGGAAGTCAGTCCTCACTTATGGGACTCCCAAGCTCAAGGCTACCGGAGACCCTAAGCACAAAAATGAGCTCCCTCTAGCTCAGCAGCACAGAAGGAAAGAATCTTCGCTGAATTATCACCCACCGGTAGCCCACATCCGGGATGGAGGGTAGGAGTTGCTCAGACCTCAAAGAGATTACGGAGGACTGCCTGTCCGAAAGCACTGTCCCTGCGGGACTCCCTCTCGAGACAGTAATGGACCGCAAAAGTCTGGCTCGAAGACCAAGTAGCGGCCCGGCAGATGTCTGCCAGCGGAACAGAGCGGAGGTAAGCCACTGACGTAGCCTTTGCCCGAACGCAATGAGCCGTGACTCGACTTTCTAAGGAGAGTCCGGCTGCCCCATAAGCCCAAGAGATACAGTCCGCAACCCAGATGGACAGAGTACGCTTGGAGACCGGGAGCCCCAATTTATTGGGGTCAAAAGACACAAAAAGCTGAGCAGCTTTACGGTGCTCCCGCGTACGGTCAAGGTAGAAGTTCAATGCCCTTCTACAGTCCAGGGTATGGAGGACCGTTTCAGCTCGGCTGGAGTGTGGTCTGGGAAAGAAGGTTGGAAGTACCACCTCCTGATTGATATGAAAAGGGGAGACCACTTTTGGAAGAAATTTTGGGTGAGTCCGTAGGACTACCCTATTTTTGTAGAACCGAGTGTAAGGGGGATCAGACACGAGGGCCTGCAATTCACTTACGCGTCTAGCGGAAGTGAGGGCTATCAAGAACAGCGTTTTCCAAGACAGAAAACGGAGAGAACAGGTAGCCATAGGTTCAAAAGGCGGACAGGTGATCCGCTGCAAAACCACATTCAGGTCCCAGTCAGGCGCTGGCGGGCGCAGAGGTGGTTTAAGTAGAAGGAGACCTCGGAGAAACCTCGCTACGAGAGGGTCGCTAGAGAGGTCTACCGTCGACCGGCACATGATGTGCCGAAAGAGCACTAAGGTGAACTTTGACGGAGTTGGACTTAAGTCCCAGATTAGAGAGGTGTAGCAAGTACTGCAAGATCACCGACACCGGGCAGGAGAAGGGATCCTGAGACTGTTGGGTACACCAGACGGCAAAGCGACGCCATTTAAGGGCGTAGCATTTGCGGGTAGAAGGCCGTCGCGAAGCCAAGACGACCTCCTCCACCTCCGCCGGCAGGAGAAGGGGAGCAAGGACTACCCTCTCAGCAGCCAGGCCATGAGGTTGAGAGACCTGAGGTTGGGGTGTAGTAGAGACCCCTGATCCTGAGTGAGGAGATCCGGTTGTACCCCCAGAGGGAATGGATCCTCCACCGCTAATTGCAGTAGGAGTGGAAACCACGGCTGTCTGGGCCAGCGAGGGGCCACCAGGATCATGAAGGCTTTGTCTCGGAGAACCTTGAAAAGAGTCCGAGAGACTAGCGGGATGGGAGGGAAAGCGTACAGAAGGCTCCCCGACCATGAAAGCAGAAAAGCGTCCGCCGCAACCCGAAGGGGGTGTGGCTGACGAGAGCAGAAGCGAGGAAGCTGCCGGTTGTGAGGACTGGCAAAGAGATCCACCGTGGGGAGGCCCCACTTTAGGAAGAGCTTCTGAACTACCAAGGGATCCAGACGCCACTCGTGCGGCTGGAGGATCCTGCTGAGCTTGTCCGCCAGGCAATTCTCTTGGCCCGGGAGATAAACTGCCTTGAGGAGAATGCCGTGACTGACGGCCCAAGAGCAGAGCTTCTGTGCCTCCCGGCAGAGGAGAAAGGAGCCCGTGCCCCCCTGCTTGTTCACGTAGAACATGGCAACTTGATTGTCCGTCTGGACAAGGACGGACTGGTGGGAAGTCAGGTGGGAGAAAGCCTTGAGAGCCAGGCGGATCGCCCTGAGCTCCAGGAAGTTGATCTGCTGAGCAGACTCCCACGCGGTCCAGAGGCCCTGAGTACGTGCCCCTTGGCAATGTGCTCCCCAGCCCAGGAGGGATGCATCCGTGGTCAGCACCCGGGTCGGCTGAGGTGACTGGAAAGGCATTCCGAATATCAGGTTCGGCTGCCGAAGCCACCACCGGAGAGACGAGATCAGCGGCTCGGAGACGCGCACTAGGTCTGCTAGGCCGCCTGTGGCTTGTCGCCACTGCTGGCGGAGACACCATTGAGCAGGCCGCATATTCAGGCGGGCATTGGGGGTCACGTGGACGGTGGAAGCCATATGGCCGAGCAGTCTCAGGAAGCGCCTGGCGGAGACCAGGAGCTGGCTGCGAAAACGGTCGGCTAGGTCCATGAGCCGTTGAGCCCTGTCGAGCGGTAGGTACGCTCGTGCCTGAGGAGTGTGGAGCCTTGCGCCGATGAACTCGAGATCCTGTGAGGGGAGCAAAGTGGACTTTGCGAAATTTATAACAAAGCCCAAGTACTGCAGAAGAGTCACCGTGCGGCGTGTGGCGCTGGTGACCTCCGGAGCGGACGCCGCTCTGATGAGCCAGTCGTCGAGGTACGGAAAGACATATAGGCCGTGAAGCTGGAGATGGGCCGCCCCCCCCGCGAGACATTTTGTGAAGACTCGCGGTGCGGAGGACAGGCCAAAGGGCAGTACTCTGTACTGGTAATGATTTCCTGCCACCACAAACCTTAGGTATTGGCGGTGGCTTGGGTGGATGAGGATGTGCGTGTAGGCATCCTTTAGATCCAAGGAGCATAGCCAATCTCCCTGCTGGAGGTAGGGCAGAAGGATTCCAAGGGTAAGCATTTTGAACTTCTCCCGCACAAGGAACTTGTTGAGGTTGCGCAAGTCCAGGATGGGTCTGAGGCCCCCTGTTCTCTTTGGTATTAGAAAATACCTGGAATAAAAGCCTTGACCTCTCAGGTGGTGTGGCACCGGTTCCACCGCCTGTTCCTGCAGAAGACCTGCTAACTCCTGAAGGAGTAATTCCCTGTGCAGAGGGGGTCGTGGAGGTTCTCCCGGAAAATAGGAGGGAGGGACCTGGTGGAAGTGGAGAAGATAGCCTTCTCGCACGACCTGAAGCACCCAGGCATCTGCGGTGATGCTGGACCACCTGTGGGCGAAGTGAACCAGCCGGCCTCCGGTGCTGGGAGGAACCAGCGGGGGGGGAGAGGCTATGCTTAGTGAGTCAAAAACCCCCACCCTGCTGAGCAGGGGCTGGTGGTGCAGGCTTGGGGGCTTGCTGCCTACGGGACCCGTTACCCCATCCCTTGGCCTGCTGGCCCTGTTGGGGAGCTGCAGGGGCCTGATAATGGGGGTATTGTTTGTAGGCAGCCGCCTTCCTCGGGTAAAAGGACTTTTTCCCCGAGCCCTTCTTTTTCTGGGAAGGGGCAGAGGTCTTCCTAGAAAGCCTGGTCCTGGTGAGAGTCTCAGTCTCAATTTGTGCAGCCTTTTCAGCCATGGGCTTGCCAAAGAGGTTTTCGCCTCGGCAGGGGACATCGACCAACTTGTCCTGCACCCAGGGCTCAAGGTCAGACGACTGAAGCCAAGCCTGTCGGCGGGCACCGATGCCGACTGCGGCCACTCGAGCCGATGCTTCAAAGCCATCATAGGCTGCTCGGGACATGAACTTTGAGCATTCCCGAATGCCAGTGGACAAGGCCAGGAACCTCCGCAAGGGTTCCTCGGACAAACCAGCGGAGAATCCGGCTAGCTGTTTAGCCAGATCTCGGAGATACATGCCCATGTATAGCTGGTAAGTCTGGACACGACATGCGAGCATAGAGCCCTGGAAACACTTCTTACCAAGGCCATCCAGGTTACGGGCCTCCCTGCCAGGAGGCACCGAGGAGTGCATCTTCTGGCTCTTAAGATGATGCATGGCCGATTCCACTACCATGGAATGGTGTGGTAGCTGTGCCTTTTGAAAGCCAGGGCTCTTGCGGACCCGATAGATAGAATCGACCAGCTTGCTCAGGACCGGCGAGGAGGCCGGACTCTCCCACATGCGGAAGAGTAGTCGTTCCAGCATAGGAGGAACCGGCACAGTAAAGTGTTCCCTTGCGGGAGAGTCATACTGGAGGGCGTCGAGCTCTTCGGCTCGAGGCTCCTCCTCGGGGTCCGCAGGGAAGGCCAAAGCCTTGGCCATATCCCTGACGAAGTCCGAGAACCGGGCATCCTCCGGGGGGGACTGCTTCCGAGGCTCGGACTCCGGTGAGTCCGAGGGGACACACCGAGTCCGGAAAGAATCAGGCGACTCTTCCTCTTCAGACTCCCAGACCGACTCCGACGAGGACTCGGTGGGGTCGGCCCGGGCAGGGCGCGGCGCCTGCCGCCCCGACGCCGAGGGAGTCGGCGTCGGCGACCTCGGTCCCGAACGGGAGGCCGAAGGTGACCTCGACCGAGGATCGACTCGAGTTCGCATCGACTCGAGGATCGGCTCGGTCTCCGGGGTCGACTTGGACGTCGACGTCCCGGCGGTCGGGGCAGCGGCGCCAGCGAGGCCAGCGAGCAGTGCCCGCTGCTGGTCCATGAAGGCAGACAGTCTGCTCTCCAAGGCCGTCAACCTGAGTCCGAGCTCAGGTGACCCAGCAGCCCCCGACTCGGGCCCCGACGGCGTCGGGCCCGACGTCGGCTGTCGTGGAGGCGAGTCCAGAAGGACCACAGGACTTACCCGAGCAGGCATCTCCGACTCCAGGCGAGGTCGCTTCGTGAGGTGCTCCTTCTCCAAGGACCCGGGGCGGCTGTCGGGGCTATGCGACCTGGCCCTCGCGGAACCAGGAGCGTCCACCGACGCCGCCCTCGCGGGTTTCACCTGCCGACGATGGTCCCCGGAGGGAGAACCCCTGTCGGAGGAACTCTGGCGACGGTCCGAGCTGGAGCCTTTGGACGCGGAGGCCTCCGACGAGGTCCAGGTACGGCTGGGGTCAGCGAAGATCCTATCACGCTGATGCCGCCGACTTCTCAACGCTTTGGAGGACATTTTACCGCAGGGCCCACAGATCAGTTCCTCATGATCTGGGCCCAGGCAGCGGAGGCAAAAGTCGTGTGTGTCAGTTAGTGACATATTTCGGTCACACTGACCACACCGCTTAAAACCACTGGCAGCCATCGGGGGAAAAAGGGCCCCTGCGAGGTCAAAGGACCGGGCTGCCAGGGAAAAATCGAAAACGAAAGCTGACTAAGTCAGAAAAACCGAAAAAGGAAGAGGACTCGTGACCGGCGTCGCGAGTCCGGGCGGGAAAAAGACCGGCGTCGAACCGAAGGAAAAAGAATAAAATAATGAAGAAATATCGACTTTTTCGCGGGGACAAGACGGGGACGTCTGTAGGGCTCCGCGGAAAAAAGAAGACTGGCTAAGATGGCACCCTTGGGCGGGAAGAGGACCGCGCATGCGCGCTGCAATTCCCAAAGGCTTTCTTTGAAAGCTGGGGAAAATTGCTCCGCGAGGGCTCCGTCGGCGCCGACGTCACCCATAAGTGAGGACTGACTTCCTGCTTGGTCCTGGAGAACAGGTGTTTGAGAACAGCCTGACCAAACAAGGCATCCCGGCGGGAGTCCTTGTCCAAGCAGTAATGGGCTGTAAAGGTATGAACCGAGGCCCAGGTGGCCGCTCGACAGATTTGGTCGATGGACACAGAGTTTAGATGAGGCCATAGAGGCTGCCATGGCCCTCACATTGTGAGCTGTGACATGGCCCTCCAGAGAAAGGTTCTTACTCTGGTAGGCGAAGGAAATACACTGAGCAATCCAATTGGACAGAGTTCTCTTAGAGACTGGAAGTCCTAAATGAGAGGGATCAAAAGCAACAAACAGTTGAGAGGACTTTCTATGTTGCTGTGTCCTTTGTAAGTAAAAAGCAAGTGCTCTCTTACAATCCAGGGTATGAAGATTCCTCTCTGCACTTGATGCATGAGGTCCTGGAAAAAAGACAGGTAAATACACCTCCTGGTTCAGATGAAAAGGTGAGACCACTTTAGGCATAAAGTGTGGATTAGTCCTGAGGACTACCTTGTCATGATGGAACCTTGTATAAGGAGGATTAGCCACCAAGGCTTGCAGCTCACTGATACAGCGAGCTGAGGTGACTGCAATGAGAAAAATAACCTTCCAGGAAAGGAATTTCAAGGAGGTAGTGGCTAAGGGTTCAAAGGGTGGCTTCATGAGCTGGCCAAGAACCAAATTCAAATCCCATGCCACTGGAGGTGGTCTAATGGGAGGTTTAGTTAAAAGAAGGCCTCTCATGAATCTTGCAATAAGAGGATGACAGGAAATAGGATGTCCATTGAGAGGCTTAAGGGATGCTGCAATAGCACTCAAATGGACTCTTACTGAATTCGTTTTAAGGCCTGCATGGGATAAATGCAGTAAATACTCTAGTAAAGAATTCAGAGATATTGTAAGAGGGTTAAGACCCTTCTCTGCACACCAAATGGTAAACCTTTTCCATTTAAAAGCATAGGAACGTCTGGTGGAAGGCTTTCTGGAAGCATGAAGGATATCCTTCACCTGCTGAGAAAGATGCAAATCTTGAAGGTCTAGGCCTTCAGCAACCAGGCCCTGAGATGAAGAGACTGGGGATTTGGGTGCCACAACGTTCCCGCCTCCTGGGACAGGAGGTCTGGAGCAGATCCCAAGTCCAGGGAGGGAGCTTGAGAGAGATGAAGAAGCAGAGGGTACCACACTTGGCGTGGCCAACGTGGAGCTATGAGGATCATAGACCCCTTGTCTCTCTGAAGCTTGAACAGTGTCTTGGAAATTAGGGGAATGGGTGGAAAGGCATAGAGGAAGTCTTGCCCCCAATGGAGGAGGAAGGCATCCCTGGCCTGAACTCCCTGACACGGACTCCTGGAACAGAACCGGGGAAGTTTGGCATTCCATGGACTTGCAAACAGGT
Organism: Ichthyophis bannanicus; assembly: GCA_033557465.1. Taxonomy (NCBI): domain Eukaryota; kingdom Metazoa; phylum Chordata; class Amphibia; order Gymnophiona; family Ichthyophiidae; genus Ichthyophis; species Ichthyophis bannanicus. The sequence continues at coordinate 588,518,642 of CM066033.1, read as the reverse complement.
CTATGTCCGGGGTTCCCCAAATTCGAAAGATCCTGGCTATGTGGTCCCCATGGAGGGACCATTCATGTGGAAGCAGAACTCGACTGAGTCTGTCTGCCCAAGAGTTTTGAACCCCTGGAAGATACACTGCCATGAGATGAATTTGATGCTCTCTGGCGAAGGCCCACAATCTCAAAGCTTCGTTGCAAAGCGACAGAGAGCGAGTCCCGCCCTGCTTGTTCATGTAGAACATGGCTACTTGGTTGTCCGTGTGGATAAGGACTGTCTTGTAGCTGAGCAGGGTGTGGAAGACTCAGAGCTAGAAAAATTGCTCTGAGCTCCAAGAGGTTGATATGTAGAGATGTCTCCTGTGGAGACCAGATGCCCTGGGTGGAGAGATCTTGTAGATGAGCTCCCCAACCCCTTGGAGAGGCATCTTATTTATTTATTTAGTATACATTTATATACCGCTACTTCCTACGATCAGCAGCGGTTTACTTCACTGATCAGAATGAACTGTACAGTACAGTAATTTGCATGATATACATCTGTTGTAAGGGTTGCTTGGGGTAGCAACTGTTGAAAGGGGGACCCCAGCAACAGATTCTGAGTGGACTTCCACCACTGGAGAGACCAAAAGAGGCGAATGGAGGTTGCTATTTTGTCTGACAGGCACCCTGATGCCTGGGTCCATTGGGTGGCGAGCGTGAGGAACCACATGCATGGTGGATGCCATGTGGCCTAACAGTTGTAACATCTCTCGAGCAGTTAAATGGGACTTGAACTGAACTTGTGAGGCTAACTGCACCAATTGGAGGCAATGGGCTTGGGGAAGATAGGCCCTTGCAGTTGTGGTATCCAGCAAGGCCCCTATGAACTCTAATGACTGAGTAGGGGTGAGATGTGATTTTGGGATGTTTATTACCAGTCCCAGATACTGAAGAACACGCCTTGTGCAGGCTAGGGAAGCCTGGGCCTCTGTCTGGGATGGAGCTCAGATGAGACAGTCGTCCAGATATGGGAATACAAATATTCCTAGAGTGCGTAGAAATGCAGCTACCACTGCCATGCATTTTGTGAACACTCTTGGAGCAGAGGCCAGACCGAAAGGAAGCACTCTGTATTGGTAGTGCTTTCCCTGATAAAGGAACCGAAGGAACCTTCTGTGTGTTGGATGGATGAGGACATGGGTGTACGCATCCTTGAGATCTAGAGAACAAAGCCAATCCTGACTCTGAAGGTATGGAAGGAGAGCACCGAGAGAAATCTTGAATTTCTCCTTGCATAGAAACTTGTTCAATTCTCTGAGATCTAATATGGGTCTGTAGCCCCCTGTTTTCTTTGGGATAAGAAAATAGGGGGAGTAGAACCCTGAACCCTGTTGAAGAAGGGGTACTTCTTCTATTGCCCTTTGGTAAGAAGGGTAGCAATCTCCTGGCCCAGAAGGTCGAGGAGAGATGTTGGAGAATTGAACTGTCACCATGGTGTGAGGAGGAAGGTTTAAGAAATGAAGCTTGTACCCCTCCCTTATGATGGAGAGGGTCCATTGCTCTGCTGTGATTTGTTCCCATCTGGGAGCAAAGTGAGCTAACCTTCCTGGAATGGTGAGAGGCTCTGGTTCTTCTAGAGCCAGAAAGGCTAAGTTCTCTAGTTGTAAGTCAAAGGCCCTGAGGAGGCTGAGGCTGTTGGGCCGTAGCAGTCCTTGCAGCTTTAGGCTTGGCTTGTTTAGGTTGTTGCTGACGCTTTGCAGCAAAACGACCTGCAGAAGATGCCTGGTGACCATAACCAGGATAATATTTCCCTTTTTTGGGAAAGAAAGCCTTTTTGAATAATCTTTTTCTAACAGGAGCAGAAGTAGACTTTGAAAGTCTATCTAAGGCAGAATTCTCAGCATCCATCTGAGTGGCCTTTGCTTGCCAATCCTTGCCAAAAAGGTTTTCACCTGTACAAGGAAGATTTCCTAATCCATCCTGGACCCAGGGTTCCAAATCAGAAGCTTGTAACCAGGCAAGTCTGTGTGCACCTATGGCAATAGCCGAGGCTCTGCTGGCACACTCAAAAGAGTCAAAGGCTGCACAGTTGGAAAATTTGGAAACATCCTGGGCATGTTTAAGCCAGGTGAGAAACTCCTCCCTTTTATCTTCTGAGACAAAAGGAGATAAAGTTTGCAGATGATCTGTAACTTCCTTTAGAAACATCCCCATATAGAGACTATAGGAGTTGATTCTGGCAGTAAGCATATTGGCCTGGAAGATTCTCCGGCCAAAAGCCTCCAAGGTTCTGCATTCTCTTCCTGGAGGATTAGATGAGTGTCTTTTTGCACTCTTTATCTTCTTCATAGCAGACTCCACCACAATAGAGTGGTGAGGAAGCTGAGTCTTATGAAAGCCAGGACAAGGAGGAACACGGTGGCACATGGTGTCCAACCTGCGAGAATGAGGGGAGGTAGTAAGAGGTGTCTCCCATATGCCCAACATGTGATCATAAAGGATCTCATGAATTGGTAAAGTAGCTGCCTCTTTAGGAGCCTTAGGATATTGTAAAATATCCAATTTGTTGGCTCTAGGCTCTGGTTCAGGGGCCACTGAAATAGAGAGGCCCCTGGCCACTTCCCTAATGAAGTCTTGAAAAGACAAGTCTTCTGGAGGAGACATTCTTCTTTTTGGAGAAGAGGGCTCCTGAGGAAGGAGTACCGATGCTTCGACAGAAGCCTCTGATTCATCAGAGTCTTCGGAGGAATCAAAGTATCGCCTGTCTGGATGCTCTTGCAGAGCCCGATACACGTACCGAGTGGTATCGACATCGGGAGTGATCGATACCGATTCGGTACCGATGGGCATCACAGAACAGGGTACCACTGCAGTCGACACCGAAGCCGATGTCGATGCAATCGGTACCGGCACCAGAACCGATATCGGTGCTGGTGCCGGAACCGGTACCGACAACGGAGCTTGTTGCGGTACCGGAGGCGTCGCAGCTTGTATGAATGCTGTAATGGCACGCTGCATGGTCAGAATATTCTGATCCATCGACGCAACCAATGTCTGGATGTCGGTACCAGTGGAAACCACCGGTACCCCAGAACATGGCAACAGGTGATCAATCGAGGCCACGCCATCGATGTCAACCTGTGACCCCATAGATGAAGCTTTGGAAGCCGGAGCTTCCCGCCGGGGTAATTTTGCCGGTGCAGGATCCTCGAGAGCAAGCCCTGAGGCATCTCGATACTTAGAGGGAGATCTACCCTTCGAGGACCGGCTGGACTTATGTTTGGTTATCTGAGATCCATGGGAGGAAGAAGCCCTGGAAGATGTCGATGCCACCGAAGCTGCATCAGAGGGAAACAGGGTACTGAGCTTGGCCGCTCGATTCTGTTGACCTCTTTTAGACATCATGGAACAGGACTCACAATCGGTGATGGAGTGGTCAGGGTCCAAACATTTTAGACACCAGTCATGGGTGTCGGTGATAGAAAGAGTACCGCTGCACTTCGTGCACTTTTTAAACCCGGAAGCGGGCTTTTCCATGAGGAAAATTTTGCTAGGCCTAAGGCCCAAAAGGAAAAGTTGCACAGAAGTGGGAAACGGTAGATTTTTTTTTTTTTTAAAAAAGAAAGAAGAAAAGACCGGCGGTACCGGTCCGACGTCGAAGAAGGCAGACGCGCGACCAAAGAAATAAAGAAAAATAAAGAACTTCTTCAGCGGTGACAGGAACACGACCTGCTGGCTCCGCGGAAAAGAAGAACTGGAGAGAGGCGGTTAGGAAAGGCGGGAAGGCAGCGCGCAGGCACTGTGGGATGCTCCCAAAAGCTTTCTTTCTGGACGCTGGGGAGCGTTCCCGCACAGGCTCCGTCGGTACCGACGATACCCATATGTGAAGACTCATTCCTGCTTGTTCCTGGAGATTCAGCATTTCCCTTTTGTTATACATATTAAGTGAAAATGTTCACCTACGAGGTGTGATCAAAAAGTATCGAGACTTGTTGTGTAGCTATATAACAATACATCGCACCACAAAGCTATTAAGCATGCAGTGACCTAGTTATGTGCTCTGCATGTGCAGCGTGAAGCATGGCTGCAGTACACCTGTACTTTTTTTTAATCACGTGATGCTTGGTATCGTGTAAAAGCAGTACATAACATTTACAAAGGACTGAAAAAATTGAATAGCAAATTTGCATTAAATTCTTGAAGATTAGTGCAGAGATTTGAGACAAGTTACAGCAAGTGTATGGCGATGAATGCATGAACTGTGCTTGAGTTTTTGACTGAGACAAATGCTTCCAAGAGGGCTGCCAAAGTGTTGACAGTGATGAACATTCTGGAAGGCCATCCACGAGCAGGAATGAAGACAAAGTTGAAGCAGTGCATGCCGCAATACGCTTAAATCATTGATTGACTATCAGGGAGCTTGCTGAGGATACAGACATCAGTTTCAGGTCAGTACAGTCCATTATTACTGTCGATTTGGGGATGTCTGCAAAATTTGTGCCGAAACCCCCGTCCCCTAACCAAAAAGAAGATCGGAAGACTGCAGCCAGGGAGTTGATGAAATGCACCGAAAATGACTCAGATTTCATCAAAGAGATTATTACTGGTGATGAATCATGGGTTTCAAAACCGGCCCGTCCATTGTGTAGGAATGCTGTTCACACAGGGCCCCGTGCCAACTTCATGCTGAACGTGCTATCCAACTCCCGCCTGTTTGTAGGGCCAGCCTTCTCATGGCCCCGCACCTGCCTGACCGGCTTCAGAGGGAGCTGAGGAGGCCCAAAGTCCTGGCTTACCTCTACACAGATGTCAGAGTGAAGAGTGCCATTTTTCTTCACTCTGGAAGCTGTTTTCTCTTGCAGCCTGCTTTGCGCTGATTGTCAGGAGGTTAAAGGGCATTTTCTGTTTCATGCAAGACAGGAAATGCCCTGTAATCTCACGGCACTCAGCGCGCAGGCGGGCTGCAAGAGAACATAGCTTCTGGAGTTAAGTACAATGCTGCTCTTCACTCCGGCGGCTGTGCAGAGGTGAGTCAAGGCTTCGGGTCTCCCTGGCTCTCTCTGAATCTGGTCAGGCAGGTGTAGGGTTCTTCAGGGGGGAAGGGGGGCTAGGACTGCAAAAGGACTAATAGGGGGCTAGGATAGGATTGGAAATGGCTGATGGGAGGCTAGGATTGGAAATGGGCTGATTGGGGGGCTAGGATAGGACCGGAAATGGCTGATGGGGGAGCTAGGAGTGGAACCGGCTGATCGGGGGATGGGAGAATGGGACTAGAAGGGAGTGGATGCTGGGTGGGGCTGGAACTAGAAGGGAGCTGATGTTGGGGGAAGACTAGAAGGGAATGGGGCTGGTGGAGTGAGGATGGAGAGGGGGAAATTATTTTGTGTAGGAGGGAAGAAAAATCTATGACTGGCCAGGTATTGGGAGAGTAAGTGGAGATTGAGGATGGAAGGGTAAAATTTGAGTGGATGAAAAAGGAATAAAGAAAGAAATGGAGGAAAGAGCAAAAGGGAAAAGATCAGTATGTTAAAGCAGATTTAGAGAGAGAATGGAAAAAAACTAGAAGACAGAAGAAAGGACAAATGGACAGCAGATAATGGAGAGTTAGCAGAAGACACAAAGAAACCAGAAGAAAGTGACTGGGGCAACAGCAACTGAAAATAAAATGCTCAAACAACAAAAGGTAGAAAAATACTTCTTTATTTTGAATTTATTAACTGGAATATGTCAGCTCTGGGAAATGTGCATTGCTACGATCTTTGCGCTTTGTTTAATACAAGAGGAAATTAATTTATAGTTTTATTTCTCCTGTGTTGTACATTCCAAGTTTGGCTTTTGGGGGGTTCCCAGTTTAATTATTGTCTTCATATTTCTAAAATGTGATCCTTTGTTCTGTTTGGTGATGATCTACGTTCTGCATATGTAAATGAGTAGAGGTAATGAGGCCTATTCTATTCAGGCTGTACAGCCCCTGTGTGGCCGATCAGAATCGGGACAAACAGAAATAGACCCGATTCTGATCCCGCGTGGGCTAGACGTGCCCGCAGGATCAGAATCAGGTCTATGGCCTGGAAGTGCAGGCTGGGCCCCAATTCTGATCGGCCTGTACACCCAGTCCCATGCCTGGCTACCTCAACAAGGCTCCTGAATGGAGCCAGAGTGCCATGGTGTCCCACTGCCATCGCACCGTGGCTTCATTCAGGAGCCATGATCCCCTGCCACGGAAAAGAAATCTTTCCCCGCAGCCAGACCCCTGATTCGGCCTTCCGTTGCCAGGGTCGGGCTGTGTGGAACCCCATGCACCCCCGCACCTACTTCCAGCAGCCCATCTCAGGGATCACACAACATCCAGGGTGACTTATTCCACCTTCGAGGTGAAATAAGTCCCTCGTCTGATTCGAGGCCAAGGACATACAGGACCAACCTATGAATCAGGGCCGGCCTGTCCATTGTGCAAGAATGTTGTTTGCACAGGGCCCTGCGTTTCATGGGGCCCTGCGCAAACATTCTGCATCTGCCGGAAAATTTAAAAAAAAAACAAACAAACTTGCTGCTGCTACCGCTGCGGCAGTAGCAGAATTGAGCGTTCCGCGGGGCCCCCCTGCCCGGCAGAGTCCTCCATGCGGCCTCAGCTCCCTAAGTGCCGGATTTCAGGGCCGCGAAGGGAGAGCTTCTCCCTCGCGGCTCTGTTAAGCCACTGGCGCTGATGGGAAACAGGATTTCCTGTTTCCCATCAGCCCCACGGGCTTAAACAGAGCTGCAGGAAAGGGAAACTCTCCCTTCGCGGCTCTGAAAAGCCAGTGTTGAGGGAGCTGAGGCCGCATGGAGGATTCTGCCGGGCAGGGGGGGGCCCCCGCGGGACGCTCGATTCTGCCGCTGCCATGGCGGCAGCAAGTTTGTTTTTTTTTAAATCTACCTGGGCTATGGGGGGGCGCTAAGACTGGAAATGGGCTGATGGGGGGCTAGGACTGGAAATGGGCTATGGGGGGGGGCTAGGACTGGTAATGGGCTATGGGGATGGGGCTAGGACTGGCAATGGGCTGGGGGGGTTGCTAGGACTGGAAATGGGCTGAGTGGAAGGGGGGGCTTGAACTGCAAATAGCTGATGGGGAGGGGGGCTTGGAATGGAAATGGGCTGAGTGGGGTGGAGCTAGGACAGGAAATGGGCTGATGGAGGGGCTAGGATAGGATTGAAAATGGGCTGTGGTGGGGGCTTGGATTGAAATGGACTCATGGAGGGGCTAGAACTGGAAGTAGGCTCATGGGGGGCTTGGATTGGAAATGGGCTGAGTGGAGGGGAGCTAGGATTTGACATTGGCTGATGGTGGGGCTAGGAAAGGACTAGAAATGGGCTGATGGGGGGCTGGGATTAGAAATGAGCTGATGGAGGGACTCGGATAGGACTGGAAATGGATGGGGGAGCTAGGACTGGAAATGGGCTGATGGTGTGGCTAGGATAGGATTGGAAATGGGCTGATGGGCTAGGACTAGAAATGGGCTGATGCGGGGACTAGAAGGGAGCGGATGCTGGTTGGGGCTGGAACTAGAAGGGAGCTGATGTTGGGGGAGGATTAGAATGGGATGGAGCTGGGAGTGTGAAATGGAGAGGGGAACATTTTTTTGTGTGGGAGGGAAGACAAATCTACAATTGGCCAGGTATTGGGAGAGTAAGTTGGGATTAAGGATGGAGGGGTAAAATTTGAGTGGATGAAATAGGAATGAGGAAAGAGCAAAAGAAGAAAGATTAGTATGTTAAAGCAGATGTAGAGAGAGAATGGAAAAAAAACTAGAAGAGAGAAGAAAGGACAAATGGACAGCAGACGATGGAGAGTTAGCAGAAGACACAAAGAAACCAAAAAAAAGTGGCTGGAGCAATTGCAACTGAAAAACAAATGCTGAATTTATTAACTGGAATATATCAGCTCTGGGAAATGTGCATCATTAACGTCTGGCGCTTTGTTTAGTACAAGAGGAAATTAATTTATAGTGTTATTTCTACAGTGGTGTTGAACATTCCAAGTTTGGCTTTTGGGGTTCCCAGTTTAATTATTGTCTTCCTGTTTCTAAATTGTGATTCCTTGTTTGGTGATGGTCTATGTTCTGTACGTGTAACTGAGCTGAGGTATTCTGTTTATGTAATTTCTATTTGACATTGCCTCTTGTTCTCTTTCCCCAGTAGGTAATGTATTGTTATTCCCTGAAATGTATTGGTTTAATATTTGCAGTGTTGCTTTTTGATAGGTAATGGTGCTTTGTGAGTCCTGGTAGTGCTGTTAGGATACGGCAGGTTTGCTATGGGTACTAAATGGGCAGTGTTTGTAGTAGTTCCTAATGTGCTTGGCGGTTGGCACTGGATTATAGTAATGTAGAAATCTTTTAGTCTTTCTTTATCCATACACTCATTAAGAGGCAAGTTTACTAAAAGTTAGCGTATGGTAACATTATGCAAATATTTATGCAAATGAGGTCCCTTATGCAAATGAGGCCCCGCACCCCCCTTGTAACGCCCCTGCTCTGAATTGGACCTGTACATCAGGGGTCATGGCCCACCCATGCCCTGCCCTTGCTCCGCCTCCAGAACCCTCCTCCCACTCCTGTCTAGGCCTCCCCGTAGAAAGCCGCTGTTCATATGGGGAGACTTTTGCCAGGGACAGCAGTGGGTCGAATAGCAGGGATGGACATCTCAACGGACATCCATCCCCATTATTCACAGGATAGAATGACTCCCATTCTGTTCATGTAGTTTCTATGTGACAGTGCCACTTGTTCCCTTTCCCAAGTAGGGGATGTATTGGTATTCTCGGAGATGTATTGGTCTAATATTTGCAGTACTGTCTGTTGATAGGTAGGGTTTGGTGCTTTGTGAGTCCTGGTAGTGCTGTTATGATATGGTGAGTTAGCTATGTGTTTTAAAGGGACAGGGTTTTAGTACCGTATTTTCCGGCGTCTAAGACGACTGGGCGTATAAGACGACCCCCTACTTTTCCTGATAAAATACAGGGTTTGGCCTATACTTGCCGTATAAGACTACCCCTCTTCCAGTTCTTACCTTTGGTGCTCCAGAATCCTGCCAAAAGAAAATGGTGGCTGCCCCGCTGAAATACAGACTCCAGATCGTGTCCAAGAGACCCAGAAGACCACAGTAGCACTCTGACAGGTTGCGTTGCCCTGGCAGAGAAGTCCACCCCCCAGGGCAAACACCACTTTGCCACAATCCTCAGCACAACCGGCACCAGCGTTCCCCTATCCCCCAACTGCCACCGCTTATGTTAACAGTACACTAAAAGAAAAACTAACAACCCACAAATTAAAAACTATCCTGAAGCAGCCACCACATCTATAAAGATCCCCATGCTGAACCTCGACCACATGAGTACGGCAGCCCGAAAACCCGGCAGCCTCTGCACCCATAGCAGTCACATTGGAGACGGAGGCCCTGAAGCACAGCAGCCAATCAATCGGCTGGCAGGGAGAGGGGAGGAGCCCGGGATGCAGCGTCAGTCAGCTTCCCCAGTCCAGGTCAGAAAGTTGCTGTATACCGGCGTAAAAGACGACCCCCGACTTTTGAGCATATTTTCATGGATTAGAAAGTCATCTTATACGCCGGAAAATACGGTACTTCCTAATGTGCCTGGCAGTTGACATTGTGGTATAGTAATGTAGAAATCTGATAGTGTTTCTTTATCCTCACTGCCCATGCAAATGGTATTCAGACACTCATTACTGTAAGAGGCGTGTTTACTAAAAGTTAATGCACATTCACAAATGTAAATGTGCATTAAGTGCAGGAACACCTATTTATTTCTATTGGCGCAGTGGTACTTAACACACATTAATATTTAGTAAACATGCCTCTAAGTCATTGCCAGGAGAAATAAAGGAGACTTGTGAAGGGCTCCTTTGAAAGTCATCAAACATTTTAGATGGGCAACATATACATTTTAAAATAAATTAAATTTATGCAAATGAGGCCCCACAATGAGTCTCCATACATGGCCCCACATCATCCTTGTGCAGCCCCTGCATGGGTTTATGGTTATGACATGGAAACTAAGGCTCAATCCTCACAATGGAAGACTCAAAATTCTCCCAGATCCAAGAAAGCCCGTCAGGTGAGGAGCAATGTCAAGGTCATGCTCACAGTTTTCTTTGATTGCCAGGGTATTGTTAATCACGAGTACAGCTCCAAAAGGCCAAACCACCAATAAGGAGTACTACATCCAAGTTCAGACTCGTTTGAGAGATGCAGCTCATCATATGAGGCCAGAATTGCACAGCAATGGTGAATGTTGCTTCATCACAATAATGCCCCTGCTCACGCATCACATCTTGTCCAGCAGTTCTTGCCAAACACCAAACTGAGCAAGTCCGTCAGCCTCCATACTCACCTCACCAAGCACCCTGTGACTTTTTCTTGTTTCCAAAACTGAAATTACTACTGAAAGGAAGGAGATTCGATGACACAGTAGCTTCACAGCATAACGAAAGAGGCATTTCAAAATTGTTTCCAGCACTGGCAGGAACGCTGGAGGAAGTGTGTTTTATTGGAAGGGGACTACTTCGAAGACTAAATGGAATAATGTCAGTGTTCTACTTCTTGTGTTATTGTACAAGTCTCGATACTTTTTGATCGCATCTCATAATAGGATTTCTGGGATCATAATATCTTATGCAAATTAAATAATGTTTATCATCATTTCCTGCTCACAGAACAGTACAACTAGGCAGGCGAACATTCTTTTTTGTATTTCTTGTTTGTACATGCCAAAGACAAGTGTGCATAGGTTTTACTGTCTTTACTTACCCAAAAGTTTTCAGGGTAATCCCTGAGATTTCTCAAGCCTTGAATTACTGTCTTACGATCGTCTTCCCATTTTCGTTTGCAGAAGACAATCTCCAGAAAATACCACATCCAGCCAATAAGAGGCACATAAGACAGCTCTTTCTTTGCCAAAACCTTTGAGCTCTGTAAAACACAATATAGAAAAGAAATGTTTGTTTAAAGAGTTCAAATAAGGAATTATCTAGCTTATTCAATACAATCTTACTTACTGCCCAGCAATCTGGGCTAAATTCAAACAAAAATTCTAGCAGAAAAGATATTTGTTGATTACACTGAATAAAAATATTCCAATACTATTTAAAAACATAAAGCTGTTAATATCGGTAAAGCAGAACACTCTTTTTGAGCCTTCCTATATCAGCTCCCCATTTCAAACAATGTAATACTTTTAATTTTCTTATAATATGCACAAACCTCACTATTCCCTTTTTCTTATAATATGCACAAACCTCACGAGTATCTGATAGCAGACTTTTTATTACTGTCCTTAGTTTGAGGTGATATAAATAAATGTTTACTGATACTATGGCTGCTATACTGCCTCATTTAAATATACTCTAAATTGCTTATATACGGGGCTGCTGCTGGATTCATTTGGTATACCAGGATACACAACGAGCAAGAGTCGAAAGACATTAGGAATGGTTCAAAGTTCTTTAATTAAGGTAGTCCCCAACGTGTTTCAGCATGAATTGCCTTCCTCAGGAGGTAACAACTAAAACATAAACATAAAAACTCATAACAATAATAACATAAATAGTGATGATAAGCCCCATCAACACTTAAAATTCACTAAAAAACAAAAAGATACTTAAAATGCAAACTTATAGCTCCAAAATTGAATATAAACGCAGGACGTAAAATTTACTTATTGTAAAATGTTAATGACTTATATATACAAACATGTAAATGATGAAAATGATGTGTATAAAAATAATGTATATAAACACAGGACCGAAATTTACTTATTGTAAAATGTTAATAACTTATATATGTACATGTAAAGTTGTAAAAATAATATGTATTAACAAACTTATATATAGGAGAACCAAAAAAGACAGAGTTAAAAACATCGAAATGTACTCACATTAACCCAATTTTAATTTTCTAATATATCCTGGGTAAATGATGATGACGTGCTGAATCTGAAGCGCTAGTCTAGCATAGCATCAATCGTGATTATACTGGAAATGAACCATCTTTATGAAACACCAAATAAATAGTAAGTAATAAATAATAAAACCTATATACATATCAGGAATTACTATAAAACCCAGTATGGTATTAAAAATAAAATATGCTTTCATATTATTTTGATAATGTGATCATTACACACGAGAGGAAGTAATGTTGAATGTTGATCAATAACTAATAATTGTAATAGAGTAAAAATCAATACCCATTGATACCTTACTCCTCTAAAGGATATGAACCTTAACTCGATGACATTTCTGAACTATATTATAAATATTAACAAAAGACTCGATGACCATGATAGTGTACCCTTTGATCTTGTTGCACTAGTGAAAATCATCCTAGCAATCTACTTTAACCTCTGCTTTAGTGCTAACAATGTTGCCCAACTTATGCTACATTGTAGAATAACCGGATAAGCTAAGGCTATCAACTACTGTTATCCAAAGTATTATGTCTTAACATGATGCCCAAAAATCAATGTAGTATAAGTAGACGATGAATTATGGAGTTAATGTAAGGAAATAACTACAACTTAGTTATACCCTGGCCTAAGGTTGAGCTACTTCTTAAAAAAGGTAAACATTGTGACAATGTGATCTCAACTCTGTTATTTGTTGTTGTAAAATAATAATGATAAAACTTCTTCCTAAAATATACTGGTATTGCACTGGTATTGAGACTTTAAAATTAATTACATGACGACCTTATGCTGGCCTGAACAGGTTTCCTACTAAAGATGTTATAACCCTGCAATATACTAAACGGAACAACTATATATGATATTTGTAATTAGTGTACAACTAAATTGTATGTATATCGATGAAAAAACTATATAAGTGAAACTAAAACAAAGTAAAGTAAAAAGCAATTTGCTATGACCGTATGGATGTAGTTGAAATCGTATTATGATCGACAGCTTATCTAAATATCATATATGTACTGGCTATGTAAACAGAGATTATCCATAGTCGAGATTATGTATCTTAATTGAATATTAGAATCGCAGAAGGACTTTATGTGATGTAATGTTAGACAGACCACTATTTGTAGTGTTAAAATCCACAGTTGAGCATTATAGTCTTGCCACCTAACAAACAGCATAGTATGACATGGGAGTTACCTCAAAAGAACGGAACCGCCATCAAAAGTGACGTCTTGCATGTAGAAACAAATTGTAGAATGCTAAAACCGCATAAAAACATACGTTATTAAAAAGGCTGAAGCCTCTTTCGCCGTGCTATCTTGCATGGGGTAAAACTAACACCTAACAGCTCATAAAATTAAATAGTGCTGGCTTGACAATGATATTACCAAGTATCCGTTCTGATACTTTAACGATCAAAGGGATCAACGAACTTGTATGTCACACATACGGAGCTTGCAGCTAGCCAGGTATTTATTTAGGCATCGAACCGTTTACACTAGACATTATATACCTAGTGTAACAAAGGAACCTCTGGAGGGCTGAGTATCCCATCAGCCATGCTTTATTGTGTGAATAAAAACTGTACACTGAATGCTAAAACCGCCTAGGTATACATTCTTCATGAAATTAAAGCCGCTATCGAACGTACTGTCCTGAATACAATAAAACTGATTACTAGAGACTATTGACTCATAAGGATCAGCTAAATAAAACGTCCAGGTCTATATTCAAATATTTTGTGGTAAAAACTCATCATCGGAAAGATGTCTCATCATGCAAGAATTAAAGGTTACCTCGGGAGAGCGGGAACCGCTAGCAATCGTTGCGTATTTCAGGAAGTGAAACCAGAGTTGCTCCAGGGTAAGCATTATAACACCTGTTATTCGCGCCAAAAGAGGAGGAGAATGAGTGGGTGGAGCTACAAAAGCCTAGCAGTTCATTGGTCCATCACCTTAATACAGCCAAGATTTATCTCTACGATCCAGTATTACTGCTGCTGGCTTTTGAAGTAAGTTATTGTGCCTTGGCCAATGATGAATAAATGGATGATTAGATATATCATATGAACAGAGAATAATAATCTCCGATCTAATGTATCTCATTGGATCTCAGCAGATCATAAGATCAATGATTTGAAATACTTAGTTCTTAAACAAGACAGACCACATTGGAGAGGAGGAGATATAAATAAGACTTTATTGAAGTTAGAACAGAGATATATTTATGAGTTTAAAAGTATGACTCTACATGGTCTTAACCAGGAAATAGACCTCTCTGTTTTTCTTTGAATACTTCCAAATAATGCAATAATCATTAGATCGGAGATTATTATTCTGTTCATATGATATATCTAATCATCCATTTATTCATCACTGGCCAAGGCACAATAACTTACTTCAAAAGCCAGCAGCAGTAATACTGGATCGTAGAGATAAATGAAACGTATGAAAACTGAAGCAATATTTCCCATAAGAAATAATGTAAATCCAATTAATCCGTTCCAGACACCCAAAAATATTCACAAAAAATACAATTTATAGAGAATAACTATATTTTTACATACAGAAAACAATGAGAAATAAATATAAATGACGAATGAAATGGATAAATGAACATTTAACATCACTGAAAGCAAGCTAAGTACAGTACTGTATGTTAACATCTGGCCTTAGCCACCCCTGACAAGCTGCTGTGCCCAGCTCTCTTCGGAATCACATTGGATTCAGCCCATTAAAATACCTTTACATTATCTGCTCAATGCTTCAGAATGGCAGAAAATCTTAATGATATAGCTTCAGACGTACCCTACAAGAAAAAGAACTGCCTCCCACATTCATGCAACATCTCCTGCTTACGTTGACAGCTTTTCTTCCCTGCTACCTCCGAGCCTGAGGGGGCGCTCCAGAGAACGGGCAGGCGGTGGACGAGATCGGGGCCTTCCTCTCTGCGCAATCCTTGCCTCTCCGACTCTGACCAGGCTCGAGGATGTGTTTCATTTACGTGCTCAGCTGGCTTTCGCTTCTCATCACGCTGGCGATCGGTGAGTCCGGGGGGCAGTGCTGCCGGGACCGGGCGGGCGTTCCGGCAGTGTATACAGACCGGTGTGCAGCGCGAGGGTGTATGTATTTACAGTACTGTACTTTACGAAAACCGAGGCGATGTACGAGAACCGGGACAAAATCTCAGTCAAAAAAGACGTTGAAAACCGAAGCGATGTATGAGAACTGGGACAAAATCTCAGTCAAAGACGTTGAAAACCGAAGCGAATGAAAACCGGGGCAAATGAAAACCGAGGTTTGACTGTACTTTGTTTTAGTTTCACTTATATAGTTTTTTTCATCGATATACATACAAGTTAGTTGTACACTAATTACAAATATCATATATAGTTGTTCCGTTTAGTATATTGCAGGGTTATAACATCTTTAGTAAGAAACCTGTTCAGGCCAGCATAAGGTCGTCATGTAATTAATTTTAAAGTCTCAATACCAGTGCATTACCAGTATATTTTAGGAAGAAGTTTTATCATTATTACTTTACAACAACAAATAACAGAGTTGAGATCACATTGTCACAATGTTTACCTTTTTTAAGAAGTAGCTCAACCTTAGGCCAGGTTATAACTAAGTTGTAGTTATTTCCTTACATTAACTCCATAATTCATCGTCTACTTACACTACATTGATTTTTGGGCATCATGTTAAGACATAATACTTTGGATAACAGTAGTTGATAGCCTTAGCTTATCCGGTTATTCTACAATGTAGCATAAGTTGGGCAACATTGTTAGCACTAAAGCAGAGGTTAAAGTAGATTGCTAGGATGATTTTCACTAATGCAACAAGATCAAAGTGTACACTATCATGGTCATCGAGTCTTTTGTTAATATTTATAATATAGTTCAGAAATGTCATCGAGTTAAGGTTCATATCCTTTAGAGGAGTAAGGTATCAATGGGTATTGGTTTTTACTCTATTACAATTATTAGTTATTGATCAACATTCAACATCACTTCCTCTCGTGTGTAATGATCACATTATCAAAATAATATGAAAGCATATTTTATTTTTAATACCATACTGGGTTTTATAGTAATTCCTGATATGTATATAGGTTTTATTATTTATTACTTACTATTTATTTGGTGTTTCATAAAGATGGTTCATTTCCAGTATAATCACGATTGATGCTATGCTAGACTAGCGCTTCAGATTCAGCACGTCATCATCATTTACCCAGGATATATTAGAAAATTAAAATTGGGTTAATGTGAGTACATTTCGATGTTTTTAACTCTGTCTTTTTTGGTTCTCCTATATATAAGTTTGTTAATACATATTATTTTTACAACTTTACATGTACATATATAAGTTATTAACATTTTACAATAAGTAAATTTCGGTCCTGTGTTTATATACATTATTTTTATACACATCATTTTCATCATTTACATGTTTGTATATATAAGTCATTAACATTTTACAATAAGTAAATTTTACGTCCTGCGTTTATATTCAATTTTGGAGCTATAAGTTTGCATTTTAAGTATCTTTTTGTTTTTTAGTGAATTTTAAGTGTTGATGGGGCTTATCATCACTATTTATGTTATTATTGTTATGAGTTTTTATGTTTATGTTTTAGTTGTTACCCCCTGAGGAAGGCAATTCATGCCGAAACGCGTTGGGGACTACCTTAATTAAAGAACTTTGAACCATTCCTAACGTCTTTCGACTCTTGCTCGTTGTGTATCCTGTTGTCTGGTGCAAGAGCGGTGCTCCTTGTTTTGTTTGGTTTCATTTGGTATACCATCCATACCAGCGTCTTGAGAGACCACTCTGGTGACATCTTACAAGGCTGCCTCTAAAATCTCGAGCCCCTCTGTGGTACGTGTCCAAGCCCCTTTGAAGCACGAAGGAGCCCATTTGGAGTTCGGAAGGAAACTTGCTGCTGCGGAGTGTATGGGGCAGAAGTGTAAGCGTAAAGGAAGGATTTATTTATTTTATTTATTTATTTAACACTCATTTATATACCGCATCTTCCAGCGATCAGTTGCGGTGTACAATTAACAACAGTTAACAAAGCGAAGTTTGTTTTACATAGAACATCTTAACTTTTTACATAGAACATCTTAACTTAAACAAAGCAGAGAGTAATAACTAAGCAGAATATTTCAACTAAAACAGTGTGAGTAACAATTTATCTAAACAAAATGTAATGTCTGTACAACGTAAGGCAGTACATAACAGTTGCAACTATATACATGTGGAGGTATTAGGGCATAATAGAATGGAGCGTCATTTCGTTTAAGCTATGTATGTTGTCCGTTATAGTAGGGAGTATATACTTGATGAGGGCAGGTTCCTGTTTAGCCTTTATCTAAGTCGAGTGGATGGTTTTCCATGGTATTATAGTGTTTAGTGAATAGATACGTTTTCAATTTTTTCTGGAATTCCGTGATCTCTGTTAGTGATCGTAGGTCCTCTGGTAGTGAATTCCAGATGGTTGGAGCTATGTGGGAAAAGGCTCTATTGTTTGTTAATTTGTGAGTTTTTATGAATTCTTTTGGAATCTTTAGTTTATTTAATTGTCCTTTTCTATGAGTAGGCTTAGGTGGTTCTTTGCATATTAGATTACATAATGTCTTCGGAGCCATGTCATTTAAGGCTTTGAATGCAGTTATTATTGTTTTGTATATTATCCTGCTTTGTATTGGTAACCAGTGAAGGGATGCTAGTATCGGTGTTATGTGTTGGAGTGAGTTTATTTTTAATATAATTCTAGCTGTTGCATTTTGCGCTAGTTGAATTCTTTTGATGTTTTGTTTTGAAATGCCCATAAGTATTAGGTTGGCGAAATCAAAGTGGGGGGTTATGGTAGCCTGTGTTATATTAATAAAATCTTGTATAAATACGAGGGGGCGTAGTTGTTTGAGGATTTTAAGTTTGAAGTAGATTTTCTTTATGGTATTTCTAATGTGGGTTTCCATTGTAAGGTGTGTATCTAAAATGACACCTAGATATCTTATTTCGTTTTTTATTTTAATTTCTTGGTTTTGTAGTGTTATGTGGGTTGGAGGAATAAATGATTGGTTTTTTGTTACGATTAGGACTTCGGTTTTAGCATGGTTTATATGGAGGTTTTGAGTTTTTAGCCAAATTGTAATTTCGTTATAGCAGTCTGATAGGAGTTGTATCGGTAGGTTAGGGATCGTAAATGGTATGTACATCATAATATCGTCCGCATAGAGGTGATATTGTACTCCAAATTTTTTAAAGATATTGCAGACCGGTTTTATGTAAATATTGAAAAGTAGGGCTGATAATGCTGAACCTTGTGGTAAACCTATTTCTTGTTTGTATGTATTGGAGGTTTGATTACCTATTCTTACATTTTGCGTTCTGTTATTTAAATATGAGGTGAACCATTTAAATATGAGGTGAACCATTTCCCAAGGATGCCTGGGAAGAAGTCTGTGAAAGTGACCGGGCCTATGGACCAACACATTAAATTGCCTGTGAGACAACAAGAAACTGCGTCCTCCGTGAGTACTGACTCTCCTTTGAATTTCCCTGTGATGGGTTTGACACTGTCCAGCTGTTCCAAGGTTTTGGTGGGACCTGGAGGTGTCGACCTTGT
Source organism: Ichthyophis bannanicus (assembly GCA_033557465.1). Classification (NCBI taxonomy): domain Eukaryota; kingdom Metazoa; phylum Chordata; class Amphibia; order Gymnophiona; family Ichthyophiidae; genus Ichthyophis; species Ichthyophis bannanicus. Next base: position 588,500,071 of record CM066033.1, on the reverse strand, counting down.
ATAATGAGGGCTAGTGCCGGTTTCTACCTCCTGACGACAGTGCGGGTTTCACTGAGGAACGGTCTTTTCTGTCCCTTCTGCAGTCTATTGTATTCTCTCCAAACACTGTTTCTTCTGCCCCAGGTATATCAAAACTTGCAAATAAAGATAAAGGTTCACAGGACATATCCCTGAAAGACATTTGGGATATTGTATCCCAAATGGAAGGAGTATTAAATACTTTTAAACAATTCTCCACATTCTCTGCTGATACTGCTGTTAAGCTCTCTGAACAAGATGCTAGGTTGTTGGCGATCTAGGGAAGGTGCGACAGACTGGACTCTCAATGTGTGACATTCCAGTCTGTCACAGTTTTCTCTGTGAAGGACTCTTTAGTTGTACATAGGCAGATTGAGAATTTGGCTAGAGGAAACAATCTTCGTTTTTTGAATTTCCCAATGACGCGGTTTTTTAACACCCCATTACTATTTCAAAAGTACTTAAAAGAGGTTTTGTTAATGACATAGCCTGAGTTAATATTGTGGTCAAACTTGTATTATTTGCCTAGAGTGTCTTCATTTCCTAGGAATGAGGGCAATATGGATCAGCTACCCACTGTAGATAGCTTTAGATCTATCCTCCCCTTTCTTGAGTCCTCTTCTGACAACATTACCACTGGTGCTATGCTTTTAGTATGTTTGAATCTAGAATCTGCTAAAGAAAGAATTATGAAATGTTTCTAGAAAAAATATGTTCCATTTGTGGGCATCAAATAAACATATTTTCTGATTTGTATAGGGCCACCCAGACGAGAAAAAGGATCTTTCTGGGGCTAAAGCCTCGTGTTTTGGCCCTAGGGGCTTCCTATTTTTTGAACTTTCCATGTAAATCTCATTTGAATTACAGGGCGTCAAATAAGTTTTCTTGGAGTCGTCTCAGTTGGCGTTTTTGAGGGGGAAAGTCTTGATTTGATTTCCTTTATGTATTCTAACCAGAATGATAATGTTGTCAAGTGCCGTCAAGTTGACGTTGACTCATGGTGACCCTCTGGATAGTTGTCCTAAATTGTGTTCGGTCTTCAGTCAGGCAGCTCATTGTTGACAGACTGGCATCCATAGCTGCTGTTATTGTATTAATCCATCTCATTGCTGGCCTTCCTCTTTTGCGTTGACCTTCTACCTTTTCAAGCATAATGTCTTTCTCTAATAATCTCTCTCGTCGCATGATGTAATTTGGTATGCATATGTAATCTTCAGCTTCCTCGTGATGTGGACTATAAATGATTTGTTTGTTTTCTTGGTTTATCTTAATTGCTTTTTTTTTCTGTTTTACTTCTGATTTATTGTAAAACTGTAGAAATACAAATTTTAAAAAATTGCTCATATACTCTGTCACGCCCCAGCCCTAAGGCTTAGAGGGGTAGGGTTGCCATTAACTTCTCTTATAAATGGTTGAATAAACTATTTTTCCCATTGAAGCATGCTGGGAGTTGTAGTTTTGGCCTTCTAAGATGAAGTATAGTCATGAAACCGTAAGTAAAGGCAAATGACAAAATTTATTCCCCAAACGCAAACAAAGTCCATGTAGACTGTAACAGGATACTTCTCCATTCATTCGCTCAAGGTTATTTACAACTTAGGCTGGATGAGCTTCACAGTCAATTATAGGCAGCTGCTTATCAATATAATGGATAAAGAAAACACAGCTTCTTCATTCAACAAAGTAAAAATATCTTCTTTTTACCTTTGTCTTCATTAAACCTTCAAATGTACATGCAACAGGTATCTTCCCCTTAAAAGAGCAAGTTCCTACCTTCAGTACTGGCTAGGGTTCAATACTCTACTTTTCAGGAGACTTTATCTTTTCAGCTATTCTTTAGCAAAGGGACTCAATGCTAACCGCTTGACAGAGTAGTCCATGAGTACTTCGGGAGGCAATAAATCCTGCTCCATAGGCTCAACCTGCATTTCCTCTGGCTCCAGTAATGCAGTGCCCTGCTCTGAGCTTTTAACGTATGTCTCAGGGTATATTCTCGCTGAGGACCCCCATGTCTCTCTTGAGCACAGCTCCACCCGGTAAGGATAAATTGTACCTGAAGTTGTGGACACTTCTCCCTGGCTGTGTTCACCAGTCTCCCTCCAGCTTCTGGGAAACAGTCCCTGGTTCACTTCCCTGAGTTCCTTCCTGGAGCTCTGCCACGGCTCCCTGTTCCAGGCTTGGCTCCTTTGACTCCTGTGCTGAGTCCTGGGCTCCCACCTCTGAACTCTCTGAACCTTCTGAAAAGGAACTGGGGTTTGAAGCCTTCTCTGCTCTCTTCTTCCGGCCTCTCTCCCTCCGGGCTCTCCTCCCTGCTTTCTCTCTAGCCAAGGTTTATATCCCTGCTTCCCGGGCAGTGTCTCTCCCTCTCTGGACAGGTGCTTGCAATTATCTTCCAAGCCTGCAACTACGTCAGCAGAGCTTGGGTGTGGCAGCCTAGGTTCAGTTTCTCTCCGTTTGCTTTCTTTATGCCAACGCTGAAACATGTGCACTGCAGGGATGTCACTTTTCTTAAAAGCAAAATCATTAGTTTCTCCTATTTCCATAGGCTCACTACAAGCTTCCTTATCACAACTCCTAAGTCCATTAGATTCACTGAGAAAATAAGTCAAATTAGAAGAAACTTAAGCATATCATTTTTGGTAATGAAACTATAAAATTAGTGAAAAGTTAATTAAAATGTTACACCAAATGTAAAAATGGAAAATACAAGTAAATAGGCTTAACACAGGTGCCTTAAAATACACTTTAATTAGGTATGCCCTTATAAAATTATCTTCTAAATGTCTCATCCTCATTGCATATTTTGGGGTCTATGTAATAAACAGCAATACTGAAAATGCAGTGATGTTAAAAATAATGCATATCGCAGACTTAATTTTGTCCCCCCCCTGGAGTTGCAGTCCTATTATTGGTTTTTATTCATTTTGCCGTCTTTTTAGCTATGTCATTTGACTGAGCAAGATGGCACCCTTGGGCAGGAAGGGGACCGCACATGCGCGATGCAATCCCAAAGGCTTTCTTTGAAAGCTGGGGAATTGCTCCGTACGAGGGCTCCGTCAGCGCTGACATCACCCATATGTGGGGACTAACTTCCTGCTTGTTTCTGGAGAAGAGAGAGTTCAATAGGCTGAAGATAGAGAAAATAAAGAAACTTCTAAACAGCTAGTCTTGTGTCTTGGCCACCTTTTGTGTAATAGCTTTCCATTGTCTGTTCATTGTTAACAGGTCTGTAGATGACAGTAAGTGGATATATATTTCTAGCCATCTATCTTCCATAAAAAAAACAAAAGAAAACAAAATGAGAGAATGCAATTGTGGAGAGAATGAAACCTACCTTGGGTGTGACAGTGCAATGGAAAGAAATGTTACAGTAAATGAATGCCTGTCTAGAGTTAAACTCTGGTTGGCTGGGATACAATCAATTAAAGCTGAATACAAGTAAATCAGATTTTGTGGGTCAGTAGGAAGGGCACACCAATAAGAAACATTTTGAAAAGGTAGTTACTCACCTGTAGCAGGTGTTTTCCATGTACAGCAGGAATAAGCCCTCACATATAGGGTGACATCTCCGATGAAGCCCCGTGTGGGAATGCTCCCCAGCTTCTATGCTTTCCGCCTGCCACCGTGGCGCCATCTTCTCCAGTCTGATAACAAAGCTGTAGCAGAATACAACTACTCATGAAGATGAGAAGGATATAAGGACTTATTCCTGCTTTCTACAGAGAACATCTACTACAGGTGAGTAACTACCTTTTCTCTGTGCACAAATAGGAAGTAAGTCCTCACATATGGGACTCCCAAGTAACAGGCTACTGAAAACTGAGGCGGCCAAGAAGTCCAACAGGGGCAAAATTGAACTGAGAGCTGGAGAATCAACTACATACAGAGAGCATACTTTCCCAACTAGGTATCATAAGGAAAGGAATGGAAAATAAAACAAAGGATATTATAATGCCTCTGTATCGTTCCATGGTGTGACCGCACCTTGAATATTGTGTGCAATTCTGATCGCCGTATCTTAAAAAAGATATAGCATTATTAGAAAAGGTTCAGAGAAGAGCCACCAAAACGGTAAAGGGGATGGAAGGATACTCCTATGAAGAGAGGCTAAAAAGGTTAGGGCTCTTCAACCTGGAAAAGAGATGGCTGACGGGAGAAATGATAGAGGTCTATAAATTAATGAATGGAGTAGAACGGGTAAAAACGTAGATCGATTGTTTACATCATCAGAATATAAAAAGACTAGGGGACATAAGAGAAAATATTTTTTCACTCAACGTGTAATCAAACTCTGGAATTTGTTAACGGAGGATGTAGTAAAAGCTGTTAATGTAGTTGGGTTTAAAAAAGGGTTGGACAAGTTCCATAAGAACATAAGATATGCCATACTGGGTCAGACCAAGGTCCATCAAGCCCAGTATTCTGTTTCCAACAATGGCCAATCTAGGTCATACGTACCTAGCAGTTCCCCCAAAAGACACAGGTTCCACAATGCTTGCACTGGGTCAAGCATTGATATCCTGGGTCCCTTCTTAATAATGGTTTATGGACTTTTCCTGCAGGAACTTGTCAAAACCTTTTTTAAACCCAGCTACACTAACAGCCTTTACTACATCCTCCGGTAACAAATTCCAGAGTTTGATTACACGTTGAGTGAAAAGATTTTCTTTTATTAGTCTTAAATAGTTTACCCTGTAGCTTCATTGCATGTCCCCTAGTCTTTCTATATTCTGATAACGTAAACAATCGATCTACGTTTACCCGTTCCACTCCAGTCATTAATTTATAGACTTCTATCATATCTCCCCTCAGCCGTCTCTTTTCCAGGTTAAAGAGCCCTAACCTTTTTAGCTTTTCTTCACAGGAGTATCCTTCCATCCCCTTTACCATTTTAGTGGCTCTTCTCTGAACCTTTTCTAATAACACTATATCCTTCTTAAGATATGGCGACCAGAACTGCACACAATATTCAAGGTGCGGTCTCACCATGGAACGATATAGAGGCATTATAATATCTTTTGTTTTATTTTCCATTCTTTTCCTTATGATACCTAGCATCCTATTTGCTATTTCCTGGAGGAAAGGTCCATAAGCCATTATTAAAAAGGGACCCGGGATATCACTGCTTGATCAATACAAGCATTGAGGAACCTGCGTCTTTTGGGGAGACTGCTAGGTACTTATGACCTAGATTGGCCACTGTTGGAAACAGGATACTGGGCTTGATGGACCTTGGTCTGACCCAATATAGCATATCTTATGTTCACCTATAACAGGTGTTTTCCAGAGATAGCAGGAATCAGTCCTCACATAAGGGTGATGTCGGCGCTGACGGAGCCGCGTGGAAGCATCTACCCAGCTTTCAAAGAAAGCCTTTGGGAGATGCACCAAGCATGCGTGGTCCCCTTCCCACCAAAGGATGCCATCTTGCCTCAGCCTAATGGCATACCTAAGATGGAAAAAATAAAATACAGTAAAGAAGCAACTCCAAGGGGAGGAGGGAGGGTTGAGAGGACTAATTTTTTGCTTGTTCCCGGAGAACAGCTGTTACAGGTGAGTAACTACACTTTCTCCGGGAACAAGCAAGAAGTCAGTCCTCACAAATGGGACTCCCCAGCTACAGGCTACTAAGAACCTGTACAAAACACTACAGGTGATTAGAGAAGGTGAGCCTTGAGCTGCAGCAATTCAGTCCCAACTGAGAGACTCTCGCAAGACCCAAGTGTCCAGCAGGGAACCAGTGCTCCAGTAGCCTGAACACAGAAAGGTCAGCGGGCAGGAGCTGTCTACACCTGCAGAGATTATGGAGCACGACCTGGCTGAAGGTGCTGTCCTGTCGGGACTCCCTCTGTAGGCAGTAGTGAGCTGCGAAGGTATGGACTGAAGACCAGGCGGCAGCCTGGCAGATTTCTATCACAGGTACAGAACACAGATTTGCTACAGAGGTAGCCATAGCTCTGACGTGGTGCCCTGGTGGACTAGTGAGATCCCTACCTGCTCATAGGCGAGGGCAATACAGTCTGCCACCCAAGTGGATAGAGTTCACTTAGTTACTGGAAACCACAGATGACTGGGTTCATAGGAGACAGAGCTGAGGCGCTTTGCGGTGGCCTTGAGTCTGTTGCAAATAGAAGGACAGAGCCTACTTACAATCCAAAGTATGGAGAACGGTCTCTTCCTTGCTGGCATGAGGCCTCGGGAAGAAGGTGGGAAGCACCACCTCCTGACTTAGGTGGAAGGGGGATACCACCTTTGGCAGAAACTTGGGGTGTGTGCAGAGCAAAACCCTGTTCTTGTAGAACCTCGTGTAGGGCGACTGTCATCAGAATCTGGAGCTCACTGACCCTGCGAGCCGACGTGAGTGCTACGAGAAAGACAACCTTCCAGGAGATGGCAAGTAGCCAGGGGCTTAAACAGTGATTTAGTGAGCTGTGAGAGCATCGCATTGATATCTCACTCGGCTGTTGGTGGGCGGACAGGAGGCTTGGACAACATAAGGCCCTGTAGGAAACGAGAGATAAGGAGCTGAGCCGAGAGGGGCTTGCTCTCGACAGCATGGTGGTGCGCCGCAATAGCACTCAGGTGTACTCTGACTGAGTTGGACTTCAGTCCCACCTAGGACAGGTGAAGTAGGTACTGGAGCACCAGCTGCACCAAGCAAGAGAATGGGTTCGCCTGCCTCTCGGCACACCACAATGAAAATCGACGCCACTTGAGGGTATACACCCTTCTCATAGAGGCCTTGTGTGAGTCCAGAAGGACCTCCTCCACGTCATGTGGGAGGCTGAAGGGAGCTAGAGCTACCCTTTCAGTAGCCAAGCCATGAGCGACAGGGACCTCAGGATGGGACGTAGGAGAGAGCCCTCCTCCTGTGAAAGTAGTCCTGGGGTGCAGCCCAGGGGAATCGGAGGTGCTGCCGACTTTCAGAGAAGCAGTGGGAACCAAGGCTGCCTGGGTCACCAAGGGGCTACCAGAATCAGTGCTGCCCTACCACCTCCTGGCAGAGGGAGTACAACCCCATGCCTTCTTGTTTGTTGACATAGAACATTGCGACTGGTGCTGCAACTGGTGGCAAAAGATTCAGAGGGCCAGAAATATTGCCCAGTGTTCCAGGAGGTTGATCTGCAAGTGGCAGTCCATCTGGGACCATGTGCCTTGGGCATGGAGGTCCTCACAATGAGCTCCCCAACCTCGCAGGCAGGTGTCCATAGTAAGGACCCTCTGGGGGGTGGGTGCCTGGAAGGGCATCTTGGCCTGAAGGTGGCAGGGGATCTGCTACTAGTTGAGGGAGTCCGCCAGTTGGTAGATCACCTTTACCCTGTCCTGAAGCCTGACCGTGGTTTGTGTCCACTGGAGGCGGAGGCACCACTGAGCCGCCCTCATATGGAGGCGGGCATATGTGGTTACATGGACCATGGAGGCCATGTAGCCCAGCAGGCGGAGAAGGCGAGCAGGCACCGACCAGTGGTGTTGTACTTCTGCGGCTAGTGCCCTGAGGCGTTCTGTCCTCTATGGAGGGAGGAAGGCCTTGAGCTGGAGGGTGTCTAGCTGAACCCCTATGAACTCCAGGCACCGTGCATGAAATAGGTGGGACTTGGGTTAGTTGATGACGAAACCCAGACGCTGCAGTACATGGATGGTGCACTCGGTGGCGTGATGAACATCTGCAGCTGTGCCTCCCCTTATGAGCCAGTCATCCAGGTAGGGACGAAGGCCCCTTGGAGACTAAGGTGGGTTGTGACCACCACTAGGCATTTGGTGAAGACCCCTGGCGATGACGCGAGGCCAAAGGGTAGCACCCTGTATTGGTGGTGACCTCCTCCCACCATGAACCGGAGGCATTGTCGGTGGGTGGGATGGATCAGGATGTGCGTATAAGCATCCTTCATGTCTAAGGAGCATAGCCAGTCTCCCTGCTGGAGGTAAGGCAGCAATATTCCAAGGGAGAGCATCTTGAACTTCTCCCTCACCAGAAATCCGTTCAAGTCCCATAGGTCCAGGATGGGCCCAAGGCCTCCTGTCTGCTTGGGAATGAGAAAATATCTGGATCAGAAGCCTTTACCCCAGAGATGTTAGGGCACTGGCTCCACCGCCTTGTCTGTGATGAGGCCTGTAGGCTTGGTGAAGGAGAGGCCTTACAGGGTCTCTTGGGAAGAACGTGGGTGGCGTCTGTTGCAGGTGGAGGAGGTAACCTTGACTATCTGCAACACCCAGGAATCGTTGGTGATGGAGGACCACCTGTGGGCAAACAGGGCCAGACACCCTCCTGTGGGCTGCTGAGGGACTCCTGGGGGAAAGGAGGCCATACCCAAGGAGTCAAAAATTCCCTCCAGGCTGGGCTGGGGCCAGTGCCTGGGTCTTAGGAGTCTTAGGCTTGCAGGGACTGTGCCCTTGTCCCTTGGATTGTTGCCCTTGCTGTGGGGCAGAGAAGATCTGGTACTGTGGAGCACTGCCAAATACCCCCTTCTTTCTCGGGAAGGAAGTCTTCTTCCCTGGGGCTTTCTTATAGGGGTGCACTGATTTCTTCTTTGAGAGTCTGGTCCTGGTCAGGAACTCAGTCTCTATCTCAGCAGCCTTGTCTGACATGGGTTTCCGAAGAGGTTCTCTCCAGTGCAAGAGACATTGATGAGTTTGTCCTGGACCCACTGCTCAAGATTAGACCACTGCAGCCATGCCTGGCATTGGGCTCCAATGCCCGCAACGGCCACTCTGGCTGAGAATTCTAAGCTATCGTATGCTGTTCGAGACAGGAACTTTGAACACTCCTTGACTGCCGAGGACAGAGACTTGAACTGTTGAAGGAGTTCCTCATCGAGGCCTGCAGAGAAACTGGCGAGCTTCCTCGCTAGTTCCTTTAGGTACATGCCAATATACAACTGGTAGGATTTGACTTGGCAAACGAGTATCGAGTCCTGGTTGCATTTTTGGCCAAGGGCTTCCATAGTCTGGGCCTCCCTACCAAGGGTACTGAGGAATTTTGGCTCCAGTCGCCACATGGCTGACTCGACCACCATAGAATTGTGAGTGAGCTGGGCTTTTTGGAACCCCGGGCTTCGATGGACTCTATATATGGAAGCGAGCCATCTCTCACAATGGACACCAATGCTGGTGTTTCCCACACATGGAGGAGGAGGCACTCGAGGATCGGAGGGACAGGCACCATGAGGGCCTCTTTCAGAGGGGCCTCATACTGGAGGATCTCAAGTTCTTCCGTGGGGGGGAGAGGGGCCTCCTTTGCCTCGGTCTTGAACGCAAGCGCCGTTGCCATATCCTGCACAAAGTTGAGGGAGGCAACATCCTCGGGCGGGGACACCGGTAGAGATGGGCCCGAGGGCACGACTCTGTGTCACCAAGTGTCCAGGGACTCCTTGTCCTTGGTCTCCCAGTCTGAGTCAAAGTCAGAATCCAAGGCTCCGTGGCTCCCGTGGTCAGGCTGTGAGCTCGAAGGCCTGCAACCCCCAGGAGAGCTGTGGTCTCAGCTGTGTGCACTCACCAGAGAGGACCAGTGTCCCAAGAAGTGGGACCGGGACCTCGTCCAATGCATCTCTCAAGACGGGTTATGCTCAAGGATCAGCTTGACGTTTGGGGAAGCCCTTGAGGTTGAGGGTCCGGTCATCGGGACAGATGAACTGGAGGAACCGGACATCAGCGCCTGCTGCTGTGCCAGGACAGTGATACTGCACTCCAAGGCTGCCATTCTGGTCTCCATGCCATATGGCTCCACAGCCTTCGAAATGGGTACCGATGGCTTCGGGTCCGGCATCGGTTCCGTCAAGGGGAATCCTTAACCAGGATGGCCTCAGAGGTCCGAGGCTGGTCATCCGATGATGATGAATCCTTTCAGGGCAGCTTGTGAAGCCGCTCCCACTCCAACCCCTCGGACTCATGCCAGGGACTGCGGGCCCTGGTGTGGGATTTACCCACTTTTCCAGACTCGTCCTCCGAGGCAGTCTTCAAGAGCTTCAAGCTCATCTTGCGTTCCATCTCTGGGGAGTTTCTCTCAGAGAAGCCATGGCCATGGGACTCCAAGGCAGCCTGGGTTTCGCGGGGCACCAAGGTACCGGAGGGGTCCTGGGGCGTAGTGTCCCAGAGGACTCCGGCGCACAGTCAGATCTATGGAACACCTTCTCCTGCTGCAGCTGGCAGCTCTTGATGGACTTTGTGGACATGGATTTGCAAAGGTCGTAGCCCAAGTTGTTGTGCTCCGGCCTGAGATAACGAAGGCAGCAGTCATGTGGGTCGGTGAAGGACATCATCTTACTGCACCAATCACATTTTTGAAGCCACTCGAGGCCATGAAAAAAATGGATCCTTGAACCCGGGCAAGGATCTGAGGCCTACCGGCCAAAAAGGGTGTGAAGCGCCGGTCGAGAGACACCTTGAGAAAAAATAAGAAAACGAATCTGAGGAGCGACGCCGAGGCAACCTGGATTAGGGGTGGGAACATAAGAACATAAGACATGCCATACTGGGTCAGACCAAGGTCCATCAAGCCCAGTATTCTGTTTCCAACAGTGGCCAATCTAGGTCATATGTACCTAGCAGTTTCCCCAAGGGACACAGGTTCCACAATGCTTGTATTGGTTCAAGCATTGATATCCTGGGTCCCTTCTTAATAATGGCTTATGGACCTTTCCTCCAGGAACTTGTCCAAACCTTTTTTAAACCCAGCTACACTAACAGCCTTAGAAGAAGAAGTGGTACGTGTACCGGAAAGGAAAATTATTAAGGTAAAAAGGAGACTTTTTCTGGGGAATCGGAACAGATGCCCAGAGTGCTCCGTTGAAAAAAAAAGACAACTGAGGCAAGATGGCACCCTCGGGCAGGAAGGGGACCACACATGCATGGTGCATCTCCCAAAAGGTTTCTTTGAAAGCTGGGGAGATACTTCCGTGTGGGTTCTGTCGGCATAAACATCACCCATATGTGAGGACTGACTTCCTGCTTGTTCTTGGAGAAATGTTAGTTCACAAAAGGTAACTCATCTGAATCAGCTTCTTCACTATTTGTTTTTTTTTTTTGGGGGGGGGGGGTTGGTAGTCTGGACAGACAGTAGGGCCTTGGGGGGTAGAATTGGATTCTAATACTCAAACAGATGCCAAAGTTGGCTGAAGTTGCTGTCCCGTCTGCAATCCCCATTCAGACAGTAGTGTGATGTGAATGTGTGGACAGAAAACCATGTTGCAGCCCTGCAGATCTCTTCCACAGAGACCGAGCACAAGTTGGCCACCGACATAGCCATGGCTCTGACTTTGTGAGTTGTGACATTACCATCAAGGCTCGGGTCGCCTGGACTTAAACAAAAGAGATGCAGTCTACCAGCCAAATTGAAAGAGTGCATTTGGAAATGGCAGCCCCTAGCTTGCTGGGATCAAAAGAAACAAACAGCTGGATAGACTTTTAGTGGGTCTTTGTACGCTCTAAGTAGAAGGCTAAAGCTTGTTTACAGTCCAGCATGTGCAGTGCTGCTTCTCCTCTGTGTGCGTGAGGCCTCGGGAAGAAAGCCAACAGAAGAACTGACTGATTAAGATGGAAAGTGGATACCACCTTTGGAAGGAATCGAGGATGAATGAGCAGGACCACTTTATTATGATGGAATTTGGTGTATGGCAGATGAGCTACTAGAGCCTGGAGTTCACTTACCCGGCGTGCTGACGTAACTGCCACCAGAAACAAGTCTTTCCAGGTCAAGAATTTCATAGGGCAGGAATTGAGAGGCTCAAAGAGAGCCAACATGAGCTATGCCAGAACCACATTGAGGTCCCAAACCACTGCTGGGGGCTTGAAGGGAGGCTTTCAGAGAAGCAAACCCCGCATGAAGCAAGCCACGAATGGCTGAGCAAAGAAAGAACTTCCTTAAATTCCATGATTGTATGCCCAATCACGCTGATGTAAATCCTGACAGAGTTGGACTTGAAACCCAACTCTGAGAGGTGTAGGAGGTACTCAAGTAGTTTGTTAGTGGAGCAAGTAAAAGGATCAAGCGTCTGTTCTGCACACCAGATTGCAAATTTCTTCCATTTGAATGCAGAAGACCTTCTTGTCGAGGCCCTTCTAAAAGCCAACAGAACATCTGCTACTCTGTGGGGCAAGTTAAGCTCCACAGTTAGGGCCAAGGACTGAACATTGGGATATAGCATCCTCATATCTTTCTGTGGTATAAAGTTTGTGGCAGAGACCAGCTGTAGAGGGGTTCCCATTGGGAGAGTTGAAGCAGAAGGGGAAACCATGGCGGTCTGGGCCAATACGGCGCAATGAGTATCATTGCACCCCTGTGTCTGCAGTCTCAATGGGATCTTTCCTATAAGAGGTATGGGAGGATATGCATATAGCAGTCTCTACCCTAGTGTAAGAGCAAAGCATCCAGTGCCAGCCTGTTGTGCGAGGCAACTCTGGAGCAGAATTTGATCCACTTGGGTGTTTTATTGGGTGGCAAACAGGTCTATAGAGGAGGTACCCTGAAAGATGTGGGCTGCCATGCCCCTGTCTAGTGTCCATTTGTGTAGCTGGATGACCCAACTCAGCTGGTCCACCAGGGTATTCTGCTCCCCTGGTAGATATGTGGCCCTGAGCTCCATCCCATAAGTGATGGCAAATCTCCATAACCAGACTGTTTCCCAGCACAGGAGATATGAACCTGTGACACCTGCTTATTCATGTAGTACATCGCAAACCAATTGTTGGTCTGAATCAGGACAATCTGAATGGCTAATCATTCTCGGAAAGCACTGAGGGCATTCACTATGGCTCTCAATTCCAAGAAATTGATCTGGTACAGGCTCTCCTGATCAGATCAGATGCCTTGAGTGTAAAGGCCATCCAGATGCACTCCTAAACCTAGTTTGGATGTGTCTGTTGTCAATCTTTTCGGAGGTGACGCCTTCTGAAAAGGGAAATCCTTAAGCAGGTTCTGATGATTCAACCATTAGTGGCAGGGACTGGATGACAGGACTAGTGACAGCCACCTGATCCTGAAGGTGGCTGGTGGCCTGGTTCCACTGAGCCTGTCTGATTTAGTTGCAGGGCAGGTTGGGCCTTTTGAGACTTTTCCAAATGCTGCAGACAAGAAGCCTGCGTCTTTTGCTGATTGATCTAAGGACCCAAGAAGTACCTTTGCCTATGCGGGTAGTAAGCATTCTTCTGCCCTCCACTTTGATACTCTATGAGAGGTTCTCTGTCCAGCAGGGCATGTCCACAAGCCTATTCTGCATCAACTGTAACTAGCAAACAGTCTCATGCGAATTTTGCAGATAACTGTATATAGCTGTAGACAGTTTCTCCCAGTTAAATCCCAAGTTGTATTGTCCTGTTCCACTGTAAGTGCTTAACAGAGCACCTGTTACGCACAAAGTATGTTATAATGTAAACCGCACTGATTTTAAATAGTGCAGTATATAAAAGCAATAAATAAATAAATATAAATAACTGTTCCAGGTCAAAAGACTGAAGCCAGGCAAGCCGGCGAGCCCCAATGCCTACTGCCGCCATTCTAAACACCATCTCAAAGGCACTGTAGGTTGAATGGCCAGGAACTTCAAGTAGTCCTTCCCATGGCTCACCACGGCACGATAGTGCTCCAGTTTCTCCGGGGGAAGGAACTAGCACAAGTCTGTGAGATCATGCATGATGTCCCTCAAGATTATGCTTATGTAGAGCTGATAAGAGTATACTCGAACTGCGAGCATGGAATTTTGGAAGCACCTCCTTCCGAAGGAGTACAACATCCAAGCCTCCCTACCTGGGGGTGTTGAGGAATGAGACTTGGTGCTCTTGATGTTCTTAAGGGCGGACTCTATCAATAAGGAGTTGTATGGGAGCTGAGGCTTCTCAAACCCAGGAGCTCTTTGAGCCCTGTACATCAAGTCCAGTATTCTACTGACTGCTGGCACTGTGATGGCATTCTCCCACATCCTCATTTGTAGCTGCTGTAAGATGCGGTGTACTGGCACCATCTCTACTTCCTTAGGGGCCGAGGAGTATTGGAGGATCTCCAACTCCTCTGCCCTGGGCTCATCCTCCATCTTCACTGAAAATGGGATGGTCTTTGCTATATCTCTCATGAAATCCTGAAGGACATGTTTTCCGGAGGAAACAGTGCAGTTACTCACCTGTAACAGGTGTTCTCCAGGGACAGCAGGAATCGGTCCGTGCTTATGGGCGACGTCGGCATGAGCCCGCGCAGAGCAATTCCCCAGTTTTCAAAGAAAGCCTTTGGGATTGCTGCCATGCATGCGTGGTCTTCTTCCCGCCCAAAGGTGCCATCTTGCTTAGTTAGGTACCCTAGCTAGAGCCCTGCTAAGCAGATGGCAAGGGAAGGACAAAAATAGCAACTCTTCAGGGGACGTGGGTGGGTAGTGAGGACTGATTCCTGCTGTCCCTGGAGAACACCTGTTACAGGTGAGTAACTACGCTTTCTCCAGGAACAAGCAGGAAGTCAGTCCTCACTTAAGGGACTCCCCAGCTACAGGTTACCGAGCCTGTAACCCAAAAGCAGCTCTACGAGGCCGTGAGCAGAAGTTAATGCCCGGAGGAACCCAAGTCTTCGGGTCCCTGGGGCGAAGCTCTCGGTAGCCGTCGAAGAAGGGTTGGAGGGCAGGAGTTGCTTATACCCCGAACAGATTAAGGAGTACAGCCTGGCCGAAGGCACTGTCCCGGCAGAACTCCCTCTTCAGGCAGTAGTGGAGAGTGAAAGTGTTTGCTGAAGACCAAGTCGCAGACCGGCAGATGTCCGCTAGAGGCACTAAGTGCAGCAACTCAGACGCTATGTGCGATGACCTGCTGATCCAGTGGGGTGCCCGCCTTTGCTTGGGCGAAGGCAATGCAGTCCGCCACCCAGACGGAGATGGTGCGCTTGGTGGCTGCCTACCCCAGGCGATTGGGGTCATAGGCGACAAAGCCAGTCAGACTTGCGATGAACCTGGGTACGCTGTAGGTAGAAGGCAAGAGCCTTCTTGCAGTCGACTGTATGCAACACCGCCGATGCCTGGTCGGCATGCGGTCTCAGGAAGAAGGTCGCAGGACTATCTCCTGGTTGAGATGAAAGTCCAAGGCCACCTTCGGTAGGAACCTGGGATGGGTGTGGAGGACCGCCCTGTTCCCACAGAACCTGGTCTATGGAGCTTCAGCAATGAGGGCCTGAAGTTCGTTGTCTCGGTGAGCCGAGGTCAAAGCCACCAGGAAGACCACCTTCCAGAAGAGATGCCGAAGCGAGCACGTCACCATCAGCTTGAAGGGCGCTCACGTGAGCTGCATCAGCACCATGTTGAGGTCCCACTCCACCGGCGGAGGCCGGGTGGGAGGCTTGAAAAGCAGTAGACCTCGCATAAAGCGAGAGACCAAGGGCAGTCCGAGAGGGGTTTTCCCCTCGATGGGGCGGTGGTTTGCAAAAATGGCACTCAGGTGTACCCTGACCGAACTGGATTTCAGCCCCACCTTTGAGAGGTAGAGGAAGCACTAGAGGATCCACTGGGTGGAGCAGGAGAACGGGTCAATCTGAAGCTTGGAGCACTAGATTGAGAAACATTGCCACTTAAAGGCAAACACCCGTCTCATTGAGTCCTTCCTCGACACGAGAGATCTCCTCGAAGTCCTCCGGGAGAAGCAGCGGAGCTAAGGCGACCTGTTCAGCTGCCAAGCTGCAAGGGAAAGGGAGGACAGATTTGGGTGGAACACCTGACCCTCCTCCTGCGTCAACAGGTCCTGGGCACAGCCCAGGGGGACTGGGGCCTTGGACGCAAGCCAGAGCAGAAGCAGGAACCAAGGCTGTCGAGGCCACGAGGGGGCCACAAGGATCACCAAAGCTCAGTCCTGCTGAACCTTGTGGAGGGCCCTCACTGAGAGGAGTGGGAGGGAACGCATAAAGAAAGCCGGAGGTCCAACTCAAGAGGAAAGCATCCGGGCCACCCTGCTCTAATGAGGAACAGGGCTACAGAAGCGGGGAAGCTGCGCATTCGCTGGGACTGGCAAACAGGTCCATGGATGGGGGTCCCCCACCGATGGAACAAGACACTGGCGACCTCCGGATCCAAGTGCCACTCGTGTGGGTGGAGGATCCTGCCAAGTTTGTCCGTGAAGACTTTCTCCTGGCCTGGAAGAAGACCGCTCGCGGGGTCATCCACTAGCAAGACGCAAAGGAGGATCGCCTCTCGGCAGAGGAGGCGTGATCCTGTTCCTCCTCCGTGTAAAACATGGCTACTCTGTTGTCGGTCTGCACGAGCACCAGCTTCCCCCTCAGATAGCCGTCGAAGACCTTCAGGGCCCATTGGACCACCTGAAGCTCGAGCAGGTTGATCTGCTGCTGAGACTCCTTGGGCAACCACTGCCCCTGGGTGCACAATGCGCCACAATGGGCTAACCACCTCAGCAGGGAGGCATCAGTCGTTAGAATGAGCTTGTGCTGTGGGGTCTGGAAGGGGATGCCCCAAAGGAGACTTCGGGGAGTCCCACCACCAACTCAGGGAGTTGTGGAGAATGTGGGAGACCCGGATAGGATCTCTGAGATGGCCGAAGGCCTGGCTCCATTGTGCCCTGAGGCACCACTGGGAAGTCTGCATGTAAAGGCGGGCATGAGGGACCACATGGACGGTGGAGGCCATGTGCCCGAGGAGGCGCAGCATCACCCACGCCATAACCAAAGCCCTGTTTTGCACCTGGGACGCCACGGCCCAAAGGCGGTCTGCTCTGTCCATGGGAAGGAAGGCGGTCTCCCGCACCGTGTCGAGGTGTGTGCCGATGAACTCCAGGGTCTGCACTGGCTCGAAGTGGGACTTTGGGTAGTTGACCATGAAGCTGATGCACTCGAGAAGGATCACGCGCAATGCCACCAGGCAGGCTTCTCTGATCAAGGACCCCATGACAAGCCAGTCGTCGAGGTAGGGGAAGGCGGGTATGCCCTGATAGACACTTTGTGAAAATCCGTGGTGCAGACATAAACCTGAAGGGGAGCATTCTGTACTGGTAGTGTTCCCCTTGCACCCTGAAGCGCAGGTACTGCCTGTGCTGGGGATGGACGAGAATGTGGGCGTAAGCGTCCTTGAGGTCCAAGGAGCATAGCCAATTGCCCTGCTGGAGGAACATAAGAACATAAGATATGCCATACTGGGTCAGACCAAGGTCCATCAAGCCCAGTATCCTGTTTCCAACAGTGACCAAGCTAGGTCATAAGTACCTAGCAGTCTCCCCAAAAGACATAGGTTCCTCAATGCTTGTATTGGGTCAAGCAGTGATATCCTGGGTCCCTTTTAATAATGGTTTATGGACCTTTCCTCCAGGAACTTGTCCAAACCTTTTTTAAACCCGCTACACTAACAGCTTTTACTACATCCGCCATTAACAAATTTCAGAGTTTGATTACACGTTGTGTGAAAAAATATTTTCTCTTATGTCCCCTAGTCTTTTTATATTCTGATGATGTAAACAATCGATCTACGTTTACCAGTTCTACTCCATTCATTAATTTATAGATCTCTATCATATCTCCCCTCAGCCATCTCTTTTCCAGTTTGAAGAGCCCTAACCTTTGTAGCCTCTCTTCATAGGAGTATCCTTCCATCCCCTTTACCATTTTGGTGGCTCTGTACCTTTTCTAGATATGGTGGCTCTGTTCCTTTTAAAGATATGGTGACCAGAATTGCACACAATATTCAAGGTGCGGTCGCACCATGGAACGATACAGAAGCATTATAATATCCTTTGTTTTATTTTCCATTCCTTTCCTTATGATACCTAGCATTTTATTGGCTCTCTTGGCCGCCGCTGCACACTGGGCGGAGAGTTTTAACATGTTATCCACAATGACGACCAAATCTTTTTCCTGGGTGGTGGTTCCCCCAATGTGGAACCTTGCATCAGGAAGTGCAGCAGGATGCCACGCGATAGCATTTTGAACTTCTCCCGCACCAGGAACTTGTTGAGATTTCTGAGTTCAAGGATGGGGCGCAGGCCCCCTTGTCTTTTTTGGGATGAGAAAGTAGTGGGAGTATAAACCTGACCTCAAAGGTGCTGCGGTACCTTCTTGATTGCCCATTGGGCGAGGAGGTTGAACAGTTTCTGCTGTAAGAAGGTCTGGTGCGTAAGGAGCTGAGCAGGCTCCGATGGGGAGAAGGGAGGAGGGCGCCTGTCCAGGCAGAGATGGTATCCGTCCCAGATTACTCGGAGGACCCAACTGTCCGGCGTGATCGATGCCCACTATGGGGCGAACAGGGACAGGCGTCCCCCCCACCGGTGGAAGAGCTGCTGGTGGGCGAGAGGCTATGCCGATGGTGTCAAAACCCCTGCGAAGGCTGGGGCGGCACCGGTGGTTGGGCCTTAGGTCCTTTAGGGTTAGGGTGGCCCTGTGCACCTCCCTTGCCCTGTGTGCTGTGAGCCAGGGCAGAGGTGGGCGGGAAAGACAGGTAACACCAGTAAGAGAGCCCCTTCCTTTGAAAGAATGGCTTCTTGGGCTGCTGCTTCTTCCTAGGGAGGGAGGAGGTTTTGTGCGAGAGAAGAGTTTGCGTCACGGACTCCATTTCTATCTCAGCAGCCTTATCCTCCATAGGTTTACCGAACAGTTGTTCGCCAAGGCAAGGGACGTCCAGGAGCTTCTCTTGGATCCACTGCTCCAGGTCCGAAGACTGGAGCCATGCTTGGCACCGGGCCCTGATGCCGGCCGCTGCCACCCAAGGCGAAGGACTCAAACCTGTCAAATGCGGCACAGAAGAGGTACTTCAAACACTCCGCGACGGATTTGAGGAGGGTTTGGAACCTTAGGATAGGTTCACCGCCGAGTTCCTTGGCAAGGTCCCGCAGGAACATGCCCATATAGAGTTGGAATGCCTGAATACGGCAAGTGAGCATGGAACCCTGATAGGCCTTACATCCCAGGGTGTCGAGGGCTCTCGACTCTCTACCTGGGGGGACCAAAGAGTGAGACTTCGGGTTTTTCTGCTTCCGCATAGTGTAGGAGTTGGGTCTTCCGGAATCCTATAGATGAGGTCGAGGAGCTTGCTCACAATGGGGACCGAAGCAGGTGTCTCCCACATGTGGAGAAGCAACCTTAACAATAAGGGGGGAACCGGGACAGTAAGAGACTCCCGAGGCAGGGACTCGTACTGTAGAATATCGAGCTCCTCAACTCGCGATTCCTCTTCAGTCTGTGTAGCCAGGCTGAGGGCCTGTGCCATGTCCCGCACGAACACGAGAAACGATGTGTCATCAAGCAGCGAACGCCTCTGATAGGCGGGCGGGGATGGGTCGAAGGGAGGTCCCTGTGGGCATGGGTCTCCGAGGAAGTATCCCCATCCGACTTGCAGCCCGAGAGGTCTGAGGAGGAGTCCGACTCACACAGGTCGCCCTGTCCAGAGGCCGAGGTCCGCTTGGAACCAGAGGCCTTGGAGGATTGCGCTCCCGAGGACCAGGAAGGCAAATGAGACTGACGCCGAGGACCCTCACAAGGCCCGTAGCTCTCGGGTGTTTCCAGGGCGGATTTCTGCATCCCTCTCAAGAGAACCTTGGTCTCAAGGCACGGGCCAGCCGTGGTGAGCACAAGCGCCTGCTGGGCAGCTAAGAAGGCAAAAACGCTGTGCTCTAGTGCCAGCATTCAGGACTCCCACACGGGCGTGGGATTCTGTGATGCCGACACCAGGGTTACCAGGTCTGGTGTGGAGGAGGAGAGATGGTCCTCACTGGGACAACCCTCAGGAGACCAGGTGCCATCGCCGGCGGCCTCTTTATCTGTACGAGGTACCTTTCGAGGCCACTCCTTGTCCGACTCTCGGGACCGCCGCAGGGAAATGAACGACCGAGCGCAGGAGCACCCACGCTTATCCGGAGCCCCCGACAGCGACTTTGAGGCCTTCTTCTTCTTACGCAGCTGCACTTCAGGGGACCTCTGGTCAGAGTGCTGCCGAGAATGCAGAACCAAAGTGGGGGATCCCACCAGCAGAGGGGAGACCGAGGGTGCCGCTGAGGATTCCGGGGCCACTTTCCGGAAAATGTCATTTGACTTCTGCTTAGGCTGATCAGGCCTTGGAGGACATTTTCTTGCAAAGAGAGCAGAGCTCCGGGTCACCCAAAAGTCATGGGTGTCTGTGAGCAACATGTTCTTGGAGTATCTGTTGCATTTTTTAAAACCAGTGGCCATAGGGGCAAAAAGGACCCCCGCTAGGTTGAACGGCCAATGGTTGGAGGAAAAAAGGGCGCGAAGCCAACAACAGGGAAAAAAACTTTTAAGAAGGATATCCCCTCGCTTGAGGAAAAAGGGAGAGCAAAGGGGGATGGAAGAGGACCGGTGCAACCGGAAAAAAAACATGGCCCAGGGCTGAAAACGAAACACTTTTTCCCAAGGGATGAGGACGTGCGTCCGAAGGGCTCCGTGGAAAAAGGGAGACTGATCAAGATGGCACCTTTGGTTGGGAAGAGGACCACACATGTGTGGCAGCAATTCCAAAGGCTTTCCTTGAAAGCTGGGGAACCTTTCCCTGTAGGCTCTGTCGGTGCCGTCACCCATAAGTGAGGACTGACTTCCTGCTTGTTCCTGGAGGAAATCTAAAACCAGGTGCAGGTTGAGTCTGCGGAGCTGGCTAGTTTTTAGGAATCTGTGGCTTCTTTTGCTGCTTAGGAGGCTGTTGCCTCTTGAGTAGCCTGGGATTGGTACTGCAAAGCAGGGGTGTAAAAAGTGTAAAACCTCTTATTGAAGAAAGTCTTTTTTGCAGTTTTTCTTTTTAGCCGGTTTGGCAGTGGTTCTAGAAAGCCTGTTTAGAGTAGTATTCTCAGACTCCAACTGAGATGCCTTGTCTTACCAATCTTTGCCAAAAAGGTTTTCACCTGTACAAGGGATATTGCCCAGTTTATCTTGAACCCACTGTTCAAGATCTGATGCTTGAAGCCAAGCAATTGTGCATGCTCCAATGCAGATTGAGGTGGCCCTACTGATACACTCAAAGCAGTCAAAAGTTGCCCTATTGACAAACTCTGACACATTCTGGGCATGTTTGACCAATGTCAGATAATCAGCTCTCTTATCAGGAAGAAGAGGAGCTATAGATTCAAGATCTCTAATAACCTCCCTGAGGAACATACCTATATACAGTATATATGAACTTATCCTGGTTGAAAGCAAAGAGGCCTGAAAACAAATGACACCCAAAAGCATCGAGAGTCCTCGCTTCTCTACAAGGAGGGTTCGAAGAATGAGTCTTAGAACTTTTAATTTGATGCACTGCCAATTGCACCACCATTGAGTGATGAGGCAACTGAGTCTTTAGGAATCCAGGAGACTCCAGTACTCGATACATGGTATTGAGTCGTCAAGTATAGGGAGAGATGGTAAGGGGCGTCTCCCACATTCGGAGCATGAGGTCCTGGAGGATACGGTCAACCAGAAGGGTGGCAGCATCTTTAGGAGCCGTAGGGTATTGGAGAATTTCTAATTCCTCAGCCCCAAGTTCTTTTTCAGAAGTTACTGTAATGGACAGGCCCCTGGCCAGGTCCCGAATAAACTCTTGAAAAGACATGACCTGGGAAGGGTACAGGTGGCATTCGGGAGAGGGAGAAGGATCCTCCAGAATATTTTGCATCCGTCACATATCAATCGATTCCTCGTCGGAAGAATCGTAATCTGACAATTCAAAGTATTGATGAGAGCAATGTCCGTGCTCCGCTAAGGCCCAGTACTGATCGAAATCGGTATGGGATTGAGGAGGTTGTCTGGAAGAGCCACCTGTACCAGGGATGGGCTCAAGGGCAGGCAGTGGTGGTAGCAGTTCGATGGGTACAAACCCCGATGCAGAATGCATTGGTACCATGGATGGTGCCAGTGTCGGCAGTACCATTGGTAAGGGTTTGATCAGAACCGATGCCGCTAGAAGGGCCACCAAGCTGTGCTCGATGGCGAGGATACGTTGATCCATGGAGCCTGCCGATGCTTGGGTATTGGTTCCAGACATGCGGGCTACTGTCCCAGAGCATGGCACCAGGAGCTCTCAGGAGGTGGAGGTCTCAGGAGCATCCTGGGACCCCTCGAAGACTTTAGAGGAAGGGTCCTCCCAATTTAGCTGGCCGATCCACCTCTAGGGCAATGTATAAGGCATCTCCTATATGTAAATAGTTACCCCAGTGTTACCCAAGTTTTAGCACCTGTTCATTGTAAATACAGAGCAGCTTTGTTGCACTGTATAAGTTTCTGTTACATGTAAACCGCACTGATGTTGAATAGCGCGGTATAAAAGAGACTTTAAATAAAATAAATAAAATCTCAATTCTTAGAAAGAGATCTACCCTTGAGGGATCGGTGTGTCTTCAAAGACTTATGTTTTGATACCTGAGATCCATGAGAGGAAGACAATGCCCTCAATGACATCGATGCTAAAGACACTGCATCTGAGGCAAAGAGTGTGCCTAACTTTGCAGC
The DNA here is from genome assembly GCA_033557465.1 of Ichthyophis bannanicus. Classification (NCBI taxonomy): domain Eukaryota; kingdom Metazoa; phylum Chordata; class Amphibia; order Gymnophiona; family Ichthyophiidae; genus Ichthyophis; species Ichthyophis bannanicus. The sequence goes on along the minus strand of CM066033.1, from coordinate 588,477,666 downwards.
ATGATTCTGAAGGCCTCTCTTTGTCATTTTCCTACATAAAGGACATTCAGAAGGCTGGTGGTCGGGCCCAGGGAATTTGAGACACCGGTTGGTACCACATTTCTTAAAACCACCAGCTGGTTTTTCCATTCTGCCGAAGCAAATGGTAGGCTTAAGGCCTAAAATAGTGTCGATGCGCTCAAGAAAGTTCTGATTATTTTTTAGCCCTTTCATGGCTGTTGTTGCCATATGGCAACCTTCATATTTTCCCCAAAAGTTTTCACCGGATTCTATATTTCCAAAAAAGCCGCACACTGTGTGCGAAATGTGATGTGTATCTGTGTTAGACATCTGAAAAAATCTGTTATTTAAACTATTACACCCAGCAGTAAATGAAACTGATGCCAAGACTGTTTTTAATTTTCAGCCATTCAGGACTGTAGTTGCCATATGGCAACAGTAAATATTGTTTCTTAGAAATAAATGTTTTTCAAAAAAACTTTATATTCTGCATCATTTAGCTCAAATCTTAATAAAAAAAACAAAATAATTTCAGTTACAAAACAATTATGTGGACACAAAAGGGTTAGAAAAAGGAAAAAGAAAAGAAGAAAATAGAATAGAAAAGAACCAACAGTAACTGGTTCCAGTGTCAACGGGAAGGCAGACGCAACCACAAAAAACAAAATAAATAAAATAAAGACATTTTCTGCAGTGACAGGATTTGCTTCCTGCTGGCTCCATGGAAAACATAGAACTGAGAAGGGAGAGTTGGGAAGGCAGCGACGCAGGCACAGTGGGTTGCTCCCAAAGGCTTTCCTATTGGATGCTGGGGAGCATTCCCGCACGGGCTCCGTTGGTACTGATGTCACCCATATGCGAAGACTATATTCCTGCTTGTTCCTGGAGATAAACTGGAAGACTGGGCATCCAAATAGCAGAAGAAATTTAATGTGGATAAGTGCAAAGTTATGCACCTAGGAAAGAACAACCCATACTTTGGCTACATGATGCAAGGTACCAACTTAGAAACCATCACCCAGGAAAAAGATTTAGGCGTCATTGTGGATATGTTGAAACCTTCCGCCCAGTGTGCAGGTGTCACCAAGAAAGCAAATAGAATGCTAGGAATCATAAGGAAAAGAATGCAGAATAAAACCAAGGATATTATAATGCCTCTGTATTGTTCCATGGTTCGACTGCACCTTGAATATTGTATGCAATTCTGGTCGCTGTATCTTAAAAAGGATAAAGCGGAATTAGAAAAGGTACAGAGAAGAGCCACCAAAATGTAAAGGGGATGGAAGGAAACCCCTATGTGGAAAGGCTTAAAGGTTAGGGTTCTTCAACTTGGAAAAGAGAAGGCTGAGGGGAGATATGATAGAGGTCTATAAATTAATGAATGGAGTGGAACGGGTTGAAAGGAGAAAGGCTAGAGGACACAAAATAAAGCTACAATGTGACCCTTCTCTTCTATTGCTAACTCCTGACTTCACTCCTTTCATCTTGCTGCACCTTATGCCTGGAACAAACTGCCTGTGTCTGTACGCCAAGCACCTTCTCTGACCCTTTTCAAATCCAGGCTGAAAACTCACCTCTTTGCTGCTGCTTTTGGATCTTGACTCACCTGATCTCCTTGTCTCTTTGCCTTTCCCCCTTGTTTTATCCCTCTCTACACCTTCTGTGTTGTCTGTCTTGACTAGATTGTAAGCTCTGATGAGCAGGGACTGTCTCTTACATGTCTGTGCAGTGCTGCGTACGACTTGTAGCGCTATACAAATGCTCAGTAGTAGTAGTAGTAGTAATTTAAGACTAATAAGAGAAAATATTTTTTTACTCAATGCGTAATCAAACTCTGGAATTCGTTACTGGAGAATGTTGTAAAAGCTGTTGGGGTAGCTGGGTTTAAAAAAGGTTTGGACAAGTTCCTGGAGGAAAGATCCATAAGCCATTAACTAAAGAGGACTGCTTATTCCAGGACGAGCATTGTGGAAGTTGTGGACTTTGGCTATCTGCCAGGTACTTATGACCAGGATTGGCCACTGTTGGAAACAGGATACTGGGCTTGATGGACCTTGGTCTGACCCAGTATGGCATTTCTTAAGTTCTTATTTTGGAGCAAAATGTGCTTCCTATTGTCAGGAAAGCACAGTTACTTACCTGTAACAGGTGATCTCTGGGAACAGCAGGAATTAGTCCTCACATATGGGTACGTCGGTACCGACGGAGCCCGTGCGGGAAAGCTCCCCAGCTTCTTAGAATAGAAGCTTTTGGGACCTCCCACTGCACATGCGCACTGCCTTCCCGCCTTCCTGAACAGCTCTCCTCAGTTTCGAGTTTATAGCTGAGTCAACAGAGAGAGGACAGGAAGATAGATAGATAAAAGATACAACTCCTAGGGGAGGTGGGTGGGTTGTGAGGACTAATTCCTGCTGTTCCCAGAGATCACCTGTTACAGGTAAGTAACTGTGCTATCTCCAGGACAAGCAGGAATAAGTCCTCACATATGGGGACTCCCTAGCTTAGATGCATGGGATCCCCTGTAAAGGTTCGCCATCTTCGTATGGATCTCAGGCATCCATTCTGGGAAGGTGGGCAGGAGTTGTTTAGGAATGGAACAGGTGCTTGAGGACAGCCTGGCCAAACAAGGCATCCCGGCGGGAGTCCTTGTCCAAACAGTAAGGGCTGTGAAGGTATGAACCGAGGCCCAGGTAGCGGCTCGACAGATCTGATCTATGGAAACAGAGTGCAGATGAGCCATAGAAGTTGCCATGGCCCTCACATTGTGAGCAGTGACATGGCCTTCCAGAGAGTTTTTGCTCTGGTAAGCAAAAGAAATACACTGAGCAATCCAATTGGAAAGTGTACGCTTGGAGACTGGAAGTCCCAAATGGGAAGGATCAAAGGCCACAAAAAGGTTGAGAAGACTTTCGATGTGGCTGAGTCCTATTAAGGTAAAAAGCGAGAGCTCTTTTACAATCCAGAGTATGAAGGTTCCTCTCTGCATTGGATGCATGAGGAGCTGGAAAAAAGACAGGTAGATATACCTCTTGATTAAGATGAAAAGGCGAGACCACTTTAGGCATAAAGTGGGGATTCGTCCTAAGGACCACCTTCTCATGATGAATCTTGTGTAAGGTGGATTAGCCACTAAAGCCTGCAGCTCACTGATGCGGCGAGCGAAGTGACTGCAATGAGGAAGATGACCTTCCAGGAAAGAAATTTCAAGGAGGTGGAAAACATTGGCTCAAAAGGTGGCTTCATTAAGTTGACCGAGCACTAGATTCAAATCCCATGCGACCGGGGGTGGTCTGATGGGAGGTTTAGTGAGAGTCAGGCCTCTCATGAATCTTGCAACAAGAGGATGAGAGGAGATAGGTTGTCCATTTATATGTTTCAAGGATGCTGCAATAGCACTTAAATGGACTCTTACCGAATTCGTCTTGAGGCCTGCATTGGAGAGATGCAGGAGATAATCAAGAAGAGAATTCAAGGAAGTGCCAGAGGGTCAAGACCCTGCTGAGCACACCAAATGGAAAATGGTTTCCATTTGTTAGCATAGGAACGCCTGGTAGAGGGTTTCCTAGATGCTGAAAGGTTATCTTTCACTGGTTGGGATTGATGATTGTATTGAAGGTTTAAGCCTTCAGTAACCAAGCTCTGAGGTGAAGGGATTTGGGGTTTGGGTGCCACAAAGTCCCCTCCTCCTGAGACAGGAGGTCTGGCGCAGCTCCCAGATCCAAGTAGGATCCCTGGGAGAGCTGTAGAAGTAGAGGGAACCACACTTGGCGTGGCCAGTGGAGCTATGAGGATCATAGTTCCATGATCCCTCTGGAGTTTTGAACAGAGTCTTGGGAATCAAAGGAATGGGTGGAAAGGCATATAGGAATGCCTGATTCCAATTCAGGAGAAAGGCGTCCGTAGCCTGAGCTCCCTGACACGGAGTTCTGGACAGAACCGGGGAAGTTTGGCATTCCACGGACTTGCAAAAGAGTCTATGTCCGGGGTCCCCCATTCCTGAAAGATTCGGTTTATTTGGTCCAATGTAGGGACCATTCGTGTGGCAGCAGAACTCGACTGAGCCTGTCTGCCCGAGAGTTTTGAACTCCTGGGAGATACACTGCTAGCAGGTGAATCTGATGCTCTCTGGCGAAGGCCCATAGTCTTAGAGCTCGTTGCAAAGCGACAGAGAGCCCGTCCCTCCTTGTTTGTTTTATGTAAAACATGGCCACCTGATTGTCCGTCTGAACTAGGACAGTGAGGTTGGCTAGGAGGGAGTGGAAGACCTTGAGGGCAAGGTAAATTGCTCGCAGTTCCAGCAGTTTGATATGAAGCGTGGTCTCCTGTAGAGACACAGTGCCCTGAGTGGAGAGAGTTTGCAGATGGGCTCCCCACCCTGTTTGGGAGGCATCTGTTGTGAGGGTTGCTTGGGGTAGCAATGGTTGAAATGGAGCCCCCAACAACAGATTCTTGGTGGAAGTCCACCAGTGGAGGGACCAAAACAGACGATCGGAGGTTTGTATTTGGTCTGAGAGCGCTCCTGACGCCTGAGTCCACTGAGTGGCCAGGGTCCATTGAGCTGCTCTCATATGAAGACGAGCATAGGCACCACATGCACTGTGGAGGCCATATGACCCAGTAGGCGTAGCATTTCCCTGGCTGTCAAGTGAGTGCTGGACTGAGCTTGGGAGGCCAAACTCAGGAGGCGCTGGCCTCGAACATGTGGAAGGTAGGCCCTTGCAGTGATGGTGTCCAACTGGGCCCCTATGAATTCTAGAGATTGAGTAGGGATGAGTTGGGACTTGGGAAGGTTTACTACCAGTCCCAGATACTGCAAAAGGCTCCTTGTGTGGTCCAGGGAAATCTGGGCCTGTGACTGAGTTGGAGCTCGGATGAGCCAGTCGTCCAGATATGGGAAGACAAGATTCCCATGCCTCTTAGAAATGCGGCTACGACTGCCATGCATTTTGTGAATACTCTTGGAGCAGAGGCTAGACCGAAGGGGAGTACTCTGTATTGGAAATGTTTTCCCTGAAACAGAAAGCGAAGATACTTTCTGTGGGATGGATGGATGAGTATATGTGTATACGCATCCTGTAGGTCTAGAGAACAAAGCCAGTCCTGACCCTGGAGGTAAGGAAGGAGAATGCCGAGAGACAGCATTTTGAATTTCTCCTTGAAGAGAAATTTGTTCAATTCTCTCAGATCTAGGATTGGTCTGAATCCCCCTGTCTTCTTTGGAATGAGAAAATAAGGGGAGTAGAAACCGGACCCTTGTTGAGGAAGAGGACCATCTTCGCTGGCCCCTTGGGCAAGTAGAGAGGAAAACACTTGACCCAACTGGGTTAGGAGAGATGGGGGAGAATTGAATGGTCTCACCATATGATGGGAGGAAGGCTGGAGAAATGAAGTTTGTAACCCTCTCGAATGATAGAGAGGGTCCATTGTTCTGTTGTGATTTGTTCCCATCTGGGAGCAAAGTGAACCAACCTTCCGGGTATGGTGAGAGGTTCTGGTTGTGTTAGAACCAGAAGTGGCAAGTTCCCTAGGAGCAAGTCAAAAACCCCTGAGGGGTTGGAGCCTGCTGAGCTACAGTAGCTGCTGCAGGCTTAGCTCGTGCTTGTTTGGATTGCTGACGCTTAGCAGTATCGCGAGTTGAGAAGACTGCTGGCCAGTATTTGAAGCAAACTCTGGCCTTCTTATAGTAAGGCCTTTAAAAGACTTTTTCTTAGTAGGAATTGAAGTGGACTTTGAAAGTCTTTCCAAGGTGGCATTTTCAGCATCCATCTGGGTGGCTTTGATTTGCCACTCTTCCCCAAATAAGTTCTCACCTGTACAGGGCAGATTCCGTAAGCCATCTAGAACCCAAGGTTCCAGATCAGAGGCCTGGAGCCAAGCAAGACGTCGGGCTGCAATAGCAATGCCCGAAGCCCTACTGGCTCCCTCAAAGGAATCATATGCTGCCCTATTAGAGAACTTAGAAACCAGTAAGGGGTTGTTAACAAGGGAAAGGAATCCCTGCTTTTTATCCTCAGGGATAAAGGGGGCAAAATGCCGCACCTTTTTGGCAAGTTCCTCCAGGAACATGCCCATATAGAGACTGTAGGAATTAATCCTGGCTATAAGCATACTAGCCTGGAAAATTTTCCTACCAAAAGAGTCCAAAGTCTTACATTCCCGTCCTGGAGGGGTGGAAGAGTGCCTTTTGGTACTCCTAATCTTCTTCATTGCAGACTTCACCACAATAGAGTGGTGGGGCAATTGAGTCTTTTGGAAACCAGGAGAAGGAGGGACCCTATACATGGTGTCCAACCTACGGGAATAAGGAGACAAAGTCAAAGGATTTTCCCAGAAATCCATCAGTTGTTCTTGAAGGATTTCATGGATAGGCAGGGTAACTGCATCCTTAGGGGCCTTTTAGTATCCCATAATATCCAGTTTTTTGGATCTGGGTTCCTTTTCAGAGGATGTGGTAATAGAAAGGGCTGTAGCCATATCTAAAACAAAGTCCTGGAAGGACAAATCCTCTGGAGGGGACATTCTCCTTTTAGGAGAAGAGGGCTCCTCAGGTAAGTTGAGTGAAAACTCAGCAGAATCATCAGAGGAGTGAAAATCCTCAGAGGACTCGGTGCTTTTCCCTAACGCACGATACGCGTACGATCGGTATCGATATCGGCGTATCGGGTATGAACCGGTATGGAGCGAAAGCCCATACGGTACCGACTTGCGTTTAGAGGTGGACGGCCTCGATACCGGCATGGCGGACGATACCGGTATCGGGCCCGGAACCGCTGAAAGCGGAACCGATGGCGTTGCAGCTTTAATGAAAGCCATGACGGCCTGCTGCATGGACTGTACAGTATCGCCCATGGACGCCATAGCTGCCTGGATGTCGTACCGAGTGACCCGGTACCCCAGAGCAGGCTAACAGGTGATCTGTCGAGGCCGTAGCATCGATATCAACCTGAGACCCCTGAATTGGCGTTTTTGGAAGTTGGACTTCCCGCCGGGGTTGTTTGGCTGGGGCAGGGTCCTCAAGTCTAAGCTAAGAGCCTCTCGATGCTTTGAAGGAGATTTGCTCTTTGAGGACTTGCCCACAGAAGGTTTGGTTACCTGAGATCCATCCGGAGAAGAAGACCTGGATGACTGTGATGCTGTATTCTCTGAAGCAAACAGCACATGGAATTTGTTGGCCGGTTCTGCAGCCCACGTTTAGACATGTGGGAGCAAGATGGGCAGTCCGGTAAGGAATGGTCAGTCCCCAAACATTTCATACACCATTACATTTGGTACAATTCTTAAATCCAGGGGCTCGCATCTCCAAGAGGAGAAATTGAGTAGGCCGAGAGGCCTCTCTGAAGTGACCAAACAGCTAAAAAATAAGAAAAAAGATATAATTTTTTAAAGAAAGAAAGAAAATACCGGAGAAACCGGAAACGGTATAAGGAAGTCAGGTACGCGGTCTAAAGAAACAAATAAAATAACAATTACTTCAGAGGAGACAGGAACACGACAAGCTGGCTCCGCGGAAAAAGAGAAACTGAGGAGAGCTGTTCAGGAATGCGGGAAGGCAGAGCGCATGTGCAGTGGGAGGTCCCAAAAGCTTCTATTCTAAGAAGCTGGGGAGCTTTCCCGCACGGGCTCCGTCGGTACCGACGTACCCATATGTGAGGACTTATTCCTGCTTGTTCCTGGAGATACTAGGTCTGGATTGAAGGTCATGGGTCCTCTTGCAGGACAATGACCCAAAACATATATTCAATATTATAAAAGAATAGTTAAAAAAGGAAAAAATTGACTGTTTTAAACTGGCCAGCAATGTCCTGATCTCAATCCAATCCAGAACCTTTGGAAAAAGCCGAAATTTATTTATTTATTTAACAGGTTTTGTTTTTATACCGCCTTTATGCCAAGGCGGTTTACATAGAACAATAACAAACTCATATGAGTTGAAATTACATAGAACCCATGAGGATACAAACTTGAATTTAACAACTTGGGGGTTTTCAGATTTCAGCAGTGTGTGAATGAGGCATGGTATATGTAGATATGTGATACCACGTGGGCTGAAGTTTTCAATGAATAGATATGTTTTTAAGAGTTTCTTCTTATCTTTTATATGTGCAGATCTGATGGATTCTGGTAGTGTGTTCCAGATTGTTGGGGCAAAAAGGATGAAGGCTCTGCTTGTTTGATGAGAGTTTCTGGTCTTGAAGCGGGGGGGGGGGGGGATGTATAGCTAGCAGGTTCTTATTCACTGATCTTCTGGGTCTTGTTGAGGGTATTCTTATGATTAGATCTTCGAGGCATGGGGCTCAAGGGTTGTGAAGGATTTTGCAGATAGTGATTGCGACTTTGTATTTTGAACTTTGTGTGACTGATAATCTGCCATTAATAAAAGGAGTCCTGGAAACATTAATGAGCTGGAACAAATTGCAGTTGAAGAGTGGGAGAAACTACCAGCAGATAGTTGTACGAAACTTATAAATGGCTACAAGAAACGTCTGGAGGCTGTCATCACTGCCAAGGGTTGTGCAACCAAATATTAGTGAAGGGTGCCATTAATCCTGTCCAGGTCATATTTTTGTTTTGTTTTTTCCTCAGAAATTAATATGTCTAAGTTGCACAGACAGCTTTTTTTTGTTGTATGCCTTTGAATATAATATTAAAATATTATGATGATATACAGTAGGAATATTTCCATTTATTTCTCAAGATATTGTACACAACATACCTAAAATGCAAGGGTGCCAATAATGTTGACCACAACTGTAAAATATTCTAGACTAGTAATTGCTCAGCTTCTTAAAGACAAGTTAAGAATTTATTGTAAGTTTAAATAATTAAATCTTAGGATTCTGAATTTTCCAAAGATTTCACAGGTACACTAAAAAATTTTTTTTTTAAACTGCCTCTAATGTTTCGATTGATTTTTATGTTTTTTGGTGCGCTGAATCCAAATCTGGTAACCAATTTGCTCCATCACGTACAGATTTTTTGCTACATTGGGTTAGCAGTTTGAGGTGAACGTTTCAGATTGAGTGCGATCGAGATAAAAGTTTCTTGGATGAATTCTTTATACTAATTGTTTAGTAGTTATTCAAATAAGAATAAAGAAAATTGTAACAAGGCAGCACATAAGAATAGAGTAATGTCAACAAAACACATTGTGATGGTAGCAAAATTGTCTGCACTTAAAACAGCCACATACATGTGCACAAACATTGAGCATATAAGAGCGAGGTTAGACACAAAGCAAAGCAAAGAAATGTGCAAAAAATGTTGTACAGGTATGTATGTAAGAATAGAAAACGCAAACCGCACCATTGCAATACATGAAGACAAACACCCGATGGTGTGAAAATAAAATTCTAATAAATGAGATCCGATACTGTGGTAATAACTAGCAAATTTTTATTTCAAAGTTTAGTAAAAACACGATATTTGTCAACACAGTTTAGATTTTAAAGTCATTCTTGGGTCAATCAATCTCCTGGTGGGCCCGTTTCTTCTTCCCCCGAATGCTTCTCTTGGTGCGCTGTTTGGCGTATTTTTCATCTGGGGTTTCCCGCAGCAGCAACCAGCAGAAATCAGCCATCATAGTGGTGTTCCATCTTCCTTGGTACCTTCTCTCTGCGTCCTTGATGTCCTGGTGAAACCTTTCACCTTGTTCTTCACTGTACGCCCCCAAGCTTTCGGGAAAGTAGTTCACATGGGAGTGCAAGAAATGGACTTTCAGGCTCATGTTACAGCCTTGTTCTTTGAAGGCATTGAGCATCCTGGCAACAATATCCTTATAGTTCTCATCCCGCCTGTTCCCCAAGAATTTGAGAACAACATCCTTGAAGGAATCCCAGGCTTCTTTTTCCTTCTCAGACATTGTTTCAGCGAATGCTCCATCTGAAATGAGTTTCCTTATATCAGGGCCAACAAACACTCCTTCCTTTAGCTTGGCTTCAGAAAGTCGGGGGAACTTTGAGCAAAGGTACCGAAAGCACTCACCATCTTTTGGAAGGGACTTGATGAATTGCTTAATGAGACCCAACTTAATGTGGAGAGGTGGTAATAGAATTTTATCACGAGGTACCAAGCTCTCATGAAGAACATTTTTCTCACCGGGTCTCAAATACTCCCGAATTGGCCAGTCTTTTTTCCCCCAGTGTAGGTTGCGGGCCCGGCTATCCCACAAGCAAAGGAAGCAGGGATATTTGGTGAAACCGGATTGCTGCCCTAATAGCATGGATAGAATTTTTAAGTCTCCACAAATCATCCACTTATGCTCATCATAACGAATCTTCTGAAGAATCAGGGCCAAATTCTCGTATTTTTCTTGGAGAATAACAGAGTGAGCAATAGGAACTGAAGCGAATGTGTTGCCATTATGAAGAACACCTTTTATGCTGTCTTTTGACGAATCAATGAACAGCCGCCATTCAGCAGGATCATACTTGAGTTTAAACTTTTCCATCACTCCGTATATATCGTTGCAAAATACCAAATCTTCCTCTTTGCTGAAATACTTCAAAAATTGTGTCTCGCGGTTGCGGTACCAATAAAAAGTTGTTCCTGGTGACAATAGATTTTTCTGTTTAAGCCGAGAACCTAGCAGTTGGGCAGCATCTTTTGGGAGTCCTAAATCCCGGACTAAATCATTCAATTCAGCTTGAGAGAAAAGTTCAGGTTTCGGATCTGGTTCAGTTTCAAACTCGGAAGTACTGGACTCATCGGGAAAAGCCATCTGATGAGTCTCATCATGATCAGAACCGTCCACACAAATATGATCCAAAGATTTTGGTGGTTCAGGCACAGGTACTTCGTTTGCTATGAGGCATAGGCCTAATTGCTGAGGGAAGGTTGTGGTAACTTATTACGTTCTTATTTTTTAAGTTGTATCCCTTCACAATGCAAGAGCAAAAATAGCAGTCACTGCTGTGGTCTCTTTGTTCACGCCACATCATAGGTATTCCGAAACGAAATGCTTGTTTTTTACCTTTCATCCATAAGCGTAGATCTTCCTCACATGTCTTGCACACTTTGTGAGGAGCCCACGGTTTGTCTTGATCGCCTAACTTCAAACCGAAATAGGCGAAATATACTTTTTTAATAAATGCAGAAATGTTCCTCTGCCGCTTTTTCACGGTATATTCCCCACAAATAAAACAAAAACTGTCCGGAGAGCTGACGCAACCTCTGGCTCTGTGAGCCATCACAAATACACAGCACTGCAAACTACAACTGTAGTGAACCACTTCGGAATAAAGCTGGATTACGACTGAGCAAACAAAAGGTAATAATGAACTTGCAAGAAACTGAAATTTGACAGGAACGTTCATGTCGCAACCACCGTGTTTGAGCAAGCGAACGAGGCGAGGCGAACAGGAAATAACATGCGCCAGCGCGAGTACTGGATTTAGCCCCCCGCCTCCCAATTGTCCTGTTAATGTATAAAATGAATACAAAACACTCTAAATATCATGAGGGAGTGTTTCTAGTTAGTTAACCATTACAACCTCTATTTTGGGCCAAGAAAATAAACTGCAGTCGGCTAAAAAGAAATTATGTGAACATTCCTTATATGGGTAAGAAATCTAATTTTGCAAGAAAACGTGACGTGATGGAACATTTTGGCTATTTTTCCTGGATTCAGCACCCCAAAATCTATAGGAATCAGTTGCAAAACTGGAGGCAGTTTTTTGGTAGTGTACCTGTGTTTTTAATGTGTTACTCGCTGACTCATTTAGGAACTATCTGCCTGAAGTTTATTAGTACCAGAGAATGCCTTGCTCCTATTTAATAAAGTGTACTTTTTGCCTGTGGAAAACAGTTATGTGGGAAGGTAGATTCAGCAGGTTTAATAGTTTTAACTAAATTCATGGAGACATCTTTGGCAAAAGTAAAGGAAATATCTACTTTGTTAGTGAATTTCATCTTTGAAATGGATCTATCCAGAATTTTGTCTTTATTTTAAGAAAATGGATGTACCACTTCTCAGTCAAACTGTTAGGATTTGTTGTGATATATGCCATTCCACCGAAGAGAGAAGGTATTCTTTTCGGACTATGAAGCAGGAGACTTTGTCATTGGGAATGACATTTCGATTATGCTATCCCTGCAAGTATTTGGTTACCTTTTCAAATACTACATATGTTTTCTTCTCTCCCAAACAGCTTCATGCCTTTTTGGACTTAAAAGGAGATATCTGTTAATGTGCCCTTTTATTAAGGCTAGGAAGTGAGAATGGTGCATTAAATAGGGCCTGCCCATCCATTAGGTAAACTAGGAAGTCACCTAGGGTGGTAGGCCCTGGTGGGCAGAATCAGCTCCCTCCTCCCAGTGAAACGGCACTTCATTGCTCCCTCTCCTGGCATACATCTTCTCAGGTGGGGGGAGGGGGTGGCACGGTGGATGCCTCCACTGCATTGGGCTTTAAAGTGCCACTCTGGCCCCACTCTGATATAATTTCCTGCCGCTCCTGCCCCCTCCAACAGGAAGTTGTGTTGGAGGGGGAGGCAGGAGCAGCAGGCCGTGAGCACACCAGCACGGGCACCTTAAAGCCTGATGCAGCAGAGGCATTGCTGGGCTGCTCCCTCCTCCAGGTGAGAAGATGGATGCCAGGAGTGGGGGCGGCATAGTGGCACTGCAGTCTTCGAGGGGCGACATGGAGGATCTGCCTAGGGTGGCAGAAACCCTCGGGCCGACCCTGGAATTACGTATTATCAGGAATATTTGTCTTAAGTCATATGTTACTGTTTTTTTCTTTTTCTTAAATAGACCCCACTTTACGTTTTAAGCTGCTTATTGTCACAACCCCATCCCTTTAGCCACGTGCTTAAAGGTCAGGGTGGACATTATGGTTGTATTGAAGGTAGAAACTTTTGTTAGTCCAGAAGCATTCTGGTACTAGCAGTTCCTTTCTTCATAATGAATAGTTGTCTAAGCCATGTGAATGGTAAAGTATAGGGTTTTATTCCCTTAATGCACAAAAGGTTCAAACGAAGACAACAGGATTTTCACCTTGTTCAGGATTTTCACATAAGGTATTTACATAGGTCAAAAACTTGGATATGCTTCACAGTCTTTGTTAGTTATGCAGGGTTCAAACAAAACAGGTTATACAAACAAAAGCAAAGCTTCTTCTTCCAGCTTGTCAAACAAAACTGTGTTTCAAAAGTATATCCTGCATGCTATATTTCTCTCAAGGATTCTAAACTCCCAGTACAACAAAACGTACAGTCCATAGGGCATTCAGTTAGCAAAGGGTCAGGTTCAGCAGGATCTATCTGCATAGCCTCTTGTTCTGCTGAGATATCTGTGGCCCCTGAGCTTTCCCCATATATTCCTGGTTTTACTTCAGAACTTCTTTCTAAGGCTCTCCAGCCTGGCTGTACCCGGTCTGGCAGACATGCAACAGGATTTTTGGTAAGCACTCTTTCTATAGGTTCCCAAACCTTTCTCCAGCTGCCTTGGCTGCTCTTACGGCTCCCTGGTTTCCAGGCCTTTCTGTGACCCGGCCTCAGTTCCTGGTTCAGATCTGTGTTTCTTAGACTCCTGGGCTGAGTCTGGTTCACCCACCTCTGAACTCCTTGGGGCTCACATACAGGGGAAGAAGCATGAAGGTACCTCTGAACTCTTGAGTCTGTGTCTCTGGTATTCCCCCTACCAGGCACTCTCCCGGTTCTCCTTCTGTCCCTCCTGAAGACTTCCTTCTGGAGCTTCCCAGTCTGAAACTGGCTCTCCTGGAACTTGTTCCTTTCCTGTAAGGGCTGCAAGTCCAACTGCCTTTTCTCATCTCTTTGGAGCAGTCTCCTTTCTCTTTCTTCTCCATCAGCAGCTGCTGCGGCTCGTGCTGCTCCTCTCCACTCTGGCTTGTCTATGCTTTGCTTATAAAGCTGTTTCTTAGGTAAGGATTCTGTCCCTCTGACCAGGTGTATCTGATTATGCTTTGAATTAGTTCTTGCATCATCCCAACCTGGGTGTGTCAGCCTACCTTTTGAATCTCCGTGCATGCTCCCTCTAGCTGCACTTCTCAATAACTGCACTCTATGTATATCATTTCCTTTAAAGAGATCAATGTTTTCTTCTACCTCCATGGGTTTACCTGCGTCTGCGTCATCACATATCCCCCCCCCCCTTAAGATATTACGGGCTGGCATTTTCTCGTCTGCACAGCTCGTTATCCTAGACATGGGGTCTGCCTTGTGGTGCAATTTTCCCGCTCTGTGCTCTATCTTATAATTCCTCCTCCCTCGGCCCTATTTCTGCTGAGGTGACCAAGGCCGTTCGCTCATGCCAGGGTCTGAGTACGTTAATGTGATACATTTGCTGGCGACCGCTCTTGTTCTCTATCATATATGACACTGGATCAAGCTGCTTAACCACTTTATATGGTCCTCTCCACTGGCATTCAAATTTGGGGGTAGCCCCTGTCACCATCACTATCACTTTCTCTCCTACTGATAGTTGTTGCGGCTTTGTGTCCCTATCATAATACTTTTTCTGTCACCCTTGACTGGCCCTTATTTCTCCTCTGCGAATTGGGAGGTCCTGTGCAGTCGTTTCCCCAAGTTTCACAGAAACTGGGGTACTCCTATTTCCTTTTCACCCGGTTCCACCCATTGTTCGCAAGTATGTCCAAAATCCCTCGTGGGGCACGTCCATACATCAACTCGTAGGAAGAAGTCCCCAAAGAAGCTTGCGTCCGCTCCCGGCAAGCATATAATATAAACGGGAGCATGGTATCCCATTCAGCCATCTCTCCGTCTAAAGCACGTCTCAACATCTGCTTTAGGGTTTGGTTTAGTCTTTCTACTAACCCATTACATTGGGGGTGATAGGCGGATGTCTTGACGTGTCATACGCCAAAGGCGTCACACACTTGGGCCAAATACTTCGACATAAAGTTACTGCCCCGATCGGTTAGCACCTCCTGTGGAAAACCTATTTCACAGAATAACTTTATTATCTCCGAGGCTAAAGTCTTGGCGGATATGTTCCTTAGGGGAATAGCCCACGGAAATCTTGTGGCTTGGTCAACCATAACTAGCATGTATTGAAAACCTGGAGGCGTCTTCAACAAGGGTCCCACTATATCCATGGCTATTCTACGGATTGGTTCCGATATAACAGGCATCGGGAGCAAAGGCGCCTCGGGTGGCCGGACAGAGGTCACTCAATGGCAGGAAGAACAGGACTCACAAAATCGCGAGGTCTCCCTAAAGACGCCTGGCCAGTAAAACTGGGCCAGTATTTGGTCTAGCGTTCCCTGTACCCCTTTATGGCTCCCTACTGGGTGGTCATGAGCCAGCCTCAAAACTAGGGACTTGAAAGCGACGGGCACCACCAATTGTTTACGGATTGTTACGGTTTGGGGATCTAAACTTTCCCTGTAGAGCACCCCTTTATCGAAAAGGAATCTTGGGAAGGTATGCTTTTCCACCTGGGCATACTCAAGCACCTGAGCGAGCGTGGGATCAGCTCTCTGCTCTTTGGGGAAAGATGGGAGCCTCTCTACTAAATCAGCCGGGACCCAGGGCAATTCCTGTCCCGCCTCTAACTCAACTCTCCGTTGAGTGCGGCATCGCCTTTCTTTGCGTTTTTCCGCCTTGCCCTTCCTACTCCTTTCGGGCGGGGCGGTTATTAGGTCATCATGTGAGGGCAACCCTGCTAGCGTTTCATCCTGGGGTTCAGATGTTTCCCCTAGAGCCTTGGACTGGGTTCGAGTAGACACAAGGGCTTCATAGGGATATAGGCCCTTCTCCAACCCTTTTCTAAATTGGGGCCAGTCCCTACCTAGCACCAAGTCATGTAGTAACTTTGGAACTACGGCTACCAATATTTCCTTTTCTATCCCTAATCCTTTCACTAACAACTTATATACAGGATAGAAAGATGAGGCTCCATGAATGCATCTTATTCTCACTTTTTCCTCTGCTCGGTTCGGTACTGACTCAGACTGATCTTCTATGGTACGCCATAGTTTCTTGGAGATCATGCTCTGACCGAGTAGAGCACTTGTGGTTATACCCTGCACTTTAACCTCTAAAAGAAAACCTTCTCTTGTCATTTCTGTATTTTCAGTTATTAGTGCGGTACGCGCTTTACATTCACTTTGCACATACCCCAGTTTCCCACAATGAAAACACCTTTTTTTTCAAAGTGACTTCTTAGCATAAGCATACCCATTTTTAAACCTTCTAGTTTAGACCTTGGCGCCCTTTCTGATGACTGCACACTAGCCCCTGCTGCCGTTTTAGAAGCTTCACCATCTTTGTGAATAGCCAATTCCGCTTCAAAATACCTTTCCGTTAGGAGGATTGCTTCCTCCGTGGTACGGCAGTTTTGCAGTATCAGGAAGGTCTGCACTTCTCTAGGCACAGCAGCCATAAACTGTTCTAGTACAATAGTATCAACTATGGAATCTATGGTCTTACCCTCGGGCATCAACCATTTCATTGTCAGGCTCTTTACTCTTTGACCTAGAGCTTTCGGTGTCTCCCCAGCTTTAAGTCGGGTTGCTCTTAACATCCGGTTATACACCATAGGAGTTAACCCAAGGCGATCTCTAATAGCCTTTGTTACTTCTATATAATTATTGGCAAGAGCTGCAGGCATAGCCCTATAGGCGACAACGCCTCTCTGGTGAGCGAGGTTGCCAGGCGTATGGCCCACTGCTCTTTTGGCCAGCCTATCGTATGGGCTATCCTATCAAAGGATTCAAGAAAATCATCTATATCATCATTAGGTGATAATTTCCCCAATGTCAATGTCTCAGAAGACCATGATCCTACCATACAATTGTTAGCTATAGCATCTAGTCCCTGAGGAGACGAAGCTGCATCTGGCGTCTTCCTCTGGTTAGCCAACCATGCTTCCATTAGTTCAAGCACGGGCTTTTGCTGAGCCTGCATAGCTTGCACTGCCTGTTCTTGCGCGTGGAAGGCCATCTCTCTTTGCTTGTCAAAATGCGCAGCCATCCATTGTAAGACCTCCTTCGGCTCCATAGTAGCCACTTTTCCTGCATCAGGTGTTGATTCATGCTTTTAGAAAAGATGTATCCGCTGGTCCTCCACCGTTCCACCAGTGCTGGCAGTGAATCTTCACATGGGGTTTTTTTTTTTTTCCTTTTTCTCCTTTTCTTTTTCCTCAAACTTGGCAGCTTTTTTTTCCTGAACCAGTGTAGTCTTCTTTTGCTTCGCAAAAAGAAATCCTAAAAACTACGCCACTTTGTCACAACCCCATCCCTTTAGCCACGTGCTTAAAAGTCAGGGTGGACATTATGGTTGTTTTGAAGGTAGAAACGTTTGTTAGCCCAGAAGCATTCTGGTACTAGTAGTTCCTTTCTTCATAATGAATAGTTGTGTAAGCCATGTGAATGGTAAAGTATAGGGTTTTATTCCCTTAATGCACAAAAGGTTCAAACGAAGACACACAGGATTTTCACCTTGTTCAGGATTTTCACATAAGGTATTTACATAGGTCAAAAACTTGGATATGCTTCACAGTCTTTGTTAGTTATGCAGGGTTCAAACAAAACAGGTTATACAAACAAAAGCAAAGCTTCTTCTTCCAGCTTGTCAAACAAAACTGTGTTTCAAAAGTATATCCTGCATGCTATATTTCTCTCAAGGATTCTAAACTCCCAGTACAACAAAACGTACAGTCCATAGGGCATTCAGTTAGCAAAGGGTCAGGTTCAGCAGGATCTATCTGCATAGCCTCTTGTTCTGCTGAGATATCTGTGGCCCCTGAGCTTTCCCCATATATTCCTGGTTTTACTTCAGAACTTCTTTCTAAGGCTCTCCAGCCTGGCTGTACCCGGTCTGGCAGACATGCAACAGGATTTTTGGTAAGCACTCTTTCTATAGGTTCCCAAACCTTTCTCCAGCTGCCTTGGCTGCTCTTACGGCTCCCTGGTTTCCAGGCCTTTCTGTGACCCGGCCTCAGTTCCTGGTTCAGATCTGTGTCTCTTAGACTCCTAGGCTGAGTCTGGTTCACCCACCTCTGAACTCCTTGGGGCTCACATACAGGGGAAGAAGCATGATGGTACCTCTGAACTCTTGGGTCTGTGTCTCTGGTATTCCCCCTACCAGGCACTCTCCCGGTTCTCCTTCTGTCCCTCCTGAAGACTTCCTTCTGGAGCTTCCAAGCCTGAAACTGGCTCTCCTGGAACTTATTCCTTTCCTGTAAGGGCTGCAAGTCCAACTGCCTTTCCTCATCTCTTTGGAGCAGTCTCCTTTCTCTTTCTTCTCCATCAGCAGCTGCTACGGCTCATGCCGCTCCTCTCCCCTCTGGCTTGTCTATGCTTTGCTTATAAAGCTGTTTCTTAGATAAGGATTCTATCCCTCTGACCAGGTGTATCTGATTGTGATTTGAATTAGTTCTTGCATCATCCCAACCTGGGTGTGTCAGCCTACCTTCTGAATCTCTGTGCATGCTCCCTATAGCTCCACTTCTCACTAACTGCACTTCATGTATATCATTTCCTTTAAAGAGATCAATGTTTTCTTCTACCTCCATGGGTTTACTGGCGTCTGCTTCATCACAGTATACACTAGGTGCAATACAATAGGAAACGCAACCTAGTCTGCAACATATTTGCAGGAATGTTGGCGGCAGACCCAGCGCAGGTTAGAGGGAACATTACTCACAAGCATCCTGTGTGCACAGTACATCTAATCGCTTCGTGCTCGTTCTGATCCCAACTTTATTTTTTTTTGCTGCAAACACAAAAGGGTGCGCAGTGCCAGAAGGGACGCTGTTTGGAGCACGTCCCTGGTTAATACTTGCTCGTGAATGATGTGGAACACACTGCATGCAGCTTATTTAAGAAAATGCACGTTTGATGCACACTGTGTCATTCTGCAAAAAAAATTTTTTCGAGTGCTGTTTTGGTTATTCCACGTAATCTTTATGTTTTTGGTGCGCTGAATCCGAAAATGACCTCCATTTTGTCATAGGACATCACGTTTCCTGACAATTTAGGTAACTATGTTAAATAAGGCAATACCTCAAAATAAATGGAAATAGACATAAAATTAAAGTTTTATTACAATATTTTCATGAAAATCTTTTTGAACTGAAATGAGCTCACCTACACACACTAAACTCGATTCTTCTTCCTTGTGAGGCTCCTCTTGGTGCATTTACGCTTGTGAGTAGCATCTGGAATGTCTCTCTGAAGCATCCAACAGTAGTCTGCCATCATTGTAATGCTCTATTTTCCCTGGTATCTCCTTTCCATCTCTTTAATGTCTTGGTGGAATCGTACACCTTGTTCCTCACTCACAGCTCCCAAATTTTCAGGAAAGTAGTCAAGGTGGGACTGGAGGAAATGCACTTTCAAACTCATCAGGCAACCTAAAGCTTGAAATGCTTTCAGCATTCGTCCGACGATCTTTTTGTAGTGAGGATCTTTGTTATTGCCTAAATATTTCTGTACGACTTCTTTAAATGCAATCCACCCTTCTTTTTGAGGATCCGTCATGGTATTGACAAACTCTTGATCAACTATAAGCCTTCTAATGTCTGGTCCGACGAACACACCTTCCTTCAATTTTGCCTCCGACAGGCCTGGAAACTTGGTGACCAACTATTTGAAGCATTCTCCATCTCTTGGAAGTGATTTTACGAATTGCTTCATCAATCCCAATTTTATGTGGAGAGGTGGTAGAAGAACGTTATGGGAAGGTACCAAAGTTTCTCAGAGGACATGTTTTTCACCGACTGTTAGCACCCTCGGCTGCCAACTCTTCTTGGTCCAGTGATTTTGTCTGTCTCGACTGTCCCACAGACACAGAAAACAAGGATATTTGGTATACCCAGCTTGTTGCCCGGGCAGCATGCACAAGACCTTCAAGTCCCCACACACTTGCCAACCATGGTCTTCATATTTAAGTTTACGAAGAACCAATTCCAAGTTCTCGTAGATTTCCTTTAAGTGTATGGAATGACCTACAGGTATGGAAGCATAAAAACTGTTGTGGAGTAAAACTGCTTTGAGACTTCTTTTTGAAGAATCTATAAAAAGACGCCATTGCTCTGAAGCATATTGGATTTTAAAATGACCCATCAGACCTTCGACATTGATGCAATAAACCAACTTGTCTTCCTGGGCGAAGTAAGGAACGAACTCCTTTTCACGATGTCTGAACCAAAAGAAGACACTCCTTTTCACTGAAAGGGTGGTGGATGCTTGGAATGCCCTCCCGATGGAAGTGGTAGGGGCGAACACGGTGACGGAATTCAAAAAGGCATGGGACAAACACAGAGCATCCCTTTACAGAAATAGGAAAAAAAACCAAAATAAACGGTACCATCTAACTTCTGAACCATATAACGTCTCAACAAATAGGGGTGTCCTATATGGAGTGGTGGGTTTACCCCTGAACAAGGATATGGGGAGGGGTGGCCTGTGCGGAGCGACAGGTGCACCTACTCTTGCCATCTTGCTGGGCAGACTGGATGGACCATGCTGGTCTTTATCTGCCGTCAACTACTATGTTACTATGTTACTCCTGGCAACAATAAATTCCTGCTTTTCAGCCTTGATCTGAGTAACTCAGCGGCATCTTTGGGAAGATTCAAGTCTCTTACCAAATCATTCATCTCCTCCTGAGAAAACAATTTTGGTCTTGTATCATCTTCAAAGTCAGAACTTGATTCGTCATCTGGTTCAGGTATGACTTCACCTTCATCGGAGCTAGGTATTTCTTCCAAGGTAGCAGGGGGCTTGGGTACTGGTATATCTGTGCCATGGGGGATGGGACGAATTGCCGAGTGAAGATTGGGGTATGAAATGGAATGCTTCCATTTGGAATTAAACCCTTTCACATCGCATGAACAAAAGTAACAGTCGTCACTATGGTTCTTTTGCTCTCGCCATACCATAGGAATCCCATAACGGAAAGATTTTTTCTTACCCTTGAACCAGTTTCGGAGGTCCTCAACACACCGTTTGCACACTTTATGAGGCGCCCAGACTTTATCTTGATCTCCAATTTTTAGTCCAAAGTATGCAAAGTATACTTTTTTCACAAAGTCTGTAATATTCTGCTGATGCTTCAACACTGTATAGTCACCACAGATGAAACAGAAACTGTCTGGCGAATTAATACATTTTCGCGGAGCCATAACATAATGGTTGAAGAATGACGAGCTAACATGAATTGCGATGAAAAAGTGTGAACAGCCTAGAACTGAGAACCTGATGATGATTCGTGCACAAGTGTGGCATGCAGGAGAGAGCAGCTCTGTGTCTGTACACGAGATGTCACAGTGCTGGCCACGCCCCCCTGCACTGACCGGAGCTGCTGCTATCTGTGTCTCCCTCCCACTGGATTCTTCAGGAAAGATTAACCCCTTCTACCATTAGAAGGACGGACTTAAAACTTGCTTAGCTTATGTATATATTGCTGATCATCAGATTTACAGTGCTATATCTTTTTTTTTACATAAATCGGACAACCCCTTTAAGGTTTTTTTGGCTTTATATCTTAAATGCACTTATGTGAATTAATTAATAGTAATTTGAATTAATTAATAGTAATTTGAAAAAATTTGATAAATTTGAAGACAATTTTGCATGTTGTGGCAAATCATGACGTCTAGGAGTTTTTTCAATATTTTATTTGTTTTCAGCATACCAAAATACATGGAAATTAGATGAAAATAATCAAACAGCTTTTTAGTCGCAGACCTGTGTTAGCTAGAGTTCTATTGCAGGTTGCATTACATGTTCTGATTGCCCAATGTATACTCACCCTAACCTACTCCCTATTTCACACTTATAGTTTAAGAGAACTTTTTTTTGTTTATTTTTTACCACGGTATTTCTTTTTACTTCTAAATTGGATATGGATGTATAATGTCTCTCTTTATTGTTACTTGAACAACTGTGTATATTTTTGAAATGAATATAAAAAAAAAGAGTAGTTACTCACCTGTAACAGGTGTTCTCCAGGAGCAGCAGGAATCAATCCTCATATATGGGTGTCATCGACGCCGATGAAGCCCTAGCGGAGCATTTCCCCAGCTTTCCATGAAAGCCTTTGGGAATGCAGGCACGCATGCGCGGTTCCCTTCCCGCCTAAAGGTGCCATCTTACCTCAGTCAAATGACATAGCTAAGAACAGCACACAAAAATGTAAAACAAACTATGTACAACTGCAACTCCAAGGGGAGGAGGGAGGGTTGTGAGGACTGATTCCTGCTGCTCCTGGAGAACACCTGTTACAGGTGAGTAACTAGCTATTCAAGACCTTGTCTATTACTTGAATAGAGTGTTTGATAATATAATACATAACACCCTTTGATACATGAACGATCTTTTTTTCTTTTGAGCTGTGAGTTCATCGTTCAGTAACTGACCAGTTGTTTGTGTAATCACATCGGTTCTGCTCCAGACAACCGCATCCTCTGAGGGTAGCAGCAGATGCTTTTCTGATACCATGGTCTCAGGGCCCAACGTGAGGTCGTTGATGCAAATGGGCAATCTGCTGTATGAACGGACGTGAGTCCTAATGGCAGAGCCTAACTAGTCTGAGACCTCTGTTATTCAAGACCTTGTCTATTACTTGAATAGAGTGTTTGATAATATAATACATAACACCCTTTGATACATGAACGATCTTTTTTTTTTTCTTTGGAGCAGAACCGAGGCAGCTGTTTGTTCAGTGGACTGGCAAACAGATCTATCAAAGGAAGACCCCATTTCAGGAAGATCTTCTGAACTACTACAGGATGCAGCTGCCACTCGTGGGGCTGCAGAATTCTGCTCAACCTGTCGGCCAGGGAATTTTCCTGGCCTGGAAGGTACACCGCCCTGAGGAGCATGTTGTGCTGGAGGGCAAATGAGCAAAGGTCCTGTGCCTCCTGACAAAGGAGCCTGGACCCAGTTCCGCCTTGCTTGTTCACATAAAACATGGCTACCTGGTTGTCTGTCTGAACCAGGACAGATTGATGAGCCAGGGCAGGAGAGAAAGCTCTGAGTGCCAATCGAATAGCCCTGAGTTCTAGGAGATTGATCTGCTGTGCGGCCTCCCAAGGAGACCACAGTCCCTGGGTGCACTTGTTCAGACAATGAGCCCCCCAGCCTTGCAGGGAGGCATCTGTGGTCGCTACCACTGTGTACCCAGGAATTTGAAAAGGCACCCCTTTCAGTAGATTGGGTGGGTGCAACCACCAGTTGAGGGAGTCCAGAAAAGGTCTGGACACCCTTATCCTGTCTCTGAGGCTGCCTGTGGCCTGTGAGCACTGACTCCAAAGGCACCACTGTGCAGGCCTCATATGGAGTCTGGCATTGTGGGTGACATGTACTGTCGAAGCCATGTGGCCCAGAAGCCTCAGGAAGAGTCTGGTGGAGACCAGTGACCTGCTGAGAAACTGGTTTGCTAAGTTTGAGTCTTTGAGCTCTGTCTTCTGGCAAGAATGCCTTTGCCAGGACAGAGTCTAGCCTTGCCCCTATGAACTCCAAGTTCTGGGAGGGGAGCAAAGTGGACTTTGCGAAGTTTATCACAAACCCCAAGCTCTGAAGAAGAGCAATGGTCCTGAGGGTGGCCTGTGAGGCCTCCTGGCACGTCTGACCTCTGATGAGCTAGTCGTCCAGATAAGGAAAGACAAAGATGCCTTGCGTTCTCAGGTAGGCCGCCACCACTGCCAGGCATTTGGTAAAGACCCTGGGAGCAGAGGTTAGGCCGAAAGGCAGTACTCTGTACTGATAATGGTTTCCTTCCACAATGAACCTGAGGTACTTTCTGTGGTCTGGATGAATGAGGATGTGAGTGTACGCATCCTTTAGATCTAAAGAGCATAGCCAATCTCCCTGCTGGAGGTAGGGCAGAAGTGTTCCAAGAGTAAGCATCTTGAACTTTTCTTTCTCTAGGAACTTGTTGAGATTCCTGAAGTCCAGGATAGGTCGAAGGCCACCGGTATTTTTGGGTACCAGGAAATATCTGGAGTAGAACTCTTGACCTTGCAGTGGAAGGGGCACAGGCTCCACCACCCTGTCCACCAACAGACCTTGGAGCTCCTGGAGGAGAAGATCTGTGTGCAGGGGAGGTCTTGGAGGCTCTCCTGGAAAATATGGAGGAGGCAGTTGGTGAAAGTGTAGTGCATAGCCCCTGTGGACTATGTTTAACACCCAGCTGTCCCCAGTGATCCGGGGCCACTGGTGGGCAAAGAGAGCGCGTCGACCTCCTGTGCAGGGTTGGGGGAGCAGGGACGGAGAGGCTATGCTTGAGGAGTCAAAAACCCCCACTCTGCTGAGTGGGAGCAGGGGCCGGAGGCTTGGGGGTCCTCTGCCTACGGGGCCCAATACCCTGCCCCTTGGCTTGCTGACCCTGGGGTACAGCTTGGGCAGCCTGATACTGAGGGTACTGTTTGCAGGCAGTGCCCTACCTCGGGTAAAAGGGCTTTTTTACCCGAGCCCTTCTTCTTGTGAGAAGGGGCAGAGGTCTTCCTAGACAGCCTTGTCCTTGTAAGGTGCTCGGTCTCGAGCTGAGCGGCCTTCTCGGCCATGGGCTTGCCAAAAAAGGTTTTCACCTCGGCAAGGGACATTGACCAACTTGTCTAGAACCCATGGCTCGAGGTCCGATGACTGCAGCCATGCCTGGCGTCGAGCCGCGATGCCGGCTGCCGCAACTCGGTCCAAAGCCTCGAAGCCATCGCAGGCGGCACGGGACATGAACTTGGAGCATTCCCAAATCCCCGAAGACAAGGACTTGAATCTCTGCAAGGGTTCCCCGGAGAGACCAGCAGAGAACCCGGCCAACTCCTTGGCCAGGTCTCGCAAGTACATGCCCATGTACAGTTGGTAAGACTGGACACGGCAAGCAAGCATCGAGCTCTGGAAACACTTTCTACCAAAACCATCGAGGTTTCGGGCCTCCCTGCCAGGAGGCACCGCGGAGTGCATCTTCTGACTTTGCAGGCGATGCATGGCCGATTCCACCACCATGGAATGGTGTGGTAGCTGTGCCTTTTGGAAGCCAGAGCTCTTCCTGAGTCGATAGATCGAGTCGACCCGCTTGCTTAAAACCGGCACCGAGGCCAGTGCCTCCCACATCCGGAAGAGGAGCCGTTCCAGCATTGGAGGAACCGGGACAGTAAAGGCCTCCTTCAGAGGAGAGTGTTACTGCAGGGCCTTGAGCTCTTCGGCTCGAGGCTCTTCCTCGGGATAGCCAACGCGGCAGCCATATCCCGGACAAACTCCGAGAACCGGGTATCCTCCGTAGGAGATCTACTCCGGGGCTCAGACTGCGGTGAGTCCGACGGGACGCACCAAGTCTTGAACGTATCGGGGGACTCTTCATCCTCCGTCTCCCAGGCGGACTCGTCCGACGAGGAGTCAGGGTCCGACCCCGCAGGGCCCGGGAGCACCCGCCCCGACGCCGGAGGCACCGGCATCAATGCCCTCGGTCCCGAACAGGAGGTCGAGGGAGACCGCGACCGAGGTCGACCTCGAGCCTTCATAGTCTCGAGTATCGGCTCGGTCTCCGGGGTCGACTACGATGTCGATGTCCCGGTGGTCGGGGCAGATGCGCCAGACAGGCTGGCCATCAGTGCCCGCTGCTGCTCCATGAAGGCAGACAATCTGCACTCCAAGGCTGTCATCCTAAGACTCAGCTCGGGAGACGCAGCAGCCGGGCCCGACGTCAGCTCTCTGGGAGGAGAGTCCTCGAGGACAACAGGACTTATGTGTCCAGCAGACTCCGGTTCCACGCGAGGAACCTTGGCAGGCTTCTCTTGTCCCATGTGCCCAGGGCGACGGTCGGGGGTCTTAGACCTGGCCCTCGAGGAGCCAGGGACCTCTTCTGACGACGCCCTCACGAGCTGATTCTTCCTTTTGCATTCCCAGTTGGGGGCCCCCTGTCCGAGGAGCCCCGACGGTGCTCGGGATACGAATCCCGAGATGTCGAGGCCTCAGACGAGGTCCGGGCCTGGCCGGAGGCTGAGTCAGAAAAAAGCCTTTCTTTCTGCTGCTGGCGACTTCGCAGTGCCTTGGAAGACATCTTCCCGCATGGTCCACACGTCTTAGAGTCGTGATCCGGACCGAGGCACCGGAGGCAGCAGTCGTGTGTGTCGGTGAGAGACATCAATTTCTTACACCGATCACACTTTTTAAAACCACTGGAAGCCATCGGGGGAAAAAAAAGAGTCCCCGCGAGGTCAAAGGACCGGCCTTCCAGGGAAAAAGCAAAAAAGGGCGTGAACGCCAGCCACGAAGGGCAAAAACTGAAAAAGCAGAAACGGGCTCGATACCGGTGTACCGAACCCGGTGGGAGGGGAACCGGCGTCGAACCGGGAGAAAACAAAAGCGAGAATCGCCAAAAAAATCAAACTTTTATATGGGATGACAGGACACACGTCCGGTGGGCTTCTCGGAAAAAGAGAGACTGAGGTAAGATGGCACCTTTAGGCGGGAAGGGAACCGCGCATGCGTGCCTGCATTCCCAAAGGCTTTCATGGAGAGCTGGGGAAATGCTCCGCTAGGGCTTCATCGGCGTCGATGACACCCATATGTGAGGACTGACTTCCTGCTTGGTCCTGGAGAAGAAGCATCTCCAACCAAAGACACCCCCCCCCCCCTCCCAATTCTCTTCCACCAGTGAGACAAGCATTTCTGGTACATATCCCAAACATCCTCTGCAAACATCCAACCAATTACTTACCCTGAACCGGCACCCTTCCCATCTCTCTCTGTCCTCCGGCTCTCCTGTTTTAAATTGCCTCATCCCCCCCTCCCCCTGCCACAGTCTCCACTCTGAGGAAGAAAAGGCCTCAGAGAGCAACATTCCCCGTCCTCACAAGTTCACTATCACCAACAATTCTTAAATTCCTCCCCTGCTCATTCATCCTACCATTCACTACTATTCTTAAATCCACACAGCCACACCATTCACCCTTATACCCCAGTAATCAACACATCCACCCCCACCATCCATGCTACAGTCATCATCTCCCCTCACACTCATGTCGCTCCTTCACGCACTCCCCAGTACACTCAAGTTGAACTCTTCAATACATAGAACTTAACCATCCCCCAAACCATTGAGGCTTCCTGGAAGGAGAAAGAATAGTTATTAGTCCACTTATTCTACTCAGTCACTCGAATTCAAATCGCTGAGCATACAGTCTCCCCCCAAGCTTCTTTTCAGGTGTCCACATTCTTTCTCTACATGTTGCCACTTAAACTGCTCGCACGGAGACTGATGCATTGGTGTAATATCCTCCAAATCCTTGATCCCCAAAGTTCAGACCACCCCGAGCGCCTTGCCTATGGTGCGGCCTCCGATAGTCTCCCCGTCCTTGGAAATCGCCAAAGTGAAGGGGAACAACCAGTGGTATTTTGAGTTCTCTCTTAATTTTCTTGTTATGCCCCTAAGCTCACAGCGCCTGTGGAGTGTTATAGATAAGTCCTTAAAAATCTCTGTCTTATATGATTCCCATGTTACTTCCCTTCATGGCTCTAGCTTTAGCTGCCAACTTTTCCTTAAGGATACAGTGATGAAAAAGCTTGCAATAATATCATGCAGCAAGTTAGGCTGAGCAGCTCCTAAGGCCTGATGCGCTCTCTCGAGTTCCATCTGCAGCTTTGACTCATCATCATTCACTGCCCCCAGCAATAATTTCACTATACTTGCAACCACTTCATTGCAGTTCCCATATCCGGTTTCATCAGGGATACCCCTGAAGCGCAGATTGTTTCTCAGCGAGTAATTCTCGATGTCCTTGAGCTTGTCCACCAGCTCTTGATTTGCCAATTCCAAGCCAGCGATGTGCTTTTCCAGCTCTGCCATCTCGCCATTCTATACCTGCAGTTGCGCCTCTACATTATCCACCCTCCTCTTGAACCACAAGAGCACCGCCCTTAACTCGGAACCACCATATCTCTGCAGAGCATTCTGATCTCTGACTTCAGATCTTTAAACCACCGGTTAAACTCTCCCAGTGTAATTTGCTCTTCCGTTTGTGACTCAGAGTCGCTCTCTCTCCCACGATCTCACCAGCTGTCATCTTTGCAGGTTCTCTGTATGTTTTCCCTGCTCTGGGATAAGAGGACTCTTTCAGATCCACCAGGCATTTCTTTGTCGCCATTTGGGTCATACACTCCTCGATCATCTTCCCAGATTGCTGCTACTGTTGCGGGGGAATTTGTGTAAGCTTTCGACATAATTAATAGCAAGGACAGCGGAGCTCCGGACTCAAGCTGTCAGAGGTGATGCCATTTCCTCCTCCTGGCACTGGTTTGAAACAATTGATTCCAATAGCAACTTTTAAAAGCTACTGTTTGTTTTGGGAATGTACCCCATTGGAAAGACTCTGAAAAATTTGACTTTTTTCTGAGTTCAATAAAAAGGACTACAAATATTGTATAATGCGGTTAGGATTTACAATTATTATATTGAAGTCTGACAAAAATTCAAAAATAAAATGAAGGTCTTAGGGAAAATTCACAATATGGAGTAAAAATTGATAATTAGGTTTCATACTTGAGCAAAAAGGGATAGATAATTAGGGTGGCTTTTTTGTGCTTAATTTTTTTCTGGTCGTACAAATGCATTCTTAAAGAGGATATTGGCCCTCAGGGCCGGATTTACCTATACGCCATGTACGCCATGGCGTAGGGCCCACAGCTGGCAAGGGCCCACAAAAATAGAACAAATTAGCTTTTTTTTAAAAATAAAATTAAAAAAAAAAAACTGCTGGCTGCCGCCGCGGGGCCCCCTCTGCTGCCGCGGCAGCATGGACTGACCCGCGGGGGCCCCCTCTGCAAGCTGAATCCGTCGGTCCATCGGTCCCTCCCTCCCTCCGTGCAGGCTGTGAGAGGCGCGAAGGGAGAGTGTCTCCCTCGCGTCTCTGTTAAGCCCGCAGGGGCTGAGATGGGGGGGTGGAGGACTGGTAATGGGCTATTGGGGGGGCTGGGGCTGGAAATGGGCTGGGGGGGTTAAGACTGGAGGTGGGCTGATGGGGTTAGGACTGGTAATGGGCTGTTGGCTGTTGGGGGGGGTTAGAACTGGTAATGGGCTATGGGGGGGTTAAGACTGGTAATGGGCTGTGGGCTGATGGGGGCTGTCTGGTAATGGACTATGGGGGGGCTACGACTGGAAATGGGCTGGGGGGGTTAAGACTGGAGGTGGGCTGATGGGGTCAGGACTGGTAATGGGCTGTGGGCTGATGGGGGGGGTTAGGACTGGCAATGGGCTATGGGGGGCTGAATGGAAATGGGTTGATGGGGTTAGGACTGGAAGTGGGCTGATGGTGGGTTAGGACTGGTAATGGGTTATAGGGGGGGCTTAAACTGAAAATGGGGTGATGGGGGGTTAGGACTGTAAGTGGGTTGATGGGGGGCTAGGACTGGTATTGGGTTGGGGGGTTGCTAGAACTGGAAATGGGCTGATGGGTGGCTAGGACTGGAAATGGGCTGATGCAGGGACTAGAAGGGAATGAATGCTGGGTGAGGCTGGAACTAGAAGGGAGCTGATGTTGGGGGAGGATTAGAATGGGATGGGGCTGGAAGAGTAAAATGGAGAAGGGAATAATATTTTGTGTGGGAGGGATAAAAAATCTACAATTGGCCGGGTATTGGGAGAGTAAGTGGGGATTGAGGATGGAGGGGTAAAATTTGAGTGGATGAAATAGGAATGAGGAAAGAGCAAAAGGAGAAAGATTAGTATGTTAAAGCAGATGTAGAGAGAGAATGGAAAAAAACTAGAAGAGAGAAGAAAGGACAAATGGACAGCAGACGATGGAGAGTTAGCAGAAGACACGAAGAAACCAGAAGAAAGTGGCTGGAGCAATTGCAGCTGAAAAAAATGCACAAAAGGTAGAAAAATCTCTTTATTTTGAATTTATTAATTGGAATATGTCAGCTCTGGTAAATGTGCATCATTAACGTCTGCGCTTTGTTTAGTACAAGAGCAAATTAATGTATAGTTTTATTTCTACAGTGTTGTACATTCCAAGTTTGGCTTTTGGGATTCCCAGTTTAATTATTGTCTTCCTGTTTCTAAATTGTGATTACTTGTTTGGTGATGGTCTATGTTCTGCATGTGTAACTGAGCTGAGGTGTTCTGTTTATATAATTCCTATTTGACATTGCCACTTGTTCTCTTTCCCCAGTAGGTCATGTATTGTTGTTCTCTGAAATGTATTGGTTTAATATTTGCAGTGTTGCCTTTTGATTGGTAGAGTATGGTGCTTTGTGAATCCTGGTAGTGCTGTTAGGATACGGCGGGTTTGCTATGGGTTCTAAATGGGCAGTGTTTGTAGTAGTTCCTAATGTGTCTGGCAGTTGGCACTGGATTATAGTAATGTAGAAATCTTTTAGTCTTTCTTTATCCATACACTCATTAAGAGGCACGTTTACTAAAAGTTAGTATATGGTATCATTATGCAAATATTTATGCAAATGAGGCCCCTTATGCAAATGAGGCCCCGCACCCCCCTTGGGTCGCCCCTGCTGGGGGCCCACAATTTTTGTTGGCGTAGAGCCTTACTCAAGGTAAATCCGGCCCTGTTGGCCCTCCAAAACTAAGAATCCTCACGCACAGTACCTCCCCTCCAATGAGATGGTCATGCGCTTAGTTAGAGCCATGAACAGGACTCCCACCCTATGGAGCCCAAAAGGCTGATCCTGCTCACCTTGGGTTCGAGGGAACAGCTGAGACAGGATCTAGGCCCCAAGGGCACAGTTAGAGTAGTTACTCACCTGTAACAGGTGTTCTCCAGGAGCTGCAGGAATCAGTCCTCACATATGGGTGACATCGATGTCCATGGAGCCCCCATGCGGAGCATTTCCCCAGCTTTCTAAGAAAGCCTTTGGGAATACACCCACGCATGCGCGGTCCCCTTCCTGCCCAAAGGTGCCATCTTGCTCAGTCAGATGACATAGCTAAAAAGACAGCACAAAAACACAAATGAACTATGTACAACTGCAACTCCCAGGAGAGGAGGGAGGGTTGTGAGGACTGATTCCTGCTGCTCCTGGAGAACATCTGTTACAGGTGAGTAACTACTCTTTCTCCAGGACCAAGGAGGAAGTCAGTCCTCACATATGGGTGACTCCCTAGCTCTGGGCTACCAGGAACCCAGGCTGAAAAAGAAAACTCCCTCTGTGAAACCGTAGCATGTAGGAAAGAATTTCACTGAGACCAGAACCCCTCGGTAGCCCAACAAGAGGGCAGGAGGGTAGGAGTTGCCTAAACCTTAAAGAGATTCCGGAGTACTGCCTGACTAAAAGCACTGTCTCTAAGGGACTACCTCTCCAGGCAGTATTGGGCAGCAAAAGTCTGGCTTGAGGACCAAGTTGCAGCCCTACAGATGTCTGCCAATAGTACA
Organism: Ichthyophis bannanicus; assembly: GCA_033557465.1. Classification (NCBI taxonomy): domain Eukaryota; kingdom Metazoa; phylum Chordata; class Amphibia; order Gymnophiona; family Ichthyophiidae; genus Ichthyophis; species Ichthyophis bannanicus. The sequence continues at coordinate 588,446,352 of CM066033.1, read as the reverse complement.
GAGCGGAGATGAGCTACTGATGCAGCCATGGCCCGGACACGGTGGGCTGTAACTCGACCCCGCAAGGGAAGGTCTGCTGCCCTGTAAGCCCAGGTGATACAGTCCTCCACCCATATGGACAAGGTACGCTTGGAGACAGGAACCCCCAAGTTGTTCGGGTCAAAGGAGACAAAGAACTGAGTAGCCCTTCTATGACCCTTAGTACGCTCAAGGTAGAAAGACAAGGCCCTTCTACAGTCCAAGGTGTGGAAGACTTCCTCAGCCCTGCTTGCATGGGGCCTAGGGAAGAATGTGGGAAGAACCACCTCCTGGTTGAGGTGGAAGGAGGAGACCACCTTCGGTAGGAACTTAGGATGAGTCCTAAGGACCACCCTGTTCTTATAGAAACGAGTGTATGGTCTGTCACAGACCAGGGCCTGAAGTTCACTCACTCGCCTGGCCGAAGTCAGTGCCACTAGGAAGAGTGTATTCCAAGAAAGAAAGCACAAAGGGCACGTAGCCATAGGCTCAAAGGGTGGGCGAGTAAGCTGTTGCAAAACCACATTCAACTCCCACTCAGGGGCAGGTGGACGGAGAGGCGGCTTTAGCAGGAGCAAGCCTCTGAGGAACCTGGCCACCAGGGGGTGAACCGACAAAGAGTGCCCCTCCACCAATGAGTGGTGGGCTGCCAGAGCAGAGAGGTGTACCCTAACTGAATTGGACTTAAGACCCTGATTAGACAAGTGCAGCAGGTACTGAAGCACCACTGGCAGTGGACAGGAGAAGGGGTTCTCCTAGCACTGATCACACCACAGGGAGAACCTCCTCCATTTCAGGGCATAGGTCTTTCGGGTGGACTGCTTCCTTGAAGCTAAGACAACCTGCTCGACTTCCTGAGGCAAGCCCCAGGGAGCTAGCACTACCCTTGCAGCTTCCAGGCCATCAAATTGAGAGCTTTGAGATTGGGGTGCAGAAGGGATCCCCGATCCTGAGAAAGAAGATCGGGTTGAAACCCCAGAGGAAGAGGGGTGTCCACTGCCAGCTGTAACAGGAGGGGGAACCAGGGTTGCCTTGGCCACCTGGGGGCCACCAGGATGACCGAGGCCCTGTCCCTTAGAATCTTGAACAAGGCCCAAGCCACCAGGGGCGTGGGAGGGAACGCATACAGTAGGCCCTGGGACCATGAGATCAGGAAGGCATCCGCCACCAATCTTTTGGGATGCGGCTGCCTGGAGCAGAACTGGGGCAGCTGCCTATTCAGGGGACTGGCAAAGAGGTCGACAGACGGGAGTCCCCACCTCAGAAAAATGGTCTGGACCACTAAGGGGTGCAGTTGCCACTCGTGAGGCTGTAGAACCCTGCTCAATCTGTCTGCCAGAAAGTTTTCCTGGCCAGGAAAATAGACAGTTCTCAGCAGCATGTTCTGTTGAAGAGCAAAGGAGCAGAGGGCCTGAGTCTTCTGACACAGGAGCCTTGACCCTGTGCCCCCCTGCTTGTTGACATAAAACATTGCCACTTGGTTGTCGGTCTGCACCAAGACAGCCTGGTGGGCCAGAGTATGGGCAAAGGCCTTGAGGGCTAAACGTATCGCCCTGAGTTCTAGCAGATTGATCTGCTGAGTGGCCTCCCATGGGAACCACAGGCCCTGTGTGCACTTGTCCAGGCTATGTGCACCCCAGCCCTGCAAGGAGGCATCAGTTGTGAGTACCACTGTGGGAACAGGTACCTGAAAAGGAATCCCCTGTAGCAGGTTGGGGGAGTGTAGCCACCACTGCAGGGAGTTCAGGAAGGGTTTGGACACCCTTAATCTGTCTCTGAGGTTCCCTGTGGCCTGCCTCCATTGAGTTTTGAGACACCACTGTGCAGGCCGCATATGCAGGCGAGCATTGGGGGTCACATGCTCTGTCGATGCCATATGGCCTAGGAGCCGTAGGCAAAGCCTGGCGGAAACCAATGGGTTGCTTATGAAGTGGTTGGCCAAGCTTATCAGCCTTTCCGCCCTGTCCTCTGGCAAATAAGCCTTCGCTTGTAGGGAGTCCAACCTTGCCCCTATGAACTCCAGGTTCTGGGAGGGGAGCAAAGTGCCCTTTGCGAAGTTTATGACAAAACCTAGGTGCTGAAGGAGAGAGACAGTACGGAGGGTGGCTTGCCTGGCCTCCTGGAGAGTCTGACCCCTGATGAGCCAGTCGTCCAAGTAGGGGAAGACAAATATACCCTAGTTTCTCAAGTAGGCCGCTACCACAGCTAGGCACTTTGTGAAAACTCGTGGGGCGGAGGTTAGGCCAAAGGGCAGTACTCTGTACTGAAAATGGCTTCCTGCCACCACGAACCTGAGGTACTTTCTGTGGTCTGGATGAATGAGGATGTGAGTGTACGCATCCTTTAGATCTAAGGAGCATAGCCAATCTCCCTGCTGGAGGTAGGGCAGTAGTGTTCCAAGAGTTAGCATCTTGAACTTCTCTTTTTTCAAGAACTTGTTGAGATTTTTCAGATCCAGAATGGGCTGGAGACCTCCAGTCCACTTTGGCACAAGAAAGTACCGGGAGTAGAAGCCTTGTCCCCACAGATTTGGAGGTACAGGCTCTACCGCCCTGTCTTGAAGCAGACCTAGCAGTTCCTGGAGAAGGAGTTTCTGATGTAGAGGAGGCCGTGGAGGCTCCCCTGGGAAGTAGGTAGGGGGTACCTGATTGAAATGGAGCAGATAGCCCTGTTGGACTATGCTCAGTACCCAAGCATCCCTTGTGATGGGTGGCCACTGGTGGGCAAACAGGACCAAGCGACCCCCCGTGCTGAGGTGGGCCAGCAGGGGTGGAGAGGCTATGCAGAGGGAGTCAAAAACCCCCTCCCTGCTGGGTAGGAGCAGGAGCTGGAGGGGGCTTTCTGCCTACGGGGCCCATGTCCCTGCCCCTTGGCCTGCTGACCCTGCTGGGGAGGCCTGATAATGAGGGAAAGGATTGTAGACAGGCGCCTTCCTCGGGTAAAAGGTCTTTTTCCCCGAGCCCTTCTTCTTATGAGAAGGGGCAGAAGTTTTCCTAGACAATCTTGTCCTCGTTAGAGTCTCAGTCTCGAGCTCAGCGGCCTTTTCGGCCATGGGTTTGCCGAAGAGGTTTTCACCCCGGCATGGGACATCGACCAACTTGTCCTGCACCCATGGCTCGAGGTCCGATGACTGCAGCCATGCCTGGCGTCGAGCAGCGATGCCGGCCGCCGCTACACGGGCCGAAGCCTCGAAGCCATCGTAGGCCGCCCGGGAGATGAATTTAAAACATTCCCGAACCCCGAGGACAAGGATTGGAACCTCTGCAAAGGTTCCCCGGAGAGACCAGCCGAGAACCCGGCTACCTCTTTAGCCAGGTCCCGCAAGTACATGCCCATGTACAGCTGGTAGGCTTGGACACGGCAAGCAAGCATCGAGCCCTGGAAGCACTTTCTGCCGATGGCATCTAGGCTTCGGGCCTCCCTGCCGGGGGGCACCGCGGAGTGCATCTTCTGGCTCTTCAGACGATGCATGGCCGATTCCACAACCATAGAATGGTGCGGCAGCTGCGCCTTCTGAAAACCAGGGCTCTTCCGGACTCGATACATGGAATCGATCCGCTTGCTCAAAACCGGCGCCGAGGCCGATGCCTCCCACATTCGGAAGAGGAGCCGTTCCAGCACCGGAGGAACCGGCACAGTAAAGGCCTCCCTCGGGGGAGAGTCATACTGGAAGGCATCGAGCTCTTCAGCTCGAGGCTCCTCCTCAGGGTCGGCAGGAACATTCAAGGCCTTGGCCATGTCCTTAATGAACTCCGAGAATCGGGTATCCTCTGGAGGGGACCTACTCCAGGGTTCGGACTGCGACGAGTCCGAAGGGACATACTGAGTCCGAAAAGTATCGGGGGACTCCTCGTCCTCCGTCTCCCATGCAGACTCATCCGAAGAAGAGTCGAGGGGCTCCGACCGCACGGGTTCCAGCAACACCTGCCCCGACGCCGGGGTCATCGGCATCGATGCCCTCGGACCTGAATGGGAGGTCGAGCGAGACTGTGACCGAGACCAGACTCGGGCCTTCATGGCTTCGAGAACCGGCTCTGTCTCCGGGGTCGACTTAGACGTCGACGTCCCGGTGGTCGGGGCAGATGCACCAGTCAGGCTGGCCATCAGCACCCACTGCTGATCCATGAAGGCAGACAATCTGCACTCCAAGGTTGTCAGCCTGAGACCAAGCTCAGGAGACTCAGCAGCCACCGACTCGGGCCCCGGCAGCGCCGGGCCCAACGTCGGCTCCCTAGGAGGAGAGTCCTCGAGGACAACAGGACTTACATGCTCGACAGACTCCGGCTCTACACGGGATATCTTAGTTGGCTTCTCCAGCTCCAAGGGCAAGGGGCGGCGGTCAGGGGTCCTAGATCTGGCCTTCGAGGAACCAGAAGCTTCCTCTGACGCCGCCCTCACGAGCTTTCTCTTCCTCTTATGCTCCCGACTGGGGGACCCCCTTTCACAGGAACCCCGACGAAGCTCGGGATCTGACTCCCGAGACATCGAGGCCTCTGATGAAGTCCGGGCCCGTCTGGAGGCCGAGTCCGAGAAAATCCTCTCCTTCTGATGCTGCCGGCTCCTGAGTGCCTTGGTGGACATTTTGCCACATGGGACACAGACCTTGGGATCATGGTCAGGCCCGAGGCAGCGCAGGCAGCAGTCGTGTATGTCAGTAAGAGACACGAGTTTCTTACAACGATCACACTTCTTAAAACCACTGAAGGCCATCGAGGAAAAAAGGGCCCCCGCGAGGTCAAAGGACTGGCCCTCCAGAGAAAAGAAAAAAGAGCTCGAACGTGTGCCACGAAGGGCAAAAACCCCCAATTTTTCCGGGTGACAAGGACAGACGTCCGCTGGGTTCCACGGAAAAAGAAAGACTGAGCAAGATGGCACCTTTGGGCGGGAAGGGGACCGCGCATGTGTGGGTGTATTCCCAAAGGCTTTCTTAGAAAGCTGGGGAAATGCTCCGCATGGGGGCTCCATCGACGTCGATGTTACCCATATGTGAGGACTGACTTCCTGCTTGGTCCTGGAGAATACGTGTTTCCTCCCTAAGATCCTATGAGCTTCTGCATAGGGGCAGGGAGGTATGAATGCAGCAGACTGCCTAATACCCATCAAGTATAAAGTGGACCTGTCTGCAAACCTTTCCAGAAAGCACGGACTGCAACCAGTCGAGTTGCCAAAGCATCTTGAAAGGTTATAAACAGGGCCCGTTAACAAAAAAGGCAGATCACAGAGATCCTAGTCTTCCTCTAGGAGAACTACCACCCCATCCATCCACAGACTGGCGACAGGAATTTCACTTGAGTTCTTCACACCCATAGGGGATAAGGTTGGGCTCCTGCAAGAACAGACTAGCACAAGGGAAAATCAGGGGCTATGACCCCTCTAAATACTCAAGAGAGAAGCACTTGTGGGCCTTGGATCCCTGGAAGGGAAGCTTAGATCTCACTCCCTATGAAGGGGGCTGCCCAGCAACTAGCCAAAACTAAAAATAGCCCGTGAGTTGTCTCAGGAGCAGCAGTGATGCCAGTTGAAAAGGTGAGCCCTGGGGCCCCAGAGGACCCCCCCCCCCAGGGCCAACAGGCTTGGGGCTAATGCCATTCCACCCAACTCTACCTCTGCCAGGCCTAAGTTGCCACAGGAAATCGCCAAGGTGCCAGGGAGAAATCAGAAAAGGAGTAGGAGAGGCCACAAAAAAAGTATCTTAGGAGGATCTTGAAATGCTGAAAAAGATGTCCCAGATTTTGCAGGCATAATGGGGGCAAAAATAAGAAGCTGCACAGAAAAAATGCTGGAGTCAAAGACCGCATTTGTGCCTCACAACTGAACACTGCAGAGGCAAACTTTTAAAAAAAAATGCAAACTCCTCCCCAAAACCCCCATGCTGAAGAAAATAAGCAGGGCCATAGTGAAAAGGGAATCAGCACTTGTCTGGCTGACTGGGGAAACCTAAGTAGGGAAGCTCCGGATGCCCATGCAGACCTGGGAAGCCCAGCTGTTGAAAAAATGATTTTTCCAAGCTTTCTTCTGAATTGAATTTAATATTTTTGAATTAGTTCTGCATCAGGGTTTTAAATACTCATTCACTTATCTGAAGTGAGTCCTCTTGGAAGTCCCATTTCTATCAACTGAACTCCAAGTGTCAAGCTTCAGAAATTCAGGAGAAAGTTTAGAGATCGGACTCCCAAGAGGACTCACTTCAGGTAAGTGAATATTTAAAATCCTGATACAGACCGTGTCAAAAACACATTGGGGGTTATTCTGAGACGTCCATCCCCGCTATTCGTGCTGGGAATAATGATATAAGAGCTTTTTTTGAAGACAGCATGAACAGCTGTAATGGAAAGCAACAGGTTGAGGATATGACAGATGGAAGGCATGACAGTGGGGGTTAACAGAGCTGAGTAGACTGGAGGGAATGGGATCAGAGGAGCAGGTAGTGAGTTTGGAAGAGGCTAGATGCGCAGTTTCCTTCTCAGTGACTTTAGAAAAGGAAGGGAGGGTGGCAGGGGATAAAGGGAGGATTTCAGAATGAAGTGGGGGAAAGGGAGATAGAGGTGATTCTCTTAATGAATTCCATAGACAGAATGTTGAGGTGCTTATCAGTTGACCTTGGGTAAGAATTAGATTAGATTAAAAAGTTTAGTAATCCCTCAAGGCATGGATCTTTTGAGCGCTTTTACCTGATTAGTGATATTTTGTATTTTATTTTTTGTTGTATTTCTATTAGTGCATTCTTTGATTGCTCTATACCATTTGCTAATTGAAAAACAGTATATCACAATATAATAAATGAAATGAAATATTGCCCCATGTTATCTAGATTATAGAATATATCTCCCTGTACACCTCAATAGTATAACAGCAATCTGATGCAGCTGTTACCATACATACACGGCTATGCTAGGAAATTTGGAAGACAACATCATGGCCAACTGACTGGAAAAGATCTGGGTTTATACCACTACTAAAGAAAGGTGATCTAACTGACTGTGGAAATTATCGCACAATCGCTCTGATCCCATATGCCAGCAAGATTCTACTCAAGATTATTCAATAGAGACTACAACCACACCTGAAACGAGACCTGCCTGAAGTGCAGGCAGGGCTCAGGAAAGGGCGAGGAATGAGAGACATCATTGTGGATGTGAGATGGTTCCTTGAAAAGACAAAAGAATACCAAAATGATATCTACATGCATTTTATTGACTACAGCAAGACTTTTGACTGTGCAAACCATGAGAAACTCTGGGCCACATTAAGAAGCATGGGTATACCAGAAAGCGTAGTTACTCACCTGTAACAGGTGTTCTCTAGGGAAAGCAGGAATCAGTCCTCACATATGGGTGATGTCGACGCTGAAGGAGTCCTGCGTGGAGCATTTCCCAAGCTTTCAAAGAAAGCCTTTGGGAATGCTACCATGCATGCATGGTCCCCTGCCCACCCAAGGGTGCAATCTTGTCCAATCAGATGACATAGCTTAAGCAACGGTGAAAAGGTAAAGGAGGCAACTGTTAGTATATACATACATGTAAACCACTCTGATGCACAAGTAAAGGGTGGTATATCAAGTGCCTAAAACCATAAACCATAAACTCCCAGGAGAGGAGGATGGAGTGTTGTGAGGACTGATTCCTGCTGTCCCTGGAGAATACCTGTTACAGGTGATTAACTATGCTTTCTCCAAGAACAAGCAGGAAGTCAGTCCTCACATATGTGACTCCCTAGCTCCAGGCTGCTGGGGACCGAACCACGATAGCACCAATGGCTACCCATAGTCCTTACACGATAAGCAGTGATCTGGCACTCTAGGGAAAGGCCAGCTCTCTCATAAGAGAGGGCAATACAGTCTGCCACCCAAGTGGACAGGGTTCGCTTGGTCACAAGTAGCCCCAGCCTGCTGGGGTCATAAGAGACAAAGAGTTGAGGATCTTTGCGGTGGGCTTGGGTCCTCTGTAGATAGGACAGGGCCATCTTACAATCCAACATATGCAGGACCGACTGCCTTACCGGCATGAGGTCGTGGGAAGAAGGTGAAGAGGACCACCTCCTGATTGAGACGGAAAGCCGACATCACCTTCAGGAGGAACTTGGGGTGCATGAGAAGCACAACCCTGTTCATATAGAATCTGGTATAAAGGTGGATCCGCCACCAGGGCCTGCAGCTCACTCACTCTCTGGCAGATGTCAAAGCCACCAGGAAGGCCACCTTCCAGGAGAGATACCTCAGGTAGCAAGTCGCCAAGGGCTCAAATGGCGGTCTGATGAGCTGTGAGAGCACCACATTGAGATCCCACTGGTGAAGGTGGGCGGGGGGGGGGGGCTTCGATAGCAGCAGGCCTCTGAGGAACCTGGAGGCCAGGGGCTGGCTGAAGAGGGGCCTCTCCCCCATAGGGTAATGGTTAGCTTCTATGATGCTGAGATGCACCCTGACCGAATTAGATTTCAACCCTGAGCAGGAAAGATGCAGCAGGTACTGAAGAATGAGCTACAAATGACAGGAGAAGGGATTCACATTCCGCTCCGCACACCATAGAGGGAACCTCCTCCACTTGAAGGCATATGCCCTCCTAGTGGAGGGTTTCCGGGAGGCCAGGAAGATCTCTTGCACTTCGTCTGTGAGACTGAAGGGGGCCAGTGCTACCCGCTGAGCATCTATGCAGTTAACGTCAGGGATGCCAGGTTGGGGTGAAGAAGGGAGCCCCCCTCCTGTGAAAGAAGATCGGGCTGACAGCCCAGTGCCACCGGGGGTGCCACTGACAGGGAGAGTAGAGGGGGAACCAGGGCTGTCTGGGCCACCGGCGAGAGTCCAGGATTACTGCGGCATAGTCACTCTGGATCTTGAAAAGGCACCTGGCTATTAGAGGGTTCGGTGGGAAAGCATAAAACAAAGCAGCATGAGATGAGGAAGGCATCCGCTGCCACCCTGCTGTGGTGTGGCTGAGGTGAGCAGAATCTGGGCAGAAAAGCTTCTGTGCCATACTGGGATCCAGACACCATTCGTGTGGGCGAAGGATCCGGCTGAGCCTGTCCGCCAGAAGATTTTCCTGGCCCAGCACGTACAACACTCTGAGGAGCATGCTGTTGCGCACTGCAAAGGAGTGGAGGGCTACCGCCTCCTGACAGAGGGAGTAGGAGCACGTGTCTCCCTGTTTGTTCACATAGAACATAGCAACCTGATTGTCCGTCTGTAGCAGCAGAATGGGATAGTGTTGACGGTGGAAGATCACATTTCTGTGACAACAGCAACAACACTAAACTTAAACTGCGCGGAGGAAAGGCCCGGCAATCTACTTCTGTATCTTGCCATGAAAACCCATCTGGGCAACAGTAGAATGAGACAGTGTTGGCGGCGGAGGATCACATTTCAGTGACAACGGCAACACTAAACTTAAACTGTGCGGAGGAAATCTACTTCTGTATCTTTTCATGAAAACCTAATGGATAGTCACAACAAAACAAATTGCACTATAGTGCTGGAAGATGAGAGCCCCAGGTCGGAAGGCACTCAACTATCTACTGGGAAGAGCTGAAGATTTTTCAGAGTAAAGTCAGCATTTATGATGTGGTTGGATCAAAGCCCTCAGGACGTCTGACTGCTGATGTAGCTGCGCATGAAATGAGAGTCAGAAGCTGTAAAGATGTCTTACACATTGGAACATGGAATGTACGAAGCATGAACCAAGGGAAGTTGGAGGTGGTCAAGAATGAAATGGAACGTGTACAACTTGATCTGTTGAGTATCAGCAAACTGAAATGGACTGGCATTGGGCATTTTGCATCAGAAGATCACATGGTCTACCATGCTGGAAATGAAAGACAAAGAAGAAATGGTGTTGTATTTATAATAAAGAAGAAACTTGCAAGAACTGTAATGAAATACAATGCAGTCAGTGAACGCTTAATTTCTATTTATCTACGAGGAATGCCTATCAACACAACTATAATTCAAGTATATGCCCCAACAACAGCTGCAGAAGAGGATGAAATTGAAGAGTTCTATGAACAAATTCAAGCAGAAATTGACAGAACATGCAAACAGGATATCCTGATAGTCATGGGTGACTGGAATGCAAACGTTGGCAACAAAGAAGACGGCAAAGTGGTTGGAAAATATGGACTTGGCAACAGAAATGAAGCTGGAGAAAGACTGATAGAACTCTGCAAGACCAACGATCTATTCATCTCAAACACCTTCTTCCAGCAACACAAGCGGCGACTCTACACATGGACTTCACCCAATGGCTTGTATAAAAATCAAATTGACTACATCTGTGGAAGTCAACGATGGAAAAGCTCTATAACATCAACAGACAAAACCTGGAGCTGACTGCGGTACAGATCATCAACTACTAGTATGCAAACTCAAGCTAAAGTTGAAAAAGAGCAAACCACTCATGAATACAGCAAAATATGACCTTGAGAATATACCACTGGAATTTAAAGACTGCCTGCAAAATCGATTTGCTGCTTTAGGTACAAATGACAGAGCTCCAGAATTGTTATGGAATGACATCAAGAAGGTTGTTGGAAGAAAGCGAGAAGTCTCTACAAAATGTGAAAAAGCAAAAACGGCCAAAATGGATGATGGAAGAAACTCTGAAAATTGCCCAGAAATGCAGAGAAGCTAAAGCCAGAGGAGAAAGAAAGACAATCACAGAACTCAAAGATTTCCAACGTGCAGCAAGACAGGACAAGGAAAAGTACTACAATGACACATGCAAGGAAATAGAAGCAGAAACTATTAGAGGAAGAACAAGATCGGCTTTCCTAAAGCTATGAGAGTTAAAGAAAACATTCCAGCCTCGAATTGGAATGTTACAAGATGCTCAAGGTTCTATGTTGAATGACGCTGAGAAGATCAAGAAAAGGTGGAAGGAATATACAGAGTTTTAATGTGATAGGCGATGGCCTAGTTCATCCTGTAGGTAGCCGAGGCCTGTATATTAGGCCTGAGTCCCCCTCCCTTACTTTAGAATATTATAACTGACTTTGGAATATTATAGCAGAACCAGACAGACAGAAAATACCAGTAGCTGTTAGAGACACTGCTCTGCTCTGCTTTTGATAAGAATGCTTCTGATAAAAAAAGTAAAACTTTTCCACTGTTATGATACTCACAGCTGTGCTTTCCACTATCTCTGCTGGCTAACTGATCTTGCAGAAGTAGCAAAATGTACTGTAGCAGAAGTATTATGTCTAGAGATTTGAGCCACAGCTAGAAAGGCCTACACAGGGAGAAAACAGGTACAAGCCAGATCAGAGGTGGCTATTGGGAGAGGGAGGGGGGGCCACCGAGACCAATGAGGAGTTTTGCCTGTATTAGACTGGAGAAGAACAGTATATAAACTGTTTTTCTGAGCTCAGGGCTCAGACATTTTGTATGTGACATTGGCCTGAGACTGTGCACATTAAACTGGTTTGAATTCTAGTCAATAGACTCCTGGTTTTATCCGTTGCGGGCCCTTCGCTATTACATTTATATGATAAAGATCAAGTGGACCAACAGCCATTTCCACCTGTACCTTATGATCTGGAACAATTGGTGATGAAAGAAGAAGTTGAAGCAGCATTGAAAGCCTTATCAAAGAACAAAGCACAAGGCATTGATGGCATTCCCATAGAAGTATTACAGCAATCTGATGCAACTCTTACCATACTTACAAGGCTCTGCCAAGAAAATTGGAAGACAACATCATGGCCAACTGACTGGAAAAGATCTGTGTTTATACCAATACTAAAGAAAGGTGATCCAACTGACTGTGGAAATTATCGCACAATCGCTCTGATCCCACATGCCAGCAAGATTCTACCGAAAATTATTCAAAAGAGACTACAACCATACCTGGAACAAGAACTACCTGAAGTGCAAGCAGGGTTCAGGAAAGGGCGAGGAACGAGAGACATCATCGCGGATGTGAGATGGATCCTTAAAAAGACTAAAGAATACCAAAAGGATATCTATTTGTGCTTTACCGACTACAGCAAGGCTTTTGACTGTGTAAACCATGAGAAACTCTAGGCCACATTAAGCAGCATGGGTATACCAGAACACCTGATCGTTCTCTTGCACAATCTGTACACTGATCAAGAAGCAACAGTTCAAACGGAACAAGGAGAAACAGAATGGTTTAAAATAAGCAAAGGTATAAGACAAGGCTGCATACTTTCTCCCTACCTGTTTAATTTATATGCAGAACAAATCATCAGAGAATCAGGATTATATGAAGACAACAGAGGTGTGAAGATTGGTGGAAGACTCATCAACAACCTTCGCTATGCTGATACCACCACATTACTGGCTGAAAGTGAAGATGATTTGAAACATTTGCTTCTCACGATCAAAGAACAGTCTCAAAATGGGCCTGCACCTTAATGTAAAGAAGACAAAGATCACGACAACTGTCAAAATCAACAGGTTCATCCTTGAAGGAGAAGAAATTGAAATCGTGAACAACTTTAAACTACTTGGATCAACTATCAATGAAGAAGCAACAAGCAGTCGAGAAATCTGACGACGCACTGCTCTTGGCAGAATGGCTATCAAAGACCTAGATAAGATTCTCAACAGCAGAGATGTCTCTCTCCATACAAAGATTCGACTTGTTCAAGCCATGGTATTTTCAATAACATCATATGGATGTGAAAGCTGGACAGTGAAAAAGATAGACAGGAAGAAAACTGATGCTTTTGAATTATAGTGCTGGCGGCGAATACTGTGTATACCATGGACTGCCCGAAGAACAAATCAATCAATACTAGAGGAGATCAAACCTAAACTTTCTTTAGAAGCTCAGATGACAAGACTTTGACTTTCATACTTTGGACACATCATGTGAAGAGAGAATTATTAGAGAACGACATCATGCTTGGCAAGATAGAAGGTCAATGCAAAAGAGGAAGGCCAGCAATTAGATGGATCGATACAACAGCAGCTACGGGGTAACCAGTCTGTCAACAATGAGCCACCTGACTGAACATAATTTAGGACAACTATCCAGAGGGTTGCAATCGACACCGACTCGATGGCGCTTAACAACAACAACATGAGGATGGAGGATTGCTCAGGAGGTAGCGGAAGGCCTGTAGGGCCATGAAGATGGCCCTGAGCTCGAGGAAGTTGATTTGTAACAGAGACTCCTCTGGGGTCCAGTTGCCCTGAGTGCAATGACCCTTGCAATTTGCGCCCAGCCCACCAGGGAGGCATCTATTGTCAGGATCGTTTGTGGTGCTGGTGCTTGGAAAGGCATCCCCGCTCTGAGGTGTTGCGGGGACTTCCACCAGTTGAGGGAGGCTGCCTGTCGGTGGATGACCCTTACCCTGCCTGTGGCCTATGTTCATTGGCATCTCAGGCACCACTGGACTGCTCGCATGTGCAGGCGAGCCCAGGGCGTGACATGAACCATTGAGACCAAAAGGCCTAACAAGTGGAGGAGCAGGAGGGCTGGCACTGACCTGCAGCTTTAGACCTTCTCTGCTAACTGCATCAGGTGACGGGTCCTCTCTATCGGGAAGAAGGCCTTGACCTGCCAAGTGTCCAGCTGGGCTCCTATGAACTCCAGGTCTTGAACTGGGAAGAGGCTGGACTTGGGGTAGTTGATGATGAAGCTTAACTTCTGCAGGGTGTGAATTGTAAGCCTTGTGGCTTGGCTGGCCTCGAGGGCCGTGCTGCCTCTGATGAGCCAATCGTCCAGGAAGGGGAAGACATGGGCTCCCTGGAGGTGCAAACGGGCGGCCACGACTGCTAAGCACTTTGTGAAAATCCTTGGAGAGGAGGCGAGGCCGAATGGCAGCACCCTGTACTGGTAGTGCTGCCCCCCACCACGAATCTCAGGTACTGTCTGTGGGAGGGATAGACCAGGATGTGAGTGTACATGTCCTGGAGGTCCAAGGAGCAGAGCCAGTCTCCCTGGCAGAGGTAGGGCAGCAGTGTCCCAAGGGAGAGCATTTTGAACTTCTCCCTCACCAGGAACTTGTTCAAGTTGCGAAGGTCCAGGATGGCCAGAGCCCCCCTGTTCTTTTTAGGACAAGGAAATACCTTGAGTAGAACCCCTTTTCTCCAGAGGTGTTGGGGTACAGGGTCCACTGCCCTGTCCCTGAGTAAGCCTGCGACGAACAAGGCATGGTGGAGGAGAGGCCATGATGGTTCTCCAGGGAAGAAGTCTGGAGAGCTCTGCTGTAGATGGAGGTGGTAACCCTCCCTGCAAGACCCACTTGTCTGTGGTATTGCTGGACCAGCTGTGGGCAAATGAGGCCAACCGACCCCCTGTGGGCTGAGGTGGGACTCCTGGGGGAGGGTAAGCCCTGCCCAGGGAGTCAAAAGCCTCCCCCCCTGTTGGGTGGGGGCTAGTGTCTGGGGCTTGGGGGCCTTGGGCTTCCGGGGCCCATGCCCCTGACTTTTAGGCTGTGAGGCCTGGTGCTGCTGCCCCAAGTAAGGCTGGTAGGGCCCGGTCTGGTGACAGCTCTTTTTTCTCAGGTAAAAGCTTTTTCCCCAAGGAATTTTTCTTGTGGAGGGTCGAGGTCTTCCTGGACAGCCTTTGCTGGCTTACTACCTCAGCCTTGATTTCAGCAGCCTTGTCAGACATAGGTTTCCCACACAAGTTCTTGCCATTGCAGGGGACATCCAGCAGCTTTTCTTGCACCCACTGCTCGAGGTCCAAGGTTTATAACCGTGCCGGGTGCCAATGCCAGTGGCTGCTACCCTGGCTACAGACTTAAACCCGTCGTAGGCAGCCCTAGAGAAGAATTTGGAACAGTCCTGGATGCCTGCCTCCAGGGACTGGAGCCTCTGCAGGGGTTCCCTGGCGAGGCCTGCCGAGAACCCAGAGAGATCCTAAGATCAGGCCTTTTAGGTACATTCCCATGTACAGTTCGTATGCCTGGTTACAGCACCCGAGTATGGCACCCTGATAACACTTGTGGCCCAGGGTGTCGAGAGCCCGGGCCTCCCTGCTGGGGGGAACCGAAAAGTAAGTTATTTGGCTCTTTAGTTTCAGCATGGAGGACTCAACCACCATGGAGTTGTGGGGGAGTTGCTGTTCATGGAACCCAGTGCCCTTCCGGACACAGTAGATAGTGTCCAGGTGCCGACTGAACACCGGCCCCGAGGCTGGGTTCTCCCACATCCTGAGGAGAAGCCTTCCAAGGATTGGCAGAACCGGCACCATGAGAGTCTCCTTGGGAGGAAATTCATATTGCAGGATCTTGAGTTCAATGGTGCGTGGATCCTGCTCCGACTCTGTCTGGACTGAAAGAGCCTGGGCAAAAACACTTAATAAAGACTTTTTCAAGTACATTCGTAGCAAAAATCCTGTGAGAGAGTCAGTTGGTCCATTAGATGATAGAGGGGTTAAAGGGGCACTAAGAGGCAACAAGGCGATAGCGGAGAGACTGAATGAATTCTCTGCTTCGGTCTTTACTGAGGAAGATATAGGGATGTTACCCATAACTGAAGTGGTATTTAAAGGTGCGGAAGAATTGAAGGAAAGAGTAGTTACTCACCTGTAACAGGTGTTCTCCAGGAGCAGCAGGAATCAGTCCTCACATATGGGGTGACGTCGGCGCCGACGGAGCCCTTGTGGAGCAATTTCCCCAGCTTTCAAAGAAAGCCTTTGGGAATTGCAGCGCGCATGCGCGGTCCCCTTCCCGCCCAAGGGTGCCATCTTGCTCAGTCTGATGACATAGCTAAAAGACAGCAAAAAATTAGCAAAATAAATCATATGACTGCAACTCCAAGGGGAGGAGGGAGGGTTGTGAGGACTGATTCCTGCTGCTCCTGGAGAACACCTGTTACAGGTGAGTAACTACTCTTTCTCCAGGACCAAGCAGGAAGTCAGTCCTCACATATGGGACTCCCTAGCTTAAGGCTACAGGAGACCTCAAGCGGAAAAATGAGCTCCCTCCAGCTCAGTAGCACAGAAGGAAGGAATCTTCTCTGAAAACGCCCCCGACCGGTAGCCCAACACCAGGGCCAGAGGGTAGGAGTTGCCTAAACCTCAAAGAGATTATGGAGGACTGCCTGACCGAAAGCACTGTCCCTGCGGGACTCCCTCTCCAGGCAGTAATAGGCCGCAAAGGTCTGGCTTGAAGACCAAGTAGCGGCCCGGCAGATGTCTGCCAACGGAACAGAGTGGAGATGAGACACTGACGCAGCCTTCGCCCTGACACGATGAGCCGTGACTCGACCCTCCAACGAGAGGCCGGCTGCCCCATAAGCCCAAGCGATACAGTCAGCAACCCATATGGACAAAGTACGCTTGGAGACAGGTAGCCCCAAGTTATTGGGGTCAAAAGAAACGAAGAGCTGAACAGCCCTCCTATGCTCCCGCGTACGGTCAAGGTAGAAGGACAAGGCCCTCCTACAGTCCACGGTATGCAGGACCATTTCAGCCCGGCTGGTGTGTGGCCTGGGAAAGAAGGTCGGAAGAACCACCTCCTGGTTGAGATGAAAAGGAGAAACCACTTTTGGAAGAAACTTAGGGTGAGTCCGTAAGACTACCCTATTCCTATAGAACCTAGTGTAAGAAGGATCAGACACTAGGGCCTGCAGTTCACTAACGTGCCTAGTAGAGGTAAGGGCCACCAAAAACAAGGTTTTCCAGGAAAGAAAATGAAGAGGGCAGGTATCCATAGGTTCAAAGGGCGGACAGGTAATCCGCTGCAAGACCACATTCAGATCCCATTCAGGGGCTGGTGGGCGCAAAGGAGGCTTAAGGAGAAGGAGGCCTCTGAGAAAACGAGCCACCAAAGGGTGGTTGGAAAGAGGCCTGCCATCCACCGGTGCGTGATGCGCAGAGAGAGCACTGAGGTGGACCCTGACAGAGTTAGACTTAAGGCCCAGATTGGAGAGGTAAAGCAAATATTGCAAGACCACTGCCACCAAGCAGGAGAAGGGATTCTCAGACTGCTGAGCACACCACACGGAGAACCGACGCCACTTAAGAGCGTAGGACTTCCGGGTGGAGGGCCGCCTGGAGGCCAAGACGACCTCTTCCACCTCTCAAGGCAGCAGGAGGGGAGCAAGGACTACCCTTTCAGCAGCCAGGCCATCAGATGAAGGGACCGGAGATTGGGGTGTAGGAGAGTCCCCTGATCCTGTGACAGGAGATCGAGTTGAAACCCCAGAGGAAGAGGAGTGTCCACCGCCAGCTGCATCAGAAGCGGGAACCAGGGCTGTCTCGGCCACCGGGGAGCCACTAGGATCATCGAGGCTCTGTCTCTGAGAACCTTGAAGAGCGTCCAAGACACCAGTGGCATGGGAGGAAAGGCATACAAGAGGCCCATGGAATCAGAAAAGCATCCGCCGCTACTCTGAGAGGATGCGGTTGTCGAGAGCAGAATCTGGGAAGTTGCCGGTTCAGAGGACTGGCAAAGAGATCCATAGTGGGGAGGCCCCACTAGAGAAAGATCCGTTGAACCACCAACGGATCCAATCTCCACTCGTGTGGTTGGAGAATCCTGCTCAGCTTGTCTGCCAGGTAATTTTCCTGACCTGGGAGATAGACAGCTTTGAGGAGGATGCCGTGGCTGACGGCCCAAGAGCACAGTTTTTGTGCCTCCTGACAGAGAAGGAAGGAGCCTGTGCCTCCTTGCTTGTTCACGTAGAACATTGCAACTTGATTGTCTGTCCGGACCAGCACAGATTGGTGAGAAGTGAGGTGGGAGAAGGCTCTTAGAGCTAGGCGGATGGCTCTGAGCTCCAGGAAGTTTATCTGCTGAGCAGACTCCCAAGGAGTCCATAGGCCTTGAGTACATGACCCTTGGCAATGTGCTCCCCAACCCAGGAGAGAAGCATCGGATGTCAGCACCTGAGAAGGCGGAGGAGATTGAAAAGCCACTCCTAGCACTAGGTTTGGCAGATGAAGCCACCACCACAGAGAAGAGACCAGCAGGTTGGATATCTGTACTGAGTCCGCCAGGCTCCCGGTGGCCTGATGCCACTGAGTGCGAAGGCACCACTGAGCAGGTCGCATGTTCAGGCGGGCATTGGGGGTCACATGGACCGTGGAAGCCATATGGCCGAGCAGTCTCAGAAATTGCCTGGCCGAGACCAGGGAATTGCTGTGAAAGTGGCTGGCGAGATCCATGAGTCTGTGGGCCCTGTCCAGAGGCAGGAAGGCCCACGCCTTAAGAGTGTCAAACCTGGCGCCTATGAATTCGAGATTTTGAGAGGGGAGCAAAGTGGACTTTGCGAAGTTTATGACAAATCCCAAGTGCTGGAGTAGAGTCACAGTGCAATGAGTGGCCTGAGTGGCCTCTTGGGAAGACGGGGCTCTGATGAGCCAGTCATCCAGGTATGGAAACACAAAAAGGCCTTGAAGTCTCAGATAGGCCGCCACCACTGCTAGGCATTTGGTGAACACCCTGGGGGCGGAGGATAGGCCAAAGGGCAGTACTCTGTACTGGTAATGATTTCCTCCCACAACAAACCTGAGATATTGTCTGTGGTCTGGATGAATAAGGATGTGAGTATACGCATCCTTTAGATCCAAGGAGCATAGCCAGTCTCCCTGCTGGAGGTAGGGCAGCAAGATTCCAAGGGTAAGCATCTTGAACTTTTCCCTTGCCAGGAACTTGTTGAGGTTTCGCAAGTCCAGGATGGGTCTGAGGCCTCCTGTTCTTTTTGGTATCAGAAAGTACCTGGAATAAAAGCCGTGACCTCTCAGGTGGTGGGGCACTGGTTCCACAGCCTGTTCCTGAAGAAGACTTGCTAACTCCTGAAGGAGTAAGTCCCTGTGCAGAGGGAGTCTTGGAGGCTCCCCTGGAAAGTAGGAGGGAGGTACCTGGTGAAAGTGTAGAAGATAGCCTTTTTGAACTATATGAAGCACCCAGGTATCTGATGTGATGGCTGACCACCTGTGGGCAAAGTGGACCAGCCGGCCTCCTGTGCTGAGAGAAACCAGCGGAGGGGAAGAGGCTATGCTGACGGAGGCAAAAACCCCCACCCTGCTGAGCAGGGGCCGGTGTTGTGGGCTTGGGGGCCTGCTGCCTACGGGACCCATTACCCCGTCCATTGGCCTGCTGACCCTGTTGGGGAGCTGCTGAGGCCTGATAATGAGGGTAGTGTTTATAGGCAGCCGCCTTCCTCGGGTAAAAGGGCTTTTCCCCTGAGCCCTTCTTCTGAGAAGGGGCAGAGGTTTTTCTGGACAGCCGAGTCCTGGTCAGAGTCTCGGTCTCGATCTGTGCAGCCTTTTCAGCCATGGGCTTGCCAAAGAGGTTTTCACCTCTGCAGGGGACATCGACCAACTTGTCCTGTACCCATGGCTCAAGGTCGGATGACTGAAGCCAAGCCTGTCGGCGGGCACAGATGCCGGCTCCGGCTACCCGAGCCGATGCTTCGAAGCCATCGTAGGCTGCTCGAGAGATAAACTTCGAGCACTCCCGAATACCAGTGGACAAGGCCTGGAACCTCTGCAAAGGTTCCTCGGAGAGACCAGCAGAGAACCCGGCAATTTCCTTTGCCAGGTCTCGGAGATAGATGCCCATGTAGAGCTGGTAGGTCTGGACTCGACAAGCAAGCATAGAGCCCTGGAAGCACTTCCTACCGAGGGCATCCAGGTTCCGGGCCTCCCGGCTGGGAGGCACCGAGGAGTGCATCTTTTGACTCTTGAGTCGATGCATGGCCGATTCCACCACCATGGAATGGTGCGGCAGTTGTGCCTTTTGGAACCCGGGGCTCTTGCGGACTCGATAAATGGAATCGACCCGCTTGCTTAACACTGGCGCCGACGCTGGGCTCTCCCACATGCGGAAGAGAAGTCGCTCCAGCATCGGAGGAACCGGTACAGTAAAGGCCTCCTTCGGGGGAGAGTCATACTGGAGGGCATCGAGCTCTTTGGCTCGGGATCCGTGGGGAATGCCAAGGCCTTGGCCATATCCCGCACGAAGTCCGAGAACCGGGTGTCCTCCGGGGGGGACCGTCTCCGAGGTTCGGACTCGGGCGAGTCCGATGGGGCGCACCGAGTCCGAAAAGTACCTGGGGACTCTTCGTCCTCCGTCTCCCAGCCCGACTCCTCGGAGGAGGAATCGAGCGGTTCCGGTCGGGTGAGCACCAATGCCCTCCGCCCCGATGCCGAGGCCAGCATCGATGACCTCGGTCCCGAACGGGAGACCAAGGGAGACCTTGACCGAGGATCGACTCGAGCTCGCATGGACTCGAGGATCGGCTCGGTCTCTGGGGTCGACTTGGACGTCGACGTCCCGGTGGTCGGGGCAGATGCACCGGCGAGGCCAGCGATCAATGCCCGCTGCTGGTCCATGAAGGCAGCGAAACTGCTCTCCAAGGCCGTCAACCTGAGTCCGAGCTCAGGAGACCCAGCAGCCCCCGACTCGGGCCCCGACGGTGTCGGGCCCGACGTCGGCTCCTTCGGAGGCGAGTCCACGAGGACTACAGTACTCATATGTCCAGGAGACTCCATCTCGAGACGAGAATGTTTCGAAGGCCTCTCCGACTCCGAGGACCCGGGACGGCTATCGGGGCTATGCGACCTGGCCCTCGAGGAACCAGGAGCGTCCACCGACATCGCCCTCGTGGGTTTTTTCTTCCTATGATGTTCCTGGGCAGGAGACCCCCGCTCAGAGGAACTCCGACGATGCTCAGGACCGGAGTCCCGGGACGTCGAAGCCTCTGATGAGGTCCGGGCCCGGCCGGACGCGGAGTCAGAGAAGATTCGTTCTTTTTGATGCTGCCGACTCCAACGCTTTTGAGGACATTTTGCCACATGGACCACAGATCATCGGGTCATGATCGGGTCCGAGGCAGGGGAGGCAGCAGTCGTGTGTGTCGGTAAGAGATATAAGTTTCTTACACCGATCACACTTTTTAAACCCGCTGGCAGCCATCGGGAGAAAAAGGGCCCCTGCGAGGTCAAAAGACAGGGCTGCCAGTGAAAAAAGAAAAATGGCGCGAACGCTAGTCACGAAGGACAAAAACCGAAAAAATAAAGAACGGATTCGATATCAGCGTATCGGGTCCGGGCGGGAAAAGGATCCGGTGTCGAACCGAGAAAAGAATAGTAAATAAAATCAACTTTTTCAGCGGCGATCACAAACAGCGTCTGTAGGGCTCCGCGGAAAAAAGAAGACTGAGCAAGATGGCACCCTTGGGCGGGAAGGGGACCGCGCATGCGCGCTGCAATTCCCAAAGGCTTTCTTTGAAAGCTGGGGAAATTGCTCCGCGAGGGCTCCATCGGCGCCGACGTCACCCCATATGTGAGGACTGACTTCCTGCTTGGTCCTGGAGAAATATTGATACATCGAGAAGATGTATTACAACTATTTGATAAACTGAAGATTAGCAAATCACCTGCACCAGATGATATACATCCGAGGGTTTTGAAAGAACTGAAATATGAGATTTCAGACCTGCTATTAGTAATCTGTGAACTATCATTAAAATCATCTGTAATACCTGAAGATTGGAGGATGGCGAATGTAACACTAATTTTTAAAAAGGGTTCCAGGGGTAATCCGGGAAACTACAGACCGGTGAGCCTGACGTTAGTATCGGGAAAAATGATATAAACCATCATAAAGAACAAAATTGCTGAACATGTAGATAGTCATGGCTTAATGGGAGACAGCCAGCATGGCTTTAGACAAGGAAGATCTTGTCTTACTAATCTGTTATTTTTTTTGAAGGTGTGAATAAACAGGTAGACAAAGGTGAGTCGGTTGATATAGTGAATTTGGACTTTCAGAAAGCCTTTGACAAGGGCCCTCATCAGAGACTTTTGGCAAAACTAGAGAGTCATGGGACAGGAGGCAGTGTACTATTGTGGATCAGGAACTGGTTAAAAATAGAAAGCAGAGGGTAGGGCTAAATGGCCAATTTTCCCAATGGAGAAAGGTGAATAGTGGTGCATCCCAGGGATCTGTGCTGGGTCCGCTGCTTTTTGACATATTCATAAATGACCTGGAAAAGGGAATAACAAGTGCAAGTGAGGTTATCAAATTTGCAGATGACACAAGCCTATTCAAAGTTGTTAAAACCCAAGAGGATTGTGGAAAATTGCAAGAGGATCTTGATAAATTGGAAGACTGGGCATCAAAATGGCATATGAAATTTAATGTGGACAAGTGCAAAGTTATGCACCTAGGTAAGAACAACCCAAACTATGGTTACACGATGCAAAGTTCCACATTAGGAACCACCACCCAGGAAAAAGATTTAGGCGTCATTGTGGATAACTTGTTAAAACCCAGTGTGCAGCGGCGGCCAAGAGAGCAAATAGAATGCTAGGTATCATAAGGAAAGGAATGGAAAATAAAACAAAAGATATTATTAATGCCTCTACATCGTTCCATGGTGAGACCGCACCTTGAATATTGTGTGCAATTCTGGTTGCCATATTTTAAAAAGGATATAGCGTTACTAGAAAAGGTTCAGAGAAGAGCCACCAAAATGGTAAAGGGGATGGAAGAATACTCCTATGACGAAAGGCTAAAAAGGTTAAGGCTCTTTAACCTGGAAAAGAGGCAGCTGAGGGGAGATATGATATTAGTCTATAAATTAATGAACGGAGTGGAACGGGTAAACGTAGATCGATTGTTTACGCTATCAGAATATAGAAAGACTAGAGGACATGCAATGAAGCTGCAGGGTAAACTATTTAAGAATAATAAAAGAAAATATTTTTTCACTCAACGTGTAATCAAACTCTGGAATTTGTTACCGGAGGATGTAGTAAAGGCTATTAGTGTAGCTGGGTTTAAAAAAGGTTTGGTAAAGTTCTTGGAAGAAAGGTCCATAAAACATTATTAAAACGGGACCCAGGATATCAATGCTTGACCCAATACAAGCATTGTGGAACCTGTGTCTTTTAGGGAAACTGCTAGGTACGTATGATCTAGATTGGCCACTGTTGGAAACAGGATACTGGGCTTGATGGACCTTGGTCTGACCCAGTATGGCATATCTTATGTTCTTATGTCGTAGACGAAGTCATGAAAGGCTACGTTCTCAGACATCTGTGTCAGGAGGTCTCCGGAGAGGCCTCATCCTCAGTCTCCCATTCGGATCCCGAGAGTGTTGAGGAATCGGCCTCGGCAGTAGCCCCGAGGAACCGCGGCCACCTGGACTCCCAGAAACTCGTCGGGGAGGACCGAATCCCCGATGGCACTCTGTGCCCAGCTTGATGTCTGGGGACTCCCCCGAGGTCGGGGTGCTCGGTGTCGGGGCCGATGATGCTGGAAAACCAAACCTCAACGCCTGCTGCAAGGCCAAGATGGAAGAGATGCTCTGCTCCATGGCCACCATTCGGGACTCGAGGCCGATGGCTGTGCATCCTTGTGTGTGGACATCAAGGGACTTGGGTCCAATCCCAGCACTCCGGAGAGTGCATCCTCAAGGAGGACTATGGGTTCACGGATCCTGGCATGGTCTCCGTTGGCCGAGGACTCCTGTCTTGAGACTGAGGGCACTGCTTGGAGTTACCCGAATCCCACCGCAGGACTTTGCCAGGTTTCATTGGGGGCACCTCAACAGGCTTCGGTGCCATTTTCTTTTTCTTGGGAGGGTCTGGGGCTGCATCGGAGGAGCTGCCGCGGAGGGACTCCAAGGATGCCCCAAACTCACGGGAAGTGCCAGCTTTGAGGCTTGGCGATGGGGAAGCTGGGGCAGAGTCAGATCTCGGGAACAGCTTCCCCTGTCACTCTGATCACTTTCTGTTCACTTTGGGTGTCATGGCCTGGTATCGGTCACAGATAGAGCTGTCATGCCCAGGCAGTAGAGACAGCAATCATGGGTACTGATAACTGAAATAGTCTGAATGCAGTGGTTGCATTTCTTGAACCCACTAGGAATCATGGTGGGAGAATACCCAGATGGGGTCGATGACCTGCGGGCGAAAATCAGCGTGAAGGTCAGTTGAGGAAAAAACAAAAAGGAGAGTCGAGGACAGCACCAAAGGTGCCAGGTCGAGGCGGGAAGGCAACCGGTACACAAACCGGAGATACAGAAGGATTTTTAGAACTTTTTTCGGGGGAGTAGAGGACTACATCTGTTGGACTCTGCAGAAAAAAAGGAGACTGAACAAGATGGCACCCTTGGGCGAGAAGGGGACCACGCATGCGTGGTAGCATTCCCAAAGGCTTTCTTTCAAAACTGGGGAAATGCTCTGCGCGGGGCTTCGCCGGCATCGACGTCACTCATATGTGAGGACTAACTTCCTGCATGTTACTGGAGAACATCTGATCATTCTCTTGCACAATCTTTACATTGATTAAGAAGCCGGGGTGGCTCAATAATGAGGCGGAGTGAGGCAGTGGCCTCAGGTGGCAAACTTTTGGGGGCAGCAAAAATGCCCCGAAACAGCCACCTCACTCTGCCTTCAGTTTAAAAAAAACAAACAATGTGGACAAGCTGCTGTGGCTGCGATAGTGGTATTTTAAAATGAAAGGAAATGAGTGCGGAGCCTCCCAGCCCTATGGAACCCCTGCTGACGCGTCCCGCTCTAGCGTCAGTTCCTTTTGGAGGTGAGACACAGTTGCAGAAGTTCCATAGAGCTGGAAGGCTCCGCACTGGTTTCCTTTCATTTTAAATTACTATCACAGCTGCAGAGAAAGGGAAAGGAGCAGAACATAGATGACGGCAGGAGAGGGAGCCGAACGAGCTACATGGGGGGAAGGAGAGGGAGCTGAACGGAGCTACACGGGGTGGAAGGAGGGTGAGTGGAACGAGGTTGCCACAGGGGGGAAGGAGGAGGAGTGGAACGGAACTCCAGAGGGGGAAAGAGAGGATTGGAAGGAAGCTGACAGAGGGGAAAGAGATGGCTGGAATGGAATGGACAAGGGGGAAGGGAACGGACAGGGGGGAAGGGAACGGACAGGGGGAAAAGGGAGGGCAGGGGGGGAAAGGAGTTGAGACAGGGAAGGAGAGGAAGCAGAATGGAGCTGACAGAGGGGGAAAGAGAGGGTTGGAAGGGAGCTGACAGAGGGAAGGAGAGGGAGCAGAACGGAGCTGACAGAGGGGGACGAGAGGGCTGGAAGTGAACTGACATGAAGGAAAGGTGGGCGCTAGTAGGGTACTGACATGGGGGAAAGGGGGCTGGAAGGGAACAAAGAGGGGAAGGAGATGGCTGGAAGGGAACTGAGAGAGGGGAAGTGGGGACTGGAAGTGAACTGACATGGGGGGAAGGTGGGGGCTGGAAGGGAACTGACATGGGGGGAAGGTGGGGGCTGGAAGGGAGTTGACACCTGGCGATTGTACTGGAGGGGGACTGGAAAGGAGCTGACACCTAGGGGTGGGACTGGAGGGAGTTGAAACTTGGGGATGGGGCTGGTAGGTGGCTGGGTAATGGGGAGGAGGCTGGCAGGGAGGGGCACTGGCACTGGAAAGGAGCTGACATGTGGAGAGGGTTACTGGGACTGGAAATAGGCTGATGGAAGGAAGTGAAGAAAACAAAAGAAGAGACAAGAAATGGCAGATAGAGTGCTAAGAGAAAACAGGAAAGCAGAAGCCTCAGATCAGGACCAGCTTGACCAGAGAATAAAATGTTCAGACAACAAAGGTAGAAAAAAATAATTTTATAGTTTACAAAGTATGGGGGACTGCATCTCTTACCTGGTTTTGCATTGCATGCAAAGTCTGGCTTCTTGGGGTTTCGGTTTAATTTTTGTCTATTTTATTTTTACTTTAGGTTGTGATCACTTATTCTGTACTTGGTGAGAGTCTGTGTTCTGAGCGTGTGACTAAGGCCATATGTTCTATTAACATGAAATTTTTAAGCAGGGATCTGTACTGTAGTAATTTGCCTTGTTCAGCTTTTCAAATAGGTGTTAGATGTTCTAGGGCCTGCTGCAGTATTTATAATGTTGCTTTTTTTCTGGGTAGGCACCTTGTATGAGTTTTGGAAGTTTATGCTGGTAATGGTATGATAGATTTTGGCCTTCTAGATCTTTGGTGACTTTTGTAGGGTTTTATATTAGTTTTCAATATGCCTGGTACTGGAGAATATTTGTTAGTGAAGGGACCAGAATCAGCTTCTTTCTTTTTTTTTTTTTTTTTAAAGATATTGAGTTCTGTGGGTTAATGTCCTAGGTTCTGCTCTGCACCCACTGTTGAGGGAAGGGGTTCTGTGGATGCAAAATATATGTTCAAAAAGAAAAAGCAAGAACCATAACACAGTTTATAACAAAATAAAAATGAGTTATAATTTAGTTTTATAAAGTGTGCTGTGGTTCTCACTCATTCTTTTAGTTTCTTGGTGTGCAAACATCTTGCATTTTCTCCATATTATCTAATTGGCTTTTTGGTTTGGTTCAGTCCCTGACTGGAGTTTTGAGAAAGCACTCCCCCACATTATGGGGGGGGGGGGGGCACCATCTCATCCCTTGCTTCAGGCAGCAGATTGCCTTGAGCCGCCCCTGCAAAAAGCAATAGTTTGTATGGAACAAGGAGAAACAGAATGGTTTAAAATCAGCAAAGCTTGTGCTGCTAATTGCATGGTGATTCAAATTGTTGTAACACATTGATTTATTCAAATGTATTTTAGAAACAGAGTAACATAAACATAGTACAGCGCCAACTGTATTATGTTTTTGCTACTCTCTCTCTAAAATACATTTGAATAAATCAATAAGCATTACTCCAATTTGAATCACCATGCAATTAGCATAGTTCCTGTACCAAGGGAACTCATACACTGGGAAAGGACAAAGTGCCTACATACAATTACAAAGTTGATCTCCAATATTTAAGTTGTTTCTATGAAAGAAAAACACACTCTAAAAGGCAGTTTGAGGTTGACAATATATTTTATTCTATATTATGCTGTATATAGTGTTTTAATCCCTTTGTGAATAGATTACACTGTGTGAAATCATTTAAGATGGGGAAGAACACTCCTCAGAATGTTGAGCTGATCGTGCGGTAGAGATGCTTTACTTACAGACTATGTGCCTGGCTTGTTTTACTTACTTGCTAGTCAATCCACAGATGCCCTTTTTTGTTGAATGGGTTGATCCTCTCAAAATAATCATGCTCTGGTCACTATCACTATTACTACTACTATTTAGCACTTATAAAGCGCCACGCACGCAGCGCTGCACAGCTAACCTGCAAGAGGTAGTCAACATATAAGAGACAGTCCCTGCCCGTCAGAGTCATGCTCATCGGAGCTTACAATCTAAGTAGAACAGTACAGAGCATTAGTCAGTTCTGCGCAAGGTACGGTGAGGTACAGTTTGGTCTATAGTTTGGTCATAAACGTTGACGGGGGTTAGGGAGAGATGAGGATGGGAGTTAGGATCTGAATGCAATGGTGAAGAGGTGGGTCTTCAACCTGGATTTGAAGAGGGCCAGGGAGGATGCCTGGCGCACAGACGCAGGTAGGCTGTTCCAGGCGTATGGTGCAGCAAGGTGAAAGGATTGCAGTCGGGAGTTCGCGGTGCGGGTGAAAGGCATTGACAGAAGTAATTTGTTAGCGGAGCGCAAATGTCGAGAGGGGACGTAGGGAGAGATAAAGGATAAGAGGTATTGAGGGGCCAAAGAATGAATGCATTTATAGGTCAGTAGGAGAAGCCTGATTTGGATGCAGAATTGGACAGGGAGCCAGTGAAGCAACTTGAGGAGTAATGTGGGCACGGCGAGGCTGGCAGAAGATTAGTCGAGCAGCGTGATTTTGTATAGATTGAAGGGAAAGGAGGTGGCTCACGGGGAGACCAGCGAGGAGTAGTTGCAGTAATCGAGGCGAGAGGAGATTAGGGAGTGGATAAGCGTTTTGGTAGTGTGTTCAGAGAGGAAGGGGTGGGTTTTGCTGATGTTGTAGAGAAAAAAGCGGCAGGTCTTAGCTACAAGCTGGATATGAGCAGAGAAGGAGAGAGAGGTGTCAAAGATAACCCCTAGATTGCGGGCCGAGGGAACAGGAAGGATAGTAGATCCATCTACATGGACTGAGAGGGGGGATGTGGGGGGGGGGGGGAGGAGTTGGTTGGAAAGACAAGGAGTTCAGTCTTGGCCATGTTCAGTTTCAATTGGCGATGAGACATCCAGGCAGCAATGTCCGAAAGACAGGCAGAGATCTTGGACTGAACTGCCGGAGAAATAGTAGGTGTTGAGAGGTAGATTTGGGAGTCATCGGCATAGAGATGGTACTGAAAGCCATGGGAGGAGATAAGTAATATATTATTACTACCATGAATTATTGATAGGGTTACCAAAGAAACACTTACATTGCCTCCAGATGGCAGAAAATGAGGTGGACTGGATAATGACAGGTAGAAATATCATGGCAAGCATTTTTAAATCAATACACTGGTTATTTGACAGTGCCCCCAAGGGATATTCAAATACACTGAAATTTTCTTATAGCCTTTCCCAAATCTGTCCTTTTAAATAACTTTCTTTTTGCATGTTCGTGTTTAGCACTCATACAGCATAAGCAACTTGATTTTTCAACCAGGAGTATTCAAATCAGCTTAGTTAATGTGACTGGACACAGGTGGGCTCTATTTAAAATTTAGATCAGAGAGCACTCAAAGGATACTGGGAAGAGCTGAAGACAATAATGAAGAGCTGGGACAATACTGGGAAGAGCTGAAGACAAAGGATACTGGGAAGAGCTGGGAAGATCAATTATCCAGAGGGTTGCCATAAGTCGACATCGACTTAACGGCACTTAATGACACAACAAAACCTTGTTAAGGCATTTTTTGGAACCAGAGCAAATTTAGGGTTTGCTCTGGCAAAGGGTGGACTTATATAATCTAGACATTTTGGTTTCTTATTCATAATTACTTTTTGAATATTCATATAATTGTTCTTTCATCTTAAAACTCTAAAGTATGTTGTGTATGTCAGAGAAAAACCTCCTACTATAATGCATAAACCAATATTAAAAAGGACCAGGGAAATCCACTGCTTACCCCAGGATAAGCAATGTGGAATCTAGGTACGTTTTTGGGAACCTAACAAATACGTGTGACCTGGATTGGCCACTGATGGAAACAGGATACTGGGCTTGATGGACTTTGGTCTGACATAACTTATGTTCTTATGAACCTTATTAGACAGCAAGGCTCTGTATTTAGAAGCAAGTAATTCCACTAAGGACTACAAGGCCAAGGATATAATTTCTTCTAGAAATTCCATTTAAGAATTGTTTTAGGTGCTTGATATGTTGACAAAATCTCTTAATGTATATTTAGGTATACCAGCCTTTTTTAAAATGTTGTTAGCAATTCATGTTTCATTTTACTGAAAAAGTAGCAAAGGTTAGATCTTTGTTTTCTTGTGTTGCATCATATCTCTTGAAACTGAGTCAGTACCATCATCATCTGACGATTGTCTCTCTGAATTTAGAGCCATCACTTTAAAATGGGAAGCCGCTTTAGATGATTTGGGAAAAACAGGGACTGAAGTCAAAATTCTCCTTTTGTGCTCTTGATCCCTGTGCATCCTAAGTAATAAAGCAGTCTCAGCACAGTAATGTGCTTAACCTGCGTCAAACTATGAATGCCTCTATAATAGAGGGTTTATTTCCTGGGTCTTGAAGAGAATTGTTAATCTGTCCATTAGTGAAAAGCTAACACTTGATATAGAAAACCTGTCAAATTATCAACCCATTTCTGACCTACATCGACTATCTAAAATTGTGGAGGAAGCAATTTTTATTCAGCAATCAGATTTTTTTTAAAACATGCTTATTACTCTTTTTGAAAACAATATCTGACATTATTTTATGCTCACTTTATATGTGGCAGATGTAATTACACAAAGGTATTCACATAAAACATTATGAATCAAACATAGAAAACCAACAATTAAAAACAAACACTAACAATTTCTCACTCTCTCCCCTTCCTCGGTCCCTTGCAAGGAGCAATCCAACTGTTATGTTTGATAATAGTCCCTTGTAATAAAATTAAACTGGGACTACAACAACCATTAGGAACTAGCCTGGGTTATTAAAAGTAGTATGACAAACAGTATCAATCACTTGGAGGGTTTAGGTTTTAAAAGGAGCAAATCTTAAACTGGTGCAAGAAATTTCCATCGGAATGGTGACAGTCTGATTTGGGTCGCCATTATCACTTTGCAGCACATATGGTTATTGCAGGAGTCCCACAAAATATGATGAGCCCGATATTCAGCAGCAGCGGCTAGCACTTCTAAAGCAGACTGTATCCTGTTTATATCCATTTGTAGGTGCAGTCTCTAGAATTGCACACAATATTCCAAATGAGGTCTGACCAAAGACTTATACAGAGGCACTATCACTCCCTTTTTCCTGCTGGCCATTCCTCTTTCTATGCACCCAAGCATCCTTCTGGCTTTCACCGTTGCCTTTTCTACTTGTTTAGCAACTTTAAGATCTTCAGAAACAATCACGCCCATGTCCCACTCCACAAATCGCAACCAAAAAAACAGTTTTGAGCGTCAAATACCTCATAGCATCATGCTTCAACAGCTCAAAGGGTTCTGACATCAGAGCCCTGAGCACCAGATGCAGATCCCAGGAAAAGAAGAACAGATCGAAGCGGAGGATACTGACACCAAACCCCCTGAAGAAAGAGTGAAACAACTGGGTATAAGGCTAGAGACCTACCAGTCAATGGACCTCTGAAACAGGCTACTACTACTACTACTACTATTTAGCACTTCTAGAGCGCCACGCACGCAGCGCTGTACAGCTAACCTACAAGAGGTAGTCAGCATACATGAGACAGTCCCTGCCCGTCAGAGTCATGCTCATCAGAGCTTACAATCTAGTTAGAATAGTACATTAGTTAAAACAGTGCAGAGCACCAAAGATCCCACATGAACCTTCAGGGAGCTAAGAGAAAGTCCCTACTCCAGACCATCCTGCACAAAGGTCCAACAGATATGGCACTTTGGCTGCCTCAGGAGCCAGCTGCTATGCGCCGTACCAGTACTCAAAGAACTAGACCTGCAGGTATGCCAGTTTTATAGACCTCCTCCGGGTTCTGAGCAGAGTGAAAAACCACCGCCAGAGAGTAGCCAGTATGCACTAACCATCTCCTTTCAGGAGCCAAGTGAGAAGGGATCAGAGTCCTCTAGGACAAGTGGCCCCTGACACAATAGGCCCCAAGATGGAGGCAAACGAAGAGGTGGTGCTCACAGGAGCTGCATCAGATCTCCGAACCACGCTCTCCTCAGCCAATCTGGTGCCAGCAGAATAATCTTTCCCAGGTGGCACTCCATACGCCGAATCATATGCCCTACACCAGGGGCCACTGAGGAAACACATACAAGCAGGTGTTGACTTGGTCAAGGTTGAGCCAGGGCACGGACGCATCCCAAATTCCTCCCAAAGGTGGTATCTCCTTTCCACCTCAACCAAGAGGTGGTCCTCTCCACCTTTTTCTCGTGGCCTCACGCCGGCCGGGAGGAACTATTACTTCACACACTAGCTTGCAAATGGGCACTGTCCTACTTACAGCCGACTCAGGCCTATTGCAAAGCTCCTCAGCTTTTCGTGTCTTATGACCCCAGCAGACTGGGGTTCCCTGTGACTAAGCGAACTCTGTTCATTTGGATGGCAGACTGTATTGCCCTCACCTATGAGCGAGCTGGCCTCTTCCTTTAGCACTGACTTGGCCATCGCCCTCACGCTGATTGTTTTTGGATTTGCCATCTGTCAGATCTATCCTTGGATCTGATTGTTAAAGTGGTCTATGATGTTATAAAATCATGCTTGGAATATTTTAATAGATTTCACAGTAAGATCCATATAAAGACTCTATCAATGAACTACAATAGAAACATGACAACAGAAAAAGACCATATAGTCTATCTAGTCCGCCCTTCCATATCAACTATGATAGTCCCCTTTTTTCCTTTAGAGATCTTTTGTGTTTGTCCCATGCTTTCTTGAAATCAAATACTGTCCTCGTCTATACTACCTCCATTGGGAGACTATTCCATGCATCTACCACTCTTTAAAAAAAAAATATTTATGCATATTGCTCTTGTCTATCCCCTTTCATCCTCATCCTATGTCCCCTTGTTGCAGAGCTTGCTTTCAATCGAAAGAGGCTCTCCTCTTGTGCATTTATGCCACAGAGGTATTTCAACATTTCCATCTCCTCTACCCCACCTTTCCTATAATGTATACATATTAAGATCTTTAAGTCTGTCCTCATATGCTTTATAATGAAGACCACTAACCATTTTAGTAGCCACCCTCTGCACAGACTCTGTCCTGTTTATATCCTTTTGAAAAGGTGGTCTCCAGAATTGCACACAGTACTCCGAATGAGGTTGCACCAGAGACTTATACAGAACCACTATTACCTCCTTTTTTCTGCTGCCTCTTTTTTTCTCCCTATGACACAAGCATCCTTTTGGTTTGCACCGTGGCCTTTTCTACCTGTTTAGCCACTTTAAGATCATCAGAAACCATCACACCTAGGTCCTGCTCTTCTTTTCATGGACAGAAGTACTTCGCCTTCAACACTGTACTGCTCCCTTGGAGTTTTGCAGCCCAAATGCATGACCCTGCATTTTTTAGCATTAAATCTCAGCTGCCAAATTCTAGACCATTCTTCAAGCTTAACTAGATCCCTCTTCATATTATCTACTCCTTCCTGAGCGTCTACTCTATTGAACATTTTGGTATCATCTACAAACAGGCAAACCTTATCTGACAGCCCTTCCGCAATATCACTAACAAAGATGCTAAAAAGAATTGGACCAAGGACCAGGGCCGGATTTACCCTGAGTGAGGCCCTACGCCAACAAAAATTGTGGGCCACCAGCAGGGGTGGGGCCTCATTTGCATAAGGGGCCTCATTTGCATAAATATTTGCATAACGTTACCATATACTAACTTTTAGTAAACGTGCCTCTTAATGAGTGTATGGATAAAGAAAGACTAAAAGATTTCTACATTACTATAATCCAGTGCCAACTGCCAGACACATTAGGAACTACTACAAACACTGCCCATTTAGAACCCATAGCAAACCCGCCGTATCCTAACAGCACTACCAGGACTCACAAAGCACCATACTCTACCAATCAAAAGGCAACACTGCAAATATTAAACCAATACATTTCAGAGAACAACAATACATGACCTACTGGGGAAAGAGAACAAGCGGCAATGTCAAATAGGAATTATATAAACAGAACACCTCAGCTCAGTTACACATGCAGAACATAGACCATCACCAAACAAGTAATCACAATTTAGAAACAGGAAGACAATAATTAAACTGGGAATCCCAAAAGCCAAACTTGGAATGTACAACACTGTAGAAATAAAACTATACATTAATTTGCTCTTGTACTAAACAAAGCGCAGACGTTAATGATGCACATTTACCAGAGCTGACATATTCCAATTAATAAATTCAAAATAAAGAGATATTTTTCTACCTTTTGTGCATTTTTTTCAGCTGCAATTGCTCCAGCCACTTTCTTCTGGTTTCTTCGTGTCTTCTGCTAACTCTCCATCGTCTGCTGTCCATTTGTCCTTTCTTCTCTCTTCTAGTTTTTTTCCATTCTCTCTCTACATCTGCTTTAACATACTAATCTTTCTCCTTTTGCTCTTTCCTCATTCCTATTTCATCCACTCAAATTTTACCCCTCCATCCTCAATCCCCACTTACTCTCCCAATACCCGGCCAATTGTAGATTTTTTATCCCTCCCACACAAAATATTTTTCCCTTCTCCATTTTACTCTTCCAGCCCCATCCCATTCTAATCCTCCCCCAACATCAGCTCCCTTCTAGTTCCAGCCTCACCCAGCATCCATTCCCTTCTAGTCCCTGCATCAGCCCATTTCCAGTCCTAGCCACCCATCAGCCCATTTCCAGTCCTAGCAACCCCCCAACCCAATACCAGTCCTAGCCCCCCATCAGCCCACAGCCCATTACCAGTCTTAACCCCCCCAAGCCCATTACCAGTTCTAAACCCCCCAACAGCCCACAGCCCATTACCAGTCCTAACCCCATCAGCCCACCTCCAGTCTTAACCCCCCCAGCCCATTTCCAGTCCTAGCCCCCCCATAGCCCATTACCAGACAGCCCCCATCAGCCCACAGCCCATTTCCAGTCTTAACCCCCCCAAAGCCCATTACCAGTTCTAAACCCCCCCAACAGCCCACAGCCCATTACCAGTCCTAACCCCATCAGCCCACCTCCAGTCTTAACCCCCCCAGCCCATTTCCAGTCCTAGCCCCCCATAGCCCATTACCAGACAGCCCCCATCAGCCCACAGCCCATTACCAGTCTTAACCTCCCCCCCATAGCCCATTACCAGTTCTAACCCCCCCCCCCAACAGCCCACAGCCCATTACCAGTCCTAACCCCATCAGCCCACCTCCAGCCTTAACCCCCCCAGCCCATTTCCAGTCCCAGACCCAGCCCCAGCCCCCCCAATAGCCCATTACCAAGCCTACCCCCCCCCCATCGGCCTAAAGTAAAATTTAATTTAAAAAAAAACAACTGCTGGCTGCCGCCGCGGGGCCCCCTCTGCTGCCGCGGCAGCATGGACTGACCCGCGGGGCCCCCTCTGCAAGCTGAATCAATCGGTACGTCCGTCCCTCCCTCCCTCCCTCCGTGCAGGCTTTGAGAGGCGCGAAGGGAGAGTGTCTCCCTCGCGCCTCTCAATGCCTGCATGGGAGGGAGGGACCGACGGACCGATTGATTTAGCTTGCAGAGGTGGCCCCGCGGGTCAGTCCATGCTGCCGCGGCAGCAGAGGGGGCCCCGCGGCGGCAGCCAGCAGTTTTTTTTTTTAAATTTTATTTTAAAAAAAAGCTAATTTGTTCGATTTTTGTGGGTCCTTGCCAGCTGTAGGCCCTACGCCACGGCGTAATGGGCGTATAGGTAAATCCGGCCCTGCCAAGGACAGATCCCTGTGGAACACCACTGATAACATCCTTCTCCTCCGAGTGAGCTCCAGTTACCTGTACACTTTGTCGCCCCCTACTCAACCAATTTCTAACCCAGTCAGTCACTTTAGAGTCCATCCCTAGGGTGCTCAATTTACTTATAAGTGCCTCTGTGCAGAACGGTGTCAAAGGCTTTACTGAAATTTAAGTATACCACATCTATGGCTCTCCCTCGGTCCAACTCCCTGGTTACGAAATCAATCATATTTTTCTGACAAACCTGCCTCTGGTAAACTCATGCTGCCTCAGATCCTGCAGTCAACTGGACTCCAGAAACTTCACTATCCTCTGTTTTAGCAGGGTTTCCATTAATATACTCACCACAGAGGTCAGACTAACCGGCCTGTAGTTCTCAATCTCATCCTTACTTCTACTTTTGTGTAAAGGGACTGCATGTGCCTTTCTCCAGTCCTCTGGGACCTCTCCAGACTCTAAAGATGCATTGAAAAGGTCAGTCAGTGGAGCTGCTAGAGCATCTCCAAGTTCCTTCAATATTTTCAGATGTATCCCATCTGGTCCCAGTGCTCTGTCTACTTTTATTTTAGCTAGTTCCTCACAAACACAGTCTTTTGAAAATCATTTAAGATTCCATTCACTTCTGTTCCTATTTGTGGGTGTTTTCTGAGGTCCTGATCCTGGCCCTTCATTTGTGAACACAGAACATAAATATTAGTTAAGCAATTCCACTTTATCCTCACCAGCTTTTATATATTCCTCCCCTTCACCCTTAAGTCTGACAATACCACTTTTGCACTTCCTCCTCTTGCCAACATATCTGAAAAATATCTTGTCCCCCCATTTTATTGCATTGGCTATTTCTTCTTCTTTTTGTATCTCTGCATTCCTAACTACTTTCCTAGCTTCTCTAAATTTTTCCAAATATTGATGCTTGTCTTCCTTTCTCTGTCATCTCTTACATTTTATGACGGCCACCCTCTTTTTCTTCACCTTTTCAGCTACTTCTTTTGAGAACCACAGTGGCCTCCTCTTCCTTTTACATTTATTTACCTTTCTAACAAAAAGGTTTGCTGCCCTTAAAATATCCCCTCTCTGTTTTGTCCATTGCTTTTCTACATCCCTCAGCTGTTCCCATCCCACTAACAATTTCTTGAGGTATCGGCCCATCTTGGCATATTGAAATCACCTATCAGTAGCACTTGTGCTTTCCTGGCAATATTGTGTATGTCTTCTATTAAATCTCTGTGCACTTCTTTTCCCTGTGAAGGATATCTGTATATCACACCAATACAAATGGATTTCCCTTTCCCTCTGTCTAGTTTAACCAACAATGCCTATTTGCTCCCTTTTAGGCCCTGTAATTCTATAGCTTTAATATTATTTTTTTACATATAGTGCCACTCCTCCTCCCCTTTTTCCTACCCTATTATTCCTGAATAAAGTATAGCCTGGTATAATTACATCCCAGTCATGGCTGTCCATGAATCATGTCTCAGTAACCGCCACTAAATCCAAGTCAGCCTCTCCATAAAGCATCAACATCTGGGATATTATTTCCTGGGCTACCGGCATTTATGCACATTGCTTTCCAAATGTTGCCCATTTTACCCATTTCTATATAGGTATTTAATGTTTTACTTACCTGGGGGCTTTCTACACCCATCCCCAATGAATCTAGTTTAAAGCCATCTTCAGTAGGTTAGTCAATCTGCTGCAGAAGACACTGACTCTTTTGGATAGGTAGATGCCAACTCTGCTCTCCAGCCCTTGGAAATACATCCCATGGTCCAGGAAACCTAAACACTCTCGATGATACCATCCACACAGTATAGCAGTTCTTATGAGTTAAATGTAAACATATCCTAAATCCACTAAACCCTACCTCCCTCCAACAGCTGCAGAGCAGAACTAGGACATTTCTCCATATAAGTCATCATACAAAATATATTCTGATTTTCACATCATCTAAGTAACAGCAACATAAATCTCTCAACTACCGGGCACATTGCGAAGTAACACAAAACCTGAAAAATATTCCCTCTCACACAAGTATCAAACCTGCCATACTACAGCAGCACTAATTCCAATGATTCAAACAGCAAGAATCTTACATATGAATAGGCTGCGCTACAAATATTACATTGGGCCCTACTACTGGTAAAACAGAAGATTGACTCCTACAGATCTCTACATAGATAATACATGCTTATACTGCACTCATGCCCCACCCTCAACTCTTGACACTCTTGCGCCACCCACTCCATGTCCAGTCAAACTATCTACTTCCCAGCCCTGGCTTTCGCCCACAACCCATTATCTCCGCACCTGTGCACGCTCCGCTGAGCATGCTTGGTCCAAATCCCGCTCCCCGGAGGACCTTCTACACTTCAAATTCATGCTTGGCTCCTTCCAGTCAGCCATAGCACTTACCAAACAAGACTACTATATCCACCTGACCAACTCCCTTGCCTCTGATCCTCGTCGTCTCTTTAATACCCTCAATTCTCTCCTCAAAGTCCCCCCGCCCCCAGTCCCGCCTTCCCTTTCTGCCCAAACCCTAGCTGACTACTTCTATGACAAAATCAACAAGATTATTCTCCAATTCCCCACCCCCTCATCTACCTCCCCCCTTCCCAATTCTCCCCCCCACCCGTCCTTCCTCTGCCACCCTCTCCTCCTTCCCTCCAATCTCTGAAGAAGAAACCGCACTCCTTCTTACTTCCTCCAAACCCACCACATGTTCATCTGACCCCATCCCCACCCATCTCCTATACCCCTTCTCCTCCACTATTGTACCCACCATCTCACATCCTCAACCTTTCACACTCTACTGCAACAGTCCCTGTTGACTTCAAGCATGCTGTTGTCACACCTCTCCTTAAACCCTCACTCGATCCCACATGCCCTTCTATCGACCCATCTCCCTCCTTCCCTTCATATCCAAACTACTAGAATGTGCAGTCCACCGCAGCTGCCTCGACTTCCTCACCTCCCAGGCCCTCCTGGACCCACTACAATCTGGCTTCTGTCCCTTACATTCCACTGAAACGGTGCTCGCAAGAGTCTCCAATGACCTATTCCTGGCTAAATCTAAGGGCCTCTACTCTATCCTCATTCTTCTTGACCTCTCCACTGCCTTTGACACCATTGACCACAATCTTCTCCTCACCACCCTCTCCTCCCTTGGCTACTGTCCTGGTTCTCCTCCTACTTCTCCCATCGCTCATTCAGTGTATGCTCTGGCAGCTCCTCCTCCTCCCCTACCCCGCTCCACGTAGGTGTACCCCAGGGATCCGTCTTGGGCCCCTCCTTTTCTCTCTCTACACCCAAGCCCTTGGCGCGCTTATCTCCTCCCACGGCTTTCAGTACCATCTCTACGCCGATGACTCCCAAATCTACCTCTCTACACCTACTATTTCTCCAGCAACCCAGTCCAAGATCTCTGCCTGCCTCGCCGACATCGCTGCCTAGATGTCTCTTCACCGATTGAAACTGAACATAGCCAAGACTGAACTCCTTGTCTTTCCCCCTAACTCCTCTCCTCCTCTTCCCCCTTTCTCAGTCTATGTGGACGGAGCTATTATCCTTCCTGTTCCCTCGGCCCGCAACCTAGGGGTTATCTTTGACACCTCTCTCTCCTTTTCCGCACATATCCAGCATGTAGCCAAGACCTGCTGTTTCTTCCTCTACAACATTGGCAAAATCCGCCCCTTCCTCTCTGAACACACCACCAAAACCCTTATCCACGCCTTAATCTCTTCTCGCCTCGATTATTGCAACCAACTCCTTGCTGGTCTCCCCATCAGCCACCTCCTTCCCCTTCAATCTATACAAAATCATGCTGCTCGAATAATCTTCCGCCTGCCTCACCAAGCCCACATTACTCCTCTTCTCAAGTCACTTCACTGGCTCCCTGTCCAGTTCCGCATCCAATTCAAACTTCTCCTACTGACCTATAAATGCATTCATTCGGCGGCCCCTCAGTACCTCTCATCTCTTATCTTTCCCTACATCCCCACTTGGATCCTGCGCTCTGCTAGCAAATCACTTCTATCTATGCCGTTCACCCTCACCGCTATCTCTCGACTTCGCTCCTTTCATCTTGCTGCACCTCACGCCTGGAACAGCCTACCTGGGTCTATACGCCAGGCACCCTCCCTGGCCCTCTTCAAATCCAGGTTGAAGACTCACCTCTTCACCGTCGCTTTCAGATCCTGACTGCTATCCTTATCTTATCTTAACCCCGTCAACTCTCATGACCATATGGTATCGACCTTAATGTGCCTTGTATTGACCTTACTGTGCCCTGCACTAATCTGACCTTTACCCTGTAATGTTCTGACTAGATTGTAAGCTCCGATGAGCATGACTCTGACGGGCAGGGACTGTCTCTTGCATTCTGGCTAACTCTTGTTGGTTGGCTGTACAGCGTTGCATACGTGGCGCTCTATAAGTGATAAATAGAAGTAGTAATAGTAACTTGGTCACATGAAAAACACAGACAGATCTCTTACCAAATAGAGAACAATGGATTAATTAGAAATAGTAATATGAAGACACAAATTGAACTGGGAATAGTGGCGGCACAAGGATTTCTCCCACTCTAGGCAGATCCTCTTTGCCGTCACCCCTCCCCATCAAAAGACTAGGCCTCTGTCCAGCCTGCCATGTTGCCCCCCTCTTGCGCTGAAGCAGCGGCGTCTGAACTGCCACTTCAGTGCTGTGTCAGGTCTTGAAGTACCCGCATGCATGCGTGCTCACAGCCTTACGCTCCTGCTCCCCCCTACAATGCAATTTTCTTGGAGGGTGGGCAGGAGCGGCAGGCCAGAACAGAGAGCACGTGCCTGGGCATTTTAAAGCCCGCCATGGCGCTGAAGTAGCAGTTCAGCAAACGCTTCCCAGAGGGTTGGGGTAGTGATGCCAGCTACCAGAGTCTGCTGCCCTAGGCAACTGCCTAGTGGACGGGATGTCCCTGACTGGAAAGCCCCAAGAAGTCAAATTCAGCAGGTATTGCAACACTGAAAAAATAAAAATAGGAATGCATTTTCTCTTTTATTCAATATAATACAAAGACATCTACAGTGCACATTTCCCAAAACTAACATATTCCAGTTAATAAATTCAAAATAAAATAAATACTTTGTTCTATCTTCTATGTCTGGGCATTTTTCCAAACATGTTGGTCCCAGTTTCACTCTTCCGCTTTCTTTGTCTGTCTTCTGCTAACTCTCCTGCTGTTTATTTATCCTTTTCTCCTCTCTCCTCCTGTCTTCTTTCCATTCCCTTCCTACTTTTGTTTCTGACGTATTGATCATTCCTTTTTATTATTTACCTCAATTTCTTTCTTTTCTGTCTCTGTCCACTCAAATTTCACCCTCTTTTTTTTTTTTTTTTTACCTTCCAGTCTTCAGTCTCCTCCATTTTTAATTTTCATGTATCTATCAACTTTCCATTTCCTTACCTATCCCCTACCCAAGCCCATCTCCCCTAGCTCTCATTTCCTGTTTCACTCACTCCCCAGCCT
The DNA here is from genome assembly GCA_033557465.1 of Ichthyophis bannanicus. NCBI lineage: Eukaryota > Metazoa > Chordata > Amphibia > Gymnophiona > Ichthyophiidae > Ichthyophis > Ichthyophis bannanicus. The sequence goes on along the minus strand of CM066033.1, from coordinate 588,406,006 downwards.
CTTATTTCCTCCCTATTACTACATTTATACCCTCTGTATTCACTATTATTCTCTTATTCATCTCCTTGACAACTCCCATGGCTTCCCCTCATTGTAACCCCCGCACTTGTTTGCCTGATCTCCCCATGGTCTCCCCTGCTCTCTACCCCCCCTGCCCCCACCAATTGTGCAGCCCAGCATCTCCCCTCTCCTCTTCTCCACTCTAACAGTACAGCCTCTCCCCTTTCCTGTGAGGAGACGCGGCCGCATGAATCTCAGCATCCATACTTTGTTTATGCTAAGTTGCACTCCTTCCCCACATTGCAGCAGCATAGGCGTCTTATTATGATTTCAATTCCGGTGTGTCCTGTGCAGCAGAAGTGAAAGAGTAGTTACTCACCTGTAACAGGTGTTCTCCAGGAGCAGCAGGAATCAGTCCTCACTTATGGGTGACGTCGGCGCCGACGGAACCCTCGCGGAGAAATTTTCCCCAGCTTTCGCAGAAAGCCTTTGGGAATTGCAGCGCGCATGCACGGTCCCCTTCCCGCCCAAGGGTGCCATCTTGCTCAGTCTGATGACATAGCGAAGAGACAGCAAAAAAGTTAGCAAAAAGAATGACTGCAACTCCAAGGGGAGGAGGGAGGGTAGTGAGGACTGATTCCTGCTGCTCCTGGAGAACACCTGTTACAGGTGAGTAACTACTCTTTCTCCAGGACCAAGCAGGAAGTCAGTCCTCACTTATGGGACTCCCCAGCTTAAGGCTACCGGAGACCTCAAGCCGAAAAATGAGCTCCCTCAAGCTCAACAGTACAGAAGGAAGGAATCTTCTCTGAATACAAATCCGGCCGGTAGCCCAACACCAGGGCCGGAGGGTAGGAGTTGCTTAGACCTCAAAGAGATTGTGGAGGACTGCCTGTCCGAAAGCACTGTCCCTGCGGGACTCCCTCTCCAGGCAGTAATGAGCCGCAAACGTCTGGCTTGAAGACCAAGTAGCGGCCCGGCAGATGTCCGCCAACGGAACAGAGCGGAGGTGAGCTACTGACGCCGCCTTTGCCCTGACACAGTGAGCCGTGACGCGACTCTCTAAGGAGAGGCCGGCTGCTCCATAAGCCCAGGCGATACAGTCAGCTACCCAAACGGACAGAGTACGCTTAGAGACGGGTACCCCCAACCGATTGGGGTCAAAAGAGACGAAAAGCTGGACAGCCTTTCGATGCTCACACGTACGGTCAAGGTAGAAGGATAAGGCTCTTCTACAGTCCAGGGTATGCAGAACAGTTTCAGCTCGGCTGGTATTCGGTCTGGGAAAGAAGGTCGGAAGAACCACCTCTTGATTGATGTGAAAAGAGGAGACCACCTTCGGAAGAAACTTAGGGTGAGTCCGTAAGACCACCCTATTCTTGTAGAACCTAGTGTAAGGGGGCTCCGACACTAGGGCCTTTAGTTCACTAACGCGCCTAGCGGAGGTAAGGGCTACCAAGAAGAGAGTTTTCCAGGAGAGGAAACGAAGAGGACAGGTAGCCATGGGTTCAAAAGGCGGACAGGGAAGCCTTTGCAAGACCACATTGAGATCCCAGTCAGGAGCTGGAGGGCGCAACGGGGGCTTAAGCAGAAGAAGGCCCTTGAGAAAACGCGCCACCAGGGGGTGCGCGGAAAGAGGCTGGCCCTCCACCGGCGAATGATGTCCAGAGAGAGCACTGAGGTGGACCCTGACAGAGTTGGATTTGAGGCCTAGATCGGAGAGGTGAAGCAAATATTGCAGTACCACCGATACTAAGCAGGCGAAGGGGTCCTCAGAGCGCTGAGAACACCAGACCGAGAAGCGACGCCATTTAAGGGCGTAAGATTTCCGGGTGGAAGGTCGCCGAGACGCCAGGACGACAGCCTCCACCTCTGGAGGAAGTAAGAGCGGAGCTAGGACTACCCTTTCAGCAGCCAGGCCATCAGATGAAGGCCCGGAGGTTGGGGTGGAGGAGAGTACCCTGATCCTGGGTCAGAAGATCGGGCTGAAACCCCAGAGGAAGAGGGGTGTCCACCGCCAGTTGTAGGAGTAGAGGAAACCAGGGTTGTCTCGGCCACCTGGGCGCTACCAGGATCACGGAGGCCCTGTCCTGGACAATTTTGAACAGCATCCGGGACACAAGTGGTGTGGGAGGAAAGGCATACAGTAGGCCCGTGGACCACAAAATGAGGAAAGCATCCGGCGCTACTCTGAGAGGATGCGAGTGCCGGGAGCAGAACCTGGGAAGTTGCCGGTTTAGGGGACTGGCAAAGAGATCCACGGTGGGGAGGCCCCACCGGCGGAAGATCCGTTGGACCACTGCGGGGTTCAACCTCCATTCGTGCAGCTGCAGAATCCGGCTCAGTTTGTCGGCTAGGCAATTGTCCTGCCCGGGCAGGTAAACAGCCTTGAGGAGGATGTCGTGGTCGATTGCCCAAGAGCACAGTCTCCGAGCCTCCTGACATAGAAGGAGGGAGCCCGTGCCCCCCTGTTTGTTCACGTAGAACATGGCGACCTGATTGTCCGTCTGCACCAGTACAGACCGACGAGAAGTGAGGTGAGAGAAGGTCCGCAGAGCTAGGCGGATCGCCCGCAGCTCCAGGAAGTTTATCTGCTGAACAGCCTCCCAATGTGTCCAAAGGCCTTGAGTGCATGTTCCTTGGCAATGCACTCCCCATCCCAGGAGAGAGGCATCCGTCGGGAGCACTTGAGAAGGAGGAGGAGACTGAAAAGTCATGCCAAGTACCAGATTGGGCAGGTGAAGCCACCACTGCAGAGAGGAGACCAGGCGGTCGGAGATCTGTATTAAGTCCGTCAGTCTCCCTGTGGCCTGATGCCATTGAGTGCGAAGGCTCCACTGAGCAGGTCGCATATGCAGACGGGCATTCGGAGTGACATGGACCGTGGAGGCCATGTGACCGAGCAGTTGCAAGAATTGTCTGGCAGAGGCCGGTGATGCGCTGTGGAACCTGCCGGCCAGAGCTATGAGCCTGTTGGCCCGTTCCAGGGGTAAGAAGGCCCGAGCCTGCAGAGTGTCCAGCCGTGCTCCTATGAATTCGAGATCCTGAGAGGGGAGCAAAGTGGACTTTTCGAAGTTTATGACGAAGCCCAAATGCTGAAGCAGAGCCACTGTGCGTTGAGTGGCCTGAGTGACCTCTAGGGAAGACTGTGCCAGGATGAGCCAGTCGTCCAGGTAGGGGAAGACGAAGAGGCCTTGAAGCCTCAGGAAGGCTGCCACCACTGCCAGGCATTTCGTGAACACCCTGGGAGCGGAGGAGAGGCCAAAGGGCAGTACGCGGTACTGGTAATGATTCCCTGCCACCACAAATCTCAGATATTGCCGGTGGTCCGGATGAATAAGGATGTGAGTGTAAGCATCCTTTAGATCCAAGGAGCATAGCCAATCTCCCTGCCGGAGGTAGGGCAGTAGGATTCCAAGGGTAAGCATCTTGAACTTTTCCCGCTGCAGGAACTTGTTGAGGTTGCGCAAGTCCAGGATGGGTCTGAGGCCTCCTGTTCTTTTCGGAACCAGGAAGTACCTCGAATAAAACCCGTGACCCCATAAGTGCTGGGGCACTGGCTCCACAGCCTGTTCCTGGAGCAGACTTTGCAGCTACTGAAGGAGTAAGTCCCTGTGCAGTGGGGGTCTTGGAGGCTCCCCTGGAAAGTAGGGAGGAGGTACCTGGTGAAAATGTAAGAGGTAGCCCTTTTGAACCACCTGCAGCACCCAGGAATCGGATGTTATGGCTGACCACCTGTGGGCAAAGTGGGTCAGCCGGCCCCCCGTGTTGAGCGAAAGTCGCGGAGGGGGAGAGGCTATGCCAGCATAGTCAAAAACCTCCACCCTGCTGGAGCAGGGGCCTGTGTAGTGGGCTTGGGGGCCTTCTGCCTACGGGACCCATTGCCCTGTCCCTTAGCCTGCTGGCCCTGGTGGGGAGCTGCTGAGGCTTGATATTGTGGGTGGTGCTGTTTATAGGCAGACACCTTCCTCGGGTAAAAGGGCTTTTTCCCCGAGCCCTTCCTCTTCTGTGAAGAGGCAGAGGTCTTTCTGGATAGGCGAGTTCTGGTGAGAGTCTCGGACTCGAGTTCTGCCGCCTTATCAGCCATGGGATTGCCAAAGAGGTTTTCACCTCTGCAGGGGACATCGACCAACTTGTCCTGCACCCATGGCTCGAGGTCGGATGACTGAAGCCAAGCCTGACGGCGAGCACCGATGCCGGCTCCGGCTACTCGAGCCGATGCTTCGAAGCCATCGTAGGCTACTCGAGAAATAAACTTCGAGCACTCTCGAAAGCAGTGGCCAAGGCCTGGAACCTCTGCAAAGGTTCCTCGGAGAGACCAGCAGAGAACCTGGCAATTTCCTTTGCCCGGTCTCAAAGATACATGCCCATATACAGCTGGTATGTCTGGACTCGGCAAGCAAGCATAGAGCCCTGGAAGCACTTCCTACCGAGGGCATCCAGGTTCCGGGCCTCCTTACCCGGAGGCACCGAGGAGTGCATCTTCTGACTCTTAAGTCGATGCATGGCCGATTCCACCACCATGGAATGGTGCGGCAGTTGTGCCTTCTGGAACCCGGGGCTCTTGCGGACTCGATACATGGTATCGATCCGCTTGCTTAACACCGGCGTCGAGGCCGGGCTCTCCCACATGCGGAAGAGCAGCCACTCCAGCATCGGAGGAACCGGCACAGTAAAGGCCTCCTTCGGGGGAGAGTCATACTGGAGGGCCTCGAGCTCTTCGGCTCGAGGCTCCTCCTCCGGATCCACGGGGAAGGCCAAAGCCTTGGCCATGTCCCTCACGAAATCGGAGAACCGGGTATCCTCTGGGGGGGGACCGTCTCCAGGGCTTCGACTCGGGCGAGTGGAGGGGACGCACCGAGTCTGAAAAGAACCGGGTGACTCGTCCTCCTCCGTGTCCCAGACCGACTCCTCCGTGGAGGAATCGAGTGGCTCCGTGCGGGCAGGGGCCGAGGACCTCCGCCCCGACGCCGAGTCCGGCGTCGACGACCTCGGTCCCGAACGGGAGGCCGAGGGAGACCTAGGCCGAGGATCGACTCGAGCTCGTATGGATTCGAGGATCGGCTCGGCCTCCGGGGTCGACTTGGACATCGACGTCCCGGTGGTCGGGGCAGATGCACTGGCAATGCCGGCCATCAATGCCCGCTGCTGGTCCATGAAGGCAGCGATACTGCACTCCAAGGCCGTCAATCTGAGACCAAACTCAGAAGACCCAGCAGCCCCCGACTTGGGCCCCGACGGCGTCGGGCCCGACGTCGGTTCCCTGGGAGGTGAGTCCACGAGGACTACAGTACTCATGTGTCCAGGAGGCTCCACTTCGAGACGAGGATGCTTCGACGACCTCTCCGCCTCCGAGTACCCGGGGCAGCTGGCGGGGCTATGCGACCTGGCCCTCGAGGGACCAGGAGCGTCCTCCGACGCCACCCTCGCGGGTTTCCTCTTCCGACGATGTTCCCGGCCGGGAGACCCCCGCTCAGAGGAACTCCGACGATGCTCGGGGCCGGAGTCACGAGACGTCGAAGCCTCTGACGAGGTCCGGGCCCGACCGGACACGGAGTCAGAGAAGATTCGTTCCTTTTGTGACTGCCGACTCCTCAATGCCTTCGAGGACATTTTGTTGCACGGACCACAACCCACCGAGTCATGATTGGGTCCGAGGCAACGGAGGCAGCAGTCATGTGTGTCGGTAAGAGACATAAGTCTGGTACAGCGATCACACTTTTTAAAACCGCTGGCAGCCATCGGGGGAAAAAGGGCCCCTGCGAGGTCGAAGGACTGTGCTGCCAGGGAAAAAGAAAAAAGTGGCGGGAACGCCCGTTACAAAGGACAAAAACTGAAAAAATGAGAACGGACTCGATATTGGAGTATCGAGGCCAAGCGGGAAAGAGACATGGCATCGAACCGAGAAAAAACAACGAAAGAAATCAACTTTTCAGCGGCGATCACAAACTACGTCTGTAGGGCTCCGCGGAAAAAAGAAGACTGAGCAAGATGGCACCCTTGGGCGGGAAGGGGACCGCGCATGCGCGCTGCAATTCCCAAAGGCTTTCTGCGAAAGCTGGGGAAAATTGCTCCGCGAGGGCTCCGTCGGCGCCGACGTCACCCATAAGTGAGGACTGACTTCCTGCTTGGTCCTGGAGAAATCATATTAAGTACTGCTTGCTGCTGAGATGTGGGGAAGGAGCACAGCACAGCTCAGCAAAAGCAATGGATGTTGGAACTCATGTGGCTGTGTTTCCTGCTGCTATGCTGCCTGTCTGTCAGTGCCGCTTGAATCTGCTCTGCAACATACCTCCTGGGTGCCCGCGACACACCAGTTGAAACTCACAGCTTTATACTCTAGAGACAACTCTTGATGACTTGCAAAGGGTAATAAAGTGTTTCAAAAAAACACATATCTTGAATAAGCTATATAACACTGTACCAAAAAGTACACTAAACAGAAAATTAAAAAAACCTCTTAGTTGCAGAATCAAGGTGCATTTAATAAGAGCTTGGTGAACTTTGACTCTACACTTTGCTATTTATACTAAATGGAGGACAAATATAAAAAATTTATATCAAAGAAAAATATCATTTTAAATATCATTCAGACTTACCCCTAGAACTCCAAATCTCTCACAGAAGCTCCAGCCACAGAGGAAGTCGATTTCAAAGTTGTGGTTAAGGACCACGATGGCATTCTCTTTGCCATATTTGATATAACTTTCTGGGTTGGTATAGAGAGTACAATCAGTGCCTGACCACCATTCCAATAACATCACCAACTCTGAAACAATAAAATAGGAAAAAGCAGGTCAATTGATATGCAAAGAGAAATCGGTCCTGGCATGAAATAAAAATTTAACAGCATGTCCAAAACAATATGGGGTAGATTCTATGGGCAAATAGCAGGGTTGGATTTCCGGGATGGACGTCCAACCCCTGTTCAGGCCCTGGACACGATTCCCTGCACAGTGTTCCCCACACATGCAGAGGGTTTGTGTGGGGAGCACTGGATGTGGGTGGGAGGGGGAGGGCCAGAGGCAGAGGGTGGGTGGGCCGAAACACCCAGAAGTACAGGGCCTATTCCAATCAGTCCTTTACTTCCAGTGGTGGGAAGATCGACGTGGGACTTATTCCACCTCAGAGGAGGAATAAGTCCCATCAGATGAAGCGTTCCGGGCAGGCAGCCTCCCCAGACCCATGGGGCAATGGCAGGTGGGTTCCCGCCCCCTGATCCCGGCCCTGGCCGATCCCACCAAGGGTTGGGCAGCAGGGAAATCGATCTTTTCTACTGTTGGTGACTGCACTGCTCCTGCTGGACGTCCCAGTGCCATGGTGACTGGACACCACGACACCAGCACATAGGCAGGAGCAATGTGCAGGGCAGATGGGCAGGCACTTGGACAAAGACCAACGTGGAATGCAGTTCATGCCGGCCCATTCAAATGCCCTGATTCTGCAACCATGGGAATGTTTAGCTCCCACGGTTGCAGAACCGAGTTTTTGTTTTCGGGACCATACCTTTTCTGCACATCAGGACGTCCTGGACATGTAGAGCTCAGAATCGGCCTCCATGAGGGTAATTTTATAAAAGTATTTTTTAGGGTGTCCATTTTATAAAAATACGTAGATACCTACTTGTCTTTACAAAACATTAGCCTGAGTTGCAGAAATCATGCCTTAAGTTAAGGCAGAGACATTTTTCTCAGTCATAGATAACCTATGCACATACTGGTGTGCTCCGCTCACACTACACCCCAACTGATTGCCCACTGACAAAGTAGGCACCATGCAAACATAATATGTATTTTTGCACTGACAGTATTTTATGTAAGGTCATTTACACACATATGTGGCCACTTAAGTGTGTAAATGACTAAATACCGGCATTTCCGTGTGTTGTTAATGCCAAAACATAGGAGTCTCTTTATAAAATTATCCCCTATATGCACACACCTTACATATTTATCTATTTATATGCTTACACATGTATGAGTGTGTATGATGTATGTTTGGATAAGCAGACATTTCCAATTATCATAGTGTGACAGGCTAATCAAATCCTGCATATCAGTTTCAGGAATAATCATGGGGCGAAAAGCCACAGGGAAAGGGTAGCTGTTAATGTTAATATTCTCTCAATATAGGTCACATTAAGACCCACCTTGAGTATTCTGCTCAGTTCTGGAGGCAATACCTTTTTAAGAACACTGTAAAAATACAGATACTTTAGACAACAGCTACTAAGAATGATGCAAGGCCTGCAACACGAACCTTACAAACCATTTAAGATGCTCAAAATTGCTCACTTGAGAAAGAAGAGATGGAGGAATATGACAGAAATAATCAAATATTTGAAAGGCTTTAATACAGTGTGGGAGGGTGAAATATTTCATAGCAAAGGAGAAGCAAATAAAGGATTAGGGAGGAAGGAACCAAAAGAGAGAGAGAAATATTTCTTTGCCAAGAGTGTGATAGATTTATGGAAGAGCCTAATGGAGGAAGCATTAACAAGCAAAACTGGCAAAATTTAAACATACCTGAGACAGACAGAACACAGTGGTAAAGGCCAGTAAAGCATAGTTACTCACCTGTAACAGGTGATCTCCGGGAACAGCAGGAATTTAGTCCTCACATATGGGTATCGTCGGTACCGACGGAGCCTGCGCGGGAATGCTCCCCAGCGTCCAATTAGAAAGCCTTTGGGAGCATCCCACAGCGCCTGCGTGCTGCCTTCCCGCCTTTCCCAACTGCCTCTCTCCAATTGAGTTTAAAGCTGAGAGAGAGGGAAAGGGAAAGAGATAGAGAGATACAACTCCTAGGGGAGATGGGTGGGTTGTGAGGACTAAATTCCTGCTATTCCCGGAGATCACCTGCTACAGGTGAGTAACTATGCTATCTCCAGGAACAAGCAGGAATGTAGTCATCATATATGGGGCCTCCCTAGCTTTAGATGCCAGGGAGAGACCCCAGAAGTTGTACGTCCCTGAGAAGGGCTCCACTTCCCCCCATGGATCTCTGGCATCCTACCAGGGATGGTGGATAGGAGTTGATTAGGTATGGAACAGGTGTTGGAGAACAGCCTGACCAAACAAGGCATCCCGGCGGGAGTCCTTGTCCAAGCAGTAATGGGCTGTGAAGTCTGAACCAAGGCCCAGGTGGCTGCTCGACAGATGTCGTCGATAGACACAGAGTGCAGATGAGCCATTGAAGCTGCCATGGCTCTCACATTGTGAGTTGTGACATGGCCCTCCAGAGGAAGATTCTTACTCTGATAGGCAAAGGAAATACACTGAGCAATCCAGTTAGATAGTGTTCTCTTGGAGACTGGAAGTCCCAAATGAGAAGGATCAAAAACAATAAAGAGTTGAGAGGACTTTCTATGTTGCTGTGTTCTTTGTAAGTAAAAAGCTAAAGCCCTTTTACAGTCCAAAGTATGAAGGTTCCTTTCTGCATTTGATGCATGAGGCCTTGGAAAGAACACAGGTAGGTAGACCACTTGGTTTAGATGAAAGGCCGAGACCACCTTTGGCATAAAGCGTGGATGAGTCCTAAGGACTACCTTGTCATGATGGAACCTTGTATAAGGTGGATCAGCTACTAGTGCTTGCAACTCACTGATGCGACGTGCTGATGTGATTGCAATGAGAAAGATAACCTTCCAAGAAAGGAATTTCAAGGAGGCAGTAGCTAAGGGTTCGAAAGGTGGCTTCATGAGCTGACCAAGAACCAAATTTAAGTCCCATGCCACAGGATGTGGCTTAATGGGAGGCTTAGTTAACAGAAGGCCTCTCATAAATCTTGCTATAAGAGGATGGGAGGAAAGAGGTTGTCTATTTAGGGGCTTGAAGGAAGCTGCAATAGCACTCAAATGGACCCTCACTGAATTAGTCTTAAGTCCTGCATTGGATAAATGAAGGAGATACTCCAGTAAAGATTCCAGAGGTATGGCAATGGGGTTAGGACCCTTCTGCGAACACCATATGGTAAACCTTTTCCACTTGAAAGCATAAGAGCGTCTTGTGGAAGGCTTTCTGGAAGCAGAAAGGATATCCTTTATTTGCTGAGGGAGGTTAAGATCATGGATATCTAGGCCTTTAGCAACCAAGCCCTCAGATGTAGAGACTGGGGATTGGGATGCCATAACATTCCGTCCTGCTGAGATAGGAGATCAGGAGTAGACCCTAACTCCAGGGAGGGAGCTTGAGAGAGATGTAGAAGCAGACGGTACCACACTTGCCGTGGCCAATGTGGAGCTATGAGAATCATACGGCCTCTGTCTCTCTGAAGCTTGAACAGGGTTTTGGGAATTAGGGGAATGGGTGGAAAGGCATACAGGAAGTCTTGACCCCAGTGAAGGAGGAAAGCATCCCTGGCCTGAGCCTCCTGAGCCGGGGTTCTGTAACAGAACCGGGGAAGTTTGGCATTCCACGGACTTGCAAAGAGGTCTATGTCCGAGGTTCCCCAAATTTGAAAAACCTTGGCTACCTGGTCTGCATGCAGAGACCACTCGTGTGGAAGCAGAACTCCACTGAGTCTGTCTGCCCAAGAGTTTTGTATGCCTGGAAGATACACTGCCAGGAGATGAATCTGATGCTCTCTGGCGAGGGCCCATAGTCGCAAAGCTTTGTTGCAAAGTGACAGAGAGCCTGTTTCCCCCTGCTTGTTCACATAGAACATGGCTACTTGATTGTCCGTATGAATGAGGACTGTCTTGTAGCTGAGCAGGGTGTGGAACACTCGAAGAGCAAGGAAAATTGCTCTGAGCTCCAAGAGATTGATATGTAGATGAGTCTCCTGTGGAGACCAGGTGCCTTGGGTGGAGAGGTCTTGCAGATGAGCTCCCCAACCAATCGGAGAAGCATCTGTTGTGAGAGTTGCCTGGGGTAAGGGTTGTTGAAAAGGGACCCCATCAACAGGCTTTGAGTGGACTTCCACCACTGGAGGGACAAAATAAGGCGACTTGTGTTTGCTATTTTGTCTGACAGGCATCCTGATGCCTGGGTCCATTGAGTGAATAAAGTCCACTGGGCTGTCCTCATGTGGAGGCGAGCATAGGGAACCACATGCACAGTAGATGCCATGTGGCCTAGTAGTTGTAGCATTTCTCGGGCAGTGAGAAGAGGCTTTAACACTGCCCGAGAAGCTAACTGCACCATACGAAGGCAATGTGCCTGGGGGAGATAGGCTCTTGCCTTTCTGGTATCCAGCAAAGCTCCTATGAACTCTAAAGACTGAGTGGGAGTTAGACTGGATTTTGGGAAGTTTATTACCAGACCCAAATACTGAAGGATACGCATTGTGCAGGATAGAGAAGTCCTGGCCTCTGACTCTGTTGGGGCTCGAATGAGCCAGTCGTCTAAGTAGGAGAAGATGAATATCCCTAGAGTGCGGAGAAATGCTGCTACCACAGCCATGCATTTCGTGAACACCCTTGGTGCTGAGGCCAAGCCAAATGGAAGCACCCTGTAATGGTAGTGCTTTTCTTGAAAAAGGAACCGAAGGAACCTTCTGTGAGTTGGATGGATGAGAACATGAGTGTATGCATCCTTGAGATCTAGAGAACAAAGCCAATCCTTACTCTGAAGGAATGGCAGCAGAGTTCCAAGAGAAATCATCTTGAATTTCTCTTTGACAAGGAATTTGTTCAATTCTCTGAGGTCCAAGATAGGTCTGTATCCCCCTGTTTTCTTTGGGATAAGGAAATAGGGGGAGTAAAACCCTGTACACTACTGATGGATGGGTACTTCTTCTATTGCCCCTTGGGCAAGAAGCATAGTGACCTCCTGACCTAACAGGTTGATGAGAGGTCTGAGAATTGAACTGCCTTATCATTGTGGGAGGGGGCATGCTTGAAAAATGAAGCTTGTACTCCTCTTTTATGATGGAGAGTGTCCAATGCTCTGCTGTTATTTGCCCCCATCTGGGGGCAAAGTGACACAACCTTCCTGGAATGGTGGAAGGCTCTAGTCCAATGAGAGCCAGGAAGGCTAAGTTCTCTAGCTGAAAGTCAAAGGCCTCATGGAGGCTGAGACTGCTGGGACGGCTGAGGCTTAGCAGTCTTTGCTTTTCTTTGTTTGGGTGGTTGCTGACCTTTACTGACTCCTGACAAGCTGACCTGCAGAACGTCCCTGCTGAGAATAAGCAGGATAATACTTTTTCTTTTTAGAAAAGAATGGTTTCTTAAAATATTTCTTTCTTGCAGGATCAGCTGTGGACTTGGACAATCTATCCAAGGTGGAGTTGTCAGCATCCAACTCATTGGCCTTTTCCTGCCAATCTTTACCAAACAGGTTCTCACCAGTACAAGGAATATTTCCCAGTTTATCTTGTACCCAGAGCTCCAGATCAGATGCCTGGAGCCAAGCAATTCTACGTGCACCTATGGCAATGGCAGAGGTTCTGCTTATGTACTCAAAACAGTCAAAAGCTGCACAGTTGACAAATTTAGAAACATCTTGGGCATGTTTGACCAACGTGAGAAAATCCTGTCTTCTATCCTCTGGAAGAAGAGGACTCAAAGCCTCTAAATCACCTGTGACTTCCTTCAGGAACATTCCCATATATAGACTATAGGAACTGATCCTGGCAGAAAGCATGGAAGCCTGGAAGACACGACGTCCAAACGCATCCAAAGTTCTGCACTCACATCCTGGAGGATTAGAGGCATGCCTCTTTGCACTCTTGATCCTTCTTCATAGCTGATTCCACTACAATAGAGTGGTGAGGAAGCTGAGTTTTCTGGAAACCAGTACAAGGAGGGACTCGATACAGAGTATCCAGTCTACGAGAATGAGGAGAGGTGGTAAGAGGTGTCTCCCACATTCTTAACATAAGATTATGCAAGATCTCATGGATGGGCAAGGTAACTGCCTCCTTAGGAGTTTTAGGATATTGTAAAATTTCCAACTCCTTTGTTCTGGGCTCTGTTTCAGGTGCCACAGTAATGGACAGACCTCGAGCAACCTCCCTAATGAAATCCTGAAAGGAAATGTCCTCTGGAGGAGACATCCTACGTTTAGGGGAGGAAGGCTTCTCTGGAAGAAGTATTGCCGCATCGACAGAACTGTCAGAATCCTCTGAGGACTAGAAGTACCTTCTGTCAGGATGCTCTTGAAGAGCCCGATACCCGTACTGACCGAAGTCGGTACCGGGAGTGATCGGCCGGAGTATCGGTACCGGAAGGTATCGGATGACTGGGTGCCGGCAATGCCGACACCGATGTCGATGCTATCGGTACAGGTACCAATACCGGTGCCGGTTGAAAAGTCTGACGCGGTTCCGAGGGCGTCGATGCCGCAAGGAGAGCCGCCAGACTGTGCTCAATAGCCAGGACTCTCTGGTCTATCGACGCTGCCGATGCCTGGATGTCAGTACCAGAGAAGATCATCGGTACCCCAGAGCATGGCACCAGTAGTTCTGCCGAGGTCAAGGCCTCGAGAACATCCTGGAGCCCCGATAATGCTTTGGAAGCCAAAGCCTCCCGCCGGGGCAATTTTGCCAGTGCAGAATCCTCAAGGGCAACGCCAGAGGCATCTCGATGCTTAGAAGGAGATCTACCCTTTGAGGACCGGCTAGACTTATGTTTAGTTACCTGAGATCCACGGGAGGAAGACGAAGCCCTGGAAGACGTCGATGCCACCAAAGCTGCATCAGAGGGAAACAGGGTACTGAGTTGGCGGCTCGGTTCTGTCGACCTCTCTTGAACATCATGGCACAGGCCATACACTCCGAGATGGAATGGTCAGGACCTAAACATTTCAGACACCACTCGTGGGTGTCAGTGACGGAGATGGTACCGCCACACTTGGTGCACTTTTTAAAACCCGAGGAGGGTTTTTCCATTATGGAAAAAATCTTGGGCTTAAGGCCCAAAATGACGCGTGCACCTGGAAAAAATGGGAAAATACTAAGAAATTTTTTTTTTTTTTTTTAGAAAAGAAAGAAAGAAATAAAGAAAAACCGGCAGTACCGGTAAAGCGTCGAGGAAGGCAGACTCGACCACAAAAAGAAGGAAATTTTTCTGCGGTGACAGGAACACGACCTGCTGGCTCCGCGGAAAACGAAGAACTGGAGAGAGGCAGTTGGGAAAGGCGGGAAGGCGGCACTGTGGGATGCTCCCAAAGGCTTTCTAATTGGACGCTGGGGAGCGTTCCTGCTCAGGCTCCGTCGGTACCAACGATACCCATATGTGATGACTACATTACTGCTTGTTCCTGGAGATCAGGTAATACAGGTGATGGGTGAAAGCTGGAGGAAATTGGAGGACTCAGTTGTTTGTTAAGGTATATGAAATATTTAGGGCCAAAGTGAGGAAATCATGTCAATTGTCAGGCTTAGTTAAAATATTTACGGGCTGCTTTAGGTGGCCATAACTAGCCTGGAGTAACCTGCACAGAGCAGTGGTTACAAGCCTAACAGCAATGGTACACTGCATGAAGTTCTGAAACCTTAACAGTGGTGGCAAAGCTGTATCAATCGTTTCATTTCATTAATTAAAACTTCCAAAACTTTGAAAAAGGTTGGGGTAATTTGCAAGGATAGCTCATGTTTACCACCCAAATATAAATGACCCAGCAAGATTCTAATAGCTACCATCCCAAGCCTAACTTGCCATTCCTCTCTAAGCTGTCCAAGGGCTTTGTTTTCAATCAATTCACAAATCACAAAGCACACACACATCCTGCACCCATGCCAGTCTGGTTTTCGTAGCGGTCATAGTACAGAAACAATTATTGCAGCCCTTCTGAGTGGTTCATAGCACCCTTGATGTTGGTGATCTGGCCCTAGTTGTCTCCCTCGATCTATCCTGCACTTTAAACATAGTAAAACAAAATCTCTTTCTCTCTTGTCTTCATTCTATTGGCATCCAGGGGGTGGTGTATCAATGGTTCAGATACTTTCTGATGGATCATTCTTTTCCTGTTCACGTAACCAGGAAGTTTTCATAGTTGCATTCACTAAGGTGTGGGGTCCCTGAGGGCTCCATTACTGCCTCTTCTCTTTTCAATGTCTTTGTAAACCCCTTGCCAACATAAATTCAAAGTATGGGCATAGGTGTTTGTCTATATGCAGACAATAGCCTCTTAATTTTTCATATAATGTTCCTTTTGAAGAGGGAGGCACCCAGTGCTGTTCCTGATCTTATCTCCATGAACTTGTGCCTGAACAGGGTTGCAATTTGGCTAGAAGAAAACTGCTGCTAAATCCTACAAAATATGCAGCTATGTGGATAACTGGGGGCTCCTCGCCACCTACTTTGGCTCCGTCGATCAATGGAATCTCTGTTCCGCTCACTACCTCCTTGTGATACTTAGGTATAGTTATTGATGCTGGGTGAATGACAGATCAGAAAGTTAGTCAAATCATCAGGTCCTCATTCCGTGCCCTACACCGGTTCAGGGCCATTCAGCCCTATCTAGACATTCAAGCGCAAATCACTTTCACCCTGAGCACGGAGATCTCCCGATTAGATTATTGCAACCCAGTCTATGTTGGAATATCCTCCGCGGGACTGAAGAGATTGCAGACAGTTCAGAACACCACCATCCATATTCTGACACATGCCCACAGATAAGATCACGCCATCCTGTTATTTCTCCAACACCAGTGGTTTCCCATCAATTACCATTTTCAATATAAAATTCTTTTAACTTACAAGGCCTTGTACCAGTTGGCCCCAGAATATCTGTCCTCACTAATTATTCCATAATGTCTAGCTCGCTCCCTATGGTCTTCACAAGGAAACCACTATGTATACCCTCCCTGCGACATGCCCAGTATGAATCCACACACCATTCTGAATTTTTCTTTCTCGATCCCTTGCTATGGAACATTCTCCCTCTGGAGCTCAGTCTTCAAGACACGTTTAAATGTTTCAAAGCAGAACTAAAAACCCACCTGTTCAAACAAGCGTTTGAACCTCTCTGACTAATTAGACTCGCCTAATATACTGAAGAGGTGTGGCTCTGACAACCCAACCAAGAATGCTTGTACTTATTTATGTATCTGCATCTATCTCGTTCTTGGTGAATTGCTTGTCCCTTTCCTGTCAGTTAACTATGTGTTCCTCCTCTGTTTCCTCTGTCCTGTCTAGAGTATGGAGGTCCCTTTCTTTTTACCTTTTACTTTTTAATTTGAGCTTTGCAAATCACTTTGCTTATCTGGAAAGGCGGTATAAAGACAACACTAAATAAAACATAACCCACGAGCATGGGGAGATTGATGCTTTTGGCTTTACTAATTTGGTGACCATATCAGGCCTTGACAAATTTTCTTGGAATCTTGGAGTCAGCTTAAAAATTTAGGCCACCATGCCTCCCCCTCCAAAAAAAGATGAATTGCAACTCCTTGGGAAAAAAAACCTTAATAAATCAAGCCCTTAATGTGCCATTGCACAATGCCAAGGCAGCGACTTTTCTCTTCCACCTCCCAACCAGCCCCAGTGATTAAATTGTTAATAGCATATTGGTGATCCTTTATAGGTGCACCTGAGACAATTTATTTTTTTGCTTCACGCATAACCTTGACCTGGTAATACATGAAGCAAAATAAAAAAGTCTTTCATAGCACACCCCCCCCCAAGCCATCACCCAGTTTCTCTCTCTCTCATGGGCACTCCACCCACAAACCCTTCACCCAGTCTCTCTCTCTCATAGCTCCCCCAGCCATCAGCAGCCTGTCTGTCTTTCATAGTATTTATTTTATTTTATTTTATTTATTTTTAAGGGATTTAATATACTGCTTTATCTTTAAATCAAAGCGGATAGCACATCAAACAATCAAGAGTGGGCGGTGAATACATGCAGTGGATACATCGACTTGTGTGGTGTGGGTGAGTAGTGTGATTAACTGGTGAGCTATATACATTGTGAACTATGAACAGGGACTATATACAGGTAGAAGGGAGCTGGTAGCTGGTTCATGTGAGGTCCTTATAGTGTTTATGTCTTTTGTAAATCGGCTTGTGGGGTGATTGGTGTGATTGGTGCTTGGTGATCTTCGTTGAATTGTTCAATGAATAGGGTGGTTTTGAGAAGCTTTCTGAATTCTTTTATATCAGTTGTTGATCTTAGAATATCAGGGAGGGCATTCCAAATAGCGGGTGCAGCAAGAGAGAAGGCTCATATGGATGTGGATTTGTTGGTTCTTGTGAATAGAGCAGGTGTTGGTATGTTGTTTTTGGTGCTGTTTCTGTCTGGTCTTTTGCTTGCTTTGGTTCCGATGAGTTCCTGTAGTATTTCTGCTGACATGTTTTTAATTTTGAAGATGGTGAGTGCTGATTTATATTCTGCCCGTGAGAAAATTGGTAGCCAGTGTAGATCATGTAGTATTGGAGTTATGTGCTCTTGTATTGAAGCACTAGCAATAATGCGGGCAGCAGAGTTCTGGACTATTTGTAGTGGACGAGTGGTTTGTTTAGGTAGACCTTGGAATAGGATATTACAGTAGTCCAACACAGGTGTAATAATGTGGATATCTTGTTGATATGTGGTTGAAGGGTGAGCTGCTTGTCTAGAATCACTCTAAGATATCGGACTTCGTCTTTTATTGTAATCAGTGTATTGGATATGATGATAGAGGTAGGAGGAATGAATGTGGAGTCTCCCATAATGATGATTGCTTCAGATTTTTTTATGTTGATTGTTAAGTTGTTGTTAGTAAGCCAGGTTGTTATTTCATGGATGCAGGTTGATATAGTGGTGTAGTCTGCGGCATCCAGTTGAAAAGGGGTATATGCCATATCATCAGCAGCATATATGGCATATTGTTTCTTGTATTTGTTGAATATTTTGCATATAGGCTGAATATAGATGCTGAAGAGAAGAGCTGATAGTGATGAGCCTTGGGGAACTCCTTGCGTGGTATTGAAGGGTGCTGAGGTGAGGTTCCCAGATTTTACTTTCTGTTGTCTATCTTCGAGGTATAATTGGAACCATTTGATGGTGGTATCTTGTGGATCAGTCTCCATTAGTCGCTTCAAAGGGATGTGATGGGAAACTATGTCGAAGGCAGCTGATATGTCGATAAATATTAGTAAGAAGCTTTGCTTTCTCTTGTCTATTCCTTTGATTAAGTTGTCGAGCAGATGTATGAGGAGTGTCTCAGCGCCATGTTTTGGGCGAAATCCGTGCTGGTGGGAATCAAGTGGGGCAAATTCGTCAATATGACCTTGGAGCTGTCTGTATAATTTTTTCGGTTATTTTTGCTAGGAATGGGAGGCTGGTTATTGGGTGGTAGGTTGAAGGGTCGGTGCTGTTAGATGTGTTGCTTTTAGGGATGGGGCGGATAGTAGATTGTTTGAGTGCTTTGGGCATGTAGCCCTGAGTGAGAGAGGTGCTTACTATCTTTTGGATGAATGTGTTGAATTCTTCTTTGGTGGATTTGATCCAAGACACCGGGCAGCGGTCCGATGGAGAGGTGGTGGTGTTTAGGGCAGTGATGGTTTGTTCTATTTGTTTCGTTGATGGGATGCAGAAGTTCTTCCATTGATTGGTAGCTGTAAAACCATCTTCAGTTGTTGTGTCCATAAGAGAGGTGTTTTTTTGGGGTGTGGTAGTACTATTCTTGGCTATTAGGTAATCAGCAAATGTTTGTGGGTACATCTTGCTTTCATCTTTCATGGTCAGGTCATTAGTTAGGGTACGAACGATGTTGAATAGTTCTTTAGGTTTATTACAGGCTTTTAGTACGAGATTTGTGTGGTATTGTTGTTTATGTTTATTAGGTTATTGTATTCTTTTTGCTTCTCTTGGTATTGCTTCAGAGTAGTTTCTGCTTTGTTCCGTCTCCAGCGACGTTCAAGTTGTCATAGTTTTCTTTTGGATTCTCTTATTGTGTTAGAGTACCATGGGGTAGATCTGGGCCTGTTTTTGTTGTGGTGTGGATTCTTTCAAGGTGTGAGTTGAGATGCAGCAAGGATGGTGGCATTCCATGCGTTGACAGCTTCGTCCAGGTCAGTGAAATCTTGGGGTAGGGACTGCACGGTGTCTTTGAGGACATTTTCTTTGTTAAAGGCTTTGAAGCGTCTGGCTGGCTGTTCAGTTTTCCGAGCTGCCCGTTGGGTATTGTGGTGGAGCTCAAATAGTATGTTATGGTGATATGACCATGGTACTGGTGTAGTTTTAGGTGTTGACATGAGACCATGATCTAGGGTGTTAGTTGGTACGCATATGCGATCTGGTGTAGAGCCAGAGCGGCGGGATGGGCCTGATAGTTGAATGGATTCCATTGCTTTGTGAAAAGCCAATTCAATTGTTGTTGAGGCAAATGTGAGGTTTAGGTCTCCTAGCACAATGAGGGTCTTATGTGGGGAGTTAACTGCGTATATCATATCCAGGATATTGGATGTGTCCTCTGTTGGGGCGTTGGGAGGTCTGTAGATCAGGCAGATGGATAGATGTTTGTTTTCAGTGTTGATGAATTCAGTGTTCAGAGCTTTTGGAGGTTGACATCTTGAGCCTTAAGTCTGTTCTGGCAAGGATTAATACTCCGCCTCCTCGTTTGTGGGTTCTGGGGCAGTTGTATGCTGTGAATGCTGGTGGTGTTATTTGATTCAGTATTACTTGGTCTGTATTCTTGAGCCATGATTCAGTAATGCATAGGATGTCAATGTTGCTTTCCTGGATGTAATCGATGATGGTGTTTATTTTGTTGCGTATTGATCTTGCGTTTATCAGGCCTATGGTTATGCGGGTGATATGTGCAGGTCGTGGTTGAGATCTAGATGTATGTGGTGATGGCTCTGTTTGAATGTGTCTGGTAGGTCTCTTGCTGTGAGGCTTGTCGTACTTACGTATGTGGCTAGTTTGGTATATGGTAGGTAGGTACCCCCACAGCCATTACCTAGTGTCTCTCTTAGCTCCCCCAGCCCTCACCCAGTGTTCTCTTAGCCCCCGGTAGCCATCAGCCAGCCTCTCTCCCTCTCTCTCTCATAGCTCCATCCTCCCACAGCTTTCACCTAGTCTCTCTCTCATAGCCCTTCTACAGCTTTCATCTAGTCTCTTATAGCTCCCCCCCAGACTTCTCCCCCCATCACCCAGTGTTTCTCTTAGCCCTCCACAGCCTTCACTCTTTCTCTCATAGCGCCACCCTAACAGACTTCTCCCAGGGCACCCAGTAAAAAATTCTATGTAAAGATTATATATCCCTTTCTCAGGCTTGCAAGAAATGTGGGATGGTAAAAGCTTCACTAGGCCATAAGTTCTTGTTATACCTGCAAGACCAAGAATATGAGAAACAGATTCATAACTATGTAGAGAAAGTGTTGCAATGTCAATAGACCCTAACTCCTCAATCAGTGTCATTTTATTATATAGGAGGCGTGAACAGGGTGGGGCAGGATAGAAAATGGTGGCCTAAGTTGGCTTGGTTGTTAGCCAAAAAGATAATTCTATCAACATGGGTTCATGCAGAATGAGTTTTTGCAATGGAGGAATGCACTGAACTTGTTGTTTTGTTGTTAAATGCAGTCAAGTCGGTGTCGACTCATGGCAACCCTCCAGATAGTTGTCCTAAATTGTGTTCAGTCTTCAGTCAGGCAGCTCATTGTTGACAGACTGGTACCCGTAGCTGCTGTTATTGTCTCAATCCATCTCATTGCTGGCCTTCCTTTTTTGCGTTAACCTTCTATCTTGCCAAGCATGATGTCTTTCTCTAATGATCTCTCTCTTCGCATGATGTGTCCAAAGTATGAAGAAGTCTTGTCATCTGAACTTCTAAAGAAAGCTTAGGTTTGATCTCCTCTAGTAGTTCTTCGGGCAGTCCATGGTATACACAGTATTCACCGCCAGCACCATAGTTCAAAGGCATCAATTTTCTTCCTGTCTATCTTTTTCACTGTCCAGCTTTCACATCCATATGATGTTATTGAAAATACCATGGCTTGAACAAGTCGAATCTTTGTATGGAGAGAGACATCTCTGCTCTTGAGAATCTTGACTAGGTCTTTCATAGCCATTCTGTCACGAGCAATGCGTCGTCAGATTTCTCGACTGCTTGTTGCTTCTTTATTATTAGTTGATCCAAGTAGGTTAAAGTTATTCACAATTTCAATTTCTTCTCCTTCAACGATGAACCTGTTGATTTTGACAGTTGTCATGATCTTTGTCTTCTTTACATTAAGGTGCAGACCCATTTTGAGACTATGTTCTTTGATCGTGAGAAGCAAATGTTTCAGATCATCTTCACTTTCAGCCAGTAATGTGGTATCAGCAGCAAAGCGAAGGTTATTGATGAGTCTTCCGCCAATCTTCACACCTCTGTTGTCTTCATACAATCTTGCTTCTCTGATGATTTGTTATGCATATAAATTAAACAGGTAGGGAGAAAGTATGCAGCCTTGTCTTACACCTTTGCTTATTTTAAACCATTCTGTTTCTCCTTGTTCCGTTCGAACTGTTGCTTCTTGATCGATGTACAAATTGTGCAAGAGAACGATCAGGTGTTCTGGTATACCCATGCTTCTTATGTGGCCCAGAGTTTCTCATGGTTTACATAGTCAAAAGCCTTGCTGTAGTCGATAAAGCACAAACAGATATCCTTTTGGTATTCTTTAGTCTTTTCAAGGATCCATCTCACATCCGCGATGATGTCTCTCGTTCCTCGCCCTTTCCTGAACCCTGCTTGCACTTCAGGTAGTTCTTGTTCCAGGTATGGTTGTAGTCTCTTTTGAATAATCTTCAGTAGAATCTTGGTGGCATGTGGGATCAGAGCGACTATGCGATAATTTCCACCGTTAGTTGGATCACCTTTCTTTAGTACTGGTATAAACACAGATCTCTTCCAGTCCGTTGGCCATGATGTTGTCTTCCATATTTCTTGGCAGAGCCTTGTAAGTACGGTAACAGCTGCATCAGATTGCTGTAATACTTCTATGGGAATGCCATCAATGCCTGGTGCATTGCTCTTTGATAAGGCTTTCAATGCTGCTTCAACTTCTCCTTTCATCACCAATGGTTCCGGATCATAAGGTACAGGTTAAAATGGCTGTTGGTCCACTTGATCTTTATCATATAAAAACTCTGCATATTCTTTCCACCTTTTCTTGATCTTCTCAGCATCATTCAACATAGAACCTTGAGCATCTTGTAACATTCCAATTCGAGGCTGGATTTTTTTCTTTAACTCTCGTAGCTTTAGGAAAGCTGATCTTGTTCTTCCTCTAATAGTTTCTGCTTCTATTTCCTTGCATGTGTCATTGCAGTACTTTTCTTGTCCTGTCTTGCTGCACATTGGAAATCTCTGTTGAGTTCTGCGATTGTCTTTCTTTCTCCGCTGGCTTTAGCTTCTCTGCGTTTCGGGGCAATTTTCAGAGTTTCGTCAGTTATTCATTTTGGCCGTTTTTGCTTTTTCACCTTTTGTAGAGACTTCTCACTTTCTTCCAACACAAACTTCTTGCTATCATTCCATAACTCTTCTAGAGCTCTGTCATTTGTATCTAAAGCAGCAAATCGATTTTGCAGGCAGTTGATTTTACAGGTATATTCTCAAGATCATATTTTGCTGCATTCATGAGTGGTTTGCTCTTTTTCAACTTTAGCTTGAGTTTGCATACTAGCAGTTGATGATCTGCACCACAGTCAGCTCCAAGTTTTGTCTTTGTTGATGTTACAGTGCTTTTCCATCGTTGACTTCCACAGATGTAGTCAATTTGATTTTTATACAATCCACTGAGTGAAGTTCATGTGTACAGTCGCCGCTTGTGTTGCTGAAAGAAGGTGTTTGAGATCAATAGATAGTTGGTCTTGCAGAATTCTATCAATCTTTCTCCAGCTTCATTTCTGTTGCCAAGTCCATATTTTCTAACCACTTTGCCGCCTTCTTTATTGCCAACTTTTGCATTCCAGTCAACCATGACTATCAGGATATCCTGTTTGCATGTTCTGTCAAGTTCAGCTTGAACTTGTTCATAGAACTCTACAATTTCATCCTCTTCTGCAGCTGTTGTTTGCGCATATACTTGAGTTATATAGTTGTGTTGATAGGCATTCCTCGTAGACGAATAAAGATTAAGCATTCACTGACTGCATTGTATTTCATTACAGTTCTTGCAAGTTTCTTCTTTATTATAAATGCAACACCATTTCTTCTTTGTCTTTCATTTCCAGCATAGCAGACCATCTGATCATCTGATGCAAAGTGCCCGATGCCAGTCCATTTCAGTTTGCTGACACCCTACAGATCAAGCTGTAGATGTTCCATTTCATTCTTGACCACCTCCAACTTCCCTTGGTTCATGCTTCGTATGTTTCATGTCCCAATATGTAAGACATCTTTACAGCTGCTGACTCATTTCATGCACAGCTACATCAGCAATCAGACATCCAACCACATCATAAATGCTGGTTTTACTCTGAAAAGTCTTCAGCTGCTTCCCAGTAGCTAGTTGAGTGATTTCCGACCTGGGAGTCTCATCTTCCAGCCCTTTAGTGTAATTTGTTTTGTTGTGACTATTCATTGGGTTTTCATGGTAAGATACAGAAGTAGATTGCCAGGCCTTTCCTCCATGAAGTTTAAGTTTAGTGTTGTTGCCATTGTCACAGAAATGTGATCCTCCACCGCCAACATTGTCCCATTCTGCTGCTGCCCAGATGGGTGGTTTGTCTTGGTCTGGACACCTCAGCTGAGACCTATCCATCTTGGGAGACCCTGCCAGTAGTTAAACTACCGATAGCTTAGCCCTCAGCATCACTGATGCACACAAGCCCTCACAGCATGACAAGCTCCAAACAAGTGAGGGCTATACCAGTTAGTACATTCAAAATAATATATTTTCTATCTTTGTTGTGTGGGCGTTTTAATTTTCCCAGTTACTTTGGTCCCAGTCTTTCTCGTTTGCTTGCCTTGTCTGTCTTCTAACTCTCTTCCAAGCATCTGCTATTCATTTGTTGTTTCTCCTTTTTCCTCTTATCTTTTCCCATTCTCTCCCTACATCTGTCTCTGGTATATTGATATTTCCTTTTTAGCCATTTCCTCCATTTCTCTGTTTTCTCTCTGTCCATTCAACTTCACCTTCTTTCTTATCCTCCAGTCCTCTATCTCCTTTCTTATTTTCACTTACCTATAGTATCAACTTTCCTTCTTCTTTCACCTCCTGCCCAGCCCATCTAAACCTTGCTCTGTCATTTTCCCTGCCTAGCTTCTTTCCTCTTTCATCCACTTTCCATTATCACATTTCTATCCTCTATACTCAACATCCTCCTTTCACTCATTCCATTGACAACCCCCATGGACTCTCTCTAGTAGTGCACTCCTCACCTCACTCCTCGTCCCCTGCAACAGTGCAGCATTGCCTCTTTTCGCTCCTATCCCACCAATGAAGCATTTCCTCTCTCATCTGTCCTTCCCTCCAACAATCCAAAATCTATCCCCCCTTACCCCACCCACCAATAGTACAGCATTTGCCCTCTCCCCTTTGCCCCAGTACAGCATCTGCCCTCTCCCCTGCCACCCCAATAGTACATCATTTGTCTCTCCCATTCTCTGCCACCCCAACACTGCAGCATCTGCCTTGTCACTTCCCACCCTGTCCACCCATGTACAGCCTACCCTGTCCCCTCCCCAACAATGCAGCATCTCTCTTTCCTAGGTGGCAGGAGACACGGCCATACAAGCCACAACATTCTGCTTTCATATGTTGAAAACTACGCTATGCCCTTTTCAAGTGTCATATTAAGCAGTACTTAATAGCATAGTTACTCACCTGTAGCAGGTGATCTCTGGGAACGGCAGGAATTTAGTCCTCATGTATGGGTCACATCGGGTACCAATGGAGCCTGCGCGGGAAGCTCCCCAGCTACCAATGGGAAAGCCTTTGGGAGCAGTCCACTGAAGCCTGCGCTGCTGCCTTCCCGCTCTTCTAACTGACCCTCCTCAGTTGAGTGTATAGCTGGAGAGAAAGGAGAGTAAAAAGAAGGAGAAAGCCCTACAACTCCTTGTGGAGGTGGACGGATTGTGAGGACCAAATTCCCGCTGTTCCTGGAGATCACCTGCTACAGGTGAGTAACTATGCTATCTCCAGGAACAAGCAGGAATGTAGTCCTCATGTATGGGACTCCCCAAGCTCCCAGATCTCGTGGGGGTTAGAACTTAGATAGGTTCGTTGACCTTCACCTCCCCGGCACGGAGATCTGGATTAAAGTGGGCAGGGGGTAGGAGTTGTCTTATGTTTCAAAGAGATGCCGGAGGACCGCCTGGCCAATTGCCACATCCCGGCAGGAGTCCTTACCCAAGCAGTAGTGTGCTGCAGATTTCAGCGATCAGTACTGCACCTAGATTTGCCACCAAGGTGGACATTGCTCGAATGTTGTGTGCAGTGATGTGCCCAGTGAGGGATAATCCTGCGTTGTTGTAGCAGAAAGAGATACAGTTCATTATCCACGATGATAGGGTGCATTTAGAAAATGAACATGCCAGATGGGCTTGATCAAAGAAGACAAAAAGTTGAGATGACTTTCTGATGGACTCCGTTCTTTGTATGTAGAAAGCCAGAGCTCTTTTGCAGTCCAGAGTATGCAGAGAGGCTTCCGCCTGGGAAGCGTGCAGCCTGGGAAAGAATAGTGGAAGGGTGACTGACCGATTGATATGGAAGACGGAGACCACTTTTGGGAGGAAGTGGGACGAGTTTGTAGAATCACCTTGTCATGGTAGAAACGTGTGTAGGGGGCATGAGCCACCAGAGCCTGTAGCTCGCTGACACGTCTGGTTGAAGTTAAGGCTATGAGGAAGAATATCTTTCAAGAGATGTAGCAGAGTTGAGCAGTGGCTAATGGTTCAAAGGGTGGATTGAGCAGTTGAGTTAAAATGACATTGAGAGCCCATGCCCCTGCGGGTGGGTGGCTTGGTAAGCAGGAGACCTCTGTCAGACGGCTGCCTAGGGTGAGAACTTACACAATCTTGACGATGCATATATTCATATGATTCTTGCAAGGTATTGTGGGTATTGTAGTTCATTCACTCCCAAACACAGCTGAAGACAATAATTGAGTTGTGAAACCAAGTGGTAAAGCTAATAAAATTCTTCTTTTATTGATGGGGTTTAATTCACCCAGCACAAATATGCTTGGTAGCAATATAAATGAGGTTACTTGCTTGCAGTGTTTAAATGGATAACATAAAGTCACAAAGCAAATCAGAAAACAACCTTCAGCTTGTCAGGCAATTAGCTAATGTTTTCTTAGCAAATAATTACCAAATAAAAAGGCACAAAGAAATGAATAAACTTTGTTTGTTAGGTTAACTTCTGCTTATTTTCCACGCAGATCCCAGCAGTGATTTTCCCTTGCTCACACACACAATCAGGTGCAGCTTTAATTACTATCAATTGACCAGCTGAAAGCCTTTAGCTGGCTGACTGCTACTGTGTGAACCCAAATCCTGCTTTAAGAGCTGTTTGCAGTGGAAATAAAGAACAAAGTTAGGTTTCTTTGTGATGGCTGATGTGTTTGCTCACAGAAAGCTAGCAATAGCATTTAGATAGAGAACAGTCCATGTAATTAATAGTTTCATCTGCTGTATCTCCCCCTTCATCAATCAGCATAGGGTCACTATCATACATTGGCACAGACGAGTCTTTCCATAAGGCACTATCATGAGAATGCTTATTCCCTTGCTGCCATTCTCTATTATAGATAGGGTCTGGATCAGTGTTCATACCTGAGCCTCTCCTGCTATCATAATTCCTCTCTGTATAGCCTGGCCAGTATGTAATCCAATTCTGATGTCCAGCCTTCCAATCTTGATCCCTGGACACTGGATCCCCTCTCACATACCTTCTGGCCTTGGTCTGAAAGTCCCTTCCACGTGCAGTCTTCTCTCTTCCAGGTAGCCACTGGTGATTCCTATCTCTGCCATTCCATTCCTCTGGCTGACTCCAGTCCAATGGACTCTGCTGGCACTTGGAATACCTCCCAGTATGGGTACTGCCTTGGATTCTCCCAGACCCTCCAATGGCCTTTCTTCTCTTCCTTCCAGAGAGTTTCCTTCTTTCTCTATCCGCTTGGCTTGGCTTCTGCTTCTCCAGGTGATGCTTAAACCTGTAGCTGGACTGGAGCTTGTAGCCGTTGTTGTCTCTGTCTTTGAAGCTCTTTCTGTAGCTGTTATCTGTAGAATAAGTTCTATTCTTATTCTGTTCTAATGTGTGCTCCTCCCTAACACAGCGCAGCTGTGTGGAATCAGGCCCTGCCCTTTGAGATGAGTGCTTAGGGATTACCTCATAGCTCTCTTGATTGCACACACATTTTCTCACTTCAGCCCCTCTCATGGCTGCTGGAAACCTGGTGCATTCTGGGACTGGTAGTCTTTTATGTGAAAACTCTGTTTTCTTACTTCTACCAAAACTGACAGGTTGCTTGTTCAGAGTCACATCATCTTTTCTATAGCTCCTACCTGAGCTATGATAAGCTTCCTTATCACACCTCTCAAGAACTGCACGACTAAGGGGTCAGAGGAGATGGGTTTACCATTCACCATGTCATGGAAAGCAGAGATTGCGCTTAGGGGGACTCTTATCGAGGATGATTTGAGGCCTTGAGAAGAGAGGTGCCAGAAGTAGTGGAGTAGGGTCACATCCGACATCTGAAAAGGATTGTGCTCATTTTGTGAACACCATGTATCGTATCTGCGCCACTTTGGCGAATATGCCTTTCTCGTGGAAGGTTTCCTGGAACAGAGGAGAATATTTTTTACTTCCTTGGAGAGAAGAAGATGACACAATGCTAGGCTTTCAAGAAGCCATGCTGTTAGGTGAAGGGAGCGAAGATTGGGATGGAGAAGTGTTCTGTCATTCTGGGAGAGGCGACCCAGTGAGGATCTCAGTGGGACTCGTTGAGTTTGAGAATGTTGAAGGAGGAGGGGAAACCAGGGTTGGCGAGCCCAGAAAGGGACTATGAAATCATGCATCCCTTGTCCTCTCGGAGTTTGAGAAGTGTTTTCAGGATCAGAGGCATTGGCGGCAATGCATAGAGGAGCCCGCGATTCCAAGGAATGATGAAGGCATTATTGGACAGACTGAGGTTTGTTGGCAGCTTCGAGCAGAAGTGGGGAAGTTTGGCATTGTAGCAAATAGGTCTATCCACGGAGTTCCCAGGTTTCGAAAAGGTGGTTGGCCACCATTTGGTCTAGACCCTATTTGTGAGAGTGGAGCAGTCTGCTGAGCTTGTCCACCTGCAGGTTGTCCTGACCCGGGATGCAGACTTCTCTGAGCAGTATGTGATGCTGAAGGGCCAGGTCCCAGATCTGGCATGCCTCTGTGCAGAGGGTAAGAGAGCCTGTACCCCCTTGTTTGTTGATATAGAACATGGCCACTGGATTGTCCGTTCTTACAAGGACAGAACTGTTGGCGAGAAGATGCTTGAAGATCTGGAGAGCTCTCGACATAGCTCGAAGTTCCAAGAGGTTTATCTGTTGTGCAGACTTGAGGGTAGTCCAATGGCCCTAGGTGGAGAGAGCGTTCAAGTGAGCTCCCCAGATGAGTTTGGATGCATCCGTTGTTAGGGTATGTTGAGGCTGGGGGGTGCGGAATGGTGATCCTTTGAGGAGGTTTTTGTGGGTTGTCCACCATTGGAGTGATTGCCAGAATGGCTCCTATGAACTCCAGTCTTTGCGTTGGAAGCAGTTGTGATTTTGGAAAGTTGATTACAAAACCTAGGGACTGTAGAAGGTCTATGGTTCTGTGTTGAGCCGAAGAGAGCTCCCCAGGAGAGTCGGCCTTTATGAGCCAATCGTCTAAGTAGGGGAAGACGTAGATGCAGCTGATGCGAAGGTGAGCCACCACGATGGGCATGCACTTTGTGAATACGCTTGGTGCTGAGGCAAGGCCGAAGGCAAGCACTCTGTATTGATAACGACTCTCCCGGCAGACGAATCAGAGATACTGCCTGTGAGAAGGATGTATGAGAACGTGAGTGTAAGCCTCTTTTGCTGCAAGTGAGGAAGGAGGGTCCCCAAGGTGATCATTTTGAACTTTTCTTTTACGAGGAACTTGTTGAGATCTCGGAGGTCTAGGATAGGCCTGAGGCCTCCTGATTTCTTTGAAATGAGGAAATAGGGAGAGTAGAATCCCCTGCGATGTTCTTGTAGGGGAACTGGTTCGATGGCCCCTTGAGAGAGGAGTGAGGCGACCTCTTGATGTAACAAGGGGTCATTAAGAGTTTTTGGATAGGGCTTGTCCTTTGAAACGAAGAGGGGGTAGTTCTCTGAACTTGAGGACGGTATCCCTTGTTTACGATGGACAGTGTCCATTTCTCTGAAGTTATATTCCTCCATTGAGATATGAACCTTGACAGCCTCCCTGGAATGGACTGGATGGGGCTGGCCATGCTCCCCGTGTAAGAGTCAAAAGGATGGTGCAGAGGCCGCTGGTTGAGGCTGAGATGCTTGCTTAGTCAACCATGGCTTTTTGGCTTACTTAGCTCCCTGTTTCTTATGCTGTGGAGGGTAGGCTGGTTGGGAGTAGGTTGGGTAGTATCTCCTCTTTTTTGGATAGAAGGCCTTTTTAGTTTGAGCCTTCTTCTTGGAGTGATCCGACATTTTACGTGACAAACTCTTGAGGGTGGTGTCATCGGTTTCAAGATCTCCCGCCTTCTCCTTCCAATTCTTTCCAAAGAGGTTTTCACATGTACAGGGGATGTTTGCCAACTTGTCCTGTACCCATTGTTCTAAGTCCGATGCCTGGAGTCAAGCCAACCATCTGGCCCCTATGGTTCTGGAGGATGTCCTACTATTCGATTCGAAGGCATCAAAAGCAGTTCTGTTGATGAACTTAGAGAGGTTTTGATGGTCTGAAAAGCAGGACGCTTCTTTTCAGGTAGGAAGCGTAGGAAGCCCTCCCAGTCTTTGTTCAACTCTTTGAGGAACATCCCCATATACAGAATGTATGAGTTGAGCCTGCTGGCGAACATTGAGGCCTGGAAGGTGCACCTCACGAAGGAATCGAGGGTTCTTGATTCGCGTCCAGGAGGAACCGAGGCATGGTTCTTGGCACTCTTTATGTGACGCATCGCCAATTCTACCACAGTGGAGTGGTGTGGGAGTTGCTGCTTCTGGAAGCCAGGGCATTCGGGAACCCGGTACATGGTATCGAGGCGCCAACTTATGGGAGTGATGGACAACAGTGTTTCCCACATTCAAAGCTTTAGGTTGTGAAGTATGCGGTGCACCGGTAAGATGGTTGCTTCTTTTGATGCAGTGGGATATTGCAATATCTCGAGTTCTTCCGCTCTGTGCTATGGCTCCGAAGCAGCAGGACTGGAAAGACCCTCTGCCATGTCCTTGATAAATTCTTGGACAGACATATCTTCTGGTGGTGAAGGTTCAGAGATAACATCTCTGAGGTCGTCAGAGTCCTTGGATTTGTGGTCAGAGTCGGAGGATTCTGAGTCTTTGGCCTACCAGAGTGATCCTTCAACTTTTTGCCTTGGTCCTTACGAAGCTCCGAGGGCTCCAGGGGCAGCGACTTCTCCTTGTGAATGCGGGAAGGAGAGGTTTCTTTCTCGCCATGACCAGTTTTTCGAATGCTTGGAACCAGAGGAAGCCCTCGAGGAGGTAGAGGCCAAGGAAAGGGTGTCTGCTGGAAAGAGTTCTTCAAACGTTTTGGCTTGATTCCCAAGGTCTTGTTTTGTCATCTGCTTGCAGAGTACGCAATCAGTGGGAACGTGAGCGGGGCAGAGGCATTTTAGACATCAGTCATGTTTGTCGGTTATCGATATTGTGCCGGAGCACTTTGTACATTTTTTTTAAAACACTGGCCGGTATTTCCATGGTGCCTCAGAGGGTAGGCCTGGTGAGGGCCTCAGAGGAAAAGGAAAGCTCAGAGTGTCCGAGGGAAGCTTTTTTTTTTTTAAATATTTTTTCAAGATAGAAGTAATAGAATTAGAAATAGAAAGACTAGTGATGAAAAGGAAGTATTGATGATACTGGTAAAGGCAACAGGTTCTTCAGTGGATATTGGAGTGATCCCGTCAGCTCCGCGGAAAAAAGAGAACTGAGGAGAGTCAGTTAGAAGAGCGGGAAAGAAGCAGCGCATACGCAGTGGACTGCTCCCAAAGGCTTTCCCATTGGTAACTGGGGAGCTTTCTGTGCGGGCTCCGTCAGTACCCTATGTCACCAATATGTGAGGACTACATTCCTGCTTGTTCCTGAAGATATGATTTAACTTTCGGTATGGAACTGAAATCAGCAATGTCTCGTGGCTAAGGGGTATGTTTACTAAACAGCTGTAACCATTAACGTGGAGTTTGCTGCACAATTTTATCATGAGGCCCCATGCTAAAAATCCCATGCTAACTGGTGAACAGGGATTGGGCAGGAACTGAGTGGGATGGAGCGTAACATTGGCATTAACAGCACATTGTGGTTAAGGTGAATGTTTTAGGCATGCGCTAACCACGAATGCTGCAGTTAGTGTGGGTGCACTTAATGCCATCTCAAGGGATGACTGTAGTAGGCTATGGCCTATATAATAGCCTGTACATGTATGAGAGGCCTGCAAGCTAGGCCTGAGTCCCCACCCCCACTTAGAAGTAGTGCTGCGAAAGATCAGAGTCAATGAAGGTCTGAGGATCTGCCTTAAACTGCTCTACAACTGCTTTTGATAAGTTTGTGTTAATCCTTATTCAATTCTTTTATGCTGATGATAGATATGTTCCAGTGTTTTGCATTCTCACATTCTCTGAGCCTAGAGATGACCTTGTAGTAGGGATGTGTTTATGTCTAGAAACTGAGCCTTTGTTAGAATAGCCTGAGAAGGGGGAACAGGGTGTTAGGCCCAGAGAGAGTCCCCGATTGGATAGATGCAGGGGGCGTTGGGACTAATAGAAAGTTTGCCTGTATCAAACTGTGAATCTTGTATATAAGGAAGTTGTTCCTGTTCTCCATTGCTCAGTCCTTTTTTGAAGCTTTGACTAACTCAGCCATGTGCACAATAAATTGGCTTGGATCTTTGAACTGACTCCTGGTTTTATTTATTGCATGCTTATCAGCTGCTACATATTCTTGGTGCGTTGCCGGGAAGGTGCGAGCGGGGGATGGTATGCAAGTGAATATACCACGACTTCTCGCCTCACAGGTTTGGTCCGGTTGGAACCATGCCTGTCCGACCGCAGGGGAATTCTCTGGCGCTGCCGGTCTTATTGTATCGGTGAGGGTTCCGCCTTGCCTCGGCGGGCCACTGGGTCCAGCTGGCCAACACCTCCGAACCCGAGGGGAGTCCAGGGTCCAACCCATGTACTGGTTTGATATCGGGAACCGGATCCGGTGAGTAGCAATTTTCTGCTAATCAGTCAGTCTGTCAGCCCATCGGGAGTCTGGAATAAGCGCTTGAGAGTCTGATCACCTCTCGGGGCGGTCCTAGTAAGTCTTGGAAGTCTTAAAGGTATAAGCAGAGACTGAACCCAACAACCCCTCAGCCGGTCAGTCAGTCAGGTTTTATTGGGATTTATTCTGTTTATTGGGATTTATTTACGTTGGGATTTAATTCTGTCTTGAATGTCTGCGTGTGTGAATGAGAGGTCTTGAATACAGACCAAGTGAGGTGCTGGCTCCTGACTAGTGCATTGCAGGTCACGAAAAGGAGGAAGCGTTTGTCTGTCCTTGATGTGTGTTGTTTGTATCCGATTCTTGTTATCTGTTGAAACCGCGAGTTTCCCTTCTGGTATAATGTAAGATTATTCTGTTGGGTAATTTGTGAAACAGTTTACCGATTAAGGGATAGTATTAAGAGAAGAAGAAAGAAGGAAAAAACAACTTAGGAGTCACCTTTAAGTAAAGAAGCTGTCTCACTCATTCCAGGTTTTTCTTCAGCACAGCGAAGACAAGCTGTCTCTGTGAATT
The DNA here is from genome assembly GCA_033557465.1 of Ichthyophis bannanicus. NCBI lineage: Eukaryota > Metazoa > Chordata > Amphibia > Gymnophiona > Ichthyophiidae > Ichthyophis > Ichthyophis bannanicus. The sequence goes on along the minus strand of CM066033.1, from coordinate 588,373,192 downwards.
TATTGTTTCTTCAGCACAGCCTGAGACTGGCAAGCAGAGAGAGAAAGGGGCGTGTCTGTACAAAGGAATGTTTAGCATCTGTTAACCCTGTGAAGGCTTATTTTCAACGTTCTGTAGCTGGGTTAATTTGTGCTTATTTCAGGAAAATTGTACCTGTTTTATTCAATATGTTCTAATAGTGATGTTCCTTCTGCTATGGTCATGTATTATATATCATTTAATAAGAATGTTTAGTCAGAATTATTAACCCCGTTCGAGTTCCTCAACTGTGACCAAGTGAGAAGGATTTCTGTAGAGCTATAGGTATAATGCATTTGTGGGCTTAGCCTTGTCTTGTGTCCTTTTATTTTCAAATCTTCAGCAAGCACTGTAATGGTTCAAACAGAAATAATAAGGAAACTGCTTCTGTTTTTCCTTTGACCTTTGAAGTAGAGGTTAAGAACCCTGACAGGACTATGAAGCATCCCGAGCCAGTAGTACCAGATCGCGATTTAAATCCTGAGGGAATGTAATGTCTGCTTTCTGAACTGTAAGATTTAAAGCAATTTCTTTTGCAGAGACATTGTTCAGCTTAAATGCTGATTACGGCTGGCAGTTAGTTTCCATGCTAAGTAATTTCATTCCAGTCATACGTAATAGATATGTGACCGTCATGTTAGGAGCCATAGTTCTTTCTATTGGGATTGTCGTTATAACATGTTGCAAAATAATAGTTTTATATTTTAAGGACTTTATCTAAATTGTTCCTATTTAGAATGAGCACACACATCCATTATGTTTAGTCTACAGGAAAATGCAGCCTGACTGCCCGCCCCCTCTGTCTGTTGTCACGTACGTCACCATGGGGGGGGGGTCAGAGTCCACGCAGATTTTGTTGAAATGTATGAAATGTATGTATTTTAGCAAGGGTTTTGCTGGAGACTACGGACTTAAAATTTCTCCGTCCCTATTAGAAATGCTCTGTGAAAGGGAGTGGCCAGTGTTAGCTACTTCATGGCCCCGTAGTTTCCCGTGTTCATCAGATTGTGCAAATAATGTTCCCTGATCAGTTCCCCTACTCCTGGTTAAATGTTTGTGAGGGAAAAAGCCCTCCTGGATACAGCGTTGCTATGAGAAACAGTGTAGGAGATTAGTAGCAGCCACAAGGAGGGGGGGCCCGGAAGTCTGGAAGAAAAAAGCTGCCTGTTTATTCTGCCCCAGAATCTCCAGACATTCCACTCTGTCCGTCCAAGTTTCTTTATAGGCCAGTCCCCTCAGCTGTGCCACCACCCCGGACGTGCACCCCCTCTTGACTGGAAGCCCCAGCTCAGTTTAAAGCACTCTGAGTGGGCCGCAGTCCACCGATGACACTACAAGCAGGGATTCATTTTCCAGTTCAGGGTCACTCACAGCCAGCACCCAAGAACGTGAAGTGGAACCCAGACAGTCCCGATTGCCGTATACCTTCAGAAGCACAATGGTCACGTTAATACCAAAAGCCAGCCAACCAGCCTTGTTTACTGAACTAAAAGATGCATTATGCCTCCTACACTGAGAAGCCTTAGGATTTGATTGAACTAATGAACAGTATTATGCAAACCCATCAGCTTTGATGGCCTCAAGTGGGATCCAAATAGTGCAAGCAGCCCCCACTATATACCCCATGCAATCCAGCAGCCCAGGAGAATTTGTGTATGGTAAACGCAGCTTTTGTCAGTCAGTCCCAGAGAGATATAAGACGAAAATTACAGAAAATGAATGGATTTGCGGGTATGAATACAGCCCAGTTAATGGAAGTTGCTCAGAAAGTATGTGAATCGTGAAATTGAACGTGACAGAGAAAGTAAACATACAATGAAGAAGAAAGCAGATCTTTTTGCTGATACTTTAGTTGAATGACGTGGAGGAGGTTTTCCTAATCGAAGGAGCAGAGGAAGTGGAAGGGGTCGTGAAAATGATCGGCCCCCACTGGGTGTGAATCAGTGCGCTCATTGCAGAGAAGAAGGACATTAGAGAAGTGAATGCCCGCATCTTGACTCCACCCCCAGAAAGGGAGGAGGGAGCACTTGGAGAACAGGAGGTTGATTTTAGAGTCATGGAAGAATAAACCGAGCACAGTGTTCCAGCAAGAGAGGGAAGCAGCTATAGAGTGAGTGGCAGCCGAAGAGGGCTACAGCATGGATGAAGACTAGGCCAGACCAGACTCCAAGTTTCCCTGGGTCCCCAGGAGCCTATGGTCAGTCTGAAAATAGGGGACCAATATATGGACTTTATGGGGGATACAGGAGCAGAATACTAAAGCCAGTAGCCCCTTTGTTTTCTCGATGCATCACCATTGTCAGAGCTACTGGGGCTAAGGCCACAAAGCCTTTCTTGCAGAACCGTATGTGTGAACTAGGGGGACAGAAAATAACGCACCAATTCTTGTGTATTCCACTTTTGGGCTGAGATCTGCTTGCAAAGCTCCAGGCACAGATATCCTTTGCTGAAGGGGGAGAAATGCAAATGACTGTGAACCCAAAGCCTGCTGGATTGATGGTGCTGACTGTTCCCCGAGAAAAAGAGTAGCGGTTCTATAGTGCATCTCCAATCAAGCCAGCTAGTTCCTGTATACCTCCTAACCTTTTAGCCCCACCTGAAGTATGGGCAGAAGATAATCCACCTGGCCTAGCGAAGAACATAGCCCCTGTCATCGTCAACCCCAAGCCAGGAGCGGAACCAGTGCATGTGAAGCAGTATCCTCTTCCCGACCAGCCATTGAAGGTATCCACTACCATTTAATGAAACTGCTGAAGTATGGACTACTCAAGGAATGCCAGTCACCTTGGAACACCCCCCTTCTCCCAGTCAAGGAACCTGGGACAGGGGATTACCGCCCAGTACAAGATCTGAGGCGAGTGAATGCTGCAGCTGAAACTATACACCCAGTGGTATCAAATCCTTATACTCTCATGGGACTGATCCCCGCTGAGGCTACTCATTTCACTGTCCTGGACCTGAAAGATGCCTTTTTCTGCATACGCTTAGCCCCCACCAGTCAACTTTTGTTCGCTTTTGAATGGCAAGACCCCACAACAGGAAGGCGGGGCCAACTTACCTGGACTCGATTACCCCAATGATTTAAGAATTCACCTACTCTCTTCAGTGCTGCTTAAATCAAGATCTCTCAAGCTACTCAGTTATCCCAGGACACAGGGTTCTTCTTCAGTATATGGACGACCTGCTCATAGCCACAAATTCAGAAAGTGAATATCTACAAGCCACCAGTGAACTCTTGCACCTTCAAAATGAGGCTGGATACAAAGTCTCAAGAGCCAAGGCGCCATTATGTTAAACTGAAGTTAAATATTTGGGATTCCAGTTAACCAGCAGAATACGACGCTTGAGACCAGAACGCCAAGAAGCTGTATGCAGTATTCCTGCTCCAACCACCAGGAGGCAAGTGAGAGCCTTCTTGGGGACTGCAGAGTACTGTCATATATGGATCCCCAATTTCGCTCTGTTGGCAAAACTATTGTATCAAGCTACCACAGGTATGGAAAAGTTTCCATTGGAATGGGGACCTGAACAGGATGCAGCCGCTCTGATGTCATCACCAGTTCTGGGCTTGCCAGATGTCCAGAAACCTGTGCGCTTCTATATTCATGAGTCACGAGGAAATGCTTTGGGAGTGCTGACTGTGATAAGGAAGCTTATCATAGTTCAGGAGGGAGCTATAAAAGAGGTGAATTGGCTCTGAACAAGCAGCCTGTCTTTGCTGGTAGAAATACTAAAACTGAATGTTTTCATAAAAGACTACCAGTCCCAGAATGCACCAGGTTACAAACAGCCTCTAGAAGGGCTGAAGTGGGGAAATGTGTGTTCAATCAGGAGAGCTATGAGGTAATCCCCAATCACTCATCTCCAAGGGCAGGGCTTGATTCAGCACACCTGGGATGTGCTAGGGTGGAGTGTCCCTCTAAGCACTTTAAAAGTAAAAGATATTCTACACAGAGACAGAACGGTGAGAACAGAGAGAACAAGGAGAGACAGAAGCAGAAACCGTTGGAGAAAGAAGAGAGAGGACTACAACAGCAGAAGCAACGTGGAAGGAAGAACAGAAAGGCATCTTGGAGGTCTAAAGAAGGAGCCCACAGCAGTACGTGTGTTAGGAGTGATTCCAGAGGCAAGCATACTCCATTGGACTGGAGGAAGCCAGAGGATTGGGGTTATAGAGCCAGGAATTCCCAAACGGCACCTTTGAGGGAGACGGCTGCATTTGGAAGGGGCCCTAAGACTGGTGCAAGAAGGTATGTGAACAGAGACCCAGTGTCCAGGGATCTTGATTGGAAGGCTGGACATAAAAGCTGGACTACTTACTGGCCAGGATACCTGGAGAGGAAATCTAACAGCAAGGGGATCACAGGTATGAACTTTGATCTATGCCCTAGCTCTTCATATGGAAGACAGCAGGGAAACAAATATTATCCTGAGAGTGATCAATTGAGGAATTCCTCTGAGCCAGACCATGATATTGATTCCATGATATTTGAGGAAGAAGGAGATATATCAAATGATCAGTTGGAATACATGGACTGCTCTCTGTCTAGGCTGCTGTTTTAAAGTAGTTTCTCACTAATACAACAACCACTAAAAGGAACTGTAACTTGTTCTTTTATCTACCCAGAAAAGTCTCTGCAAGAAAGCTTTAGGGTAGGATTGAACCACGTAGAGAGAGTGAACCAGCAAAGGGGTTTGCAGCTGGCTAATTATTTGTAATTGAGCCAGGCACAAGTGCACGTGAGCTCTAGAAGGAAACTTCTTCCTTGTGTGTGTGAATAGAAGAAAGTTATCCTTGATAAAGAACAGTTTTGTTACTTTTGGGTTTGTTTTTGCCTTTTGAAGCACTGCTAAGAAGGTCATTAGCAGCAGCCATCAAAAAGACCTTTTCTGTTTCCCATCCAGGTCTTTATTGATTTATTGCTTAAGAAGTTCAGTTACCTTATAACATGTTTTGTTTTTCCTGAGTACAATACTTGATGCAAGTGTCCTTTTGTGTTACCAAGTAAATCTGGGTGGGAGAATTAAGCCCATGAATAAAATCTGTTTTTCTTTGCTTACACGCGAGCATCACAACTCATTATTTTGTGAACGGCTGATTCTGGTATGAATGAACTACAACCCCCACACTCCTTTCCAAGTCATAATAATATTTTGCCTTTGCCAAGACTGTGGACTTTCACGACCAGCACCCCCGTTTACAGTGGCGTAGTAGTTCGGATTGCTTTTACACAAAGGATTTACAGGATTTATAAGGATTACAACTGAAATCTGAAAGAAAAAAGTTCAAGTCAAAAGCTGGAAAGTGGATTTTTCCCTTAACAACACTTTGGAGAGAAAAAGAGGTAGCTGTTCCAAGGAGGAAAAGATCCTGTGTAAGCTGGTTTCATCACTGGCATAAGGTAATAAGTACCTGGGCATGTCTAGTGGTGGATGGCAGTAAGACACAGGGGTAATTGAAAAAAAAATAGGAGAAAAACACCTGTTTGGAGGGTGCTGCTCTGTGTTTTTTTTTCTTTTGTTTTCTTGCAGGGATACAAGATGGATCCGAGGGAACTGGCCAGCTGGATGGCAGCCCAATTTAGCAGGCAACAGGAGCTAGCGCAGCAGGCTCAGGACACTGCAATCAAAGCACTAAGGGACAAGCAGAAGCCAGTGCTTGATCTGGTGGAAGCCTTAATTGCTCTTCATAACCAAAGTGGACCGGATGCAAGACCAGCAGTAACAACTGGTATACCACATGTGGACAATGTGGGACTCAATCAGGGAATTGGGGCATTTAGTTTTGGGAAGTTGACTCCAGATGATAATGTTGATGATTTCCTTGAATCTTTTGAGAGAGTGGCACAAGCATTAGCATGGCCAGAGACCCAGTGGGCAGTAAGGCTGGCAGCCTCATTAACTGGGGAGGCGCTTGCAGCTTATAGGGCAATGCCAGCAGCTCAAGCTTTGAATTATAGAGATGTAAAGGCTGCTATAAGAGATTGCCTGATTCGATTTCAGAGTATAGGCGAATGTTTAGAGCTACTGCATTAAGAGTGGGTGAAACACCCAGGGCTCTGAGTCAGAGAATCAGAGGATTGGCTGTAAAATGGTTGGAGCCTGAGGGAAAGACTGTGGAAATGTTATTAGACATTATTATGCTTGAACAATTTATGTCTGCTGTGCCTAAAGATTTGCACACTTTCCTTATACAGCAAAATTGCCAGAACCTTGGAGAGGCAACCATGCTAGCAGAGAGATTCTTGGAAGCCACGCAGGCTTGCCATAGAATGGGTGGCCCTCTGAAGGTTGGTGCTGAGGCAAGCTGTGCTGTATCAGAAAAGAAAATGGTTAAAAATGTTTCTGAGAATAATTGTACCGTGCCAACTCAGATTACCAAGTGGAGTAAAAAGAAATGTTTCAAATGTGGAAAATTGGGACATTTGGAAAGGGGATGCCATATACACACTAGCTTGATGGGTGTTGATTTAAAACAGCCCAAAGAAGGATTCCTTTGGTGGTTGATGTGCAGGGAATTATCACAAATGCTGTTAGACTCTGGGGCAGACCAGAGTATGCTGTCAAAGAGGCTTGGGAAGAGGGTAGAGGCCCAAGAAGGATTTGTGCCTAGAACCCCTGAAAGCCAGGTTCACATCAGATGCATTCATGGTGCTGCAACATCATATCCCACCTATAGGCTAATGGTTAAGTGCCTGGGGGAACAAGAGGAAGTTCTTTTAGCAGTGGTGCCTAGGCTTCCATTGGATTTGGTTCTAGGAAGAGACTGGCCAAGATTTAAGCAGGGACTAGTGAAAGGACTAGGAAAGAAGGAGAGAGAAGGAATGACGGTAATAGCTCCCGGGCCTTTGTTTGGAAGTCCTCAGACCCCAGCTAAAAAGATGGTTAAGCTTCCAGAAGACCAAACTACCAAGAAGCAGATATTTACCTTGAAGTACCATAAGGTCACAGAGAAGGCCCAAGCTCCTAAGCGGGCAACCCCTCAAGCTGCTGGATTTGACCTGTGCAGTATAGAAAATGTGACTGTACCTAGCCAAGGGAGAGCCCTGGTGGACACTGGACTCCAAGTTGAAATACCCATTGGGTGCTATGGGCGAGTAGCCCCAAGATCAGGATTAGCCCTGAAGTATTTCATTGATGTGGGAGTGGGAGTGATTGATCCCGATTACAGGGGCAATCTTAAAGTTCTGTTATTTAATTTTGGACAGAACGATTACCATGTAAAGACAGGAGACAGAATCGCTCAATTGATATGTGAGAGACTGGGTTTCCCACCTGTGGAGGAAGTCACATCCTTGTCGAATTCTGAGTGTGGAACCAAAGGCTTTGGTTCTACTGAAGACAAAGGGGTTAAGAGCCTAGCTGCCACCTGTGCCCGTGAAAGGGAGGTGCATGAAGATGAGGATTTGGGACCCCAAGTATCTGACTGTAAAGAAAGTTCAGAACCCCAAATAGGTGAGGACCTGACAGTGGTACAGCAGGAAGAAATAAGGAAATTGCTTAAAGATTTCCCAGATGTTTTGACTCCCATACCTGGGGAGACACATTTGGTTGCCCATGAGATAATAACTCCACCTGGGAAATTAATTCGTCAAAGGCCATACCGCTTGCCTGAAGCAAAGAGACAGGAAGTAGTGTCACAAGTTCAGGAAATGTTAGACATGGGAGTAATAGAGGAGTCGAAGAGTCCCTGGAATAGCCCCATAGTCTTGGTGCCAAAGCCTGATGGCTCTTTAAGATTCTGTATTGACTTCCGGCAGGTAAACGCAATATCAGTTTTTGATGCATATCCAATGCCAAGAACTGAAGAGCTGTTGGACCAGCTTAGACAAGCTCAATATTTAACCACCCTTGATATGACAAAAGGCTATTGGCAAATCCCTCTAAACAGGGAGTCGAAGCCAAAGACTGCATTCAGCACCCCCGTTGGCCTTTTCCAGTTCAAAAGGATGCCTTTCGGACTGCATGGAGCGGCAGCTACCTGCCAAAGGTTAGTGGAACAGGTACTTCGACCCCATCAAAATTATGCCTTTGCCTACATGGATGATGTCATAATCCATAGTAACACTTGGGCGGAACATCTAAAGAGAATCAGGGCAGTCTTATGCTCCATGAAGCAAGCGGGAATCACTTTGAACCCAAAGAAGTGTGCCTTTGCTAATAGAGAGGTAAAATACCTAGGCCACCTGGTGGGAAGAGGGAAAATTAAACCTCTAATGAGCAAGTTGGATAGCATCAGGAATTTTCCTCCTCCAACAACAAAGAAACAGCTGAGGAGTTTCTTGGGACTTATTGGATACTACCGCAGATTTATACCACAGTTTGCAGAGAAAAGTGCAATTTTTACTGATATGCTGTGGAAGAATTGCCCAAACCAGCTGAAATGGACTCCTGAAGCTGAAAAAGCATTTTCAGTCCTAAAAGGGAAGTTGTGTACAGGACCAGTACTGAAAGGGGTGCATTTCAGGAAACCCTTCTTGGTTCAAACAGATGCCTCGGATGTAGGGCTAGGAGCTGTTTTATCCCAATGTCATGAAGGGGAGGAGCATCCTGTGATGTAACTGAGCAGGAAATTGTCACCGGCTGAACAGAAGTATTCCACAATAGAAAAGGAATGTTTAGCTATAAAGTGGTCAGTGGAGGCATTAAGGTTTTACCTTACAGGGAGGAAGTTCCAACTGGTTACAGACCATGCCCCACTTAAGTGGTTGCAACAAATGAAGTACCACAATGCCAGGTTGACACGCTGGTACATGGCCTTACAGGCATTTGATTTTCAAGTGGAACATCGTGCTGGGAAGTTACACAAAAATGCGGATGCCCTTTCCCGTATTACGGACTGTAAGGAAGAAGTTTCACCAGTTGCACCAGTCCGTAATAACTGAAGCAGGGGGGTATGTGATAAGGAAGCTTATCATAGTTCAGGAGGGAGCTATAAAAGAGGTGAATTGGCTCTGAACAAGCAGCCTGTCTTTGCTGGTAGAAATACTAAAACTGAATGTTTTCATAAAAGACTACCAGTCCCAGAATGCACCAGGTTACAAACAGCCTCTAGGAGGGCTGAAGTGGGGAAATGTGTGTTCAATCAGGAGAGCTATGAGGTAATCCCCAATCACTCATCTCCAAGGGCAGGGCTTGATTCAGCACACCTGGGCTGTGCTAGGGTGGAGTGTCCCTCTAAGCACTTTAAAAGTAAAAGATATTCTACACAGAGACAGAACGGTGAGAACAGAGAGAACAAGGAGAGACAGAAGCAGAAACCGTTGGAGAAAGAAGAGAGAGGACTACAACAGCAGAAGCAACGTGGAAGGAAGAACAGAAAGGCATCTTAGAGGTCTAAAGAAGGAGCCCACAGCAGTACGTGTGTTAGGAGTGATTCCAGAGGCAAGCATACTCCATTGGACTGGAGGATTGGGGTTATAGAGCCAGGAATTCCCAAACGGCACCTTTGAGGGAGACAGCTGCATTTGGAAGGGGCCCTAAGACCGGTGCAAGAAGGTATGTGAAGAGAGACCCAGTGTCCAGGGATCTTGATTGGAAGGCTGGACATAAAAGCTGGACTACTTACTGGCCAGGATACCTGGAGAGGAAATCTAACAGCAAGGGGATCACAGGTATGAACTTTGATCTATGCCCTAGCTCTTCATATGGAAGACAGCAGGGAAACAAATATTATCCTGAGAGTGATCAATTGAGGAATTCCTCTGAGCCAGACCATGATATTGATTCCATGATATTTGAGGAAGAAGGAGATATATCAAATGATCAGTTGGAATACATGGACTGCTCTCTGTCTAGGCTGCTGTTTTAAAGTAGTTTCTCACTAATACAACAACCACTAAAAGGAACTGTAACTTGTTCTTTTATCTACCCAGAAAAGTCTCTGCAAGAAAGCTTTAGGGTAGGATTGAGCCACGTAGAGAGAGTGAACCAGCAAAGGGGTTTGCAGCTGGCTAATTATTTGTAATTGAGCCAGGCACAAGTGCACGTGAGCTCTAGAAGGAAACTTCTTCCTTGTGTGTGTGAATAGAAGAAAGTTATCCTTGATAAAGAACAGTTTTGTTACTTTTGGGTTTGTTTTTGCCTTTTGGAGCACTGCTAAGAAGGTCATTAGCAGCAGCCATCAAAAAGACCTTTTCTGTTTCCCATCCAGGTCTTTATTGATTTATTGCTTAAGAAGTTCAGTTACCTTATAACATGTTTTGTTTTTCCTGAGTACAATACTTGAAGCAAGTGTTCTTTTGTGTTACCAAGTAAATCTGTGTGGGAGAATTAACCCCATGAATAAAATCTGTTTTTCTTTGCTTACACTCGAGCATCACAACTCATTATTTTGTGAACGGCTGATTCTGGTATGAATGAACTACAACCCCCACACTCCTTTGCAAGTCATAATAATATTTTGCCTTTGCCAAGACTGTGGACTTTCACGACCAGCACCCCCGTTTACATGACTCAATCTCTTGACTCAATCTCTGTTGCAGCTACAGCCCTCCTAGGGAGCGCAGCAGACACGCTCACTCTGGGACAGAATCTTCAAGTTACTGTACCGCACTTTGTTCTGACCCTTATGGAAAACAAAGGATGTTTTTGGCTCACGCATTCATGGATGTTGAAGTATCAGAGCATGTTGAGCATGTTGTGTGATAACCCCCAGATACAACTGAATGTCAGTCAAGCTGTGAATCCTGCTACCAGTTGCCCCCCCCCCCCCCATCATGACTGTATAGAAACTATGGACACTGTATTTTCAAGCCACCCGGATTTGACTGATGTTCCTTTGGAGAACCCTGCACAGACTTTCTTTGTGGATGGAAGCAGTCTCATCATCAATGGACATTGTTGTGCCCGATATGCAGTGGTGACCCTTGATCTGGTGGTTGAGTCCACAGCTCTGGCCCCAGAAACTTCAGCACAGAAAGCTGAACTGATAGCTCTTACTAGAGCACTGACAATAAGAAAAGGGCTCTGTCTAAATGTGTACACAGATTCCAAGTATGCCCTTACAACCTTGCATGCACATGGGGCTCTGTACAAAGAATGAGGGTTGATAACCTCAGGAAGCAAGTCCATTAAGTATGATCCCGAGATATTGACATTATCAGATGCATACTGCCTACAGACCTCAGAATTTAGGAAGAGTAGACTGTATGAATAGAACCCTGGAATCTCAGTTATCTAATCTTTGTCGAGAGGTTCACCTGAAGTGGCCCCAGTTCTGAGTTCTTTCTATAGCCTTTCTTAGGATATGCTTAGCCCCTACTAAGTCTTTAGGAGTTTCCCCTTTTGAGATTCTGTATGGGCGACCCCCGTCTTTTGTATAGGGATTGAAGGGAGATATGGAACAGATCAGATTTGAAATTACTAGCCAGGAACTATTGGTTTTAAGTTCTGTTTTGCAGAGTCTTCAAACATGGATACAAGCTCAGCTGCCCATCCATCTAACAGAACCCCTGCATCCTCTCAAGCCTGGAGTTTCGGTGTGGATCAAAGAGTGGAGAAAGACACCATTGATACCGCATTGGAAGGGACCTTGTGTTGTCATCTTATTAACCCCAACAGCAGATAAAGTTGCAGAACTCGAACCCTGGATTCATCACAGTCGAGTAGAGTCAGCAGCCATTAATAGCACCGTAGAACGGAAGGCAGCTACAAAAGTTTTAGCTGTGTGGAAATGTTACCCTATACCACAAGATAATGCTGTTACATGAGTATAATATGTGATTTAATTCTCACCCTTTCTCACTAGCGGGTGCGAATAATCAAAGGGGGGAATGTGGTAGGCTATGGCCTATATAATAGCCTGTACATGTATGATAGGCCTGCAAGCTAGGCCTGAGTCCCCACCCCCACTTAGAAGTAGTGCTGCGAAAGATCAGAGTCAGTGAAGGTCTGAGGATCTGCCTTAAACCGCTCTACAACTGCTTTTGATAAGTTTGTGTTAATCCTTATTCAATTCTTTTATGCTGATGATAGATATGTTCCAGTGTTTTGCATTCTCACATTCTCTGAGCCTAGAGATGACCTTGTAGTAGGGATGTGTTTATGTCTAGAAACTGAGCCTTTGTTAGAATAGCCTGAGAAGGGGGAACAGGGTGTTAGGCCCAGAGAGAGTCCCCGATTGGATAGATGCAGGGGGCATTGGGACCAATAGAAAGTTTGCCTGTATCAAACTGTGAATCTTGTATATAAGGAAGTTGTTCCTGTTCTCCATTGCTCAGTCCTTTTTTGAAGCTTTGACTAACTAAGCCATGTGCACAATAAATTGGCTTGGATCTTTGAACTGACTCCTGGTTTTATTTATTGCATGCTTATCAGCTGCTACACGACGATAAATGCACTCACATGGTAGTTAGCAGAGTGCAGCACGTTACCAACCCACTAACGGCAAAGGGGACAGGTTAGCGCAGGCCTCTGCGCTAGTTTTGTGACTCAAACGCTAACTATGCTCCCTTTATTAAACATTCTGCTAAAGGATTAAAATACTAACATTTAGACATGTAATTACTGCCTTAATCTGGACAGCTCCTACTGTGCATTAAAACATTTTTCTGCTAGTTGGGGGCGGGGGGGGGGGGAAATGGGACGGGACAATTTTCTCTTATTTGGACTTCCAGGTCAAATGAGACAAGGGCTGGGATCTGGCACCATGTATTTGCATTCACAGCTACCCAGGGACTTTTTCCCCCTATTTAATAACCCCTCCCATTCAGGAAGTGAAAGACCTTGCTTGGGAATCAAACTAAACATGCTGCCTCAGCTACCACATTGAGATGCAGGCATTATCAAGAAATCAGTCATAAAGCACAAATGATTAACTGCTGTTTCTATAAATGTGTAATCCCATTATTATTAGCAATGCTTTAGCTTAACTGGAAATGTAATCCCTTAGTGATATTACATATCAAGCACAAAGCTGGTTATCCACACTGTTCTGGAAAACATACACAGAATTTCTTATTAAGAGTTAATGAGGCATCAAATAAGTATTAGTGATGACCTTACAACTGACAAATAGTTTAGTAACTCAGCACCCTGTCTTTAAGATATATCAACTTCTTCATGCTTTGCAGTCAGCAGGAAGGTGCTTATTAGTCATTCCTGAGAGAAGTGAAGCGAGATTAGAGTGCGTTCTCAGTAAGCATACCAGTTTTATGCCATAATTACCTTTGTTTTAGAAAGTTGGTGAAAAGGTTAAATTAGACTTACCTGCTAATTGTAGTTCCTGGAGTAGATCCAGTCTAGTCCCGTAACAATAGAGTTGTCAACGTCCTCCCACAGCTAGGAGACTGAGCATGTCACTTTTTCCAGTGACCTAGTACAAGTAGTCCAAGGACCGCCCCTTATAACCAGTTAACTCTTGCCAAAGCCGATTCACCAGAGCAACAAACAAGTAAAAACCTTGAAAGAAACCTGAACTCTCAAACTATCTAGCCAAATTATAGCTAGACAACACAGCCGCCCCTTCTACGCAGCCCCCCCTAAGGGAGCCAGACACTCTCCAGAGAAGCGAAGAACTCCGTACTCCAGCGTCGCTACGCCGTCGCAGTAGGATAGGCAGACTCCGCTCCCTTCCCGGTGCTCAGGCTACCTCATGGCAGTAACTTTCCAGGCGGGAAGCGGGACTAGACTGGATCTACTCCAGGAACTTCAATTAGAAGGTAAGTCTAATTTAACCTTCCTTATCGTAGCTCCAGTCTAGTCCCGTAACAATAGAGAAGTAGCAGAGCAGTGAACACACTCAACGGGAGGGGCTTGCCAGACCAGCCTGAAGCACCGCCGAACCAAAGCCCGTATCGCACTTCGCCTGCACGTCAATTCTATAATGCTTGACGAAAGAGTGCAAAGACGACCAAGTCACAGCCCTGCAAATTTCCGCCGCAGGGACCAAACTGTACTCCGCCCAAGATGCTGCCTGAGCCCTCGTAGAATGTGCTCTCAACCCCTGAGGCACTACCCTGCCCTTCAGGAGATATGCTGACGCAATCGCCTCTTTAATCCACCGAGCAATCGACGCCTTAGAAGCCGGCTCTCCTTGACGCGAGGCCCCAAACAGGACAAACAGCCTATCCGATTTGCGCAACGCCGCTGTACACTGCAAATACACCTGAAGCACTCTCCCCACGTCCAACTTATGCAACCTGTCCTTCGTCCCCCCTTCCACTGACCGGGCAAAGACAGGCAAGGTCACCTCCTGGTTAACATGAAAGGCGGAAATGACTTTAGACAAAAAAGAGGGCACCGTACACAGTACTACTTTTCCTTCACCAAAAGACAAGAAGGGCTCCCTACATGATAGCGCCTGTAACTCCGAAATCCTCCTCGCCGAAGTAATGGCCACCAAGAAAATCACCTTTAACGTGAGATCCTTCAGAGTCGCCTGGGATAAAGGCTCAAACGGCTCCTTCAACAACGCCTCTAACACCAGGTTGAGGTCCCAACCTGGTACCACCTTCCTACATGGTGGCCGCAACAGGGAGACTGCTCTCAAGAACCGCTTCACATCCCTATGGGCCCCCAGCGATATCCCCTGCACATGCCCGTGGTAACAAGCAATAGCCGCCAACTGCACCCGCAGGGAAGACGCTGCCAAACCCTTGTCCAATCCATCCTGTAAGAAGAACACTACTTGCGCTACCGTGGACTTCAAAGCCCGCAAATGCCTATGCTCACATCAGGCCTCAAACAACCTCCATACTCTTATATACGCCAAGGACGTGGAGTGCCGTCTTGACCTTAACATCGTAGCAATCACTGCCGACGAGTAGCCTTTAGTCATCAGCCTAGCCCTCTCAAGAGCCAGGCCTTAAGCGAAAACCGATGAACCTGCGGCATTTTTAACGGCCCCTGCAGAAGCAGATCTGCCCTGTCCGGTAACTTCCACGGAGGTTCCACCAGCAGACGCTGCAAGTCGGCATACCACGGCCTCCTTGGCCAGTCCGGCGCTATTAGCAGAACTAGCCCCCCGTGCTTCTCTATGTGCTGGATCACCCTGCCTATGAGTACCCATGGGGGAAACACGTACAGCAGCCCGCGGTCCGGCCACCTTTGAATCAGAGCATCCAGCCCTTCCGACATCCTTTCTCTTCTTCTGCTGTAAAACCTGTCTACCTTTGCCGACTCGAACGTCGCCATCAGGTCCATCACCGGCCGACCCCAACGCCTGACCAGCTCTTCGAACACTTCCTGATGCAGCCTCCATTCCCCTGGGTCCACTTGCACCCGACTCAAGAAATCCGCTGTCACATTGTCTATGCCTGCTACATGTGCCGCCGATAACGCCTCCAGATGGCCTTTGGCCCATGCCAGCAACTCGTCCGCCTCTGTCTCTAACTGCACATTGCCTGTTCCGCCTTGACGATTGATGTATGCCACTGCTGTGGCATTGTCCGAGAACACCCGGACCGCCGTCCCCTGCAGAAACCCCTGCAAGGCCCGGAGTGCCAAGGACACCGCTCTCAGCTCCAGTCTGTTGATGGACCACCCCTGTTCCTGGGTAGACCACTGGCCCTGGGCAAACCGCCCCTCGAAGTGCACCCCCCAACCGAACAGACTCGCGTCAATAGTCAGAGGTTTCCAGTCCGGTGCCTCCAGAGTCATGCCCTTCTCCAAGCCGCCCGGCCACAGCCACCATCGCAGCGACCTCCGGGCTTCCAGCGGGCAGACCAACTGCCTGGACAAGGGATCCAACTGGTGGGACCACCGCCTCAGCAGCGCCCGCTGTAGAGGTCTCATGTGGGCCCTTGCCCAAGGCACCACGTCTATCGTGGCCGCCATCGTCCCCAGCAGTTGTAGATAGCGCCACGCCAACGGCGCCGAGCACCTGGAACTCCCGGATTAGACTTCGCAACTTCCGAACCCGCTCCAACGGCAAGAACACTCTTCCCCTGCACGTATCGAAACGGGCTCCCAAATACACCAGATCCTGGGTCGGCGTCAACCTGCTTTTCACCATGTTGATCACCCAACCCAAGCTTTGTAAGAATGATACTACCCGACTGGTCACCCTCTGGCTCTCCTCCAGTGACTTTGCCCGGATGAACCAGTCGTCCAAGTAGGGGTGCAGCAACACTCCCTCCCTTCGCAGGGCCGCCGCCACCACCACCATAATCTTGGTGAAAGTTTATTTATTTATTTATTTATTTATTTGCAGTTCTTCTATACCGCACTCTTTTTCCTCAGCGCGGTTTACATTAAACAGGAATACTCATTTCAATCAACAGACTGTGGTGAGTTTACATATAACAGGAAATATACAACTGGGATTATAACTTAGTGAAACTATGTACATATTTGTAGCATGTAAAGAACCTATATACACAGTATAGAATTTCTTATCATCATCTTGAGTAAGTAGGCGGTTACACTTTATCTGTAAATGTTAGAGGGTTGATGATGTGCTTTGGTAATGTAGAATGAAGAGGTGGTGCTTTATGGCTTTTCTGAATTGCTTGAGGTCAGTAATAGCTCTAATGTTGGTAGGGAGGTTGTTCCAGCATCTGGGTGCGTAGTACGCGAAAGCCCTGTCTGTTGTAGATCGTTTGTACTTTGTGGCCTCGTGTGGTGTCGCTAGTGTATTTGCCGCTGCTGACCTCCTGACTCTGGTGTTGGGAGTGTGATGGATGAGTTTTGAAATTGATGACGGAGCTATAGTATTTATAGCCTTAAAGGTCAAGATAAGGGCTTTATATGTTATTCTGCAGTATATAGGGAGCCAGTGAAGCTCCATTAGGATGGGTGTTATATGTTCGCTTTTTGAAGCACCGTATAATACCCGGGCTGCGGCATTCATGGCTAGTTGTAATGTATTTAGGGAGTTCTTAGGGAGACCATGGAGTATTATATTCGCATAGTCGAAGTGGGGTGTGACTATGGCTTGGAATATGGTTCTGAAGCTGTCTGGGTCAAGCATATTTTTCAGATGGCGTAGGGTCCTTATCTTGAAATAAATGGTTTTCACAGTGCGGTTGATATGTTCTTTAAAATCTAGGCGATGGTCCAGTATCACTCCAAGGTATCTTATGGAGGGCTTGATTGGTAGGTTTGCGTCACGTACTCTTAGGGTCTCCGGGGGTGAGAATTCTCTGTTTTTCGTGACAATCAGTACTTCAGTTTTTTTGTAGTTTATTCGCATATTCTGCGTGAGTAGCCAGTCTGCTATTGCATTAAAGCAATCTACTAAAGATGTGTAATCTGGGAGCTTGGTATTGAATGGTGTGATTAGCAGCACATCATCTGCATAGATCAGCGAGGAAATGCCAAAGGATCGAGTGATATCGCACAGAGGCTGCATGTAAATGTTAAATAGGAGTGCAGATAGGGATGAGCCTTGTGGAACTCCTTGTTTTAGCTGGAAAGGTTCTGATGTGCCAGTGATAGTCCTGACGTGTTGCAAGCGATCTTCCAGGTATGATTTGCACCATTGCCATGCTAGCCCGTGGATTCCCTTGTCATATAGGCGAGTTAGTAGTATTTCATTGTCCACCGAGTCAAATGCTGCAGATATGTCGAGGAATATTAGTGCGAAGCCTTTGTTGATGTCGTCTAGTCCACTGATGAGTGTGTTGGTTAATGTGGTCAACAGCGTCTCTACTCCGTGAGCTTCCCTGAATCCGTGCTGACTGGGGTCAAGGGGGGAGGAGGTGTCTATGTGTTGTTGTATCTGATTATTGGTTACTTTCTCAATTATTTTGGATAGTAGCGGTATACTAGCTATCGGGCGGTATGATTCTTCTTTTGTTGGGTCTAGTTGATTGTTCTTCAGCAGCGGTCTTATGGAGGTCTGCTTTAGTGCCGATGGAAAGGTACCTGTTGAGAAGGACATCTTTATTATTTTTGCTATGACAGGGCTAAAGTCGGATCGCATAGCTCTTATCCAGTGTGCTGGGCAGGGGTCGTTAGGTGCTGTGGTAGTATTCATTTTTACGATAAACAGAAACAGAAAGTTTGCGGCGCCGTTGCCAGCCCAAAGGGCATCGCCTGAAACTGGAAATGCCCCATAGGCACCGCAAATCGAAGGAAGCGCTGGTGCTCCGCCCTTATCGTAATATGCAAGTAAGCCTCCGACAGATCCAATGATGTGAGAAACTCGCCCTGTCTCACCGCAACCATGACGGACCGCAAGGTCTCCATGCGGAAATGCGACACCCGGAGACACCTGTTCACACCCTTCAAATCCAGAATGGGCCGCAAGGTACCTTCCTTCTTTGGCACCACGAAATAAATCGAGTACCGACCGCTGCCTTGTTCTTCTGATGGCACCGGCACCACAGCTTCTAGTGCCAAGAGCCTCTCCAAAGTCTGTCTCACCGCGTCCGCCTTGGCCCGCGATCCGCACGGAGAGCGCACAAACGTGTCTCGCACAGGGCGCTGGAACTCGAGAGCGTAACCCCTCTGCACAATCTCCAACACCCACTGATCCGAAGTAATGTGGGCCCAGGCAGAAACGAAATCTCTTAACCGACCTCCCACCGGCACTGCCTCTGCCTGGACCCCCTCACTTCATTGTGGCTTTTTTGGCACCCGGGGACGCCGCTGCCCCAAACCTCTGCCTGCTCCTCGAAAGCCCCAAAATCCCTGAGACCTAAAGGGAAATTGACCTCTCTGCCCCGGAGCAAACCTGGAGGGTCAAAAACGCCTGAACTCTCTCAGCTGGCTCCTAGAAGGTCCACCTGCACAATTCTGTTTCTGTTTATCTTCCGGCAAACGACCCCCCTTCGAATCCCCTAGGTCCTTAACCAACTTTTCCAAGTCCACTCCAAAGAGGAGCTTGCCCTTGAAGGGGAGCTTGGCCAACCTTGCTTTGGATGCACCATCCGCTGCCCAATTCCGCAGCCACAGATACCTCCTCGCCGCCACTACCGACACCATACTCTTAGCTAGGCCTCTAATCAAATCATACTGACTATCCGCCAGATACGCCACTCCCGACTCAATACGGGCTGCCTCTTCCGCCGCTCCCTCCTCCTGCGCCCCGTGACATCTCTGGGACCACCTGAGACACGCCCTTGCCACCCAGGCCCCACAAATCGAAGCCTGCAAATACAGGGCATTCACCTCAAACACTTGTTTCAACAAAGCATCCAACCTCCGGTCCTGTGCGACCTTAAGCGCCACACTGCCTTCTACTGGGATGGTGGTTTTCTTAGTCACCGCGGAAACCGCAGCATCCACCTTAGGTGTCTTAAACATATCCTTATCCGGCTCCACCAGGGGATAAAGTCGAGTCATGAGCATAGCCCCTCTGAGGCTAGTTTCGGGGGCATCCCATTCCTCCTGAATCATCTCCTTGAAAATCCTATGAATGGGAAATGACCTCTGTGACTTCCTCACCGCCTGCAATAGCAGATCTTCCAACATCGCCTCCTCCGTAGCACCCGAGACCAGCACATTTAACGCCTTTAAGGTCTCAGCAATCAAGGCCGAGAGCTCCTCTCTCCTAAACACCCTTACTATTCTAGATTGCTCCTCTGGCTCCGCAAGCTCTCCTTCTTCCAAGACCTGATCGCCCTCCGACTCCTCTGCTACCAGAGACTCCACCAAGTCCTGCTCCTCCCCCTCCAAGAGCAGCCTGGGTCTTTTGCTGACACCATCTCCAGCGACATCTTCTACCGTCGCCCCTGGTCTCTTGACCCCTCGGGCCTCCGCCTCCGAGGACGCCGGCACCGCTGCCCCAGGTCCACTCAGAGCCTGTTGCAGCAGTGTCAAAAATTGAGGCGAAAAAATCGCTTCCAGGCCCCCCTGCACAGGGACCTGGGGTAAAGACCCATCTTGTGCAGAAGACGGCCCCGGCAAGGGTTCATGGGCCCCCCTAGGCGACATTGGGGAGTCCTGACCAATCCCCTCTTCTGCCGTCTGCACTGGCTCTCTATCTGCCATGTCAGCCTCAAAACTGCAGCCTCTGCACACACCGGTCTCTGAGACCTTGCTGCTGCGTGTCCCACACAAAAGGCACCTGGGCTTGCTGGGCATTGAACCCGCAGTACAAACAGGGATCCCAGGGAACCTTGTGCCCGCTGAAAATCCCCTCTGCCTAGATCTCTCGTATGTCTCGTCTTTTTTATTTTTTTTTTGAATAAAGAACAAAATGCTGACTATAAATCCTACCACAGTTCCACTAAAAAAAGGAAACCAAACTGAAACCAAACGAACAGAAACCAATTCCCCCCTGGAAACTAGGCTCCTGCACCCTGGATCCCGCGCTTTTTACCATGCGGTCCGGGCCTGCAGCACCAGCGCGCGAACGAACTGACCTGCCTGCACACGGCCCCAAACAAGTCATCGGAGCCCCGCTCCCCGCCGCACTAAACCTGCTCCTACCACCCCGAATCGCCACCCCTAGCGCTTACCCTGTAGCAATCCCAGTGCCGAGCAAACAAGGAATCACCGCGTTGCTTGTGCTGGCTAAGCAGCCGCTCCTCACCTTCACCGGAGCGCGCGCGGCCACGGCACCGTCCTCAACGGCTCCTTTCCCACCTCGGGGGAAATGGAGCCGGAGGCCCCTACGCAACCCCCACACACTCCTCTGGATCGGCTCCACGCCAGAGAGAGGGGGGAGAAGGGGGGAAGCTCACCAGCAACGCTGGAAATGAGTCACAGCACAGAAAGGAAAAAACAAAAAAATCGCCAAATTAAAGGGCTGAAATCCCTTTTTTTTTTTTTTTCCCAAGCTGCTTAAGTAAACTATCTAAAACTAAGACTAAAATCCTTATTAGTTGCTCCAGTGAGTCCCGGACCAATGGACTCACAACCTCCTTCCGCTGCCTGAGACTGAGCAAAACTGGTTATAAGGGGCGGTCCTTGGACTACTTGTACTAGGTCACTGGAAAAAGTGACATGCTCAGTCTCCTAGCTGCGGGAGGACGTTGACAACTCTATTGTTACGGGACTAGACTGGAGCTACGATAAGGAACATGCCTTTTTGGTCAGGCATGGGTTGTTCTGTAGGATTATAGGATGGATTGGGAGTGGGAGGGGTTACTTAGAGCTGTTTGTAATCTTTGTTTGCTATATTGCTATGTAACGTTTGCCGGGGGGGGGGGGGTGAATGTGGTAGGAGTAGGTTTGGGTGTGAGCCAAAGACTGCAAATTGCTTCAGTCATATAACACTTGAGGAATCCATCATCAGAGGTATTAACGTAGGAATCCAGTTCCAGGTTCAGAAGGCAGTTAAATTCCTTCTAGGATCTTCAGGCAGTAGAAATACAAACCAGATGTTAGTGAAGCCTGAGAAGGTAAAGATTCTAAAATTGATGTTATCCATCTGGGTTAGAAGATGAAATTAGGTCTTACCTGCTAATTGTCTTTCCTTGAGCTTTCTCCGGGCCAGTCCAGGGAAAGGTAGGGTTGTCAATCCCCTATAGCAGCTGAGGACTGAAGACTTCAAGTTTTCTTGAGAGGTGAAGCCACTCCCCCTGAGGGTAATCCAGCAGTCTCCTTCTGACAAAGCAACTAAAACGAAAGAACTTACAAAGAGCAGATTAACTCTTGAAAAACTGATAACATTCTATAGTCCCCAAAAACTCGGAAGCAAAAAAATTTGCTCTCTTTTTTTTTTTTTTTTTAATATACCGTGTAGATCGGCACTGAGTGAAACCTAGAAGCCCCACACCTGTCCCCTCTCAGACGAACACGCAGATTTGTTGGAATTCTTATGGTTATGCAAAAAACCGCTCGGAAAAGCGAAAGGGGTGGGACCCTGGACTGGCCCGAAGAAAGCTCAAGGAAAGACAATTAGCAGGTAAGACCTAATTTCATCTTCCTTATCGCTTCTCCGGGCCAGTCCAGGGAAAGGTAGGGCAGTACCAAAGCAGTACCTATACTCGGGAGGGACCCGCCAGACCTGCGATAAGAGCCGAGGCTCCCACTTTCGCATCGTTTCTGGCCTGTACATCCAACCGGTAATGCTTCGTAAAAGTATGCAAGGAAGACCACGTCGCTGCCCTGCAGATATCTACTGGTGGAACGAAAGCATACTCCGCCCAGGAAGCCGCTAGAGCTCGAGTGGAATGAGCCCTCAATCCAACCGGCAGCGATACGCCTTGAGCAGCGTAAGCTGCCCCAATAGCGCAGCGAACCCAACGAGCAATGGTGGACTTAGACGCTGCTTGACCCTTCCGAGGACCTGCATACTGGACAAAGAGCCTGTCCGTTTTCCGAAAGGGTTGCGACACCCGAAGGTATGTCTTTAAGACCCGCTCAAGATCCAAATGTTTAAGTGCACGGTCCATAGGAGAAGCGGACGTATCAGAAAATACTGGCAACGCCACAGATTGGTTAACATGGAAAACCGAGAGTACTTTCGGCAAAAAGGAAGGAACCTTCCGTAGCAAAACCCGTTCGGGAAGAAATTGGAGATAAGGCTCTTGACAAGACAAGGCCTGCAAATCCGAAATGCGGCGTGCCGAACATAAAGCTACAAGAAAGGCCGTTTTCCAGGAACACTCTCGGAGATTCCGAGAGCAGAGGGAAGTTAAGGGCGACCGGGAAAAAGCTTCCAACACTACATTCAAATCCCAAGGAGGCACTATGGGACGTACTGGAGGACGTAGAAGTTTCGCTGCACGTAAAAAGCGATGTATATCCGAATGCGCCGAAAGACGGCGACGCTGAACAGATCCCCGAAAACAAGCAAGCGCGGCTATCTGAACCTTAAGGGTACTAAGAGCCAACCCTTTGTCCAAGCCATGCTGGAGAAAGAGGAGCAACTGAGGTAAGGTAGACAACATTGGAGGAACATTGCGCTGTCCACACCAATTTTCAAAAAGACGCCATACTCGAACATACGCCAAAGAAGTCCCAGGCCTCTTCGACTGAAGCAAGGTGGCTACAACAGAACTCGCATACCCTTTGCATTCTAAGCGAGCCCTTTCAAGAGCCAAACCGTAAGTAAGAATCGATCCACTCGTGGCATGAGAATCGGACCCTGATGTAACAGATTGACGCGGACTGGAAGAGGCCAAGGTTGAGCTATGAGGAGTCGAAGTAGATCGGCATACCAAGAACGACGAGGCCAATCCGGAGCTATGAGAATCACCATTCCCCGGTGTTGTGTTATGCGCTGGATAACTCGACTCAACATCGGCCAAGGCGGGAAAACGTACAAGAGAGAGTCCTGTGGCCAGGGCTGTACGAGAGCATCGAGACCTTCGGGCATGTGTTCTCTGCGCCTGCTGAAGAAACGGTTGGCCTTGGCATTGCTGCAGGTCGCCATAAGATCCATGATCGGCTGCCCCCAACGCAACGTCAGCTCGTGATAAACTGCCGCGTTCAACTCCCATTCCCCTGGATCGAGGAGATTGCGGCTGAGATAATCTGCCTGCACATTCTCCTTGCCAGCTACATGTGCCGCCGAAATCGCCAGAAGATTGGCTTCGGCCCAAACCATCATTTCCTGACATTCGGAGAGGAGAGAAAGAATCTTGGTTCCCCCTTGACGATTGATATATGCGACCGTCACGGCATTGTCGGAGAAAATCTTGACCGCCGTTCCTTTGAGGTAAGGCGCAAAGTGCAGTAGGGCAAGACGAGCCGCGCGAAGCTCCAGCCGGTTGATCGACCACGAGCTCCCCTCCGGGGACCAAGCACCCTGAGCAATGTGTGTCTGACAATGAGCTCCCCATCCGGAGAGACTGGCATCCGTGGTGACCAACACCCACGAGGGCTCCTGTAAGGGAACACCCGCCGTTAGATGATCCCGAACTAACCACCACTCCAGACTGTCTCACGAGGTCGGGACAGGGCAGGCGTTGCGAGAGTGGGTGAAGCTGCGGTGACCATCGGGAAAGCAACGCTTGTTGTAAAGGCTGCATGTGAGCCTTGGCCCGCGGGACTAGATCCAGCGCCGCCGCCATGGACCACAAGAGTTGTAAATAGGTCCATGCCGACGGAGTTGTGAGCCGCAGAAAAGCCTGCACCTGTTGCACAAGCTTCTCGACTCGCACCTCGGGCAAAAAGACTTTCCCCCGCTCGGTGTCGAAGAATGTTCCGAGATAAGTCAGCTGTTGCAACGGCTCTAGGTGACTTTTGGCCTGATTGATCACCCAACCGAGCTGTTCGAGAAGTTGTACCACGCGAGTGGTCGCCTCCACCGAAGCCGAGCGAGAATCGGCCCTGATCAACCAATCGTCGAGATAAGGATGAACTCGGATACCTTCTTTTCGAAGCGCCGCTGCAACAACCACCATCAGCTTCGTGAACGTGCGCGGTGCCATAGCGAGACCGAAGGGTAACGCTCGAAACTGGAAATGTCCCATCGGAAGGGCAAAACGCAAAAATTTCTGATGAGACGGTCTGATGGGAATATGAAGATAGGCCTCCGTGAGATCGATGGACGAGAGAAACTCGCGCGGCCGCACCGCTCAAATCACTGTACGGAGCGTTTCCATGCGAAAGTGAGGCACCCGCAAAGTACGGTTTACTCCTTTGAGATCGAGCACAGGACGAAAGGAACCTTCCTTTTTGGGGACCACAAAGTAGATCGAGTATCGACCACAACCGTATTGGTCTAGAGGCACAGGAACTATCACTCGCAGCTGCAGAAGGCGGAAGAGCGTGTCCGCAATGGCTTGGATCTTGAGACTGGGCGCAGAGGGAGACATCACAAAGGCGGGCGACAAAGGGCAGGCGAAGTCCAGAGCATACCCCTTTTGAATTATTTCCAAAACCCACTTGTCGGAAGTGATGTTGGTCCAGGCTGCCAGAAAATTCTGTAGGCGCCCGCCTACAGGGACTACAACCTGGACCAGCAGACCTTCATTGCGGCTTTTTAACGGAAGGTTGGGAGGCACTAAAGTAGGACCTGGCAAAACCTCTGGCTCCACGAAAGGATTGCCCACGAAAACTAGAACGCCCCCTGGAATAGGGAGCAAAGCGCGCCCCGTGAAATCTACGGGAGTCGCGACCGGAGCCTCTGAAACCCGCCGTACCTCTCGTTGGCTTAGGCTTATCCTCAGGCAAATGACCCCTTTGGAGTCGCCCAAATCTTTCACAATTTTTTCCAACGCCTCCCGAAGAGTAATTTCCCTTTATAGGGCAATTTACTGAGCCGCAATTTCGAGGATACATCTGCAGACCAGTTACGCAACCAGAGAAAACGCCGTGCCGCCACCAGGGAGGCCATGGTTTTAGCCGCAATCCGCAGCAAATCATAAAAAGCATCCGCCATATAAGCAGCGGCGGATTCCAATTTCGCAGAATCTGCAGCTTCCGAAGAGTCGTCCCCGGAAGCGTCCCCCTGCAACCATCTAATGGATGCCCGAGAGACATACGCTCCACAAACTGCAGTTTGCAGTGCCAAAGCACTAGACTCAAAAGCCTGCTTGAGAAGAATCTCTAATTTTCTATCCTGCAGGTCCTTAAGAGCTGCCGCCCCCTCCACAGGGATAGTAGTCTTTTTAGTCACTGCAGAGATGATGGCATCCACCTTTGGCATGCGTAATAACTCCTTTTCCTCCTGCGGAAGGGGGTACAAGCGAGCTAATGCACGACTGCCACGAAGGGTAGCCTCTGGACATTCCCATTCAGATTCAATCATCTGTTTGATAATTCTGTGCATCGGGAAACACCGTTGCTCAGCCTTAAAGCCTTGCAACAACGGATCCTCCAAAGGTTCTTGAGAGGCAGCAGGAAGAAGCAAGTGTAGTGCCGCCAAAGACTGTGAAATAAGCGCTGACAGCTCTTCTTTACGGAAGACCCTGAAAATATTTGGATCCTCTCCGGGAGCAAACTCCCCTTCTTCCAAGTCATCTGCATCCAGATCTAAACCTGGTTCAGCCAAGACCTCTGCACCTTCTGGACTCAGAAGAACCGAAGGCATAGAAGGAAAGGGATCCAAAGGGTCCTTAATAACATTGTTAGACTGAGAAGACCCCTCACCAGGATCCTCTGGCAGCTTAAAATTAAGGGAAACAGGTCCAGGACTTGGAACCGCTGAACAGAGATCAGGCTGAGAAGAGCGAAGCAAAAAAGCCTTGTGCATCGCCAAAATAAATTCAGGCGAAAAAAAGGAGCCCATGCTCTCCTGCGTTGCAGAAACTGATGGTGAAGGCTTTTTCAGAGGAACGGAGTCTTTAGAAGATTTCGTCCTCTTTTTATGCGGCCGGGGCTGTTCCGTCGGCGAAGTGACTGAGGGCGCCAAAATGGCCGCCTTTCCCGCCTTTTCTGCAGGCAACGATGGCTCGTCTAATTTCATTGCCGGCTTGTCTGCCATGAGAAAAATTGAAGCCGCGACTAAAACGGAAGCGGGCAATAAAGAATGGCACAGTTAAAAACACGGCGGTGAGGAAAACAACCCGGAGCCGGTGCCGTGCGTGCCGACGCGATGGTGACAGGAGAAAAAAAAAATAAAATAGAAGCAGAGACTCACCGGAATCGAAGAGAGGAAAAAAACGCTGAATACTCAAGCAGTCCCGCTGCTAGCGGGACTTCAAATACCGGCAATGAGTAGTGCAGAGGAAACACCTGGGGCTCCCAGGCTCACTCTGTTGCGAGACGGAGAAGGGTGAAAGAGGCAGGCTCTACCTCACACCGCAAAGGAAGGATTTCTCCACGTCTCAAATATCCTTAAAGGCATAGTGCACCCCAGCCAAAATACCATCAGGACTACAGAATCAATCAGCTCTGCTAGAGCCAAGAGAATTTCACTGAACACAAAGAAAGAAAAATTAAGCAAAACGTTTGCCTATGAGGGAGAAATAGGGATTCGATCCTCTTTAGCTGCTGAGGACTGAAAGACTGCTGGATTACCCTCAGGGGGAGTGGCTTCACCTCTCAAGAAAACTTGAAGTCTTCAGTCCTCAGCTGCTATAGGGGATTGACAACCCTACCTTTCCCTGGACTGGCCCGGAGAAGCGATAAGGAAACAGTACTTCTGCAGAGTAAAGAGATTCCAAATTTTGTGAGAGAGACATCCAAAGAGCTGAAGGATGACCCGGAGCAATCTGGAGTGGTAGTTTCAACCTGCACCATACTTCATGCACTAAACAAACAAGGACTTCAGGGGCGAGGGCCAAGGAGGACCCCATTGCTTAAAGACAGACATAAAAAGGCATTCCTGATCTTTGCCAAACCCACCTTAAGAAACCACAATCCTTCTGTGAAAATGTTCTGTGGACAGATGAAATCAAACTTGAGCTCTTTGGCAATGCAGACCAGCGATACATTTTACAGGTGAAGAAATGAAGCTTCTAAGGAAAAAAAACACCCTTCCTATTGTTAAACATGGTGGAGGTTCCATAATACTGTGGGGTTGTTTTGCTTCCTCAGGAACTGGAGGCCCGGAACCTATTAAAGGAATCATGAAGTCAGAGGACTACCAAGGTATTTTGGAGCAAAATGTGCTACTTAGTGTCAGAAAGCTAGGTCTGGGTCGAGGTCATGGGTCCTCCAGCAGGACAATGACCCAAAACATACATCCAAATGTACAAAAGAATGGTTAAAAAGGAACAAATGGAATGTTTTAAACTGGACAGCAAGCTGAAATCTGCCATTGGTAAAAGGAATCCTGGAAAGATTCATGAGCTGGAACAAATCGCAGTTGAAGAATGGGAGAAACTACCAGCAGACAGATGTACAAAACTTATAGATGGCTACAAGAAACGTCTGGAAGCTGTCATCACTGCCAAGAGTTGTGCAACCAAATATTAGTGAAGGATGCCATTAATCCAATCCAGGTCATATTTTGTTTTTTTCTCAGAAATTACTATGTGTAAGCTGCACAGACATCTCTTTCTATATCTTTGAACATACTATTAAAATATTATGACGACATACAGTTGTAATATTGCTAATTGTTTCTCAAGATATTGTAAACAATATACCTAAAATGCAAGGATGCCAATAATGTTGACCATCACTGTACATATGAACACAACAGGACTGCGGCCTGAATCTTGTGAGTTCAGGGCCAAAACCTGCTCCACGTCAGACAGTCAAAAGGGCTTAGACATAAGCTAAGGACATAGAGGCATATTGGGCCCTAAGTAAGGAGACTACTGTGCTTGAGGACAGCCCTTCTTGGAGAATCTAAGCCCCAACAAGGGACAGACCATAAGTGAGAAAGGAGTGGGAACCTCTGTTATCCAAAGTTGTTAAATCACATGCAGACTGTAAAAAATTGCTCTAGGTTATTGCAAGACTAGACAACTAGGCATCCAAATGTCAGCTGAAATTCAATATGGACAAGTGCAAAGTGAAGAACATAGGGATGAATAACCCAAATTATAGCTACATAATGCTAGGCTGCACCGTTAGGAATCACCACCCCAAAAAAGGATCTAGGAGTCAGTGTGGGCAACACATTGAAATCTTCTGTTCAGTGTGAGGTATTGGTCATAAAGGCAGACTGGCAGTAATGGTTGGGAAAGGAATGAAGAATAAAATAAAGAATATCATAATGTCTCCGAATCATGCCAGGGTGTGGCCGCAACTTGAGTATTGTGTGCAATCCTTCACCACACCTCAAAAAAGATATAGCAGGATTAAAAAAGGTACAGAAAAGGGCAACCAAAATGATAAAAGGGATGGA
The DNA here is from genome assembly GCA_033557465.1 of Ichthyophis bannanicus. Taxonomy (NCBI): domain Eukaryota; kingdom Metazoa; phylum Chordata; class Amphibia; order Gymnophiona; family Ichthyophiidae; genus Ichthyophis; species Ichthyophis bannanicus. Next base: position 588,344,649 of record CM066033.1, on the reverse strand, counting down.
ATGGTTCTCCTATAAGAAAAGGCTAAAGAAGTGGCAAAAGTTCTAGTAGGGGGGGGGCCTATTTCAGCCCCCCATGACAACTCACTCTCCCTGCCCCCCCTGGCAGCAGCGATGGTCACCCCACACAGCAATCTTACTTTCATCTGTTTGCTGTGCTGCCTCCGTTCCAGGCCCAGAGGTGTTCCTCCCAAAGGCAGTGCGTCTAAAAAGATAAAAGTAACTTTGCCATGCTGCCATGTGGGCCCCCTTCCTGACTGGGCCCTCTAGCATCGTGGAGACTGCTTCGGCAGAATTATGCTGCTGGTCTACAGAGATTAGTGCTCTTCAGCTTGGAAAAGTGATGGTGAAGGGAGATATGATTGAATTCTATAAAATCCTGAGCGGAGTGGAATGGGTAAACACAAATCAACTGTTTGCTCTGAAAAAAGGGCAGGCCATGAAGTTACAAAGGGGTTCATTTCAATCAAATAGGAGAAAAAGAGAAATTAGACGTACCTGCTAATTGTTGTTCCTTGAGGAACTCCAGTCCAGTCCCGCACTTCTGGGTAGTGTACAGAAGCTTGGAGACTGAGCATGTCATCTTTTTGACGACACTAGTGTACATATGCAGCTGGCACCGCATACCAGCGCCAGTACCTATTGACAAAGCAGACTCAGAGGAGCAACAAATAAGTAGTTAAACATGCAACAAACACTTCTACGTCTCAATAAACTAGTACCCCCTCCATCCCCTGGGAAGGATACCCCGTTCCCCCCTCCATGATGGGGAGGCCTACCTGTTAAGCACCTGAGCAACTCCAACCAGCAGGGAGCGAGCAACTGACAGCTCTTTTGGTCTGCGCCCCTCCCCCCTTGCCAAAAGCTGATTACACCACCCTCCCCAGCTCCCCCCAGCCACTTTCTCCACCAAGGGAACCAGCTTCAGGACTGGGGTGTGCACAGATTATCACAGAAAGCACTCAAGGAGGGTTCTGGGACTGGACTGGAGTTCCTCAAGGAACAACAATTAGCAGGGCAAGTCTAATTTCTCTTTCCTTATCATCCCTCCAGTCCAGTCCTGCACCTTTGGGATGTATCAGAACAGTTAAACTAACAGGAGGGACCCGCACAACCAGCCTGAAAAGCACTGCTGATCTGAAACGAGCGTCTCCCGCCACCTGGGCATCCAGGTGAAAATGCTCAGAGAAAGTATGCCACCATACAGATCTCCACTGGTGGAACTAAACTATACTATGCCCACGAGGCTGCCTGAGCCCTCATGGAATGCACCCGCAACCCTGCCAGCACTGATTTACCCTTCAAGATAGATGTATGCCGATGTGATTGCCTCCCTTATCCATTTGGAAATGGAGGCCTTAGCTGCCATCTCATTTTTGCGTGGCCCGCCAAACAGAACCAACAGACGGTCCGATCTCCGAAAGGACCATGCCCTTTTCACATACCTTTGCAGGACTCTTTTACCATCCAGGTGGCACAGCTGTGAAGTGGCAGGGCCCATATCCACTCTCACCCACATCCGTGCTCGCCAGAGCCAGTAAGGAAACAGCCTGATTTACATGAAATACTGACACCACTTTGGGCAAAAATGAAGGTACCAGGCACAGGACCACTTTCTCCTTGGAGAAGGAAAGGAATGACAGGGTCCGAAGCTCCGAAATCCTGTGTGCCAAGCAAATTGCCACCAGGAATACCATTTTCAGAATCAAATCCTTCAGGGAAGCTTGACTCAATGGCTCAAAGGATTCCCCAGACAACCCCGTCAGCACCAGATTGAGATCCCAAGGTGGTACCACCACCCTCTTTGGCAAACGGAGGTGGGTCACCGCCACTAGAAAGCTCAGCATGTCTGGGTGTGTATCCAATGGCACCCCATGGACTTTCCCGCGATAACTGGAAATCGCCGCCAGTTGCACCCTCAAGGAACTGGTAGCTAGACCCTTATCAAAACCGAATTGCAAGAATGCCAAGATATCCAGGACGGAGGCAGTGGAAGGGCGCGCCTGCCTCTCTCCCCACCATGATTCAAAGATGCGCCCTACGCAGATGCACACTAGGTTCGTAGAACTCCTCTGGGTCTGTAGCAAGGTCACTATCACCGAGCCCAAATATCCTTTCTTCTTCAACCTCGCCCTTTCAAGAGCAATTAAAGACGATACTCTTCATTGAACACTACGGATCAAACAATTAACTATATTCCGTCTATTGTAGCTGTTTTATAAAATGATTTGCTGTAGTGGTTGACCTATATTGTTTATCCTTCCTTACCCCTCTCATGTTTTGTTTATACAGTGTATATTTCCCTTACTTTATAACCTTTGTATGTCTTGTAACCGCTTTGATTTAAGGAAAAGGCGGTATAAAAAACTTGTTAAATAAATAAATAAATGCCGTAAGTGAGACTTGATTCACCTAGGGCATGTGAAGCGGCCCCTGCGTCAAGAGGTCCTTCCGAACCAGAAGCCACCACAGTCAATCCGCCAGTATCCAAATCAGGTCGGCATACTACGGCCACCTCAGTCAGTCCGGTGCCAACAGAATTACAAATCCCCAGTGCGCCTCTATCCATTGCACTAACCGGCCTATAAGCACCCAAGGGGGAAAAACAGAGACCCTCTTCAGGCCACTGCTGAATTAGAGCATCCAGGCCCTCGGACATCCTTTCTTCCTCTGCTGAAAAACCGGCAGGCCTTGGCTGACTCGAACACTGCCATTAGGTCCATGACCAGTGTGCCCCATTGGTGGCCCACCTGCTCGAACACCTCCGATTGAACTGCCACTCTCCAGGGTCCACATGCACTCGGCTGAGGTAGTCTGCCATCACATTATCGACTCCCGCTATGTGCGCTGCCGATAACACTTGAGATGAATCTCTGCCCATCCGAAACGTCTTTTGGCCTCCTCCTCTAGGGCTGCACTGCCCTGCCTTCTTGCCAATTGATGCAAGCCACCATGGTCGCATTGTCCGAAAGGACTTGGACCACCTTCCCCTGCAACCATGGCTTGAAACTTTCTAGCGCCAAGGTCACCGCTCACATTTCAAGCCTGTTGATAGACCACAGGACCTCCTGCGGACTCCTGTCCCTGAACAAAGAGTCCTTCGCAATAGGCTCCCCAACCTGATAGGCTGGCATCGGTCATCAGCGGAACCCACACCGGGGACTCCTTCCAGACTCCCCACATGCAGCCACCAACTGAGGGCACTCCTGGTGCTCCACGGACAGGGGAGTACTTGGGACAAGGGTTGACTCTGATGGGACCACAGACAGAGCAGAGCCCTCTGCAGAAATCACATATGCACCCTTGCCCATGGGACTAGCTCGAGAGTGGCCACTATGGTCCCCAGAACCTGCAGATAATGCCACGCTGATGGTCTTGCCATCTTCAGGAACTGCCGTATCCACTGCCGTAACTCCTGTGTCTGGTGATTCAGCAGGAGAACCCTGCCCATGTGGGTATCAAAGCACGCTCCCAAATACTCTAACTCCTGGCCAGCCGTAACTGACTCTTGGCCAGGCTAACCCCCCAACTGAGACTTTGAAGGAAGGAACTCCCCCACTCACGCTGTTGCTCTTTTGCTATCGTCCCTGGAGTTCGCCTGGATCAGCCAATCGTCTATGTATGGGTGGAAGAGAACCTTTTCCTTGCGGAGAGCTGCTGCCACCACCACCATGATCTTGGTGAAGGTATGGGGGGCGGTCACCAGACCGAAGGGCAACGCTCGAAACTGGAAATGGCCCCTTGGCACCGCAAAGCGGAGAAACTGCTGATGTTCTGAATGGATGGGAATGTGCAGATATGCTTCCGTGAGATCGAGAGAAGCCAAAAACTCTCTGCTTCCTACCGCCACTATTACTGATCGCAGCATTTCTATGTGGAAATGCAGTACCTGGAGACAGCAGTTAATGCCCTCAAAGTCGAGAATCGGGCGAAAGGACCCTTCCTTTTTGGGTACCACGAAATACATGGAGTATCAACTGCAGAGGTACTGGTCTTGCGGAACTGGTTCCACGGCTCTCAGTTGCAGGAGACAAGTCAAGGTCTGCTGCGTCCACTTGGGCAATCGAAGGAGCTCTTGTTCTTGCTCCGGCAGCGGGTATAGGCGCATCATGGATTGCACCCCTTTAAGACCAGCCCCCCAGCAGGTCCCACTCATCCTGGATCATCTGTCCTACTACTCCATGTACCGGGAAACTTTCTGCGATTTCCGCACCACTTGGAACAGTGGATCCAACAGCGCCTCTTCCTCTGCCGGGAGGTTAGCAGGCATATTCAGGGACTTGAAAGGCTTCAAGGTACACATAGATTGTGAGCCCTTTGGGGATGAGAAATTGTATCAGTACCTGTTTGCAGTGATTGTAAACCGCTTTGATGCCCTTCGGCTTGGGCGGTATATCAAGAAATTGCATAAACATAAACATAAAGATGAGCGCTGGTAGCTCCTCCCGGTGGAAAACCTGAACAATCCGGGCCTGATCCTCCTGTTCTAGGATCTCTCCTTCTTCCAACTCCTCCTGCAGATCTAGCTCCATGTCAAGGTCTTCCCCATCCAGCTCCTCTGACAACGGCACGGGTTCTCAGTGTTCCCTCTGATTTTTTTTTTTTTTTTTAACTTCTGCCTTTAAAATCAAAGAAACCTGCACCTTAACAGGGGAAATAAAAAGCAAACTCTAACTAAACCTATCTCCTTAGTTGTCCCTTCAGTGAGTCCAGCACCCTGACTCACTACCTCCTCCAGCTGCTTGGAGACTAAACATACTGGGGCTGGTAGGTGGTGCCAGCTGCATATGTACACTAGTGTCATCAAAAAGATGACATGCTCAGCCTCCAAGCTGCTAGAAGAGGTACACTACCCAGAGGTGCGGGACTGGATGGAGGGACAATAAGTAATATTTTTTCACTCAATGCACAGTAAACCTTCAGAACTCATTGCCAGAGGAGGAGGTATAAATAATTAACATAGCTGGGTTTAAAAAAAAAAAGACTTGGACAAATTTCTGTTAAGGCAGACATAGAGAAAGTCATTGCTTATTCCTGGGGTTAAGTAGCATATATCTAGGGGTTTTTTTGGATCCTGGTCTGGCCACTTTTAGAAACAGGATAATGGGCCTGGAGAACTACAATCTTACACAATATGGGAAGTCTAATGCTTTTGTGCTCTTATGAGTGTGTCATGCGAGTGCAGAGCAAGCTGAATGAGCACTGCTCGAAAAACTAAATGTGACCTGTGATTTGAGAATAGAAGTAGTTTTGAGTGTTGGGCTGTTTTCAGTCATCCCACATTCTTCTTTAATCTCTCTCCTATCATCACATAATCTTGTCCTCCTTTCATCAAGGAGGGTCTGGGCTTCCACCTGATGCACACATTTTTTGGCCTCATTTCTCTGGAAGGCAAAACTGCAGTTTCCTGCCTGCTGCACTGCTCACATCTTCCAGCTGTTCAATTTCTTCTGCGGACAAGACCCAAATCTCACATTCAGCTGCAGCCCTGAAGTAACACTTAGTTGGCAGGGCTTTCTTTCTTCACCACCACGATATGATAATTACACTTACCTGGTAATTGTAGTTCCTTGAGTGATGACAGTTCAGTCCTCTACCTCTGGGTTGTCAATCTCCTCCTGCAGCTAGGAGACTGGTATGTCAGAATGATGACATCACTGGATATAGCCTGCTGCACTCCTACTTCCATCCCAGTGTGAACTATAACAAAGCAGACTCAAAGGAGCAATAAATAAGTAGCTAAATATAACAACATCAACGAACCATAAACTATCCACCCCTTCCGACAAGGCTTTCTTACTGCCTGCCCTGCCATCGAGAAGGGAACAACCAAAGGAATTAAAGGAATCCAGACTCACCTGTAACCATCTGCCGCCTGCCACCAATCGGGAACCCCCTCAACACATCCGGGCGGGAAGGAGGACTGAACTGTCGTCACTCAAGGAACTACAATTACCAGGTAAGTGTAATTATCATTTCCTTATCGTTCCTCCAGTTCAGTCCTCTACCTCTGGGATGTACCAGAGCAGTAATTAATGGGAGGGACCCTTCCAGCTGGCAGATAAGACCGCCGATCCGAAATGAGCATCCAAAGCCGCTGCAACATCCAGTTGGTAATGCTTGCTGAACGTATGTAGAGACGACCAAGTCGCCGCCCTACAAATGTCCCCTGGCGGAACCAAACTGTGCTCCGCCCAAGACAACGCCTGCGCCCTGGTGGAATGCGCCCTCAGCCCCACAGGCACAACATGACCTTGAAGCAAATAAGCGGACGCAATCGCTTCTCTAAGCCAGCGGGCGATGGACACCTTAGCCGCTGCCTCACCTTTGCACACTCCTCCAAACAGAACAAACAACCGCTCGGACCTGCGGAAGGACTCCGTGACCTTTAAATACTGACGCAAGGCTCTCTTCACCTCGAGACGACGTAGACTGCGATCCGAGTTGCCGCCCCCCAAAGACCCCAGAACGGGCAAACACACCGCTTGGTTCAAATGAAAGCGAGATCCCACCTTAGGCAAAAAGGACGGGACCGGACGTAAAACCACCTTTTCCCTGGAAAAAGACAAGAATGGCTCTCGGCATGACAACGCTTGTAGTTCCGAAACTCTCCGCGCGGAACAAATCGCCACCAGAAATACCATCTTCAACGTCAAATCCTTCACTGACGCACGATGCAGCAGCTCAAAGGGGTACTTGGCTAACGCTGTGAGAACGAGATTGAGATCCCACGGCGGAACGCACACCCTGCGCACCGGGCGTAATCTAGCGACCGTCTTCAGGAAGCGACCTATGTCAGGGTGAGCCCCTAAAGGCACTCCATTGACCTTGCCCCGATAACAGGAGAGGGCTGCCAACTGGACGCACAAGGAACTGGCCGCAAGACCTTTGTCAAATCCACCCTGTAGAAATTCCAAGACCAACGGGATTGAAACCGAGGCCGCCCGAACCTGACGCCTCGAACACCAATCTTCAAAGATATGTCAGACGCGCACACACGCCAAAGAGGTCGAATGCTTACGAGCCCTAAGTAAGGTTGCCACAACCGCCGACGAGTAGCCTTTCTTCATCAACTTAGCCCTCTCAATGGCCATACCGTAAGCGAGAACCGATCCACCTGAGGCATGAGCAGAGGCCCTTGCAGCAACAGATCCGACCTCGCCGGCAGCCGCCAGGGCTCCCCATCCAAGAGACGTATCAGGTCCGCGTACCAAGGACGCCTCGGCCAATCGGGTGCAGCCAAAAGAACTTTCCCTAAATGCGCCCCGATCTTCTGAATCACTCGGCCTATCAACGCCCATGGTGGAAAGACAGAGGAGGCCGCCCGACAGCCACTGACGAAGCAACGCGTCGATGCCCTCCGACATTCTTTCCCGCCGTCTGCTGAAGAAGCGTCTGACCTTTGCAGACTGGAAGGTCGCCATGAGATCCATGACCGGAGTCCCCCAACGACAGACTATCTGTCTGAAAACCTCGGGATGCAATTCCCACTCCCCTGCATCCACCTGCATTCTGCTGAGGAAGTCCGCGGTGACATTGTCTTTCCCTGCAATGTGTGCTGCCGAAATCGCGGACAAGCGAAGCTCTACCCACGCGAGTAACTCGTCGGCCTCTTCCTCCATCGCGGCACTCCCGGTGCTGCCCTGGCGGTTGATGTACACCACCGTCGCCGAGTTGTCGGAGAGCACTCGCACGGGCTGACCGCGTACCAAATCCTCGAACGCCTGAAGGGCCCGGAACACCGCTCGAAGCTCCAAGCGATTTATCACCCATGAGGCCTCCAGGTGAGACCAAAGCCCCTGCGCAAACTGGCTCCCGCAGTGGGCTCCCCATCCTACTAGACTGGCATCCGTCAGCAACGGAAGCCATCCCAGCTGTTCCAGCGGCATGCCGGCAGCCAACGACGAGCGGCGAAGCCACCAACGAAGAGACTGCCTGACTGCTCGGGCAAGAGAGATGCTTGCTCAACGAATCGCTCTGATGCGACCAACGGCGGAGCAGTGCTCTTTGGAGAGGTCACATATGAACCCTGGCCCAAGGCACCGCTTCCAACGTCTCCGCCATGGTGCCCAGCACCCGGAGATAATCCCACGCCGATGGCGCCGACACCGACAGGAACTGCCGTACCAGGGCCCTCAAGCCCTCGGCCCATTTGTGCTGCAGAAACACTTGCCCCCTCTTTGTATCGAACCGGACCCCCAAGTATTCGAGGTCCTGAGTGGGCTGCAAACGACTCTTGGTCGGGTTGACCACCCAACCAAGCTCTTGCAAAAAATTCACCACCCTGTCTGTCACCCGGAGACTCTCCTCCGCGGACTTGGCTCGAATCAACCAATCGTCGAGATAAGGGTGGACCAGAATCCCTTCTTTGCGCAACGCCGCCGCCACCACCACCACCATAATTTTGGTGAAGGTCCGTGGCGCCGTTGCCAAACCGAACGGCAACGCTTGGAACTGATAGTGGCCCCAGGGAAGGGCGAACCGCAGAAACCTCTGGTGAGCTTCTCGAATGGGAATGTGTAAATACGCCTCCGACAGATCTAGAGACGTCAAGAATTCTCCGCGCCTCACCGCCACTATGACTGACCTCAACGTTTCCATTCGAAAGTGCGGTACCCTTAAGCACCGGTTCACCCCCTTCAGGTCAAGTATGGGCCTTAACGTTCCGCCCTTTTTGGGCACCACGAAATAAATGGAGTAGCGACCCATGCCGTAATCGGTTTTGGGAACTTCCACCATGGCTCCCAACCGAATGAGTCTTTCCGCCGTTTTCTTGGGACCCCTGCAAGGGGACAAGACGAAGGAGTCCCGCACGGGCCGAGCCATCTCCAGCGCGTAGCCGTGTTGAATTATTTCCAACACCCACTGGTCTGAGGTGATGTGGGTCCAGGCGGAAAGAAACTCCCGAAGCTGTCCGCCTATGGGAGGCTCCTCCGCCGGGACCCGCCTCGCTTCATTGAGTCTTACGCGAAGTGGAAGCAGGGTTGGAGGAGAATCCTCTATTCGCTCCCCGAAACCCGCGAAAGCCCTGGGCTCGAGAGGGAAACCGCCCTCTCTGGAAAGTACCAAGCTGCATTGACCGGAATCTTCTGAAATCGTGAAACTGACCCCAAACGCCTTGGCCAGACTTGGCTTGCTTCGGTTTATCCTCGGGCAGCCGGCCCCCCTTGGACTCACCCAGGTCCTTCACCAACTTATCCAAATCCTCCCCAAACAGCAAACCTCCCTTAAATGGAAGCTTGCTGAGACGGGATTTAGAAGGGCCGTCCGCCGCCCAATTGCGTAGCCACAAAGATCTACGGGCGGCCACCACCAACCCCGTGCTGTTGGCCAGCACCCTAATCAAGTCGTAATGCACATCTGCGAGGCAGGCCGCCCCGGACTCCAAGCGATCCAGCTCCTTTACCTCATCGAGATCCATGTGAGAAGATTGGCGCAAATGCTGGGCCCAGCGCAGACACTCTCTGGCTACCCAAGCTCCGCAGATGGAGGCCTGCAGTGAAATAGAATCCGCTTCAAAGGCCTGCTTTAGTACACCGTCAACTTTATGGTCCTGGGTATCCTTCAAAGCCGCACTCCCTTCGACCGGAATGGTGGTCTTCTTCGTAACCGCCGACACCTCCGCGTCTATCCGCGGTGCCCAGAACCTGTCTTTATCCTTATCCGCCAAAGGATATAATCTATTCATCATCCGAATGCCCTGAAGCCCTGCTTCCGGCTTATCCCATTCGTCTTGAATCATCTTCTCGACGACCCGGTGCACCGGAAACACCACCTGTGTCTGTCGAACCGCCTGGATGACAGGATCCTCCATGTCGTCCTCCACTGCAGCCGGCGGAGCAAGATTCAACATCTGCAACGTCTCCAAAATCAAGGCTGCCAACTCCTCTCTGCGGAACACCCTAATGATTTTCGCTTGATCCTCGGGTTCCGGGATCTCACCTTCTTCCAGGTCCTGCGAACCCTCTTCAGGATCCCATTCCGGATCTTGGGCTTCCGGCCAGGCGCCCTCCACCGGGTCTCTAAGTTTCGCTCGCTTCGGCGCTGGCGGATCCTCGCCTACCACCCCATCCGCCACTAGCTGCGGAGGTTGGGACTCCGGTGACGCGGATCGTGTCCTCTTGCCCTGCTGCCGCAGGCAAAAAGCTTGATGCATAAGTAGGACAAACTCAGGACTAAATTCTCCGAGACCCGATGCCTGGGTTGGCAAAGGTTCACCGGAGGGCCCCGCCAGCTTCTCCAACTCTGGCCCTTGCGCCGATAGCCGCGGGGAAGCAGCCTCCACCCCCGCTGGCGCACACTGCGCCTCCGGGGACTCGTGGGCTTCCATTTGAAGTTCCACTGCAGATGATAGGGCAGCACAGCCCCGGCACACCCCGGTGTCAGCAACCATGCCCCTCCTAGTGCCACACACGATGCACTGAGGCCGGGCAGCCATAAGCAGACAAACCAGAACTTCCCCCGGGGCTTACCTTAGCCTCTGACCCCGCTGATGAGGTTGGCTCTGGCTTGGTTGTGTTTTTGTTTTTGTTTTTTTGTACAAGCAACTGCTTTGCAGGCCCTCTTTTTTTTTTTTTTTTAAATAAACTCGCTCCTGGGAAACGATACCCCCTCAGCCCCCACCCCCCGAACCTGAAGGGATGACTGAAGAGGCCTAAACTACTAAAGAAAGAAACAAATCAAACAAAGCAAACAAATCAAATCAAACAAATCAAAAGGAAGCCCTCCAAATACCTAAGTGACGAAAATAAAAGCTTAGCTGTGCTCTGTCCCGGGAACGGGAGAGGATTAGCTGACATGCGGCTGCTTCGCGGCTAAGAAAATGGCCGCGAGTGCAGACAGTGAAGGAAAAAAGGGCACCAAAAGCACCGCGGCTCCTCTGCCCACCCGGAACAGCTTTTCCTCAATAAAAAAAAGAGCAGCCTGACGCCGGTTAATCACTTACTGGCCCGGTCTGCCACTCTCTGGCAAACATCGCCGCTTGTAGTGCCTCGAAACCCGGGCCCGAAGCTCTGCCGGTGCGATTTACTGCCATCCGTTCACCGCCGGAGTACAGAAACTGCAGCTCCGAGATGCACACCGCAAAAGAAGGGCTCACCCCCGTAAAGTCAGGGGGGAGAGACCTCTGGGCCACCGGGGGGGGGGGGGGGGCGAACACGAAGGCATGAGCCAGAACCCCCAGGAAGAAACCCCAGCACAGGCACAGGCAGGGAACAAGAAAGCCGTGCAGTTCTTCTTTTCTGTTTTTTTTTTTTTTTTTTTAAAGAGACACTGCCAATAACAAATCTAACCCACTTAGCTATCTTAATTTCCTCCTGACTCCTTATCCATTCCTCCAGAGAGCCTCTCCACAAGGCTCGTCAAGTCCTCCTGCTGCAAGGAGACTAGTCACACTGGGATGGAAGTAGGAGTGCAGCAGGCTATATCCAGTGATGTCATCATTCTGACATACCAGTCTCCTAGCTGCAGGAGGAGATTGACAACCCAGAGGTAGAGGACTGAACTGGAGGAACGATAAGGAACTGGGATTAACTGCAAGCATTGTCTGAGGTGAGGCAGCTGCATGCGATCTCTTTACTCATAGCTTTGTTTGCACATGTGCAAGCAAAGCTATGTATACAGACAGACAGATGGACTGATCCTCAATAACAGGTTGTATTACTTGATGTAAAGCATGCCTAAAAATTAGGAGAATAATGATGGCTGTTTAATGTTTTCATTTAAAATGTTATCCTTATTGAATATTTTAAAGTTGTAGCTGCCGGTAAACTAATTATCTCCTCCCCCACAAAAATTATTTAGTCAGCTTCAAGGAGAACAGACAGCTTGGACCCAGGTCAAATAAAATTTAAATGGGTACGTTGGATAACATAGGAAACAAGTGCAGTTAAGAACTTCAGTTAATAGAGTTGTATTGCATCGCATAATTTTTTAAGCAACCCTCACTCTGAGGATCAAAAAGGATGCAAGTCAATCGAGTCAATTTCCAGTGGCCAGAATCAAGCAGGAAATGATGATATTCTGCTCCATGCCCTATAGTTGAATAGCACTGTGTCAGGACATTTATTTATTTATTTAACAAGTTTTCTATACCACTTTTATTGTATTCAAAGCGGTTTACAATGAACAATAAACAAGAAACATTACATAGAACAAGGTCATTAAACTTGGAGAACAAGGGTATTAAGGACATGACAGTGGCCAAATAAAAAAAATGGATCTCACTGCGTCCCATCATACCCTGAAAGGATTAGAGAGTTCTTCGTAGTGGAGCTCAAATATGGAGCGACAGCACAATTCTTTTGGGGTGGGGGGGCGTTCCCAAGGTATAAAGGGCCGGCAGATCCACAGGCATAGAGGAAGAGTACAAATTCCACCACAGAAGACATCATCATTCACCTCTCCCTCTCCCCTGCCACAAAAGTGCAGTGCAGCCTCTGTGTTGATCGCTTGCTCACTTTATGCAGGGGAAGCGATTGGGACTGCTGGAGTGCTGGCTATGAAAATGCCCAAAAAACAAAGGGTAGAGCCTTCGCTGCCACACAGAGATCTCAGTAGTGAGAGTGGGAAAGCACAGAAATATTGTTAAAGCTGAAGGAGTGCCCTCCTGACAACTGGAGGGTTATCGCTCCAGCAGATTGCTTGTTGAGGACAATGGCGCTCATAGTTTGTTTGTTTTTTTACGCCGCACCATTGCCATAGGAGAAAAATCTTGGTCTAAATACCTAGATTGCTTGTAGGTTATGATGGGGGAGGTGGGTTAGGACAATTCAAGTTGCCATCATAGTTGAGGGTTGGTTGGGCGACAGCATTATTTGTTAGATAGAGTCAGAGGATACTGCTCCAGAGTATGCATCCCAAAACGTGAAAATTCATGTTTTCCTGAATATATTTGAAAGATGTTTTTTGGGGGGGAGGGGGGGCAAACATATAGAGAGTAAAATAATAAAAAACAGAGAAACCAATAAAAGATAAGGGGAGAGCCACATCCAAGCTTAACCACAGATGAAAACAGACTGAGTAGACTGAGGGGAAGAACAGAAATAGAGCGTTTCCCTTTAGAACTAAATATATAGAAAGAGATTTTATTCAAATTCTGCTGTCACATCAGTGACAACAACATAGACCAGAGGTACTCAAATCCTGTCCTGGAGGGCCGCAAACCAGTCAGGTTTTCGGGATACCCCTAACGAATATTCATGAGATAGATTCAAATACAATGGAGGCAGTGCATGCAAATATATCTCATGCATATTCATTAGGGATATCCCAAAAACCTGACTGGTTTGCGGCCCTCCAGGACTGGATTTGAGTACCTTTGCCATAGACTCTCTCCACTGCCAGACAGTGTGCATAGTAACACAAAATCCTTCAAATAGATACTCAAAAATGTAACATACCAAACCAGACCAAATCCAAGATCTTAAACCTTATCAATCCTACTTATGAAAAGCCAACACTGCAAATATTCTAGAAAAACCAGTACACTTCCAGTTAGGACAAATAAAACAATCTTAACTACTACAGATTCCTACCCAGAACCAACTGTAAACCGAATCCCTCACACCTTGGCTGCAAATGGAAAACAGACCATTGCCTAGTAAAGACTAAGGGCCTGATATTCAGTACCAGTGGTAAGCGCTATTAATGCAGCTAGCCATCCGCGCTGAACTTTAAACGTGGATATTCAATGCCAAAGCCATATACAGCCCTGGTATTCAATATCCAGGTTGCACGCATTTGTTGATGCTAACTGGGCAGTGGCAATATTGAGCTTCTAGGTGGTTAGCGTTACATGGCGAAAGATAGGCCAGTGTTTTCTGCATCTGGCTTTCGCCACATATCGCTAACTGGCTAGCAGCTCAATATCCCTGCTGCCCAGTTAGCGATAAGTTCAGCTTCCGCTCCGCCTCGACATGCCGGTTAGCATCGGGGCATGTAGCGGTGGCACCTGAAGAGTGGCATGTACACGGTTTGCAGGTTTGCAAACCATGTAACTGCCACTGAAAAGAAACTACAAATTAGAAACAAATATGCAAACAAAAAATGAAACTGAAAACCTACAAACAGACTTTGAGCTGTGGAGCACTGAAGAAAGAGAAATAGAAATGCATTTCCTTATTAACTATAAAAAATATGCAGTTTCAAAGCTGACATTTCCTTCTTTAAAAACTGACATCTTCAGTATCTTTGTTGTCTGATCATTTAGTTTTCCCAACTGGGTTGGTCTTGGTTTCTCTCTACCACTTCCTCTCATTGGCTTCTTCTAAGTCCTTTTCTAGGATCTCATTTCCATTTTCTGTTTCTTCACTCTCCCTGTCTTCTTCCCTTCCATCCATTGCTGATGTTGATCTTTCTGGTTCATCTTTTTTCTTCATGCCTCACATTTGCATTTTTACCTAAATATAACTAGATTTCATTCCTCCTTGTCTCCCCCCTCTGGTCTTTAGTCTCCCTCTTTTCACCATTCACCTACTTACCAGTTTTCCATTTACTACTCTTACCTCCCTAGTACTTCCATTCCCCACTTGTCGCATTCCTTCCCCAGTCTCCTATTCTGCACTCCAAGTTCCCTGGTTGGATCATTCTCTTATCCTCTTCCAACTGCTTTGTGTTGCACATCACGGGATTGTAACAACAAGAATTCATCCATCACACTCTGAAGACATAAATGCTACTGCACTATCTTCTTTCCCAGCTGCAAATTCAATTTTTCCTGAAACATTTGATCACTTCTTGTGGCAGAAGTACAAAATCAGAAGCTTAGGACTGCATTTGACACAGTTGCTCCTCTGACGACCTGTAGCATCCCAACCAGGCACCACCAGGTATTTGTACACTCAGATGACAGGTGCGACATTCTAAAAGAACATGGAGGAAAAACAAGACTCCTCGATTATTAGCTAAATTTAAAGCCTGTTATCAATTTTATCAATTACAAATTACTCAGACAAAGAAAAATTACTACTCCATCATTAATAAAACGCAGAACCACCCTTGAACACTATTCTTTATAGTGTCTGAACTCTCAGCCCTGAAGTATACCACTCCTTCTGATGTCTGGACCGGTCCACCCTTTGAATGCCTGGCCAAGTTCTATAGTAAGAAGATCTCTAATCTTCAGCAAGGTTTTGCAGTTATAGATTCATACCATAGCATCAATTCTCCTTCTCCAACAATTATCTCGGATTACCCAGCAGGAAATACCCTTATCTATACTTGATCTTCCTTTAATCAGGCTACCACTGTTTCACTATCTAAGGCTCTCTTTTCTGCAAGGAAGATCACCTGCCCACTGGATCCCATTCCTTCCCATTGGATCGGAGAGCCGTTACTTGATCTCCTAACTATCGTTCTTATAATTATCAGTACTAAGCTGTCCTCTGGAACAACTGCATCACCATGGAAACAGGCCATTATATGCCCACTTCTTATATATAGATCACTTAATATCACTGACCTGGCCAATTATCATCCTGTGTCTAACCTCTCACATATATATATATATATATATATATATATATATATATATATATATATATAAGATAACTGAGGAAATTGTATCTACACAATTTTGGAAACAGGTGTTAAAAATAACAACCTCCACCCCCGGCAGTCTGGCTTTAAGCCGGGCCATGGCACAAATACCATTCTTACATCTCTTCATGAGAGAGGTTCATAGTGCCTTTAACAATGGAAAAATTCCTTTAGCCGTCTCAGTAGATCTGTCTGCAGCCTTTGGTTAATTATTTCATCTTACTTTCACTCCTGACTGCCATTGGTATTTGCAATACAGTTCTTACTTGGTTCTCCTCTTCCTTGTCAAGACATTTATACTCAGTAACAATAGGCTCCAAGTCCTCCAAATCATACCCCCTAACGTGCAGAATTCCACAGGGTTCTGTGTTAGCGCAACTTTTGCTTAATATCTTTCTGGGTCCCCTAACACTTCTGATTCAAGAAGCAGTGATAAATGCTCATTGCCATGCTGATGATATACTTCTACTCGCTTTTACAGATTCCTGTTCTCCTGACCTCACTGATCTAAATAGCTGTCTATGTAGGCTGAATCTTACTAAAACTTCAACTACATTGTTCACTGGTGAAGTAAGCGCTCCCACTCTCTCCCATTCTGGATGGCCATCCACGTCAAATTAAGTCTCATTTTAAGTATTATTTCTAGCACTGCATCAATTTTGCACCCTTTATCCATTTCTTGATACTTCTGAACAGCATACTCTTGCACTTAACTATATCATCTCACGTACTGACTACTGTAACTATCTAGTCTGGTCTTCAGTCCATTTAAAATACCGCAGCTCGGAAACTGTGTCAGTTGAGTAAATTTGACCATGTCACTCCTCTTTTATTCCAATAGCATTGGCTTCCAGTTTTTTTTACTGTATCCACTATAAAATCCTTACTCTAACCTATAAAGCCTTATATACTGATACTCCCTCTTACTTAGCATCTTCAACCTCTTTTCACACTTCAGCCAAGGTCCTCCGATCCACTCATGGCAACAGTTTGAAAATTCCCTCGACTTCTCAAGCCAGACTAGAGAGTCCCAAGCATTCAGCCTTCTATTTGACAGCTCCTGCTCTTTGGAACTCCCTACTTCCTAACTTACTTATGGAGTCCTCTTACAAAATTTTTAAAGCAGGTCTGAAAACATATTTATTCGGGCTGACTTTCAGGGGCAGATCGGCGGGTTGATGATGGCCCAGCTGACAGAATGAAAACTATGACATCTTCTCTATGCTCTCTTCCCCTTTCATTAATTTGTCATTCTTTCATTTCCTTATGTAATATTTTTTTGTTTGTAAACCGCTTCATTGTCCAATCGAGAAGCGGTATATTAAATACAAATAAACCATAATCATCTCTCACATATTTTCTAGTTCCCCATTTCCTCCCCATCCTCATCTACCTTCTCCTTCTGATCAGTCCCAGCTCCTTCCCTATCACTCCATCCTTCCCTCCAGTTTCTTTCTTATGTGTATGACCCCACCAGGCTTCCATTTCCCCTTTCACCTCCCCAATTTCTACCCTTTCACACCTTCTTCAAAGTCATGTCCTCCTTTCTTTGTCCCTCATTACTGCCTCTGTCCTTTTCAACTACCTCCCAACCCCTCTCCTTATTTCTGCACTCTATTACACAGCCCTGCTCATACCTGTCACTCAGTCATCTAGTCACTACTGTCCTCCTAATCTATGGTCAATTTCTTAGTGCCCACCATCCCCCTAATTAATACCCAAGTCCCCACCCTTCCACCCTACCCAGTCCCTGAGTCCGCACTTATACTCCCAATGCACAGCTAATTTTAGAACCTTCTTCTGTTATCCCACTTAATTTTAGAGTCTCCACCTAAGTCTGTCTCTGCTCTCCCATGTCTCCATATTCCCAGTATCTACCCTTCTGTCTCCTACTCCCTTTCCCCAGCATCTACCCATCTACATTCTTCTCCAATATTCATTAACTCTGCTTTTCCTCCTTACCCCAAGAGTCATTTTTATAACCGTTTCCACTCAACCTTCCCCTATATAACATGAGGAGGGATCTAGCTAAGCTTGAAGAATGGTCTAGAATTTGGCAGTTGAGATTTAATGTTAAAAAATGCAAGGTCATGCATTTGGGCTGCAGCAATCCAAGGCAGCAATATAGCATAGGGGGTGAAGTACTTTTGTTCACTAAAGAAGAGCGGGACCTAGGCGCGATTGTGTCTGATGATCTTAAAGTAGCTAAACAGGTAGAAAAGGCGATGGCAAAAGCTAGAAGGATGCTTGGGTGCATATGGAGAAGAATGGCCAGCAGAAGAAAGGAGGTGATAGTGCCTCTGTATAAGTCTTTGGTGTGACTTCATTTGGAGTATTGTGTGCAATTTTGGAGACCGCACCTTCAAAGGGATATGAACAGGCTGGAGTCGGTACAGAGTGGCTACTAAAATGGTTAGTGGTTTTCATTATAAAGCATATAAGGACAGACTTAAGGATCTTAATATGTACACCTTAGAGGAAAGGCGGGATAGCGTAGTTACTCACATGTAACAGGTGTTCTCCAAGGACAGCAGGAATCAGTCCTTACATATGGGTCACGTCAGTGGCAACGAAGCCCGCATGGAGCAAATCCCCAGCTTTCAAAGAAAGCCTTTGGGATTGCTACCAAGCATGCGTGGTCTTCTTCCCGCTCAAGGGTGCCATCTTGCTCAGTCAGTTGACATAGTTAAAAGACGGCAAAACAAAATAAAAATAATACAGCTGCAAGTCCAAGGGGAGGAGGGGTGTTGTGAGGATTGATTCCTGCTGTCCCTGGAGAACACCTGTTACAGGTGAGTAACTACGCTTTCTCCAGGAACAAGCAGGAAGTCCGTCCTCACATATGGGACTCCCCAGCTACAGGCTGCCATAAACCCATAGCGAAAATAGAGCTCCCTCAGGGAGAGCCACAAGTTGTAGCAATTGTGTCTGTATATACAGGCCAACAGGATCCCCGAGTCCAATGAAATCAGCACTCCGGTAGCCTGAACACAGAAAAGGTCGGAGAGTAGGAGTGGCCTAGACCCCGAACAGGTTAAGGAGCATGGCTTGGCCGAAAGCACTGTCCCGTTGGGACTCTCTGTCCAGGCAGTAGTGAGCTGCAAAAGTATGGACTGAAGACTAGGTGGCGGCCTGGCAGATATCTGCCAGTGGGACCAAGCGCAGGTTAGCAACTGAAGTCGCCATGGCCCTGACCTGGTGCGCCGTGACTCGGCCCCTCAACAGAAGCCTCGGCTCCTCGTAGGCCCGGGCAATACAGTCCGCCACCCATGTGGACAGCGTACGCTTAGTCACCGCTCCCCCAGCTTACTGGGGGTCATATGAAACAAAGAGCTGAGAGGCTTTCCAGTGACTCCGAGTGAGTTGCATGGCCCTCTTACAGTCCAGGGTATGGAGGAACATCTCTGCCCTACTGGCGTGCAGTCTGGGAAAGAAGGTAGGGAGGACCACCTCCTGGTTGAGGTGGAAGGAGGACACCACCTTTGGAAGGAATTTCGGTTGCGTGCGGAGCACCACCCTGTTCTTGTAAAACATGGCGTAGGGGGATTCCACCACCAGGGCCTGCAGCTCGCTCACCCTTCGTGCAGAAGTGAGCGTGACCATAAAAACCACCTTCCAGGAAAGGTAGCAAGTAGCCAATGGCTCAAATGGTGGGCGAGTGAGCTGCCCCAACACTACATTGAGATCCCATTCTGTCGCTGGAGGGCAAAGAGGGGGTTTAGCCAGGAGCAGACCCTGCAAGAAACAGGACACCACCGGATGGGCCGAGAGGGGCTTCCCATCCACCTGGTAGTGGTTCGCTGCTAGAATACTAAGATGCACACTAACCGAATTTGACTTGAGCCCCGAGTGAGAGAGGTGGAGCAGGTACTCCAGCACTGTGACCACTGGACAAGAGAAGGGGTTAGGCCCCCCTCAGTTCACCAAATTGAGAATCTGCGCCACTTAAAGGCGTAGGCCCGTCTGGTTGATGCCCTGCATGAGGACAGCAAGACATCCTCCACCTCCCTGGAGAGATGGAGTGGTGCTAGAGTTACCTTCTCAAAAGCAAACTAACTAATCCCCTATACAATAATATCCATCCATCAAAAATAGAGTGTAGTGTGAAAAAGCATGAAGCTAGCTACCAAAGTAATGTCGGAAGGTTTAAACTGCCTCTTGAAGCTTAACTTCCATTTTGCTCAAATTATTTTTTTATTGAGCCCACTATGGAGCTGTATAACAGGTGAAACACCACAAAAAAGTGCCCCCTATATAAAAACCAATGTGTTTTTTTAAAAAACCACGTAGTTAACTGTGGTAAAATCTATTAACCGGGAGACAATCCAAAATCAGAGAACAGAAAAACTAGCGAAAACGAGACTTATCTTAAAGTGCTGAAAATATGTCTTCCATATCCACTGTATGTTCTCAATTCTTAAACTGGACTTCGCCGTCTGGAAACGCTTGCAGTTATAAGCATAAGACACAGTACTGCGTTTCGGGCAAGAACGAAATTTTAGCCCTGTTTCAACGCTCGATGCAACTGCAAAAAGGAGAACTCAATCTCACAACTGCTCCAAAACGCCAGCGCATGCTCAATGGCAATTTGATCCACTATCGCAAAATTCATGAATGAAATAGTGAGGAAGACCAATCAGCTTTTAGACACCGATCTAAAGAAGCCTGCTATTGTGTAAAAATATTATGTGAAAATGAAAATCATAAAAATCATCCCAGAATTTAAAACAAAAATCATAGGGATCAATGATGGCAAAAATGATATTGTCACATAATACTAGCCCAGTCCAATTCGCGATTTAAGCCTAAAGGTTCCACTGTAGACCATCGAAAGATCCAATGCTGCTCCAGCAATTGAAGTCGCTGCTCCCGATCACCACCTCTAGGAGATTGCGGGATAAAATCCAAAATGCGCCATCGAAATTCGGAAAACTCATGATGTGTATCAATACAGTGTTGGACCAATGGAGCTGATACTACAGAATTTCTTATGCGAGAAGCATGCTCATTCAGCCGAACTTTCATAGAACGGATTGTCCGACCTATGTATAAGAGCTGGCAAGGGCACATAAGCACATACACTACATACGAAGATGTACACGAAGTAGACCAACGTGCTATGTGAATAAAGGTAGAATTAGGGACCTGCCATTCTCTGCCCAAGATCGTTTGCGGGCAATGGGAACAAGAAGCATTGGCACAAGCAAAATGACCCAAATCAGTTGGACTTTCTACTAGTCGATCTAAAGGAGAAGAAGTGGGTCCCACCATGTCACGAAGATTCGGACCCCGAGAATGCGCTATGCGTAGCTTCTTTTGAAAACAAGGATGTAATTGTAGAAGGTGCCAATGTTACCTTCTGAGCAGCTAAGCTGTCAGTGAAAGAGATCCCAGGTTGGTGAGGAGAAGGGAGCCCCCATTCTGGGAAAAGAGGTGCGGAGCGCACCCCAAAGGTATGGGATCCGCCACTGCCAACTGCATAAGCAGTGGAAGCCACGGCTGCCTTGGCCACCATGGGGCTACTAAGATGACCGAGGCCCTGTCACGAAGGGTCTTGAAAAGGATCCTGGCAATCAGTGGCGTCTGAGGGAAGGCGTACAGAAGTCCCTCCGACCAGGGAACCAGGAAGGCATCGGCCGTCACCCTGGTAGGGTGGGGCTGCCATGAACAGAAGCGGGGTAACTGGTGATTGTCCGGGCTTGCAAATGTATTTATTTATTTATTTTATTTAAAAGGGTTTATATACTGCTTTGTCCTGAAATCAAAGCGGTTTACACTTCAAACAATCAAAGAACAGTGTCAGTAGGGGTAGGCATGCAGTGTTCACACAGGGGAGTAGTTGTGGGAGTGAAGGAAATACTTTCTTGGTGAGGTATATACAGGATGAGCTATGTACAAGTAGTTATATACAGTGATGGTGCGGGGAATGGAGGGGGGGGGAATGTTAGGTAGCCATGGTCTAAAGTACAGGTTATTTATGTGATGTCACTATAGTGTTCAATAAAGAGCATGGCTTTGAGCTGCTTCCTGAAGTCCTTGATGTCTATAGTTGATCGTAGGTCGTCCGGGAGGGAGTTCCAGAGAGCGGGGGCAGCCAGGGATAGTGCTCTTCTTGTCGTGTCTTGCCTTGCTTTGGTAAATGCTACGGGGGTGATAATGGAGCCTGAGGTGCCTCTCCTCCTTGGTCTGGTGCTTGTGTCGGATTTGATGAGGGGTAGCAGGCTGTTTGCTGAGAGGTTGTATTTGATTTTAAAGATCTTTAGTATTGCCTTATATCTGATCGGGAACTGATCGGGAGCCAGTGGAGTTGGTTAAGAATGGGGGTGATGTGATCGTGTCTTGATGATCCCGTTATTATTCGGGCGGCAGTGTTTTGAGCCATCTGCAGGAGCCGGAGTGTTTGTTTTGAGAGTCCAATGTAGATGGGGTTGCCGAAGTCTAAAATGGGTGTGATTAGAGCTTGACAGACGGTGCGGAAGTGATCCTCTGAGAAAACTGGCTTGAGGCGTCGGATGGTTCTCATTTTGAGGTATGCATTTTTGGTGGTTCTGCTGATGTGTGACTGTAGGTTCAGGTCTTTGTCGAGTGTCACTCCGAGGTACTCTACTTCGGTCTTTATTGGTATGGTGAAGTTGTTCAGTTTGATGTTGGGAGGTGGGGTGAAGATGGCATTTCGGGTGATGAGTAGTGCTTCTGTCTTGTTGCAGTTTATGGTCAGGTTGTTTTCTAGCATCCAGAGTGTCATTTGTTGGAGGCAGTCTGATATTTTGGTGTAGTCTGGGCTGTCAAGATTGATTGGAGTGTATATCATGATGTCATCTGCATAGATAGTGTATTGTATATTGTGGTTCTTGATTATGTTGCAGATCGGTTGAATGTAGAGGTTAAATAAAAGCGCAGATAAGAAGGATCCTTGTGGTACGCCCTGGTTGATTCTTATTGGTTGGGAAGTGACGGCGCCACTTTTGACTTCGAGCTGTCTGTTTGTGAGGTATGAGGTGAACCACTTCATGGTGGTGCCGTGTAGGCCGATGTCCTGTGGTCCACTGTGTCGAAAGCTGATGAGATGTCTATGAAGATCATGATGATGCCTCTCTTTAATGTTGTCGAAGATTTGGATCAGATTATCAAAGAGGTATATCAGTAGTGTTTCAACACCATGGTTTGGTTGGAAGCCGTATTGATTTGGGTCCAGCGGGGCATGGTTGTCAATGTGATCCTGGAGTTGGTGTTGAACCACCTTTTTGATGATTTTCGCTAGTAGAGGGAGGCTTGAGATGGATCTGTAAGCAGCTGGATTGTTCTTATTTAGTTGGGATTTTTTCGGGATTGGTCGTATTGTTGCTAGCTTTAAAGTGTTTGGCATGATGCCCTGGGTTAGGGAGTTGTGCACCATGTTGTGTATGTTGTGGATGAGGTCCTTCTTTACAGCCTTGATCCAGACCACTGGGCATGGGTCTGTTGGGGCGGTGCTGGTGTTGATCGAGGTGATGATGTGGGAGATTTGAACCGTTGATGGGATGCTGAACTTGTCCCATGTTTTCTTTTGTGGTGTTGGTTTAGCAGTGGTGCTCATGATCGGTTGACGTGGGGCAGTGAGTTTTTCTTGGAGGTAGTCTGCGAAGGTCTGTGGATCTATTTGATCTGATTTTTCAAATAGGTCCATCACTGGTTCTTCCCAGATTCGGAAGAGCCTGCTGGCTACTCCGGGGTCCAGCTGCCACTCGTGCAGCTGGAGACTCCTGCTGAGCCAGTCAGCCAGCAAGTTGTCCTGGCCTGGCAGGTACACTGCCCTGAGGAGAATGCCCTGCTGAATAACAAAAGAGCACAGGGCTAGCGCCTCTTGACAGAGGGCATGGGATCCCGTGCCCCCTTGCTTGTTCACACAGAACATGGCTACTTGGTTGTCTGTCTGGACCAGGACTGCACGGTGAGCCAGGTGATGCAGAAAGGCCTTCAGGGCAAGGTGAATGGCCCGCAGTTCCAGAAGGTTGATCTGTTGGGCACTCTTGACCAGGGACCAAGTACCCTGGGTGCGGAAACCCTTGCAGTATGCTCCCCAGCCCATCAGAGAGGCATCCATGGTAAGGACCCTTGTGTGGTTGGGGTCCTGGAAGGGCATGCCCGCCTCCAGGTGACAGGACGACTGCCACCAGACCATAGATCTCGCCAACTGGCAGCTCACATGAACTCTGTCCTTGAGATGGCCCGTGGCCTGGGACCACTGATCGCGGAGGCACCAGTGTGATGTCCACATATGGAGATGGGCATCCAGCGTGACGTGGACTGTGGAGGCCATGTGCCCAAGAAAGCACAGCAGGTGCCTGGCAGACATCAAGGTACGGCGCTGCACATCCCAGGCCAGAGACATGAGTCATGCTGCCCTATCTGTGGGCAAGAATGCTCTCCATCGAAGGGTGTCGAGTCTTGCCCCAATGAATTCCAGACCCTGTGTCAGAAGAAGGTTCAATTTGGGGTAGTTTATCAAGAAACAAGTGTTGCAGAACTTGGGTGGTGCGTGCTGTTGCTTGCTGCACCTCGGGGGCCATGGCACCCCTGATGAGCCAGTCGTCAAGGTAGGCAAAGAAAAAGACCCCTTGAAGCCTGAGAAAGGCGGCGACAACAGCTACACACTTTGTGAAGACCCTGGGGGCCGAAGCTAGGCCGAAGGGTAGCACTCTATACTAAAAATGATTGCCGCCTAACACAAAGCATAGGTATTGCCTGCGGTTTGGGTGGATTAGTATGTGTGTATAGGCATCCTTTAGGTATAAGAAGCATAGCCAGTCTCCCTGCAGGATGTAGGGCAGCAATGTTCCAAGGGAGAGCATCTTGAACTTCTCCCGCACCAGGTATTTGTTGAGGTTGCACAGGTCGAGGATGGGCCTTAGGCCCCCTGTCCTCTTTGGCACGAGGAAGTACCTGGAGTAGAATCCCTTGCCCTTGAGGTGGTGGGGCACCGGCTCTACCTCTCTGTCCTCAATAAGCCCTACCAACTCCTTCAGAAGAAGGTCCCGGTGGAGGGGAGACATGAGGGGCTCACCCGGGAAGAAGGGGGCAGTGTTTGACTCAAATGGAGGAGGTAACCCTCCCTGACCACCCTTAGTGCCCAGGAGTCGGTGGTTATAGCCTCCCATCTGTGGGCATAAAGGGTGAGATGACCCCCTGTGGGCTGCTGGACCCCCTGAGGGAGAGGGGCTATGCTGCAGGAGTCAAAAGCTCCCTCCTGGCTGGGTCAGAGCCGGAGCCTGGGGCTTGGGAGCCTTCTGCTTACACGGGCCGTGCCCTTGTCCCTAGGCCTGCTGCCCTGGTTGGGGAGCAGGGGAGGCCTGGTAAGGTCGGTAGTTTCGGTAAGCAGTAGACTTCCTTAGGTGAAAGGGCTTTTGTCCCGAGCCCTTCTGTCAGGGAGGGGCAGTGGTCTTCTTGGAGAACCTAGTCCTCGTCATGAACTCGGTCTCCAGCTCTGCGGCCTTGTCGGTCATGGGTTTGCCGAAGAGGTTCTCCCCCTGGCAAGGGGCATCGACCAGTTTATCCTGTACCCATTACTCAAGGTCGGACGACTGATGCCCGCTGCGGCTACCCGGGCCGCTGACTTGAAACCATCATAGGCCGCCCAAGACATAAATTTGGTGCACTCACGGATGGCTTTGGATAGGCTCTTGAAGCGCTGCAAAGGTTCCTCAGAGCGGCCAACTGAGAACCCGGCAAGTTCCTTCGACAGGTCCCTCAGGTACGTGCCCATGTATAGCTGGTAGGCCTGGATCTGGCAATTCAGCATTGAACCCTGGTAGCACTTTCTGCCGAGGGCATCCAAGGTGCGAGGCCTCCCTGCCGGGGGGCACTGAGGAGTGTGTCTTCTGGCTCTTCAGCTGATGCATGGCCGACTCCACCACCATGGACTTGTGCGGCAACTGTGACTTTTGAAAGCCAGGGCTCCGGCGGACTCGGTACATCAAGTCGAGCCGCTTGTTGACCACCAGCACCGATGCCAGTGTCTCCCACATGCAGAAAATGAGCCACTCTAGGATGGGAGGAATGAGGATCGTGAACGATTCCTGAGGGGGAGCCTCGTATTGGAGGATCTTGAGCTCATCGGCCTGAGGATCCTCCTCGGACTCGATGGGAAACACCAAGCCTTGGACATGTCCTTGATGAAGTACAAGAAGCCCATGTCCTCTGGTGGGGACCTTCTCCGAGGTTCAGAAACCAGGGAATCCAAGTGGACAACTCGGTGCCGACAGGTGTCCGGGGACTCCTCGTCTTCGGTCTCCCAGTCGGAACACTCCGAGGAAGACTCTAGGGGGGTGGTGTTCCTCGGGCCTCGAGGGGCCCGGCGCTGTACAACCCAACTCCGGAGGGCTCGTCGGGGAGGACCTCGGCCAAGGATCTACTCGGGACCGCATGGATTAGAGGATCGGTTCGGCCTCCGGGGACATCTTCGATGTTGAATGCCCGGTGGTCGGGGCAGAGGAACCGGATGTGCCGGACATCAATGCCCGCTGCTGGTCCAAGAAGGCAGTTACACTGCGCTCCAAGGCCGCAATCCTAGACTCGAGCTCAGATGGCTCTGCAGCCTTCGACGAGGGCACTGATGGACGCCAGCTCACCTGGAGGAGAGTCCTTGATGAGGACTATGTCTAACTGGCGAGGCCGGTTTGCAGACAGATCCTTCCGGGGAACCTTGGCCGGTCACTCCTTCTCTGACAGCTCGAGCGGGCACCCGGGGCTTCGTGACCGGGCCCGGGAGGACCCCTGTCGATCGGAGCCATTCAGGGATGCCGCCTTCGAGGACTTCTTCTTTTACTTTGGTTCCCGTGAGGGAGACCCCCACTCCGAGGACCCACGATGATGCTCAGGCTCGGAGTGCTCCTCCCGAGGGGTCGAGGCCACAGACGAGGTCCTGGCTCTCTGAGGCACTGGGGACTCGGGGAAAAATTTTGTCATGCTGCTGCTGGCGGCTCCTCAAGGCCTTAGACAACATCTTTTTGCAAAGGCCACAGACCGCCAGGTCATGGTCCGGGCCAAGGCACCGGAGGCAGCAGTCATGTGTGTCGGTCAAAGACATCGTCTTAGAGCACCGATCATACTTTTTAACACTAGAAACCCCAAAAAGGCATTTTACCTAGACATTCCAAAGTGCGTTAATTGACGCATTATCACGACGACTGCGTTGAGCATGAAATGCAGATGTGAATTAATTTGAAGTTACTTATTTGGTTGCTTCGTGCAGTATGTGACATCATTACATAACTGACATGGTTCTAGCAGTGGCGCTGGTATAAACCTTCGAAGATGCATTTGCGTCAATTGACGCACTTTGGGGCTTCTAATGTTAAAGCTGCTGGTTGCCTTAGGGGGAAAAAGAACCCCAGAAAGGTCGAAGACCCTTCGGGCTGCCAGCGGAAAAAAGGGCGCGAAGACGCCAAAAGAAAAATCAAACTTAGTATTAAAAGAAGTCAACCCCGATACCGAGGCACCGAGGTCGGCGGGCGGAAAAGGTACCGGTGCAATACCGGAGACAAGCAAAAACTTGAGAAAAAAATCAACTTTTTCTGGGGGAAAACAGGCGACGTCTGGTGGGCTCCGCGGAAAAAAGGAGAC
The DNA here is from genome assembly GCA_033557465.1 of Ichthyophis bannanicus. Lineage (NCBI taxonomy): Eukaryota > Metazoa > Chordata > Amphibia > Gymnophiona > Ichthyophiidae > Ichthyophis > Ichthyophis bannanicus. Next base: position 588,317,514 of record CM066033.1, on the reverse strand, counting down.
TGAGCAAGATGGCACCCATGGGCGGGAAGGGGACCACCCATGCGTGGTAGCAATCCCAAAGAATCCCCAGCAAAATTACAAAGTGCTCCCAAACAAAAGAAACAGAGCCTTCATGTATTATGCACCTACTTGCTGGAATGCCCTCCCGCCCTCCATCCGATCCATCACCGACATTATCCAATTCAAGAAGGCCCTGAAACACCACCTCTTCCTTCAGCACTACTCCCACAAAGGGGACACGCCACAACCAGTCACACTCAACCACCAAGACAACCCCTCCAACACACCCACAATACACAGACCCAGTCCGGCACAACAGCACTAACAGACACCCTGGTATGTACGTGTAAATAGTCACCTAATTTGTGTAAATAGTGGCCAAGCAGCCCCTGGCGCCCCTGCTCATCAGTGGCCTGACTGCGTAGCCTGTATATAGTTACCTAAAAGTGCTGCCACGCTGTTTGCTGTACAGCCTGTACATAGTTACCCCAGTTAATCCAAGTTGCAAATCCTGTTCATTGCAAGTACAATACCGGCTTGGCCGGGACTGTACAAACTTGTTGTAACTGTAAACCAAGCTGTTTTTAAAAAGCACGGTATAGAAAAGACTTTAAATAAATAAATAAATAAATAAAGGCTTTCTTTGAAAGCTGGGTATTTGCTCCGTCGGTGCCGACGTCACCCATATGTGAGGACTGACTTCCTGCTTGTTCCTGGAGAAAGAGGTGATATGATTGAGATGTTTAAATACCTCTGTGGCATAAATGCACAGGAGGAGAGCCTCTTTCGATTGAAAGCAAGCTCTGCTACGAGGGGACATGAAATGAAAGTGAAAGGGGATAGATTTAGGAGTGCTATAAAGAAATATTTCTTTAAGGAAAGAGTGGTGGATCCATGGAATAATCTCCCAGTGGAGGTGGTAGAGATGAGGACAGTATCTGAATTCAAAGAAGCATGGGACAAACACAGGGGATGTCTAACGGAAAAAAGGGGACTGTTGTAGTAGTTGATATGGAAGGACAGACTAGATAGGCCATGTGGTCTTTTTCTGTCATCATGTTTCTATGTTTCTATGTATATGACCTTGTTTCTTCCCCTTCCCACAAACATACATACACACACAATATTTGTCCCCCTCACTTCCATTCCATCAGCTTCTGCTTCTTTTTCCCACCCTGACTGCCAGCATCTACCATAATCAGCCCCCTTCCAGTCCTAGTCTCCCACTCTCAGCATTTGCCTCTCTAGCCCCCCAGTATCAGCCTCCTTCCAGTCTTAGACATTCAGCCCAGCAGAAGCCCCAGCCTCTTTTCAGTCCAAGCCCCCTTATCCTCAGCATCAGCCCTCTTCCAGTCCCAGTCACCCCACCAGCCCATTTCTAGTCCCACTCCCCCCAGGCATTAGCCTTCTTGCAGTCCCAGTCCCAGTCCCAGACCCCACGCCTCCCAAACATTAGCCCCCTTCCAGACCCACTCAGCCCTCCAACATCAGCCCACCCCAACCAGCATCAGTCTTCACATTGGTCCCAGCCAGCCCCATCCCCCGCAGGCCTCAACCAAGTGTCTGTGTTGGGGCCATTAAAAAATGCATGGTGCTGGCAGCAGCAACACAGCCTAGCTGCAGGAGTGAAGGGGAACATCCTGCTGCTGTGAAGAAGCTTAGACAGTGGGGGCAAGGCTTCTGGCACCCTTAAGCCTGGGAACCCCGAGCCAGTGCCTGAAAATAAGCATAAAATATTTCTTTTTTGGGCAGTTCACATAGGCACCCATTATAAAATCAGGCTCTTAATGACCAGACTTGGAGGCCATGTTAGACAGGTTTCAGAATACGCTGCGATTTTTCCTGTGTTGGCTGGGCTGAATTGGAAGGAAAAATACATATAAATAAGGGGGGGGGGGAATTGCCAGGTAATTGTGAAGGATAGCTCATGATGCCAGATCTGATTGCTGGTTTCAACTGAGCTAAATACCCTGGAGGAGGAAGACCAAGCTGCTTCCACCCACCCCATAAATAATTCCAGTACATGATGAAAAAAAACACAGTTTGCTTCTCTAGACAATTTTACAACAGCAAAAACAATCTCTTCCCCAAATAGGGCCTAAAATGGCATACAGTCCATCACATAATCCAAAATAAAAGCAGCAAATGAATATATTCCTCATGGAAATGATTTTTTCATAAAAATAAATCATGGCAAATTAGCATGTGCTTATCTGCAAAAAGAATAGAACATAAAACATCTTACGGCTTGAAATGCAGTAGGCCAGCCGGCAGTTGAATTTCCGGTACAGCTGTTTGTTGATTGGCCAGAGGATGAGGGTGAAAAGCTGAATAAAATTAACTATTAATCCAGATGCTATAAAAATGTAACAGATGAGAAGGTGGCAAAGGAACTGTGATTTAAAAAAGCCAATGATGTCCATTGTTTCTATAGAGTTTGTAAACGATTATTCCCCCAAAACACAGTCCAGTCAATCAAGAAGAAACCTACAAAAAACAAAGAGAAAAATCAGAAGTTAAGCAGATTATATAATTATACCAAACAAAAGTAGGACTTAAGTTTAAAACCCTCCTGAAAAATTCATTATTATTCAGAACTACTTTGTTTGAACATCATACTTTTCAAAGTGATTCCTATGCAAATATATACAAAGTAGTGAAAAAATGTCACTGCTCTCTACAGTGAGAAACATATCACTTCAGTTGCTTGCCATAGTGATAGAAATGTTTCTAGTATACTTCACAACGTCTCAGTCTGTGCCAGCAGACTGATGACCACAGCAATAGCAGTCCTGGCTCAATCTTCTTTTCCACTAGCAGGAGAAGAGCAATGCTTCATGACTTTCCTACCAACTCCATTGCTTTACTATGAAATTTGGATGGTGACACAGTTACCCAGGACTTTCCAGTAGTGCATTTGCAAATATCCACGTGAAGCTAGCAGAAGAGGCAGCAGAAGCATTAAGTAATGCTGTTATCCTTGGAGGAGATATAGAAGAAGTGACGTGAACAGAAAGAAAATGGTACAAGTATGTGGGGGGGGAGGGGTGAAAAGGGGAACTACATAACTGGAGGTGCAGGGTGGAAAGTACAGGATGTATGGGTGGAGAAGAGAGAAATGCACAAGTAGGGAGAAAAAGAGGAAGGCATGAGTGGTGGGGGGAAGTGCAAGTGGGTACTTGTGGGTAGGAGGAAGGGAGAAAAAGGTAGATGGTGTGAAATTGGGTTTCGTGTGCAGCAATGATCAAGCAAAACGCTAAGGCGGTCATTTACTAACAGTTAGTGTGCGCTATCTGCCACAAAACCCATTTTATTCTTATGGGTCCTGTGGCAGATAGGGGTCATTTACTAACGTCCATATTGAGCACATCCATGTTTATGAAATTGTGTCTGACCCTAGACATGACTGTTTATTCCAAGACGTTATGGCTTAGACATTCCAGATTGCACTTTGACGTCCTTTCTAACATGCTACTCTGTCTTACGACCTCTAGGATTATAAAAAGTCAATTTCAGTTACCTCTATGTATCTATCTCTATTTATTTTTCCCCTCATTTTGAACCCTACACACCTACAACATTGAATTCTCATTCTTTTTCTACCACACCACTCACTCTCTCATGCACTCCTGGATTCTCACTACTCTCTCAGAATCTCCCTAAACGTTCCAATTTTACCTAGTCTTGAAGTCCCATCCCATCCCACCATGCCCCCCCCCCCCCCCCCGGCTACCAGGCATGCCTATAGTAGCACCCTGCCTGCTCTAATCTCACTGGGCCCAAGCCACTACATGAACTCTCCAGCCTCTAAAAAAAAGCAAAAGGGAGCAGTAGAGGCCATAAGCATGGCATCGGGCCCTAGGAACTCCACGAGGGATTTCCAGAAGCCAGCCAAAGAGTGCCCTGGACATTACAACCATAATACAGGCAAAAAATATCAGCCATGAAAAAATACTGCTAGAGGCCACAGACTGCAACAGATCACATGGAAGAGAACTATGGCAAAAAGAACAAAAAAACCCATAAAAATAAAAAAATGCATGGGAAAAAGCCACATAGCTGTGCCAAAACAAGAGTCCCAAAAAGGAAATCCTTAGGCCTGGTGAGATGGCTGAAAAAACCTTGTTAAAGAGGCTCCGGATGCCCACAGAGCTCTGAGGAGGCCCGGCTGAAGGTGGGGTGTTTTTTCCCCAATCTGAAGCTATTTTAATCATAACACAGAACCAATTAACTCCTACTGAAATCAATGGGGGGAAAAGGACTTGGAAAAAAATCACCCCTCCTCCCCACCCAAAAAAAAAAAAAAGAAACAAGGGGGAAAAATAGTAAAGAGCAGACCAGGGCAGCAAAAAAAAAGGGGAACCAGGGCCCAACTTACCAAACCTCTACCCCTTAAGAGCCCCATGGAGCTCTCCCAGAAACACAGAAACATGATGGCAGAAAAAGACCATATGGCCCTTCCAAACCAACTACTATAGTCTCTTTTTTACCTTAAGGGATGTCCTGTGTTCGTCCTGTGCTTTCTTGAATTCAGATATTGTCCTGGTCTCTACTACCTCCAGCGGGAGCCTGTTCCATGCATCTACCACTTTTTCCATAAAGAAATAATTCCATATACTTTTCCTGAGTCTATCCCTTTTCACCTTCATCCTATGCCCCTCGTTGCAGAGCTTTCTTTCAATTGACAGAGGCTCTCCTCCTGTGCATTTATGCCACGGAGGTATTTAAAAGTTTCTTTCATATCTCTTCTCTTCCGCCTTTCCTCCGACATATACATATTGAGATCTTTAAGTCTGTCCCCATATGCCTTATGACGAAGTCCACAGACCATCTTGGTAGCCACCTTTGCACAGACTCCATCCTGTTATATCCTTTTAAAGATGTGGTCTTCAGAATTGCACACAATATTCCAAATGAAGTCTCACTAAAGACTTATACAGAGGCGCTATCACCTCATTCCAGCTGGCCATTCTTCTCCCTATGCACCCAAATATCCTTCTGGCTTTTGCCATCTCCTTTTCTACCAGTTTAGCCACCTTAAGATCATCAGAAACAATCACCCCCAGGTCCCGCTCTTCTTTTGTGGACAGAAGTACTTCATCCCCTATCCTGTATCACTCCCTTGGATTTTAGCAGCCCAAATGCATGACCCTGTATTTTTTTAGCATTAAATCTCAGCAGCCAAATTCTTGATCATTCTTCAAGTTTAGAGAGAACCCTCCTCAAGTTATCTACTCCTTCCTGGGTATGTACTCTATTGCAGATTTTGGTATCATCTGCAAAGAGACAAACCTTACCAGACAGCCCTTCTGCAATGTCACTAACAAAAATGTCAGAAAAAAAATCGGACCAAGGACAGATCCCTTGGCACACCACTGGTTACATCCTTCTCTTCAGAGTAAGCTCCATTTACCTGTACTCCTCTTCCATCTGCATCAGTGCTCGTAACCCCTTGAAAACAGCATGGAGGGGTTCCAGTGATAACAGCAACCAAAATCACTGCCTAAGAGCTGTGTCCCTGGCACAGAGAACTCATCCTCAGAAGTTAAAACTGGTATGCCAAAAGCAGCATGTACATAAGTGGTGGGCACAAAAGCTGAGCTTGAGCTGCATTGAAAGATATCTGTCTGGAAAAAAAAAAAAAGAAAAATTGGTGAAGGCTAAGACGAAAAAATAGTGCATCTACACGGTGTACCGAAGGTGCATGAGGAAGAAGGTGGAGCTCCACGAGGGAAGACTCAAGAGATGGAAAATGAAAGCCCGGAGAGAGGCAAGGGCTGCATGATATGGAGCTGCTCATGAAGGGCCGAATGGCTTACAGAGCTCAAGGATGAAATTAAACCTGCAATGGGTGCAGAATGGAGAAAAATTAAAGGCTGCTGAAATCAGAGTGGGCACTGTAGAAATGAAGATCTGATTAAGAACATAAGATATGCCATACTGGTCAAACCAAAGGTCCATCAAGCCAGTATCCTATTTCCAACAGTGGCCAATCCAAGTCACAAGTACCTGTTAGGTTCCGAAAAAGTAGACAGATTCCATGCTGATTATGCTAGGGGTAAGCAGTGAATTTCCCCAGACTACTTTAATAATAGTTTATGACCTTTTCCTCCAGGAACTTGTCCAAGCCTCTTTTAAACCCAGCAACACTAACAGATTTTACTACATCCTCTGGCAACAAATTCCAGAGTTTGATTATATGTTAAGTGAAAAACTATTTATTTCCAATTAGTCTTAAATGTGCTACCATTGTAGCTTCATTGCACATCCCCTAGTATTTCTACTTCTTGAAGGAGTAAACAACCGATCTACATTTACCCATTCCACTCCACTCATTTTATAGACCTCTATCATATCTCCTCTCAGAAGTCTCTTTTTCAAGCTGAAGGGCCCTAACCTTTTAAGCCATTCTTCATAGGGGTATATGTCCATCTCCATTCCTTTTGTTATGATTCCTAGCATTTTATTTGCTTTCTTGGCCACCGATTGGAGGAAATAGAGCAAAGAATAGCTGAACAAGAGGAGCAGACAACTGACCTGGTGAAGGAAGGTGGTGAAAAACAGCAAGACTACCCTCATTCTAAAAACAGAGGATATTGAGAAAAGATCAAGGACTAGCAACATAAGAATCTGAAGTAGTCCGGAAGACTCTGTTTATATGGATGCTAAGGTGGTGGTACAAGTGATCTGCAAAATGTTGCTGTTAGATTCAGAGGAGGCCATGGAAGAGATAAAACTTTAGTGAGCGCACAGGGTACTAGGTCCAAAGAAGCAAGATAGGCTGAGAGATATTACTATATGTCTACACCACTGTGCAGTTAAGGAAAGAGCGATGCACAAAGAGCAGACCAAAGGGCACTGCACTGGCACAATAATCAGTTGGAAATCTTCAATCATCTCTCACCTTTAACACTGCAATGAAGATGGTAATTCAGAGAGGTAATAGCCTTCTTAATGAAAGAGAGTGCAATAAGTGGTTGTGTCAAGTGAGCCTACTCTTCATGGCTGGAAGAGAGAGTAAGCAGATGGAAAAGCATCGAAGAAGCTTGGGCAGTGCTGGTGAAAAGTGGGATTTAAGGACCTCTTCAACAAAACAATAAAAGCCAATGGAGGCAAGACAGAGGCTCAAGGGGTTTTGTTGGAAAAGAGCAGCTAAAGCAACCAAAAGATTGCAGAGAAGCATTCTCAGTACAGATAGAGAGCAGCCAGAGAGTGCTATGGACAGAGAAGTAACCTGAAAGAAAGACAATTACTGTGGATTTGGATGTAACTTTTGTCTCTCTTTAGTACAGATGCATTAACACAGGCCTTGATAAATTTTGTGCCGATTTAGGAGCCAGACCAAAATCTTAAGAGCCAGCGCTTGTGACCTCCTCATGCACCTATCCTGGTTCTCTCACGCTAGCCTCAGGTTCTCAAGTCTTTTGAGACCAGTGTCAGAGTTCCTATACTGTGCCTCATCTTTAGATAACAGCAGCTTTAGATAGCAAGTGTCTGTGTGGGTGTGTGGTACAATGGCAGTGTGCCAGTCTGTGCATGGGATGTGGTGGTGGATGCCTTTGTGTGGGTGGTGTACAGGGCTGTGCTGCATGTGTGTGTGTGCTGCAAATCTGGGGAGCTTCTGTGTGTGCAGTGAAAAGGTGAGGTTCTTGTTTGTGTGTGTATATAATGTGGAGCTAGGGTACCTGTCTGTTCTACAGAGGTGTGGTGCCTGTGTGTGGGAGTGTGTGGTGTGGTGTGCTTGAGTGTGTGTATCCTTGGGGGAGGGGAATGCACCTTTAGGTAAATAACTTACAAACTGCCTAAAAGTACACATTAGTAGTAAACATCTAATCAAAATCCATGCAAAAACTTATATAAAAATCTCTTTAAGAACCTCAAATATTACAAGCAACAGAGCTTTCCAGTATTACAGTCAATGGCCATCACTAGTAATGCTCAGTATCATCATAGATACAACCAGATTATAAATTCAGAACAATCTTATCTTACCCATCCCCATATACAATATTTAACAGTTAACCCAACACAATATTGTGTTTTGATAAGACAAACTTATCTGCATCAGGGGAACAGAAATAAATATAAGAGATCCTCAGAGCAGCTCTCCAGCCAGCTGAATGCTCACATACGACTAGAAGCTTTCACAACCATTTAAAGCAACTCAGGTAGTCACAAGATAACTTACACAAGGGTTGCCCTATCAATTGCTTGATTAAGGCCAGAAGGCTCAATTGATTTAACAGGAAACATCCAGGAATGCTCCCACAGATTCAGCTGCTGCAACCTATTACCCCCTCTGCCAGGGGAGTGAAACGTGATCAAGCACTTGCCATTTTAAGTCCAATATCCAATGATTACATTGTAGCCATATGAGAAACTAAAGAGGCCAACTCAGAATGCGTAGTTATCCTGCTTTTATGTTCAGTTAAATGGAGATGAACCTTTCTTGTAGTGCGTCCCACATAAACTAAAGGACAAGGACACATAAACCACCCAATCTGAATTACGAGTAATATTGAGAGTGATAGACACGACCATCCCCAGCTACCTCCAAGTTAAAGCCCTGTTATATGCAAACGAAGGTCATACTCAAATGACCAAGTGTTATATTATTTCAATGTAAACCGCACTGATGACAAATAGCGCGGTATATAAGAAATGTTAAATAAATAAATAAATCACAATGGGTCCAACTACTCCCTATAATAGTAGACCAAACACTAACTACAATTACCATACATTTGATGACATTTCAAACTTGTCAATAATTTACCCAAGTTCCTCCCACTTTTATAAGCTATCCGCAAAGGGGCTGTCAATACAGGGTGCAAACTCAAAACTCTCCAATGGCGATAAATTTACTTTACAACCTGATGGACACCCACAGTATATGGAAGGGCACATACCAATGTGTCCTTTTGATCAGAGCAGCACTCACGGTGAGCATACCTGGCACGTAAATAAGCTCTACGAACAACTGGAGAGGGATACCCACAGGATAAAAAACGTGAAGTAAGGAGCTGAGCCTCCTTTCTAAATAGGGTATCAGTTGAGCAGATTCATCTAGCACTGAAGAAGCAAAACAATCTCCTCCGCCAATACAGCCTCCCTGTGCCTCCCTAGTGATTGAGGCAGACCACAGTCGTTGCATTGTCTGAAAACACATGCACTGCTTTCTGCCGGATGAGCGACTGGAAAGCCTGGCATGCCAGAAACATCGCCCGCATTTCCAGGTGGTTGATGGACCACTGATCCTGGGCTACCTGGATTAAGCAGTGCACCCCCCAGCCAGAGAGGCTTGCATCTGTCAGGGTTACCCATGCTGGAACCTCTAGCGGCATGCCTGCTAAGAGGTTTGCCAGATCCAGCCACCACCGCAGACTGTCCCGAATGGCTGGCAGCGTGGGAAACTTGTGAAACAGAGGATGACACTGAGGAGACCACCATAACAGGAGAAAACTCTGTAAGGGCCACATGTGAGCCTGAGGCCACGGAACCAAGCCGAGCATCACTGCCATCGACCTCAGCACCTGGATATAAGACCAAACTGAGGGAGCCATTTGATGCAAGAACTTCTGGAGCTGCTATTGAATCTTCTGAAACTGCTCCCATGAGAAGCTTATTTAAACGTGCCCCCATGTAAACCAGATCTTGGGTCGGAAGCAACCAGCTTTTGGCATGATTGACCACCCAGTCCACCTCATCCCAAGACTTGGCGCATGCTCTTGCGGCACTCATCCAGCGACTTGGTCCTGATCAACCAGTCGTCCAAAGAGGGGTGCACTAGCATGTCCTTGCTGCGCAGAGACACCATCACAATGATGGCCAACCCAAATGGCTAAGCTTGGAACTGAAAGTGCCCCATCGGAACTGCAAAGCAAAGAAACTGCTGAAGTTCAGCCCTGATAGACACATGCATCTTGTCAGACGGCTGCCTGGGTGAGAATCTTCACAGTCTTGGCAAGTGCATATATCTATATGATTTGCAAGGGATTGTGGGCAATGTAGTTCATTCACACCAGACACAGCTGCTGACAATAATTTAGTTGTGCTCAAGTGTTAAAGCCAATAAGATATTTATTTATGGGGTTATTTCTCCCAACACAGATATGCTTGGTAGCACATAAATCAGGTTACTTGCTTTCAGTGTTAAACTTGGAAAAAAACAAAATAAGGAAAACAACCTTTATTCTTGTCAGGCATTAGCTAATGTTTTCTTAGCATATATCAAACAACAAACGAAAAGCCACAAAGAAAGAAAAAAACTGTTCTTTTCAGGTTAACTTCTGATAACTTTCCACATAGATTCAGAAGTGATTCTCTCCTAGCTCACAAGCAATTAGGTAAGGCTCAATTGCTAGTAGTTATCCAGCTGAAACCCCTTAGCTGGCTTGCTTCCTACTGCATGGGTCAAATCCTGCTTCAGGAGCTTTTCTGAGTAGATTAAAGAACAAGTTTGTATTTCTTTGTGATGGTTGCTGTACTTTATAACAGAAAATCACCAAAGGAGTTTGGACAGAGAGCAGTCCATATAAACACATTCTTCATCTGCAATCATTCCCCCTTCTTCAACAAGCATGGGTTCAATATCATGGATTGGCACAGATGAATCTCTCAATGGAGCAGTTTCAGGAGAATACTTGTTTCCCTGCTGTCTTTCAAGGTTATAGCTAGGGCATAGATCAGTGTTCATACCTGAGCTTCCATTGCTGTTAGAGTTCCTCTCTATATAGCCTGGCCAGTATGTAGTCCAGTTCTTATGTCCAGCCTTCCAATCCAGATCCCTGGACACTGGATCTCTCTTCACATACCTTCTGGCACAGGTCTTAGGGTCCCTTCCACGTGCAGCCGTCTCCCTCACAGGTAGCCTCTGGAGATTCCTAGCTCTGCAGCACCATTCCTCTGGCTTTCCCCAGTCCAATGGTGTATGCTGGCCCTTGGAATGCCTCCCAGTATACATACTGCTTTGGACTCTTCTAGACCTCTCAAAGGCTTTTCTCCTCTTTCTTCCAGACGGTTTCTTTCCCTCTCTGTCCGTCCAGTTTGGCTTCTGCTTCTGATGATCCTTCAGATGAAACTGATCAAGCTCAAGCTGATTCTCAGGATAATGAGGATAATTCTCTGTAGAATAAACTCTACTTTTATTCTGCCTAGATGAGTGCTCCTCCCTAACACAGCGCAGCTGTGCTGAATCAGGCCCTGCCCTTTGAGATGAGTGCTTAGGGATTACCTCATAGCCCTCCTGATTGAACACACGTTTTCCCACTTCAGCTCCTCTAATGGCTGTTGGAAACCTGGTGCATTCTGGGACTGGTAGTCTTTTATGGGAAAATTCTGTTTTCTTATTTCTACCAGAACTGACAGGTTGCTTGTTCAGAGTCACTTCACCTTTTCTATAGCTCCTTCCTGAGCTATGATAAGCTTCCTTATCACAATCTCCATCAAATCCATCGCTGCCAGAACTCACCCCGATGCACCGCCATGATCACAGAATGGAGCATCTCCATCCGGAAATGGGGGACACACAGTACTCTGACATATTTAAGGTCAAGAAAGGGCCTGACCATGCCTTCCTTCTTGGGCACCACAAAGTAGATGGAGTATTGACCAGTACCTAACTGGCCTTTCGGGAACAGCACCACCGCCTCGAGCTGCAGCAGGCGCTGTAGTGTTTCTCGGACTGCCTGCCGCTTGGCCGGCGTGAAACAAGGCGAGACTATGAAGGCATCTGACAGACACAAACTCCAGGACATAGCCCTTGCGAATGATCTCGAGGACCTACTGGTCCGGCGTGAGCTGGACCCAAGCTGAGTAAAAGCGATGCAGTTGGCTACCCACCAGAGGGACCACCGCCTGAGCCCCCCTCATCCCAATGGGACTTCTTAGGTCCACTGACCGGATGGAGGAGAAGACTCTCCCCCTCGCATCCACTGTGAAAGGACTGACCCCGAGTGGTACCTGCCACGCTAGTAGGGCTCAAATATATTCCCTTGGAAGTGGCGGGAATCTCTAGACTGCCCTTGGATGAGCCCGCCACATTATTTATTTTTTTATTTTATTTTAACATTTCTTATATACCGCCCCTTCCATCGATCAGGAGTGGTTTACATTGAACAAATTTTCAGAAACCTGGTTACAGAGAACTGTCTTAGGGTGGTCCTCCAGCAGTCCAGCAGACGTGGCCTCCACGAGGTCCTTCATCAACCTCTCCAAGGCCTCACCAAACAGGAGCTTTCCCCTAAAGACCAGCTGACTGAGGCACGTCTTGAACGACATGTCCGCCGACCTACTGCAGAGCCAGAGGAAACACTTGACCACCACTACAGAGGCCATGCCCTTGGACAAGGCCCAGAGTAGGCCATAAAAGGCATATGCCACATAGGAGCAGTCTGTCTCCAGCTTGGCCACCTCTGCGGATGCTTGCGCCTCCGGTAGACCCTGCATACATACAAGCCCAGGCCCACATATGCACTGCACACTGAAGCATGGAGCACCAGGGCTGAGACCTCAAAGATCTGCTTCAGCAAGATCTCCAACTTCTTGTCCTGAGCATCCAGAAGGGCCACCCCACCCTCAACCGGGATGGTAGTCTTTTTGGTCACTGCTGTGACCAAGAGGTCCACACAAGGCACTTTGAGCAGATCCTTCTCTGCTGCAGGCATCAGGTAGAGGCAAGCCATTGTCGGCTCCCTCGGAGGCCTGCTTCCGGAACCTCCCACTTGAGCTCCATCATCTGTTTGAGGGTTCTATGAATGGGAAAGGCTATTTCCAACACAAAAATTCTCTGGAGCAGGGGATCCTCCAGCGGAATCTCTGGTTCCAAGGACGCCTGCGGGATATTCAGGGCTGCTGATGTCTGAGAGATCAGCTTCAGCAGCTCCTCCCTCTGGAACACCTGGACAATGTAGGGGTCCTCTCCTTGTGAGATGGCTCCTTCCTCCAAGTCCGCAGCACTCCCTGTTATACCTAAGCCAGAAGGACCCTCCAAGGGGTCCTTCAAACCATCCGAAGCCTGTGAGTCCTGATCCAGAGGAAAATCCCTTTCATCACTGCTGCAGTCATAGCTTGATTACATTTGCAGTAATGGAAACCAGTCTGGTCCAGATTGGCAGAAGACCACTTGATCAGTGCTGAAGCAATTCAAGGCCAATCCTGCTTGAGCAGCGCCAATTGTTTTTTAATTCTCCAGGATGCGATATGCTTCTCTTGCTGAAATACACTCATCTTTCATGAGACTCACAAGTCAAGTACCTTTCAAAAACATTTGTGCTTTCACTGTCCTTTGTGCACACGACTTCATTTTTATGCTTATAAAAGAGCTACAGAAATAAAACTCTTTTGCAAGTATGAGATGAATTAATGCATATAAATGCAAAGATAAGGGAAAGCACAAGTATTTTTGAAAGGAGTTTGAGTTATGAATCTTCAAAGATAATTGTGACAGAAGCAAAAGCAAAGAATCTAATTCAACAATTTTTCTGTATGCAGAATCATTCAAACACAAAAACATTCTCATACGATTTTCCTTTTGTAACACTAGAGTTTTATAACGCATTCAAACATGAAAGCATAGTTACTCACCTGTAACAGGTGATCTCCGGGAACAGCAGGAATTTAGTCTTCACATATGGGTATCGTCAGTACCGACGAAGCCTGTGCGAGAACGCTCCCCAGCGTCCAATTAGAAAGCTTTTGGGAGCATCCCACAGCGCCTGCGTGCTGCCTTCCCGCCTTTCCCAACTGCCTCTCTCCAGTTGAGTTTTAAAGCTGAGACAAAAAGAGAGAGAGAGAGAAAGAAAAGAAAAGAGATACAACTCCTAGGGGAGGTGAGTGGGTTGTGAAGACTAAATTCCTGCTGTTCTCGGAGATCACCTGTTACAGGTGAGTAACTATGCTATCTCCAGGAACAAGCAGGAATGTAGTCTTCACATATGGGGACTCCCTAGCTACAAATGCCAGGGAGAGACCCCAAACGTTGTGTGCCCCTGTGAAAGGGCTCCACTTCCCCCCATGGATCTCTGGCATCCTACCGGAAAAGGTGGGTAGGAGTTGATTAAGTATGGAACAGGTGCTGTAGAACAACCTGACCATATGAGGAGGGGTAGTAGCTAAAGGTTCAAAAGGCAGCTTCATGAGTTGCCCAAGAACCAGATTCAGGTCCCACGCCACTGGAGGTGGCCTAATGGGAGGCTTAGTTAGAAGAAGGCCCCTCATAAATCTCGCTATGAAAGGATGAGAGGAAATAGGTTGTCCATTTAAAGGCTTCAAAGAAGCTGAAATAGCACTTAAATGGACTCTTACTGAGTTAGTCTTAAGTCCTGCATTAGATAAATGAAGGAGATACTCCAGTAATGATTCCAGAGGTATCGCAGAGGGGTGAAGACCCTTTTGCGAACACTATATGGAAAGAGTAGTTACTCACCTGTAACAGCTGTTCTCCAGGAGCAGCAGGAATCAGTCCTCACATATGGGTGACGTCGGCGCCGACGGAGCCCTCGTGCGGAGCATTTCCCCAGCTTTCAAAGAAAGCCTTTGGGAATTGCAGCACGCATGCGCGGTCCCCTTCCCGCCCAAGGCTGCCATCTTGCTCAGTCTGATGACATAGCTAAAAGACAGCAAAAAATTAGCAAAAACAAATCATATGACTGCAACTCCAAGGGGAGGAGGGAGGGTTGTGAGGACTGATTCCTGCTGCTCCTGGAGAACACCTGTTACAGGTGAGTAACTACTCTTTCTCCAGGACCAAGCAGGAAGTCAGTCCTCACATATGGGACTCCCCAGCTTAAGGCTACCGGAGACCTCAAGCGGAAAAAATTAGCCCCTCTAGCTCGTCAGCACGCAAGGAAGGAATCTTCTCTGAGAACGCCCCCGACCAGTAGCCCAACACCAGGGCCGGAGGGTAGGAGTTGCCTAAACCCCAAAGAGATTATGGAGTACTGCCTGTCCGAAAGCACTGTCCCTGCGGGACTCCCTCTCAAGGCAGTAATGAGCCGCAAAAGTCTGGCTTGAAGACCAAGTAGCGGCCCGGCAGATGTCTGCCAACGGAACAGAGCGGAGATGAGCCACTGATGCAGCCTTCGCCCTGACACGATGAGCCGTGACTCGACCCTCCAACGAGAGGCCGGCTGCCCCATAAGCCCAGGCGATACAGTCAGTGACCCACATGGACAAAGTACGCTTGGAGACAGGTAGCCCCAACTTATTGGGGTCAAAAGAAACGAAGAGCTGAACAGCCCTCCGATGCTCCCGCGTACGGTCAAGGTAGAAGGACAACGCCCTTCTACAGTCCAGGGTATGCAAAACCATCTCAGCCCGGTTGGCATGCGGCCTGGGAAAGAAGGTCGGAAGAACCACCTCCTGATTGAGGTGAAAAGGTGAGACAACCTTAGGAAGAAACTTAGGGTGAGTCCGTAAGACTACCCTATTCCTGTAGAACCTAGTGTAAGGAGGATCAGACACTAGTGCCTGAAGTTCGCTCACTCTCCTAGCAGAGGTAAGAGCTACCAGAAACAAGGTTTTCCAGGAGAGAAAACGGAGAGGGCAGGTAGCCATAGGTTCAAAAGGCGGACAAGTAATCCGCTGTAAGACCACATTCAGATCCCACTCAGGGGCTGGTGGACGCAAAGGAGGCTTGAGCAAGAGGAGGCCTCTGGGAAAACAAGCCACCAAAGGGTGGCTAGAAAGAGGCCTCCCGTCCACCGGCGCGTGGTGCGCTGAGAGAGCACTAAGGTGAACTCTGACAGAGTTAGACTTAAGGCCCAGATTGGAGAGGTAAAGCAAATATTGCAACACTACCGCTACCAAGCACGAGAAGGGATTCTCGCTGTGCTGAGCACACCAAACGGAGAATCTATGCCACTTAAGAGCGTAGGATTTCCTGGTGGATTGCCGTCTAGAGGCTAAGACTACGTCCTCCACCTCTCGAGGCAGGAGTAGGGGAGCCAGGACTACCCTTTCAGCAGCCAGGCCATCAGATGAAGGGACAGGAGGTTGGGGTGCAAGAGAGTCCCCTGATCCTGAGACAGGAGATCGTGTTGAAACCCCAGAGGAAGAGGGGTGTCCACCGCTAGCTGCAGCAGAAGCGGGAACCACAGTTGCCGTGGCCACCTGGGGGCTATTAGAATCAATGAAGCCCCGTCCTTGAGGACTTTGAACAGCGTTCTGGACACTAGTGGCGTGGGAGGAAACGCATACAGTAGGCCTGTGGACCACGAGATCAGAAACGCATCCGCTGCTACTCTGAGAGGATGCGGTTGTCTGGAGCAGAATCTCGGGAGTTGCCGGTTCAGAGGACTGGCTAAAAGATCCATGGTGGGGAGGCCCCACCTGAGAAAGACCTGCTGAACCACCAACGGGTTCAACCTCCATTCGTGTGGTTGCAGGATCCTGCTCAGTCTGTCCGCCAGGTAATTTTCTTGACCTGGGAGGTAGACAGCCTTTAGGAGGATTCCGTGAGAGACGGCCCAAGAGCACAGCCGTTGTGCCTCCTAACAGAGAAGGAAGGAGCCTGTGCCTCCTTGCTTGTTCACGAAGAACATGGCAACTTGATTGTCCGTCTGGACCAGTACAGACTGGTGAGAGGCGAGGTGGGAGAAGGCTCTCAGAGCTAGGCGTATCGCCCGTAGCTCCAGGAAGTTTATCTGTTGAGCAGCCTCCCAAGGGGTCCAGAGACCCTGAGTACATGCCCCTTGGCAATGTGCTCCCCAACCGAGAAGAGAAGCATCTGTTGTCAGCACTTGAGAATGAGGAGGGGATTGAAAACCCACTCCGAGTACCAGAATCGGAAGATGAAGCCACCATTTCAGAGAGGAGACTAACAGGTCCGGTATCTTTACAGAGTCCGCTAGGCTCCCCGTGGCCTGATGCCACTGAGTGCGAAGGCTCCACTGAGCCGGCCGCATGTGCAGGCGGGCATTGGGGGTGACATGAACCGTGGAAGCCATATGGCCGAGCAGCCTCAGGAATTGTCTGGCAGAGACCAGGGAATTGCTGCGAAACTGCCTGGCCAGATCCATCAGCCTGTGGGCTCTGTCCATAGGTAGAAAAGCTTTCGCTTGAAGAGTGTCTAGTCTGGCCCCTATGAACTCTAAGTTCTGGGACGGGAGCAAAGTGGACTTTGCGAAGTTTATGACAAACCCCAAGTGCTGAAGTAGAGCCACAGTGCGAAGGGTGGCTTGGTTGGCCTCCTGGGAAGATTGGCCCCTTATGAGCCAGTCGTCCAGGTACGGAAACACAAAAAGACCTTGAAGCCTCAGGTAGGCCGCCACCACTGCCAGGCACTTGGTGAACACCCTGGGAGCGGAGGACAGGCCAAAGGGCAGTACTCTGTACTGACAGTGGTTTCCCCCCACAACAAATCTGAGATATTGTCTGTGGTCTGGATGAATAAGGATGTGAGTATACGCATGCTTTAGATCTAAGGAGCATAGCCAGTCTCCCTGCTGGAGGTAGGGCAGCAGGATTCCAAGGGTAAGCATCTTGAACTTTTCCCTCTCCAGGAACTTGTTGAGGTTGCGCAAATCTTCCATTGCCAATTAACCACTATACTGTTGTCAGTAGCCTTATCAGTGCCAGTCACCACTGTACTGCTGCCAGTAATCTACCATTGCTAACTACTTTACTGTTGTCAGTAGCCTCATCAGTGCCAGTCACCATTGTACTCTTGCCAGTAATCTGCCATTTACCATTGTCTTATTTCATTGTCTGTTGTGACCCAGCCTACTGCACTAAGTATCCGTTACAAAGTATCTGTACAAATAGCTGTTACAAAATAGATATCACAAAGCAGATGTATCTAAGTAGATGTTACACAGTATCTATTGTAAAGCACCTGTTTTGAACTCTGCTAAATTTACCATAGGAATCTGCTACATTGTATCCACCACTCAGCAATTGAATTGTGTACTCATAACTACTCAGGATTGCTGTCTAGCTTCTATCCTATTCTCCTCCTCTGTGCCTGCCGTCAGTTAACAAACCAAGAGTTCCGTCAATAACTTCCTGGTGGTCTGCCCTTATCGACCCATTCACAATTACATAGCGCCCTACCAAGATGGGTTCCCCCATTACCACCATAGTAGGATGTTATATCATCCTTTCAAGTTGGTTTTCCAGCTCTCTTACCTTAACCCCATCATCCAACCAGATTCCAATATTACGGAGCCATGGAAGGAGATGGACTAGTGCGTCCCATAACAACATAAATTGGGACACCCGCTCACACCACCCCATCTGTTACACATTGCACTTCAACACACTATGAAATCCAAACAAGTTGAAAACCCCTACCCTCATAGCCTAAAATGTGCCCTCATCAATGCTCGTTCAATCCGGAAGAAGTGGCCAGCCGTCA
The DNA here is from genome assembly GCA_033557465.1 of Ichthyophis bannanicus. Classification (NCBI taxonomy): domain Eukaryota; kingdom Metazoa; phylum Chordata; class Amphibia; order Gymnophiona; family Ichthyophiidae; genus Ichthyophis; species Ichthyophis bannanicus. The sequence continues at coordinate 588,299,159 of CM066033.1, read as the reverse complement.
CTGACATCATTTCCCTCCACGACCTTGATATATTCATGGTCACCGAGACGTGGCTATCCGCCGAAGACAACGTCATACTCAACCAGCTCCTTCCCCAGAATTTCACGGTTCATTCAAGTCATAGACAAGACAAAAGAGGAGGTGGTGTGCTCATCCTCACCAGGACAGACCTCCATTTCCAGACGGTGGAATCCACTAGTACAAATCACCTGGAGACCGTCACAATTTCCAACAAACGCTGCTCAATTAACCTGCTTTATAGAGCACCTTCAGCTTCCCCAGATGATCTCGCTGCTATCATTGATCTTGCATCCAACACTCATACTCCAAGCATCCCAAATTGGATCCTAGGCGACTTTAACCTGCCTACACTACAAGATAATCAAGCATCATCCTTCCTCGATGCCCTTGCAAATCTTGGCTTCAAGCAATTAGTTAAGGATCCTACTCATATCAAGGGAAATATCCTGGACTTAGTATTCGCCCCGCAAACATCTCTTAACCCCTCTCAGGATCCCATAACGTCCATAACTTCTGTTCCTTGGTCAGATCACAAACTGATCATCATCCAGATTCCTTCTCACAAAGCCCACTCAAAGAGCAACAAAATACCAAGCAACTTCGCAAGACCGCCCTCTCAATGTTTCAAGCCATACAACAGAGATCTTATCCTTGCAGAAACTCAACAACTCATCAATGAAACCACCCAGAACCTTGACGACCTAATTTCTCACTGGAACAATTGCCTCAGCACAATCACCCTATGCACACCAACCAACAGGCCCCCAGGTAAAAGAGCGAGTGCCCCATGGTACACAGCTGATCTTAGAGCATCTCTTACCCAATTATGGAAACTAGAGAAACGCTGGCGCCGATCTCATTCTTTAAGTGACCAGACAACATACAACTGTCATCTGGCTGCGCACCGCAAGGCAATTACCGATACGATGAAACAGTACTACTCGGATACCTTAAAGAGATCACTTAATAAACTACACAACCTTTTCGACCTGGTCAAGACTCTATCAAAGGAACCATCCTCTGGGCCTCAATTTGAGATACACCCACAAGATTTTGCAACCTACATTCAATCCAAGATATGCCAGACCAACAAAACCTCTACTACAACCACCGCCCCAGAGCAAGATTGCCCAACAGCCCTAACCGTATACTCTACACCCAACAAAAAAGGAATTGAAGACACTATTATGGCCCTTAACACCACCACATCCCAGTCCGATCCATGCCCAGCCTTCTGGATTAAGGAGCTTCGCAGTCACTTCAGCCCAGTACTATCCAAAATAATGAACCTCTCCTTCTCAACCGGCTCTTTCCCTTCAGCCCTTAAGCATACCTCTATCAGACCTCTGCTAAAAAACTGCAAGCTTGATCCCCAACAGGTAGAATCTTACAGACCTATATCCAGCATACCACTACTCGCGAAGATCATTGAAAAGGAGGTTCAATGACAATTACAGGATCACATCAACTCCGCTGCACCGTTAGACCCCTGCCAACATGGTTTTAGGGAATTCCATGGAGTGGAAACTCTTCTTACCACTCTCTTCTGCAAGATAATCACCGGCATTGACGACATCCGTCAAGGATTTGCTCTCATCTTTCTGGACATCGCTGCAGCTTTTGATTCAGTAAGTCATGAGCTTCTCTTAGGATGACTGATTGAGAAAGGCATTAATGGAAGAGTGCTTGAATGGTGTAGATCTTACCTGTCTGGAAGATGGCAGCATGTTCGCTCTGGAGGGATAAATTCAGAACCCTTCCACCAAAGCCAGGGAGTCCCACAAGGATCCTCCCTTTCTGCACTATTGTTCAACATCTATATGCAGCCAATTTGTAATATCATCCGGTCCTTCAATGTTGATTGCATGTTATACGCAGACGATGTCCTGTTTTACATACCCTTCTCTACTGAGCATTTGGACCTCTCCCCACTGACGAGCTGTTTCAATGCAATATCTGACTGGCTTCTTTCTCAAAACCTCCGAATACAACATAAGAAAACGGAAGTACTCTTCATTACGAGGAACCCTAACTTTACCCCACCACAATATCTTAAAAGTAAAAGAAGGGGGGTGTGTGAGAGGAGTCCAGCTGATGCCCGACTGTGGTCTGTACCTACTCTGCGCGGTTGGGGAGTCCTACCTTCCGGAGCAGCGGTGCGACGCAGCTATTGGCCCCGACGTCATCTCCGGGGCTAGAAAAGGAAGTGGTGGAGTGTTGCATCCCGGGGGTGTGTGAGAGGAGTCCAGCTGATGCCCGACTGTGGTCTGTACCTACTCTGCGCGGTTGGGGAGTCCTACCTTCCGGAGCAGCGGTGCGACGCAGCTATTGGCCCCGACGTCATCTCCGGGGCTAGAAATCCGCGGCTGTACCGCGGTTGCGCGGTCGCGGTTGCGTTTTAAGGGGTGCGTTTAAAGGGGTTTGTTAGGCCCCTTGTGCGCCCCTTAGGCGCACGTGGCGTGCTGGGAGCGGAGGATCCCTGGACCGATATGGGTAAGCGGGGAAGAAAGAAGAAGCTAAATGTGAGTAACCCTAACCCGGACAAGGCTGTAAAGATCTCCGGTCCAATGGACAGGCATATTGTAACTGTTCCTGGTGATGGGAAATCACTTGCTCCCGTATCTAAGCCCTCGGTATCCTTTGATAGCTCCATTGGTTCTTTAGGGGGTTTTAACTCTGCCCCACATGCTAAGTTATTGAATCCTGAACTTTTAACGTCTTCACCCGTTGAAGGAGGGCCCCTTGTGGGCCTGGAACCTATATCATCAGTGGTAACATCTAGTTGTCTGGTGGACATTGCGGCAGTGCCTCTGCCTCAAGTCCTCCAGCTCCCTGCGGTTACTGGAGGCATTCAAAGTGAAGGTGCATCTGCTTCCCCTGAGGTTGTTCAGAATGTGTCTTTATCGGACATCTGGTGTGTTCTGTCCAGGATTGAGCGCTCGTTATCTTTAGTAACTATGCAGATTAATGGTTTTTCACAGGATTCTGTTGCCAAGATGACCCAGCATGATTTACAAATATCTGCTTTAGATAATAAATGTCAGAAATTTGATGCACAATATTCTCTGTTACAGTCAGCTAATATGTCTTTCATGAAGGATAGTTTAATGTTACATACTCAACAAGAGTTGTTAGAGAATAATTTGAGGGCAGTAAATATTCGCTGTTTGAATTTTCCTCGAACTAGATTATTGTCGCCAAAAATTTTATTTGAAAAATACTTGACAGAAGTATTGGGGTATCAAGTAAATACTATGCCTGTGATTACTAAAATATATTACCTGCCTGGCCTGAGGTCTTTAACCTCCGGTGAACGGCAATCTGTGGCTTTGGCTGAACCTGTAGACTCCTTAGATATAACTAATTTTATTGAGTCTTCGCGTGACTTAATTGAAACTAGATCCACTCTCTTAGTATCCTTCTCTTCGGAGATGGAGAAGAGTACTATTATGAGATTTTACTTTCGTAATAAGAATGCTGAATTCTGTGGTGGAAAGGTTAATATATTCCCAGACGTGGCCAGGCAAACGCAGGCAAGGCGTAGAGCCTTTTTGGCTCTCAAGCCAAAGGTTCTCGCATCTGGTGCGTCTTTCTTTTTGAAATTTCCTTGCAAATGCCTGGTCACCTCTGGGGATACTAAATATGTGTTTATGGATGTTGGATCATTAGAAGTATTTCTTAAGGGATTAGACCCTCAGGTTGTACCAGATGCATAGGCATCTAAGTATGCTAGTTCTTGTTTTTCCTTTTGGTTGTTTCCATTAGCAATGTATGTAATAATTAGAGTTTTGTTATATTAGGCAGTTGGCTGAATGTTCTCTCACCGCTCCCCGTGATGTGGACTAAGTTAGTTTTCTTATTATTTCTGTGATTATTATATTGCTTATGTTTTGATGTTATGTATAATCTCAATAAAAATTAAATTTAAAAAAAAAAAAAAAAAAAAAAAAAAAAAAAGTAAAAGAAGTTGAGTTGCAATCTAAACCTTCAATACGTTACCTGGGAGTCACTTTGGATCAACGCCTGGACATGAAGGCCCACATAGGAAACAGTCAGAGCAGTATACTACAAGATCCGCTCACTTAGGCATTTACAATCTATGCTGGAACTAAATGATTTCCGGACAATCTACCAGGCGTTGATCATACCTCATTTTGACTATGCCAATGCCATCCTACAAGGTCTTCCCCAATCCACCTTGAACCCACTGCAGCTCGCCATGAACGCGGCAGCAAGGGTCCTCCATGGAGCCTCCAGGAGCAACCACGTGACGCCTCTGCTGATACAGTTGCATTGGCTACCCATCCAGGCTAGAATTGTTTTCAAGACCTTGTTACTCACTTTCAAAACTGTTAACAATCTCTCCTCCGCATCCTTAACTGCCCTCATCCATACCACATCTCCAAATAGAGCAAAAAGATCCATGTCTATAAATTCTCTAAAAGTCCCGAAAGCACTAACAGATTGCACTAAATCGACAGCCAATAGGTTCTTTAGTCTCAGTGCGCCAAGATGCTGGAATGCATTACCCCCTGGTATCCGGGCTATTAAGAGCCTATCACAGTTTAGGAAAGTCCTCAAATGCCACCTTTTCAACAAGTACCTCATAGAGCCCAACGACATCCCCTAGAGCCCAAAGACACCCAGCGATACCATTCGCCAGGCAAATATATGGTATCTCAACAACTCACCAAGATTGATACTCTAACCCATAGTGGTGCATATGTTTCTATGAAACCCCTGTTCATATGATTCCATGTAGTAAGTCTTGTAAATAGTTTACTCCTGTTATCCAAGTTTTTTGTGCCCTGTTATCTGTAAACTCATACGTGTTAACTGTACTGAGCATTTTTGTTCCGTGTAAACCGCGCTGATGCTGAATAGTGCGGTATATAAGAGATTGTAAATAAATAAATATAAAGTCTAGGATGGGTCTGAGGCCTCCTGTTCTTTTTGGTACCAGAAAGTACCTGGAATAAAAGCCGTGACCTCTCAGGTGGTGGGGCACCGGTTCCACAGCCTGATCCTTTAGCAGACTTGCTAACTCCTGAAGGAGTAGGTCCCTGTGCAGAGGGAGTCTTGGAGGCTCCCCTGGAAAATAGGAGGGAGGTACCTGGTGAAAATGGAGAAGATAGCCCTTTTGGACTATATGAAGAACCCAGGTATCTGATGTGACGGCTGACCACCTGTGGGCAAAGTGGGCCAGCCGGCCTCCTGTGCTGAGAGAAGCCAGCTGAGGAGAAGAGGCTATGCTTTCTGAGTCAAAAACCCCCACCCTGCTGAGCAGGGGCCGGTGTAGGTGGCTTGGGGGCCCTCTGCCTACGGGGCCCTTGACCCTGCCCCTTGGCCTGATGACCCTGTTGGGGAGCTGCAGAGGCCTGATAATGAGGGTATTGTTTATAGGCAGATGACTTCCTCGGGTAAAAGGTCTTTTTTCCCAAGCCCTTCTTTTTCTGAGAAGGGGCAGAGGTTTTTCTGGACAGCCTAGTCCTGGTGAGAGTCTGTCTCGAGCTCAGCAGCCTTTTCAGCCATGGGTTTGCTGAAAAGGTTTTCACCCCGGCAGGGGACATCGACCAACTTGTCCTGTACCCATGGCTCGAGGCCGGATGACTGTAGCCAAGCCTGTCGGCGGGCACCGATGCCGGCCCCGGCTACTCGGGCCGAAGCCTCGAAGCCATCGTAGGCTGCTCGAGAGATAAACTTCGAGCACTCTCGAATACCAGTGGACAAGGCCTGGAACCTCTGCAAAGGTTCCTCGGAGAGACCAGCAGAAAACCCGGCAATCTCTTTTGCCAGGTCTCGGAGGTACATGCCCATGTAGAGCTGGTATGTCTGGACACGGCAAGCAAGCATAGAGCCCTGGAAGCACTTCTTACCGAGGGCATCCAGGTTCCGGGCCTCCCGGCCGGGAGGCACCGAGGAGTGCATCTTCTGACTTTTCAGTCGATGCATGGCCGATTCCACAACCATGGAGTGGTGCGGTAATTGCGCCTTTTGGAACCCGGGGCTCTTGCGGACTCGATAGATTGAATCGACCTGCTTGCTTAACACCGGCGTCGAGGCCGGGGTCTCCCACATGCGGAAGAGCAGCCGCTCCAGCATCAGAGGAACCGGAACAGTAAAGGCCTCCTTCGGGGGAAGAGTCCTACTGGAGGGCCTCGAGCTCCTCGGCTCGAGGCTCCTCCTCGGGATCCGCAGGGAAGGCCAAGGCCTTGGCCATATCCCTCATGAAGTCTGAGAACCGGGTATCCTCCGGTGGGGATCGTCTCCGAGGTTCGGACTCGGGCGAGTCCGATGGGACACACCGAGTCCAATGAGTGCCGGGTGACTCTTCGTCCTCCGTCTCCCAGCCCGACTCTTCGGAGGAGGAATCGAGCGGCTCCGGTCGGGCGGGCAACGATGCCCTCCGCCCTGATGCCGAAGGTAACGGTGTCGACGACCTCGGCCCCGAACGGGAGGTCGAGGGAGACCGTGGCCGAGGATCGACTTGAGCCCACATGGATTCGAGGATCGGCTCGGCCTCCGGGGTCGACTTGGACGTCGAAGTCCCGGTGGTCGGGGCAGATGCACCGGTGAGACCGGCGATCAATGCCCGCTGCTGTTCCATGAAGGCAGCGAAGCTGCTCTCCAAGGCCGTCAACCTGAGTCCGAGCTCAGGAGACCCAGCAGCCCCCAACTCGGGCCCCGACGTCGGCTCCCTCGGAGGAGAGTCCATGAGGACAACAGTACTTACGTGTCCAGGAGACTCCATCTCGACACGAGGGTGTTTGGCAGGCCTCTCCGACTCCGAAGACCCGGGACGGCTATCGGGGCTATGCGACCTGGCCCTCGAGGAACCAGGAGCGTCCACCGACGCCGCCCTCACGGGTTTCTTCTTCCTGCGATGTTCCCGCGAAGGAGACCCCCGCTCAGAGGAACCCCGACGCTGCTTGGGGCCGGAGTCCTGAGACGTCGAAGCCTCTGACGAGGTCCGGGCCCGCCCGGACGCGGAGTCAGAAAAAATCCTATCCTTTTGGTGCTGCCGACTCCTCAACGCCTTCGAGGACATTTTGCCACAAGGACCACAGATCTTCGGGTCATGATCGGGTCCGAGGCAGCGGAGGCAGCAGTCATGAGTGTCGGTAAGAGACATAAGTTTCTTACACCGATCACATTTCTTAAACCCGCTGGTAGCCATGGGGGGAAAAAGGGCCCCTGCTAGGTCAAAAGACCGGGCTGCCAGGGAAAAAAGAAAAATGGCGCAAACGCCAGTCACAAAGGACAAAAACCGAAAAAGAGAAAAAGGACTCGATACCGGCGTATCGGTCCGAGCGGGAAAAGGATCCGGCGTCGAACCGGAGAAAAAACAGGGAAAATCAACTTTTTCCTCGGGGGAAAAACGAACTACGTCCGTCGGGCTCCGCAGAAAAAAGAAGACTGAGCAGATGGCACCCTTGGGCGGGAAGGGGACCGCGCATGCGTGCTGCAATTCCCAAAGGCTTTCTTTGAAAGCTGGGGAAATGCTCCGCACGAGGGCTCCGTCGGCGCCGACGTCACCCATATGTGAGGACTGACTTCCTGCTTGGTCCTGGAGAAAAACTTTTCCACTTGAAAGCATAAGAGTGTCTTGTGGAAGGTTTCCTGGAAGCACAAATGACATCCCTTACTTGTTGAGAAAGGTTAAGACCATGAAGGTCTAGGCTCTCAGCAACCAGGCCCTGAGATGCAGAGAGTGGGGATTGGGATGCCACAACATCCCGTCCTCCTGAAACAGTAGATCTGGAGCAGATCCTAAGTCCAGAGATGGAGCTTGAGAGAGATGCAGGAGCAGAGGGTACCACACCTGCTGTGGCCAATGTGGAGCTATGAGACTCATGAGGCCTTTGTCTCTCTGAACCTTGAATAGGGTCTTGGGAATTAGGGGAATGGGTGGAAAGGCATATAGGAAGTCCTGACCCCAATGGAGGAGGAAAGCATCCCTAGCCTGAGAACCCTGAGCCGGAATTCTGGAACAGAACCGGGGAAGTTTGGCATTCAACGGACTTGCAAAGAGGTCTATGTCCGGAGTTCCCCAAATTTGAAAAATGTTTGCTACCTGGTCTGCATGGAGAGACCATTCGTGTGGAAGCAGAACTTGACTGAGTCTGTCTGTCCAAGAGTTTTGAATGCCTGGCAGATACAAGGAGATGAATTTGATGCTCTCTGGCGAGGGCCCATAGTTGCAAAGCTTTGTTGCAAAGCGACAGAGAGCCTGTTCCTCCCTGCTTGTTCAGAAAGAACATAGATACTTGATTGTCCGTCTGAATTAGGACTGTCTTGTAGCTGAGCTGGGTATGGAACACTCGAAGAGCAAGGAAGATTGCTCTGAGTTCTAGGAGGCTGATATCTAAGTGGGTCTCCTGTGGAGTCCAGGTGCCTTGGGTAGAGAGATCTTGCAGATGAGCTCCCCAACCCACTTGTGAGGCGTCTGTTGTTAGAGTGACCTGGGGTAGGGATTGCTGGAAAGGGGACCCCACCAACAGGTTTTGGGTTGACTGCCACCATTGTAGAGACAGAATAAGGCGACTTGTGTTTGTTATTTTGTCTGATAGGCAGCCTGATGCCTGAGTCCACTGAGTGGATAGAGTCCATTGGGCTGCTCTCATATGGAGGCGAGCATAGGGAACCACGTGCACGGTAGATGCCATGTGGCCTAGTAGCTGTAACATGTCCCGAGCAGTGAGATGAGTTTTTAACACTGCCTGGGAGGCTAACTGCACAATGCGAAGGCAGCGGGCCTGTGGAAGATAGGCCCTTGCTTTTCTGCTGTCCAGCAAAGCTCCTATAAACTCCAGAGACTGAGTGGGAGTTAGGCTGGATTTGGGGATGTTTATGACCAGGCCCAAATACTGAAGGATACGCACTGTGCAAGATAGGGAAAAATCTGGCCTCTGACTCTGATGGGGCTCGAATGAGCCAGTCGTCTAAGTAGGGGAAGACGAATATTCCTAGAGTGCGAAGAAATGCTGCCACTACAGCCATGCATTTCGTAAACACCCTTGGTGCTGAGGCCAGGCCAAAAGGAAACACCCTGTATTGGTAGTGCTTTCCTAGAAAAAGAAAACGAAGGAACCTTCGGTGAGTTGGATGGATGAGAACATGAGTGTACGCATCCTTGAGATCTAGAGAACAAAGCCAAACCTGACTCTGAAAGTATGGCAGTAGAGTTCCCAGAGAAATCATCTTGAATTTCTCTTTGAACAGGAATTTGTTCAGTTCTCTGAGGTCTAAAATGGGTCTGTGTCCCCCTGTTTTCTTTGGAATAAGGAAATAAGGGGAGTAAAACCCTCTACCCTGTTGGGAAATGGGTACGTCTTCTATTGCCCCCTGGGCAAGAAGTAAACTGACTTCTTGACTCAACTGAGTGTTGAGAGAAGCCTGAGAATTGAACTGTCTTACCACTGTAGGAGGGGGCATGTTGAAGAAATGAAGCTTGTATCCCTCTCTTACAATGGAAAGAGTCCATTCTTCTGCTGTTATCTGCCCCCATCTGGGGGCAAAATGACACAACCTTCCTGGGATGGTGGAAGGCTCTGGCCCGTTCAGGGCCAGAAAGGCCAAGTTCTCTAGGTGGGAGTCAAAGCCCCTGTGGAGGCTGAGTCTGCTGGGCCGGTTGAGGCTTAGCAGTCTTTAATTTCCTTTGCTTTGGGGGCTGCTGTCCCTTTCGGGCAAACTGACCTGCAGAATGCACCTGCTGGGTATAGGAGGGATAAAATCTCTTCTTTTTAGAGAAGAAGGGTTTCTTTTAGGATTTTCTCCTTGCAGGATCAGCTGTAGCCTTGGATAGTCTATCCAAAGTGGTATTATCAGCATCCAGCTCATTAGCTTTCTCTTGCCAATTTTTGCCAAAGAGATTTTCGCCTGTACAAGGGATATTTCCCAGTTTGTCCTGTACCCAGAGTTCTAAGTCAGATGCCTGGAGCCAGGCAATCCTACGAGCACCTATGGCAATGGCAGAGGTTCTGCTTATGCACTCAAAGCAGTCAAAAGCTGCACGATTAACAAACTTGGAAACATCCTGGGCATGTTTGACAAGTGTAAAATAATCCTGCCTCTTATCAGGAAGGAGAGGGCTCATAAGCTCTAGATCTCCTGTAACCTCCTTAAGGAACATTTCCATGTATAAGATGTAGGAACTAATCCTGGCAGAAAGCATAGAGACCTGGAATGTTCGACGCCCAAAGGCATCAAGAGTCCTACATTCACGTCCTGGAGGATTAGATGCATGTCTCTTTGCACTCTTGATCCTTCTCATAGCTGACTCCACCACTATGGAGTGGTGTGGCAACTGAGTTTTCTGAAATCCAGGACAAGGAGGTACTCGATACATGGTATCCAGCCTACGGGAATGAGGAGAGGTGGTAAGAGGTGTTTCCCACATTCTTAACATGAGATCATGCAAGATCTCATTAATAGGCAAAGTAGCCGCTTCCTTGGGAGCTTTAGGATATTGTAAAATCTCCAACTCCTTTCCTCTGGGCGCTGTTTCAGGAGCCACTGTGATGGAAAGACCCCTAGCCACCTCCCTGATGAAATCCTGAAAGGATATATCCTCTGGAGGAGACATCCTACGTTTAGGAGAAGGCGGCTCCTCAGAGAGAAGTACTCCGGCATCGACAGAGCTGTCAGAGTCCTCAGAGTCATCGGAGGATTCAAAATATCTTCTGTCCGGGTGCTCTTGTAAAGCACGATACCGGTACTGATTGAAGTCGGTACCGGAGGGGTCCGGTACCGCCTGTTGATACTGGAGGAAATAGCATGACTCGGTGTTGGTAGCATACTCGCCGATGTCGATGCTGTTGGTACTGGTACCGATATCGGTGCCGGAACCGGTGTCGATACTGGCTGAACTGGCTGAAGTGGTCCCGAAGGTACTGATGCCACAAGGAGAGCCGCCAGACTGCGCTCAATAGCCAGGAATCTCTGGTCAATTGACGCTACCGATGCCTGGGTATTGGTACCGGACGAAGCGGCCGGTACCCCAGAGCATGGCACCAGTAGTTCTGCCGATGTTGAGGCCTCGAGAACATCCTGGAGCCTCGATAGTGCTTTGGAAGCCGAAGCCTCCCGCCGGGGCAATTTTGCCAGTACAAGTCCCTCAAGGGCAACGCCAGAGGCATCTCGATGCTTGGAAGGAGATATACCCTTTGAGGACCGGCCAGATCTATGTTTGGTTACCTGAGATCCATGGGAGGAAGACGAAGCCCTGGAAGATGTCGATGCCACGGATGCTGCATCGGAGGGAAAAAGGGTGCTAAGCTTAGCGGCTCGGTTCTGCCGACCCCTCTTCATCATCATCCCACAGGCAACACACTCCGAGATGGAGTGGTCAGGACCTAAACATTTGAGGCACCACTCGCGAGTGTCGGTGACGGAGATGGTACCGCCACACTTGGAACACTTTAAAACCTGAAGCGGGTTTTTCCATGTTGAGGAAAGATTGGGCCTAGTGCCCAAAATGGCACGTGACACCCGAGAGAAAAAAAAGCTGGAAAATCCAGATAAAAGCAGAATTTTTTTTTTTTTTAAAGAAAGAAAGAACCAGCAGTACCGGTATAGCGTTGAGGAAGGCAGATGCTACCACAAAAAAGAATGAAAAATACGGGATAATTTCTGCAGTGACAGGAAAACAACCCGCTGGCTCCGCGGAAAACGAAGAACTGGAGAGAGGCAGTTGGGAAAGGCAGCACGCAGGCGCTGTGGGATGCTCCCAAAAGCTTTCTAATTGGACGCTGGGGAGCGTTCCCGCGCAGGCTCCGTCGGTACCAATGATACCCATATGTGAAGACTACATTCCTGCTTGTTTCTGGAGATAATGTACTTCAAGAAAATATTCCATTAGCTAGCTTTTAAAAATAATAAAGAACTTTGTTGACTTTTTCTTGTGTAGTCATTCTAATACCATTATCATGACAGCTTATTGGAAAAACACTGCTTAGAAAGAAGTCTTTCACTCTACCATTTTAGCCAAATATTTGTTCTTTCATTTTTTAATTCTGCAGACAGATGCACTGACCAATTCCTCCAATCAAGAAATGTGGTTTTTTTTTACATTCACAAGAATACTGTGTAACCGGAACTGCAGTTTACTGATTGCACACGTGTAACCGAGGCAACCCGGACCCCGTGCTCCCCCTTTCCACCCCCCCCCCCCCAGATTCTGTCCTCCCCCCATCCATTTGCCCCCTCCCCCCCCTTGTCATAAAAACTCCAGACAAGCCAATTGGGAAAAAACTGGCTTCAGCTTTATTAGAATCCAACAATAATCTTCATAACAACCCAACTAGCAGAACCAATACCTCACCAGCCATGCAATTAGCAAGGTGACATTGTCTCTGCTTCCGCCACAGAGAACCTCCTGCATCATCTCCTGTTCCTGCTTATTGTATTTGCTGTGCTGAACTGTATGTTACCAGCTGTGTCCCATATGTCTTCCCTCAGCTCCCCTGCCTCAGCTCCCCTGCCTCAGCTCAGCTGCCTCAGCTCTCCCCGGAAGTGACGCGGCCGCACTCAACCAGATTACCTGCCTCTGCTCCGCTGCCTCAGCTCCCCCCGGAAGTGACGTGGCTGTGCTCTCATGGCCGTGCTCAACCAGGTACTCCTCTCTCCATCCTGTATAAAACCGCGACGCCAGCGGTGGTTCCTCCTGGACTTCATCTCCTGTTCCTGATTATTGTATTTGCTGTGCTGAACTGTATGTTACCACCTGTGTCCCATTTGTGTTCCCTCAGATTACCTGCCTCTGCTCCACTGCCTCAGCTCCTCCCAGAAGTGACGCGGCCACGCTCTCGCAGCCACGCTCAACCAGGTACTCCTCTCTCCATCCTGTATAAAACCGTGACGCCAGCGGCGCTCGTCGCCACAGCGGTGCATGCCGAAGGAGCGCACCTAAGGAGCACAACGTGCTCCTTGGGTGCGCTCCTTGGGGCGGCTCCGGTGGCGTAGGCCCCATCCTGCGCAAGTTCCCCACCATCTTCCCTTCTTTGGCTCTCCTCACTCTCCTCGCTTTCAGCTTTACCTGCAACATCATGGCGTCTTATCAGGTAGGTGGCTGTTCATCCCCCCTCCCTATCCCTTTGCTCATGGATTCCACAGCTCGTCCCATTCCTGTCCTCTGGGGACATCGTCCCTCCCGTTCTGCTCTCTCCCTTGGTTTCTCTCTCCCTCAGGCCTGATGCCTTGCTAATCTTCTCCCTTGTTCACCCTCCTTTCCCCCTTCCTTCTTCTGCCCTTTCCATTCCCTCTCTTAAACTCGGCCTCCTTAACAGCCTTTCACTTAGGACAAAAACTTTGCTTGTTCAGGACCTGGCTCTCCGGGAGAGCTACGATCTTCTGTTGTTTACCGAGGTGTGGCTTAAGGAGGGGGAGGATGCCCTCCTGGCCTGTTGTCTTCCCCCTGGGTTTGCTGCCCTATCCGTCCCCCGGCTAGGCCGGGCTGGCAGAGGTGTTGCTGCACTTTTTCATTCTCGCCTGTCACTCAGGTTTTCTCTCCTTCCCTTCACTACCCTGAATCCCTTTCTTCTTAGTCTTCATTGCTCCCCTCCATTACTTATTCTGCTACTATACTTGCCTCCAGCAGTTCACCCTCATCTTTGGGATTCCCTCCTCCTAACCATTTCCGACCTCGCAATCTCCTAGCCAAACCTGCTAATCGTTGGTGACCTTAATCTGCACCTCGACTGCCCCTCTTCAGCCAGAGAACATTCCTTCCTTTCCCTTCTTCATGATCTTTCTCTCATTCACACATTTCCTTCCCAACCCATTCTGTCGGCCACTCTCTAGACCTTCTCATTTCCCCATCTGGTTCTGCATACTCACTAGACAACTTTTCTTCCCTCCCTCTACCCTGGACTGACCATTTCTGCCTTACCTGTCGTTGCTTTCTACAGTCCTCTCTCTCTTCCTCTCCCGCTGGCACTCTCCCTATCCCTCCCCCATCCTCTGTGCGCCTCAGGCGTCGGCTCACTCCACTTACTCTCCAGCGTTTTCCAGCTGCTAATACTCTCTTTCCCCCTGACTTCCCCTCTCTGTCTCCTGACTCCCAGGTTTCCTGCTGGAACTCCAGCCTGTCCACAGCCCTTGATGCTGTTGCCCCACTTCAACCCCTTCCCCTATGACACCGCCCCTCACAACCTTGGTTCCACCCTGGCCTTCGCCTTCTCCGTTCTCACCTTCGCCGAGCGGAGAGACTTTGGAGGAAATCTCGCTCTCCATCCCTTCTAAGATCTTTCAAGAAACATCACTCTTTTTACCGATCCCAGGTCCATCACGCAAAGCTCACTTTTTTCTCTACTGCAATCACTACGACTCCCAACCAAACCCGTCACCTCTACTCTGTCCTCAACTCTCTCTCCCCTCTCCAGCCATTCTCACGTGCTCTGCCTCCTGTTCTGGCACCCAGTTCTCGTCAGTTAGCATCCTTCTTTCATTCAAAGATTGTAAACCTCCACGCCTCCCTCCCACAATATCCCCCCCCCCCCATTATCATCCCCTTCTCCCCACTCCCCTCCTCCTTCCCCCTCACTCTCCCACTGCTGGATGTCCTTTCACCCCATCACTTCTTCTGAACTCATCAAGTCTATCTCCTCTTCTAGCAAGACTACCTGCTCTCTGGACCCAATCCCCTCCTCATTCTTGCTCCCTCTCTTGCCCTTGTTCCTCCCACTCTGTCAATGATCAACTCCAGCCTCTCTACCGGTTCCTTTCCTCTCCAATGGAAGCACGCACTTATTCGCCCTATCCTTAAGAGACCTTCCCTCCACCCTCTTGTCCCTGCTATCAGCCTGTTTTCTGTCTTTCTTTCCTTTCCAAAATTCTTGAAAAGGCAGTTTTCACTCAGCTCTCTCACCATCTGGACTCTATTAACTTTCTGCACCCTCGCCAAATCAGGATTTCGCCCCGACCACAGTGTGGAAACCATCATTCTCGCCTTTCTCAATGAAATTCATGTTGCTCACGACCATGGTGATATCTCAGTGGCTGTTTCTCTAGACCTCTCTGCTGCTTTCGACCTTGTTGATCACTCCCTTCTTCTCTCACGTCTTCGGGATGCTGGGCTCCATGGTACTGTTTACCGGTGGTTCCATTCTTATCTCTTCTCCCGGTCCTACTCTGTTCTCCCATGTCCCCCCTCTACCTCACTTTCCCTTCACTGTGGTGTCCCCCAAGGTTCCATGTTGGCTCCCCTTCTATTCAACATTTTCCTTGCTCCTTTAGCTCTTCTGATACAGCAATCCAGGATTCTTGCTTTCTTCTACGCTGATGATCTTGTCTTACTTCACCATACTTCCCCTCTTTGCCCTGATTTCTCCCTCCTCAACTCCTGTCTTCTCACTGTTTCCGCCTGGCTCACTTCCAACTGCCTGCATCTGAACCTTTCCAAGACTCTTGCCATCTGGTTCCCTCATGGTGGTCCTTCCCTTCATCTGGCCCCATCTCTTGCTAGCTCCCCTATCTCTGTCATTCCTTGTTCCAGGTATCTTGGTGTTCTCATTGACTTTTACCTTTCCTTCCAGGCCCACATTTCGGGTGTCACCAAGTCTTCCTTCTTCCAGCTACGTCAGATTCGTGCCATCCGTCCCTTTCTTACCCCCCCCAGGACCTCACCACTCTTGTCCTCTCGCTTGGACTTTTGTAACTCTGCCTTTGCCGGCCTCCCTCAATCACAGCTAAGTAGGTTGCAGCGAATTCAGAACACAGCGGCAGGCATCATCACCCACTCCTCCCGATCGGATCACATTACCCCACTTCTTCTTCAACTACACTGGCTCCCCTTAGATCACCGTATTCGCTTTAAGCTTCTTACCCTTGTCCATCATGTCATCTACACCCGTACCCCTCTATATCTGGCTGACCTCATTCACTTCCATGCACTCCCTACGCTGTCTTCACCTAATGCATCTTCACCTCCCTTCTCTCTCCAGGGCTCATTTACAATCTACACGCTCCTCAGCCTTCTTTTTCATAAGACCCGCACTTTGGAATTCCCTACCCACCCCCCTCAGACTCAAACTAGATTTCCGCACGTTCAAATCCCAACTAAAGACTCACCTTTTCTCATCCGCTTACGACCTTCCCACTTCCTCAGTGTGAACCCATATCCATTCCCTATGTGTTCCCCCTCTGTTTGCTGTGTTTAACTCTCTCTTCACTATCCAATTGACACTGTAATTTCCTTTCTGTTTCTAGGCCCTCAGCTGTCTCTTTGTTTTGATGTTTTGTACACCGCCTTGCTTTTCTATTGAAAGGCGGTTATATCAAATTCAATAAACAAACATCTGACCTCGCCATATCATTAACAAAGGCCAGCCAGGGGTTGTCTGGGTCAGGGGCACCCAACCCCCGCCCCAAGTATTGCCCAAAGTCTCCGGACCACAGAAACTTCCGGGATCCCGCCCCCCCCCGCTGCAACACCCCCATGCTAACCAACCGTCCCTAAACCCAATAAGGGCGGGAGGGTGGGAAGCCGGCACCGAGAGCCAACACACGGGCAGGCGGGGAGGCAGCTAGCGCGACAAGCAGTTAGCCATCGCGTGGCACCTCCCCGCCCCCGGCAGCTGCTCCCTTATCCCCATTGGCTCCCCCCATGTGCACGGGAGCCAATATGTTTAAACTGCCACCGACACCAGCACGCTGCCCAGCCCCAGCAGCCTGCCGCATGAAGGGTCCCTGCACCGGGCCAGGCAGCCGCCCGAGGACCCTGCCCCGCGGCCTCAGTCTAATCGAGTCAACCCAGACCCGGTGTTCCCCCTTTCCACCCCCCCCCCCCAGATCCTGCCATCCCCCCATCCATTAGCCCCCCCTCCCCCACACTTGTCACAAAAACTACAAGCAAGCCAATTGGGAATAAATTGGTCGCAGCTTTATTAACATTCATAACTTATTCAAACACATTAGAATCCAACAATAATCCTCATAACAGCCCAACTAGCAGAACCAATACCACAAGCCATGCAATTAGCAAGGTGACATCGTCTCCACTTCCGGCACGGACAAGCCAACAGCAAGCTTACCTAACCCCCCCTCCCCTTGCATCTGACCTCGCCATATCATTAGCAAAGGCCGGCCAGGGGTTGTCTGGGTTGGGGGCACCCAACCCCTGCCTCAAGTATTGCCCAACGTCTCCGGACCCCGGGATTCCACCACTGGCGAAGGTAACGTCAACGTCCCTGCACTGCCCCCTCCCCAAAAGCTGCGACCAGCGAGTATCCTGCCGAACCACAAATTCCAAGGCCTCCTGCCATTCATTGAGCAACAAATCCAACCCCACTGGGGATAAATGCACTCCATCCTGCCAATACAAACCCGCACAGTCAATCTCCACCAAGGAATGCATAATCTGATAATCCCCTTGCTCACAAACCCAGCAGCCAATCTGGTGATTAATCTTCACCAATCCCCATGACAAGTGCCGCTGATCCCTGCATGCAGGCTTTGGAATGATGTTGGACCCACAATAACACATCATGGAATGTTTGCAGAACTTCCGCCAAATCCTTCTTCGCCGTTCTTATAATCAGCTTGCAAGTCCATGATACCAGGTCAATGCCCCCCCAAATGGAGTAGTATCACTGATGGCCTACTCCTCACCCGCTCATGATGCCGCAGCAAAGGCAGAAGCTGAGTCCAACGTAGGCCACGCTCGCCCAGCCATAGAGCGGACACCACAGCTGAATCAAGTCCCAGATTACGCCTCACCAGCCGAACTGCTGCTCGCTGGCCAGCCCAATACACGGATGAATGACCGATCAGCCAACAGCACCAATGACACGGCCCCCCCCATCTGCAAAAAGAAAATACCAATTAGGAGCATTCAACGGTCGCTGCCCCAACAAACTCATAACCGCACATAGCCCAGAAAAGCCTGCGAATGCCATCTGCTGATGTGCTATAACTCATGCTCGGCTAACCCAGCTGCTGTCGCACTGGTTGCTGCTCCAATGCGGAGGTAAAGCGGGGCAAATAGGCTAGGATCCTCGTCTATATGCAGCAGCACCGCTGAAACTTGAAAACGCGTCAAAGGACGCTAATCCCTATCCACGAACAGTAATCCCTCGGTCGCAGGCCGCCCAACCAAGTATGCTCCCAAGCTGGCCACTGGGCAGGTAGGAAGGCTACTACCAAAAGCAGAGAGGTTCCAAAAAAGAGTAAAGTAGCCCAAATGCCCTCGAGTATGGAGCAGACAGAACTTAAAGATCCCAAATTACCCATGTCTAACAATAGCCAGATTAATATGAATAAAATACAGTCTCTAAAATCATAAGATCATAAGATATGCCATACTGGGTCAGACCAAGGTCCATCAAGCCCAGTATTCTGTTTCCAACAGTGGCCAATCTAGGTCATATGTACCTAGCAGTTTCCCCAAGAGACACAAGTTCCACAATGCTTGTACTGGGTCAAGCATTGATATCTTCGGTCACTTCTTAATAACGTTTTATGGACCTTTCCTCCAGGAACTTGTCCAAACCTTTTTTAAACCCAGCTACACTAACAGCCTTTACTACATCCTCCGGTAACAAATTCCAGAGTTTGATTACACGTTGAGTGAAAAAATATTTTCTTTTATTAGTCTTAAATAGTTTACCCTGTAGCTTCATTGCATGTCCCCTAGTCTTTCTATATTCTGATAAGGTAAACAATCGATCTACGTTTACCCGTTCCACTCCGTTCATTAATTTATAGACTTCTATCATATCTCCCCTCAGCCGTCTCTTTTCCAGGTTAAAGAGCCCTAACCTTTTTAGCCTTTCTTCATAGGAGTATCCTTCCATCCCCTTTACCATTTTGGTGGCTCTTCTCTGAACCTTTTCTAAAATCGCTATATCCTTTTTAAGATACGACGACCAGAATTGCACACAATATTTAAGGTGCGGTCTCACCATGGAACGATATGGAGGCATTATTATATCTTTTGTTTTATTTTCCATTCCTTTCCTTATCATACCTAGCATTCTATTTGCTCTCTTGGCCGCCGCTGCACACTGGGCCGAGGGTTTAAACATGGTAACCACAATGACGCCTAAATCTTTTTCCTGGGTGGTGGTTCCTAATGTGGAACCTTGCATCGTGTAACCATAGTTTGAGTTGTTCTTCCCTAGGTGCATAACCTTGCACTTGTCCACATTAAATTTCATCTGCCATTTTGATGCCCAGTCTTCCAATTTATCAAGATCCTCTTGCAATTTTCCACAATCCTCTTGGGTTTTAACAACTTTAAATAGTTTTGTGTCATCTGCAAATTTGATCACCTCACTCAAAGGTGAGTCGGTTGATATAGTGTATCTGGACTTTCAGAAAGTCTTTGACAAGGTCCCTCATCAGAGGCTTTTGGCAACACTAAAGAGTCATAGGATAGGAGGCAGTGTACTATTGTGGATCAGGAACTGGTTAAAAGAGGGTAGGGCTAAATGGCCAATTTTCCCAATGGAGAAAGGTGAATAGTGGTGTACCCCAGGGATCTGTGCTGGGTCCACTGCTTTTTGACATATTCATAAATTACCTGGAAAGGGGAACGACGAGTGAGGTTATCAAATTTGCAGATGACACAAAACTATTTAAAGTTGTTAAAACCCAAGAGGATTGTGGAAAATTGCAAGAGGATCTTGATAAATTGGAAGACTGGGCATCAAAATGGCAGATGAAATTTAATGTGGACAAGTGCAAAGTTATGCACCTAGGGAAGAACCACCCAAACTATGGTTACACAATGCAAGGTTCCACATTAGGAACCACCACCCAGGAAAAAGATTTAGGCGTCATTGTGGATAACATGTTGAAACCATCGGCCCAGTGTGCAGCGGCGGCAGCCAAGAGAGCAAATAGAATGCTAGGTATCATAAGGAAAGGAATGGAAAATAAAACAAAAGATATTATAATGCCTCCATATCGTTTCATGGTGAGACTGCACCTTGAATATTGTGTGCAATTCTGGTTGCCGTACCTTAAAAAGGATATAGCGTTATTAGAAAAGGTTCAGAGAAGAGCCACCAAAATGGTAAAGGGGATGGAAGGATACTCCTATGAAGAAAGGCTAAAAAGTTAGAGCTCTTTAACCTGGAAAAGAGACGGCTGATGGGAGATATGATAGAAGTCTATAAATTAATGAACGGAGTGGAACGGGTAAACATAGATTGATTGTTTACGTTATAGAAAGACTAGGGGACATGCAATGAAGCTACAGGGTAGCCTATTTAAGACTAATAAGAGAAAATATTTTTTCACTCAACGTGTAATCAAACTCTGGAATTTGTTACTGGAGGATGTAGTAAAGGCTGTTAGTGTAGCTGGGTTTAAAAAAGGTTTGGACAAGTTCCTGGAGGAAAGGTCCATAAACCATTATTAAGAAGGGACCCAGGAGATCAATGCTTGACCCAGTACAAGCATTGTGGAATCTGTGTCTTTTGCGGAAACTGCTAGGTACGTAGGACCTAGATTGACCACTGTTGGAAACAGGATACTGGGCTTGACGGACCTTGGTTTGACCCAGTATGGCATATCTTATGTCCTTATGTTCAATCGCCTTCAAGACCACCCACAGTCCTTTCCCCAACTGGTCTGTCTTAGATCTAGCCAGCAGGATCCGGAGCTGCCCCTTTTCAGCCCGTATATGCTGGCGCAACATACCCAAGCCAACCGAAGACCAGGTGGAGTTCGCTACCAACTCGCTGATCCAAAAGCCCCAAAAAATGCCAAACAAAACACAAAATGCCAAACAAAACACTGCCCGGAAAAGAGCGGCCTCATAAGCTGACTTTATCACCGTGGGTAAAGCCACGCAGAGTCTCAGGAGCAAGTCATGCGTAATCGGATGCCTGGTGTCCCGAGGGGTTGGCTGAGAACGCTCCCAACCCTGCAGCTGCTTGCGGGCCAAGAACCCCCTCGCCGGGTAGCCCCAGCCCAAAGCTCTGGCAAAAAAGGCAAACCCAGCTAAGTGAGTTTGCACTGCCGATCTCAAGACCCCATTGGCCATAGCATACACGATATACTGTCCAATGAGCTGGTCCGGCACCAGACCATACTGCCAACCTCGCGCCACCAAGAAGTCTACTATTTTGTCGCAACCACAACGATACGCCAAGTACTTCGCTGGCGACACAGAACTCCTCAGCAGATTCAGCATCTCCATTGACCAACTTGCTACAAATGCTCCGGGACTGCAAACCCCTCGGTGTCCGCTTCTGGTGCCAGAGTCCAGAACATGTCCCACTTGAAACGGGAAAGAGACTCAGCAATCTTGTTAATACACACCGGAATATGTCGAGTGCTGACGGACACGTTCAGACGCAAACAGGCTAATACAAAATCCCTCATTAACACTGCCACGTGGGCACAACATGGTGCATAATGATTAATCACACTGACCACCGCCGCATTATCGTACCACAAAACTACCCTGCAGCTGCAAAGCTTGTCAGGCCACAATTCCAATGCCACCACAATGGGAAAAAGTTCAAGGAACGCTGTTGCTGGTTAAACCACATTCATGCCAAGCCTGCGGCCAACAATCAATGCACCACGACCCCTGAAAATCAATGCCCAAGCCCGAACCACCCGCTGCATCCGTGAATAGCTGCAAGTCTATATTGGAGACCTCAGCCTCCAGCAAAACCAATGTCCCATTGAAGTCTGCCAAAAAAGCATCCCAAACTCCCAAGTCTGCCCGCATACTCCTAGGCACCCTAATACGGTGATGCGGTTTTAGCATTCCCGACATAGCCACCGCCAGCTGCCGCAAAAATACCCGGCCCATCGAAATGACCCTGCAAGCAAAATTCAAAGAAGCCAACACGGTTGCAACCAGCGCCCGTAACCTCAACACCTTCTCCGGAGGGAGACGAGCAACCATCTCCACCGAATTCTACTCCACCGCCAGAAATGTGATCCTCATCACCGGGCCTTCTGTTTTACCCGATGCCAACGGCACACCCCACTCATCATGGGACAACTCCACAAACCCTTCTAGGAGATCATGGCACACCGCCGACTGAGCCGCTCCGACAAACAAGAAATCATCCATATAATGTACCACATTCGAACAGCCCACCCGCTGGACTAGCACCCAATGCAAAAACGTGCTAAACTTTTTGAAATAGGCACAAGAAACCGAGCACCCCATAGGCATGCATTTGTCGAAATACATTTCACCCCCAAAACAAAACCCTAGCAGATGAAATGCTGATGGGTGCGCTGGCAGCAAATGAAAAGCTGACTCAATATCTACTTTTGCCAGCAAAGCCCCGGCACCACATTTCCTAAGCAACTCCACTGCCGAGTCAAAAGATGCATAGCGAACCACAGACAACTCCCGGGGGATGTGATCATTCACTGACGCTCCCAGCGGAAACGACAAGTTATGAATCAGCTGGAACTTCCCTGGTTCTTTTTTGGGTATGACTCCAAGGGGAGAAACCACCAAATGCGGGAAAGGCTGTTCAGTAAATGGGCCCACAATTCTGCCCAATTTGAACTCTATAGCCAACTTATCCCGCACAATGGCCGAAAAGCGCTGGACTGAAAGCGCATTTCGCGCCCTCAAAGCATAAACACCTCCTTGTATCACAAAACCAAATTGAACCCCCATCTCTAAAACCTCCCGATCCCCCCGCCTCAGGTAACACTGAAGCCAAGGCATCCACCCATATCGGAGTAGGAGCCAGGGCGAATAAGTCCTTATTGCTTGGGGACAGGCAAAGGGGCCACTGTGGCCCCTTTCTTACTGCACTTGACTGCTGAGTGTCCCCCGCTACACACGGAGCACGCGTGACGGAATTTGCAGTCGGGAAATGGACAAGTGGACTTGTTAAACCTTCAACAAATGTCCCCTGCCCCACCTCCCCAGTTTTCTGCTGCGATACGACCGCCCCTGCCCGAAAGGAACGACCAATCCCTACAGTGGTTGCCGTCCCCCCTTTGGCCCCACCAACCCCAGCAGAACCCGCCCTGGCCGACATGTGCATCAGCCACAAGTTAATGTCTTGAGTACCCCATGACAATAATTTATTCTCTTCCATCTTGTCCCAGATCTTCTCGTCATAATTCAGCCAAGCCCATCCGTCATGGGTCTGAGATGGCTCTAAAATGGAATCTGCACATGCCAGCAACATCCCGTACTGCTCCGAAGCATGGTGATCCCATACACTGGCTAAAAACAAAAAGGCTCTAGTCTAATTCACCACATTACGCGACACCTTCTTGATCCGACCCACCTTCTCATCCTCCTCCTCCTTTTTCCTGCTCTCGCCCGACCGCCGCCTACCATCTAGCAGGCGGAAAATATCTATAACGCTGCTTCCGAATCCTGCAGCGCAAGGCCCGAGGAACTCCCTCCCATAACTCTGAAAATGCCGCTAACGTAGGGGCTCCCGCCTCTACCCTGGCTGCCGCTGCTGGACTGCCACTCGCTGCCAGCCCCGCACCTTCAGACCCCGCGGATGATGATGAGGAGTACGAAGACGAGGAGGAGGATGAAGCTGTTGCATGCTGATGGTGACGCGAACGCTTCCCTTTCTTATTCGCCTTACGCCCCAGACCCTTCCACACACTATTCCCATGCTCCTCTGTGCCCCCCCCCCCATTTTCCGCCGGTAACTCACCCGCAGCAACCGGAGCTGCAGAAGGTGCCACAACTGGGAAGGCTGCCGGCTCGTGGACATCCACTTCCCGCTGAGGCCGAATATCTCTTCCTGCGCCATTGTCCCCCACCAACTGATACAGCCCTGTTGGTTCCAGCGCTCCCATGCTCAACGCCCTTGATTGACCTCCCCCCTCTTGGCCTGAGGGGTGCTGAAAAGCTGCAGATTCCTGTGGAGGAATAAAAGGAAAAGCAGGAGGAGAACTGCGGGAGGCCAAGGGGATTGCCAAGTCCCCAGCCCCTCTGTCCTGGATGGACCCTGGCCCCCCCCCCAGCAAGTGCTCCCATGCCATGGGCCCACCTACCGGGTGATAATCACCCTGAACCGTCGGCCAGCCAACGGGAAAGGCTACACCCCAACTCCCTGAACCAGGGGTCCCTTTAAGTGGTGCAACGCCACCCCCAACCCTGACCCTACCATCCCACCAGGGAGGAATTGACTCCACCTGACCATGCCCTGCCCCTCCTCAACTGGGGTCCTCTGATATACTGTCTGCTCTGCTCATTGGCGGTCCCGCACCCAGCATGTACGAGGCCTCACCAACTACCCCCACATCCTGACCCCTGGCCGCCACCTCCCCAGGCAAAGAACCCTGCCCGCCTCAGAATAGGAGGCCATGCCCCCTGGCTCTGGACCTACCCCTATCCCGCCAAGGCAGGGCTACTGACTACTTTCGGACCCCCTAGCTCTTGAGTGGTCTCGCCTAGGACCAGACTGGCCAAACTACCCCCCCCCCCTCCTGCAACCACCATATTTATCCCTTACCCTGAAAGGCCCTCAGCTTCATGACCTGCTACCCTCCCACCCCGCCTCAAAGGGGGGGGGGATCAGACTGCTGGCCCACAGTCCTAAAAATCCTGCCGGACCCCACTGCCCTGACCGCACAACCTCTGCAAGGAGGCATCAGGCTTCAAGGCTGTTCTATGTTCTTTTTTTTTTTTTAAACCCCACACACTTACCCAACTCTGCCTCCTCTTAGAGCCACGGCCACGAAAGCTGCTCCTCCAGTCTGCCTGCCAGTCACGGATCCCTCTTAATTGCTGGCTCCTGTTTTATTAGATTTTATTTATTTCTACTTCTTTTTTCTTTCTTTAAAAAAAAAAAAAAAAAAAGACGCAACCACAGAGGAAAGCCTTCACCGGTGTCCAACACGCAGGCAGGCAGGGAGGCAGCCAACGCAACGAGCAGTTAGCCGTCGCATGGCTCCTCCCCCGCCCCGGCAGCTGCTCCCTTATCCCCATTGGCTCCCCCCACGCACATGTGCGCAGGTGAGCCAATGTGTTTAAACCGCCGCCAGCACGCCACCCGGCCCCAGCAGCCCACCGCATGCAGGATCCCCGCACCGGGCCAGGCACCCGGTTATGGGCAGCCGCCCGGGGACCCTGCCCCACGGCCTCAATCTTACAATCTGTTTATCTGTGCTCTATTTTATAACTTTATCATTAAACTTAAATTAGGCTACATAATGTATCTTGGTGGTTTGTTAATGTGATCCATTTCCAACTCTCAGTACGAAGGAGGAAAATAAAATCAGCCTGTAATAAGCATTTTCATATATTCATGTAATTTGAGTTACCTTATTTGAAAGTGTACTGACGTGATGTTAGAGTATAAGAACAAAGATAGATTTCCCCTCAGGAATAGTGTCTCCAAATCATTTTATTTTTGCACATAAACCCACAGAAATAGGCACATGCTACTATACAAAATACAAATGACCAGAGTAAAGCAGTGGGATAAAAATCAAAATGTCGCAAATAACTGCTCTTGAGTTCCTTCAGATCAAGTTCATAATGGAAAACAGGATCTGGTCTGAGGAATAACGGTAGTGGGGCCATTTGGCAATCAATCACAATCACTGGAGGTAGAACACAAATTAAAACTACTGCTGTAGCATTCACTTTTTAAAATAGGAGACCATGATAAAATGAGGCTTTAGTAAGGAAATATGAAAGGAGCAGCTGCGGGATTAAAGTTTGCATGATGGATGGACACTAAAAATACCATTTTGGAAATCTCCATAAAATATATTCCATGCATTAAAAAGGCTGAAAAAGACTAAAACAACTGCCAGTGTGGTTTAGCAGGGAGGTGAATGAGACAGTGAAAATCTAAAGGGGAACTTTCAGAAAATAGAAAACAAACCCAAATGAGGAGAATCTGGAGGAAGGAGCAACAAGTGAGATAATTTTGTCATCTGCAATTTGATTATTGACTGAGAAACTGCAGAAGGATTTTTTGAGAATAGGAGATTAATAGCATGATTTTTTAAAATAATTTTAATTTAATGATTTTTGCACAATTTTGCAATCATTAGTGTTGATATAAATCCCATTGCAATAATTAATATATATTTGACTACCTGTTTACATGATTCAAGCTATTCGGGTGGTCCAGACTAGCATATAATTCAGATTTCAGCAGCCTTGCACTGATAGTTTAAGATTCTACCTTTAGTGTTAGTGTATTTTTAAAGGAGGAACCACAATATTTGAAACACGTCTTGCATTTACGCTGCTCAACTCAAACTTTGCATTCCACTACTAGCTTTTGTTAAAAATGTCTTCGATACATCATGCCCATTTGGCAGCAATTCGAGCTCATGCTTTTTCTACGAGTTTATGTAGCTCCTCAGTTGTGGAACTTGCTTACAAACCAATTGAGACACATCACTCATTTGTTGGCTTTTAGCCTATTTTTTCACATTAGCTTTTCTAGATTTGATTGTGTCCGATTAAAGAAAATCTCATTTGTTTGAGGTTTGATATTAAGTTTTGGTCAATAGATATTGCAATTTTAAGACTGGTGTGTGAAGAATTTTAAGCGATGGGTTACTTTTTAGATTAGTGATAACGTTTATTTTATTTGGGAATCATTGTTTCTATTTTAAGCTGTGCATTTTTAATCATTTTTAAGGTTGGTGTCTTAAAGTAATTATGATTCTATGTTGATGATATATACCTACCTTTGTCATCTGCCTATACGTTTAGATTTTCTCCCCAACCAGCCTCTAACAGTCTCATAGTAACTCCCCACTTAATAATCAAATCCCCCTGCCTTTTTCTATAGTCCCTCTTGCACCCCATTCCCTTCTCATTTTTGTGTGCTTCTCCCATTCTTCACATTTCTTCCAAATTTCTTCACAAATCACTAGCCAGCCACCATAAGGTGGCTTAGAAGGCAATAGTGCCCCAATCGCATCCTCACCCATTCCGGCAAACATTCGCTCTTCCAAGCACATGCAATCACATACTTAGCTGTTACAAAGTGATACTTAAGGAAACCTATTGCTTCTTTGAGATCTCAGGTAGTTTATAACTGAGCAGATAAAATCTTAAAATCTTTGGGTCTCTCAGTGGTTGACACTCCACTAATTCATCCATAAATTTAATGCTATGTTCTCAGTATTCCCATGTCCTTGGGCATCCCCCCTAAGCAGATAATGGTACCCGCCTTCCTATAGTAATGTCAGCACGATAGACAGATCTTTTTGAGCCTCACAGGAGTCAAGGTGCACCTGAAGAGAAGCTTATACCCAATTTTTTTTATCAAAGCGGTTGAACTTGACAGCTTTGCGATATTCCAATAGATATTCCTCCAAGTCTCTTCAGAAAGTGGCTCCCCTGGTCCCTATCCTATTAAAACACATCTTGGCCAAGACCGCTTTGCTCCCTCTAAAATAGTGAAAAGTTCAGAAATCCACCCCTTATTGCCCAATATTCCTATGCAAAGAATCTCAAAACGAATGGGATCCTGTCTAGATCATCGATCACTGCTTTATTCAACATAAAATGCCAAAGCTGAAAATATGCAAACATATTTCGCAAATCTATACCAGACTGATCTTGGAAAGGAATCATCTTTCATCTTTTGTTGATCAAAAACTCATTTCAGCCTTCTAAGACCTACTACTTCCCAGTGCTAGAATATCTGCCCTTTCTCCCCTGACCTAAAGTTTAGATTGTATCTTACTGGCATAAGCTCCCATACCTACTTTCTCTTACTGCCACCTCCTATTTCTGAAGAGTATATGCTATCCATTTAAACGCAAAACTATCATTCAGACATTTTGTTAGGTCCTTGCGGAATGTCCAACTTCTGCATGTTCATTTTAGACTGACAACTGCCACACGTCCATAATTCCCATACCAGTAAGGAAAACCTTATTGTTAGCAGAACTCAATTTAACATAATACCGTCGGCGAAAAGCAAAATATGGTGCCACCTGTCCCCCACAATCAGTACCATCTTTATGCTGACGATTCTCAGATCTACCTTTCTGAGCCTGAAATCTCTCCAGGAATCCAGGCCCTGTTCTCTGCCTACTTATCAGAAATTGCTGCCTGGATATCTCACCACCATCTGAAAGTGAACATGGCTAAAACTGAGCTCCTTAGCTTTCCCCCTAAACCCCTCCTTTCTCTATTTCTGTGGCTAACACTACACTCCTCCCTGTTTCCTGAGCTCATAACCATAGGATCATCTTCGACTCTACTCTCTCTTTCTCTGCACACATCCAACATATAGCTAAAACCTGTCGCTTCTTTCTCTATAATATTGGCAAAATTCATCCCTTTCTTTCTACAAACACTACTAAGACCTTCATCCACTCTAGTCACCTCCCGTCTTGATCATTGTAACTTGCTCCTCACTGGTATCCCTTTGAAACGTCTTTCTCCCCTTCAATCTGTTCAAAACTCAGTTGCATGGCTTATCTTCCACCAGTGTCACTATGTTCATGTAACCCTTCTTCTCAAGTCACCTCACTGGCTCCCTATCCATTTCCGTATCCAGTTCAAACTTCTCCTACTTAGCTACAAGAGCATTCGTTCTGCAGCTCCTCACTACTTTTCTTCTCGTATCTCACTTTACACTCCTCCTCGGGAACTCCACTCCTCTGGCAGATCGCTTTTATCTGTGCCCTTCTCTGCCACTGCTAACTCCAGACTTCGTTCATTCCACCTTGCTGCTCCATATGCCTGGAACAAACTGCCTAAGTCAGTGCATCGGGCTCCTTCTCTGGTCCTATTCAAGTTCAGGCTGAAGACACACCTCGGAGGCTGCTTTAGAATCCAGATGCTCCTCATTCACTTGTCCACTACTTATGCGTATCTTGCTACACTCTAGTCCCCAGTTTTGTGATGTTTTTTTCATCTTTGATTAGACTGTAAGCTCTGATGAGCAGGAATTGTAACTTACATCTATATGTACGGCGCTGCATACACCTTGTAGCGCTATACAAATGATTAGTAGTAGTAATAGTAGTGGTCTATACCCGCAATATCTGCACACATTCACATTCTTGTTGCCGAAGGACTGCTAAAGCGCTATCACTAAAGCAAATAGAAGAGGAAACAGGGAGCACCCTTCCTAGTCCCTCTGCTCATAAGGAGCATTTCAAAGTAGCTGCCATTAATTTGTACACAAGCTTTAGATTCTTTATATAGAGCTCGGATTCAAGAGCTTCCATGGTTTCTTAAACCTTTAACATAAAACACCTATCTGCACAATCAAATGTTTTTTTCTGCATCTATGGCTAGGAGCAGATTTGTCACCCTGCTTTGTGCCACCTCTACTAAATTCAATACCTTGTATACACTGTCAGTTGCTAGGTGCTCTGGTATTGATCCTCATGGACTAAATCTCCTGTATACTTAACCAACCCATCTTCCAAAATCTTCACCACAATTTTGGCATTTAGGTTAAGCAACAGTATCAGTAGATAAGCTCCACAATCTGTCAGGTCTTTTCCATCCTTACCAATGACAATAATACCCGCCCATCCTAATGTCTGAGCCAACTGACCTCTACTCAAAGGAAACATTTTCAATACCTGCTAATTTCCTTTTCTTCAATTCTGCTAGACCACTTCCGATAAGTCGGTTATGCTCTCCAACCAGCAGGTGGAGGCCGACCACAGCAACTTTCAACAATATCATCATTTAAATATAAGCTAGTGCAGCACTGAAAGAAGTCAGTATGATGCCACCCAAGAAAAAAGCAAGACTAAGAAAACTCAGAAAACAAAATCAGGAAAGAAGTATTAATCAACAATAATAACTATGTACAAACTTTAGGCTCTCTTACAAAACTTGACTCTACATCAAGCACAGATACTGAAAATGCACTTAAAAGGCAGCAGAGTAATCTTCCAGGGCAGGTCCTGGACTGATCTAGCAAGATTCAAGGAAAGGAAATTAGCAGGTATATACAATTTCTCTTTTCTTATTATTCTGCTAGACCAGCCAGATGAGTAGGACATACCCAAGCATTCAGGACGCAGGGTAGAAAGAAGATGCTCCACACAGAACTTCTCTAATAAAGGTGCTCAGAGATTACCAGATAGCTACCTTACAGATGTCCTCTGGAGACACTAAGGTGGACTCCACCCAGGAGGAAGATGGTGCCCTAGTGGAGTGGGCTCTGACTCCTTCTAGCATGCATTTCAAACAAAGAAGGTAAGCTGAACTAATAGCTTCCTTAATTCAGCGGGCAAGTAAGGATTTGGCTGTTGCCTGTCCATTACCTGAAACACTGAATAGAACACAGAGATGGTCCAACCAGAGCCTGCTTAAGAAATGAGCCAGTGAGGTACTGGCTCAGGCGCACCACAATAGGGGAACAGGAAGCCTGCCTCACTGGTTTGCTTCCAGCCTGCCCTCTGCCTCCCCAGCTGTGGCTGTATTAAACATTAATACAGCTGCAGGAGCAAAAGCCAAATCTCCCCCAGCTGTACTGAACATTAACACAGCTGCGAGAGCATTGGCTTTTTGCTCCTGCAGATGTATTAATGCTCAGCACAGTCATGGGAACTTTGCTTTTGCTCCTGCAGGTATGCTATGCTATGTTATACTCTACTCAAGCCATCAACACTAATACCGTGTCTGGGGGGCTGGTACTGGAAATGGACTTGTACTGGGGCTGGAAATGGGCTGATAATAGGGGAGATGGGAATGGAAGGGAGCTAATTCTAGGGGGGGTCCTTGGATTGAAGGGGGTGATGCTGGCAAATTCTAGGGTCAGAGTAGGAAAAAGAGGGAAATGCTGAGGGAATGAGAAGGCAGAGGAAAATAGAAACATAGAAAAATGACGACAGAAAAAGACCACATGGCCTATCTAGTCTGTCCTTCCATATCAACAACTACAACAGTCCCCTTTTTCCTTTAGAGATCCTCTGTGTTTGTCCCATGCTTCTTTGAATTCAAATACTCCAGCAGCTTTTTCCCGCCGTTCGGCTGCCCAATCGGGGCAGAGGCAGGCCCTTTAAAAGAGCTCCATCCCAGCACAGGGTCCTCTTCGCGGCCCAGCTCAGCCCGCAGCAGCTCTCTCAGCCGGAGATCGAGCAGCTGGGGCTGCTTCAAACCGGGACCAGCAGCTTTTTCCCGCCGTTCGGCTGCCCAATCGGGGCAGAGGCAGACCCTTCACGAGGGATTAAGCACCGGCGATCCTACGCTCCGCCCCCAGCCGCCTCCTCCGCCCAATTGGGGCAACCCTCCGCGGGCCTGAAAAAGAGAGAACCTCTAAGCGTGCTCGCGCTTGCGTGCCCGCGCCTGAGGGCCGCGCAAGAGGGCCCTTTGGCACGGCCCTTAGGCTAAGGCGCTTATAGATTCTACAGCTATGAACAGGAATAACGAAGAAACTTTTCCAACACCAACTCCAGCAGCTACATCCAAGCACAGCTGAGCTCCCAAGGTTGAGCTCGCGTGCCTCTTCCACTCTGCATGACCTCAACCGCAGCAAGTATACTCTACAAATGCTATTTAAATGACATTTATTTCAACCTATTTACCTGAATTTCACCATACCTATTTTATCACTCTACTCAACCTTATTTAGTCAGATATGCTTCAACGCTAGCTATTATATCCTTTAAGAATACATTATTTACTATTGTTAGTAGCCTTTTCATATCCTAATAGTGTTAGTAAACATCGATAAATTATTACTGTTGTCAGTAGCTTTACTGGTGTCAGTATCATACTCCAAATAATTACCGTTGTCAGTAGTTTTACACACCTCATTACTGTTGCCAGTAGATTCCTTACAACTCTTTGTTTTACATGATAATTGCTTCACCTGATATAAGCTGCCTAGTGATTTACACTGTTACCAAAACTGCTTTACCTGATAATTATTTTACCTGATATAAACTGCCTAGTGATTTACATTGTTACCAAATTGAATACATAACTACTCAATGTTGATTTAATTGTTGCAACAATTGATACTGATCCCAAAATTGAATACCTCACTAGCTCTCTCTGCATTATTGTTGTCAGCAGTACTCATTACTGTTGCCAGTAGTATTTCATCATTCAGAACCGTTGTCAGTAGCTGGCTAGCAAGTAACTATCATACATTTTATTACTGTTGTCAGTAGTATATTATCATCAATCAGTACTGTTGTCAGTAGCTATCACACAATTATATACTGTTGTCAGTAGCTTTCAGCAATTAGGATTAATACTGTATCTAGCAGCTCTCCTTTCAACTTTCTGCAATAACAACTTCCCAGTGATTTACTTTTTCTCTCATCTTCCTACCTGGTATATAACTGCTTAGCTCCACTAACAGCAACCCATCTAAAATGCCACGTACAAACATTATGCTAATGAAACTATCTTATATCGGTTTAGTCTTAGCAATACTAACCATTGACCTAACACTAAGCCTAAACAGCAAAAATCATAAAACAATTCCCATAATTCACACACACACTCAAAACAACTACCATATTGGACAAACTTATCCAAACAACCATCCTAGATTAAATTTCCATAGACTAATTCACATAAAACAAACAAACCCACATCAAACAACCAAGGGAACATGCACCAATAACTCAACATCCCTCTCATGCATCCTTATCAACGCACGCTCGATGAAAAACAAGCTGCCCATATTTAATGACTTAATATCTGACTTAAAACCAGACATATTATGTGTCACAGAAACCTGGCTCTCCGATACCGATACAGTCTACATAAATCAACTTAATAATGAAGACTATGACACTTTCTATAAACATAGAACCAATAGAAAAGGCGGAGGTGTATTAATGATGACGAAAAAGGTACTAAGTGCCAAAACAATCCAATCAAACATCTCTAACAACATAGATACATTATTAATAAAAATTGGTCTCATGAAACTCTGCTTAGTATATAGACCCCCAGACCAAAAGCCAGATTGCCTTGACGCTTTTATTGAACTCCTCAGCTCTTCCACTGAACAACACCCTATAATTATGCTAGGAGACTTTAACCTTCCCTCACTGCCAACATTGGACTCTAAACTATTCTTTGATACTATATCAGACATGGAATATCATCAGATAATAAACACATCTACACACATCAAAGGTGGAACTCTCGATCTTGTCCTTCTCCCTAATACACTCTTCAAACTAATCAATCCAAATTCAGTTGAATGTACACAGATACCCTGGTCTGATCACTACATTATCAAATTAAATCTTACATATCCCTTCACTAGCACTAACAATCACACCAGAAATGTCCCAACTACAAGATTTAAAAAGTTTAACAATGAAGAATTTATTGACTTAACAATCCCCCACCTCTTATCACCTGCAACGAATTTAGATGACACTGTCAAAAACTGGGATGAAACCATCAACAATGCAGCCAAAATTAATCACACATACAAAAAGATCTCCTACTCTGAGACTAATACCAAACCATGGTTCAACACTACACTAAAACAAATGAAAAGGAATCTTAGAAAACTAGAACACAACTGGCGCAAATCTAAATTGACGATACACAAAGAAATATACAATAACCACCTCACTAAATACAAAGAAACCTTGGACAGCACAAAAAAAGAATATTATGCTAAAATACTATCAAAATCATATAACAGGCCAAGAGAGTTATTCACCATTGTCAGAAATCTAACCAACCCCCAAACTTCTGACAGTGAAATTACTGACATCTCAGTTCAAACCTTAGCCCACCATTATCAAAACAAAGCAAAAATGCCGTCAATGTCTATAGACATTATCAACTTATCACACCAGATGAATGGTCAGAGTTTCATCCCATAACTAAAGAGACACTAAAAAATATCATCACCAGTCTTAACACCACAACTTCTTATTTAGATCCATGTCCAGTAACATGGATAAAAAACACACTACCAATTTTATTACCCTACATTCTCTCAATAGTGAACCTCTCACTAACCCAAGGCTACCTCCCAACATCACTCAAACACGCACAAATACGGCCAATCCTCAAGAACAGCAAGCTTGATAAAACTTTGCCTGCATCATATAGACCCATCTCAAGCATACCATTCTTGGCTAAAATAATTGAAAAAGTGGTTCAATTACAGACACAGGATTTTCTAGACTCATCTTACCCTCTTGATGAGCAACAGTATGGCTTTCGGCCCCGCCATGGAGTTGAAACACTCCTCACAGTTTTAATAGATGCGCTCCTAAGAGGGATTGACAATCATAAACAGGCCTTCATTCTACTTTTCATTGATATATCAGCTGCGTTTGATAGCGTACACCACACAATAATGCTCAATAACCTGAGACAAATAGGCTTAAACTCCACAGTACATAAATGGTTCTCATCCTACCTAAATAATAGAACGCAAAATGTAAGAATTGGGAATCAAAACTCAACCACATATAAACAAGAAATTGGATTACCACAAGGTTCAGCGCTGTCAGCCCTGCTTTTCAATATTTACATAAAACCAGTCTGCAACATTTTCAAAAAATTTGGAGTAAAATATCAACTATACGCAGACGATATTATGATGTATATTCCATTCACGATACCCAACCTACCGCTACAACTCCTATCGGACTGCTATAATGAAATCACAACTTGGCTAAAAGCACAAAACCTCCACATAAATCACACTAAAACTGAAGTTCTAATCGTGACCAAGAACAAATCCTATATCCCCCCAACACACATAAGACTTCAAAACCAAGAAATTAAAATAAAAAACGAAATAAGATATCTAGGCGTTATACTAGACACACACCTTACGATGGAAACACACATTAGTAATACCATAAAGAAAATTTATTTCAAACTCAAAACCCTCAAACAACTTTGTCCGCTAGTATTTACACAAGACTTTATCAACATAATCCAGGCCACCATAACTCCACATTTTGACTTTGCCAATCTAATTCTAATAGGCATATCAAAACAAAACATCAAACGATTGCAATTAGCGCAAAATGCAGCGGCCAGAATCATATTGAAAATTAACTCACTCCAACACATATCACCAATACTAGCCTCCCTCCATTGGCTACCAATTCAAAGCAGAATAATCTACAAAACAATAATAACTTCATTCAAGGCCTTATATGATATGGCCCCGACTATGCTATGTAACTTAATACACAAAGAACCATCTAAGCCTACACACAGAAAAGGACAATTGAACAGATTAAAGATCCCGAAAGATTATACAAGAGCCCATAAATCAACAAATAACAGAGCCTTTTCCCACATAGCCCCAACTATCTGGAATTCCCTCCCAGAGGAGCTACGAACACTAACGGAGATCATGGAACTCCGCAAAAAATTGAAAACTTATCTGTTCACCAAACACTATAACATAGATAACTCATCACCTGCTTTAGACAAAGGTTAAACAGGTATCTGTCTGCTTCAAGCAAAAACCCTTTAACCCACACAGATAGCACACACTCATGATGACCTCACAGCTTATGTCCTTTCACTTCCATGTATATATATACATATATAAAATTGTATATAGTTTATTCTGTTCTGTATTATCTCACATTGTTTAGACTGTATATTCTATATATAATATGATGTTCCTTGTAAATATGTTCTGTTATAATATGACGTTCCCTGTAAAACAAACTTGCTTTGTTAATTATTGTTCACTGTGAACCGCAACTGAACTTTGGAAGATGCGGTATATAAATGTGTATAAAATAAAATAAAATAAATAAATCTCTACCACCTCCACTGGGAGACTCTTCCACTGATCCACCACTCTTTCTGTAAAGAAATATTTCCGCTTATCACTCCTGAATCTATTCCCTTTCACCCTCATCCCATGTCCCCTCATAGCAGAACTTGCTTTCAATCGAAAGAGGTTCTCCCCCTATGCATTTATGCTACAGAGGTATTTAAACGTCTCAGTCATATCACTTTTATTCCGCCTTTCCTCTAAGGTGTACATCTTAAGATCCTTAAGTCTGTCCTCATATGCTTTATAATGAAGACCACTAACCATTTTAGTAGCCACCCTCTGTACTGACTCCATCCTGTTTATATCCTTTTGAAGGTGCGGTCTCCAGAATGGCACACAATACTCCAAATGAGGTCGCACCAAAGACTTATACAGAGGCACTATCACCTCCTTTTTTCTGCTAGCCATTCCTCTCCCTTTGCACCCAAGCATCCTTCTAGCTTTTGCTGTCACCTTTTCTACCTGATTAGGTACTTTAAGATCATCAGATACAACCACACAGAGGTCCTGCTCTTCTTTAGTGGACAAAAGTACTTCACCCCCTATACTATATTGCTCCCTTGGATTGCTGCAGCCCAAATGCATGACCTTGCATTTTTTAACATTAAATCCCAGCTGCCAAATTCTAGATCATTCTTCAAGCTTAGCTAGATCCCTCCTCATGTTATCTACACCTTCCTGGGTGTCTACTCTATTGCAGATTTTGGTATCAACTGCAAAGAGGCAAACCTTAACTGACAACCCTTCCGCTATATCACTAACAAAGATGTTAAAAATAATATTGTGGAGAGTGGGGAAGAAGCAAAGTCAACAAAGGGAAGGTTGAGAAGGAGGAATATAAGAACGCATGTTAGGGTAAGAAGGATGAAAAGAGGAAACTAAAGGAAGGATCTCTCTGTGAACAAACAGATACAGATGTAGATGTAGATAAAAAACAACAGAGAATGACCAAGTCTGGGACACTTGATAATAAAACAACCATCAAGAAATTAAGGACTTGACTTGGCCAAGTTTTGGCAAATCGCACCTGCATCAGGTGTCTTAAATTGTATCAATTTGTAAACAAACACAAAATACAGTAGTGGCCAAAAAATTAAGGCAGGTATCTTTTTCTACAATTTATTGTTAAATAATGTACTTTGGAGATGTCACATGTGCTTACTTATTTAAATAGCATGGCGATTAGTCACACCATGCGTCTGGCGTCCATTTTAGTTTATTTACACTCTGTAGTAGGTTTCTTGGATGAAGTTTTGAATTTTTACAACTAGGAAAAGATTGAAAGTTACATGTAAAATATACAATCAAGATGGGTAGAAAATGCAATATTAATGACTCTGTAAAGGGACAAGTTTTCACACTCCATGCTGAAGGATATTCACAATGTGCTATTGGAAAATATTTGCATATATCAAGGTGTGCAGTTCAGAATGTTCTGAAATCAGGTGGCCGTACACGTTGTTGGAAATGGGGGCACAGACGGATAACTACTGGACGAGATGACCGAGTCCTCAAAAGCATTATTACATCTAGTCCACATACTTCATCTCAACGTGTGGCTCAGTTAGCTAATGATTGAGGAAGAAAGATAAGTGCCAGATCTGTCCGACGACAGCTTGTGGATGAATTCAAACTCGTGGCCAGAAGACCTGCCAAGAAGCCTATGATGACCAGGAAACAAATTGCTGCCCGCATACAGTTTTGTAGCAAAATGAAAGACAAATCTGCTGAATGGTGGGAGAGGGTAATGTTCACAGATGAAAGTACATTTCGGGGGCGTGACAAGATGGCGATGGGACGCTCCGAATCGTGAAGCAGTTCTCTCTTGGTTGAGTTTGTGCCGAGTCGCTCCCCGCCTGTTGGAATGGGGCGGAGGAAGCAAAAGCAGGCTGTGGATCCTCCCGGGATGGTCATACCATGTCCTACGGCTCAACGAACCTTGGGGGAGTGTGGTTTTTGATGCGGAGTAGAAGCTGTGTCTTCGGCTGTGCCGGTTGCTGAGACATCGGTGCTGAGTGTGTCAGGGGTTTGGTTTTCGCCGGAGATGCGAACTCCCCCCCCCCCCCCCTTTACCACGACCCGGAAGTTTTGTAGTACCTGATGCTGGTTACTTTACAGGCCTGCCGTCGAGCACGCCGAAGGAAGGGCCCTCGGGAGGAGCGTCGGTCAATGGATCTTCCCCTGTGATATTGGAGCAGCGGCAGAAAACAACTGAAGCTGGTGTGGTGATGGAGGAAATGGAAGTGGACGCCGCGCAGGGAGAAGACCTTTCGGGGAGGTTTTTGCTGGTGAAACCTGTAGTTATAACTTTGGAGACACTGTGGGGTGGCTTGGCTTCGCTCAGTTCCTCTCTTAAGATGATGTTTGGTGTGGTGAATAATGATTTGCTTGGGGTTAAGTCTTTGTGTGGAACTCTGTCTAACGACCAGTCTAATCAGGCGGAGAGACTGTCTAAGCTTGAGCAAGAAGTTGGGCATTTGCATGAAGTAGTGAATGCCCAGGTTGTGGATAGGAAAATAGAATATTTAGAAAACCAGGTTAGACGTTGTAACCTTCGTTTTCTAAATTTTCCACGGTCACCCTTACTCTCTCCATTGGAAATGGTGAGGAGGTATTTTGGGGAGGTGCTTAAGCTTCCGCAGGATCAATTTCCACCTCTGGTTTGGGCACAGTAGTTGTCTGCTGGGATGAGGGGTGGTGACCCCCAATACCCTTAACTGCTCATGCTGAGAAGGGTGACCTGATGGGGTTTTTAGAGTCTTCCCTGGAGGTCATCACTGATAAGTCAACTCTGCTAGTTACCCTGGCATTGGAATCAGATAAATTTTTTATACTTCGATTGTATTTTAAGAATATTAATGCAGAATTTCTAGGTTCTAAAGTCCAAGTTTTTCCTGATCTTTCACGAGTTACGCAGATGAGAAGGAAAAGTCTTTTGGCTTTTCGCCCCAGAGTTTTAGCTCTGGGTGCAACTTTTCTTCTGAAATTTCCTGCCAAATGTTATGTGGTTTATAAGCAAAAAAGTTATGTTTTCTTTGAACCTAGACAGCTCAATGAGTTCTTAATGGCTAGGGAGGAAATTGTGGTAGAAGTTTCTAAGACATCCCATACGGCTGACACTTAAGTCTTTACCTGTTTCGCCTACTTTATAATTACTGAGTTGCTGATTTTGCA
This sequence comes from Ichthyophis bannanicus, assembly GCA_033557465.1. Taxonomy (NCBI): domain Eukaryota; kingdom Metazoa; phylum Chordata; class Amphibia; order Gymnophiona; family Ichthyophiidae; genus Ichthyophis; species Ichthyophis bannanicus. The sequence continues at coordinate 588,260,307 of CM066033.1, read as the reverse complement.
TCAAGTGTTATGTTACCTAATATACCCCTATTTATTTCCTATTGTATAGGGGACTAAATTATATGGATGACATGAATCTTGATTTTTGTTTAAGGATATTTGATGTTTTTCTGGCTTGTTTTGCTGGTCATGTTATAATTCATTGTTTTTCCCTTCATTCATGTTATTTTACTTGGATGTAGCAAATTATATATCATTTACAAATAATAAATCTAAAAAAAAAAGAAAGTACATTTCAACAAATATGTGGGAGTGGTTACAACTACGTCCATCGACCAGCAGGTGAGAGACTAAATCCGAAGTACACGATCAAGACTGTTAAACACCCACCATCGGACATGGTATGGGGTGGTATCTCAGCTAATGGATGATGTGGCCTGCACATTTTTCAAAAAGGTGAAAGAGTAAATGCTGCAAAATACATTTCCGTGCTGAATAGTAAAGTTACAATACAAATGAATGTTTCTGGCACAACTATATTTCAGCAGGACTCGGCACCATGTCACACTGCAAAAACAAGTCAAAAAAATGGTTCGTGGACAACAAGATTGAACTGCTACCAAGTTGGCCATCAAACTCTCCGGATCTCAATGTAATTGAAAACTGTTGGAAACTTATGAAAAAAAAGGTGGCAGCACACCGTCCAACTTCAGAAGCAGATTAAAAGGACATACTCAAGCATATATGGGTCAACGAAATCACTCCAGCATACTGTAAAATGCTAGTTAACAGTATGCCTACAAGAATCCAGTCTGTGCTGAAACATCATGGACACCATATCAAATATTGACATATATTGTTTCCTGAATAAAACTTTGAAAATGACATATATATCTTTGGTTCTTCAAGCTTTTGACCATGAAAGTGACAATAACACGTACGTTTCTAATAAAATTCTGATATTTTGGACTCTGTCTTAATTTTTTGGCCACTACTGTATATCTATATCGTGTTAACATAGAATATGTAGTCCAAAAAACATCAATAGATGCTATGCTGTTTTATCTGAAGCTGTAAACAATAATCATTCCAAACTGACGGCCTCTGATTAAGAACATAAGAACATAAGATATGTCATACTGGGTCAGACCAAGGTCCATCAAGCCCAGTATCCTATTTCCAACAGTGGTCAATCTAGATCACAAGTACCTAGCAGTTTCCCTAAGGAACACAGGTTCCACAATGCTTGTATTGGGGCAAGCAGTGGATTTCCAGGGTCCCCTTTAATAATTGTTTATGGACCTTTCCTCCAGGAACTTGTCCAAACCTTTTTTAAACCCAGCTACACTAACAGCTTTTACTACATCCTCCGGTAACAAATTCCAGAGTTTTATTACACGTTGAGTGAAAAAAATATTTTCTCTTATTTGTCTTGAATAGTTTATCCTGTAGCTTCATTGCGTGTCCACTAGTCTTTCTATATTTTGATGGCATAAAACAATCGATCTATGTTTACACATTCCACACCATTCATTAATTTATAGACCTCTATCATATCTGCCCTCAGCAGTCTCTTTTCCAGGTTGAAGAGCCCTAACCTTTTTAGCCTCTCTTCATTGGGGTCTCTCTCACTTGGTTTGCAGCTTGTCGTGCTGTGAGGGCTTGCGTGCATCAGTGATGCTGAGAGCTAAACTATCGGTAGTTTAACTACTGGCAGGGTCTCCCAAGATGGACAGGTCTCAGCTGAGGTGCCAGACCAAGACAAACCACCTATCTGGGCAGCAGCAGAATGGGATAGTGTTGACGGCGGAGGATCACATTTCTGTGACAATGGCAACACCACCAAACTTAAACTGCGCGGAAGAAAGGCCCGGCAATCTACTTCTGTATCTTGCCAAGAAAACCCAATAGATAGTTACAACAAAACAAATTGTGCTATGGTGCTGGAAGATCAGACCCCCAGGTCGGAAGGCACTCAACTAGCTACTGGGGAAGAGCTGAAGACTTTTCAGAGTAAAGCCAGCATTTATGATGTGGTTGGATCAAAGCCCTTGGGAAGTCTGATTGCTGATGTAGCTGCGCATGAAATGAGAGTCAGAAGCTGTAAAGATGTCTTACACATTGGAACATGGAACGTACGAAGCATGAACCAAGGGAAGTTGGAGGTGGTCAAGAATGAAATGGAACGTGTACAACTTGATCTGTTGGGTGTCAGCGAACTGAAATGGACTGGCATCGGGCACTTTGCATCAGATGATCACATGGTCTACTATGCCGGAAATGAAAGACAAAGAAGAAATGGTGTTGCATTTATAATAAAGAAGAAACTTGCAAGAACTTTGAGAACAACAACCCAAACTATAGCTATGATGCAAGGTTTCGCATTGGGGCCCACCACCCAGGAAAAGGATTTAGGTGTCATCGCGGATAATACATCAAAATCCTCTGCTCAGTGTGCAGCAGTCAAGAAAGCTAATAGAATGTTAAGAATTATAAGGAAAGGAATGGAAGGCGAAATTTCACTTACCGTTAATTTCCTTTCCTGGAATACCGCTAGACCAGTCCAGACAAACAGGTTATGCACCCCTGCCAGCAGATACAGGAGACAGAGAAAAAACCTACCAGAGCTCTGACTGGCTAGACTCTGGTTGATATAGGTATATCCCTAGGGGTCCTATTCAGTATTCTTTAACAAGCCAAAAAATCTAAGTGTTGAGAGATCAACAGGATCAACTATGTACAGGTGATAAAAAATGGCTCAACTATATACATGAGCTAGAAGTGATCATGAAATGATCCCAGGAGAACAGGCCTCGATAAATCTCTTAAAGGCCATCAAATGGGCAAATATGTGTTGGTAGTGCTTGAAAGAATGTCGGCTCCACTGTACTTGCAGAACTGCTATTGACAACCGGGTGGGTTCTGGACTGGTCTAGCAGTATTCCAGGAAAGGAAATTAACACTAAGTGAAATTTCTCCTTCCAGTTCATACTGCTAGACCAGTCCAGACAAACAGGAAGTACCCAAGCTAATGACCCTTAGGGTAGGCAGAGAGCAGCCGACAGCACACCAACCCCAAAACGACTGTCCTCCCAAGCTTGAACGTCCAGACGATAATGCTGAACGAACGTGGACAGAGAAGACCAAGTTGCCGTTCGACAGATATCAAGAGGAGCCACCTGAGATCGCTTGGCCTAAGAGGTAGCTTGGGACCGAGTTTAATGAGCCCCGAAGCCAGTTAGGTACTGGTCTACCTTGACCAATATAGGCCGCTTCAATGGTCTGACGAAGCCATCTGGCAATAGTGGACTTAGAAGCTGCCAGTCCTCATCGTGAACCCGCAAACAGAACAAAGAGATGGTCCGTCTCGTGAAATGAATTTGTTACCTTCAGATAGTGGAGGAGAACCCTCCTAAGGTCCACCGCTCAAAGATGTTTATGCCGCCCTGAACACTGCTCTTTGGAAAAGGCAGGCAAGATTAGAGGTTGATTGAGATGGAAGAGAGTAAGGACTTTAGGCAAGAAGGAAGGAACAGTTCGGAGAGAAATGCCCTCCGCCGAGAAAGAAAGATAAGGATCCCGACAAGACAGAGCCTGAAGCTCTGAAATCCTATGAGCCGAGGTTATTGCTACTAAGAAAACTGTCTTAAGTGTCAGATCCCGAAGCGAAACTTCTTTGAGAGGCTCGAAGGGCCGTGCCATAAGAGCTTTCAGTACCAGAGCGAGGTCCCAGGAAGGGACCACCGGCCGAACAGGCAGGCGTAGAATCCTAAACCCCTTGAGGAAACGTGAGACATCTGTGTGAGACGCTAGGGGGCGGCCGGAAACTGGCCCCCGGTAGCACGTTAAGGCTGAGACTTGCACCTGCAGGGTTTCAAGGGCCAGCCCCTTATCTAGTCCGTCTTGTAAGAAGTCGAGAATCTCCGGAACCCCCGACCGCCATGGAGAGAACTGATGTCGCGAACATCATGATTTGAAGGCTCGCCACACTCGAGCGTACGCTAAAGAAGAGGAGGATCGTCGGGCATTGAGTAGCATAGCCACCACCTTGGAAGAGTAACCCTTACGGGTTAACCTGCAGCATTCAAGAGCCAAGCCATAAGCGAGTAAGGAGCGGGGTTGTCCACGAGGACTAGCCCTGTCTTAGCAGACCCAACGGAGCCTCTAAACCTTAGAGGAGCTACTCGAGACAACCTGACGAGATCGGCATACCAGGGCCTTCGGGGCCAATTGGGAGCCACTAGGATCACCGGGCCCTGGTGTTCCCTTATGCGATGGAGAACTCTCCCGATTAACAGCCAAGGATGGAACACATAAAGAAGAACGTAGTTTGGCCAAGTTTACGCCAGAGCATCTATGCCGTGAGATCTGTTCTCCCTCCAGCGACTGAAGAAGAGCGGTACTTTGGCATTCTTTGCCGAGGCCATGAGGTCCATTGCAGGCCGACACCAAGTGTGAACTATCTTCTGAAAGGCCTCTGGAGCAAGTTCCCACTCCCTGGGATCGAGAGTGTGCCGACTGAGAAAATCGGTTTTCACATTACTGGACCCCGCAATATGCTGCGCTGAAATGGACTGCAGATGCTTTTCTGCCCATGAGAAAAGCAGGGTCATCTCCTTTGGGGCATTTCGTTCCACCTTGGCGGTTGAGATAGGCCACTGTCGTCGCGTTGTCGGATAACACTCGAACCGCCTGATTCTTCAGGAGATGAAGAAAACACAGTAAGGCTAGTCGGTCTGCCCGTGCTTCCAGGCGGTTGATAGTCCAGCGAGCCTCGCGCGGAGACTACATCCCCTGCGCTGAGTGAGTGTGACAGTGAGCACCCCAACCAGACAGACTGGCGTCTGTTGTCACTAGCACCCAGCGTGGATTTTCTAGCGGAATCCCTTTGAAGAGACTGTGAGGAGAGAGCCACCAAAGAAGGCTGCGTCTGACTGCCAACGGCAGTGGAAGACGTAGGTGGTAGTCTTCCGACACTGGGGACCACCGAGAGAGAAGCACATACTGAAGGCAATGCATGTGTGCTCTGGCCCAGAGTACAAGCTCGATGGTCGCCGCCATGGTGCCGAGGACCTGAAGATAGTCCCAAGTCCGAGGTGCGTCCTGAAGCAGAAAGAGCCGAATCTGTGAGGAATGTTTGAGGAAACGCTCCTGCGTGAGGAATACTGGACCTTGAAGAGTGTCGAACCGTGCTCCAAGAAAGTTGATCTGCTGAGAAGGCTGAAGGCAGCTTTTGGCCCGATTGATCACCCAGTCCAGCTTTTCCAGGAAGGCAACCACCTCTGAAACTGTGCTGCAGGCCTCCCGAAGGGAGTCCACCCGAATGAGCCAATCGTCCAAGTAGGGGTGGACTCGGATTCCTTGCTGACGTAAGGCTGCCGCTACAACTACCATTACCTTGGAGAAGGTTCGAGGAGCCAAGGCGAGGCCAAATGGCATTGCTCAAAACTGAAAATGTTCTCCGAGAACTGCGAAGCGCAGGAAACGCTGATGTTCAAGTCGAATGGGAATGTGAAAATAGGCCTCTGCGAGATCGAGAGACGCCAAAAACTCTCCCTTGCATACTGCTTGGATGACGGACCTGAGCATCTCCATTCGGAAGTGAGGCACTCAAAGGCAGCGGTTTACTCCCTTGAGATCCAAAATCAGACGAAAAGAGCCGTCCTTCTTGGGCACCACGAAATAGATAGAGTAAAGTCCTTGACCTCTTTCGCAGGACAGGACAGGACGAATGGCTTCGAGAAGGAGTCTTTGAATTGTAACTTGAATAGCTAATCTCTTTCGTGGAGATCATCCTGGAGAGACCAGAAAGGCGTTGCGAACGGGCTGCTGACATTCGAGGGAATAACCGTGAGAAATAATGTCCAGGACCTAACGATCGGAGGTGATGAGCACCCACTGATGAGAAAAGAGTGCCAAGCGGCCTCCCACTGGCGGCAGCGTCTCAAGTGGGCCACCCATCCCGTCAGCAAGCAGGGCGTGTGGATCCAGAGAATCTTCCAGAATTGGAATAGCCCTCAGAGCCTTTGTGTGCTCCCCGAAAGGACTGCGCCTTCTGAGGAAAACAATTAGTGGGAGCCCCAGAGTTGTTCCATTGGAAGGAACGGTATCTGCGAGACTCACGAGATCTGGAGAAACGCCGAAAACCTTGAGGACGAGAAGATCTGCGTGAGGAATTTTGTGGCTTATTTTCCGGCAAGGATTGAGGCTTGACCTCCCCCAGATCCTTCACCAGCTTGTCCAGATCTTCCCCAAAAAATGGAGTTTTGAGAGACACGTCTTGGCAGCAACATCCGCCGCCCACTGACGCAGCCAAAGCCACCTCTGGCCACTGTCACTGCTGCCAATGATCGAGCTGAAAGACGCAAAAGATCGTAAGAGGCATCATCCAAAAACGCCGCAATGGATTCCAGACGTTTCATGTCAGGATCCTCCGGCAGCCGCTGAATCCAATGCAGGGAATCATGGGCTGCTAGCCCCCCCCCCCCCGCCGCAGACAGTCGCCTGGAGCGATAAGGCGGAAGAGGAGAAAAACGTTTTCAGCAGACTCTCAACCTTGCGGTCCTGCTGATCTCGGACAGCTGCCCCGCCCTCGACCGGGATGGTGGTGTGCTTGGTAACTCCGGTCACCAAAGCATCCACCTTTGGGTATGCCAGCCAACGCTCCAATTCCGATGAGGCCCAAAGATATAACTGGCCACAAGACGGTGTGCCATACGCAGAGAAGTATCAGGAAAGTCCCACTCTCGAGATACCATCTGCTAAAGCTCTGCTGGGAAAGGAAACGCCTTAGAAGGCTTCCGTATGCCCTGTAAGATGGGATCCGGTTGAGGTAGAGCTTGCGCCATCTGTGGTTCTGGCATATCAGTAAGGCGCAGCGCTTCAACTACTTGCGCTATCAAGGCGGGCAACTCTTCCTTTCCAAAAAGACGTATTTCCTGCGAATCCTACTGGGCTGTCATTGAGGAGTCCGAAGGGGAATACTCCCCATCCTCTCGATCAGATGAACCTAAACTTGCCTCTGCCGATGACCTGTCATCCTCAGGAACCTCAAGATGATCCTGCAATAGGGAAGAAACTGCTTTGGGCGGACGAGCATCCTTGAGGTTTTGTGATTTCTTTTGCGAGGCAGAGACCCAAGAATGCCGTGGCCTGGATCAGGCAAGGGCACTGAGGCTACTTTGGAGGGCTCTGAACGCCAAAGGGCCCATGCCTATCGGAACAGCTCCAGGAACCGGCCGTCAGCATGCCCTGGCCCTTCAATCTGTGGAATATTGTGTGCAATTCTTGTCGCCGTATCTTAAAAAGGATATAGCATTATTAGAAAAGGTTCAGAGAAGAGCCACCAAAATGGTAAAGGGGATGGAAGGATACTCCTATTACGAAAGGCTAAAAAGGTTAGGGCTCTTTAACCTGTAAAAGAGATGGCTGAGGGGAGATATGATAGAAGTCTATAAATTAATGAATGGAGTGGAATGGGTAAACATAGATCGATTGTTTACGTTATCAGAATATAGAATGACTAGGGGACATGCAATGAAGCTACAGGGTAAACTATTTAAGACTAATAAAAGAAAATATTTTTTCACTCAATGTGTAATCAAACTCTGGACTTTGTTACCGAAGGATGTAATAAAGGCTGTTAGTGTAGCTAGGTTTAAAAAAGGTTTGGACAAGTTCCTGGAGGAAAGGTCCATAAACCAATATTAAGAAGGGACCCAGGATATCAATGCTTGACCCAGTATAAGCATTGTGGAACCTGTGTCTTTTGGGGAAACTGCTAGGTATGTATGACATACATTGGCCACTGTTGAAAACAGGATACTGGGCTTGATGGACCTTGGTCTGACCCAGTATGGCATATCTTATGTTCTTATGTTCTTAAGTCAAATGAAGTAAATTAAATTAATAAATGTGGCTCTCCTTCAGCCGCAGAGACCCTTGTGGCCTGAGACTGGGGTTTCCCTCTGTGGAGGGAGCTGCATTGATCCACCCGATCAGGAGCTCTCCTCAAGAAGTGCTTCCCCTAAGGCACTGCTTGAAAATACCAAACGTCGGACAGGGACGCTGGGAAACCCAGAGGTGCACCTCGAGTGTGCTCTGGGTACATCCAGAATAAAACTAGAAAGAACAAAAATAAAATTTGTTAAAATTAGTCTTTAAGAGACAAATCAGTAGAACCCCTGATCTGCTGGAGACAGAGAAAATACCGAATAGGACCCCTAGGGGTATACCTATATCAACCAGAGTCTAGCCAATCAGAGCTCTGGTAGGTTTTTTTCTCTGTCTCCTGTATCTGCTGGCAGGAGTGCATAACCCGTTTGTCTGGACTGGTCTAGCAGTATGAACTGGAAAATATAATAAAGGATATCATAATGCCTCTGTATCACTCCATGGTACAATGGCACCTTGAGTATTGCATGCAGTTCTGGTTGCCGCATCTAAAAAAAGATACAGCATTACTGGAAAAGGTACAGAGAAGGGTAACCAAAATGATAAAGGGGATGAAACTTCTATGAGGAAAGGCTTAAAAAGTTAGGTATCTTCATTTTGGAGAAGAGACTGCTGAAGGGAACTGCACCATCATACAATCATAAAAGTCCTTTACCATCTATATGCAGATGATATAATGCTATACATTCCATTCAATACTCTAACCCCCACTGACCAGCTGCTTCACTGCAATTCAACAATGGCTAACAAATCACAACTTGTCTGTAAATCTTCAAATGACTGAAGTCCTACACATCACTAAGGATATGAACTTCAAATCACCCACACACAAACACATCTGATGCACAACTACAAGTAAAACATCAAGTATGCTACCTGGGAATCATACTAGACCAGATCTTACATTGCAACTGCCCATCAATGCAAATCGTGAAAACAAACCTACCATAAAATAAAAACAGCGCATGTCTGCAACCAATTCTTGACAAACATGATTTCCGCACAGTTTTCCAGGCATTGGTATTCCCACACCTGAATTACTGCAACATAACCCTCCCCCTGCAGATGGCTCAAAACACCACCGCCCAAATCTTGCATGGTGCTTCAATTCAAGAGCACGTAACACCTGTACTACAAAACCTACACTGGCTACCTATCACAGTAGGAGCCAAAAACACGGCCATTATCACAACCTTTAAAGCATACCACAACCTATCCTCAGACTATTTATGTTCACTAATCCACAAGACACCAGATGACCGACCAAGAAGAACCAACACACAATCTACACTGAGCATCCCTGCAACACACAGAAAAAGCAGTCAAGCAACATCAAACAGAGCATTAACGCTTTATGCTCTGCACTTATGGACTGCTCTACCACTTGACATCCACTCCACAAAAGACCTACAAGACTTCAGAAAGAAACTGAATACACATCTATTTAAGAAACACTTCGGCGAAAGCCCTACCTAAGATCAACTCCACACCCACTATCATCCCTAACCTCACTTACCCCTTCCCTCCCCCCCATCCTCCTAATAGAGGGTTTGTTATCTAACATTAAACTGTTTACCATTTCTGTTACTATGTACTACTGTTCTAATAATAACATGGTTGTTCCATGTATACTAGCCTACATTTTTAAGTTCATTTCAGTTAAATTACTTCAGTTAAATTAAGTACCTGTCTTGGGTCCACTCCTTTTCTTTCTCTATACCCAGTCCCTTGGTGCACTCATCTCTTCCCATGGCTTTCAGTACCATCTTTATTTTATTTATTTATTTTCATGTTTTATATACTGTTTTATCCAAGTAATCAAGGCGGTTTACAGGGAACAAATGATTATTAATGCTCTCAGCAGTTTACATGGAACAGTTTGCATAGCAAAAAAACACATTGATCATGATCACGGCAGTTAATAAGGAACAAATTATATAACAAAAACAAATTGTTCATACAAAAAGAAATCATTCATAGAAAGAACATAACAGTGCTAAACATCTTATACATGCCTTAGGGAGACACTAGGCAAACTATTTACAGATTATGAGATTTATAAAATAGATAATTGACTTTTACATCAGGAGATATGGGAGTGTAATAGAGTGAACCTGAGAAAAAGAAATGTAGTTTTCTTATATATTTAGGTTTTCTATTGTGGATAGGTAATATTCCTCAAATAGGAAGGTTTTGAGGTGTTTTCGGAACGTGGTTAGATCTTTTATTTCTCGCAGGTAGTTGAGTAGTGTTTCCATTGGGCCGGGCAGAAGAACGTGAATGCGCTGTTAGATGTTGATTGGATTGCTTTTCTGAAGTTGTTAGGGATGCTCAGTAGGTTCTGCATATTATCCCTTCTTTTTTCTTTTTTCTTGTTTCTTGCTGTTTTGTTATTAGTGTATTAAGATAGTAAACAACACTGCATCAACCTATTTTGAATGTGATTATAAGAGCCTTGAATTTGATCCTTTGTATCACTGGTAACCAATGTACTGTAGGTGGTACAATATGGGAGTTATGTGTTCTGATCTGGCCACTTTCATTATTGTGCATGCAACCATATTCTGTGCCAACCGAAGGAGTTTTAAGATTTGCTTGGGGAGGCCATGTAGGATAATGTTACTAAAGTTGAAGTGTGGGCATATCAGCACTTGAGCTATTATGCGTAAGTCTTCTGTCGACAGGAGGAGTTGTAGATATTGAATCATTCTTGTTTTGTTGTAAATTGTGCGTGTTGTGATGTTAATATTTTGATCTAGTAGGATTCCCGGGTATTTTATTTCTTTCTTGACGTCTACAGAGGCATTGTTTACTTGTAGATATGCGGTGGACTGAATGTTTTGTTTCTGGTGATTAGGACTTCTGTCTTTTTTATAGTTATTGATAGGTTGACTGAGCTGAACCAATGTGAAACCTCATTGAAGCAGTTGATTATTTTCTCATAGTTTGGGTTCAATGTTTCGACTGATGTGAAAAGCATGATGTCATCCGCATATACTCTATAATCCATGTTGTTGACTTTGATTATATCGCAGATAGGCTGTAAGTGGATATTAAAAGTAAGGCAGATAGTGCTGAGCCCTGCGGAACACCATGTATCTGACTGAATTGACTGGAGATGGTATTATTGAAATTAACCTGTTGCGTGCGTTTGAGAGGTAGGATTCAAACCATTACATTATTTTGTCACCTATTCCGAGATGTTTTAGGCGGTTGATCAGTATGTTATGGCAAATGGTGTCAAATGCTGAGGTTATGTTTAGGAATACCAGTTGTAAGCTTGCTTTGAATTTTCTATTCCTTGAATGATTGATTGATTTATTTGGGTTTTTTTATATACTGCTTTGTTATAGAAATCAAGAGTGGTTTACATGGAACTTTAGAACTCCTGCGCAATGCAGTTTACATGGAACGAGAAACATTTACATATAACAATATAACAACTGTAATTCACAACAACAATAAATAATGTAACTATTTACATGTGTAGTATTCTTGTTACTATACAAAGGAGTGAGTAGTAATAGTGTGAAAATGGTGATAGTCGCTATAATGTAGACTGGAGGAATATATGAGTTTTATTACTCATAATTATAGTATTCGGTGAAGATGAATGTCTTGAGATGTTTTCTAAACTGGGTGAGATCTTTGGTTTCTCTTAGGGTATTGGGTATGTTATTCCAAAGGACAGGTGCGTAGAAGGAGAAAGCTCTGTTGGTGGTTGACTGGTTTGCTTTTCTTGCATTTTTATGGATGGATAGAGTGTTTTTCAGGTTCTTGCTTGTTGTCCTTGTGTATTGCTGCATGTTTATTAGTGTGCTTAGGTATGTTGGTGCAATGTTTTATATTATTTTATAAATGTTAGTAAGGGCTTTGAATTTGATTCTTTGAAGAATCGGGAGCCAGTGGAGGTGGAATAGAATTGGTGTAAAGTGATCGGATCTTTGATTGTGTCAAAATAGGGATGTTAGGAGGGTTTCTACTTCATGGTATGCTCGGAAACCATATTGGTGTTGATCTAGTGGGGCGTTTGAGTCTATGAAGTCTTGGAGTTGCTGAAGTACTGATTTTTCTATCACTCTGGATAAGAAAAGGATGCTTGATATTGGTCTGTAAGAGCTGAGTGAGGATTTTACTGAGTTGTTTTTTAGAATGGGGTGGATGGTAGCTTTCTTTAGATCATTTGGGATATGCCCATGGAGTAATGACAATTTTTTGTATGTGGGGTGTTAGCTCTGCTCTAGTTGCTTTAATCCAGCTAACAGTACAGGGGCAAGTTGAGAGGTGGTTGTATTGATGGATTTGATACCTGATTTGATCTGTTCATTGCTACAAGGTGAGAATGAGTCCCAGAGTATGGTGTTGGTTGGTTTCATCAGGAGCTGTGTTCATTAGGCTGACTGTTTGGAGTCTAGATTTTTCTATGTAGTGATTGGCTAGTAGTTGTGCACTTATATTGCTAGTTTGTAGAACATCTTTGTTTGGTTTTCTTGTTAGATCTTATACAATGAGAACAAGTTCTCTTGGTTGGTTTAGTGATTTTGATAGTATTTTTGCATAGTAATCTTTTTTTAGGGCATTACTTCTTAGACAGTATTGTAATAATGCAGACATGTATTTCAGCGGTCAGATTCGTATTTTGAGGCTCGCCATTTCCTCTCATCTTTCCTCAACGTTCTCTTTATTGGTCTAAGGCTCTGAGAGTACCAATGTAGCGAATTTCTGAGTTTCTTTGAAGTATTCTTTTGTGAATTTAATGATGCCAGGTTGTGAGAAGGGTTTCGAGGTCATTGCTATCATTTGCTAGTGAGGGTATAGTGTTCTTTAGGAAGTCTTCTTTGTTGAATTTCTTAAATTCGTGACGTGTTTGCTCACTATGGTGTGTTTTATGTGCATAAGAGTCATGAATTGTGTCAAATTGGATAAGGTAGTGGCCCGTCCAAGGTACTGGCTGTGTTCGAATAGAGGAAATATTTCCTTTATTTGACCAATCTTTAGGCGAGAATATTAGGTCCAGTAAGTTCCCTCTTGCATGTGTTGGGGTGCCAATGCTTTGTTGGTATCCAATGTCGTCCACTGCCTGAAGGAATGAAGCACTTTGAGTATTAGATATAGACGAGAGGTTGAAATCTCCCAATAGTATAGTTACTCAACTGTAACAGTGTTCTCCGGGAACAGTCCTCACATATGGGTGACGCTGGCGCCGACTGAGCCTGTGCAGAGCATTTCCTTAGCTTTCAAAGAAAGCCTTTGGGAATGCTACCACAAATATGTGGCCCCCTTCCCGTCCAAGGGTGCCATCTTGTTCAATGAGATAACATAACTAAGATGGCAGTCAAATCAAAAAGGAGGACAGCAACTTCCAGGGGAGGAGGGAGGGTTGTGAGGACCAATTCCTGCTGTTCCTGGAGAACACTGTTACAGGTGAGTAACTACACTTTCTCCAGGAACAAGCAGGAAGTCAGTCCTCACATACTGGAATCCCTAGCTTCATTCAGGCTGTCGCGAACCGAACCACAACAGTACCAATGGTGACCAGTTGGGTGGCCGTGAGTTGTAGAAGGTGATTCCCCACTGAGAGACTCTGCAAGACCCTAGCATCCAGCAATATTATCACTATAGTAGCCTGAGCACAGAAGGGTTGGAGGGCATGAGTTGCCCACACCCCGAGAATATTACGCAGCACTGCCTGACCAAAGGCGCTGTCCCTGCGGGATTCGCTTTCCAGGCAGTAGTGTGCTGCAAACGTGTGAACGGATGACCAAGTGGTGGCTCTGCAAATTTCTGTCACCCGCACAGAACAAGGTGGGCCACTGACGTGGCCATCGCCCTTATGCAATGCGCTGTGATCCGGTGCTCCAGGGAGAGGCCCGTCCGCTCATAAGTGAGGGCGATGCAGTCCGCTACCCAAGAGGATAGGGCATGCTTGGTTACAGGGAGCCCCAGTCTGCTGGGGTCATAGGATACGAAAAGCTGAGGTGCTTTGTGGTGGCCCTGGGTCCGCTGCAGGTAGGAGGACAGGGACTCTTTACAGTCCAGTGTGTGGAGTAGGAGCTTCTCCCTGCCAGCATGAGGCCACAGGTTGAAGATGGGAAGTACCACCTCCTGGCTAAGGTGAAACGGGGATACCACCTTTGGGAGGAACTTAGGGCGAATGCAGAGTACTCACCTGTTCTTGAAGAACCTGGTGTACAGGGGGTCTGCCATCAGCGTTTGAAGCTCGCTGACCCTACAAGCTGAAGTCAGGGTCACCAGGAAGGGCACCTTCCAAGATAGGTATCTGAGGTGGCAGGTGGCCAGGGGCTCAAACGGTGGTCTGGTCTGCTGGGAGAGTATCACACTGAGGTCACACTCTGCTGCCGGAGGGTGGATAGGAGGCTTGGATAGCAGAAGGCCCCATAGGAACCTGGAGACCAGGGGCTGGCTGGATAAGGGCTTGCCCCCTACTGGGTGATGATGAGCAGTTATGGCATTCAGATGCACAAGGACTGAGTTAGATTTCAGTCCTGTGTGCAACAGATGCACTAGGTACTGGAGTACCAGCTGCATGTGGCAGGAGAACGGGTTCTCCTTCCTGTCCGTGCACCACAAGGTGAACCTGCGCGACTTAAAGGCATAAGCCTTCCTCGTGGAGGGCTTCCTGGAGGCCAGCAGGATCTCCTCAACCTCTTGTGGCAGGTTGAGCGGGGTCGAGGTTACCCTCTCAGCAGCCAGGCCATCAGAGGCAGTGACTCCACATTGGGGTGCAGGAGGGAGCCCTCCTCCTGAGTCAGTTGGTCCAGGACTCGACCCAGGGGGACTGGGAGTGTCGCTGCCAGCGAGAGCAGTAGTGGGAACCAGGGTTGCCTGGGCCACCTGGGGGCAATTAGTATTACCTATGCCCTCTCATTCTGAATTTTGAACAGTCTTAGCAACCAGAGTCGTCGGTGGGAATGCATACAGCAGTCCCTCGGACTATGAGATCAGGTACCCTCTGTGGGTGCGACTGCCTAGAGTAGAAGCGAGCCAGCTGTGAGTTGTCCAGAGAGGCAAACAGGTCCTTCTCAGGCCAGCCCCAAAGGTGGAAGAGCTTCTCCGCCACTGCAGGGTTGAGATGCCACTGCTGATGGCGCAAGACCCTGCCGAGTCTGTCTGCTGGGTAGTTGTCCTGGCCCGGGCGGTAGACTGCTCGTAGGAGCATGCCACTGCACACTGCAAAGGAGAGGAGAGCTGCTGCCCATTGGTAGAGGGAGTATGAGTCCGTGTCCCCCTGCTTGTTTATGTAGAACATTGCAACCTGGTTGTCTGTCTGGACCAGAACAGGCTTGTTCCACAAGAGGGTGCAGAATGCACATGGGGCAAGGAATACCACCCAGAGTTCAAGGAGGTTGATCTGTAGTGCAGACTCCGCCTGGGACCAGCAGCCCTGAGTGCGGTGAACTCCACAGTGAGCTCCCCAGCCTTGGAGAGAGGCATCTGTGGTCAGGATCCTCTGTGGTGGGGGTGCCTGGAAGGGCATTCCTGCCCGGAAAAGATCCAGGTCTTGCCACCAGTTGAGGGACCTCGCCAGCTGGTGGGCAACCCTGACCCTGTCCTGGGTCCACTGAGAACACAGGCACCATTGGGTTGTCCGCATATGCAGGTGGGCTAGGTGTGTGACATGGACCATGGAGGCCATGAATCACAGCAGGTGATGGAGATGGGGGGCCGGCACTGTTCTGCAGTGTTGGATCTCCCTTGCCAGCTGTCTGAGGCGTTCTGCCCTGTCCTGAGGGAGGGCGGCTCTGGCCTGCACTGTGTCCAGCTGAGCACTGATGAACTCTACGTCTTGCACTGGAGAGAGAGATGTGATTTGGGGTAGTTGATGACAAATCCCGGATGCTGAGGGAGGATGGTACGTTCTGTGTGCCCTGACTGGCCTCTGCAGCTGTGCCGCCTCTGATGAGCCAGTCGTCCAAGTAGGAGAAGACTAACACCCCTTCTAGGCACAGATGGGCGACTACCACTGCTAGGCACTTTGTGAAAACTCTTGGCAAGGAGGCCAGGCCAAAGGGAAGTAACCTATATATTAGTAGTGGCCTCACCCTACCATGAATCTCAGGTAATGCTGGTGAGATGGGTGGACCAGGATGTGGGCTTTAGGTCCAAGGAGCAAAGCCAGTCTCCCTGGTGGAGATACAGCAGCAGTGTCCCAGGGGAGAGCATTTTGAACTTCTCCCTCACCAGAAACTTGTTTGGGTCTCGGAGGTTCAGGAAGGGCCCAAGACCCCCGGTTTGGGGACAAGAAACACCTTGAATAGAAGTCCTTGCCCCAGAGTTGCTGGGGAACAGGTTCTACTGCGCTGTCCCTTAGTAGACCTGCTAGATCTGAGAGCAAGAGGGCCTAGTGAAGGAGAGGTCGCACTGGGTCTCCTGGAAAATGCCCCAGAGGTGGCAGCTGGAAACAGAGATGGTAACCTTCCTTCACTACCCGGAGCACCCACTGGTCCGAGGTGACCTCGAGCCACTTGTAGGCAAAGAGTGCCAGGCAGCCCCCTGTGGGCTGATGAGGGTCTCCCAGGGAGAGGGAGGCCCTGCCCTGCCCTGGGAGTCAAAAGTTCTCACCAGATTAAGCCGGAGCTGGTGTCTGTGGTTTGGGGCCCTGGGGCTTCCTGGGTTTGTGTCCCTGGCCCTTGGGCTGGGATCCCTGCTGCTGCTGGCTTGGAACGGCTTGGTAGTGGTGACTCTGGTGGAAAGGGCCCTTCTTCCTCGAGAAAGTTGGCCTTTTCCCTGAGGTTTTCTTAAAGGGAAGGGTAGAGGTCTTCTTTGAGAGCCTCTGCCTGGTCACCACCTCGGCCTCAATCTCAGCCACCTTGTCGGCCATAGGTTTCCCAAACAGATTCTCCCTGGTGCAGGAGACATCCAGCAGCTTTTCCTGGACCCACTGGTTCAAGGCCCGAGATCTACAGCCAGGCTTGATGCCAAGCCCAGGCTGCAGCCTTGAAACCATCGTACGCAGCCTGGGACAGGAACTCAGAGCAGTCCCGGATGGTGGCCACCAAGGTCTGGAACCATTGCAGGGGTTCCCTGGTGAGTCCTGCTGAGAAGCCCGTGAGCTCTGAAAGAGGCTCTTAAGATACATCCCTATGTAGAGCTCATAGGTTTGTATCCGGCAGCCCAGCATGGACCCCTGGAAGCACTTGCATCAAAGATTCCACCACTATGGAGTTGTGGGAAAGTTAGGCCTTCTGGAAGCTTGGACTCCTCTTGATGCAGTAGATAGCACTGAGGTGACAGCTGACCACCGGCACAGAGGCCGGGGTTTCCCACATATGCAGGAGCAGCTGCTCGAGGATGGGTTGCACTGGCACTGACAGAGCCTCCTTTGGCAGAGATTCATACTGGAGGATCTGTAGTTCTTTGGTGCGTGGGTCCTCCTTGGAAGATCGGGACTGAGAGGGCTCGGGCCATGTCCCGGAAGTAGTCATGGAATGCCATGTCCTCAGATGGGGAATGGCATCGGAGCTCTGGGGGAGACGGCTCCGAGGGGATGTCTCAGTGTTGAAAGGTCTCAGCGAGGCCTCAACGTCGGTCCAGTCTGAACCCAAGGGCGTTGAGGAGTCCGAAGCTCAGTGCTCCCGCGCCGCGAGGCCTGCGTCAGGGAACCAGGGCCCCCGACAGGTCTCAGATAAGACTCGTGGAAACTAGCCAGGGAGGAGCAGACACCAGAGGATCAGGACTGGAACCGGGACCTCTAATAGTGCTGAGGGCTCGCACAAGGATGATAGCGCTCGGGGCCCGGCTCAACGCCCAAAGATGCCACCGCAATCGGGGGCCTGGATGTCGGGGCAGATGATGCAGACGAACCTGAGATCATCGCCTGCTGCAACACCAGGATGGAAGAGATATTCTGCTCCAGGACCGCCATTCTGGCTTCGAGACCAGAAGGCTCCACAGCTTTTGGCGCGGGCACAGAGAATTTCAGGCCCAGTGCTGGCACTCTTATGAGAGCATCCTTGATGAGGACCAAGGCCTTGGGGAGCCTCGCACGGTCACTGCCAGCCAAGGACTTCCTCCTAAAGACCTTAGGAAGGCACTGCTCGGAGTTGCCCGAGTCCCGCTGCAGGACCTTACCGGGTTTCCCCAGTGGAATCTCGACTGGCTTCGAGGAGTTTTTCTTTTTCTTGCCAGGGTCCAGCATCTTTCCGGAGGAGCTGCTGCTGCGGGACTCCGAAGACACCCGAGCCTCATGGAAGGTACTCGGCTTTAGACTCAGCATCGGTGAATCCAGGGCTGAACTGGACTGCGGGAACATCTTCTCCTGCAACTTCGATCTTTACTTGCTGGCTCGCGGAGTCATGGCCTGGCACAGGTCACAGAAGATACTGTTGTGGTCCACCCAAGGCAGTGCAAGCAGCAGTCGTGGGTGTCTGTGATAGACATAATTTTACTGCAACAATCACATTTTTAAAAGCCACTGGGAGACACTGTGGATCACATCTGGCCGGGGTCAACGATCCCTGGGCAAAAAAGGGTGCGAACGCTGGTCGAGTCAAGCCTTGCTGAAAAAAAGAAAAGGGAGCCGAGAATAGCACCGAGGAAGGTGCCAGCTTGAATCAGGAAGAGGAACCGGTATGCAAACCGGGAAAAACTCAACTATAGAAGATAATTTTTAAGAATTTTTTCCTGGGGAAACAGGATATGTGTCCATTGGGCTCTGCGGAAAAAAGGAGACTAAGTAAGATGGCACTCTTGGGCGAGAAGGGGACCGCACATGCGTAGTAGCATTCCCAAAGGCTTTCTCTGAAAGCTGGGGAAATGCTCCGCCGGGTTCTGTCGGCGCTGATGTCACCCATATGTGAGGACTGACTTTCTGCTTGTTCCTGGAAAAATAACGTGTTCTTTGCCAGTTTGTGTCTCAGAGCATGCAGATTCTAATATGCTGACTAAAGCATTAGTGTCTATGTATGGGGACCAATAGATTAGAGTTACTGTTATGCGTTTGAACTGTACTGTTAAAATATCAAGGCCTTCTATGCTTACGGAGGATGTTTGATGTGCTCCTAAGTTCTTTTTATAGAGGATAAGTACTCCTCCTCCTTTTCTGTTATGTCAAGAACAGTGAAAAATGCTGTAGTCTGGTACTTTGATCTGATTAAGGAATACTGTATTAGTGTCATAGAGCCAGGTTTCTGTGATGCAAATGATGTCAGATTGAGAGTTGTGAATGAGATCAGATATGATGGGGATCTTGTTCCTTACTGATCCTGCATTTATTAATAGCAATTGTAGTGTATTTGATTTAAAATTTTCATTGAGTTTGCAATTCCCTAGTTGTGTTCGTGGTGTTATGCATATTAGCCGTTGTTGCTTTCTGTGAGGTGTGATGCAGTCTTCTCCCTCAGTCTTTATTGGTAGGATATTATTGGAATACTGAATTGCTGTTGTGTGAGAGAGTATGTTTGTTTCATGATAATTGCAACCAGTAATAAAGCGTAGTTACTCACCTGTAACAGGTGTTCTCCAGGAACAAGCAGGAAGTCAGTCCTCACTTATGGGTGATGTTGGCACTGACGGAGCCTGCTCAGAGCAATTCCCCAACTTTCAAAGAAAGCCTTTGGGGTTGCTAGCATGCATGTGTGGTCCTCCCCCCCCCCCCAAAAAGGTGCTATCTTGCTCAGTCAGGTCCCCTAGCTAGAACCCTACCAAGCAGATGGCAAGGGAAGGACAAAACCAGTAACTCTTCAGGGGAGGTGGGAGGGTAGTGAGTACTGATTCCTGCTGTCCCTGGAGAACACCTGTTACAGATGAGTAACTACACTTTCTCCAGGAACAAGCAGGAAGTCAGTCCTCACTTATGGGACTCCCCAACTACAGGCTACCAAGCCTGTAACCCAAAACGCCTCCGCGAGATCGTGAACAGAAGTCGATGCCCGAAGGAGCCCGAGTCTTTGGGTCCCCGGGGCGAAGCTCTCAGTAGCCAAAGAAGGGTCGGAGGGCAGGAGTTGCTTATGGAGGGAAGAGTAGCCTAGTGGTTGGGGCAAGGTACCTCAGGCTGGAAGGTCGGGGGTTCAAATCCCACTAGAAGACAGCAACCTTGGGCCGGAAGGACTGGGGTTTCTAGTCCTACAGGTGCTCCCTGTGGTCTTGGGCAAGCCACTTAACCCTCCATTGCCCATGTTCCCTGTAAAATAGTTATCTCCAAGTTATAATGCCCTGTTCAATGTAATTTCAGTTTGTTCAATGTAAACCGCCTTGATATCATGAAAGGCGGTATATAAGAAATGCTAAATAAAATTAAAAAATAAATTAAAAAATACCCCAAACAGATTACAGAGTACCACCTGGCCGAAGGTGCTGTCCCAGCAGGACTCCCTCTCCAGGTAGTAGTGCGAAGCAAATGTGTTCGTTGAAGACCAGTTCACAGCCCAGCAGATGTCCGTTAGAGGCACTGAGTGCAGCGAGGCCACCAAAGCCGCCTTGGCCCGGACGCCGTGTGCGGTGACCTGTCGATCCAGTGGGGCGCCCGCCTTTGCTTGTGCAAAGGCGATGCAGTCTGCCACCCAGACGGAGATGGTGAGTTTGGTGACTGCCTGCCCCAAGCAATTGGGATCATAGACGACAAAGAGCCAGTCAGACTTGCAATGAACCTGGGTACACTGGAGGTGGCAGGCAAGAGCCCTTTTGCAGTCGAGTATGTAATACCACGATGCCCGGTCGGCATGCGGTCTCGGGAAGAAGGTCGGCAAGACTACCTCCTGATTGAGATGAAAGTCAGAGACCACCTTCGGTGGGGTGGATACGGAGGACCACCCTGTTCCCGTAGAACTTGGTGTAGGGAACCTCAGCCATGAGGGCCTGGAGTTTGCTGACTCGCCAAGCTGAGGTCAGAGCCACCTGGAAGACTACCTTCCAAGAACGGTGTTGAAGAGAGCATGTCGCCATTGGCTCGAAAGATTGCATAAGCTGCATCAGCACAATGTTCAGGTCCCACTCCGCTGGTGGTGGCCGGATGGGGGCTTGGAAAGTAGGAGGTCCCGCATGAAGGGGGAGACCAGGGGGCTGCCCTGAGAGGGGTTTACCCTTGATAGGGAGGTGGGTGCGCCAAGATGGCACTCAGGTGGACCCTGACCGAGTTGAACTTCAGCCCCTCTCTTGAGAGGTGGAGGAGGTACTGGAGGACCCACCTGGTAGAACAAGAAAACGGGTCGATCTGGAGCTCGGAGCTCCAGACCGAGAAGCGTCGCCACTTAAAAGCATAGGACCGTCTCATTGAGTCCTTCCTCAATGCGAGGAGGAATTCTTCGACCTCCCCTGAGAGGTGCAGCGGGGCTAAGGAGACCCGTTCAGCCGCCAGGCCATAAGGGACAGCGAGACCAGGTTCGGGTGAAGCACCTGTCCCTATTCCTGCATTAGCAGGTCTGGAGCGCAGCCCCGGGAGACCGGAGGCTCTGACAAAAGACGGAGCAGGAGCAGGAACCAAGGCTGTCGAGGCCACGAGGGGGCTACGAGAATCATTGAAGCATGTTCCTGCTGAGACTTGTGGAGGGTCCTCGCAATGAGAGGAGTAGGAGGGAAAGCGTGAAGAAGCCCGGAGGTCCAGTTCAAGTGGAACGCATCCGGGGCCACCCTGCTCGGGTGTGGAACTGGTCCGAAGCAGGGAAGCTGCGCGTTAACTGGGCTGGAGAACAGATCCATGGACGGAGTCCCCCACCGATGGAACAAGAGGCTGGTGACCTCCGGATAGAGGCGCCACTCGTGTGGGCGGAGGATTCTACTGAGTTTGTCCGCGAAGACATTCTCTTGGCCCGGGAGATAGACTGCTCGGAGGGACATCCCTCGGAGAAAGGCAAATGAGCAAAGGAGGATTGCCTCCCAGCAGAGAAGGCAGGAGCCCCCATCTTGTTTACATAGAACACGGCTACCCTGTTGTCGGTCTGCACAAGCACCAACTTCCCTTTCAGGCGGCCCTCGAAGGCCCTCAGGGCCCACCGGACCGCCTGCAGCTCGAGCAGATTGATCTGCTGCTGAAATTCCCTGGGCGAACATTGCCCCTGGGTGCATAAATCGCCGCAGTGGGCTCCCCAACCCATCAGGGAAGCATTCGTCATCAGGACGAGCTCGTGCTGCAGGACCTGAAAGGGCATTCTCCGACGGAGGCTTCGGGGATCCCGCCACCAACCCAAGGAGCTGTGGAGACCTCAGGAGACCCAGATGAGGTCCCTGAGGCGACCGGAGACCTGGCGCCACTGCATCCTGAGGCACCACTGAGCCGTTCGCATGGGCATTTGGACATGGGAGACAACATGGACGGTGGAGGCCATGTGTCCCAGGAGGCGCAGCATGGCCCGTGCCGAGACTCAAGTTTTGCTCTGGATCTGGGCTGCCAGGGCGCGTAGGCGGTCTGCATGGTCTGCTGGTAGGAAGGCGGTTGCCCACTCCGTGTCGAGAAGTGTGCCGATGAACTCCAAGGTCTGCACCGGTTCGAGGTGGGAATTGGAGTAGTTGACCAGAAAGCCAAGGCGTTAGAGGTGGAGGATCACGTGTGACGCCGCCAGGAGGGCTTCTTCAGCCAAAATCCCCATGACGAGCCAGTCGTCTAGGTATAGAAAGATGGGTATGCCCTGTCACCGTAGAAAGGCAGTGGCCGCGGAGAGACACTTTGTGAAGACCAGCGAGCCCGAAGGGGAGCACCCTTTATTGGTCATGCTCTCCCTGCACCCTGAAGCGCAGGAACTGCCTGTGCTGGGGGTCGACTAGCATGTGGGTGTGAGCGTCCCTTAGGTCTAAAGAGCATAGCCAAATCACCCTGCTGGAGGAAGGGCAGCAGGATGCCAAGCAATAACATTTTGGGCGGGTTGGGGTGGCACCAGGGGTTAGGCCTTGGGCCCTTTAGGCTTAGGGGTGGCCATGCGCTTCACCCTTCCTCTGCGTGCCGGGG
This sequence comes from Ichthyophis bannanicus, assembly GCA_033557465.1. Classification (NCBI taxonomy): domain Eukaryota; kingdom Metazoa; phylum Chordata; class Amphibia; order Gymnophiona; family Ichthyophiidae; genus Ichthyophis; species Ichthyophis bannanicus. The sequence goes on along the minus strand of CM066033.1, from coordinate 588,237,515 downwards.
GCCGGTGCAGGGGTGGACGGGTAGGGCGGGTATCCCCGGTAGGGAAGCCCCTTCCTCTGGAAGAACGGTTTCTTAGTTTGCTGTTTCTTCCGAGGGAGAGAAGAGGTCTTACGCGAGAGGAGGGTCCGAGTCACGAACTCCATCTCTATTTCAGCGGCCTTGTCCTCCATGGGCTTGCCGAACAGTTGTTTGCTTAGGCAGGGGACATCCAGGAGTTCCTCTTGGACCCACTGCTCCAGGTCCGAGGACTGTAGCCACGCCTGGCCCCGATGCCAGCTGCTGCCACTCGGGCGGAGGACTCAAACCCATCATACGTGGCGTGGAAGAGGTACTTTGAGCACTCCGCGACGGACTTCAGGAAGGTTTGGAACCTGAGGAGGGGCTCACCTCAGAGACTGCGGAGAACCCGCCGAGCTCCTTGGAGAGGTCACGCAGGAATATGCCCATATAGAATTGGTAAGCCTGGATATGGGCATGCAAGCATGGACCCTTGATAGGCTTTGTGCCCAAGGACGTCAAGGGTTTTAGACTCCCTGCCTAGCGGGACCGAAGAGGGTGACTTCAGGCTCTTTTGCTTCCGCATTGCCGATTCCACAACCATGGAGGTGTGCGGAAGTTGGGTCTTTTGGAACCCCGGGCTGCGCTGGACCCTATACATGGCATCAAGGCGTTTGCTCACAATGGGAACTGAAGCAGGAGTCTTCCACATAGGGAGGAGCAGCCTGGACAGGATAGGAGGAACTGGGACAGTACGAGACTTCCGAAGCAGGGACTCATACTGTAAGATGTCGAGCTCCTCAGCCCACGGCTTCTCCTCAGCCTGCGTTGCAAGGTTGAGGGCTCGCGCCATGTCCCGGTACGAACACTAGAAAGAATGTGCCCTTGGGCTGCGAACACCTCTGAGAGGTGGGCGGAGACGGGTCAGAAGGGAGGTCCTGGTGGGCACAGTAACACACAGGTCTCCAGGGAGGTGTCCCTGTCTGACTCCGAGCCCGAGAGGTCCAAGAAGGAGTCCGATTCAGGCTGGCCGCCCTGTCCGGAGGCCGAGGCCCGCTTGGAACCAGAGGCCTTGGAGGATCTCACTCCCGAGGAATGGGAGGTGAGCGAGACAGACGCCTAGGACCCTCACGAGGCCCACGGTTCTCGGGGATTTCCAGGGCGGGTTCAGGTACCCCTCTCGAGGGAACCGAGGTCTCAAGGCGCGGGCCAGCCATGCTGAGCACGAGCGCCTGCTGGACAGCTAAGGCTGAAACGCTGCACTCTAGTGCCAGCATGCAGGACTCCCACGCGGACGTGAGTCCCTGCGCCACCAACCCCGGGGTTACCAGGTCAGGCATAGACGAGGAGAAGGGATCCTCACTGGGACGACCCTCAGAAGATAGGGCACCATCGCCGGAGGCCTCAGTGTCTGTACGAGGTACCTTTCGAGGCTGCTCCTTGTCAGACTCTTGGGAACGCTGGGGAGGGCTGAGCAACCAAGCACGGAAGCGCTCACGCTTGTCTGGAGTCCCCGACAACGACTCTGAAGTCTTCTTCTTGAGCCTCTCCACCTCAGGGGACCCCTGATTGGTGTGCCACCTTGAACACGGGGCTGAAGTGGGGGATCCCACCAGCGGAGGGATGACCGAGGGTGCCACCGGGGATTCTGGGGCCACTTTAAGGAAAACGTCATCGGACCTCTGCTTACGACTTAGCAGGGCCTTGGAGGATATTTTCTTGCAAAGAGAGCAGAGCTCCTGGTTATGGTCGGCCCCCAGACACCAAAGACAGCAGTCATGGGTGTCCGTGAGCGACATATCTTTGGAGCATCTGTTGTGTTTTTTGAAACCTGTGGCCATTGGGGCAAAAACGGCCCCTGCTAGGTCTAAGACCCGTGAGGCCAGCGGTTGAGGAAAAGGGCAGGAAGCCCGCAAAAGAAAAAATTTTAGCGAAAGGACGTCCCCTCGCTCAAAATTAAAGGAGAACAGGGGAAGAACGGGAGAGGACCGGTGCTACAAGAAAAAGACACAGGCCAGAGACCAAAAAGCAAACACTTTTTCCGAGGGACGAAGACATGCGTCCAAAGGGCTACGTGTAAAAAGGGAGACTGTGCAAGATGGCACCCTTGGGCGGGAAGGGGACCACGCATGTGTGGCAGCAATCCCAAAGGTTTTCTTTGAAAGCTGGGGAATTGCTCTACGCGGGCTCCGTCGGTGCCGACATCACCCATAAGTGAGGACTGACTTCCTGCTTGTTCCTGGAGAATCCTCTTTACACTGATGACTCCCAGATCTACCTCTCTGCAACTGAAATCTCTCCGGCAATCTAAACCAGGATCTCTGCTTGCCTTTCTGACATTGCTGCTTGGATGTCTCACCGCCACTTAATATTGAACATGGTCAAAAACTGAGCTTCTTATTTTTCCCCCTAAACCCTCTTTCTCCCCTTCCCTCCTTTCTCAGTCTCTGTGGATAACTCTCTACTCCTCCTCCTCAGCTCGCAACCTTGGGATCGTCTTTGACTACTCTCTTTCTCCACACACAACGAACTGATAGCTAAAACCTGCCGTTTCTTTCTCTACAATATCAACAAAATTTGCCCGTTCCTTTCCGAATACACTACTAAGATACTTATCCACTCCTTAGTCATCTCCCGTCTAGACTATTGTAACATACCCCCTGCTAGTCTCCCTCTGAATCATCTCTCTCCCCTTCAATCTGCTCAACACTCTGGCTAATCTTCCACCAGCCTCGTCATGCTCATATTACCCCTCTTCTCGTCACTTCATTGGCTCTCCATCCATTTCCACATCAGGTTCAAACTTCTCCTGCTGACCTATAAGTGCATTCACTCTGCAGCTACTCACTACCTTTCCTCTCTTATCTCTCCCTACACCCCTCCTCGGGAACTCCGCTCTTCTGGCAAATTGCTTCTATCCATGCCCTTCTCTTCTATTGCTAACTCCAGACTTTGTTCCTTTCACCTTGCTGCTCCTTATGCCTGGAACGAGCTACCTGAGTCTCTACATCAGGCACCTTTTCTCTGGCCCTTTTCAAATTCAGGCTCAAATCTCATCTCTTCGCTGCTGCCTTTGGATCTTGACTCACCTGGTCTCCTTTGTGTTTCCTTACCATTTTCCTTCGATATATCCCGTGTACACTGCTTGTGTGTTGTCTGTCTTGACTAGACTGTAAGCTCTGATGAGCAGGAACTGTCTTTTACATGTGTGTGTGTGCAGCGCTGCATATATCCTGTAGCACTATTGTAGGGATTATAAGATTTAGGGATATGTTCCTGGTTCATAATCACTCAATGGCCTTTAAAAATGTCTGCTCTAATAAAAATATGTCAACCAAACTACTATATTGTGGACAAAGAAAAAACCCCAGGCCAGCATAAGGAACCATATAAGGAAATATCATATATCATAAGCCTTAGCAGAGTGTATGCCTGGACTGGAGAGTCCATGCAGAGGCTTTGTGCAGAGGGCACGTACACAGGAAACCATGCAAAAAAGTATAAGCTGAGCCGTTAGTCCTGAAGACAGTAGATGGTTTTGACAGTTGGTGAGTATAAGCAAGACAGAGAGGCCTGGGGAATGTTGAAACAGGAACATAGAGGGAACAGAAAGGTCAATGACAGGAAACAGAAGGAGGGAGGAGGGGAGAGGACCCAAAGAGGAATGGATTTGGAAACTGTATGCATACACGGAAGCAAAAAAATGTATATATGTAACATGATTATTGTACTCGGGGGAGGAGGAATTCTGGAGGTGTCTGGTGTCTGATGACTGACAGAAGCTCTCCTCTCTGCTGCCTGTATTGTCCATCCATTATCTAATAAACAGAGATTCTGTTTGCACCTGTACTGACTTTTGGATCTGGACTATACAGGAAATTAATGATAATTAGTAATCGGTCTTTTGTGAGTAACAGGGCCTCACAATTGGTGCCGAACACCCGGGATTACCTCTTAATTTTGGGGTACGGGTGGGTCTTTATGACCAAGATACAAATTTAAAGATTTGGATTCCCCTCAAGAAAGAAGAGGGAGGTACGTTCCCGGTGTGTAGTAGAGACCGGAGGAGAAGAAGTGAGTGACAGATTCCCTAGGATGACGGCGGCTGTGAAGACGGCGTCGTGAGTATAACTATTTTTAAACAAGCTTGGTAAGTGTTGTTTAAGTTTTGTTTTGTTATATGAATAAAGTGTAAGAAAAATTTGCTGTTATAAACTGGGACTGAATGATAAGTGTTTGAGACTGTACGTGTCGTCTGAAGCGTGTGTGTGTTCTTGCTCACGGTTCCATACCTCCGCGAGGAGATTGGCTGGGCTTGAACGAAGCGAATTCTTGTTTGAAAGGTGTCCTGGACATTTCGTGCACTTCCTTCCTCTGTAAATAAAGAGGTTGGATATTGAGATCCTTAAATAAAAGGTTGCACGTAGGAATCATGTCTCTGTTTAGGAGAAAGAAAGATAGCAATCAGGATATAATAGTAAATCAGGTTTCCCCAGTGCCTCCGGTCGAACGGATGATGAGAGATAATCCCTTATTAGGAAAGCAAATTTTGAAAGTTTGCCTTAAATGGGCAAAATGGAGCGCTGCTCCTGGAACTCCTCTCGGCTGGCCACCGGAGGGGTCCTTTGATGGTCGTTGTTTAGTAAAAATTAGGGATTATGTTCTATTCCACAAGACTGGGGCTAGTCAGCTGAAACACTTAAGTTACATTTCCATGTGGATGAAACAGGTAGATCCAAACACCCTCAGTAGTGATGATCAACCCCCCTATTGGACGACAGAGAGTCGTACAATGGCAGCGATAGGTTATGCAGACCCTTCCATAGATCTAGACACCAAGGAGACAGAATTAGAGGACAGACCTAAAGATAAAATTAAAGATAAAAGACCAGCAGAAACACACAAGGAAAGAGTTAGATACTGGGATGAGATAAAAACACCATCTCTTATTGAGACTCCCCCATGTAATCCAATATATCCCCATTGGGAATTGGAAGACATAATGCGAAATAATAACTCCCAACCACGTAGAAGATCCCGGTCTGCATCTCCCCGCTGGGAACAGCATACGGGATGGGTCCAGGTAGCAGGTAAATTACATTTGACCCCTGATCCAATCCCTGAGCCCCCGGTGTGTGACCAGTCGTTGCTGGGGGCCACAGGGGGTGATCAAACCCAAGTACAGTCCACTCCCTCTGTCCTTGACTCCATTAATTGTGATAAGTTTCCCGTGATGTCAGCGGACAAATTCCCTGGTAGTATTGATTTATCAGAAGGTCAATGGGATCTTGATCATTTTTCTAAACAACCATGTGAAAGTAGGCAGAATGTTAGGAACCGGACGACCAGAGCCCATGAATATCACTTAATGCCCGTACAGAGTTCTAAAGAACCAGTTCAACCTAAGAAAACCCCTGTAGATTTTGTTTTTAATGAAAAAGGAGGTGAGGGTTTCTATGTATATCATTGGAGTTCAAACTTACATGGGTGGACAACAGCCTGTGCCCCGCAAATGAGAATTTGGCCAGAACAAGGATCACTGGATACTAGAGATTTAAACCTTGCTCGTAGATGTATCCGTGGAGGGGAGGGGGATCCACAATGGGACTATAAACTGATACAACAAAAGAAAACCGTGTCCGTTTTTCCTTTGACCTTCAAAGTAGAGGTTAAGAGCCCTGCAGGATAATGTGGTATTCTGGACCAGTGGTTGCCAGATTGCAACTTGGGAATGGTTTAAATCCTGAGTGAATAAGAAGTTAATCATGTTTGGATTTTGTTCTGATTGTTATGCTATTAAGCAAAATTAAAAGTTAAACAGGGATTTTATATATTGTGGCAAGCACCTCATGGAGGGAGGTTGGCTGTAACTCTCAGTGATTTGCTTTGAAATAACTTCAAAGGGAAGTGTTTGCATTCCAGATGTCCACCAGTCTTTTCATGAAAAAGTATCAGTTTTAGATGTCTGCTTCCCCGAAATGTAAGATTCAAGGTAAATTAGTGTGTGTGTTAAGCTCTGCACTGATGACTGATGAACAGGCCAGTGACACCATGGGCGTTCACTCATCTTCCCAGTTTTATTTGCTACGATATTGGATTTTAGGATACATTCACCTGTTTTTAAAGTTATGTGTTAGTGTCCAGAGCAAAAGTGTACTTTGTTTTGGAAGTCTTTTAAATTTCAGTTCCAGGAGTTCAGTCTTTAGTTGCTGTTTAGAATGAGCAAGCAGGATTAGCTGTTGTGTGCGAGCAGCAATCCCAGAACGCAATCCAAGAAGAAGGGGGGAGGGAAAGCACAGTTACTTACCTGTAACAGGTGATCTCTGGGAACAACAGGAATTAGTCCTCACATATGGGTACGTCGGTACCGACGGAGCCTGCGCAGGAAATCTCCCCAGCTTCCCAGAAAGAAAGCTTTTGGGAGCCTCCCACAGCGCATGCGCGCTGCCTTCCCGCCTTTCCTAACCAACTCTCCTCAGTTCGAGTTTAAAGCTGAGACAATAGAGAGAGAGAGGAAAGGAAAGATAGAGAGAGAGATACAGCTCCAAGGGGAGGTGGGAGGGTTGTGAGGACTAATTCCTGCTGTTCCCAGAGATCACCTGTTACAGGTAAGTAACTGTGCTATCTCCAGGAACAAGCAGGAATGAGTCCTCACAAATGGGGACTCCCTAGCTAAGATGCCTGGGAGATCCCCAAGGGTATGAGACCCTGAAAGGTTCCTAGTCTTCCTATGGATCTCAGGCATCCATTAAGGGACGGAGGGCAGGAGTTGTTTAAGAATGGAACAGGTGTCTGAGGACAGCCTGACCAAACAAGGCATCCCGGCGGGAGTCCTTGTCCAAACAGTAATGGGCTGTGAAGGTATGAACCGAGGCCCAGGTGGCTGCTCGACAGATCTGGTCGATGGACACAGAATGAAGATGAGCCATAGAGGCGGCCATGGCCCTCACATTGTGAGCTATGGCCCTCCAGAGAAAGGTTCTTACTCTGGTAAGCAAAAGAAATACACTGAGCAATCCAATTGGACAGTGTTCTCTTAGAGACTGGAAGTCCTAAATGAGAAGGATCAAAAGCAACAAAAAGCTGGGAAGACTTTCTATGTTGCTGTGTCCTGTGCAAGTAAAAAGTAAGAGCTCTTTAACAATCTAGAGTATGAAGGTTCCTCTCTGCACTGGATGCATGAGGAGCTGGAAAAAAGACAGGTAAATATACCTCTTGATTAAGATGAAAAGGTGAGACCACTTTAGGCATAAAGTGAGGATTTGTCCTAAGGACTACCTTATCATGATGGAACCTGGCAAAAGGTGGATTAGCCACTAAGGCCTGCAGTTCACTGATGCGGCGAGCAAAAGTGACTGCAATAAGGAAAATAACCTTCCATGAAAGAAATTTCAAGGAGGTAGTGGCTAAGGGTTCAAAAGGTGGCTTCACAAGCTGACCAAGAACCAAGTTTAAGTCCCATGCCACCGGAGAAGGTCGAATGGGAGGTTTTGTTAAAGTTAGGACTCTCATAAATCTTGCAATAAGAGGATGAGAGGAGATAGGTTGTCCATTGAGAGGCTTAAGGGATGCTGCAATAGCACTCAAATGGACCCTTACTGAATTTGTTTTAAGGCCTGCATTGGAGAGATGCAGGAGATATTACAATAGAGAATTCACAGGAAGTGCCAGAGGGTCAAGACCCTTTTGAGCACACCAAATGGAAAATCTTTTCCATTTAAAAGCATAGGAACACCTAGTGGAAGGTTTCCTGGAAACATGGAGGATATCCCTCACTTGCTGAGAAAGATTGAAGTCTTGAAGGTCTAGGCCTTCAGTAACCAAGCCCTGAGGTGAAGGGACGTGGGATTTGGATGCCACAAAGTCCCTTCCTCCTGGGACAGAAGGTCTGGTGCAGCTCCCAAGTCCAGGGAGGGGGCTTGGGAGAGATGCAGAAGTAGAGGGTACCACACTTGGCGTGGCCAGCGTGGAGCTATGAGGATCATAGATCCTTGATCCCTCTGAAGTTTGAACAGAGTCTTGGGAATCAAAGGAATGGGTGGAAAGGCATACAGGCAGTCCTGACCCCAATGAAGGAGGAAGGCATCCTTGGCCTGAGCTCCCTGACACGGAATTCTGGAACAGAATCGGGGAAGTTTGGCATTCCACGGACTTGAAAAGAGGTCTATGTCCGGGGTTCCCCATTCTTGGAAGATTCTGAGTACCTGATCCATGTGCAGGGACCATTCGCGTGGAAGCAGAACTCGACTGAGTCTGTCTGCCCAAGAGTTTTGGATTCCTGGGAGGTATACTGCCAGGAGATGGATTTGATGCTCTCTGGCGAAGGCCCATAATCTTAGAGCTTCGTTGCAAAGCGACAGAGAGCCAGTTCCTCCTTGCTTGTTTATGTAAAACATGGCTACTTGATTGTCCGTGTGAATGAGGACTGTCTTGTAGCTGAGGAGGGTATGAAAGACCTTGAGAGCTAGGAATACTGCTCGAAGTTCCAAGTGGTTGATATGAAGAGAGGTCTCCTGTGGGGACCAAATGCCTTGGGTGGAGAGGTCTTGTAGATGAGTTCCCCAACCTGTTTGGGAGGCATCTGTTGTGAGGGTTGCCTGGGGCAACAAAGGTTGGAAGGGGGACCCCAGCAACAGATTTTGAGTGGACATCCACCACTGGAGAGACCAAAAGAGACGTTTGGAGGTTGCTATTTGGTCTGAGAGAGCTCCTGAAGCTTGAGTCCACTGGGTGGACAAAGTCCATTGAGCTGCTCTCATGTGTAGGCGAGCATAGGGTACCACATGTACTGTGGAAGCCATATGGCCTAGCAGCTGTAGCATCTCCCTGGCAGTTAAATGGCTCTTTGACTGAATCTGGGAGGCTAACTGCACTAGACGTTGAAAACGGGCCTGAGGAAGGTAGGCCCTTGCAGAAGTGGTGTCCAACCAGGTCCCTATGAATTCCAGGGACTGAGTCGGGGTGAGCTGGGACTTTGGGTGGTTTACCACAAGTCCCAGGTATTGCAGAATGCGCCTGGTGCAGTTCAGGGAGATCTGAGCCTCTGACTGGGTTGGAGCTCGGATGAGCCAGTTGTCCAGGTATGGGAAGACAAATATTCCCAGAGTGCGTAGAAATGCAGCAACTATTGCCATGCATTTGGTGAACACTCTTGGAGCAGAGGCTAGACCGAAAGGAAGCACTCTATATTGGTAATGTTTCCCCTGGAACAGAAAACGTAGGAATTTTCTGTGAGATGGATGGATGAGGACATGCGTGTACGCATCCTTGAGATCTAGAGAACAAAGCCAATCCTGACTCTGCAGGTATGGAAGGAGAGAGCCTAGAGAAAGCATCTTGAACTTCTCCTTGCATAGGAATTTGTTCAATTCTCTGAGATCTAGAATGGGTCTGTATCCCCCTGTTTTCTTTGGAATGAGAAAATAGGGGGAGTAAAACCCTGACCCCTGTTGAAGAAGAGGAACTTCTTCTATGGCCCCCTGGGCCAGAAGGGTAGTCACTTCCTGATCCAGAAGGTCGAGGAGAGATGTGGGAGAATTGAAGTGTCTCACCATGGTGTAGGGAGGAAGGTCTGAGAAATGAAGTTTGTAGCCCTCTCTTATGATAGAGAGGGTCCACTGCTCTGATGTGATTTGCTCCCATCTGGGAGCAAAATGAGCTAAACTTCCTGGAATGGTGAGAGGTTCTGGCTGTCGTAGAGCCAGAAAGGTTAAGTTCTCTAGTATCAAGTCAAAAACCCTGAGGGGTTTGGGACTGCTGAGTCGTAGCAGCCCCTGCAGGTTTAGGCCTGGCCTGTTTAGGTTGCTGACGCTTAGTAGCAAAGCGACCTGTAGAAGATTGTTGGCCAGAAGTGGAAGGAAATCTGCTCCTTTTGTAAAAAGGCTTCTTGAAAGACTTTTTCTTGGCTGGAATGGAAGTTGACTTAGAAAGTCTATCCAGAGCAGAATTTTCTGCATCCATTTGAGTGGTTTTTATTTGCCACTCTTTGCCAAAGAGATTTTCACCTGTACAGGGCAGATTTCCTAAGCCATCCTGAACCCAGGGTTCTAGATCAGAAGCCTGGAGCCAAGCAATTCTGCGAGCAGCTATGGCAATGCCTGAGGCTCCGCAGGCACCCTCAAAGGAATCAAAGGCTGCCCTGTTGGAAAACTTTGAAATATCTTGAGTATGCTTAAGCCAAAGGAGGAATTCATCCCTTCTATCCTCTGGTAAAAGGGAGAAAGTTGTGCAGCTTTTGTGCAACTTCCTTTAGAAACATACCCATATAAAGGCTATATGAGTTGATTCTGGCAATAAGCATACTGGCTTGGAAGATTTTCCTACCAAAAGCATCCAAGGTCCTGCATTCTCTTCCTGGGGGAGCAGAAGAGTGTCTTTTGGTACTCTTTATCCTTTTCATAGCTGACTGCACCACAATGGAGTGGTGAGGAAGCTTAGTTTTCTGAAATCCAGGACAAGGAGGGACACGGTACATAGTGTCCAATCTGCGAGAATGAGGAGAAAGGGTGAGAGGAGTCTCCCATAAGTCAATCATATGTTCATGAAGAATTTCATGAATTGGCAAGGTGACTGCCTCTCTGGGAGCCTTAGAGTATCCTAAAATATCAATTTTTTTTGCTCTAGGCTCTGCTTCAGAGGTTACTGAAATAGAGAGTCCTTTAGCCACTTCTATTATGAAGTCTTGAAAGGACAAATCCTCTGGAGGAGACATTCTCCTTTTTGGAGAAGTAGGCTCCTCAGGAAGGGTAATGGATACTTCGGGAGACTCATCTGATGAATCAGAATCAGAGGAATCGAAGTATCGTCTGTCCCCTTCCAATGATCGATACGCGTATCGATCGGTACCGACATCGGGCGTCCCCGGTACCGGATCGGTACCGATAGCCCTGGACAAGGAACCTGAGTCGGTATCCTGACCGATGTCGATGCAGTCGGTACCGGTATCGATACTGGTACCGGTACCGGCGCCGGTACCGACAACGGAACTCGTTGCGGTACCGACGGCGTCGCAGCTTGAATAAAAGCCATTATAGCCTGCTGCATGGATTGCACAGTGTGATCCATGGACGCCACGACTGCCTGGATGTCGGTACCGGGAGATTGTGCCGGTACCCCAGAGCAGTCTAACAGGTGATCAGTTGAGGCCGTACCATCGATGTCAACCTGTAACCCCATAGGAGGAGCTTTGGAAGCTGGAGCTTCCCGCCGGGGTTGTTTGGCTGGGGCAGTATCCTCGAGGGCAAGCCTGGAGGCATCTCAATGCTGAGAGGGAGATTTGCCCTTCAAGGACCTGCTAGGTTTATGTTTGGTTACCTGAGATCCATCAGGAGAGGAAGACCTGGAAGATGTCGATGCCACCGGCGGTGCATCCGTGGGAAACAGCACATGGAGCTTGGCTGCTCGGTTCTGTAACCCTCTTTTAGACATTATGGAGCAGGACTGGCAATCTGGAATGGAGTGTTCAGGACCCAAACATTTAAGACACCATTCATGGGTATCTGTAACAGAAATAGTACCGCTACACTTAGTGCATTTTTTGAACCCGGAGGCTGGTTTTTCCATGGGGGAAAATTTTCTTGTGGGCCTGTAGGCCTAAGAAGAAAAATACACCAAGTGAGGAAAAGTATAATTTTTTATTTTTTTTTTTTAAAGAAAAGACCGGCGGTACCGGTCCGGCATCGGGCAAGGCAGACACGCGACCAAAGAAATAAATTAAAATAAAGAACTTCTTCAGCGGTGACAGGAACACGACCTGCTGGCTCCACGGAAAAAGAAGAACTGAGGAGAGTTGGTTAGGAAAGGCGGGAAGGCAGCGCGCATGCGCTGTGGGAGGCTCCCAAAAGCTTTCTTTCTGGGAAGCTGGGGAGCTTTCCCGTGCAGGCTCCGTCAGTACCGACGTACCCATATGTGAGAACTCATTCCTGCTTGTTCCTGGAGATTACAGCATTCTTTTGTTTGTGCTTGCAGACTTCGGGCAACTGAATTGATGGAGCGAGTGAAAGACATTCTGATAAGAAGTTATTTCAGATCTGATGCAGCACACCTGTGGACAACAGCGACCGCTACTGCAACTACATAATGCTGACTTTTGTGTGACCTTTTGAACTGGTTCAAGCTTGTTTGCAATTTATGTAGAATGATATAATGGCATAAACAGTATTGTGTGTTCTCTCCTTCTGCTCTCTCTCTGGAGAGTGGCAAGTGTCTGCTGCATTATGTTTTAAATGCTATCATGTATCCAGGAATATCAGGGTTTCACTGCTGTTGTACTTAATCCTTTTTATGCCTGGAAGCTAGTGTATCAGGCTCTATTTCTGCTCTTTGGCTCTCTAAGCCATGCTTTAGGCTTACCTCTTTAAGGCTACTTTTGAATAAGTGATTCCCACATTTTCTATTTGATTTGGCTAATTACATTAGAGAGGTTCGACCAGAGCCTCCGTGATTTCCCTTGCAGGGCTTCGGATCGCGTTCCAAGAAATTGCTGATCAGGTGGCTACTACACAGTCTGTATCCAGCTCGCCATTGTCAACTTTATTTTTCATAGGGACTACTGTATATAAAAAAAAACCTGTGTCTGTGCATTCTGAGATTGCTCTACTTTCACAGGACCTCACATTGTCACTGCACTTGGACTCATGTCAGTCAGTTGAAGGTTTCTCCAACTGTCACCTCTGTTTGATCTACTTCCTTCCTGTATGAACTGTTGTTGACCAAGATGATTGCTGCCAAAGCTGCTCCTTGGGACACCATCTGTTTCCTTCATCCTGATGGACAATTAGTTTTACTTCTACGTGTTTACAATACAACCCACATCTCCAAAGAAGTTCTCACTTCAACCCTGCCTTGAACTGAACTCTTATCAGGACATTCTGCTGAACGTTTTGATACCCTTGTGCTCTCCATTGCTATTAAACGTAGGTTAGATGCTGGACTTCATTGGTACCTTTCCAGACCCCTGCCATAACTGCTGAACTTGGTATGGCTATACGCCGTCTGCAATGCTTACTGTATGTTCAAATGAAAGCTGTTATTGATTCTATTAGTAAGTTGTCAGAGTCATTAGAGCAAAATACACAAATGACTCTACAAAATAGACAGGCACTAGATTTGCTCCTTGCATCTGAAGGAGGCCTGTGATATTTTATTAATGCCACCAATTGTTGTACGGTCATAGCGAATCATTCAGTGTTTGTGCTTAATGCTATGGATAAAATACGCCACCTGTCAGATTTACATATGGATGACTTTAAGGGAGGACTGAATGTAGGTAATTGGTTCTCATCCCTTACCTCCTGGTTTCACTCGCTAGGTGCTGGCCTAAAAGGCCTTTTAATTTCTGCTGGCATCTTTTTAATTTTTGCCTTGCCCTTTTGTTGTATTGTTTCTCTTGTCATCTCATGTTGTAAGAAACAGTGTATCAAAGGGTCCACCTCCCTTATGCCTGTTCAAACATGCCATACACATGTGAATGTTTCCTATGCTGCGGTCCCCACTTCTGAATTCTCTGACTTGGTCTTATCTCCTCCACAATAAAAAAAAAATTGGGGAATTGTAGGGATTATAATGTTTAGGGATATGTTCCTGGTTCATAATCACTCAATGGCCTTTATAAATGTCTGCTCTAATATGTCTGCTCTAATAAAAATATGTCAACCAAACTACTATATTGTGGACAAAGAAAAAACCCCAGGCCAGGATAAGGAACCATATAAGGAAATATCATATATCATAAGCCTTAGCAGAGTGTATGCCTGGACTGGAGAGTCCATGCAGAGGCTTTGTGCAGAGGGCACGTACACAGGAAACCATGCAAAAAAGTATAAGCTGAGCCGTTAGTCCTGAAGACAGTAGATGGTTTTGACAGTTGGTGAGTATAAGCAAGACAGAGAGGCCTGGGGAATGTTGAAACAGGAACATAGAGGGGACAGAAAGGTCAATGACAGGAAACAGAAGGAGGGAGGAGGGGAGAGGACCCAAAGAGGAATGGATTTGGAAACTGTATGCATACACGAAAGCAAAAAAATGTATATATGTAACATGATTATTGTACTCGTGGGAGAAGGAATTCTGGAGGTGTCTGGTGTCTGATGACTGACAGAAGCTCTCCTCTCTGCTGCCTGTATTGTCCATCAGTTATCTAATAAACAGAGATTCTGATTGCACCTGTACTGACTTTTGGATCTGGACAATACAGGAAATTAGTGATAATTAGTAATCGGTCTTTTGTGAGTAACAGGGCCTCACACTATACAAATGTTCAGTAATAGTAGTAGTAGTAGTAAGTTAATTATCCTAAATTACTTCAGTTAAATCACTTTAATGCCACACTGTTCTATGTAAAGTTGGATTCTTACTGTTCCATGTAAGTTGCCTTGACATCTTTGATAAGGCAGTATATAAAACCAGTTAAATAAATAATTAAATATGATACAGGTCTATAAACTAATGAGTGAAGTGGAACAAGTAAACGTGAATCTGTTGCTTATTACTTCAAAAAGTATAAAAGACTAGAGGATATGAAATGAAGTTACAGAGTATGACATTTAAGACTAATCAGAGAAAATATTTCACTGAACGCATAAGTAAGCTTTGGAATTCATTGGCAAGTAATATAGTATTAGCTATTACTGTAACTAGGTTTAAAAAACGTTTTGGACCAGTTTCCAGAGGAAAAGTCAATAAATCATTATTAAAGTGGACTGGGGGAAAAGCGTAGTTTATTTATTATTTATTTATTTATTACATTTTCTTTTATACCGCGCTATTTGAGATCAGTGCGGTTTACAATGAACATTAAATCTACACATCTCAGATTAGTGATTTGTGCTTACAATAAACAGGTAAAATAACCTGGGTATACAATTAAACAAGTTTCTTAACAGGGAGAACATGATAAATATATACAAGCAAATTAATGTAATTATATACAGGGTTAAGTTACTCATCTGTAACAGGTGTTCTCTGGGTACAGAAGGAATCAGTCCTCACATATGGATGACGTCGGCGACAACGGAGCCCTTGTGCGGAGCAAATCCCCAGCTTTCAGAGAAAACCTTTGGAAGCTGACATCATGCATGCGTGGTCCCCTTCCCGCCCAAGGGTGCCATCTTGCTCAGTCAAATGACATAGCTAAAAAGACGGCAAAAAGAACAAAATATAATAATTGGGACTGCAACTCCAAGTGGGGGAGGCAGGGTTGTGAGGACTGGTTCCTGCTGTCCCTGGAGAACACCTGTTACAGGTGAGTAACTACGCTTTCTCCGGGAATAAGCAGGAAGTCAGTCCTCACTTATGGGACTCCCCAGCTATAGGCTACCGAGAACCCATAGCTAAAAAAGGCTCCCTCAACGAGAGCCACAAGCAGCTGCAATAGCAATGCAAACTAAGGGAATAGCATTCCAGTAGCCTGAACACAGAAGGGTCGGAAGGCAGGAGTTGCCTAGACCTCGAAAAGGTTATGGAGTACAGCCTGGCCAAAGGCACTGTCCCATTGGGACTCCCTGTCCAGGCAATAATGGGTTGCGAACGTCTGACCCGAAGACCAGGTGGCAGCCCAGCAGATGTCTGCCAGAGGAACAGAGCGCAAATGAGCCACTGATGCCGCCATCTCCCTGACCCTATGGGCCGTAACACGACTCTCCATCGGAAGCTCGGCTGCCTTGTATGCCCAGGCAATACAGTCTGCTACCCAGTTGGACAGCGTACGCTTTTATATCGCTAGCCCTAGCTTGCTGGGGTCATAGGGTACAAAAATCTGAGAAGTCTTCCGATGCGCTTGCGTACGCTGGATATAGAAGGCCAATGCTCTCTTACAGTCCAGGGTATGCAGGACCATCTCTGCCCGGCTGGCATGTGGCCAGGGAAAAAAGGTAGGCAGAACCACCTCCTGTTTGAGGTGGAATGAGGAGACCAGTTTCAGAAGGAAGGAACTTCGGGTGCGTGCAAAGCACCACCCGGTTCCTATAGAATGTGGTGTAAGGCCTTTCTGACACTAGGGCCTGGAGCTCACTCACCCTTTGGTGGACATGAGTGCCACCAAGAAAACCACTTTCCAAGAGAGATAGCGTAGATGGTAGGTTGCCATCAGCTCAAAGGGCGGCCTAGTAAGCTACCCTAACACCACATTGAAATCCCATTCAGTCGCCAGGGGGTGGACTGGGGGCTTCAAAAGAAGCAAGCCTCTCAGAAACCGAGACACCAAGGGGTGGGCAGAGGCTTCTCATCCACTGGAAAGTGGTTCACTGCAAGGGCACTGAGGTGCACCCTGATAGAGTTGGGCTTGAGGCCCAAATCAGAGAGGTGGAGATGGTATTGCAAAACCATCCCCATCGGGCAAGTGAAAGGATTCGCCTCCTGCTCCTTGCACCATGGCGCAAATCTGCGCTACTTCAAGGCATAAGTCCGTCTAGTCGAGGGCCTCCATGAGGCCAGCAAGACTTCTTCAATATTCCTTGTAAGGAGGAGTGGAGCGAGAATTACCCTTTCAGCAGCCATGCCATCAAGGTGAGGGAGCTGATATTGGAGTACAGGAGAGAGCGCCCCTCCTGGGATAGGAGGCGCAGGGAGGACCCCAATGGAATGGGAGTCTCCACTGCTAGCTGCAGTAGAAGCGGGAGCCAGGGTTGCCTGGGCCACCACGGGGCGATAAGGATGACCGAGGCTCTGTCCTGGAGAATCTTGAACAGAATCTTGGCCAACAGGGGCGTCGGGGTAACGCATACAGAAGGCCCACGGACCATAATACCAGAAAAGCATCGGTGGCCACCATGTGCGAGTGCAGCTGCCTGGAGCAGAAACAGGGCAACTGGTGATTGTCCGGACTCGCAAATAGGTCCATCACTGGCCACCCCCAGGTCCGGAAAAGCCAATTGGCTACCCCACTGTCCAGCTGCCATTCGTGGAGCTGGAGAATCCTGCTGAGCCTGTCAGCCAGCCAGTTGTCCTGGCCCGGCAGGTAGACTGCTCGGAGATGAATGCCATGCTGGGTTGCAAACGAGCAGAGGTCCAGGGTTTCCTGACATAGGGGGACGTAACCCCATACCACCCTGTTTGTTCACATAGAACATGGCCACCTGGTTGTCTGTCTACACCAAGACAGGTTCGTGGACCAGGAGCTGCCTGAAAACTTCTAGGGCTAGGTGGATGGCACGGAGTTCCAAGAAACTGATTTATTGGGTCCTCTCGCTCATGGACCAAACTCCCTGAGTACAGAAACCCTGGCAATGGGCCCCCCAGCCCAGCAGAGATGCATCTGTGGTAAGGATCCTCATGTGTAAAGGAGCCTAGAAAGGCATTCCTGCCTCCAAGTGATGCGGTTGGAGCCACCAAGCCAGGGACCATGCCAGACGCTTGGACACTTTGACCATGTCCCGGAGGCGCCCTGTGGCCTGAGATCACTGGTCTCTGAGACACCATTGAGTGGTCCGCATGTGGAGACAGGCATCCGGGGTCACATGGACTGTGGAAGCCATATGCTCGAGGAGGCGCAGGAATTGTCTTGCTGACATTACAGACCTGCGACTCACTTGTCCTGCCAGAGCCATAAGCCTGCTTGCCCTGTCTGCAGGCAAAAAAGCCTTCACCTGAAGGGTATTGATTCTGGCCCCAATGAACTCCAGCTGTTGAGTCAGAGTGAGGCTGGACTTGGGGTAGTTGATTACAAACCCTAGGTGTTGCAGCACCTGGATGGTGTGAGTTGTGGCCTGGTGGTCCTCGATGGCTGAGGTGTCTCTGATGAGTCAGTCGTCGAGGTAGGGGAAGACAAAGACCCCTTGAAGCCTGAGAGACGTGGCAACCACAGCCAGGCACTTTGTGAACACCCTGGGGGCCGAGGTAAGGCCAAAGGGGAGTACCCTGTTGCCCCCACCACAAAGCACAAATATTGCCTGTGGCTTGGGTGTATTAGGATGTGTGTTGTGATAAGGAAGCTTATCATAGCTCAGGAAGGGGCTATAGAAAAGGTGAAGTGTCTCTGAACAAGCAACCTGTCAGTTCTGGTAGAAATAAGAAAACAGAATTTTGCCATAAAAGACTACCAGTCCCAGAATGCACCAGGTTTCCAACAGCCATGAGAGGAGCTGAAGTGAGAAAACGTGTGTTCAATCAGGAGGGCTATGAGGTAATCCCTAAGCACTCATCTCAAAGGGAAGGGCCTGATTCAGCACAGCTGCGCTGTATTAGGGAGGAGCACTCATCCAAGCAGAATAAGAGTAGAGTTTATTCTACAGATGAGCATCTTCATGATCACCTTGGATATCCAGAGAAGGATCATCAGTTTCATCTGAAGGATCATCAGAAGCAGAAGCCAAACCGGACGGACAGAGAGGGAAAGAGACCCTCTGGAAGAAAGAGGAGAAAAGCCTTTGAGAGGTCTAGAAGAGTCCAAAGCAGTACGTATACTGGGAGGTATTCCAAGGGCCAGCATACACCATTGGACTGGGGAAAGCCAGAGGAATGGTGCTGCAGAGTTAGGAATCACCAGAGGCTACCTGTGAGTGAGACGGCTGCACGTGGAAGGGACCCTAAGACCTGTGCCAGAAGGTATGTGAAGAGAGATCCAGTGTCAAGGGATCTGGATTGGAAGGCTGGACATAAGAACTGGACTACATACTGGCCAGGCTATATAGAGAGGAACTCTAGCAGCAATGGAAGCTCAGGTATGAACACTGATCTATGCCCTAGCTATAACCTTGAAAGACAGCAGGGAAACAAGTATTCTCCTGAAAATGCTCCATTGAGAGATTCATCTGTGCCAATCCATGATATTGAACCCATGCTTGTTGAAAAAGGGGGAATAATAGCAGATGAGGATCCTGTTTATATGGACTGCTCTCTATCTAAACTCCGTTGGTAACTTTCTGTTATAAAGTACAGCAACCATCACAAAGAAATACAAATTTGTTCTTTAATCTACTCAGAAAAGCTCCTGAAGCAGGATTTGACCCACACAGTGGAAGGCAAGCCAGCTAAGGGGTTTCAGCTGGTGACTGCTAGCAATTAAGCCTTACCTAATTGCTTGTGAGCTAGGAGAGAATCACTTCTGTATCTATGTGAGAAGTAATCAGAAGTTAACCTGAAAAGAACAGTTTGTTTCTTGCTTTGTGGCTTTTCATTTGTTGTTTTCCTGATTTTGACTTTGTTTTTCCAAGTTAACACTGAAAGCAAGTAACCTAATTTATGTGCTACCAAGCATATCTGTGTTGGGAGAAATAACCCCATAAATAAATATCTTATTGGCTTTACTCAAGAGCATAACTAAATTATTGTCAGCAGCTGTGTCTGGTGTGAATGAACTACATTGCCCACAATACCTTGCAAATCATTTAGAAATATGCACTTGCCAAGAGTGTGAAGATTCTCACCCAGGCAGCCGTCTGACAGTGTATACATATCTTTTAGGTCTAAGAAGCATAGCCAGTCTCCCTGGTGGAGGTAAGGCAGCAATATTCTATGGGAGAGCATCTTGAACTTCTCCCTCACCAGGAATTTGTTGAGGTTGCGCAGGTCGAGGATGGGTCTGAGGCCTCCTGTCCTTTCTGGCACCAGAAAGTACCTGGAATAGAAGCCCCTGTCCTGCAGGTGGTGGGGCACCGGTTCTACTGCCTGATTCTCAAGAAGGCCTGCTAACCCCTTCAGAAGGTGGTCCCGGTGAAGGGGAGACCTTAGAAGCTCTCCTGGGAAATAATGAGGAGGCACCTGGGCTAGGTGAAGAAGGCAGCCCTCCCGGACTACCTGTAAGGCCCAGGCATCGGTGGTAATGGCTGTCCACCTGTGGGCATACAAAGCCAGTCTGCCCCCTGTGGTCTGCCTGGCTCCTGTTGGAAGAGGGGCCATGCTGCAGGAGTCAAAAGCCACTCCCAGGCTGGGCCGGAGCCGGTGCCTGGGGTTTGGGGGCTTTCTGCTTACGTGGGCTATGCCCCTTGTCCCTTGGCCTGCTGCCCCTGTTGGGGAGCCGGGGAGGCCTGATAATAGGGGTAGCTTCGGTAAGCAGCACCCTTCCTTGGGTAAAAGAGCTTTTACCCAAGCCCTTCTAACGAGAAGGGGCAGAGGTCTTCTTGGAGAACTGTGTCCTCATCATGTACTCGGTCTCCAGCTCTGCAGCCTTGTCAGTCATGGGTTTGCCCATCGACCAACTTGTCCTGAACCCACTGTTCGAGGTCCGACGACAGCAGCCAAGCTTGGCGGTGTGCACCGATGCCAGTCATGGCTACCCGGGCCGCCGACTAGAAACCCGTCATAGGCCGCCCGAGACATAAACTTCAAGCACTCATGGATGGCTTTGGACAGACCCCTGAAGCGCTGTAAAGGCTCCTCGGAGAGACCAGTCAAGAACCCGGCGAGTTCCTTCGCTAGGTCTCTCAGGTACATGCCCATGTACAGCTGGTATGCCTGGATCTGACAATTCAGCATTGCACCCTGGAAGCACTTCCTGCCGAGGGCATCCAAGTTGCAGGCCTCCCTGCCAGGAGCCACCAAGGAGTGCATCTTCTGGCTCTTCAGCCTGCGCATGTCCGATTCTACAACCACGGAGTTGTGTGGCAGCTGTGACTTCTGAAATCCAGGGCTCCAGCAGACTCGATACATCGAGTCGAGCAGTTTGCTGATCACCCATGCCTCCGATTCTGGAATGACTACTGCTCCATATACGGAGCAGTAGTCATTCCAGGATCGGAGGCATGGGTACAGTAAGGGTCTTCTGAGGGGGGGTCTCATGCTGGAGGATCTTGAGCTCGTTGGCTCGAGGATCCTCCTCGGACTCCGTGGGGAACGCCAAAGCCTTGAACATGTCCCACACGAAGTCCAAGAACCTCATGTCCTCCGGAGGGGACATTCTCCGAGGCTCGGATACCGGGGAATCGGAAGGGACATCCCCTATGCCAGCGGGTATCCGGGGACTCTTCATCTTTGGTTTCCCACACCGATGCCTCCGAGGAGGAATCGAGGGGCGCATCAGGCATTGAAGGCCCCCGCGCTGACCGGTAGGCTTGGTGGCGATGACCTCGATCCCAAATGGGAGGCCGAGTGAGACCTCGGCCGAGGATAAACTCGAGCCCGAAAGGCTTTGAGGATCGGTTCGGCCTCCGGGGTCGACTTCGATGTCGAGGGACCAGTAGTCAGGGCGGAGGAAACTGACAGGCCGACTATCAGCGCCCGCTGCTGCTCCATGAAGGCAGTGAAACTGCACTGCAAAGCCACCATCCTGAACTCGAGTCCGGAAGGCTCCGCAGCCACCGGCTCATGCCCTGACATGGTCGGGCCCGACGCCAGTTCTCCCAGAGGGGAGTCCTCGTCAAGGACAGTTGGTACTTGCCTCGGCTGATCCGTCTCCCGATGAGGAACCTTTGCTGGATGCTCCTTCTCCAAAGATCTGGGCCGGTGCTCGGGGCTCTGCGATAGGTCCTGGGAGGAGCCAAGAGGCTTGGAGCCATCCAGAGATGCCGCCTTTGAGGATGTCTTCTTCCTCTTGTGTTCCCTCGAGGGGGACCCCCTTTACAAGGAACCTCGACGCTGCTCGGGCTCGGAATGTTCCCCCCGAGACGTGGAGGCCTCAGACAAGGTCCGGGCTCTCAGAAGCATGGGGAACTCAGAAAAAATTCTATCATGCTGCTGCTAGCGGCTCTTCAGGGCCTTGGAAGACATTTTCCTATATGGGCCACAGACCGTCGGGTCGTGATCGGGCCCGAGGCACCGGATGCAGCAGTCGTGCGTATCGATGAGGACATAAGTTTCACGCACCGATCGCATTTCTTAAACCTGCTGGTAGCCATTGGGGGAAAAAGGGCCCCTGCAAGGTCAAAGACCCAGGCTGCCAGTGAAAAGAAAAAAAAGGCGCAAATGCTGCAGGTCAAAACTGACAAAAACTGAAAAGAGACGGACTCGATACCGGCGTACCGAGCCAAAGGCGGGAAGAGGTACCGGTGTCGACCGGTCAAAGGAAACCGGAAAAAACCCCAACTTTTTTCGGGGACACTGTGGACTACGTCCGAAGGGCTCTACGGAAAAAAAGAGACTGAGCAAGATGGCACCCTTGGGCGGGAAGGGGATCGCACATGCGTGATGGCAACTCCCAAAGGCTTTCTCTGAAAGCTGGGGATTTGCTCCACATGAGGGCTCCATCGGCGCCGAAGTCACCCATATGTGAGGACCGACTTCCTGCTTGTTCCCGGAGAACCATTGCTTATCCCTGGAATAAGCAACATGAAACCTACCTACCTTTCAGGATCCTGATTGGTACTTGTGATCTGGATTGGTCACTGTTGGAAACAGGTTACTGGGCTTGATGGACCATTGGTCTGACCCAGCATGGCATATCTTATGTTCTTATATTCAGTCAGTAACTGCTGTCAGCCCATCATAATATGAGGGGGAAGGTATAGGGCTAGAAAAAAATGAGAAAGGCCTTGTTAAAAAGCCAAGGGCCCAATACTGATTTGCAACAGTTATGCACCTTAGTGAACGTTAACACCGAATATTCAATCCGGGGCCACATCTGGCCATTGGCATTGAATATCTGAGGTCACCGCACAGCCATACATGACACAAAAGCTAATCATGCAGCAGCGATATTTAGCCACTGCCCAATTAGATCTGGCAGTGAAAGTTAGGACAGCTTTGGTTGCGTCTAACGTTTCCCGTTGAGGGATAACTGGGCAGCAGCTGAATACTGCTGCTGCACGGTTATCCCCCGGTACCACCCCCGGAATGACCCCAATATGCCACGATGCTAAGTGGTTAGCATTGGGGCATATATTCACTGGCACTAACCGTGTTAATGCAGTTGAATATCTCGCTTAGGGGCATTTACATGGTTTACAACTCTGTAAACTGTGTAAATGCCTTTGAATATTGGGCCCCAAGTCTTTGTCCCTTTCTTAAACTCTTTATATGAGCTCTCCAATCTAATATCCATTAGAAGTGAATTCCAGAGAATAGAGGCCACAAAACAAAAAGTCATGTTACGAGAACAGTTAAATCAAAGTCTGGATACTGTGGAGATGGTCAAGTAGCTGACTGTGAGGATCTTAATGTGCGCTAGAGACAATAAAGTCAGTGCAGAGAACACAAACTGGGAAGCCGGTATATAATATTTAATGGGTCAGTATTAGAATCTTAAACTGAATTCCTGCACCATGTCCATACATATATTTTGATGCAAACAATCAGGGAGGCGTTAACATCAGCTGCTCAGATCTGCTTGAGCTAGCAAAAAAAATAAAGCTGATAAAAATAGTCCAAAATTATACATTTATAAGACAATGTTTTGGCAAGTGAGTAAGAACAAAAACCACCAAGAAACAGAATACAAGAAGCATAGATCAGTATATGCAAAAGTAAAGCAGTAAATTCCTAGAACGCCAATACTGATCCGATTGTGCAGTTCCCTTGGACTTACACTGTCAGCAGAATTGCAGCAAAGCCTTTTCCCCTATCTGCCCACCCACTGCCATCATAGTGTGTCTTGACAGGGTAAACAAGAAGCTTTTGAACTCGCAAATGATCCAGCAAATGCCTTATTCATCTCCTCCTCCAACTGGCCTTTAGAGATAGTAACATTTGCAATAAATGACAGGCCCAGCAGGGAAAAAATCCAGTCCTGTCCCATATTCTCTGTATACAGTTTTCTGGTATTGTTTTGAAATACATTTTGTCATTTTAGTGCGATCAGGAAATTGTCCACATAGCTCTCCACTCTATAGAGGTCTCATATTGTATCCAACGTTCTAGTCTTGGTGAAAATTAGACTTATAATCATACTTACTAATAATTCTCTAAGCATTTGTTCCATACATGGCCCATAGCCTTACAAGCTTGCTCAATTTTGCTTTCAGATACTAGAGAGGAGTTCTCCTGATGCCAGGCTTGTTCTAATATTGAAAAACTACCCTTACTGCTTCAAAGCAGTCTAATGCTCCAGGTGTCTCAGGGTTCAAACACAAAAACATATTTCTACATTCTATACATTATGCTATCCAGAGATTCATTAAATGCTTTTGTACAGTAGATCCTTAATTCTGTTTTCAGTCTTCTCCAAACAACTTCTGATGTATATAATGTGGGCCGAAATCCAGAACAAGATTGGTCAGGTTGCCTTGTGGTGAGATCAATTTTAAATCCTGAAGTCCTCTCTAGACAAAACTGTTCTATGCTCAAAATTGTTCTCTAAGGTATCGTTCTCCTGAACATCTGGCATGCTTTTATTTAATTTATTTATTTTCCAGCCAGAGACCAAGTAAGAGAACTCTTGCTGATTTATTTTACACCACACAGCCATTACATGTTGCTAAAGCTGACCTCTAAGTGTAGGAAAGAAATAAATAGCAAGCCTATACCAAATGGCACTAAATATATAAAACGTTTTCATAGTCAGAAGAACGTAAGAAATGCCATACTGGGTCAGACCAAGGTCCATCAAACCCAGTATCCTGTTTCCAACAGTGGCCAATCCAGGTCACAAGTACCTGGAAGGTTCCCAAAAGGTACATAAGTTCCACAATGCTTGTCCCAGGGTAAGCAGTAGATTTCCCGGGTCCCCTTGTCCAAATCCTTTTTAAACCCAGCTATACTAACAGCTTTTACTACATCCTCCAGTAACGAATTCCAGAGTTTGATTACGCGTTGAGTGAAAAAATATTTTTCTCAGATTACTCTTAAATGGGTTATATTGTAGTTTCATCATCCTCTAGTCCTACTTTTTAATGGTGTAAACAACCAATCTATGTTTACCCGTTCCATTCCATTCATTAATTTATAGACCTCTATCATCTCTCCCCTCAGCCCAGGGTCAACCCGTCCACTAGGTGAGCTAGGTGGCCGCCCCTGGTGACAGCAGCTGGGGGGGGCGGCGGCGGCAGCAGCAACTGGGGGGGGGGTGGCGGCAGTGGCAGCTGGGGAGGCGGTAGCTGCAGCAGCAGCTGGGGGGGGCGATGTGGCGGCAGCAGCTGGGGGGGCACGGTGGTGGTAACAGGAGCAGAAGCAGCCGTGGGGAGGGGGGGGGACAGCGAGCTGTGGTTTCTACCTAGGGCGGCAGAAACCCTTGGGCCGGCCCTGCCTCAGCCGTCTCTTTTCCTAGTTTAAAAGCCCTAAACTTTTAAGCCTTTAAGTTGTAATACATCGTCATGGTTTATTGATATTTCTTTCAATTCTGCCAATACATCACCTTTAAATACCATTTCAGACATGGGTAACTTCCCCACATCTAATTCAATAAAGACCAAAGCAAAGAATTCATCCAGTCTCTCTGCTATGGCCCGTAGACTGGTTTTGGGTTCTCTAAATAGTTTATTTTGATATCTCTCATTTCTGTTTTCTTCGTATCTCTATAATTTTTGTCCCTGCTGTTTTCAATTTATAATTGGAGCATATGATTTTAAGGCTATCTTCTGTGATGCAGCATATTTCAATCTGATGTTATAGATTTTCCTTATTCTCTTTGATCTTAATCCTTATAGATACTCATCTATAAGGGATGTCTCTGCATGCAATGATTTTATTTTCCCTTCAATACTCTTTTTCCAAGGAGGAGGCACAGTCATTCTTTTTCTTCTGGCCCTGCATTTTCATTGGTAGAACTTTCAATAATTTTTGCTGCACAGTATTGTATTTGATTTATATCTATGATGTCAACAGATTGTCCCTTCATGTAGGTTATGACCTTACTTAGTTTACTTATATTTCTAAATTCTAATTTTAAATTTAGTTTGTTAATCTTTCCCTAGCCTGGAACCCAGCATACTCATTTCTTTCTGTACTGGCCATGAGCTCAATTGTCCTCCATTAGCACCCCTTTTAACCCTCTGTCATACAATGGTTCAACTGACCCTCTCACAGGTTTTTTGCTACTAATGCACTCAAAAAAGTTTTTATTATGTGGTTTTGTTTCCACAGCAAGCTGTTTTTCAAATTCTCTCTTTACCTGCCTTATCAATGCCTTGCATCTAATTTGCCAGTGCTTATGTTGTTTCCCGTTTTCGTCATTTGGCTCCTTTTTCCATTTCCTGAAAGATGCTTTCTTGGCTACAACAGCCTTTCTGACCTCGCCTTTAAATCATATTGGTAGTTTTTTGGCCTCATAGTAACATAGGAACACACAACAGGCAGAGGCTAAATAGGTCACGGGTGCTAACTTTTAATAGGAAAATCCCCTACGCGTTTCAGCTGGAAGCCTTCATCGGGGGGGGGGGGGGTCGCATCTAAAAATAACAGTACAATCTGTTAATAACATAATTAAAAACTTAAAAAGTATATGAAACAGGTATATACATAAAAAAAGAGATATACATAAGAAATTAGTTAAAAAACGTTAAAAGCAAAATGTTTCATCAAACAATGAACAACAATGTATAGAAACAAATACATGGATATATATAAATATAAAAAAAAATAAATAAACATAACTATGTAAATAAAACCGAAGCAGCCAAATGAATAATTAAAACTGTTACTGTGGAGTGAACTACAGAGAAGGTACTCACATAAT
Organism: Ichthyophis bannanicus; assembly: GCA_033557465.1. NCBI lineage: Eukaryota > Metazoa > Chordata > Amphibia > Gymnophiona > Ichthyophiidae > Ichthyophis > Ichthyophis bannanicus. The sequence goes on along the minus strand of CM066033.1, from coordinate 588,211,042 downwards.
GCACCTTATGAGAATGAAGGTCTTGAAAAAGACCTCTTTCAAAGTGATAGCTCAAGGCTAAAAGATAAAGATAATAAAATTATATAAGCACATCATGTAAATCATGAAAGAACACACAGAGCCAGAACGGTGAGGGAACAGGAATCTAAAAGTCTGATTGAAACGTCATGTATGCAGCCAGGCCATTAAAATCAATTCGGAACTAAGAGCAAGAGCACGTGGGTTTGCTAAGGTGTCATAAAATGTTGTTGATACATTACCCAGGAATGCGGGCTTACAGCATGAAGTATCATTTGCCTTGAAAGGAAACTGAATGTGAGCGTCTTGGACTATAACCTTCATTTCGCACCAAAAGACGTGATTGACAGATGGACGCGCATGTGCATAAGAGGAGAAAGGCACAAATAAGAGCAGACATCACATTGAAGAGATGACTTCAAAATGAAAAAGTGTTAAAAACGTTAAAACCATGTATACTGAAAAAGGTATATTTAAAAAGCTGTACAAATAAAAGGCTAATAATGCCGTGAACGGCAAAGAGGACCGGCACTGTGAAGTGAGGTTTCGCACATGTGCTAGAGTCGGGGCTATTAAACATGCATCATTTCAAACACCAGCCATAATCAGCCATAAAAGCACATAAGAAAAAATGTGTTAAAGAAACGGGGCACTTAGAAAATGCAGTACTGAGCGATTGAAGGACTAAATAATGAACCAAGGAAATGTGAGGGATAACAGCGATTAAAAACACACCGCTCTTTATAACGTGGACTCTAGAAATAAAATACCATATGATTGTTAAAATCGTAAAGAAATAAAGGCTATCTGTTAAATGTAAAATGGGGAATAAATAATAAATAGTGATATTAAAAATGTGTACCGTATCGTTTTAAAATTGTATCATTTTATTAAAAAAATGTATATCATTTTAAAATTGTATCATTTCAAAATGTGAATAGTAAAGTAGCCCAAATGCCCTCGAGTATGGAGCAGACAGAGCTTAAAGATCCCAAATTACCCATGTCTACCTATAGCCAAATTAATATGAATAAAATACAGTCTCTAAAATGCTTGTATGCAAATGCTAGAAGTCTAAAAAATAAGATGGGAGAGTTAGAATATATAGCACTAAATGAGAGGTTAGATATGATTGGAATATCAGTTACATGGTGGAAGGAGGACAACCAGTGGGACACTGTGATACCTGGGTACAAACTATATCGTAATGATAGAGCTGATCAAATTGGTGGAGGGGTTGCGCTCTATGTTAGAGAGGGCATTGAGTCAGAAAGGATTAAAGTTTTGCAGGAAAGAAAATTTGCTGTAGAATCTCTATAGATGGAAATTCCATGTAAAAAGGGGAAGGCGATGGCAGGGGGGGTGTACTATCGACCACCGGGCCAGAATGAACAAATGGATGATGAAATGCTCAAAGAAATCAAGGAAGCTAACAAAGGTTACAGCGCAGTAATAATAATGGGTGATTTCAATTACCCCGGTATCGACTGGGTCAGTATCACGGCAGGACATGCTAGGGAGATAAAGTTCCTAGATGACATAAATGACTGATTCTTGGAACAGCTGGTTCATGAACCGACCAGAGGGGAAGCCATATTAGACCTAGTCCTTAGTGGAACACCAGATCTAGTGCAAGAGATAAGGGTGTTGGGGCCACTTGGCAATAGTGATCATAGCATGATCGCCTTTGATTTAATTAGTGGAGGAGGGATAGTACGGAAATCCACAGTACTACCTTTTAACTTTCGAAAGGGAGACTATGATAAAATGAGGAAAATAGTTAAGAAAAAACTAAAAGGAGCAGCTGCAAAGGTTAAAAGACTTACATCAAGCTTGGGTGTTGTTGAAAAATACTATCTTGGCAGCCCAGCTGTATTCCACGCTTTAAGAAAAGTGGAAGGAAGTCCAAAAAACTGCCAGCATGTTTTAAAGGTGAGGTCAGAGAGGCTGTTGTTGCCAAAAAAAGCATCTTTCAGGCAATGGAAAAAGAGCCAAACGACGAAACCTGGAAACAGCACAAGCACTGGTAAATCAAATGCAAGGCATTGATAAAGCAAGCAAAGGGAGAATTTGAGAAGAAGCTTGCTGTGGAAGCAAAAACGCGAAATAAAGATTTTTTCAAGTACATTTGTAGCAAAAAACCTGTGAGAGAGTCAGTTGGTCCATTAGATGATAGAGGAGATAAAGGGGCACTAAGAGGCAACAAGGCGATAGCGGAGAGACTGAATGAATTCTCTGCTTCGGTCTTTACTGAGGAAGATGTAGGGATGTTACCCATGACTGAAGTGGTATTTAAAGGTGTGGAAGAATTGAAGGAAATATCGATACATCGGGAAGATGTATTACAACTATTAGATAAACTGAAGAGTAGCAAATCACCTGGGCCGGATGGTATACATCCAAGGGTGTTGAAAGAACTGAAATATGAGATTGCAGACCTGCTATTAGTAATCTGTGAACTATCATTAAAATCATCTCTAATACCTAAAGATTGGAGGATCGCCAATGTAACACCAATTTTTAAAAACGGGTTCCAGGGGTGATCCAGGAAACTACAGACCGGTGAGCCTCACGTCAGTACCGGGAAAAATGGTAGAAACCATCATAAAGAATAAAATTACTCAGCATATAGATAGTCATGGTCTAATGGGAGACAGCCAACATGGCTTTAGACAAGGAAGATCTTGTCTTACTAATCTGTTATGTTTTTTTGAAAGTGTGAATAAACAGGTGGACAAAGGTGAGTCGGTTGATATAGTTTATCTGGACTTTCAGAAAGTCTTTGACAAGGTCCCTCCATCAGAGACTTTTGGCAAAACTAAAGAGTCATGGGATAGGAGGCAGCGTACCACTGTGGATCAAGAACTGGTTAAAAGATAGAAAGCAGAGGGTTGGGCTAAATGGCCAATTTTCCCAATGGAGAAAGGTGAATAGTGGTGTACTCCAGGGATCTGTGCTGGGTCCACTGCTTTTTGACATATTCATAAATTACCTGGAAAGTGGAATAACGAGTGAGGTTATCAAATTTGCAGATGACACAAAACTATTTAAAGTTGTTAAAACCCAAGAGGATTGTGGAAAATTGTAAGAGGATCTTGATAAATTAGAAGACTGGGCATCAAAATGGCAGATGAAATTTAATGTGGACAAGTGCAAAGTTATGCACCTAGGGAAGAACAACCCAAACTATGGTTACACAATGCAAGGTTCCACATTAGGAACCACCACCCAGGAAAAAGATTTAGGCGTCATTGTGGATAACATGTTAAAACCCTCGGCCCAGTGTGCAGCGGCAGCCAAGAGAGCAAATAGAATGCTAGGTATCATAAGGAAAGGAATGGAAAATAAAACAAAAGATATTATAATGCCTCTATATCGTTCCATGGTGAGACCGAACCTTGAATATTGCGTGCAATTCTGGTCGCCGTATCTTAAAAAGGATATAGAGTTATTAGAAAAGGTTCAGAGAAGAGCCACCAAAATGGTAAAGGGGATGGAAGGATACTCCTATGAAGAAAGGCTGAAAAGGTTAGGGCTCTTTAACCTGGAAAAGAGACGGCTGAGGGGAGATATGATAGAAGTCTATAAATTAATGAACGGAGTGGAATGGATAAACGTAGATTGATTGTTTACGTTATCAGAATATAGAGGGACTAGGGGACATGCAATGAAGCTACAGGGTAAACTATTTAGGACTAATAAAAAAATATATTTTTTCACTCAACGTGTAGTCAATCTCTTGAATTTGTTACCGGAGGATATAGTAAAGGCTGTTAGTGTAGCTGGGTTTAAAAAAGGTTTGGACAAGTTCCTGGAGGAAAGGTCCATAAACCATTATTAAGAAGGGACCCAGGATATCAATGCTTGACCCAGTACAAGCATTGCGGAACCTGTGTCTTTTGGGGAAACTGCTCGGTACGTATGACCTAGATTGGCCACTGTTGGAAACAGGATACTGGGCTTGATGGACCTTGGTCTGACCCAGTATGGCATATCTTATATGTTCTTATTGTTTTGAAAAAACATAATGATGCATGTTCAGTCAGAACAAGATTAAAAGGATGGAGTATGTATATCTTGCCAAACAAATGTTTTAAGGAGTGTATGTCCTTGAAGACTCAAAATTGTTTTTCTGTGTCTAATGGAGATATCTACATCTCCGGTATCAACCAGGATAGCTGTCCATTCAGAGACAAAGCTCTTTTTACTCTTCACTCATGTTTGCAGGAGAGGTATACCCTCCACCATGTGATACGTTGCTTCTGAAGGAAAAAATTGTAAAGAATTGCGGTACAAAATACAAGTTAAAAAGAGGAAGTGTTACCAAAAAGTGATAAAACTAGAACCAATAAAGGTAATAAAAATTAAAAATTAATTTAAAAACATAAATAAAAACATGAACACAAAGGGGGGGGACTAGTGGATTCTAAGAACAGGATTAACACTAGAAGCCCCAAAAGGCATTTTACCTAGAAACCCCAAAGTGTGTCAATTGACACATTATCACGATTACTGCTTTTAGCATGAAATGCAGACGTGAATTAATTTGAAGTCACTTATTTGTTAAATACAGTATGTGACATCATAACATGACGTCTTCGTGTGTTCATTGTTTTGTTATGTCGGAGTAAAACTGTAAACAGTGATTGATTTAAAATCAAAATTTACTCTGTTACACAGGTATGTACAATATCGTGACTTTCGAACACACCCTAGAACAGGCCGACACTCCAGAACCTTTAGCATATTGCTTCCTCCCTGAAATTTTATTCATTTTTTTTCTACAATTCTATTTACAGAATGCCGAGACCTCGTAAGAAGACAGCAGTGGCTAGATGTGCTGGTGCAAAATCAGATACAAACGTTGACCTACATGTTACAGGTTGTGCAGGCGTACATGCTTATCCTGTTCGTTTGTTAACTGACATGGACTTTGCAGTTACTTTTGAATTTGCAGTTACTTTTACATTTAGTTAACACTGTTCTTATGTTAGTTGTTGCATGAAACTTGTGAAAACCACTCAATTTTCTTGGTTGCGTCAATTGCAGTACTTTGGGGCTTCTAGTCATTTTCCCGCTAGGTGGCGCATCCGTCATTAATTTTCAATGCACATATTTGAACATCTTGACCTTGCTAACAAAGTAATGGAAAGCACAGCTACTTACCTGTAACAGGTGATCTCTGGGAACAGCAGGAATTAGTCCTCACATATGGGTACGTCGGTACCGACGGAGCCTGCGCGGGAAACTCCCCAGCTTCCCAGAAAGAAAGCTTTTGGGAGCCTCCCACAGCGCCTGCGTGCTGCCTTCCCGCCTTTCCTAACCAACTCTCCTCAGTTCAAGTTTAAAGCTGAGACAACAGAGAGAGAGAGGAAAGGAAAGATAGAGAGAGAGATACAACTCCTAGGGGAGGTGGGAGGGTTGTGAGGACTAATTCCTGCTGTTCCCAGAGATCACCTGTTACAGGTAAGTAACTGTGCTATCTCCAGGAACAAGAAGGAATAAGTCCTCACATATGGGGACTCCCTAGCTAAGATGCCTGGGAGATCCCCAAGGGTATGAGACCCTGAAGGGTTCCTCGTCTTCCTATGGATCTCAGGCATCCATTAAGGGACGGAGGGCAGGAGTTGTTTAAGAATGGAACAGGTGTCTGAGGACAGCCTGACCAAACAAGGCATCCCGGCGGGAGTCCTTGTCCAAACAGTAATGGGCTGTGAAGGTATGAACCGAGGCCCAGGTGGCTGCTCGACAGATCTGGTCGATGGACACAGAATGAAGATGAGCCATAGAGGTGGCCATGGCCCTCACACTGTGAGCTGTGACATGGCCTTCCAGAGAAAGGTTCTTACTCTGGTAAGCAAAAGAAATACACTGAGCAATCCAATTGGACAGTGTTCTTTTAGAGACTGGAAGTCCTAAACGAGAAGGATCAAAAGCAACAAAAAGCTGGGAAGACTTTCTATGTTGCTGTGTCCTGTGTAAGTAAAAAGCAAGAGCTCTTTTACAATCTAGAGTATGAAGGTTCCTCTCTGCACTGGATGCATGAGGAGCTGGAAAAAGACAGGTAAATATACCTCTTGATTAAGATGAAAAGGTGAGACCACTTTAGGCATAAAGTGAGGATTTGTCCTAAGGACTACCTTATCATGATGGAACCTTGTATAAGGTGGATTAGCCACTAAGGCCTGCAGTTCACTCATGCGGCGAGCAGAAGTGATTGCAATAAGGAAAATAACCTTCCAGGAAAGAAATTTCAAGGAGGTAGTGGCTAAGGGTTCAAAAGGTGGCTTCATAAGCTGACCAAGAACCAGGTTTAAGTCCCATGCCACCGGAGGAGGTCGAATGGGAGGTTTGTTAAAGTTAGGCCTCTCATGAATCTTGCAATAAGAGGATGAGAGGAAATAGGTTGTCCATTGAGAGGCTTAAGGGATGCTGCAATAGCACTCAAATGGACCCTTACTGAATTCGTTTTAAGGCCTGCATTGGAGAGATGCAGGAGATATTCCAATAGAGAATTCACAGGAAGTGCCAGAGGGTCAAGACCCTTTTGAGCACACCAAATGGAAAATCTTTTCCACTTAAAAGCATAGGAACGCCTAGTGGAAGGTTTTCTGGAAGCATGGAGGATATCCTTCACTTGCTGAGAAAGATTCTAAGCCTTCAGTAACCAAGCTCTGAGGTGAAGGGACTTGGGGTTTGGATGCCACAAAGTCCCTTCCTCCTGGGACAGAAGATCTGGCGCAGCTCCCAAGTCCAGGGAGGGGGCTTGGGAGAGATGCAGAAGTAGAGGGGACCACACTTGGCGTGGCCAGCGTGGAGCTATGAGGATCATAGATCCTTGATCCGTCTGGAGTTTGAACAGAGTCTTGGGAATCAAAGGAATGGGTGGAAAGGCATACAGGAAGCCCTGATCCCAATGAAGGAGGAAGGCATCCTTGGCCTGAACTCCCTGACACGGAATTCTGGAACAGAACCGGGGAAGTTTGGCATTCCACGGACTTGCAAAGAGGTTTATGTCCGGGGTTCCCCATTCTTGGAAGATTCTGAGTACCTGATCCATGTGCAGGGACCATTCGTGTGGAAGCAGAACTTGACTGAGTCTGTCTGCCCAGGAGTTTTGGATTCCTGGGAGGTATACTGCCAGGAGATGGATTTGATGCTCTCTGGCGAAGGCCCATAATCTTAGAGCTTCGTTGCAAAGCGACAGAGAGCCAGTTCCTCCTTGCTTGTTTATGTAAAACATGGCTACTTGATTGTCCGTATGAATGAGGACTGTCTTGTAGCTAAGGAGGGTATGAAAGACCTTGAGAGCTAGGAACACTGCTCGAAGTTCCAAGTGGTTGATATGAAGAGAGGTCTCCTGTGGGGACCAAGTGCCTTGGGTGGAGAGGTCTTGTAGATGAGCTCCCCAACTTGTTTGGCAGGCATCTGTTGTGAGGGTTGCTTGGGATAACAAAGGTTGGAAGGGGGACCCCAGCAACAGATTTTGAGTGGACATCCACCATTGGAGAGACCAAAAGAGACGTTTGGAGGTTGCTATTTGGTCTGAGAGAGCTCCTGAAGCTTGAGTCCACTGGGTGGACAAAGTCCATTGAGCTGCTCTCATGTGTAGGCGAGCATAGGGTACCACATGTACTGTGGAAGCCATATGGCCTAACAGTTGTAGCATCTCCCTGGCAGTCAAGTGGCTCTTTGACTGAATCTGAGAGGCTAACTGCACTAGACGTTGACAACGGGACTGAGGAAGGTAGGCCCTTGCAGAAGTGGTGTCCAACCAGGCCCCTATGAATTCCAGGGACTGAGTCGGGGTGAGCTGGGACTTTGGGAGGTTTACCACAAGTCCCAGGTATTGCAGAATGTGCCTGGTGCGGTTCAGGGAGATCTGAGCCTCTGACTGGGTTGGAGCTCGGATGAGCCAGTCGTCCAGGTATGGGAAGACAAATATTCCCAGAGTGCGTAGAAATGCAGCAACTATTGCCATGCATTTGGTGAACACTCTTGGAGCAGAGGATAGACCGAAAGGAAGCACTCTGTATTGGTAATATTTTCCCTGGAACAGAAAACGTAGGAATTTTCTGTGAGATGGATGGATGAGGGCATGAGTGTACGCATCCTTGAGATCTAGAGAACAAAGCCAATCCTGACTCTGCAGGTATGGAAGGAGAGTGCCTAGAGAAAGCATCTTGAACTTCTCCTTGCATAGGAATTTGTTCAATTCTCTGAGATCTAGAATGGGTCTGTATCCCCCTGTTTTCTTTGGAATGAGAAAATAGGGGGAGTAAAACCCAGACCCCTGTTGAAGAAAAGGAACTTCTATGGCCCCCTGGGCCAGGAGGGTAGTCACCTCCTGATCCAGAAGGTCGAGGAGAGATGTGGGAGAATTGAAGTGTCTCACCATGGTGTAGGGAGGAAGGTCTGAGAAATGAAGTTTGTAGCCCTCTCTTATGATGGAGAGGGTCCACTGCTCTGATGTGATTTGCTCCCATCTGGGAGCAAAATGAGCTATCCTTCCTGGAATGGTGAGAGGTTCTGGCTGTTGTAGAGCCAGAAAGGTTAAGTTCTCTAGTATCAAGTCAAAAACCCTAAGGGGGTTGGGACTGCTGGGTTGTAGCAGTCCCTGCAGGTTTAGGCCTGGCCTGTTTAGGTTGCTGACGCTTAGTAGCAAAGCGACCTGTAGATTGTTGGCCAGAAGTGGAAGGAAATCTGCTCCTTTTGTAAAAAGACTTTTTGAAAGGTTTTTTCTTGGCTGGAATGGAGGTTGACTTGGAAAGTCTATCCAGAGCAGAATTCTCTGCATCCATTTGAGTGGCCTTTATTTGCCACTCTTTGCCAAAGAGATTTTCACCCGTACAGGGCAGATTTCCTAACCCATCCTGAACCCAGGGCTCTAGATCAGAAGCCTGGAGCCAAGCAATTGTGCGAGCAGCTATGGCAATGCCTGAGGCTCTGCTGGCACCTTCAAAGGAGTCAAAGGCTGCCCTGTTGGAAAACTTTGAAATGTCTTGAGTATGCTTAAGCCAAAGGAGGAACTCATCGCTTTTATCCTCAGGAAGAAAAGGGAGAAAGTTGTGCAGCTTTTGTGCAACTTCCTTTAGAAACATACCCATATAAAGGCTATATGAGTTGATTCTGGCAATAAGCATGCTGGCTTGGAAGATTTTCCTACCAAAAGCATCCAAGTTCCTGCATTCTCTTCCTGGAGGAGCAGAAGAGTGTCTTTTGGTACTCTTTATCCTTTTCATAGCTGACTGCACCACATTGGAGTGGTGAGGAAGCTGAGTTTTCTGACATCCAGGACCAGGAGGGACACGGTACATAGTGTCCAATCTACGAGAATGAGGAGAAAGGGTGAGAGGAGTCTCCCACAAGTCAATCATATGTTCATGAAGAATTTCATGAATTGGCAGGGTGACTGCCTCTCTGGGAGCCTTAGAGTATCCTAAAATATCAAATTTGTTTGTTCTAGGCTCTGTTTCAGAGGTTACTGAAATAGAGAGTCCTTTAGCCACTTCTATTATGAAGTCTTGAAAGGACAAATCCTCTGGAGGAGACATTCTCCTTTTTGGAGAAGTAGGCTCCTCAGGAAGGGTAATGGATACTTCAGGAGACTCATCTGATGAATCAGAATCATCAGAGGAATCGAAGTATCGTCTGTCCCCTTCCAACGATCGATGCACGTATCGATCGGTACCAACATCGGGCGTTCCCGGATCAGTACCGAGAAATAGCCCTGGACAAGGAACCGAAGTCGGTATCCTGGTCGATGTTGATGCAGTCGGTACCGGTATCGGCGCTGGTACCGGTACCGGCACCGACAACGGAACTCGTTGCGGTATTGTCGGCGTCGCAGCATTAATAAAAGCCATTATAGCCTGCTGCATGGATTGAACAGTGTGATCCATGGACGCCACGACTGCCTGGATGTCGGTACCGGGAGAAGGTGCCGGTACCCCAGAGCAGTCTAACAGGTGATCGGTCGAGGCCGTGCCATCGATGTCAACCTGTAACCCCATAGGAGGAGCTTTGGAAGCTGGAGCTTCCCGCCGGGGTTGTTTGGCTGGGGCAGGATCCTCGAAGGCAAGCCCGGAGGCATCTCGATGCTGAGGGGGAGATTTGCCCTTCAAGGACCTGCTAGGTTTATGTTTGGTTACCTGAGACCCATCAGGAGAGGAAGACCTGGAAGATGTCGATGCCACCGCCGGTGCATCCGTGGGAAACAGCACATGGAGCTTGGCTGCTCGGTTCTGTAACCCTCGTTTAGACATTAGAGAGCAGGACTGGCAATCCGGAATGGAGTGTTCAGGACCCAAACATTTAAGACACCATTCATGGGTATCTGTAACAGAAATTGTACCGCTACACTTAGTGCATTTTTTGAACCCGGAGGCTGGTTTTTCCATGAGGGAAAATTTTCTTGTGGGCCTGTAGGCCTAAGAAGAAAAATACACCAAGTGAGGAAAAAATATATATATATTTTTTTTGTTTTAGAAGAAAAGAAAAGTAAAGACCGGCGGTACCGGTCTGGTGTCGGGGAAGGCAGACACGCGACCAAAGAAATAAATTAAAATAAAGAACTTCTTCAGCGGTGACAGGAACACGACCTGCTGGCTCCGCGGAAAAGAAGAACTGAGGAGAGTTGGTTAGGAAAGGCGGGAAGGCAGCACGCAGATGCTGTGGGAGGCTCCCAAAAGCTTTCTTTCTGGGAAGCTGGGGAGCTTTCCCGCACAGGCTCCGTCGGTACCGACGTACCCATATGTGAGGACTTATTCCTGATTGTTCCTGGAGATCATAACTGACATGGTTCTAGCAGTGGCGCTGGTATACAACTTCGAAGATGCATTTGCATCAATTGGCGCACTTTGGGGCTTCTAGTGTTAAAAGAAAAGAGGATTTAAAGAAAAACAGACAAATCAACTTCTTGATTGAACCTGGAAGGAACAAGGGTATTAAGATCATAAATGAATTGTTATTCCAACCTTAACAAGATTCTATCCAAATCTCCACCTCGCCAATGTGGCTCAACAACCTTGATGATCAATCCAGTGAGTGACCAAGGGGTTTTTTTGTACTTGTCTTTGTACACAACCTTTGTGTTCAATTATACGGATTTTCACAGGTCTCAGTTTTCCCAACATATAACATCTCACAAGGACAACAAATATATATTACATTAGACGTATTGCAATTGGAGAACTGTTGTAAGAAAATCTTAGAATCACCGTGTTGAAAGCAATCTTTTGTAATCAGCACATGAGAGCACACGGAGCATCTCCCACATTTGAAATGTCCCTTAACTCTAGGAATGATCCTAGGTTTGGATAGGGCAGAGGGTACTAAAATATTAGCTAGATTTTGATTTCGTTTGAAGGCAATTGTTAATTGTTTTGAAGCAAAGGCTGGTGATGAGGAGAGTAGGTGCCACTCCTGTTTGAAAATGTTTACAATATTTGATGATAAATTGGAGAACGTGAGGGCACACACTAATTTATCTGAGACATGTGCTTTTGTAGTCAATAAGGAATCCCTATCAGTGTCTTTTGCTCTATCATAGGCCTGTTGAACACACTCCACTGGGTAACTACGTTGTAAAAATCTTTTCTTCATATCCTTGGCATGAAGTTCAAAATCTTGTGGAATGGTACACAACCGACGTAGCTGGAGAAATTGGCTGACAGATTAATTCCTCTTTAGAGACCTATTATGGAAACTATCATTCCTAGAGTTCCTGCTATAGCTGCAAGGGCTTAGCTCCTCTTGTGTTCCTTTCCTCATAGTAACATAGTACATGACAGCAGATAAAGACCAGTATGGTCCATCTAGTCTGCCCAGCAAGGCGGCAAGAGTAGGTGCACCTGCTGCTCCATGCAGGTCACCCCTCCCCATGCCTTTTTTTATGGGTGTACCCACCGCTCTGTGTAGGTCACCCCTATTTGTTCAGATACAAGAGATAGTTATGTTTACTTTGATTTTATCCCTTGCACTTTTCTTAAAGCGCGGAATACATCTGTTCTGGGCTTCCAAATAGTATTGTTAAACACCCATGCTTGATGCAAACTTCAACCTTTGCAGCTGCTCCTTTTATTTTTTTCTTAACGATTTCTCTCATTTTATCATAGTCTCCCTTTTGAAAGTTAAAAGGTAGTACTGTGGATTTCCTTGCCATCCTTCCTCCATTTATTAAACCAAATGTGACCATGCTATGATCACTTTTGCCAAGTGGCCCCACCACCCTTATCTCTTCCACCAGATAGCATAGTTACTCACCTGTAACAGGTGTTCTACAGGGACAGCAGGAATCAGTCCTCACATATGGGTGACGTCTGTGCCGACGGAGCCTCGTGCGGAGCAATTCCCCAGCTTTCAAAGAAAGCCTTTGGGATTGCATCGCGCATGCGCGGTCCCCTTCCCGCCCAAGGGTGCCATCTTGCTCAGTCAAATGACATAGCTAAAAAGAAGGCAAAATGAATAAAAAACAATAATAGGACTGCAACTCCAGGGGAGGAAGGAGGGTCGTGAGGACTGATTCCTGCTGTCCCTGGAAAACACCTGTTCCAGGTGAGTAACTACGCTTTCTCCAGGAACAAGCAGGAAGTCAGTCCTCACATATGGGACTCCCTAGCTATAGGCTACCGAGAACCCATAGCTGAAAAATGGCTCCCTCTAGAAGAGCCGCAGCAGCTGCAATAGGAATTCAGCCGAGAAAGCAACACCCCCCGGTAGCCTGACACCAAAGGGTCAGAGGGTGGAGCTGCTTAAACCTCAAATAGGTTACGGAGAACCACCTGGCCGAAAGCACTGTCCCGTCGGGACTCCCTATCCAGGCAGTAATGGGCTGCAAATGTCTGGCTTGAAGACCAAGTTGCGGCCAGGCAGATGTCTGCCAACAGAATAGAGCATAAGTCAGTCACTGATGCGGCCTTAGCCCTGACACGCTGGGCCGTGACTCGACCCTGCAACGGGAGGTTGGCTGCCCTGTACGTCCAGGCAATGCAGTCTGCCACCAAGGTGGACAGCATACACTTGGAAACAGGTAACCCCAGCTTACTGGGGTCATACGAGACAAAGAGCTGAGTAGCCCTTCGATGTCCCTTCGTACGCTCCAGGTAGAAGGACAATGCCCTCTTACAATCCAGGGTATGCAGGACTGCCTCTGCCCGGCTGGTATGCGGCCTGGGAAAGAAGGTCGGAAAAATCATCTCCTGGTTGAGGTAGAAAGAAGAGACCACCTTTGGAAGGAACTTCGGGTGAGTGCGGAGGACCACCCTATTCCTATAAAACCTGGAACTGGGTAACTTGGCAACTCTGCCAAGATGAAAACTGAAGACAGCTGGATATACAGCATAAACCAAAATTTCCAAGGCTCAAGACATTTTTCAATAACACTGGATAAGAAATGAAAAGGAAAAGGTCCCATGAGAGCTTGAAATTTATAGAAAGACAGTAGGGTATGTCAATAATAAAACAAATTAACCTTCTATTAAACTAGACACAACAAAACTATAAAAAACAAGACTTCTGCTATAAAAATGAACAGGTTAAAATAGAAAGGCACATCCTGCAAGACAATGCCATCAAATAAGTATGCCAAATGCTCTGAAAGATTAAACATACTTAATGGGTAATCATTTCTAACTGGTGGGGGAAACCTCTTATGATAGCTCCAAATATTAAGCACAAACTCCTATCATCATCCAACAAACTATATTATTCTAGAGCCTACTGCCATGGGAGCATAAAAAGGCTACTGAAAATGCAGTTAACAGGCAGCAGAAGAGAGTAGGGAGAGAATGGATGTATGGGTGAGTGACTGTGGCAGTGCAGGAGGGAGGAGAAAGGAAGGAGACTGTGAGGGGGAGAGGAGAGAACGCCATTAGTAGGACTGGTCAGCAAAAGTATAAAAAGCTCTGGGTGGGCCAAATGGGAGAAAATAGAAATTACACTTAACCTGGTAATTGTTGTTCCTTGAGAAACTCCAGTTCAGTCCTCCACCTCTGGATAGTGCTAATCCTCCTGCAGCATGGAGACTGGATGAGTCAAACTCTTGACATCACTGGATATATCCTGTTGGACTTCTCCCATCATCCCCCAGTGAACTATTGACAAAGCAGACTCAAAGGAGCAACAAATAAGTAGCTAAATCATATCACTCTAAACTTAACCTTTAACTTTTAACACTAAAGTCCCCTAAATAAAGGGGAAGGCAACAATCTCCTCTCTGCCTCTGCCCTCCTCACCCCCAGAACAGAGTAAGAGAGCCAGAAAGGAGGAAGAAAGACCAAGAGAGGTCAGAGAAAAAAAAGATACCACCTTGCACTCCAGCATATCCAACATATTACACTCTTAGTGACTAAAAAGGCCCCCTGCACACTGAAGAACCACGACTGCCTTGCTCATTTCCGGGCAGGATTGAGGACTGAACTGGAGTTCCTCAAGGAACAACAATTACCAGGTAAGTGTAATTTATATTTCCTTATTGTTCCACCAGTTCAGTCCTCCACCTCTGGGATGTAACAGAGCAGTAATCATTGGGAGGGACCTTTCCACCCAGATTGCAACAACGCAGACCCGAAACAGGCATCGCTCGCCGCCTGAACATCCAGACAATAGTGCTTACTGAAGGTATGGAGGGACGACCATGTCGCCGCTCTGCAAATCTCCACCGGCGGCACCAAACTGTGCTCCGCCCAAGAGGTTGCTTGCACTCTGGTGGAATGCGCCCGTAGACCTTCTGGTACCGGGCGACCATGCAAGATATATGCTGACGCTATTGCCTCTCGGACCCACCTGGAAATGGAAGCTTTGGCTGCCGCCTCCCCCCTATGGGGGCTGCCAAGAGGACAAACAGACGTTCAGACTTACGAAAGGACTCTGACACTTTCAAGTATTGACACAGAACTCTTTACGTCCAAACGCCGTAGACAGTGGTCTGAAACGCTAACTTCCGATGCCCCTAACACTGGCAACGAAACTGATTGATTCATATGATAATGGGAAACTACCTTAGGCAGAAAGGACGGCACCGGACGCAAAATCACTTTCTCCCTAGAAAATGACAAAAAGGGCTCCCGACAAGACAGCGCCTGCAGCTCCAAAACACGCCGGGCCAAACAGATGGCCACTAAAAACACTGTCTTTAGGGTCAAGTCTTTGATAGAAGCTTGAGATAAGGGTTCAAAGAGTTCCCTGGTCAACGCTCCTAACATCAAATTGAGATCCCACAGCGGCACTATTATCCTGCAAGAGGGCCGCATTCTAGAAACCGCCTTTAGAAAACGCACCACATCAGCATGAGACCCCAAGGTGACACCCTGGACTCTACCTCTATAGCAAGCCAGAGCTGCCAGCTGGACTCTTAACGAACTGGCTACCAAACCCTTCTCGAAACCGTCCTGTAGGAAACTTAACACCACGGGCACAGAAGCCACGGCAGCCCGGACCTGTCGCTGAGAACACCAGTCCTCAAATATACGCCATATCTGTACATATGCCAGGGATGTGGACCGCTTTCTGGCTCAAAGCAAGGTCGCAATGATGGCTGTTGAATAGCCTTTTTTCCTAAACCTCGCCCTTTCAATGGCCAAGCCGTAAGTGGGAACCAATCCACCTGAGGCATCCGCAGCAGACCCTGTATCAACAACTTCTCCGATGCTGGCAACTTCCAAGGCTCTCTGTCAATAAGTTGGATTAGATCGGCACACCAGTCGCCTCGGCCAATCTGGTGCACTAGAAGTACCCTTCCCCGATGAGCCTCGATGCACTGAACCACCCGCCCTATGAGCACCCATGGGGGAAAGACACAGAGGAGACCGGATGACGGCCAACGCGGCATCAGTGCATTGATGCCTTCCGACATCCTCTCGCCTGCGGCTGAAGAAGCGATTTGCCTTGGCCGAGTGAAAAGTTGCCATGAGATCCATGACCGGAGGTACCCATCTGTGAACTATCTGTGCAAACACATCCGGATGGAGCTCCCATTCCCCAGCTTCCAACCCAGACTCTGCTGAGAAAATCTTCCATCACATTGTCCATTCCCGCGATGTGCGCCGCCGAGATCACCTATATTCGAGGTTCCACCCAGGCAAACAGCGCCTCTGCTTCCTCTTCCATGGCAGTGCTTCCCGTTCTGCCCTGCCGATTGATGTAAGCCACCGTTGCGGAATTGTCAGACAGCACTCACACCGCCCGACCTTTTACCTTGGCTTCGAACGCTTGAAGCGTGAGCGCCACTGCCTGTACCTCCAGATGATTGATCGACCAATGGGCCTCCTGACCGCTCCAAGTCCCTTGCGTGAAGAGGTTCTCGCAATGTGCTCCCCAACCTGTGAGACTCGCATCCGTCAGCACCAGAAGCCACAGCAGTTGCTCCAGGGACAAGCCCGCCTCCAGCTTTCCTGGACAAAGCCACCACTGGAGCGACCGCCTGACTCGAAGAGGGCAGGGGAGATGTTTGCGTTCTGATGAGACCAGCACCGCAGGAGCGCCTTCTGCAATGGTCGCATGTGTGCTCTTGCCCAAAGCACCACTTCTAGAGCTGCCGCCATTGTTCCCAGCAGCTGAAGGTAGCTCCACACTGATGGGGCAGAGGTCGCTAGGAATCTGCGCACTAATTGACAAAGAGCTTGAGCCCGCCATTCCGGCAAGAACACCACTCTGCGCTGAGTGTCGAAGCGCACTCCCAAGTATTCTAACACCTGCGCCGGGATTAATCGGCTCTTGGCAAAATTGACTACCCAGCCAAGACTCTGCAACAACTTCACAACCTTGTTCGTGACCTGCTTCTTCTCGACTTTGGACTTCGCCCGAATCAGTCAGTCGTCTAGATAGGGGTGGACCAAGATGCCTTCCTTCCACAGAGCCGCCGCCACCACCACCATGATCTTGGTGAAGGTGTGCGGGGCCTTCGCTAGACCAAAGGGCAGAGCCTGAAACTGGTAATGCTCCCACGGTAGAGCAAACCTCAACAACTTTTGATGAGCTGCTCTGATTGGAATGTGTAAATACGCCTCGGTAAGATCTAAGGAGGTCAAGAACTCCCCCTGCCGAACCACCACTATTACTGAACGTAAAGTTTCCATCCGAAAGTGAGGCACTCGAAGACAATGATTCACTCCTTTTAAGTCCAGGATAGGCCTGAGAGATCCTTCTTTCTTTGGAACTATAAAATAAATGGAGTAACGACTGACGCCGAACTCCTCTGGAGGCACCAGCACCACCGCTCCAAGCTGCAAAAGGTTATCTAATGTTTGCCGAACTGCCAAGGTTTTCTGCAGACCTCTGCAAGGGAAAGGTACCAACGAATCTAGAACGGGACGAGCCAATTCCAGAGCATAACCTTCGCGAATGATTTCCAACACCCATTGGTCGGAAGTTATTTGGACCCAGGCAGGAAGGAACTCTTGAAGTCGGCCTCCAATCTTCTGCCTTCCTACCTGAGTCTGCCTCACTTTATTGTGACTTTCGAGCTAACGCTGAAGCGGTTGCTGCAAAACCTCTTCCTGCTCCTCAAAACCCACGAAATCCCTGGGCCCTAGAAGCAAACCTTCCTCTTTGAAAACTTCCTAACCAAGAAGTATGAAACCTCTTGAAATCTCAAAACTGGCCTCGCGCCAACGGAAGTGATTTCCCCTGCTTGGGCTTATCCTCTGGCAGCCTCCCACCTTTGGATTCTCCCAGATCCTTAACCAATTTATCCAAATCTTCCCCAAACAACAAACTTCCCTTTAAACGGAAGTTTGCTGAGGCGAGCCTTAGAAGAACCATCAGCCGCCCAATTTCTTAGCCACAGGTAACGCCAGGCCAATGAAGACATACTATTCGCCAATGCTCTAATCAAATCGTAGTGAACATCTGCTAAATAGACCAACCCTGACTCTAGTCTTGTCACGTCCAACAATTGCTCCTGCTCCGGCTGAACGGACTGCCGTAAGCGCTGAGACCACTGGAGGCAAGCTCTTGCTACCCAAGTCCCACAAATGGAGGTTTGCAGTGACAGTGCGTTAGCATCAAAGGCTTGTTTCAACAGGCCGTCCACTTTCCTGTCTTGTGCATCCTTCAAAGCCACGCTGCTTTCCACCGGGATAGTGGTCTTCTTTGCGACCGCCGATACCGCTGCATCTATCCTTGGGGACCAAAACCTTTCCTTTTCCTTATCTGCCAAGGGGTAGAGCCTGCCTGCTCATCGTCCTAACCCCTCTTAGTCCCGTTTCTGGAAGATCCCACTCATCTTGGATCATGCGATCAACCACCCGGTGAACAGGGAACACCACCTGAGGCTGCCTCACTGCTTGAATGAGAAGATCCTCCAACCCCTCTTCCTCCGCTGGTTGGACTGACGCCAGATTGAGTGCCTGAAGAGACTCCGTAATGAGCGCTGTAAGCTCATCCTTCCGGAACACCCGGATGATTCTCGCCTGGTCCTCCAGCTCAGGAATTTCTCCTTCTTCCAGTTCACCCATTCCCGATTCCAAATCCAACCCGGTCTCCTCCGTCTCGGGCCACTCTCCATCTGAGAGCGGAGGCTCAAGGGGTCTCGCCCTCTTAATGAGTCTCACGAGCTCGCTACTAGCTCGTTCTAGACCAGACTGTTGAGGTGGTACCGTCAAAGCCTCTGGCACCTTCCCCTGTCACTGCAAGCAAAAGGCTTGATGCATTATCAAAACAAAATCTGGGGAAAAATCTCCCAGTGCCGGTCCCGAAGCTGGCGACAGCCTGGCGCTAGATGGTCCTGCTGGTGCTTCCTGTGAAGACAGAGAAAGGCCCTGCACCAGGGGCTCCACGTCTGGGCCCTGCCGACAGGCTTTGGGTCCCTTGGGTAAACTTATCCTCCAACTGCTGCTCCATATTGGATGAAGCTGCAGCGCAGTCCCGGCAAGTTCCTGCATCCGACACTGCGCCCCTGCGGGAGCCACAGACCAGACACTGGGGTCGCGAGGGCATTAGTTATGAATTCACAGATCCCAATCTGCCACAACAAAGGGAAAAACAAAAAATCTATTTTTTTTAAACAACAAACACCAAACTAAACCCCCCAAAATTCAGAAATTAAACCAGTGTTTTCATGAACAACTGACCCGAAAAACAGAGGATCTGACGTGCCTCAGCTGCCTGTCAGCTCTGCTTCTCCCGCCGACGCACTGAGCCGCACTGCCCTGCCACGCGGCTGGAGAGCGCAGGAAACGGCATGCTTAAATTTCAAAGCCTCTCCTCGCGTGAAAAACTCGCCGGCAGCTCGAACCCCCACTAACTACTGCGTGGTAGGAGTGGGAACACTCACCTCAAGCAGTGACGTGTAAAGCCGCGAGTCCCCACGGTGTGTCATTCCAGCCTGCCTCCAAGCACTGCAAACCACTACGCTGCACAGCCACGTTGCTAGCAGCGTTCGCGGTAAGGTCGAAGCTCTCCACTCTGCTGTCTCTCCTTCACCCCCCCCACCCCCGGCGAAATGAGGGAGCAGCGGATCAATCTCTCTCCTGCCGGGCTCCCCACCGTACTGTCTAGGAGGGCAGAGCCAACAGGAAGAATGCAGGCAGATTGATAAGAGACCCAAAGCACAGAGGCAGAGGATCGAGGCTTAGGGGTTTTTTTTCTAGCCTAACTGGAAAAAGAACAAACCGAAATACAAATAAAATTGTAAAACCTACTCTCTAACTAACAAATGCTCCTTATTCGTTCCTCAAGTGAGCCTCCACTTAGGCTCACTAAGTCCTCCTGCTGCATGGAGACTGGACACACTGGGGGATGAAGGGAGAAGTCCAACAGGATATATCCAGTGATGTCAAGATTTGACTTGTCCAGTCTCCATGCTGCAGGAGGAGGAGCACTACCCAGAGGTGGAGGACTGAACTGGAGGAATGATAAGGAACATGCACTGAGCAGGGAGGGCGGGGGGAGAAATGCCCTTAGAAAGGAAATATAAGCACTCGCTGAATAAAAATGGGATAAATGTGGACAGAATCCACTCACCAGTGAAATGTACCAAAATTCTAATGTACTTAAGTAAGGCTAAAGCAGATATTGCCTTTTTACAAGAAACACATCTAAGTAACAATGAACACAAAAAAAATTGCAAAGATCGTGGGTCGAGCAAGTATATTTCTCAGCATACAATGGGAGACAGCAGAAAGTAGCTATCCTCTTCAGGAAAGGTTCGGGGTTTCAGGTGCATAAAACCTTTCAGGACACAGAGGGCAGATATATAGTGGTATTGGGAGAAATTAGGGAACATAAATTAATGTTGTGCAACCTGCATACTTCCAATGTATACTGCCACAACGTTTTCTCCAATATAGTGGCAAAGGGAATAATGTATGAGCCTATCCTTGGGGAGATTCACATTATTGCGAACCCACAAATGGATTGTAAGCCATGCAGACACATGCGTAAAGACCATTTTGACAGGATGTGAACTTTGATATGCCAGAGCTGGAGGTTACTGATGCTTAAAGATATCTGGGAGTAGGGTTTTACATGTTACTCAGTTCCTCATAAGATGTACTCCAGGACAATTTACTGGTTAATAACTCAGCTGCTTATGGGCAAATCGAAAAACATTAAGATGGAGCAAAACAATCTCAGATCATTCTGTTGTCAAAATAGTTAGAATTAATCAAGGGGAGAATGAGCCCTGTGTACTACCCTGACAAAGGCTTTAAGGAATTTGTTCGAAATGTTTGGGCGGAATATGAAGAGGCTAATAAAAGCACTATCCAATCAGCAGTGACATACTGGTAGGCAGCCAAAGATGTGATGAGAGGACAAATCATGACATATGCCTCTGCTGATGGGGGGGTGGGGGGGGGGGAAAGGAGGGAGGGGAGTTTAAAACAGCTTACTGAGGAACTGGGAAGTATCACTGACTCCACATATCTCACTTACAGGAGAGGGACAAGCAAAAGATGACAGAGCTAAAAAAAAAACCTGATTAATGAGGCATTAATGGAAAGGGCCAAGTATAGCATTATGATTCACAAATAGTTAAATAGATAGGCGAGTAAGGCCATGAAATTGTTGACTCATCTCGTGCATAAACCACAAGGCAAAAAAAAACGATCCCTAGGATAAAAAACATTAATTAGCAAGTGAATATGGAAGCACACAAGACAGCGCAGAGCTTTGGTGACTTTTACCAATCCCTATACAGCAGTGGGGAACAGAGACTGGACAAGCTAATAAGCTGCTTTAACGTCGTCTCCAAATGGCTCCAGGAAAACAATCTCACAATAATCCTCAAAAAGACAGAAGCTTTATTTGTGACAAAGGACCAAACCTTCACCCCTCCAACACACATCAGCCTGGGAACAACCCGAATAAAAGTCCAAACACACATAAAATACCTAGGGATCATTCTTGATCAAACGCTATCCTTTAAACAACAAATTGCAAGAACAGCAAAGACGATATTCTTGAAAGCCAGGATGTTACAGCACCTCAGACCACTTATAGATCCACAGGACTTCAAATCGGTCTTGCAAGCAATGACCCTCCCCCATCTGGACTATTGTAATGCAATATACCAAGAACTCCTGACCATCAATCTCAACCTGCTACGGACAGCCCTCAATACAACAGCAAGGATCGTCCTAAAATGAAAGAAATATGACCATATCACCCCCATACTGAGAAATCTCCACATCCTCCCGCTAGAAGCACAGATCATGTATAAAACATGGTACTGATCCATAAAGCGCTTTACCAGCAACAAACTCCACATATGTACCCTGCTATCACAACCGAACTCTGGAAGACCAACACGTCAGGCTACAAATGATTTACTGACTGTGCTGCATGAAAGGACTAAGTTTAACCAACAAACCTGTAACCGATCATTTGATTTATACATCCCCACATTATAGAACTCCCTTCCAGCCAAAATCAGGAGCAACAAGGATCTCTCCTCATTTAGGAAACAACTAAAAACCCATTTAATCAGCGATCGCCTGGGAATGGATCAGAGCAACACTCAATGAAGCCATGCCCATATTGTCCATTGCTCATTGGACAAACTGACACTGAGAAACAGACATTCTATGAATAAGATATAATACCTTTATCCATGCTTTCTCAAAAATGTAAATATGTTTGAACCCCTCTGGTAATGGGTAAACCCCCCCCCCCCCATGTTATTATGCTATGACCTGTTCTAATGTATCCCCCCTTGTTTTTGTAAACCGCTTTAACCCAGTGAAAAGCAGTATATAAGCACAGCTAAATAAAATAAATAAATAAGAGGAATTCTTCAAAAACTTAAATTTGCCACAGCTTAAGGATGAAGAGGTGCAGGCATTAAATAGAGCTATAAACTGCAGTGAAAACTAGGGAAACTATAAAGCACTTAAAAGTTAGCTAAAAGACCAGGCCCAGACAGCTTATGAGCGGAATTTTATAAAATCATGCTAGATTTTGTGGGACAGCTGCTCATGGAAATGTATGGGGCAATTCTGGATGAAGGTAGTCCGAGACCAGATCAGAACAAAGTCTACATAGTTGTACTTTCCAAACCTGGAAGTGGGCTTTTATAGTGCCATTTCTCATCTCAACTAAGACATGAAGATATTAACCTCAATACTGGCTAAAAGGATGCAGAACTTTCTCGCACATCTAGTGCAAGGGGACCAGGTGGGCTTCGTGCAGGAGAGATTCAGTAAATATAATAAAAGCAATAGCAAACGAGTGGGAATGGGGCACAGGGAGCATTGTATGCTGTAAAAGCGTTCGATAAGGTGCTCTGAAATTATCTTTCTGGGGGCTGGAAAAATTTAATATCGGGGGAGCTTTTCTACAATGAGTTATATTCTATATGAATCACTAACAGCCCAGTAATAATTAATGGGAAGTGTACAGCTCAATTCCCAGTTTTGAGAGGGGCAAGGCAGGGGTTTTGTCCCCATTCACATCTGCTTTTTGTTCTTTCCTTAGAGCCACTAGTGGCAAAAATTCAGGATGATCCAAGTATACGAGGCATACATGTAAGAAAGACTCATTAGAAACTTAATATGCTTGCAGATGATATGCTCTGAACTCTTGGAGAGGTACTGATTGATATTGATAAAGTAATTAAATTAGAGACATTTGGATTCTTTACGGGACTGAAAATGAACTTTGGAAAGTCAGAGGCACTAGCACTAGGAGCCCCATAAGGGTGATGGCACATTTCCATGCCGTGGTCAGAACAGAAATTAAAATACAGTACTTAGTTTCAATAATCAGGTAATGAACAGGATCATTGACAAAATCCATCTTTCACAGGTGCCTTTTATGTCTTTGAAGGAGTTATCCCTTTCATTGTTGGGAAGAAACACATTGGTTAAGATGGTATTACTCACTAAGATACTATATATTCTCCAAATTGGTAGGGCACAGGGAGAAGCAAGGAGACACTTAGGAGGTTTATATACAGGGGGAAGGTGGCCAGAATCAGCTAGGTCAAATTAATAATCGCAAAGGAAAAAGTGGGGATAGGATTGTCAGATCTGAGGGTGTATAATGGAGCTGCTATGTTCTACTGGATACACAAATTATGTGTGGGTAGTGTATAATATGTGCCAGAGGGGATTTTGGACACACTGTGTTCCTTATAAATGTGTAAACCTTATGTACGGGACAAAGCCAAGTGAAGGGCTGGAAGGGTGCTGCCAAGAGCTACTAAACATCTTTAGAAAGGCTTGGAAGCCTAGATGGACTCATTTATCACCTCATCTTATATACACATAGCTGGCAAGCCTAGACTCCCTCAAGGAGTGGGCTAAATGACCTTTCAGAAGTGGGCAGAATGGGGGTGCCACACAATGGGACAGTTTCTGAGAGGTTGGGAAGCACCACAAGTACCTTTGAGGTTGTACAAACAAAATGGCCAATTCTGAGTATGTACCATATTCACTACTTGCAAGTGAAACATTACTGCCAGCAGCTGCAATAATTAGAAGACCAAGAGATATGGGGAGGAGGGGGCAACTAGATAAGGATTTTCAAGAACTCCTAGATTTAATAAGATGTCCAGCATGGTATAGAGTCCACAGAGAGGCCAAACAAAGGACTCGGACAGGAAAACTGGCTCAGATATGGTCTAAGGACATTGCACAGCAAGTGAAAGAGGAGTATTTGGAGATCCTATTTAGTAATATCTTCCAATATCTAACAAATATCACGTACCAGAAAACCCAATATAGAATGATATATAGAACCTTCATAACAAAAGAGAGGGGGGCATGCATGAAATTATGGGATAGTATAAACACATGAATGGGACTTTTATTCATTCCTTTTTTGGAATGCGTTAAGCTACGCAACTTATGGGAGCAGGCATTGTGGGACATGGCACTGATATTAAATATGAAGATAGAGTGGACATACGGTCCACTATTGCTGGGGGATGTCAAGGGAGTGAACATTTCTGGCAAACAAGTAGCAAAAAAGAGATTCTTATATAAGGCCTTATTTCTTGTGCATAAGGTGATCTCATGCTCCTGGATGAAGGAGAAAAGTCCTAGGGCCTGATATTCAGCACTAGCAGCTAGCAGGATTACAGTGGCTAGCCGTTGCTGCTGAACATTAAATGTGGATATTCAATGCCAGGGTCATATGTGGCCCTGGTATTGAATATCTGGGGTCAAAGCACAGCCACAGATGCTAACCAGGCAGCAGAGATACTGAGTCACTGCCCGTTGTCTTTTTTACTCTTTCTCCACTCAGTCGCTAATTCATTCTTCTCCCTTTATCATGCTCCTTCATCCTTTCCAACACCCAACCATTCAACATCGAACACAACCCCTCCACCCCCCCCCCCCCCCCCCACGCCTTTGTTGCCATTAACTAGATTGTGTCAACCTTGCTCTGGAATTGGTTCCACATTTGGCAATATACCTTCCACTCGGGCTTCACACTATTTCTGATATGGTTAGTGCCATTGAATATCCTCAAGTAAAGCTGCTACACGCCTCATTGCTCCACGCAGTGGAGCGGAGGTGGCACCGGTCGCTAAGTGGGCAGCGGCGATATTGCACCACTGGCCAGTTAGCGACCCATGGGTAAAGACAGGCGTAGCAAAAGCTGGCATGTCTTTACCCGTGAGAGCTAACTGGGCAGTGACTCTAGCAATGTGAAGTTAAATAACGCAGTGTGAGACTGTGCATTTATTAGATGCTAATCTGAATGTATAAAGTTGAAAGTTTGGGGAGAAGGGTAAATTAAGCTGTAAGATGTTAATAAATAGTATTGTTACTAACCGTTTGGATAAATATATCACTAAAAAAAGGTAGCAGGAGTCCCAGACCAATAGGAGTAGTTTTCTAGAATGGGTCCTGAATTGGTCTAGCAGGATAAAAGTAAAGAAAATTAGCAAGTATGGAAAATTTCTCTTTCCTTTTCAGCCTGCAAGACCAGTACAGATGAGTGCAAAGTACCTAAGCAGTCAGGACCCAGGGTGGGAGGAGGACACTCTGGATATAATTGCTCTGTCAAAGGTGTCATCTGCTCCCACTCCCATATGCAACCTGTAGTGCTTCACAAAGGTGCTCAGAGATGATCAGGCAGCCACCCTACAGATGCTCTCCTGAGACAACTAGACGGATTACATCCAGAAGGAGACTTGTGCTCTAGTGGAGTGAGCTTCAACTCCCTCCAGCATTCATTTTCAACACAGAAAAGCTGAACTAATAGCTTCCTTAATCCAGTGAGCAAATGAAGGACTTGGCCACTGCCTATCCTTTCCTTGGAATACTGAATAGGATAAAAAGATGGTCCAACTAATGGAATGAATTAGAAAGCTCCAGACACTTCACTAAAGTCTTTCTCGAGTCCACCAGATGGAGTAAGGGGTTGGCCGAAGGTCCTCCTCTAAAGGAGGGCAGGATCGCTGACTGATAAAGATAAAAGGAAGACAGCACCTTTGGGAGAAAGGTACCATCCTCAGAGAGAGAGACGCTGTTGGGATGACCAGAAAGACTGAACAACCACCAGAAATACTACCTTCAAGGTCAAATTCTTGAGAAAGGCTATCTGAAGGCACTCAAAGGGGGACCTTTCAGTGCCTTCAACACCAGAGAAAAGACCCCACTGCAGTACAGTTGGACTCTCAAGTGGACAGATATGCCTCACCCCCTTGAGAGTGCACTGCTAAGGACACTCCATGAAAACACTCCCAGTAGCATGCAAGGGTCACAACTTGAACCTTAAGAGAGTTCAGAGCTAAACCCTGATCCAACCTGGACTGTAAGAAGGACAAAACTAGGCCCACCTTCCTGAAATTCAGGGGTTGAGGACCACCACCTCTCAAAGATCCTCCAGACACTCACACAGGCCAAGGATGTAGGGGTTCTCTGAGCCTTAAAAAGGGTCAACTACTGCTCCAGAGTATCCTTTCTTAGACAACTTAAGCCTCTCAAGGCCAGGCCATAAACAAGAAGGGAATGGGATCCTCCATTACTAGGGGATCCTGATGCAGAAGTCCCTTCTCCTGAGGTAGTAATAATAGGGATCCCACCAACAGGCTCAAGAGATCAGTGTACCATGGCTGGCCTGGTCAGTCTCGTACCATGAGAATAACTATGTCCAGATGAGACTGAATTTTGTGTAGAAGTTGGCTTACCAAGGGCTAGAGAGGAAAGACATATAGGAGCCCCTTCTATGGCTACTCATGAATCAAGGCATCCAACCCGTCACCCATGGATGCTTCCAGAAGCTAAAACATTTTTCACCTTTGCATTCTCAAGGGTGGCCACAAGATTAAACACTGACATGTCCCATCTTCAAACTTTCTGGGATCCACGGTGTTCCAACTCAGGAAGTCTGCCTGGATGTTATTGATGCCCACTATATGAACTGACAACAAAGCCACCAGATGAGCCTTTGTGCAATGACATCTCTGCACCCCTGTGGCCACCACAGTGCTGTGAGTGCCTCCTTGCTTGTTGACATATGCCATTGCTATAGTATTATCCAAGCACACTCAGATTGCTTTACCCTCCAGGAGGGACCAAAACCTCTAAATAACCAGGTGGATCACCTTGGCTTCTAGTATGTTGATTGAGCAGGAGACTGTCTGAGAGGGCCAGTGCCCCTGAACAAAGTGACCCAGAGAATTTGCCCCAGCCCAGTAGGTTGGCATCCCATCCAGAGGGTGAGCTTGTCACCTCCAGGTCAATTCCCCCTTGATCTTCCGTGGAAGAGCGAATTGCTGTTCGAATAACTGGGAACGGGGATATCAGTGAGTCATAAGGTGTCCCTGCAGGGGGCACATGTGCACCCTGGCCCAAGGTACCAGTTTGAGGGATGATGTCACTGACTCCAAGAGCTGCAGGTAGTCCCAAGCCCTGTAAGCTGTCTAAGAGTAAAAGTGCCCAAGCTTCAGCTGCAGTATGTCCAACCTTTCCAGGGTAAGAAACACCCAACCCAAGTGAGTGTTGAAGGGGGCATCCAGATACTCCAAGACCTGGGAGGGAACTAGGCTGCTCTTGGGGTAGTTGATCACTCATCTCAACTTCTACAACCACTGCATTACATGGGTAGTGTCTGCCTGGACTTTAAGTCAGCTTGAATAAGCCAGTCATTCAGGTACAGATATCAGAATATGGAACTATACTACAGAAAGATTCAAGAATGTTAGAAACTCACTTTTCTGGACCGACACAAAAACAGACCCTAAGGGTATCCATATGGAAGTGGGGCACTTATCATAGCATTGACTGCCTTCAGGTTCAGAATGGGTCAGAAGGACCCACCTTTTTTGGGCACCATGAAATAAAGGAATACTGCCCCTGACCTTGTTCTGTGGAAGGTATGGGTAAAATAGCCTGCAACTGTAAGAGGCACTGAAGAGTTTTCTGGACAGCCACTCTCTTGGTTAAGGAGCGATGAGGAGACTCCATAAAGGCATCCCAAAGAGGCTCTGCAAACACCAGCATGTACCCCTTTTCCAGGACCCATTGGTCCGATGTGATGCAGGTCCATTCCAAGTAAAACAGCTGGAGATGCTCACCGTCCACTTGTCCCTTGGAAGGGACCCACCAGAACCAATGTTCCCTCTAATTTTCTGTAGGCTGTGTGCGCTTAAAATATCAGCTGTGCAGCTTTTGAAGGAAGGTTAAATTTTTGTGTGCCACATAACGACACTCTGAGATATATACTTTAAAATTTGACTACACGTCAGAATACAGTATGTACACCACATTGATTTTAATCAAATTAAATGAAAATAGATGATTACTAAAGGAAGCGGGAAATTCCTAGTAATTGCAATCATAACTTTTAAATTTTAAGACGTCTGTGTTGTTTTCTATCAGAATCAGAGCGGTAATTTTTGTGCGCTCTGTTGTAAAGTATGTGCGCTCGCTCAGCGAGGTGTGTGCGCGCGCACACGCGTACAGTTTAGAGGGAACAGTGACCAGAACCCCTGCTGAGCCCCGAGATCGCTAAGATCCCCAAATGGATGACCCTTCTTTGGTTTGGACCCATAGGAGGAATAGGCCATCATGAACTCTTTCAGACCCTAAATTGCTCCCAGGCTTCCTGATGAGCCCTATATGAGGAATCCCTGGAGCCTCTGGACCTATCTTCCAGGAGCTCTGTGGGCGAGCCTGTCCAAGTTCTTTTTCCAGCCTTTCCAGGTTCTCCCCAAAGAGCAACATGCCCTTAAAAAGTGAGTTTGCTCAGCCGCAACTTGGATGTGGCATCGGCAAACCAATTCTGGAGCCAGAACCACTTTCTGGCCACCACAGTCACCACCATAGACTTAGAAGAGGAGATATTGATCAAGCCGTACTGGGCATCTGTCACAAATGATGCCCTAGAGCCCAATCTTGTTACCTCTGTGCTAGCCAGCAATTCCTGGATCCTGCATAAATGAGCACTCAGATCAACACACCCACATAAAGCACTTCCTAAGCACCAAAGGCCAAAGCTGTGAACACATTTTCGAGGAGAGTCTTCCATCCTCCTATCATGAGTCTCCAACATAGTGCCACCTTCCACCAGAATGGTTGTGTGCTTCATTACTAACATGCCCAGGGCATCCACCTTAGAAACTTCAAAAAGCTGTTCCATCTCTCCTTGAGGTAGAGGATGCAGATCAGCCAGGATCTTAATACCCCTCAGCCCCAGCTCCAGTGTCTCTCACTGACAGAACACGAGCCTTCACAAGGGCTTTGGGATGGGAAAGAAGCCAGGAAGACACCGCAATCCCTCTAGGATAGGGTCCCTCTTGTGAAACTTCTACCAGAGGCGGATCCATAATGCTCAGATCCATCATGGCATACTGATATGGTTGGAAAGATCCGTCACATATGAAAAAGATGGGTCACCAACAGATCTCTCTCCACCAGGGGAAGCTTCCTTCCTCCACTGACTCGCCCGTTGTAGACTGGGTCCTCCTCTCCTCCCCAGTCTCTCCCCAGAGAGTACAAGCTTGGGTTCTCAAAGGAATGGACAGGTAAAAATGAAGAGGGAAGCTTAACCCCTTGCCACCAATGAGGAAGACATCAGAGGGCCCAAATCCCCCATAGACTCCTGCAAGGAAGGCTACCACACAGCTACCAGAGACTGAAAACTGCCCATGAACTGTTTCTAGAACTACTACTCATTGCTGGCTGAGAACAGGCCCTGGAGCTCCAAAGGACCCTCAGGGGTCTGCTGGCTTGAGCTTGCAGCCACCTCAACGTGTTTCCCTTCAGTCAAGACTATCCGGCCATCCAAGATGGTCACTATTCCTGCTAGTAGGAAAGTTATGAGGGATGTGAGGAGGCAGCAAAATTAGCATTGGGCCCTGGGCTCCTGAGCAGGGTCCTAATATTGCCGAAAAAATGTGCCCCAAAGCTTCTAGAAGGTAAAAAGAGCCAGACACAGAGCTTGCTCGACAGGAGCCATAGGCAGCACATCTCTATGCATCTGGTATTATGGCAGAGCTCAAATGCAGTCAAAGGAAAAAATTGACATAGGAAAACCATGCCAAAAAACAAATCTCCAGTCAGTAAAGGAATTACAGCACCTATCAGACCATCCAGAGAAACCCGAGAGTGGCACTCGTACAGGCCTGGGAGGGTCTGGCTACCTGAAAGGATGTTTTTTTTTAACCAAATAAAGGACAAAAACAAAAATCAGAGCAAAATAAGCCAAATATCAGAAATAGGACGGTGAGAAGAAAAGGGGACCTGGGCCCAGACTTACCAATGCCCTCTCAGGGGCCCGGTGGAATCTTCCTGTCCATTCTCCAGCCCCCCCAAGTGCTGGAACCTGTTGGACACAGGGCAACTGCTGGCTCAGGGAGACAATACTTGGAACAAAAATTGGAACAAAGTCTCAAACACACAGGCCACAAGACCATGATATGGTCAAGGGGAAACAGTCCTATCTGCAATGTTGCACCTGTGCACACATCTAGCCACCTGCTCGAGGTGGACAATACTGGTTTCTGTCAGTGCTGCACCAGTGTATATACAATGGATGACATCATTGAAATGTTGCTCTGCCTGCTGGTTAGGGAACATAACCCACTCGTCTGGTCTGGTCTGGTCTGGTCTGGTCTAGTAGGATGATAAGGAAGAGAGTACGTTTATTACAGGCTGCCTATGTATGAAGGTCACATAGGCACCTATTTTTATCCCAAAGACACAAAAGCGCTTTTGTTTTTTTACAAAACACTAGGGATAAACCAACAGAAATCATGGCTAGACTGAAGCCACAGACATTTACGTACACGTTAGCATGTAAACTATGCATTTATTTATAAAGATTTGCTATACCACTATTTAGCTGTATCATCATAGCTGTTTACAAAGAAAAAGGTTTCGGTAAATCACAACTTCTTATGTTCTTGCCCAAATCCATTCCAGAACATGCCTACATGCGACTCATGTAAAAAGTACATGCCTTCTTATCACTGATATACTCTTACATCTGTAACCCTTGAGGTAAATTTATAAAAGATATTTTATACATGTAAAAAGACCTTTATGCGTAAAAAATCCTTTAAGAAATTATCTCCATAAGGTGTTCAAAGTTTCTTCTATGTCTGAAAGCATCCTTTACTTGTTGGCAATTACACTTCAAAACTAAAGATTCTCTTGCAGCATTACCTCAGTTCCACTTTTTGATTGTTAACTTAAGTTCAGTAACTCAGCTTTACAATCAACTGCTTGGCAATATCTCCTTAAAATGACATTCCACTAAGTCCATTCTTCAAATACTCCAATAGATGAAAACTATCATACTATACTGATAGCCATATAGTCAGACTGGTGAAAAAAAAGTTAGACTTTTTATGAATCTTTTTTAGGGTAGGAGAAAAGCCTCAGGTCAATAGATCATCCCTCTATGTGGCTAGCGAAAGCCATAGGGGAATAAATCAGCTCCACATCACCAGCTAAAAAACTCCACCCACATATATATATATATATATATATTTTATAAAAAAAAATCTTCAATTATCAATTATCCTTAAAATATACTTCAAAAACACAAATGTTGCTCCGAGGCGCCTCAGCAGCAATTGCTTAACCTCCAATGCAACACTAACAGTTCTAAACGTGTACATAGTTAACACAAGTTCCATGTAAAATATACAGAAGTATATTGATTTTTGTTCGATGTGAACCGCCCCTGATCTCTGGAAGGGGCGGTATATAAGAAACTGTTAAATAAATAAATAAATAAATAATTGAACAACAAAGGAGCTTTTAGTCACCAGAAATGGATAGAAAGTACCTGCTGGGGGGAAATACACAAAATAACATAAGAACCTTAAAGCACTTCACAGCATTGCTCACACACTCTACTTAACTGTCAGCAGCCGGTTCACAGCACATTTCCTCCCTCTCTGAGGAACTCTCTCAAAGACGCCAGCAACAGAGACTTTTTACAAGGATTGCTCAGTCGCCAAACTGAAAACATAGAAACATGAGGACAGAAAAAGACCACATGGCCTATCTAGTCTCTCCTTCCATATCAACCACTACAACAGTCCCCTTTTTTCCTTTGGAGATCCTCTGTGTTTGTCCCATGCTTCTTTGAATTCAAAATTGAATTGAAAAGCATGGCACAGAGTATTCTGGTGATATGTTTAACTCCTGAAGAAGCTTTTTCAAAGTGAAACAAAGATCTTTGTTGAGGTTTTCAAAGACTGTGAAGCGCTTTAAGGTTCTTATGTTATTTTGTGTATTTCCCCCAGCAGGTACTTTCTATCCATCTCTGGTGACTAAAAACTCCTTTGTTGTTCAATTAGAACTGTTAGTGTTGAATTGGAGGTTAAGCAATTGCTGCTGAGGCGCCTCAGAGCAACATTTGTGTTTTTGAAGTATATTTTAAGGATAATTGATAATTGAAGATTTTTTTTTATAAAATATATATATGTGGGTGGAGTTTTTTAGCAAGGGATGTGGAGCTGATTTATTCCCCTATGGCTTTCGCTAGCCAGATAGAGGGATGATCTACTGTCCTGAGGCTTTTCTCCTACCCTCAAAAAAGATTCACAAAAAGTCTGTAACTTTTTTTTCACCAGTCTGACTATATGGCTATCAGTATAGTATGGTAGTTTTCATCTATTGAAGTATTTCAAAAATGGACTTAGTGGAGTGTTGCTGAATAAATGTTTTTGATCTGTGATTTTGGGGTGTTTAGTTAGTTATTTTTTCCAGATCATTAGGGGTTGGTAGCTTTGGTGTTTATTTAGTTAAAATGACATGAGACAGGGCTAAGTAAAATTATCAGCAAAGGTACAATAGGCAAGTATATATGTGTTCCTTACACTTAGGTTAATGACAGGAACAGACAATATCTTGGTAATAAAGGACATGAAACCACTGATCAGACTAATGGAAAGAATATTAAGTAGCTCAAAAAGATTCTAGCAAGCTGAACAACATAGAATATTAAACCTGTATATTTTCTGACTCTCACTGATGCACCACGAAACCAAAAGCTAAACTGGTTAAAAGAAAGGCCAAGAATTTGTAAAAACCCAACTGGGTCCTAATAACAACCAAGAAATGTTATCTACATTTGTAGCCAATGCCAAAACATGTTAATGTATAAAAATTGGCGATGCATATCTGTTGAAGCAGAAGGTGCAGTGGCTACAAATGTAGATCAATGGTTACAAAGTAGACCATGCTTTAATATCACAGAGGGACTTTGGAGCAACGTGCTATTTAAGAAATTATATTTTCTTAGTCCTTACCTAGGTCATGTCTTAAGATTTCTACTGTAATCGCATCCTCGACTATAAACACCCTACAAAAAGAGAGAGGGTTACTAGGTACTGTATATCACAAATTATTGCTCTCTGATTATATGTCAATTAAAATGATCTGTGAATGGTATAAAACATAGCTAAATAAAGTTATAGGTTTGAAGATAAAAGTAACTAAAGCAGCAAAGAGTAGTTACTCACCTGTAACAGGTGTTCTCCAGGAGCAGCAGGAATCAGTCCTCACATATGGGTGACGTCGGCATCGACTGAGCTCCCATGCGCAGCATTTCCCCAGCTTTCAAAGAAAGCCTTTGGGAATGCAGGCACGCATGCGCAGTCCCCTTCCCGCCCAAAGGTGCCATCTTGCTCAGTCTGATGACATAGCTAAAAAACAGCACAAAAAGAAAATGAACTATATACAACTGCAACTCCAAGGGGAGGAGGGAGGGTCGTGAGGACTGATTCCTGCTGCTCCTGGAGAACACCTGTTACAGGTGAGTAACTACTCTTTCTCCAGGGCCAAGCAGGAAGTCAGTCCTCACATATGGGTGACTCCCTAGCTCCGGGCTACCAGGAACCCAGGCTGAAAAATAGAGCTCCCTCTAGAGCCTCAGCAACAGTGAGAGAATCTTCTCAGAGACCACCTGAACGGTAGCCCAACACCAGGGCCGGAGGGTAGGCGTTGCCTAAACCTCAAAAGAGATTACGGAGTACCGCTTGCCCGAAAGCACTGTCCCTACGGGACTCCCTCTCAAGGCAGTAGTGGTTCGCAAAAGTCTGGCTTGAAGACCAAGTAGCGGCCCGGCAGATGTCTGCCAACGGAACAGAATGGAAGTGAGCTACTGATGCAACCTTCGCCCTGACCCGGTGGGCCGTGACTCGACCCTCCAGGGAGAGGCCGGCTGCCCTGTATGCCCAGGTGATACAGTCTGCCACCCAGATGGACAACGTACGCTTAGTGACAGGCAACCCCAATTTATTAGGGTCAAAAGAACTGAAGAGCTGAGAAGCCCTTCTATGCCCCTACGTACGTTCTAGGTAAAAGGACAGCGCCCTTCTACAATCCAGGGTATGCAAGACAGTTTCGGCCCTACTGGCGTGCGGCCTGGGAAAGAACGTCAGAAGTACCACCTCCTGGTTGAGGTGGAAGGAGGACACTACCTTTGAAAGGAACTTAGGATGAGTCCGCAAGACTACCCTGTTCCTATAGAACCTGGTATACGGCCTATCCGAGATCAGGGCCTGAAGCTCACTCACCCGCCTAGCCGAGGTGAGTGCCACAAGGAACACCACCTTCCAGGCGAGGAAACGTAAATGGCAGGTTGCTATTAGCTCAAAAGGTGGGCGAGTCAGTTGCTGCAAGACCACATTGAGATCCCACTCAGTGGCCGGTGGATGAATAGGAGGCTTAAGCAGAAGCAGGCCTCTGAGAAAACGAGACAACAGAGGGTGGCTTGAGAGAGATTGTCCCTCCACCGGCGAGTGGTGAGCTGAGAGGGCACTGAGGTGAACCCGGACAGAGTTGGACTGAAGTCCTAGGTTGGAAAGGTGGAGCAGGTATTGTAGCACCACCTGGACCGAGCAGGAGAAGGGGTCCTCTTGCTGTTGAGAACACCAAGTAGAGAACTTACGCCATTTCAGAGCATAGGCCTTCCTAGTGGAATGCTTCCTGGAGGCCAACACCACCTCTTCAACCTCCTTTGATAGGAGCAAGGGAGCAAGGACTACCCTTTCAGCAGCCAGGCCATCAAATTGAGGGATTTGAGGTTGGGATGCAAGAGGGACCCCTGATTCTGAGTCAGAAGGTCGGGTTGCAGCCCCAGAGGAAGTGGAGTATCCACTGCCAACTGCAGAAGAAGAGGGAACCACGGCTGCCTGGGCCACCTGGGGGCTATCAGGATCACTGTGGCTCAGTCCTGCTGGATCTTCAATAGAGTCCGGGCCACCAGAGGTGTGGGAGGAAATGCATAGAGCAGGCCTTCTGACCAGGGGATCAGGAATGCATCTGGCGCTGCTCTCAAGGGATGAGGTTGCC
Source organism: Ichthyophis bannanicus (assembly GCA_033557465.1). Taxonomy (NCBI): domain Eukaryota; kingdom Metazoa; phylum Chordata; class Amphibia; order Gymnophiona; family Ichthyophiidae; genus Ichthyophis; species Ichthyophis bannanicus. Next base: position 588,175,817 of record CM066033.1, on the reverse strand, counting down.
TGGAACAGAACCTGGGTAGTTGCCTGTTCAGCGGACTGGCAAAAAGATCCATGGTCGGAAGTCCCCACTTCAGAAAGACCTGTTGAACTACCAGAGGATCCAACTGCCACTCGTGAGGCTGCAGGAGTCTGCTTAGCCTGTCCGCCAGGTAGTTTTCCTGGCCTGGGAGGTAGACCGCCCTGAGGGTCATGCCCTGATTGATAGCCCAGGAGCAGAGAGCTTGTGCTTCCAGGCACAGGAGTCTGGATCCTGTGCCTCCCTGCTTGTTGACGTAGAACATAGCCACCTGGTTGTCCGTCTGAACTAGGACAGACTGATGAGACAGGATCCGAGAGAAAGTCCGTAAGGCTAGTCGAATGGCTCTCAATTCCAGCAGGCTGATATGCTGGGTGACCTCCCACGGAGACCACAGGCCTTGGGTGCAGGCCCCCTGGCAGTGTGCCCCCCAGCCCTGCAGGGAAGCATCGGTTGTCAGTACCTGAGTGTGTGGGGAGGCCTGAAAAGGAACACCCCCGACCAGATTTGGGAGATGTCTCCACCAGCATAAGGAGTCCACCAAGAGTTTGGACATCTTTATTCTGTCTGACAATTTCCCTGTGGCCTGTAGCCACTGTGCCCTGAGGTACCACTGAGCCGGTCTCCTGTGCAGGCGGGCATGTGGGGTGATATGCACTGTGGAAGCCATGTGACCTAAGAGCCGGAGGAAGTGTCTGGCCGAGACCAGAGAGTTCGCCCGAAACTGGCCGGCCAACTTTATCAGCCTGTGAGCTCTTTCCATGGATGGCATCCAATCTTGCCCCATGAACTCCACGTCCTGTGAGGAGACTAAAGTGGACTTGGGGAAGTTTATAACAAACCCCAGGTGCTGAAGCAGGGATATGGTTCTGAAGGTGGCCTGCCTGGCCTCTTGTAGAGACTAGCCCCTGATAAGCCAGTCGTCCAGGTAAGGGAACACAAAGATCCCCTGGTTCCTGAGGTAGGCCGCAACCACCGCCAGGCATTTTGTAAAAACCCTGGGGTCGGAAGTGAGGCCAAAGGGAAGCACTCTGTACTGGAAGTGTTTCCCTCCCACCACAAATCTGAGGAATTGTCTGTGACTTGGATGGATGAGGATGTGAGTATACGCATCCTTCAGGTCTAAGGAGCATAGCCAATCTCCCTGATGGAGGTAGGGCAGTAAGATTCCAAGGGTAAGCATCTTGAACTTTTCCCTCTCCAGAAACTTGTTCAGATTTCTCAGGTCCAGGATGGGTCTGAGGCCCCCTGTTCTTTTTGGTAGCAGGAAGTACCTTGAGTAGAAGCCTTGCCCTTCCAGGTGGTGGGGCACCGGTTCCAACACCTGGTCCTGTAGCAGACCTTCCAACTCCTGAAGGAGTAAGTTTCTGTGCAGAGGGGCTCTTGGAGGCTCCCCTGGAAAGTAGGTTGGGGTATCTGGGTGAAGTGGAGCAGATAGCCCTTCTGGAAGATGCTTAACACCCAAGTATCCCCTGTGATGGCTGGCCACCTGTCTGCGTATAGGGTCAGCCGACCTCCTGTGCCCTGTAGAGGAATAGAGGCTATGCTGGCATAGTCAAAAACCTCCTCCTTGCTGAGCAGGAGCCGGAGTAGGAGGTTTGGGAGCCTTCTGCCTACGGGGCCCATAACCCTACCCCTTGGCATGCTGGCCCTGTAGGGGAGCTGCAGAGGCCTGGTAGTGAGGGTAGGTTTTGTAGGCAGTGGTCTTCCTTGGGTAAAAGGCCTTTTTCCCCGAGCCCTTCTTCTTCTGAGAAGGGGCAGAGGTTTTCCTGGACAGCCTTGTCTGGGTAAGAGTCTCGGTCTCGAGTTCTGCAGCCTTTTCGGCCATGGGCTTGCCAAAGAGGTTTTCACCTCGGCAAGGGACATTGACCAACTTGTCCTATACCCACGGCTCGAGGTCCGAGGATTGTAGCCAGGCCTGGCGGCGTGCACCGATGCCGGCCCCTGCTACTCGGGCCGAAGCCTCAAATTCATCGTAGGCTGCTCGAGAGATAAACTTCGAGCACTCTAGAATACCAGAAGACAAGGCCTTGAACCTCTGCAAAGGTTCCTTGGACAGACCAGCAGAGAACCCGGCAATCTCCTTTGCCAGGTCTCGAAGGTACATGCCCAAGTACAGCTGGTAGGTCTGGACACGGCAAGCAAGCATAGAGCCTGGAAGTACTTTCTACCGAGGGCATCCAGGTTCTGGGCTTCCCTGCCGGGAGGCACCAAGGAGTGCATCTTCTGACTCTTCAGGTGATGCATGGCTGATTCCACAACCATGGAGTGGTGCGGCAGCTATGCCTTTTGAAACCCGGGGCTCTTGCGGACTCGATAGATGGAATCGACCCGCTTGCTTAGAACCGGCATCGAGGCCGGCGCCTCCCACATGCAGAAGAGCAACCACTCCAGCATCGGAGGAACCGGGACAGTAAAGGCCTCCTTGGGAGGAGAGTCATACTGCAGAGCCTCGAGCTCCTCGGCTCGAGGCTCTTCCTCGGGGTCCGCAGAGAATGCCAATGCTTTGGCCATGTCCCTTACGAAATCCGAGAACCTGGTATCCTCCGGAGGGGACCTTGTCCGATGCTCGGATCCCAGTGAGTCCGAAGTGACGCACAGAGTCCGTAAGGTGTCAGGGGACTCTTTCTCCTCCATTTCCCATGCCGATTCCTCTGAGGAGGAATCGAGCGGCTCCGAGTGGGTGGGCACCAATGCCATCCGGCGTCAACGACCTCGGTCCCGAACGGGAGGCCGAGGGTGACCTCGGCCGAGGATCAACTCGAGTTTGCATGGTCTCGAGGATCGGCTCGGCCTCCAGGGTCGACTTGGACGTCGATGTCCCGGTGGTCGGGGCAGAAGCGCCGGTGAGACCGGCGATCAGCACCCGCTACTGCTCCATGAAGGCAGACAATCTGCTCTCCAAGGCCGTCAACCTGAGTCTGAGCTCAGGAGACCCAGCAGCCTCCAACTCGGGCCCTGATGGTGTCGGGCCCGACGTCGGCTCCCCCGGAGGAGAGTCCATGAGGACTACAGTACTCACATGACTCGGGGCCTCCGACTCTACACGAGGATGCTTTGCAGGCCTCTCCGACTCCGAAGACCCGGGATGGCGATCGGGGCTATGCGACCTGGCCTTCGAGGAGCCAAGAGCGTCCACTGATGCCGCCTTCACAGGTTTCTTCTTCCTTCGATGCTCCCTCGACGGGCGTCGAGGCCTCTGATGAAGTCCGGACCCGTCCAGAGGCAGATTCGGAGAAGATCCTCTCACGCTGGTGCTGATGGCTCCGTAATGCCTTGGAAGACATTTTTCCACAGGGTCTAGACCGTAGAATCATGGTCTGGCCCTAGGCACCGGAGGCAGCAGTCATGTCTGTCTGTGAGAGACATGAGTTTCTTGCACCGATCACAATTCTTAAAGCCACTGGCAGTCATCGGGGGGAAAAGGGCCCCTGCAAGATCAAAAAATTGGGCTGCCAGGGAAAAGAAAAAAGGCGCGAACGCAGTCTCTAAGGACAAAAAACAAAAAGAGAGATCCGGGCTCGGCACCAGTGTACCGAGTCCAGGCGAGAAAGGAACCGACGTCGAACCGAAGAAAAAACTCGATCCAACGCATAAAAACCAACTTTTTTCACGGGTGACAAGGACAGGCGTCCGTAGGGCTCCGCGGAAAAAAGACGACTAAGCAAGATGGCACCTTTGGGCGGGAAGGCTTTCTTTGAAAGCTGGGGAAATGCTCCGCATGGGGGCTCCGTCGATGCCGACGTCACCCATATGTGAGGACTGACTTCCTGCTTGGTCCTGGAGAAGATATTTATCTTCATGGATGAATGTGTCTGCAGTACTTAATTGCCAATTACTTATCACAAACATTTTTCCAACCAATATTCTACATTTTTTAAGGGATATTTGCAAGCATAATTAGAAATCAAAGTAACTATTGAAAAGATGGGGTTGGACAAACGTTCAGGCCATTATTCAAAAGGACTTATATATATCTTTACCAACAGCTGATAAAGATTTTAAGCCTTCTGACTACTAATTTTCAACGACACTTATATGGACAGTGCGGAGTAGCTGCCTAGTAATTAGAGCAACAGCCTAGTAACCCAACAGATTAGGATTCAATTCCCACTGGCACTCCTTGTGACTTTGGGCAAGTCACTTTACCCTCCATTGCCTTGGAACAAAAGGCCTAGCAATCTACTTCCGGCCATACCTTACCAAGAAAACCCAGGTGCTGCTGGGTCGCCAGGAGTCAGCACTGACTTGACAGCACTTGAAAAAATTTTTTTTTAAAAATCGGATAGTGTTGGTACTCACCCATAGTGCCAGGACAGAGGGTGGAGCATGGGCAGCAAAGTCAAGCTATATGCAGATAGTGGTGGCATTCAGCTGCCATCCCTACAGCTAAGCTGTTGAATATCAGCACTATCTTTAAAGCTACTGGCAGTCAGCAGCCAATCCATATATACAGCATCACTATCTGTAAAACAATGGCGAATATATGTATTTAAAAAAAAATGCTATGGCCATTATTTAGTAAAACAACGAAATGACAACGGGTTTATCAGAGCAATGCTTTTGCTTATGGCCATTATTTAAACACCCCCCTTCCCTCTAACCACAGGACATGAATATTGACCTAACTGCATGTTTCTGATGCAACTGCTGTTAATAGAAATTACACTTACCTGGTAATTGTTGTTCCTGGAGGGACTCCAGTTTAGTCCTCCACCTCTGGGTAGTGCACCTCCTCCTGCAGCATGGAGACTGGACCAATCAGAATCTTGCTGTCACAGGATGTATCCTGCTGGAGATCCCATCAGCCCCAGTGAACTACTGACAAAGCAGACTCAAAGGAGCCAAAAATGAGTAGCTAAGAAACAATCTAAAATCAACCGTAAACTAGTAATTTTTAACTTTAACTCTTAAACTATCAATCCAACCCCCCCCCCCCCCCCCCGAGATGAGACCGAGGAGGCCAATATACCCCACCTTGCTTCTGTCACATCCCCCTAGAATAATGGAAAGGACAGAAGGTAGCAAAGTGAGGAAAAGAGAAGAAAACAGAGCAAGAAAGACTGGCCATAGTCAAAGCCCTAGACAAAAAACATACTGTATTCAGAATTCAGGAAGCTATCACCTGTCCAATCTATGGCATACATCTGAAAGATACTCACTCCCAGGTGGGAATGAGGACTAAACTGGATCCCTCCAGGAACAACAATTACCAGGTAAGTGTAATTTCTATTTCCTTATCGATCTTTCAGTTTAGTCCTCCACCTCTGGGATGTATCAGAGCAGTAATCATTGGGGGGGGGGACCCTTCCAGCTGGCTTGCAACACCGCCGAACCGAAACATGCATCACTGGCTCCCAGAATGTCTAAACGGTAGTGCTTACTGAAAGTATGCAGCGACGACCAGGTAGCCGCCCTGCAAATCTCCGCTGGCGGTACCAAGCTGTGCTCTGCCCAGGATGTCACCTGCACTTTAGTAGAGTGCGCCCGCAACCCCACCGGACCCGGACGCTCCTGCAAGATATAAGCTGACGCACTAGCCTCCCGAATCCACCGAGAGATGGAAGCTTTTGCCGCCGCCTCCCCCCTGTGTGGGCCTCCAAACAACACGAAAAGATGATCCGACTTACGGAAGGCTTCTGATACCTTCAGATACCGGCGCAATACTCTTTGGACATCCAGACGATGCAAACCATGGTCCGTAGCGTGCTCCGCCCTCGAAATGAACATGGGAAGGGAAACCGACTGGTTCAAATGAAACGGTGAGACCACTTTAGGTAAGAAGGAAGGGACCATCCATAGCACAACCTTTTCCCTAGAGAAAGACAAGAACGGCTCCCTGCACAACGCCTGCAATTCCGAAATGCGCCTTGCTGAGCAGATGGCAATCAAATATGCCGTCTTTAAGGTCAAGTCCTTAACAGATGCCTGGCTCAGGGGCTCAGAGGGCCTTCTGGTCAAAGCTTCCAAAACCAGATTTAAATCCCACGGTGGAACCACCCCCCTATGCGAGGGCCAAAGCTTGTACACCGCTTTAAGAAAACGCTGCGTATCTGCGTGCGCCCCCAGGGCCTCTCCTTGAACCTTGCCCTTGTAACAAGAGAGAGCCGCCAATTGGACCTTTAAAGAACTGGCGGCCAACCCCTTCTGAAACCCGTCTTGCAAAAAACTGAGTACACCTAGAACAGAAACAGTCGCCGCCCAGATTTGCCGCCGGGAACACCAGTCCTCAAAAATACGCCACACGTGCACATAGGTGAGAGATGTGGATTGCTTCCTTGCCCAAAGCAAAGTGGCGATGACTGCTGTGGAATAACCTTTCCTCTTTAACCTGCCCTTTCAATGGCCATACCGTAAGCAAGAATTGATCCACCTGAGGGATTCGTAGCGGACCCTGGATATCTTCTGATATCGATAGCCTCCAAGGCTCCCCGTCGAGCAGACGAACCAGATCGGCATACCACGGGCGTCTTGGCCAGTCCGGTGCCACCAACAGCACTCTGCCACGGTGCGCCTCAATGCGTTGCACCACTCGGCCTATGAGCGCCCACAGAGGAAAAACATACAGGAGACCCGACACCGGACAGGGTTGAATGAGAGCATCGATGCCTTCGGACATCCTTTCCCTCCGTCTGCTGAAAAAGCGACTCATCTTCACGGACCAAAAGGTCGCCATGAGATCCATTATCGGCGGCCCCCATCTGCGAACAATGAGAGCGATCAGCCACAGATGAAGCTCCCACTCTCCGGCGTCCACCCACACTCTGCTGAGAAAATCTGCCATCACATTGTCCTTTCCTGCAATATGCGCTGCCAAAATGGTCTGCAGACGAGGTTATATCCACCGGAACAACATTTCCGCCTCTTCTTCCATGGACATACTTATTGTCCCGCCTTGCCGATTGATGTAGGCCACTGTTGCCGCATTGTCCGAGAGAACTCTCACCGCACGACCCTTCACCAAGCTCACAAATGCCTGCAGTGCCAGAAACACTGCCCGCAGCTCGAGTCAGTTGATTGACCAAGAGGCTTCCTGAGCAGACCAGATCACTTGCGCAAACCGACCTTCGCAGTGGGCTCCCCAACCTGCGAGACTCGCGTCCGTCATCAGGAGAATCCAGTGGGGTTGTTCCAGCGGCATGCCCACTTGCAATGAACTCGGCAACAGCCTTTACTTCAGGGCCCGTCTGACCCTCATCGGACAGGGAAGACGCTTGTTCAGAGAGTCCGTTTGGTTTGACCAGCGGCGCAGCAATGCTCTTTGTAATGGCCGCATGTTTATTTATTTAATACGTTTTTTATACCGCCTTTTCCTTCAATCAAAGCGGTTACATCACACTGCAAAGACAATACAATGCATCCAGTTTTATACCACCTTATCAATACATCAAATATGAAATCTGGCCCACAGAACCACTTCCAGGGTTGCCGCCATGGTCCCCAGCAGCCGCAGATACAACCATGCTGACGGTGACGGGATCCCCAAGAACTTGTGGACGAGCTGACGAAGGACCTGCGCCCGGTGATCAGGCAAAAACACCAATCCTCTCGAAGTGTCGAAATGAACTCCTAGATACTCGAGAGTCTGCGACGGCTCTAAGTGACTCTTGTTTGCATTGACCACCCAGCCGAGACTCTGTAGGAGCTTCACCACTCTGTCCGTGGCCCGCAAGCTCTCTAGCTCGTCGAGATAGGGGTGGACTAGGATGCCCTCTTTTCGCAACGTCACCACCACCATGATCTTGGTGAAAGTGCACGGAGCCATAGCTAAACCAAACTGATAATGCCCCCACAGGAATGCGAACCTCAGGAACTTCTGGTGAGCTTCTCTGATCGGAATGTGCAAGTACGCCTCAGTGAGGTCAAGGGAAGTCAGAAACTCTCCTTGACATACCGCCATGACGACGGACAGCAAGGTTTCTATACGGAAATGAGGAACCCGCAGGCAACGATTTACCCCTTTGAGGTCCAAGATAGGCCGGAAGGAACAGTCTTTCTTTGGCAACATGAAATAGATGGAGTAGCGACCCACCCCGAGGTCGGAGAACGGGACAGGGGCTACCGCTTCCAACTGTAATAGCCGATCTAACGTGCACCGGATCGCCAGAGATTTTTGCTGACCCTTGCTGGGAGACAGCTCAAAGGAGTCCCGAAGCGGGCAAGCCAGTTCCAGCGCATAACCGTCACGAATTATCTCCAACACCCACTGATCTGATGTTAATAGGACCCAGACAGGAAGAAACTCCCGAAGCCAACCTCCTATCGGTTGGTTTCCTACCGGGGCCCGCCTCGTTTCATTGTGGTTTTCGGTTAAAGGAGGAGGATGCTGCGAAACCTCGGCCTGCCCCGCAAAACCCGCGAAACCTTTGGACTCTAGAGGCAAACCTGCTACGCTAGAAGCCTCCCAACCGAGAAGACCGAAATCTCCAGAAATCTCTAAACTGACCACGAGTGGCTGGAGAGGACTTCCCTTGCTTAGACTTATCCTCCGGCAGTCTACCTCCCTTGGACTCACCCAAGTCCTTCACCAATTTATCTCGATCCTCTCCAAACAACAACTTGTCTTTGAACAGCAACTTACTAAGGCGTGACTTAGACGACCCGTTGGCCGCCCAATTCCTCAGCCAACTAGACCTCTGGGCGGCTACTAAGGATGTCATACTATGCACTAACGCTCTGATCAAGTCATAATGTACATCTGCTAAATATGCTGTGCCGGATTCAAGCCGAGTCACCTCCATTAAAAGAGTAGTTACTCACCTGTAACAGGTGTTCTCCAGGAGCAGCAGGAATCAGTCCTCACATATGGGGTGTCATCGACGTCGATGAAGCCCTTGCGGAGCATTTCCCCAGCTTTCCAAGAAAGCCTTTGGGAATGCATGCACGTATGCGCAGTTCCCTTCCCACCTAAAGGTGCCATCTTGCTCAGTCAAATGACATAGCTAAAAACAGCACACAAAAATGTAAAAATAAACTATGTACAACTGCAACTCCCAGGGGAGGAGGGAGGGTTGTGAGGACTGATTCCTGCTGCTCCTGGAGAACACCTGTTACAGGTGAGTAACTACTCTTTCTCCAGGACCAAGCAGGAAGTCAGTCCTCACATATGGGTGACTCCCTAGCTCTGGGCTACCAAGGAATCCAGGCTGAACAAGAGGACTCCCTCTAGTCCCAGCATCAAAGAAAGGCTTTTCACTGACAGAACCTCCACCGGTAGCCCAACGGAGGACTGGAGGGCAGGAGTTGCCTAAACCTCAAAGAGATTCCGGAGTACTGCCTGGCCAAAAGCACTGTCCCTACAGGACTCCCTCTCCAGACAGTAATGGGCCGCAAAAGTCTGGCTTGAGGACCAAGTTGCAGCCCTGCAGATGTCTACCAATGGTACAGAGCGGAGATGAGCCACTGAGGCAGCCATTGCCCTGACACGATGGGCCGTGACCCGACCCTGCAAAGGAAGGTCAGCCGCCCTGTTAAGCCCAGGTGATACCGTCAGCCACCCAGGTGGACAAGGTACACTTGGACACAGCCAACCCCAAATTATTAGGGTCAAAAGATACGAAGAGCTGAGTTGCCCTTCTATGTCCCTGTGTACGGTCAAGGTAGAAGGATAAGGCCCTCCTACAGTCCAGGGTATGCAGGACTGCTTCAGCCTGGCTTGCATGAGGCCTAGGGAAGAATGTTGGAAGAACCACCTCCTGATTAAGGTGGAAGGAGGAGACAACTTTTGGGAGGAACTTTGGATGAGTCCTAAGGACTACCCTGTTCCTATAGAATCTGGTGTAAGGCCTGTCACAGACCAGGGCCTGAAGCTCACTCACTCGCCTGGCCGAGGTTAGGGCTATCAAGAAGAGTGTCTTCCAGGACAGGAAGCGTAGAGGGCAAGTAGCCACCGGCTCAAAAGGTGGGCGAGTCAGCTGCTGCATGACCACATTCAACTCCCACTCAGGAGCAGGAGGATGGATTGGAGGCTTGAGCAAAAGCAAGCCTCTGAGAAACTGGGACACCAAGGGGTGAACAGACAGAGAATGTCCTTCCACCAGTGAGTGGTGAGCTGCTAGAGCTGAGAGGTGGACCCGAACAGAATTGGAAAGTCCCTGATTTGATAAGTGCAGTAAATACTGAAGCACTACTGGTACAGTACGAGAAAGGATCCTCTGTACGTAGCTGACACCACACAGAAAACCTTTTCCATTTGAGAGCATAGGTTTTCCTAGTGGACTGTTTCCTAGAGGCTAGGACAACCTCCTCAACTTCCTGAGGTAGGCCCCAGGGAGCCAAAACTACCCTTGCAGCCTCCAGGCCATCAAATTGAGAGCTTTGAGATTGGGGTGCAGAAGGGAACCGTGATCCTGAGAGAGAAGGTTGGGTTGCAACCCCAGAGGCAGTGGGGGATCCACTGCCAGCTGAAGCAGAAGTGGAAACCAAGGCTGTCTCGGCCACCTGGGAGCCACCAGCAGGACCGAGGCCTTATCCTGAAGAATCTTGAACAGGGCGTGGGAGGAAACGCATACAGGAGGCCCTGAGACCAGGGAATCAGAAAAGCATCTGCTGCAATCCGCAGAGGATGCGGTTGCCTGGAGCAGAACTTTGGCAGCTGTTTGTTCAGAGGACTGGCAAACAGGTCTATGGATGGAAGTCCCCATTTCAAGAAAATCTTATCAACCACCAAAGGATGGAGCTGCCACTCGTGGGGCTGCAGAATCCTGCTCAACCTGTCGGCCAGGTAGTTTTCCTGGCCAGGTAGATACACAGCCTTGAGGAGCATGTTGTGCCTGAGAGCAAACAAGCAAAGGTCTTGTGCTTCCTGACAAAGGAGCCTGGACCCAGTTCCGCCCTGCTTGTTCACATAAAACATGGCTACCTGGTTGTCTGTTTGAACTAGGACGAGCCAGGGTTGGAGAGAAAGTCTTGAGGGTTAACCGAATAGCCTTGAGCTCCAGTAGATTGATTTGTTGTGTGGCCTCCCAGGGAGACCACAGGCCCTGGGTGTACCTGCCCAGACAATGAGCTCCCCAGCCCTGCAGGGAGGCATCCGTTGTCAACACTATTGTGAACCCAGGCAGCTGAAAAGGTACTCCTTGCAGCAGATTGGGTGGGTGCATCCACCAGGCGAGGGAGTGCAGAAGTTGTCTGGACACCCTTATCCTGTCTCTGAGGCCGCCTGTGGCCTGTGACCACTGAGTCCGAAGGCACCACTGTGCAGGCCTCATATGGAGCCTGGCATTGGGGGTCACATGCACTGTCGAAGCCATGTGGCCCAGAAGCCTCAGGCAGAGTCTGGCAGAGACCAGTGACCTGCTGAGAAACTGGTTTGCCACGTTTATCAGTCTTTGGGCTCTGTCTTCTGGCAAGAATGCCTTTGCCAGCAGAGAGTCCAACCTCGCCCCTATGAACTCCAAGTTCTGGGAGGGGAGCAAAGTGGACTTTGCGAAGTTTATTATGAACCCCAACCTTTGAAGAAGAGCAATAGTTCTGAGGGTGGCCTGTCGGGCCTCCTGGCACATCTGACCTCTTATGAGCCAGTCGTCCAGATAGGGGAAGACAAAGACTCCCTGATTTCTTAGGTAGGCCGCTACCACTGCCAGGCATTTGGTAAAGACCCTGGGGGCGGAGGTGAGGCCAAAAGGCAGTACTCTGTACTGATAATGGTTTCCTCCCACAATGAACATGAGGTACTTTCTGTGGTCTGGATGAATGAGGATGTGAGTGTACGCATCCTTTAGATCTAAGGAGCATAGCCAATCTCCCTGCTGAAGGTAGGGCAGAAGTGTTCCAAGAGTAAGCATCTTGAACTTTTCCTTCTCTAGGAACTTGTTGAGGTTTCTGAGGTCTAGAATAGGTCGATGGCCACCGGTTCTTTTGGGCACCAGGAAATACCTGGAGTAGAACCCTTGACCTTGCAAGTGGGGAGGCACAGGCTCCACTGCCCTGTCCACCAACAGATCTTGGAGCTCCTGAAGGAGAAGATCTGTGTGCAGGGGAGGCCTTGGAGGCTCCCCTGGAAAGTATGCAGGAGGCAGTTGTTGGAAGTGTAATAGGTAGCCCTTGTGGACTATGCTTAACACCCAACTGTCTGCAGTAATGAGTGGCCACTGGTGGGCAAACAGGGTGAGGCAACCTCCTGTGCAGGGTTGGGAGAGCAGGGACAGAGAGGCTATGCCTAAGGAGTCAAAACCCCCCACCCTGCTGAGTGGCAGCTTGGGCAGCTGGTACTGTGGGTACTGTTTGTAGGCAGTGCCCTTCCTCGGGTAAAAGGGCTTTTTACCTGAGCCCTTCTTTTTGTGAGAAGGGGCAGAAGTCTTTCTAGACAGCCTTGTCCTCGTGAGGTGCTCGGTTTCGAGCTGTGCAGCCTTCTCGGTCATGGGCTTGCCAAACAGGCTCTCACCTCGGCAAGGGACATCGACCAACTTGTCCTGAACCCATGGCTCGAGGTCCGATGACTGCAGCCATGCCTGGCATCGAGCCGCGATGCCAGCTGCCGCAACACGGGCTGAAGCCTCGAAGCCATCGTAGGCAGCGCGGGGCATAAACTTTGGAGCATTCCCGGATCCCCGAGGACAAGGACTTGAACCTCTGCAAGGGTTCCCCGGAGAGACCAGCAGAGAAGCCGGCCAGCTCCTTGGCCAGGTCCCGCAAGTACATGCCCATATACAGCTGGTAAGACTGGACACAGCAAGCAAGCATCGAGCCCTGGAAGCACTTTCTACCAAAACTATCGAGGTTCCGGGCCTCCCTGCCAGGGGGCACCGCGGAGTGCATCTTCTGACTTTTCAGGTGATGCATGGTCGATTCCACCACCATGGAATGGTGTGGTAGCTGCGCCTTTTGAAAGCCAGGACTCTTCCAGAGTCGATAGATCGAATCGACCCGCTTGCTTAGAACTGGCGCCGAGGCTGGTGCCTCCCACATTCAGAAGAGGAGCCGTTCCAGCATCAGAGGAAAGAGTTGTGAGGTTGCTCCCAGCAATACCACAGTATCACACATATACGACGTGACACATTTCGGGGTCATCTCAGTATTCCCCCTGCTTCAGGTCTGATGCTATGTGGATAAAAGCCAGCCTTTGAAAAAAACGTTTCTGAATAAAGCGGTTTAAATACCCAGGCACCGCAAACGTTTGCACAGCTGAAAACATACACCAATCAAGCAATTCTCATAAGCCAAATCAGGACAACGGGAGGAGTCGTCACTAAACAGAAACCCCATCCCCTGCCGAGAGGCTGTGGATTAACTTGAAATTACTATAAGATGGTATGCCAGTCCACTTGCATATTTAGACCCATAGAGTGGACCGTATTGAGCTTAACCCTTTCAAGGCCTACTTTAAATTTTTAATCCACATTCTGCAGCTGGGTTAATTTTTGCATATTTCAGGAAAATTGTACCCGTCTTATTCAATATGTTCTAATAGTGATTTTCCTTCTGCTATGGTCATGTATTATATACCATTTGATAGGAATATTTAGTCAGAATTTTGGATCCCAAGAGTTTTGGGCTCGGCCTGGAAAGGGTTAAAGATCCACTTTTGTTCTAATTTTTGCAAAAACGGAGTCCGATCTCCTCCGCGTGGGTTTGGCAGCACATGGTCCAATACTCGCCAACGAAGCATTTCAAAAGTATGAAACATGTTGAGACAGTGATCTACCATTGGCGCTGTCAAGGACTTAGTACGTAGACGAGAAGCATGTTCACCCAGTCGCACCTTAAGGGGTCTTGATGTACGGCCCACATAATAAAGCCGACATGGGCAACTGATAAGATAGACCACAAACATTGAGACACAACTAGTGTGCCATCTAGTTCGATATGTCCTATTTGTATGACTATTCAGCCATTCAGAGCCCAATATTGTATTGGAACAGAAATTGCAAAACCCACAAGGATAATGTCCGGTATTATCATGAGATGTAGGTGGACGATCCAAAAGGGCCGTGGTCTTTACTAATAAATCTCGTAGGTTTACTTTACGGGAGGAAGTATGCAATTTATAACCGTTTTCGAAAACAGGTATGAAGTCTGGATGAATGAGGATGTGAGTGTATGCATCCTTTAGATCGAAGGAGCATAGCCGATCTCCCTGCTGGAGGTAGGGCAGAAGTGTTCCAAGAGTAAGCATCTTGAACTCTTCTTTCTCCAAGAACTTGTTGAGGTTTCTGAGGTCTAGGATAGGCCTTAGGCCTCCTGTCCTCTTTGGCACCAGAAAATACCTGGAGTAGAACTCGTGCCCCTGTAGGCGAGGAGGTACCGGCTCCACCGCCTTGTCCAGAAGCAAATCCTGAAGTTCTTGGAGGAGGAGGGCGGTGTGCAGGAGAGGCCTCAGAGGTTCTCCTGGAAAATAGACAGGAGGTAGTTGTTGGAAATGAAGCATATAGCCTCAGTGAACGATGCTTAAAACGCAAGAATCCCCTGTAATGAGTGGCCACCGGTGGGCAAACAGGGCTAAGCGACCTCCTGTGCAGGGATAGGACAGCAGGGACGGAGAGGCTATGCCTTGGGAGTCAAAAACCCCCTCCCTGCTGGGTAGGAGCAGGAGCCGGAGGCTTGGGGGTCTTCTGCCTACGGGGCCCATGTCCCTGCCCCTTGGCCTGCTGCCTCTGAGGTGGAGCTGGGGAGGCCTGGTATTGAGGGAAAGGTTTGTAGGCAGACACCTTTCTCGGGTAGAAGGACTTTTTACCCGAGCCCTTCTTTTTGTGAGAAGAGGCAGAAGTCTTTCTGGACAGCCTGGTCCTGGTCAGGTGCTCGGTCTCGAGCTCAGCGGCCTTCTCGGCCATGGGTTTGCCAAAAAGGTTCTCACCTCGACAAGGGACATCGACCAACTTGTCCTGAACCCAAGGCTCGAGGTCCGATGACTGCAGCCATGCCTGAAGTCGGGCCACGATGCCGGCGTACGCCACACGAGCCGAAGCCTCGAAGCCATCGTAGGCCACTTGGGACATGAATTTGGAACAGTCCCGGATCCCTGAAGACAAAGACTGGAACCTCTGCAAAGGTTCCCCGGAGAGACCAGCAGAGAACCCGACAAGCTCCTTTGCCAGGTCTCGGAGAAACATGCCCATGTACAGCTGGTATGACTGGACACGGCAAGCAAGCATCGAGCCCTGGAAGCACTTTCTGCTGAAAGCATCCAGGTTCCGGGCCTCCCTACCGAGGGGCACCGCAGAGTGAATCTTCTGGCTCTTCAGTCGATGCATGGACAATTCCACCACCATGGAAGGGTGCGGCAGCTGCCCTTTTGGAAGCCAGGGCTCTTTACGGAGTCGATAAATGGAATCGACTCGCTTGCTCAAGTCCGGCGCCAAGGCCGGTGCCTCCCACATCCGGAAGACGAGTCATTCCAGCATCGGAGGAACCAGCACAGTAAAGGCCTCCTTCGGAGGAGTCATACTGGAGGGCCTCGAGCTCCTTGGCTCGAGGCTCCTCCTCGGGGTTGATGGGAATCGCCAAGGCCTTGGCCATGTCCTGCACGAACTCCGAGAACCGGGTGTCCTCCGGAGGGGACCTACTCCGGGGCTCGGACTGCGGTGAGTCCGACGGGACGCACCAAGTCCGGAAGGTAACGGGGGACTCTTCATCCTCCGTCTCCCAGGCTGACTCATCGGAAGAGGAGTCGAGGGGCTCCGACCGCGCGGGTCGAGGTGGCACCCGCCCCAACGCCGAGGGCACCGGTGTCAACGCCCTCGGTTCCGAGCGGGAGGTCAAGGGAGACCTTGACCGAGGACGACCTCGAGCCTTCATGGTCTCTAGTATCGGCTCGGTCTCCAGGGTCGACTTCGATGTCGATGTCTTGGTGGTCGGGGCAGATGCACCAGCGAGGCTGGCCATCAGTACCCGCTGCTGCTCCATGAAGGCAGACAATCTGCACTCCAAGGCTGTCAGCCTGAGTCCAAGCTCAGGAGACTCAGCAGCTACCGACTCGGGCCCCAGCGGCGCCGGGCCCGATGTCGGCTCCCTCGGAGGAGAGTCCACGAGGACTACAGGACTTACGTGTCCGACGGTCTCCGGCTCTACTCGAGGTACTTTGGACGGCTTCTCCTGCTCCAAAGGCCCGGGACGGCGGTCGGGGGTCTTAGACCTGGCCCTCAAGGAACCAGGGACCTCTTCCAACACCACCCTCGCGAGCCGTTTCTTCCTCTTGCGTTCCCAGTCGGGGGACCCCCTGTCCGAGGAACCCCGGCGATGCTCGGGATCAGATTCCCAAGACATCGAGGCCTCAGGGGCCCGGCCGGAGGCAGAATCCGAAAAAATCCTTTCCTTCTGGTGCTGACGGCTTCGAAGTGCCTTGGTGGACATTTTACCACACGGGCCACAGATCATGGGGTCATGATCTGGGCTGAGGCACCGAAGGCAGCAGTCGTGTGTGTCGGTGAGAGACATTAGTTTCTTGCACCGATCACACTTTTTGAACCCACTGGAAGCCATCGGGGAAAAAAGAGCCCCCGCGAGGTCAAAAGACCGGCCTTCCAGGGAAAAACAGAAAAAAGGGCGTGAACACCAGCCACGAAGGGCAAAAACCGAAAAATAGAGAACAGGCTCGATACCGGTGTACCGAACCCAGCGGGAAGGGGAATCAGCGTCGAACTCGAAGAAAAAGCGAAGAAATCTTCAAAAAAGTCAACTTTTCCCGGGTGACCAGGACGAACATCCAAAGGGCTCCACGGAAAAAGAGAGACTGAGCAAGATGGCACCTTTAGGCGGGAAGGGGACCGCGCATGCGTGCAGTATTCCCAAAGGCTTTCATAGAAAGCTGGGGAAATGCTCCGCACGGGGCTCCATCGGCGCCGATGTCACCCATAAGTGAGGACTGACTTTCTGCTTGGTCCTGGAGAATAGTAGATATTTTCAGATGTAAGGTAGTTAGGAGTATCTGGATTATAACACTTACCAGATAACTCTTCGGATACTGAGGTATTTGCTCAAAAGCCTTTCCTAGTTAATTTTGTTTGATAATTAACATTTTCTTTATTTTCTGCATTTCCAAACAGTAACAGTTATACATTGTAAATATTATATTTACCCCAAAACAGTTGCTCACCTTTAACAAGTGCATTCTGTAGACAGCAGAATTGATAAGCAATACAAAGTGGGTGACATCATCTGATAGTGCTGGAACAGAATTGCATTCCCACAGCTTAGAAATTTACACTGAAATTCTAACTTCTAAGCATGTGCGATGCAGTGGTCTCCTCAGCTCCTCAGTTGAAAGCTTAATGAATGTAACTGTAAGGGAGGTGGGAGGGATTACTGAGGCAGACTTTAGGAGCCGACTGTCGCTGCGGCAGCTCTAATCTGATTAGACGTGACTGAGCTGTGAAGCATATCTACATGCTCATAGCAAAGCTTTGCAAGAGAGAAGCCAGTTTGTTAAAGTTGCTTTTGCAATTGGTATACCAGGTTTATTGTGACCAAGAGAGACAAAAACCTGTTTCAGTTTATTTTAAAGGCGAAATTAGACCTCACCTGCTAATTGTCTTTCCTTGAGTCACTCCAGGTCAGTCCAGTTACGCTTGGGTTTTCTCCCTCCAACAACAGCTGGGGACTGAGCATGTCAGGATTTTAACACCAGTACAAGGGCTCCCTCTACTGCCCTAAAATCCATTCTCCTACTGGCAAAGCAGACCACTACAATGCTGAGAACCACTGTAACCCCTTGATAGGCCAGAGGTCCACGAGCTCAACTTGACTGTCAATCTCCTCGTTATGTCTCTAGCTCAGTTACTTTTTTTTTTTTTTTTTTTTAACTTCTTGGAAAAACAGTCAGAACTAAACAGAAGGCACCAGAAGACCCTGAAGCCTTCATGTGCTCCCCCGAAACTATTTACTATTTATAGAGTGACGGCATGACGTGGTAACAGGGCAGACTTGCTAAATCCCCCAAGTACCACTAACAGGACGCTTCTGTCCTGAGTATACTGACTTTTGTTGACACCTTCACATGAAATGAACCAGCTTGCAGAACACAAATCCCAGCCAACCCAGGTGGGCCCTGGACTGGACTGGCCTGGAGTGAATCAAGGAGAGACAATTAACAGGTAAGGTCTAATTTCACCTTCCTTATCGTCACTCCAGGCCAATCCAGTTACACTTGGGATGTACCAGAGCAGTGTTTAACTATGGGATGGACCTGCGAGGCCAGCCTGGATCACTGATGCTCCAAACTGCACGCTCAGCCGATAGTGCCTGGAGAAGGTATGTAGTGATGACCACATTGCTGCTTTGCAGATCTCCACGGAGGGTACTAACCCATACTCTGAGTGGGCCCCAAAGCCTACTGCAGGAACTTTCCCCTGAACCATATAGGCCGAGATGAAAAGGTAAAGCAGGCTGATTACGTAGGTCTTGGAGGCCACCTCCCCTTTGCGAGGCCCTCCAAACAAAACAAGAGATCCAACCTCTGAAAGGACTCTGTGCTCCTGAGGTAGCTCCGCAGCCCTCTGCGCACATCCAGAAGATACAGCTGACTGTCCTCGATCGAAGCACCGAACTCTGGAAAGACTGGCAGAGACACCGACTGATTCACGTGGAACCAGGAAACTACCTTTGGCAAGAAAGAAGGCACCAGCCTCAACACCACCTTCTCCTTGGTAATCAATAGGAAAGGTTCCCCTTCACGAAAGAGCCTGAAGCTCAGAGATCCTTCTTGCCGAACAGATTGCTACTAGAAAAACTGTCGAGGGTTAATTCCTTCAATGACATCCTCAAGACTGGCTCGAAGAGTGCCTGTATCAACCCTGTTAGAATTGTGTTAAGATTTCACAGTGGCACCGCCTTCTGTAGTGGCAGTTGGATCTGTAGTAGGGCCTTAAGAAAATCGGACCATGTAGCAAGAGAAGGCCACCACCTGCACCTTCAAGGAACTAAGTGACAGATCCTCCTCAAGACCATGCTGCAGAAAGAGCAAGATCTGTGGTATGGAACATGACAAGGGATGTACCTCCCCAGAGGAGCACCAATCCTTAATTATCTACCAAATTTGAATGTAAGCGAGAGTGGTTGACCTCTTCTGTGCTCTCAACAATGTCACAATCACGGAGGCAGCATAGCCCTGCCGTCTCAGCTGTGCCTGCTCAAGAACCGGTCCATCTGCGGCATCAGCACCGGGCCCTGCGAGATCAGTTTCATCCAGATGGGCAACTTCCAGGGCCAGTCCACCAGTATCCGCGTACCAGGGCCTCCAAGGCCAATCTGGAGCAATGAGGATCACCAGCCCATCAAACACCTCTATCCATCGCAAGAGGCAACCAATGAGGGCCCATAGTAGAAAGATATACAGGAGAGCCTCCATAGGCCACGGCTGCGTGAGCACATCAAGCCCTTCGGACATGGGCTCCCTGCGCCTGCTAAAGAAATGGTTCGCTTTGGAGTTGTGTGCCATTGCCATAAGATCCATTATGGGCTGCCTCCATCACAACGTGATGTCGTGAAATACTGCAGTATTCAAATCCCATTCGTCCGGATCGAGCTGGTAACAACAACTGAGGAAGTCGTCCTGCATGTTGTCCCTGCCAGCCACATGCGCTGCTGAGAGAGCCAGCAGATTCTCTTCTGCCCACTGCAGCAAGACCTGGCTCTCCTCCGCCAGAGTCACACTGCCCATGCCGTCAGTTGATGTATGCTACTGTGGCCGCGCTATCTGAATACACTCAGACTGCCTTCTGCACCACCAGGGACGGAACACTGCCCGCATCTCCAGTCGATTGATCGATGAGGCACTCTCCTCCTGGGACCACCGTCCCTGAGCCAACTGGCCCGAGCAATGTGTTCCCCATCATCAGCGGCTGTGTCCGTCATGAGCAAGATCCCACTGGGACTGTTCTAGTGGGAGATCAGCCATTAAGTGATTCAGGTGCAGCCACTAATCCAAACTTCTCTGCACCTCCTCAGGGCAAATTAACCGCTGCAACAGAGGCTGATGCTGAGGTGAGGCTACTCACTCCCTTCACCCCCGTCAAGCAGGTTTCCGTCATGGGCACAGCACTGAAACTGTCCTTTTAGCACTACTGAATGAACTGCATGTTGCACATGATCGGGGTGATATTACTCTAATTGTCTCACTTGATCTTTCGGCAGCTTTCGATCTAATTGATCACCGGACTCTTCTCTCCCGTCTTTCCGACTGTAGGTTGCAGGGTACAGTCTTACAGTGGTTTCTCTCTTTTCTTTCGGCTCGTTCATTCACTGTTCACTCAAATGGTCATTCCTCTTCTTCTTTCCCGCTCACTTGTGGTGTACCACAGGGTTCTGTTCTCTCTCCTTTACTGTTTAATATTTTTCTTGCTCCGTTGCCCCTTCTAATTCAACAATTTCCTGTGTCTCCTTACATCTACGCAGATGACATCATTCTTCTTTATCACGTCTCTCCACTAATTCCGGATATCTCTCCATTTAACGACTGCCTCGCGCATATCGCTTCTTGGCTCTCCCAGAACTTTCTCCATCTGAACCCTGCTAAATCCACCGCAATGTGGGTATCTTTAAGCGGCTCTTATCCGACTATTGCACCTCTGATTGATTCTGTTCCTATCCCTCTGGTTTCTTCTTTTCGCTATCTGGGTGTTATTCTTGATTCCAATCTTTCCTTCCATTTACACATTTCTTCCCTCACTCGCCGCTCTTTTCTGTCTTTGCGTCAGATCAGGGCTGTCCGTTCAGTTTTACCCCTCGATTCATTGGTCACTTTGGTATTGGCTCTCGTCATCAGTAGATTAGACTATTGTAATGTTTTCCTAGCAAATCTTCCTAAATATCAGCTTCAAAGACTTCAGTCTGTCCAAAATACTGCTGTTCGGCTTATTACTTTCACTCACCGCTATGATCATGTCACTCCCCTTCTTTTTCGACTACACTGGTTACCCCTTCGGTTTCGGTATCATTATAAATTTCTTATCCTACTTCACCGGGCCATGCACATGGGTGAACCCACTTATCTGGCTGATCTCATCTCCCTCCACACCCCATACCGCCAGCTTCGTTCCCTTCACGCCAACCGTCTAGCGTTGCCTGCTCCTTCACGAGCGCACCTAGAACAGACCCGACACTCGGCCTTGTTCTTTTTGGGTCCTCTTCTTTGGAACACTTTGCCATCTACCCTCCGTTTAGAATCTTCTTATCCGCACTTCAAATCACTACTCAAAACTCACCTGTTTCAACAAGCCTTTGACCTTCCCTCCGACTCCCATTCCTAAGATATGCTGTCCCTGTCATTTTGTCTGTCTGTTTGGTCTTTGCTTAAAGTATGTGTTTGGTCTTCATAATAATTTTAATAGTTTTAACCTGTACTGCCTTTCGTCTTAGTTCTCTGTCATGTCTACCTTTTTATGTCCTTTTTTGACTTTTTGCTTTCCTGTTATTTTATGGCGTTCTTTTCCTTACTCTGCAGTGTGGACTTTTATTTTGTTTTATTGTACACTGCTTAATGCTTTGGCCATAGCGGTTTATCAAGTGTTTTAATAAAGATAAAGATAAAGAGTAAACAGTGCCCTCTGCAGTGGCCACATGTGAGCTTGTGCCCATGGCACCAAGTCCAAAGCCATTGCCATGGACCTCATTAGCTGCAGGAAAAAACAGGCTTTCGGCGCCTTCATGCGCAAGAACCTCTGGGCCGGTACTGCAATTTCTGTACCCGGGTAGTCTGACCACTCCCTCTCGGGTGTCGAACTGTGCCCCTGATACACCAGGCACTGGACTGGATGAAGCTGACTCTTGGACGGGTTGACTACCCAGCACAAACTGTCTAGGAACTGTGCATGGCTGACATTCCTTCGGCTGCAGACTTCACCCGAATGAGCCAATCATCCAGGTAGGGATGCACCAAGATTCCCTCCTTGTGCAGAGCTGCTGCTACCACCATCAAGATCTTTGTAAAGGTGCAAGGAGCAGTGGCCAACCCGAAGAGGAGGTCATGAAACTGAAACTGCCCTACCGAGACAGCAAAACGTAGCTGATGGTCTGGTCAAACCGGGATGTGCAGATAGGCCTCCTTGAGGTTCAGCGTGGACAGAAACTCATTCTGCCACACCGCCAATATGATAGATCACAAGGTCTCCATTCTGAAGTGTGGAACACGTAGTGTGCGATTCACATGCTTAAGGTTGAGGATGGGTCAAAATGACCCTTCCTTCTCGGGAACCACAAAATAGATGGGCATATCAACCGAAGCTGCACTGGTCTCAAAGCACTAGCACTATGGCCTGTAACTGCAGCAGACACTGAAGGATATCATCTACTGCTTAAGCCTTCTCGGGGGCCTTGCAAGGTGAGAGGCCAAAAGCGTCAGAGGGGGGCTGTGCAAACTAGCACATGACCCTCTCGAATGATCTCCAAGACCCACTGATCCATGGTTACTGTGGCCCAGGCAGAGTAAAACTGTTGTAACCGGCCCCTATTGCCATCTCCATCTGGACCACCCCGACTTCACTGGGGCTTCTTTGCTGGAGCCTGTGAGGCCAAGTAGCCTCTCCGGCCAGACCCTTGGAACCCATGGAAGGGCTGTCCCTACAGCCCATAGCATCTTCTTTGGTACGGAGCAAACCGGCTAGCCTTGAAGTGTCGAAAATCACGGGCTGCCCCCTCTGGGGTGGTCTCTGTTTGGTCCCCATGGGTTTGTCCTTGTGGCAAACGACCTCCCTTGATCTCCCCGAGGACCTTCATCAACTTGTCCAATGCCTAACCAAAAAGCAGCTTGTCTTTATAGGGGAGTTTATTGAGCCAGGACTTGGAGGCTACATGCACCGACCAGTTGCGGAGCCAGAGGAAGTGGCGAGCTGCAATCAGGGATGCCATGGCCTTGGACATCACCCTGATTAAATCGTATAAGGCATCTGCTAGATAGGCCAAGGCCAATTCGAGCTTGGCCCCTTCCAGGGACTCTTGCCCCTCCAAGTCTCCTGGAGACAGTCCTTGGATTCAACAGATTGATGCTCTAGACACGTAGGCCCCACAGATGGAAGCCTGTAAGGCCAAACGCTCTGGAATCAAAGGCTGCTTCAGGAGGGATTCCACTCTTTGGCCCTGAAGATCTTTCAAGGCTGCTGCACCTTCCACCAGAATGGTGGTCTTTTTTTTGTGACTGCAGAGACCAAGGAATTATCCTTGGGCATTCAGAGCAGCTCCTCCTGCTGTATGGGGTACAAGAGACCCATCGCTTTACTCCCTCTCAGGATAGCTTCTGGAAATTCCCACCCCAATTTAACCATTCTCTTAATCACTTTGTGGACCGGGATGCAAGCCTGAGTCTCTTGGAACCCTTGCAACAGCGGGTCTTTAAAAGGTTCCTCCACCGCCACCGGTGGAGTAAAAATATTTAGGGCCGACAGGGAGTGTCTAATTAATGCAGCCAGCTCCTCCCTGTGGAAAACTCTAAAGACATTAGGGTCCTCTCCATATGGGATTTTCCCTTTCTCCAGGTCAGAGATCCTGGTCTCGCCCCACAAACCCAAGGGTCCTTCTCCTGGGCGAGGCGGGTGAATGGGTAGAGTTCTGACAAAGCCAGGTGCCAGACACTCCCCTGGGACTCTTCGAGGGAAAACCCCTTTCTAAGGTCGCCACCTGCTGTGGGAACTCCTGTGCCTGAATGCAGGACCCGTGACTGTGGCACCACAAGTCTCTGTCCGTTTTCTTTTTAAGCAGTAGGCCTTATGTAAGAAGAGAAAGTCTGGAGAGAAGACTGCCTCAAAAGACTCTGGCTGCTTTCCCGCCACTTTCTGCACTGATCGACTCCCTTTCTGCTTTGCGGCACCCTTTCCCCGCTTCTGCTGTGCTGGAGAAGGAGACTGGGCAGTTGACAAAATGGCTGCAGTTCCCGCCGAAACTGCAGGTCCACCTGAACTCCCCAATGCAGCCTCACCTTCCTCCATTGCTCCCCTAAGTGGAGCTGCTCCAATCTGCTAGCAAGCCGGCTGCAAGAACGGCAGAGTCCTTCCTCTGACACCCTGCGGCTGCCGAAGCACAGTGCGCATGCCAGAAGAACTGACGGCATGCACCGAAGCCGAAAAAATAATCAACAGGTGATTAAGGCACCCCTGCCGCGCAACAGAGCTCCAATCAGCAGAAATCCCCATGGAACCTACCTTACAGCCACCGAAGGAACGCAGACGAGTTCAGCAGCTTTTCCTGCCTGAAAGCAATGCCCGAAAAGAGGTGGGGGGGGTAGATAGTGAGAGAATCTAGCACTTATGAGGCAGGGGAACAGCACCAGAATGCTGCTCACGGCTATGCGTGTTCCCGGCTGGGAGGGGAAAAGGACCTGGGGCTGAACCCTCTCCCCCCCTGGAATGTCCTGCTCCCAGCTAGGGACCGGACACAGTGGCCTGCACCAACCTCCCCTCTATTCCCCTAACTGGGGCTAGAGCATTCCCAGCCAACTAGGCACTGATGCCTTCTGAAGCGCCTGAACTGTTCTTTTTCTTTTCTTTTTTTTTTTGTTACTCTCTATTTCCTGCATCCCTACACCTGTCACCTGTCCAGAGTGGTCCACCACAAAGAAAGTCCCTCCACAGATGCTGAGGACTGAGAGACTGGATTCTAGGGCAGTAGAGGGAGCCCTTCTACTGGTGTTCAGAATCCTGACATGCTCAGTCCCCAGCTGCTGTTGGAGGGAGAAAACTCAAGTGTAACTGGACTGGCCTGGAGTGATAAGGAATAGTAGGTTAAAGCTTGTTTGTAGGCCAGAGTATGAAGAGCTTTTTTTACAAGGGTTTGAATGTGGCTTTGAACAAATAGGTGGGAAGATATAAAAAGGTGTGATTACCTTAGGATGCGTTTGAAGGACAACTCTCTGGTGTGAAATGGAGTATAAAAGTTCATAGGTTTCTAATGTTTGAAGCTTGCTTACTCTTCTTGCAGACGTGATGGAAGAGTATTTTTCAAGTCAGAAACTTAAGCAAAGCAGACTCCAAAGGTTCAAACAGGGACTTCATACATGAAGGAACAATCCAGTTCAAGTCCCATGGAATAGAGGGGCTTCTGCAAACAGAGGTGTCACATGAAGAAGACCTTTCATGAAATGAGAAACAATGCAAGACTGTGCCACCGGATAGTTATCTGACAAATTGCAGTAAGATAATGCACTGAAGTGCACCTTATTGAGGATGTTTGAATAGCAAAATGGTATGAAGATACTGAAATATGGTTGTAGGAAGACTACTAATGGGATCATGGCCATTAGAAAAACACCGTACTGAAAATCTTTTCCACTTGGAAGCATATATTCTTCTAGCTGAAAGCTTTCTGGCAGCTATTAGAATGTCCTGAATAGGCTGCTGCACACCAAGTAAAGAACCTAGGGATTTCACAATTTCCAGGCTATGAGGGCTACAGACTTCAACTTTGTTGTACTACTCCACTCCCCTCTGTGTTTTCATTTGATAGCTTTCTTAAACCACCTAAAACCTAATTTGTAAACCACAATAACAAGTTTTATTGTGGAATGCGTGTTATATAAAATGTACATATGTTCATACATAAATAAAATAAAGATGATGTCCCTCTTGCTGGTTTGAAGTATCTATCATGAGGACTAAGCAATGTTATCCTGTAAGTACCCCAACTGATAGGCTTATGTTTACAACGGAGAGACAGATTGCCACAATTGCTCAAGACTTTCTTGTCAGATTAACAACAAGCCTTAGGGAAGTTAGTTCTTAAAAAAAGAAAAAAAAAGTGGTTTTCAGAAAGACGAGCAAATACAGTTAAATATATATATAAAAAGAACAATTTCTGATTCCAATTAGCAGCAGCATTATTAAGAAATAAATCTACATGATCATGATTTTATTAGAGAATATTTCACAGAGATCCTGGATTTGACAATTGTGAGTGAAGAGGAAGGTAAAAACCTAAAAGAGATTAATCATTCCTTTACTTGTGTTTGTACAGTAAATACATTTTGTGCACGTTTTGTTTTCTAGGTCATGGGTCTGCTGACTTCATTCTATGTGTAAGAATGCAAGTACTGAAAAGTTTGTTATAAAAGTACTTCCCAGAGCTACTTATAACTGCAGATAAGAACTTCTGTAAAATGATTAAACACTATTCTCCTGTTTTATTTTCAGTTGTGCATGATGTATTTAGATGTTTTCTAGGTTGTGTGAATTTGCATGATATAACAAAGATTAAAGAAAAATTATGAAGGTGTTTAAAGAAAATATAGAGGTGAGCATCTTTGCTGAAAAAAAAGAAAATTGAATTGCTTGTCTAAGTCAAAGCAAGTTTGATTGAGGGAATTGTAAAAAAAAAAAAGGAAAAAAGTGTAAAAAAGAGAGCTTAAAAAAGTAAAAGGAAAAATAATTTAAAAAAGGTAAACCAAGAATAGTAAATGATACAACTTCATTCTCACAAGTGAATTAACTAATTAAAACATGGTGGTAAGTATATGTCATAATGTTTTCTCTTTATGAAAGTAGACTAAATGAAAATCCTCATACACATTACATCTATGAAAGTGTAAGAGGCTATAGAGAACAATGTCTGAGGAGAGAATGCCAATATCTCTCCCAGTCTGTTTTAAACTAACCTGCAAGAGTCTATTGGAGGAGTAATCTTAAAATTTTCATGTCATGTATTTCAGTTGTTATTATGGAAAGGTCCCTGCAGAACTTATGTTATTAATTGGAAGTGTGAAGCAAATGTCTTGTCACTAGTGGAATACCACAGGCACCAAGACAGATTAACAAAATTAGTATTACTGACTGAAGTAGATTCAAGATGTAAATAAATTTACCTTATGCAAGAGATTAATTTATCCTTTATTACTATGCTGTTTTGTGCTGAGAACAGTGTAACAAAGATAGAAAGAGTAAATTAGACTTACCTGCTAATTGTTGTTCCTTAAGGAACTCTAGTCCAGTCCCGGAACCATAGAGTTGAGAACCTCCTCCAGCAGCTTTGGAGACTGAAAGACATCATCGCTTTGCTGGCACCAGTATAAATAGGCAGGATCCGCCCCCTTTTGCCAGTACCTATTGACAACCTTACAAAGAAATATAGGGTCTTTCTTGTGGAGCAATATACTATGCTTATTCTATGAAAATCACTCCAATGTAACACTGTATAGCAGGATATATAGGAGGGTGGTACCATTACGCGGTCCTACAACAGCACAAATAGGTGACCTGATTTGCAAAAGGAAATAGTAAATTTCAAGTACCAAAGCAGGACTCTCCAAACATCTACCAAGTGAAGATCCTTGTCCTGCCCATGACCCTGCTCCTGATTCACATGGAAGGAAGAAACCACCTTGGGAAGAAGGAAGGGACGGGCCGAATGCCTGTGGCCTCCTCTGAGAATTACAAGTAGGGGTCCCTGCATGATAATGCTTGCAGCTCGGAGATATGTTTCGCCGAATAGATTGTGATCATGAAGCCCATCTTAAAGGTCATATCTTTACGCGTAGCCTGCTTTTAGGGCTCAACAGGATCAGAAAGCAGGGCCTGAAGCACCAGGCAGAGATCCTACAAGGGAATGACCCAACGCAGGGGAGGACGTGGGTGTCATCCCCCCTGAAGGAAACAGGACACATCTGGGTGTGGGGCAAAGGATCATCCAGCAGGATCCTCTAAAGCAGGATAAGGTGGCAACCTGAACTTTCAGGGAACTAAGGGAAAGACCCTTGTCTAGGCCATCCTGAAGAAAGGCAAGTAAGGCCGGCAAGTCCGCCACATTAGGCCTAGCCTGATACACAAGGCACAAATGCTGAAAAAGACACCAGATGTGAACATAGGCCAGGATGGTAGATTCTCTCCTTGCCTTGAGGAGCATGAAAACCATGAAATAGCTCTAATGTATTAAATGATGCCTCTCAAGAGCCAAACTGTAAGTGAGAAGGGAGCCGGGTTGCCCAGAAGGATCAACCCTTGACGTAGCAGTCAATGGGCTGGGGGCAGACACAGAGGACATTTCTGCAGGAGCCACATCAGGTACTCAAACCACAGCCTCTGTGGCCAATCTGATGCCACTAGGACAACCCACAACGGGACCTCATTCAACAATTCACCTTTGTATTACTGTTCAGTGTTATTCCTGTTGTCACTGCATAAGCCTCAGAAAATACCCCTTTAGCACTACAGAACCAAGAAATGTTATACAGTGTCCTGGACGTGTGCAGGGTTTAATACATCAACGGCTTATGAATAGTGAAGAACCTAATGACCGTCACCAACCGTCTCAAAAATCACAAAAATGCTCAATGCAAATAGAAAAAAATCACTTAACTCAAGTATTGGTGTGACTGGTCTTGGTCTTCTTATTATTCTTCCAATTTTTTAATTTTTTATTTCGTACTATCTGCCTTTTCCTTTGTCGTTGAAAGAAAGGCAATGCCCCAACGCCTGTCTTATAAGGCACCCATGCGTTTCTCCACTTGGGGTTTCTCAAGGGACTAGATCTTCAACATGTTTCTGAAGAAAAATAAAAAATGACATCATCATTGACTGAATAATACCATCATGAAAAGAATGCACCAAGCTATACCACTAAAAGTTATTCTCAAAAGAAACAGTATTTAAACCTGAGAGTAGCGCAGCTTCAAGTCTCAAACCATCAGCCTTCCATTTCTTCTTTGGGAAATCTGAGGACGCCGCGCATGCGTTCTGAAGATGAAATCGCCATTTTTAAAGGCCAACTAAAAAGTCAGGTGTTGTATAATGAACTCATTGGAGGCAAGCGGACCAATCTATATTAAAATTAAGCCCCCTGGGTTGAACGGTGTCTAGAGTATAGATCCACCACTGCTCTCGATAGAGCAACAATTTGTCACGTGATCTCCCCATACCGCTGTTTAACACTTGCTCAATAATCCAACAACGAAGCTGGGCAAACGTGTGGCGTTTAGCGGAACAATGTTCAACCAGTGGAGCTTCTCTCCGGATACAGCGGAGTCGGCTTTCATGTTCCTTCATCCTAATCTTAAAAGGACGGATCGTCTTGCCTATATATAAGAGGCCACATGGGCACTCTACCGCATAAAATACATGAGTAGATTCACAGGTGGTGGCTTGCTTCAGTGTGTACGTAATGCCTTTATGGAGAAAAGTAGAGCGCTCAACGGTTATGGCACATATACCACACTGACCACATTTTTTGTGGCCCGTTGTAAATGTGCTTCAGTCTGCGGGTTTCTCCGAGCGCAGTTTGGTGGGACTCAAATATTCCTTCAGGTTTCGGCTGCGTTTCCACACACAGCATATGGGCGCCTTATAAGACAGGCGTTGGGGCATTGCCTTTCTTTCAACGACAAAGGAAAAGGCAGATAGTACGAAATAAAAAATTAAAAAATTGGAAGAATAATAAGACCAAGACCAGTCACACCAATACTTGAGTTAAGTGATTTTTTTCTATTTATATTGAGCATTTTTGTGATTTTTGAGACGGTTGGTGACAGTCATTAGGTTCTTCACTATTCATAAGCCGTTGATGTATTAAACCCTGCACACGTCCAGGACACTGTATAACATTTCTTGGTTCTGTGGTGCTAAATGGAAATTACACTTACCTGGTAATTGATGTTCCTTGAGGGAGTACAGTTCAGTCCTCCACCACTGGGTAGTGCACCTCCTCCTGCAACATGGAGACTGGACAAGTCAAACTTGTGACATCACCGGGTATATCCTGCTGGTCTTCTCCCATGATCCCCCAGTGACCTACTGTCAAAGCAGACTCAAAGGAGCAAACAAACAACCAGTTAAAGTACTAAATACAAAGCTATGCTCAAACTTCAACTTTAAAATCACAGGGCCCCAAAAAGAAAGGCCGAAAACACCCTCCTCCGTGCCCCTGTCCCCCTGCGCACCAAACAGCGGAAGACAGAGAGCTAGAAGGAAGGAGAACTAAGGAAGAGTATAGGCAGAAAAGGTTGCTCTCGCGCGATTACCTGCCAATCAGAGCCCGTTGCCGACTCTAGGATCCGAAAGCATACTCGGAACTGACGCCTCGCGTCTCAAACATCCATCCCCGGGCGGGAATGAGGACTGAACTGTACTCCCTCAAGGAACATCAATTACCAGGTAAGTGTAATTTCCATTTCCTTATCGGTCCTACAGTTCAGTCCTCCACCACTGGGATGTACCAGAGCAGTAATCATTGGGAGGGACCTATCCAGTCGGCTCGGCCCCTAAACGAACAGAGCAGGCACCGACCCTAGCCCGCTCCTCACGTCAACAGGCGGTAAGCCAACCAGGAAGACACGACCGAGAGCCCACTTGGATCCTCTTCACTGGTGGTGAAAACAGCACAGAACTCTGCCCCAAGCAGCGCTAGTGCTTCAGAAAGACAAACTCGCCATCGCAAACACACTGAACGCCCTAGAAACAGACCTACTGAGAAGGCTACCGGAGCTCCGCCTGAAAAATCCGCTTGAGCTCCCCCTTGGCTCTCGACCCCACCAGGGTGTCAAGTGTTAGCAACCGCTGCTCTCCCGCAGAACCTGCCTCCACGGAGGGACAGGAAGTGAAGAGACCTCCCAGAAAGCGACGGAACCTCACCTAAGGTCCAAGGAACGCAGGTTACAAGCAAAGTGTTCTTGCGTAAGTCCCAAACCGACAACTAAACAGGCACAGCCGGATTCCACGAGGGAGAACGGAACCGAGGTCCATCCAGACAGAGGTGGGAAGCAAAATGAGGGAAATGGAAAAACCACCAGCGTCAAACACCCTATTTGTCACACCTCTTAAGGGCTTTATTCTTTGCAACACAAAGTAGCTCTACAGCTATGTCCTGGACCAGCTGGAGTCTTTTTAATTGAGAATGTGGAATGCAGCTAAGCAATGAGTTGCAATAAACCAAGCGTGATCCACCAAGGGCATATAAGAGGGTGTCAAGTGCCCCAGAGTCCAGCGTTGTTTCAGAAGACGTGGAGTCTTACATGGTGTGACAAAAAAGAAAGGAGACTCTGGTAGCCACGCCCACGACGCCATGCCAGTAGGCCAACCGCTTACATCACCTGGATATGCCCTCCGGAATTGGAGGAACCATGCAGAAGTAGCAATCGCCGACGTGATCCATGGGCCCTCTCCAGATCATTGGAACCGCAAAAGACTTTGATGGTCTTTTCCCATCCATCCACAGCCTGAGATCTGCTACACATGTATTGCAGCATATGTGTGGCGCCTAGCTTTCATCCTGATCTTTTATTCTGCAGCCAAAATATAAATTGTAGGCTTTCTGAACCGCCACAGTCATATGCCATTTTTGTGATGTAAGTGTCACATCACCACAACTAGAGCAGAAATTATCTGCATGATTAACACCAGGACGAGGAATCACCAAATATGCTGTGAGTGACCTATCGGTATAAAATAAATATGTCTTTTTTTTTTTTTTTTTACTGTCAAGCGAGGCAAATTTAAGTAGTGACTGCATCAACTGGTTTTGGACAGTTATTTCGATTGGTTGCACGTAAAGATTATGCAAGCTCACGCAAATGTTGCAGAATACACTGGTAATGGTCCCCACTGACTAATGAAGAGCACATATCTTAGCAACCAGACCCAGTCGGCCATTTTCACTATGACCTCTGAAAGGCATAGAATGTACCGGGCCACGGCCCCGTACCAATGCGTCGACGCTATCCAGTAGCCTCATATGTCCTCTGCTAAACATCGACCCGTCGCCGCAGACTGACAGGTCGCCATGAGGTCCAATATGGGCTGACCGCATCTGAGCACACGCGGCGCACACACTGCCTGATGCAATCTCACTCCTCCGGCAAACACTCGGACCCCGCTAAGGACATTCGCCACCACAGTGTCCCCACCGAAACGCAGGCCGCCAAGGCTTCAACCGCGCACGCTGTCCCTTCGCTCGGGCCACCCTGACCACCCGACCGACTCCACCCTGCCGATCGAAATAGGCCACCATCCCGGAGATCTCAGACAGCACCTACAGCGCTCGATCCACTACCGTGTCCGTGAACGCCTGCCACAGCTGACGTACCGCGTACCGTTCCAGTCAGACGATGGAACACTGGGCATGCTGCGTACACTAAAACGCCTTGTACATAAAGGATCCCCAAAATGTAGCTGAGTCTAACCACGCTCCGGCCAAGCTCCCGGAAGAAAGGGACAGAACCTTATAAAAAAGAAGTGGGGACAATTAGGAAGGCTTTCCTGTTTGATTATTCTTTTCTTTTTCTTTTTTTCCTTTTTACAACTCCATAAGGGCCACAAGGCACACAACCGAACAGGGCATTGTCCAGAGAACGCAAGGCCCCTCCTCCAGGCTGACTCCACAGCCTAAACCGGCAGTCACCTTGGCTGATGCCGAGCAGCGCGGAAGCCAACTTGTAAGCCCAAAATTATGTATTTTACTCAATATGAATTGCTAAATTTCCAGATAAAAGCAAATAATAATAAATTGTAAGAATCATTTAACATGCACACGTTTTTTGAACAGCGGGTCTCAGATTTTCATGGAGTTTTTCAGTGACAATGGCAAAAGCCAGTAACTACTCCCGATATACATCAACGACCCTTTTTGTTTTTTGAACGTGTGTTTTTTTCCAAAGCATTTTGAAATAACTTATCCAAGATGCATTTTATAAAACAGAAGTTAGGCTTATCTTAAAAGTAGTTTATCCCAACGCCTACTTCAGCGCCATCGCGTTTCACGGATATGTTCCGTTTCTTCAGGGGCTAAATAAGCCTATTCTTTGTATGTATTCGACTATCTGGAACAGAAAAGCAATAAAAATATACCCACATTCCAATCAGCATATATTTTCATTCAACAAACAAGCGGATCATGTTCAGATATGTGAAGACCCCGCTTACCTCATTCATGCGCCCTGAATGCAACTATTGCAAAGGATCAGAAAAACGCCGCGCATGCGGTCTGAAACTTGTAAGCCCAGCATATGAAGTATGCCTACTAGTACAGCATTCCACAATGGAGGGACATGTAACCGGACGGCTTTGAACATGAACCTACAGATATCCCGCGCTTGCTCCAAGACAAGCACTGTGCAGCCTACTAGTCTTCTCGGAGCACCGCCACGACCCGAAGACCTAAACCGGCCAGCAAAAGACGACGTACGCTGGGCCCGAAGGAACCTGGTTGAACGGATCCCAGCACTCCCTGTATCGTTAGGATCGGAGCCTCCCCCCAAGGACTCAGCCCTGGCTGGAACCGGCTGAGCATAACTCCAGGCC
This sequence comes from Ichthyophis bannanicus, assembly GCA_033557465.1. NCBI lineage: Eukaryota > Metazoa > Chordata > Amphibia > Gymnophiona > Ichthyophiidae > Ichthyophis > Ichthyophis bannanicus. Next base: position 588,142,665 of record CM066033.1, on the reverse strand, counting down.
CTGCGGCGAGCCCCCACAAAGAAGTGGGACGCAACGATGTCTTGAGGAAAGGGAAGGCCCAATGGGTGAAGCAAGTTGTTAGCCGACCAAGGGAGTATACCCCACACGCGCACCTCAACGGAAGGTTGGAAGAACCAAGGATTCTGGTCCCACAGGTGCGCCTGCTAGCCTTTAACAACATACACCTCCGCAGGTACAAAAAACTTAAATTGTGAGCACCTTCAGGGGTAAGGGGAATAGACGACAGATGACCTCAGAACCCCAAGACAGAGGTAAACAGTAGAATGTGCACTGGACGTGAATTTCCAGATCTGCCAGCCCCCCTGCCCACATTGAGAAGAGGCAGAGAAGAAATGGACCAGCGGATCTGGAGGGGTGCCTCCTGGACAGCCGGGCCACCGAAGGGAAAGCTGATGACTGAGGCCCAAACTCCTCAGGATGGCCCCGTCTTGCATTGGCAACCTCATGCAACACCATGACAACCCCGCTCACGATATCCCAAGCGATCTCTGTCATTGCTGCAACAATCACCTGAGCATGAGATCACAGACGGAACACGGACATGCAGACGCACTCAAGGAGAGTGCACCTAAGTAGTATGAGCCTATCCAACATCCAGCACCACATGTCCAGGTGTCCCACTCCTGTCACCCAAAACACAGGACGCTTGAACCTAGGTGACCGCCATAGCAAAGACAGGGAGGCCTGACTGCCGCTATCAACCCTTCCAGGACCCTGGAACACTAAGCCCCGGACTGTGCCATCCAGCAACACTTCTCACGATCCCCAGCAGGGGCCTTTCCCCAGATGGCCCAGATGGGCAGTGTTCCCGCCAAATGGGCAAGCTGCGCTCTGATAACATAGTGCAGAAAACCAAATCAAAGTGTCTTAACCTAGCTAATTTTTGTCTAATAGTGATCATTCATAATATCAGCCAGGCTCAATCATAACATTAGTATTAATGATCTCTAAAGATTGAAGAGTTACTAATGTAACACTAATTGTTTTTTTTTTGTTGTTGTTTTTTTTTTTTTTTTAAAGAGCTTCAAAGGCGATCTTGGAAACTACAGACCAATGAATCTGAGTTCAGTGCCAGTTAAATGATAGAACTTGTTCTGAAAAGCAGCACCAAGCTGTCTTTTCAAAGGGTTAATAAACATGTGAGTAAGCCAAATGATATGTATCTGGATGTTTTAGAAGGTACTTGACAAAGCTCCTTATGAACTTCTCCTGAGGAAGGAGATGATGTGCTATTATAGAATGGGAAATGGATCAAAAACAGGAACACAATAGGACTAAATCGCCAGTTTTCTCACAGGAGACCCGTAAATAGTGGAATGTCTCGGGATCTGCACTGGAACTGGCATCTGGTAACATCTACTGCACTGAAATGATCTGGAAAAGAGATCAGCAAGCATGGCGATCAAATTTGCAGATGGCATAACGACATTTAGAGGCTGTCTGCACAATTTCCAAGCGTATAAACATGGAAATAGCATCCTTATGTAAATGACAATTTCAGAAAGGGCTCAATTTGTAGGTGGTTGTGCCGCCGATGACCCTGAATGGCCAAATCCTAGCACGGAAACCTGCTGCTGACAGACGTCGCTAACTGCCAGAATGCAGACAAAGGTAAAGGCACCCCCCCAAGAAGTAAAAACCCAAACCAATCACATTGCATTCAAAGAACTATAAACTATCATGAAATTAAAAGGAAATTAAAATTAAAAGGAAATTAAAATTAGAATCAAAATTAAAAGTAACAGCAAAAGGAAGTCCTTATCTGGGTGTAGCCGCGTGGAACAGCGTCGTCTGCTCAAATGCGGGGCTGCTCCGCTCTCCGCCACGAGGCCTCAGCCCTGCCGAGAAAATGGCGCCAATCCGAAGCAGGCCCGTTTGGCGCCAAACACCACAGAGGCGGCAAGAGCTCAGAGCCCCTCCATGCGGACTCGAGAGACTCCCTTGTGGCGTCGGGATGCAGCAGTTACCCCGCTGTAGCTGCGGGGTGAAGCGCTGTCCAGACACGCTGCTGCCTCGCGCCACCAGAAGTAGCAGACACTGCGAGCCCCGGCCCACCAGCTAAAGAACCTCGAATGGCCTGAGGCTCCCGCCGCGATGGGAATCTGCCGCATGGACACTGCCAAAATGCAGGTGTTCCACAGAGCTCTCCCCCATACAGTCCTGGGGGAGAGATCATCACCGGGCACAGAGACCGAAGAATCCCAAGCAGAGAGGCTAGCTGGCAGTGTGAACTTTGAAAAGGGACAGAACCCCCCTTTACACTAAGGCAGACTAGGTGAAAATAAATAAAGTAAAAGTAAATGAAATTAAATGAAAATGAAAATGAATTCAATTTACAGGATTACACCTAAAGAAGGGCAAAAGAAATGCAAGGTAAATCAAATCCTGACTAACTGCTCCTAAACTGCTTCTCAAGTGAGCCCAGCACCTAGGCTCACTACGTCCTCATGCTGCATGGAGACTGGACACACTGGGGGATCATGGGAGAAGACCAGCAGGATATACCCGGTGATGTTACAAGTTTGACTTGTCCAGTCTCCATGTTGCAGGAGGAGGTGCACTACCCAGTGGTGGAGGACTGAACTGTAGGACCGATAAGGAAAGGGGTATTTTCTGAGGCTTATGCAGTGACAACAGGAACAACACTGAACAGTAATACAAAGGTGAATTGTTGAATGAGGTCCCGTTGAGGCTTATAGCAATTATCATTCACGAAGCACGGCCATTTGGTAACTAGGACAACCCAGCCCGGATGTCTCCTGGGCCAAAGCACACGGCCTACAAGTGGCCACGGAGCTAACACATACATTAGCTACTGCTTTAGCCAGGAATAAACTAGAGCGTTGGTGCCCTCTGAGCCAGCCTCTCTGCAGTGACTGAAGAATTTTCATGCTTTAGCACTGGACCAGAATGCCATCAGATCCATCTCAGGATGACCCCAGAGATGCAGAATCTGCTGGAATGCCGTCCCACCCCGTTCTCACTCCCCAGGATCAAGAGATGGTAACTGAGGAATTCTGCCTCCATGTTGTTGATTCTGGCAATGCGCTGTGTCAAAAGACCTAGGAGGTTCCTTTCTGCCCAGGATGCAGCCTATGCTTCCCTTGTCCATTCGGCTGATCTTATGGAAAGTGATGAGGTTTGGACTCACCCAAGTCCTTAAATAACTTTTCCAAGTCCACTTCCAACAACAGCTTCCTTTTAAAGGTAAACTGAATCCACCAGGACTTGGAGGATGTATTTGCAATCCAGTGGTGAAATCACAGCCAATGTTGCATCACCATTAAAAAAGCAATGTCCTTAGTTGCCAAGCAGACAATATCATATATAGCATCTGACAGAAAGGCTTTTGCCGACTCCAAGAGGGAATTAATATCCTCTGGGGCATGGGACTGAATCCACCAGGGAAGAGCTTGAGTCGTCAATACAGCCACCTGGAGGATAATAGTGGAAGCTGAGATCTGATTCTTCAGGAGAGAGAGTCCATATTACGATCCGGGGATCTTTAGGACCATACCACCCGCCACTGGGAAGGAGGTCTACTGTGCGACTGCTGTGACATTTGCATCCACCCTAACCATGCAGTGCAGTCCTCCTGTGGCAGAACAGAGTCTCCTACAAACCTTCAGCCCCTTTACTGGGGAATCAGGCAAATCCCACTCTGAGTGGATCATGCTTTTGATAACCTCCAGAAAAGAAAGGCAGTCATAGACTTTGAAACCCCTTGGCAGGAGGGGATGGATCTACGACTCTTGTTCTGCCACGAGAGGGTAGGTCAAACACAAGAGAGGACAACACTTATTTCTTTATTTAATTTATTTATTTACATTCTCTTATATACCGCGCTATTCTGCATCAGTGCGGTTTACATTGAACAAACTGAAATTACATTGAACAAACTGAAATTACATTGAACAGGGCATTATAACTTGGAGATAACTATTTTACAGGGAACACGGGCTATGAGCAATCAGAGCCACTAGCTCATCCTTCCTGAACAGGTGGATAAAACAGGCTTCACTGTGATCTTCCAAAGGAAAAGACATCTCGTCTTTCAGGTTGGAATCATCGCCTGAGGTGTTGGAACTGGATTCCCAGCCTCGGTCAAAGGACAGTTTATCCGAATCTCCAGACTCCAATCCTCGCCAAGACTACATAGAAGGCAGCCCCTGAGCTGTGCTTCAACTTCAGGTCTGAAATGTTATGCCAGAAAGACCAAGCTTGCTGTAGAAATGATAAGAATTCCAGGGAGGACAACCCAGAAACCAGGAGCTTCCTGCCAGGAATACAGTCCCCATCCTTGGGGAAAACACTCGCTGCCAACCCTCTCAAGAAGAGGAGCAGCCAAGGGAGTCATGCTCAAGGCCTGTCGATCATCCTTTTCCATAGCATCGCCTGCCAATTCTTGCAGTGAAGATGACAAGGCCTGAGCATCTTTGTCTCCTTGCTGCAGGAGGAGAGACAGGCTCTCCAAGGGCACACCAGAAGCTTCCATGCAAGAATTGCAGATACCAGAATCCAGTGATGAGGCTCTCCACTTTCCACAGACCATGCAGCACTTCTTATTTTTATTTTAATTATTAATATTTAGCTCATACTTTTTCAGTAGTAGTTCAAAATGAGTTACAACAGGTATTGTATGCATTTCCCTATTCCTGGGGGGTGTACAATTTAAGTTTGTACCTGAGGCAATGGAGAATTAAGTAACTTGCCCAAGGCCACAAAGTGTGCCAGTGGGATTCAAACCTTGATCTCTTTGGTCAGAGGCCACTGCTCTAACCATCAGGCTCTTCCTCCACTCCTTCTTAGAAGTAGGCATATGGATCTTCAATGCCACTGACAGCTGGGCAACACAGAGGCAAAGCAAGCAGGAATGGCATGGTGCGCCATCTGCTGGGGCCACACAGAAAGTTATAATGAATGCTAAAATTGTGCAGGCAGTACTAGTGCATGCTAGAAAAGTGTGGGCAGTAACAGCGCAAGCTAAACCCACATTGACAATAATAGACCACACTAGGGTCACGCAGGTAACATACCATGTGCTACAGATACGTACCGGAAGGAGGCACGCAAGAAGCAAGGAAAACCACAGGTAGCACCATCAATGAAGGCAGGCAGTTGAACGAGACAGGAAAACACCAGCACAGAGTCAACAGACATCCTGAGCAGCCCAACATGACTTGCGCACCACAAAGCGGATGATGTTAGGATCCCCCACAAAACAAGTCAGACAGACAGAGAAGTCTTCATTTTGGTACTCACCCCTTGGGAGTCTAAGACAGGTAAAAAAAACATGCCGGGCTCAGCATTACTCCCCTGTTGCCAGACCTGCAATCACATACATCTGAATAGCCTTCTTCAAATTTTGGGGGGAGAGCAAGGGGAAGGAGAAGGGACGGGGCACTGAGGTTGTGGGAGGTTTTGAAGAATCCTTTCCAAACTCTTTTTTCAATCTTTTGGCTGCTCAACAGGTCCTTAATGAGTAAGGATGCAAAGCTGAACCAAATTCCTCCCCTCATTATGGCATCCAAAAAAAGGACCGGTTTTAAGGGCGTTCTGCATTATGCTCCAGTGAGAAAGTCACCACCTGGGTGGTCACTCACGAGCAAAATCAATCTTTCCTTTTCAATCTCTGTGTTTTTCTAGATTTCCTCGGAGCTGAAAAACTTGCATCTACCATTTGCTGGAGACAGAAAAAAACCTACTGGATTATGCCCCTAGGGGCACAGACTGTTATGGCACGATGATGCCATAAAAAGACACTTGTCTGGACTGGTCTAGCAGGATGATATGGAAAATGTATTCCTCTTGCAATAAAATGAGATGGAAGAAAGGCAGCTACGTGCAAGCCAATGGATGATGCGGAGGATGGCTTAGAAACTTGAGGCAATAGCTGTAACAGATTACAGAAAGCACCCAAGAATTTGTGGAAACCTTTATCCAGGCTAGAAGGAAAAACTGAACTCCCACAAGAAGTGCAGGATATGTATTCATGTATTCTGGAGGGAATGAAGGGTTTCAAGATAACAGAAGCAATAGCATTCTATTTGACTAAGCAGGAGTCGCCTGTTTAGTTGAGCCCTCTCTTGGCGCGGCTTAGCAGAAACATGTCTGACATGCAATGAAGCTACAGGGTAACCTATTTAAGACTAATAAGAGAAAATATTTTTTCACTCAACGTGTAATCAAACTCTGGAATTTGTTACCGGAGGATATAGTAAAAGCTGTTAGTGTAGCTGGGTTTAAAAAAAGGTTTGGACAAGTTCCTGGATGAAAGATCCATAAACCATTATTAAAAGGGACCCAGGATATCACTGCTTGACCCAATACAAGCACTGAGGAACCTGTGTCTTTTGGGGAAACTGCTAGGTACTTATGACCTAGACTGGCCACTGTTGGAAACAGGATACTGGGCTTGATGGACTTTGGTCTGACCCAGTATGGCATATCTTATGTTCTTATGACTTTGTTTTGATTGTTTCTGACAACAACATCTTCTGTGATATATAACAACCACATCTATACTGGTACAAGAATTCTGTCTAGATGATGTTGACGCAGAAGACTGAACTGCTGAGAGATGCTGTACTGTATTACAATAATCTTTAATCATGTCCATTGTTTCCTTCACCTTTTCTCCAAAAGGTGAGTCACCTTTTCAAGGGGCTTTCTTCCTAATACACTATGATCTAACATGCAGGATTCTTTGCCTGGAGAGGTGCTGGCGACATCTCTGTATTTCTCTGCCTTCCTCATGGCTACTTCCCTGACTACAGAAGTGCGCAAGAGCTGAATTTTCTTAAACCCAATAGGGCTGCACTTTGTATTTCATATCCAACTTTGATACTGGTTGACTAGCAAGCAGAGTTGGTCATATACACTGTGGCTGTTTTTTCAGCAGACCTTGCACTGGAACCAGCCTCAGTGTATTTGAATAGACCTAAAACATCAGATCTGGGCTCAAATATTTGTTGCTGTGAAAAGAGAACTTCTTTTGACAGTTTCTCGACAAATTCTGGGTAAGAAATATCCTCATAAAAATTAATTCATTCCTTGGAGAAGAAGAGATGGGATCAGATGGAATTCCCATATAGCCTTCTGCCCCATCATCTGGAGAAGGTGAAAGAGTATCAAGAGATCCAGGAGGTCTTCCCTTATTAGCATGCAGAAAGCCCAGAGATGAAGTAAAGGAATGCACATGTTCCTGCTCAGAACCTAAAGTAGACACTAGTGACAACTGGGTCAGAGTATCTCTTGTGTTGGCGTGAGTTCAGAAGAATGAGACAGCTCTTCAGAAGGGTACAATGAAGACTTATCGGCCATATTTTTAAAGTATCCTTTCATAAAATCCTAAGAAATCTTTTGCATTAAGGAAAGAGGATGCTCAAAGTCGAACAGACAGCAGGAACAAAGAATCACCCTCAACTGCAAACAATGCTGGCATAATATGAGCAGGCTGTTGTGGAGAGGACTGTGCAGAAGCAGAAGGAGCTATGCTGAGGAGTTCTTTAGTAGTGGCTGGAACAGATGCATAGACACTGTGCAGCTGCAATTGTGCTGAAGAAATCTCAATGTTGTATTAAGAAGGAGCCCCTCTATATTAGTATGCTTATGCATGATCAGCCCTTTAGTCGTATTGCTGAGAGCAGCTTCTCATCAGGCTTTTGCAGGCGCTCCGGAAAGGGCTGAATAGATAGACTGAAAACCTCAGGAGAAGACCACCTTATTTTGTCTAGGAAGTGTCATTGAGCAATTGGAGACTTAATCACTGTGCCTTGAGATCAATGGTTCCTCCATGGAAGATTCCTGACTTATCTATGCAAAGGTCAAAGACTTCTATGCAGTGGACAGTATTTTCAGCGATTTTCCCTGAAGCACCTTTTCTGCTTCTAAGACAATTCAGACAATCCTTTTTTGCTCATGGAGACATATGAAAACAGTACTTGCAATCCTTTTGATCGGTGCTGTAGCCAGACCAAATGGTAATTGGTCTTCATTATAAAGCATATGTGGACAGACTTAAGGATCTTAATATGTACACATTAGAGGAAAGGTGGGATAGAGGTGATATGATTGAGATGTTTAAATATCTCAGTGGCATAAATGCACAGGGGGAGAGCCTCTTTCGATTGAAAGCAAGTACTGCTACGAGGGGACATGGGATAAGGATGAAAGGGGATAGATTCAGGAGTGATATGCAGAAATATTTCTTTACGGAAAGAGTGGTGGATCCATGGAATAGTCTCCCAGTGGAGGTGGTAGAGATGAGGACAGTATCTGAATTCAAAAAAGCATGGGACAAACACAGAGGATCTCTAAAGGAAAAAAGAGGACTGTTGTAGTTGTTTCTTTGGAAGAACAGACTAGATAGGCCATGTGGTCTTTTTCTGTCATCATTTTTCTATGTTTCTATGTAATGCCCGGAACTGAAAATGTCCCATATGCACCACAAACCGGAGGAATTGCTGATGCTGCCGCCGAATCGGGATGTGCAGATAATCTTCCGCCAGGTCCAGGGAAGTAAGAAACTCCCTCTTTCTGACTGCTACAATGACCGATCATAGGGTTTCCATATGAAAATGTGATACTCGAAGACAACGATTGACCCGCTTGAGATATAAGATGGGCCGAAACACTCCTTTCTTTGGAACCACGAAATATATGGAGTACCGACCGTAACTGTACTGATCTGGCGGTACCGGTACCACTGCCTTGAGACGTAGCAGCCTGTCTAAGGTTCCCTGTACCGCTACCTGCTTGGACCGTGCCTTGCAGGGGGACTGAACGAAGAAACTGACCACTGGACGTTGAAATTCCAGAGCATACCCCTCTCGAATGACTTCCAACACCCACTGGTCTGATGTGATTTGGACCCAGGCAGGATAAAATTCCCATTGCCGCCCTCCTACAGGTTCCTCTCCCACCTGAGCCCCCCTCGCCTCATTGAGTCTTTCTAAGGTTTGTGGACGAGGAAGCCGTGAAGCCTCTGCCTGCTCCCCGAAAACCTCAAAACCCCTGGTTCCTAGAGTGAAACCTCCCTCGCTGATACTGATCAAAACGAGGAGAACAGAAACGTCAAAATTCTCTTTGCAGCCCCTTGAGAACCGAAGCAGGCCGACCTCGCTTCTGCTTATCTTCAAGGAGATGTCCTCCCTTGGATTCCCCAAGGTCTTTTACCAACTTGTCTAAATCCTCTGCAAAGAGGAGCTTCCCCCTGAATGGAAGCTTACTCAGCTGAGCCTTCGAGGAACTGTCAGCCGCCCAGTTACACAGCCATAAATACCGCCGCATCACTACCACCGAAACCATACTCTTTGATAGCCTCGGATAAGGTCATAATGAAGGTCCATGAGATACGCCGTCCCGGACTCTAACCGAGTTACTTCTTCAGCCTGCTCGCCCGCTTGATCAACCTGGAGCCGCTGTGACCAATGCAGACATGCTCGAGCTACCCATGATCCAGAAATAGAAGCTTGCATCGATAGGGCACTGATGTCAAAAACTTGCTTCAACAAAGTGTCCAACTTCCTATCCTGGACATCTTTGAAAGCAGCACTGCCTTCCACCGGAATCGTCGCTTTCTGGGTAACCACTGACACTGCTGCATCTACCTTCGGAGAGCGTAAAAGATCACGATCCTGATCCGACAAGGGATAGAGGCAGGTCATAGCTCTGGATCCCTTAAGACCCGCCTCAGGCATGTCCCATTCCTCCTGAATCATATCCCGCACAACCCTTGGCACCGGAAAAAACATTTGAGTCTTACGGACGGCCTGCAACAACAGGTCCTCTAATGTGTCATCCTCAGCCGGAACATTAGAAGGCATGTTTAGAGCTTTAAGCGTTTCCACAATGAGCGCTGGCAATTCTTCCCACCTAAACACTCAAACCACTCTACCTTGCTCTTCCGGCTTAGTGAGCTCACCTTCTTCTAAATCTTCTTCCATATCCAACTCTGGATCGCAGTCTGAAGGCCCCAACACATCCAAAGCCGCCGACCGCTCTAGCCCCTCTCCCAAGCCCCTTAGCTTCCCAGAGGGGGGACCCCCCCCCCCCCGCCACCAAACCGACAGGGGTTCCTGGCCGTTTCTGTCACTGCTGCACCTCCGAGGAACCGGCCTCCGGCCCACGCTGCCATAAACAGAATGTCTGATGTAGCAACAGGAAGAAATCAGGGGGGAATATTGCCGGAATACCCCCCTGACCTAAGGCTTGTTGAGGAGACGGACCTGGCACCGATGAAGGCCCCGCCACTGGCTCCTGGAATGGAACAGAAGTGACTACGGGCTCCAGGAGCCTTCTGAGCCTCCACCCCCTCCTCCAGGGCCTGTTCCATCGAGGCTGCCTCCTGAGTGCACCCTCTGCACACCCCCGTGTCTGACACTGCTCCTCGTCAGGTACCACACACAAGACACTGAGACCTGGATGGCATCCCGCCCCACTGGCTATGCCCTCCAGAAACGCACTCCAAGTCCTGACAAAGAAAAAATCTGGAAACACTAAGTAGCCACCCGGCCTGTGCTCTGCTTCAAAAACCCCAATTTAACACTTCCTAAATATTATTATTATTTTTTTTTTTTTACGAACAACTGCCTGGCCTGATATGGGGAGACCCCTGCTGAACCGGGAATTCCCCAAACGTCAGGGCACCAGTGAAACTAGCCTGAGACCATGAACAAGAACGCCACGACCAAAAACCGCCGGCTCCGATTCCTGCGCAAAAACCACGTGGTCAGACCTCACAACGCGGCAACCCTGCGATCGCAAAAAATCAGATCAGGTAATCGGTTAGCCTCCTCGGCTTCTTACCTCTGATACCGCCACACTAGAAAGCCCCCGATTTTCCTGTCTCTATCCTCTCCCTGCACTCAGCCGGATTCGCGGCTTCGGCGCTGGGGCAGGAGAGACAAAAACAGAACCGCTGCCTTAGACGCCATGCATCCACCAATGAGTTCCACCGCAGAATGTCGTGCCTTCTACCCGCTCCTCACCCATCAACGTGGGTTCGGGAGCCGGGAGACAAACCCCTTAAAACCCCACGTCAATCTGTCAGTGGTGGGGGGGAGGGGGGAAGGAGGAGAAGGCAAAGCACTCCTCTGCAGCTCTCCAGCAGGCACAAAGCCTTCCCTCCTTTCTGCTTTTTTTTTTTTTTTTTTAACTCCTGATTCTAAACTAAATACACTAACTACCAACTCTTCTTAGTTGTCCTCCAAGTGAGTCCTGAACTACAGGCTCACCACCTCTCCAGCTGCGTGGAGACTAAGACTGGAGCAGAGAGGCGGTCCTGGGCTATTTATACTGGCGACATCAAAATGATGGCGTGCTCAGTCTCCAAGCTGCAGAGGAGGTACTAAACCCAGAGGTTCCGGGACTGGACTGGAGGGCCAATAAGGAACAGTACTTGCAATCCTTTTGATCATGGTCAGGTCCCAGGAAGAGCCAATCCAAGGGTATCTGACACCCCAGGCAAACCATCGGCCAGGCACCTCCACGCCCACCTGTAGCCCAGCATTTTCCCTTCCCTTCCCAACCTCCCTTCCAGATCACCAAGATCTCCACTTCCCTACTCACTCCAGGTCTCCAGCATATCTCTCCTCCTCTTCCCCTTCCCAAGATGTTCAGTATCACTCTCCTTTCCTTCCTTCCCATATCTCCAGCATCTTTCTCCTCTCCTTTCTTCCCCTCCCCTCCCTCCCAGTGTCTAGCATCGTCCCAATCTTCTCTTTCCCCTGCCACTGCTGCTACCACTCACACCACCCTACCTCCATAAGAGGCCAAAAGAAAATTGGGCTTCGGGAGCACTAGCATAGCACCAGCAAAGACAGCAGCAAGAACGCACTTTAAAGCCATTCTCACTGGCAGGCTTTTAAGTATCTGTACACATGCACATAAGGTCTGTTGCACCCCACCAACGCTGACATGAGGGCGGAATGCTGCAGATCTTCAACATGCACAGATGCTCAAAGACCCACCACTGACAGCAGCTTTAAAGGGCTTTCCCACAGCTGTCCTTGAGACACTGTGCTGTTGTCCCAGGTGGACATTTAGTCTGCCTGGCAATAGTGCTGACCATCCAAGGCAAAAGGAGACACTGAATGTGTCAAAAATTCGGAATTTCTCTCTTGCAGTTCACACAAGGTCTGAAGCATGCTTTCAGAGATATGGTCGATAATGTTCTAATAATTTCTCTTGAGAAACTACAAAGAACATTATCACGGACAAAAAGCAACAACTTGGTAGGAACTTCCTTTCACATCCATTTGGCACGAAAGTTCTGAGCTGTAGGAGAGCAGTTCATCCCATTGCCATCAGACAATGTTATCCACTTATGTACCTGACTTAATCCTGCTGGTCGATGGAAAATCTCCTTAAAAAGAAGAAAGTTAATCTGATTTGTTCCTGTTGTTTAAGTGAGAATATCCAAATATGATAATTACACTTACCTGGTAATTGTAGTTCCTTTAGTGACGACAGTTCAGTCCTCTACTTCTGGGTTGTGCTCCTCCTCCTGCAGCTTGGAGACTGGGCATGTCAAAATCATGATGTCACTGGATGTAGTCTGCTGGTGCCTCCCATCAACCCCAGTGAACTATTGACAAAGCATACTCAACAGAGCAACAAATAAGTAGCTAACATATAACATCAAACCCTACTAAACGTTAGTATCAAAACAGTAAACTTTGCCCCATACCGTTTCCTCCTGCCTTCTTCAGAACAAAGAGAGAGAGAATAATGACGAGAGAAAAGGACAGAGCAGAATCATGAGACAGTATTCCTTGAAATTTTATGCCTACCTGTAACCGCATAGATCCCTCAACTGAAGACCCACTGACAACGATATCACCCCGGGCGGGATTGAGGACTGAACTGTCGTCACTAAAGGAACTACAATTACCAGGTAAGTGTAATTATCATCATTTCCTTATCACTCCTCCAGTTCAGTCCTCTACTTCTAGTATGTAACAGAGCAGTGTTCATTGGGAGGGCTTGTAAGACTGCCGAACCAAAACAGGCATCACTCGCTGCTAGCACATCAAGGCAATAGTGCTTACTGAAGGTATGGAGTGACGACCAAGTAGCCGCTCTACAGATGTCTCCTGACAGAACCAAGCTGTGTTCCGCCCAAGAGGCCGCCTGCGCTCTGGTAGAGTGTGCCTGCAACCCTACCGGTGCCAAACGCCCTTGTACCAGGTACGCCGAGGTAATCGCTTCTCTGATCCATTGGGAAATGGACGCTTTCGCAGCCGCTTCACCTCACCGAGGACCCCCAAACAGCCCGAAGAGACGGTGAGATTTGCGGAAAGGTTTGGAAACTTTCAAATACTGCTGCAGCGCCCGTTTGACATCCAAAAAGCGCAACGTGCGATCCAGCGCGGCGTCCTCCCCTGAAACCAGCACCGGCAGCGACACCGTCTGATTTAGGTGAAAAGGGGAAACAACCTTAGGCAAAAAGGACGGCACCGGTCTCAAAACCATCTTTTCTCTTGAAAACTGCAGAAAGGGCTCTCTACAAGACAACGCCTGCAGCTCCGAAATTCATCTTGCCGAACAAATGACCATCAAAAACACCATTTTTAACGTCAAATCCTTCACCGTAGCTTGACCTAAGGGCTCGAAATGCTCCTTCACTAACGCCCCTAAGACCACATTAAGATCCCACGGTGGTACAACGATTCGACGAGAGGGCCTAAGCCTAGAAACTGCTTTTAAGAAACGCAAGACATCCGGATGGGACCCCAAGGGACTATCCTGTACCCTGCCCCTATAGCAGGCCAGAGCCGCCAACTGCAACCTCAACGAGCTGGCTGCTTGGCCCTTATCAAAACCATCTTGTAGGAAACTCAACACCATTGGTACCGAGGCTGTGGCCGCGCGGATTTGCCGCCGAGAACATCAGTCCTCAAAAACAGGCCAGACTCGAACGTATGCCAGCGAGGTCGACCTTTTCCTAGCTCGAAGCAGCGTTGCAACTACCGATGGGAAGTAACCTCTTTTCTTCAGCTGCGCCCTTTCAATGGCCAAACCGTAAGCGAGAACTGATTCACTTGAGGCATGCGGAGCAGGCCTTGGCGAAGGAGATCTTCCGAGAACGCCAGCCGCTACGGTTCCCCATCCAATAGCCGAACAAGATCGGCATACCACGGCCGTCTCGGCCAGTCCGGGGCGACCTAGAGCACTCTGCCACGATGGGCTTCGATCGCTGCACCACGCGAACTATCAGCGCTCACGGCGGGAAAACGTAAAGATGACCATACGCTGGCCACGGCTGCATCAAGGCATTGAGACCTTCCGATATTCTTTCCCGCCGCCTGCTGTAAAACCGACTCGCCTTTGCAGACCGAAAGGTTGCCATGAGATCCATGATCGGCGGCCCCCATCTGCAAACTATTAGCGCAAATACCTCCGGATGCAGTTCCCATTCCCTGGGATCCACCTGCACTCTGATGAGGAAATCTGCCGTCACATTGTCCTTCCCTGCAATGTGCACCGCCGAAAGGGCCGACAGGCGATGCTCCACCCAAGTGGACAGCAAATCTTACATCATTCGGCAGGGCGGCACAGGCAGTGCAGCCATGGAAGACGAGGCAGCTACCGTTGCGGTATTGTCCGACAGCACTCTCACCGCTCGACCTGTCACCGTCGACTCGAAGGACTGTAGCACCAGAAAAAAGGCTCTCAATTCCAGTCGGTTGATCGACCAGCCGCTCTCCTGGTCCGACCATGTGCCTTGCGCAAAAAAGGTCTCCACAGTGGGCTCCCCAACCTGCAAGACTCGCATCCGTTAGCAAGGGTAGCCATTCCGGCTGCTCCAGGGGCACCCCTGCTTGCAGGGATCCGGGCCGGAACCACCAACGCAGGGAGCGTCTGACCGGAGGCGGACAGGGGAGACGCTTGCTCAACAAATCGTTCTGATGTGACCAGCGCCGAAAGAGAGCTCGCTGAAGAGGCCGCATATGGAATCTGGCCCAGGGAACGGCCTCCAAGGTTGCTGCCATCGTGCCTAACACCCCAATGTACTCCCACGCCGACGGCGCCGGGGCGGAGCTGAACTTGCGGAGCAGGAGCCACAGTCCTAGCGCATGGCGATGCAGAAGAAACACGAACCCGTTCCGCATGTCGAACCGCACTCCCAGATACTCGATATCCTGCGAGGGCACCAAGTGACTTTTGGCCCGATTGATCACCCAGCCAAGGCCCTCTAGAAGCTTCACCACCTTGGCGGTTGCCTGAATGCTTTCTGCCTCTGACTTTGCCTGAATGAGCCAATCATCGAGATAGGGATGCACCAACACTCCTTCTTTCCGTAGCGCCACCGCCACCACCACCATCACCTTGGTGAAGATCCGCGGCGCCATTGCGAGCCCGAAGGGCAATGCTTGGAACTGATAATGTCCCCACGGCAGGGCGAATCACAGCCACTTCTAATGGGTGGTCCTGATCGGAATACGTAGATACGCTTCTGTAAGATCCAGGGAGGTCAAAAACTCTCCCTTGCGCACTGCCACAATCACCGACCTGAGGGTCTCCATACAAAAATATGGGACCCGCAGACACCAATTCACTCCCTTGAGATCTAAGATAGGTCACAGGGAGCCGTCCTTCTTTGGAACGACGAAATAAATTGAGTATCATCCCATACCATAATCTGACAATGGGACAGGCTCGATCACCCCAGGAGCAAGAGCCGATTGAGGGTACTGCGGATAGCCAGGGCTTTTTGCAGATTTCTGCAAGGAGACATCACAAACGAATCCCGGACCGGTCATGCCAATTCCATCGCGTAACCCTCTCGAACAATTTCCAAGACCCACTGGTCGGTCGTTATCTGGGTCCAGGCAGAAAGAAACCTCCGAAGCCTCCCGCCTATTGGTTGTCTTTCCACTGGGATCCGCCAGCCTTCATTGGGGTTTGCGGAAGGCCGGGGCGGGCGACGCAGAGAAGCCTCTACTTGCTCCACGAAACCCCTGGTCCCTGGGAGCAAACCTGCCCCTCTGGAAGCCGCTCAGCCGGGAGCCCCGAAACTTTCTGCTATCCCTATACTGTCCCGGAAAGGCCGGCGATGACCTTCCTGGCTTTGGCTTATCCTCCGGAAGCCTACCCCCTTTAGACTCCCCCAAATCCTTTACCAACTTGTCCAGATCGTCCCCAAACAACAACTTGCCCTTAAAAGGAAGCTTGCTGAGATGCGATTTAGACGAGCCATCGGCCGCCCAATTCCTCAACCAGAGGGACCAGCGCGTGGCCACCAAGGACGCCATGCTGTTGGCTAGCGCTCAAATGAAGTCATAATGCACATCCGCCAGATATGCAGTGCCAGACTCCAACCTATCCAGCTCCACCGCACCCTCTGGATCCAACTGAGAGGACTGCTGCAACCGTTGGGACCATCTGAGGCATGCTCTTGCCACCCAAGCTCCACAGATGGAGGCCTGTAGAGACAACGCATCCGCCTCAAAAGACTGCTTCAACAAACCGTCCACCTTCCTATCCTGCGCATCCTTTAACGCTGCGCTGCCTTCTACCAGGATAGTGGTCTTCTTGGTGACCGCCAACACTGCTGCATCAATGCGGGGAGAGCGAAAGCGCTCCTTGTCCTTATCCGCCAGGGGATACAGCCTGTTCATAGTTGTAATTCCTCTTAGTCCTAACTCAGGCTGATCCCACTCATCCTGAATCATCTTGTCCACTACCCGGTGGACGGGGAACACTATTTGTGCTTGCCGCACCGCTTGGATGATAGGGTCTTCCACCCTTTCCTCCTCCGTTGCCGGTGCAGCCTACAAATTCAACGTCTGGAGGGACTCCGTGCTAAGAGCTGTCAGCTCTTCCCTCCTGAACATCCAAATGATTTTTGCCTGATCTTCCAGCTCTGGAATCTCCTTCTTCCAGGTCGGCCAACTCCGCCTCCGTATCAGGGTCAGCCTCGTCAGACTCATTGCGCTCCATATCGGAAGAGGACACCTCACGAGGCCGAGCTCACTTCGAGGGTCTCGGGGAACCCGCACCCTTTCCAGTCGGCTTAGGTTGCTGTGTGAATGCAGTCAGTGACGCGGAATCTGGTAACTTTCCCTGACGCCTCATGCAAAATGCCTGATGCATAAGCAACACGAAGTCCGGACAAAAGTCTTCCAGTTGCGGCCCAGCCCCCAGCCCTGGCCTCGCCGCCGGCAGCCCCCCGCTGACCACCTGGCCACTCCCGGAGGCAGAGACCCCCCAGGTCCTCCCCGTCGGGTTACCAGCGTCAGCGGCAGATCCGGACTAGCCTTAGCCTCCATCTGCTGCACAACATCAGTGGACACCGTAGCGCAACCCCTGCAAATACCAGAATCCGCTACGGTGCCCCTGCGTGTGCTGCAGACCACACACTGAGGCCGAGACGCAATTCTGAGCATCCCCCTTCCTTTTTTTTTTTTTTTGTTATTTAAATATTCCTGACCGGAACAGCCAGTCCTAAGAAGCAAGCCCTGCCCTCCAGGCTCAACGTACTTGCTGGTCTGATAATTGCATGACCTGCTCCCCGGGCCTCACTGCAAGCACCCCGGCAACCCCTTAAAGTGCTCGAGGGTATTCAGAACGCCAAAGTGCACCGCAATCCTTACAAAATGAAGACAGAATGCCCCACAGCCGCCCGGAGAATGAGGCTACCTCGCCGAGGCGGCACTGCCGCTTGGAGGCCCCACCAGAGGTCGTGCCACGAGGCCGGCATGCACACAAAATGGCCGCTGCTATTGCAAGCACAAAAGAGGGCGCCAAAAGCAAGGCAATGAAGCCAACAGTTTCCCCGCCTGGCCTCAGGCCACCGAAGCGAGAGATGCCTTGAAGACACAGATACCAGCAGAGCTAAAGTGACTCACCCATCTTTGATGGGGCTCCAGCCCGCGCAGTTCTCCTGATCCCCGTACTGAGAGGAGAACCGGCAGCCGAGCCTCCCGTCAATGCACTGCCGCTGCCGGTTCGATCCCCGCTGTCTGAACAGTCAGGGAATCACCCTGCGTTCCTGCCACAGAGCTCTCCTCCGTCCCATCTAGGAGGAGAGATCTGAAATTCTGAGCCTAGAGCCCCGCCGAAAGGAGGCAGGCAGGAACCGGCACTGAAGGCAAATTGTACTGCCTTCAATTCTCTTTTGCTCTTAAAGACACAGTGCCCTTCTACAAATTAAAAGTAAACATAAAACTTAAAGAGAAACCCCCAATTAAAATTAGCCTATCCTACTGCTCCTTATCTGTTCCTCAAGTGAGCCCAGGACCCTAGGCTCACTACGTCCCCCCTGCTGTGTGGAGACTGGGCACCAGGGCCGGCCCGTCCATTGAGCGAGAATGTTTTTTGCACAGAGCCCCGCGTTTCAGGGGGCCCCGCGCAAAAAACATTCTTAACCTTAAAGTAAAATTAAAAGAAAAAAAAAAGCCGTCTTCTCCGGCTGCCTGGGCCGCCGCGGCAGAATCGAGTGTGCCACGGGGCCCCCCCTGCCTAGCAGAGCCTCCCCTCCCACCCCCTGTATCACCTCTCTCTCTCGTTGTAGGTTCTGTCACACGCACCGGCTTTCAGAGCGCGAGAGAGTTTCTCCCTCGTGGCTCTGTTAAGCCCGCAGGGGCTGATGGGATGTTCCCATCAGCCCCCGCGGGCTTAACAGAGCCGCGAAAGGGAAACTAATCCTTTCGCGCTCTGAAAGCCGGCGCGTGTGGCTGAACCTACAACGAGAGAGAGAGGTGATACAGGGGAGGGGAGGGCAGGCTCTGCTAGGCAGGGGGGGCCCCCGCGGCACACTCGATTCTGCCGCGGCGGCCCCGGCAGCCGGAGAAGACAGCGTTTTTGTTTTTAAATTTTCCCTGGGCTGGGGGATTAGGAGTGGTGATGGGCTGGGTTTTTTTTAGGAGTGGTGATGGGCTATGGGGGGGTTAGAAGTGGTGATGGGCTATGGGGGGGTTGGGGGGTTAGAAGTGGTGATGGGCTATGGGGGGGGCTGGGGGGTTAGAAGTGGTGATGGGCTATGGGGGGGTTAGAAGTGGTGATGGGCTATGGGGGGGCTGGGGGGGGCTAGAAGTGGTGATGGGCTATGGGGGGCTGGGGGGGTTGAGTGGTGATGGGCTATGGGGGGGGGGGGGGGTTAGTTGTGGTGATGGGCTATTGGGGGGCGATGGGGGGGTGAGGAGTGGTGATGGGCGATGGGGGGGCTGGGGGGGTTAGGAGTGGTGATGGGCTATGGGGGGGTTAGGAGTGGTGATGGGCTATGGGGGGAGCTAAGTCTGTATATGGGCTGATGGGATTAGGACTGAAAGTGGGTTGATGGGGGGTTAGGACTGGTAATGGGCTATGGGGGGCTTAAACTAAAAATTGGGTGTTGGGGGATTAGGAGTGGAAATGGACTGGTGGGATTAGGACTGGGAGTGGGCTGTTGGGGAGGTTAGCTCTGGTAAGGGGGTATGGGGGGGCTTAAACTGAAAATTGGGTGATGGGGATTAGGACTGGAAATGGGCTGGTGGGATTAGGACTGGGAGTGGGCTATGGGGGGCTAGGACTTGTAATGGGTTGGGGGGGTTGCTAGGACTGGAAATGGGATGGGGGGATTAAGACTGGAGGTGGGCTGATGGGGTTAGGACTGGTAATGGGCTCTGGGCTGTTGGGGGGGTTAGGACTGGTAATGGGCTATGGGGGGGCTAGGACTGGAAATAGGCTGATGGGGGGGTTAACACTGGAGGTGGGCTGATGGGGTTAGTACTGGTAATGGGCTGTGGGCTGATGGGGGGTTAGGACTGGAAATGGACTATGGGGGGTTAGGACAGGAAATGGGCTGATGGGGAGGGGTTAGGACTTGAGGTGGACTGATGGGGTTAGGACTGGTAATGGGCTGTGGGCTGTTGGGGGGGTTAGAACTGATAATGGGCTATGGGGGGGTTAAGACTGGTAATGGGCTGTTGGCTGATGGGGGCTGTCTGGTAATGGGCTATGGGGGGGTTAGGACAGGAAATGGGCTGATGGGGAGGGGTTAGGACTTGAGGTGGGCTGATGGGGTTAGGACTGATAATGGGCTGTGGGCTGATGGGGGGGGTTAGGACTGGCAGTGGGCTATGGGAGGCTGACTGGAAATGGGTTGATGGGGTTAGGACTGGAAGTGGGTTGATGGGGGGGCTAGGACTGGTATTGGGTTGGGGGGTTGCTAGGACTGGAAATGGGCTGATGTGGGGCTAGGACTGGAAATGGGCTGATGCAGGGACTAGAAGGGAATGGATGCTGGGTGAGGCTGTAACTAGAAGGGAGCTGATGTTGGGGGAGGATTAGAATGGGATGGGGCTGGGAGAGTAAAATGGAGAGGGGAAAAATATTTTGTGTGGGAGGGATAAAAAATCTACATTTAGCCGGGTATTGGGAGAGTAAGTGGGGATTGAGGATGGAGGGGTAAAATTTGAGTGGATGAAATAGGAATGAGGAAAGAGCAAAAGGAGAAAGATTAGTATGTTAAAGCAGATGTAGAGAGAGAGAATGGAAAAAAAAACTAGAAGAGAGAAGAAAGGACAAATGGACAGCAGATGATGGAGAGTTAGCAGAAAACATGAAGAAACCAGAAGAAAGTGGCTGGAGCAATTGCAACTGAAAAAAAATGCACAAAAGGTAGAAAGATATCGTTTTATTTTGAATTTATTAACTGGAATATGAAAGCTCTGGGAAATGTGCATCATTAACGTCTGCGCTTTGTTTGGTACAAGAGGAAATTAATTTATAGTTTTATTTCTACAGTGTTGTTGTACATTCCAAGTTTGGCTTTTGGGGTTCCCAGTTTAATTATTGCCTTCCTGTTTCTAAATTGTGATTCCTTGTTTGGTGATGGTCTATGTTCTGCATGTGTAACTGAGCTGAGGTATTCTGTTTATGTAATTTCTATTTGACATTGCCACTTGTTCTCTTTCCCCAGTAGGTCATGTATTGTTGTTCTCTGAAATGTATTGGTTTAATATTTGCAGTGTTGCCTTTTGATAGGTAGGGTATGGTGCTTTGTGAGTCCTGGTAGTGCTGTTAGGATACGGCGGGTTTGCTATGGGTTCTAAATGGGCAGTGTTTGTAGTAGTTCCTAATGTGCCTGGCGGTTGGCACTGGATTATAGTAATGTAGAAATCTTTTAGTCTGTCTTTATCCATACACTCATTAAGAGACATGTTTACTAAAAGTTAGTGTATGTTAGCATTATGCAAATATTTATGCAAATAAGGCCACTTATGCAAATGAGGCCCCGCACCGAGTCTCCGCACATGGCCCCGCACCCCCCTTGGGCCGCCCCTGCTGGGCACACTGGGGTTGATGGGAGGCACCAGCAGACTACATCCAGTGACATCATGAATTTGACATGCCCAGTCTCCAAGCTGCAGGAGGAGGAGCACAACCCAGAAGTAGAGGACTGAACTGGAGGAACGATAAGGAAATTTCACTTTCTACTTAAAATGGTTGATCATGGATACATTCACAGCAACATATTCTGTTATTAATATGTTCATTTGTTGATATGCACACATTGATAAGCTCTGTATTTACAATAAAATAAGTAGTTTAAAAAAGCTATAGTAATTTTCCATCTATCATAATCAAGTTATCATGAGTGAACCATCCCAAAGGCAGAGGAATCTCTTTCGAACTCAGATTTTTTTTCTCACAATTAAAAGCACCATGGAACAGATGCATTTGTGCTTGACAATGTTTCTTCAAGTGCCTTAATGTGCTTTATTTATTTTGCCTTCTTTTCCACCCCTGTGGATTAGACTGAGGCAGCAGCTTTCCATTTATCATCACTCCAAAGGGAAGCAGCATTTGCTTTACATGATATACCTTAACCATAGGGCACGAAGAAAGCTTTATTTCCGAGTGCCAGCCTGATTCCACTTTCTGCCAGTGGGAATTTGGAGCCGAGGAAGGAAGGCAAACAAAGGTAGCAGAGAGGGTAAGAAGGTGGCAAGGAGAGTAACCTGAGTAAAACTCATTTTCTTATTATAAGATTGGAAATCAAATTAGTAAAACATGCCAAAACAAGACTTAAGAGATACTATAGTCTCTAAAGTGGGAGACGCTACTTGCCAGTGAAGTGCTACATTTTTTGGGAGAGGGCCAGGATCCCTCTAGCTGGCTGAAAGGTTGAGTAGCTGCCAGTGAAGGCATTGTTGCAATCTGTGAAAAAAATGGGACCTTTGTTAAATAATGCATGTTAATGCACATTAGCATGCTCTGACATGGTAGTGCAGTTTAGCAAATCTAGCTCACAAATTAAAGAGGGTACAGAGATGTTGTGATAAAATGTACCTAAAATCTGTGTCAAGAGCCAATAGTGCAAAGATACGTATGATGTCTTACACAAAGGAGATAGCAGGAAATAGCCACCAGGAACTAGCCGCCAGGCCCTTATCGAAACGAGCCTTCAAGAATGCTAAGATGTCCGGAACAGAAGCCTTGGATGGTAGAGCCTGTCTGTTCGTAGACCACACTTAGAAAATGCACCAAACCCGAATATAGGTGAAAGAGGTAGATCTTCTTGCCTTCAGCAAGGTCGAAATTACCGAGGCAGAATAGTCTTTCCTCTTCACGTGCACCCTGTCAAGAGCCATGCCGTAAGTGAGAAATCGATCTACCTGCGGCATGCGCACCGGCCCCTGTACCAGTAGATCCTCTCGAGTCGGAAGACGCCATAGACAATCTGCCAGAAGTCACATGAGATCAGCATACCATGGCTGTCTTGGCCAATCCGGAGTGATGAGAATTACCAGACCCCGATGAACTTTGATCCTCTGCACGACCTGGCCTATTAGAGCCCACGGTGAGAACACAGAGAAACCTTTCCGCGGGCCACTTTTGTATTAGGACATCTAGGCCTTCCGACTTCTTTCCCTTCACCGGCTGAAGAAAAGACTTGCTTTTGCAGTCTCGAAGGTTGCCATCAGGTCTATGACCAGGGTGCCCCAGCAGCACGCTACCTGGTTGAGCACCCACTCTCCAGAGTCCACATGCACCTGACTCAGATGGTCCACTGTCACATTGATGACTCCCATCATGTGCGCCACCGACAGTGCCTGAAGGTGATTTTCAGCCCAGCTTAACAGCCTTTCGGACTCCTCCTCCAAGGCCACGCTGCCCGTGCCTCTCTGGCGATTGATGTGGGCTACCATGGTTGCATCGTCCAAAAGGACTATTACTGCCTTCCCGTGCAACCAGAGCTTTGATGAAAGATATTGAAAAACTAACAGAAGAATTAAAAAAAAATATCGGTAAACTGGGAAGATGTATTATAACTATTTAATAAACTGAAGTGTAGCAAATCACTTGGACCAGAAGGTATACATTTGAGGGTGTTGAAAGAACTGAAATATGAAATCACAGTTTACTAACAGTAAGTCTGCAAACTATCATTAAAATCATCTGTATTACTGGAAGATTGGAGAATGGCCTATGTAATTTTAAAAAGAGTTCCAGGGGTGATCCAGGAAACTACAGACCGATAAGCCTGACATCAGTACCGGGAAAAATGATAGAAACCATTATAAAGAATAAAATTACTGAACATGTAGATAGTCATGGTTTAATGGGAGAAAGCCAACATGGATTTAACCAAGGAAAATCTTGTCTTACTAATCTGTTATATTTTTTTGAAGGCGTGAAAAAAACAATAGGTAGACCAAGATGAGCTGGTTAATATAGTGTATCTGGATTTTCAGAAAGCCTTTGACAAGGTCGCTCATGAGAGACTCTTGGCGAAATTAAAAAGTCATGGGATTGGAGGCAGTGTAGTACTGTGGATCAGAAACTGGTTAAAAGATAGAAAGCAGAGAGAAGTGCTAAATGGCCAATTTTAGAAAAAGATGAATAGTAGAATACCCCAGGGATCTGTGCTGGACCCCGCTGCTTTTTAACATTCATAAATGATCTGGAAATAGGAATAACGAGTGAGGTGATCAAATCTGCAGATGACACAAAATTATTCAAAGTTGTTAAAATACAAGAGGATTGTGAAAAATTGCATGAGGACCTTAATAAATTGGAAGACTGGATATCCAAATGGCAGATGAATTTTAATGTGAATAAGTGCAAAGTTATACACCTAGGAAAGAACAACCCAAACCGGTACACCTTAGAAACCACCACACAGGAAAAAGATTTAGGTGTCATTGTGGATAATACGTTGAAACCCTCCACCCAGTGTGCAGCGGCAGCCAAGAAAGCAAATAGAATGCTAGGAATCATAAGGAAAGGAATGGAGAATAAAAACGAAGAATATTAGAATGCCTCTGTATCATTCCATAGTGCGACTGCACCTTGAATATTGTGTGCAATTCTGGTCGCCATATCTTAAAAAGGATATAGCAAAATTAGAAAAGGTACACAGAAGAGTGACAAAAATAGTAAAGGGGATGGAAGGATATCCCTATGAGGAGAGGCTTAAAAGGTTAAGACTCTTCCAACTTCGAAAAGAGACAGCTGAGTGGGGATATGCTAGAGGTCGATAAATTAATGAATGGAGTCGAATAGTAAACGTAGATCAGTTGTTTATGCCATCAAAAAGTAGAAAGACTTGAAGGCATGCAATGAAGCTACAATGTAATCCATTTAAGTCTAATAAGAGAAAATATTTTTTTTACTCAATATGTAATCAAACTCTGGAATTTGTTACTGGAGGAGTAAAAGCTGTTAGTCTAACTGGATTTAAAAAAAGATTTGGACAAGTTCCTGAATGCAAAGTCATAAACCATTATTAAAGAGGACCAAGAAAATCCACTGCTTACCCCGGGACGAGCATTGTGGAACCTGTGTGCCTTTTTGGGAACCTGCCAGGTCTTATGACCTGGATTGGCCACTGCTCTAAACAGGATACTGGGCTTGATGGATCTTGGTCTGACCCAGTATGGCATTTCTTATGTTCAAATGCATAAAGCCAGCGCTGAAGTCACACGCTGTTAGCTGTGTACACGTTTGCATAATGCACCAGTAGCACAAAACTTCAATGGTGATAATGCAACAAGAGGCATGTATGCAAATGAGATAAACTGAAAACTGCAGCATAAAGTTGAAAGGAGGGGAGGCAACACATATGCAAACATACGTGCTATCTGTGGCCATCAACTCCACATCTTACTGGGTGAAATTTGACTTCTCCTTGAGAGATACTGCTGCTGCCTTTTTGCAGAACGCATGTGCGCTTCTGCGCTCATGCCCGCAGAACCTGTGTGTACATGCTGGTTTCATGAACATGTTTGAAATTAGAACCAGCAGGTGAAGTGCGTATAAATAGAAAGACATATATGCATAAATCTATGACTGCAATATGCATGTACAGATTTTTTTTAAATTTTTTATATTTAATATTTATTGAACGTTTGACACAACCACCAAATATATATCAACAGCAGCTCTGCAACAACAACCAAACTGTTTTTGTAATGTTTACATTGCACCATGAACTCCACTCAACCCAACAAAGTAATATCCCCCTTCCCCCCACCCCCCTTCCATATGAAAGGTATCTCAGCTCTCTAAATAGTCCAACAAAGGTTACCAACGCTTGCAGAATCCCTCGCTCTTCTGGTGCCTCAGCGCTGTAAGTTGCTTCATCAAGACGTACCTGCGCAACTGGGTCTTCCAATGGTCCATCCCAGGTAGCAATGACTGCTTCCAGGCCCGGGCGATCTCACTTCGGGCTGCTTATATGCAGGCCCAAACTGGCCAGATCCTCAACAAGCAGAAACCCATTTCAAGGCCAATATCTAAACAGAATATAAGTTCACTTGATTTCTAATCTCCCCCCAATAGGAAGGACCAATGGACAGTCCCACCAGACATGAATAAAAGTACCTAACATCCCACATTGTCTTCAACACCGCTCGGATGTGGTAGAGTACATCCCGTGAAGTCTTGCAGAGGTATAGTACCAACTATAAAGGAACTTATATGAGGTCTCCCTCACTGATACTGATAGAGCTTGACGTGTTTGATTCTCACTCACCCTCATACATTCTTGCTCATCAAACTCTCTCCCCAAATGTTTATATTTATGTTTATTTTAAAACTTAATATACCGCCCAACAACAAAAGTATCTGGGCGGTTTTCAATACAAGCTTATAAAATTAAAATTAAAAATGCTGCAAGAAAGGAAAAGAAAAGGAACGCCATAAAATCAAAGAAGCAGGACAGAAAAAGATGAGAGCAGAATAAGAAAAAGGTCAACGAGAAATAAGAATCAAATAGTGAGGGTGGGAGGTGCTCTGGTAGGAAGGGGCAATGGACAATGCATCAATGGGGTGGGGGGAAAGGGGGGAGGGGGAAAGGGGAGAGAGGGAAAGGGGTAGGTGTCATAAGCAAGACAGAAGAGGTAGGTTTTCAATTTGGCTTTAAATGCAGTAAGACAGTGTTCTAGATGGAGGGCAGGGGGGGAGCGAGTTCCAGAGTCTCGGGCCAAGGAAATAAAAAGCAGAGGAACAGGTGGACTCCAAAGTGGGCCTGGGAAGGGGAGGGGAGAAACATGCAGTTGGCGTGGACAGAACAAAGGGTGCGGAAGGGAGTGTAAAGACAAACCTGATCAGCAAGATAAAGGGGAATACCTGTGTGAATTGCTTTGTGAACAAAGAGTAGAAACTTAAATTGAATTCGGAAAGGGACGGGAAGCCAGTGCAGACGTAGAAGAAGGGGAGTGACATGATCAAAACGGGAGGCGTGAATGAGAATGCGGGCAGCGGTGTTCTGGATGCACTGGAGACGAGAAGGTTGAGACTGAGGAAGGCCGGCTAGTGCGACATTACAATAATCAAGACGGGACACAACAAGAGAAAGAAATAGAGTGGTCAGGGAAGAAAAGGAAAGGAAAGGACGAACGGCTCGGAGCTGCTTCAGAGTGAGGAAAGAGCGCTTAACAACAGAGGAGATGTGATCTTTAAAAGAGAGGGACAAATCAAGAGTGACACCGAGATACCGAAGCAAAGAGACCAGAGGAATAGGTAAAGAGGAAAACATGGGGACGAGCGAGGGGGAGGAAGAATTCCCAAGAGTGAACCAAATAGCAGAGGCTTTGGTGAGGTTAATGTGAAGAAAATTGGAGGAAAGCCAGGAAGCCACAGATGAAAGACAGGTATTGAAGGGGGTGATATCAGGAGTGGAGGAATCCATGTGATACAAAAGAAAAATATCATTGGCGCAATAAGCTGAAATACCATGTTGTTGGACCAGTAGCACAAGAGGAGCAAGGAAGATATTAAAAAGAAGAGGTGCAAGAACAGAGCACTGGGGAACACCACAAGGAAGTGGGGTGGAGGGAAAGGAAGAGGACCCTGAGAGAACCGAGAAAGAACGACAGGAAAGGAAAGAGCGAAACCACTGAAGTGCTGAACCAGTGAGACCAGCTTACCTGAGACGGACCAAAAGGGTATGGTGATCAACCAAGTCGAAAGCAGCAGATAGATCAAGAGAAACAGCGAGAGAAATAGAACGATGATCGTGTGCAGCATGCAATTCATTAAGAAGAGAGAGAACAGATTCCGTGCTGTGACCGGGGCGGAAACCAGATTGCCGTGGGTGGAGGGTGAGTGAGTCCTCAAGGTGAGAAGAAAGTTAGGAGAAGACTAGTTTTTCTAAGAGTTTGGAAAGAAAGGGGAGGTTAGAAATAGGCTGCCAGTTAGAGAGAGAAGAAGGGTCAAGGGAGCTGTTCTTCACAAGAGGACGGACAGAGGCATGCTTCCACAGTGAGGGGAAGATCCCAGTAGATAAGCTAGAATTAAAGGTAGAAAGGATGAAGGAAGAGAGGACTAAGGAAGGCTCCAAAAGCCAGTGGGAGGGAATAGGATCTGAAAGACAAGTAGTTTTGCGGGTAGAAGAAAAGGCTTTGGACAGAGCTGGAAGGGAGATAGGCTTGAATGTGGACCAGAGGTGGGAAAGGGAAGGGGAAGGAGAAGGTGGTGGAGGAAGGGGAGGACAGAGAGGATGGTACAACAGTGGTGGGGAAAGAGGAGGGGGGCATGAAGGGAAGGTGAGACGGAGGGAAAGGACCTTAGAGGCGAAGAATGTGGCTAGGGAAGTGGGGTCAGGGAGATTGGGGAGGGGAAGAGGAGGATGGGAAGGAGTGAGAGGTGGAAAGGGTAAGAAGAACGGAGTAAAGTTGATGGGAAGAATTGGCAGAATTGGAAATGAGATTGGCATAATATGACTGCTTGGCTGAATGCAGAGGGGAGCGGAAGTGACAGAAACATCGGCGGAAGTTGTTCAAGTTAGAAGAGGAGAGGTGTTTGCATCAATGGCGCTCCACACGGTGGAGATAGCGGCGGTGAAGAAAAAGACCAGGATGGAACCAGGAATGGTGGGTGCGATGGGGACGGAGAGACCGGGGTTGGAGGGGCACAAGAGTGTCAAGGGTGGCAGAAAGGGTAGCGGTCCAGACGTGAACTTGGGCATCGACAGAGAGGGAGTGAAAGTCAGAGGAGAACAAGACAATGGACGAAGGAAATTGAAGGAGGGTATTGGCATTAATTTTGCAGGAATATGAGGGCAAAGCTGGGCTGGCGGGAGAGCCTAGGGAAGCAGCTTGAGGGGAGGACAACAGGAGAAGAAGAGCCAGAGATGGTCGGACCAGGGAAGGAATAAAGAGGAGAGGGAGGAAGGGGAGAATGGGGAGGTTAGAGGGGAGATTAGAAGATCGAGAGAGTGTCCAGCCAAGTGGGTGGGGAAGGAAACGAATTGGTGGAGGGAAAGATCAGAAAGGAAAGTAAGGAAAGCCAGATCTCGAACTGAAGAGGGAGAATCCACAAGGGTGTTGAAATCTCCTAAGATCAGGAGGTGAGGATAGAGAAGAGAAGCCTCAGAGAGAGTGGACAGGAGGGAATCCCTTTCCCATGCCTGTTGGTGCGGGAACGTCTGAGGCAGAGCTCCCTGTAGGGCCCAGTACAACACTGGATAAGCACCCTACTGCGCCAATAATTCACCCACATTGATTCCAAGGCATCATACCCTCCTCATATGCCACTCTGATATCTCTCTGCTGCAGACAGTGGGTAATAAAAAAAATCACCACTAGGCAGGTGGTACTTTACTCTGAGAGCAGGGAAGGAGAGCAACTCCCCCTCATCAATAAATTTAGCAAAGGTATCTAAACCCACCTTCTCCCAACGGCAGAACATCCCCCTCCCTTCCTAAAGAAACCCTGGTGTCGCCCCAACCGGGGCCAAAACCGAAAATCGAGCACCCGATACTATCCGTCGCCAGCCTAATCGCCATTGAGAATACAAATGCCACAAATATGGGTTCTCCTGTCACCGTCCCCATGGAGGGGGGCTCAGCATCCATGGTAAGTACTGCAGCACCAATTCACCCAACCAGTACTGTTCTATCTCTCGGAAACGTTTAGGGTTCCGATCACTCACCCGCCATTCAAAAACTTGGCGCATCTGGGAGACCACGTAATACAGCCCAAAATTGGGAACCCCTAAACTGCCCATCTGACGGGCTGCATACATAACCCGACGGCTCACTCAAGGATGACTAGCCCCCCAAACAAACTCAAATGCCTGCCTCTGCAGGCAAAGAAGATCCGCTGCTGCCACCCACACGGGCAAAGTCTGAAAAAAGTATAACATCCGAGGGAGGACATTGATTTTTAGAGCTGCCACCTGGCCCAGCCAAGACAGCTCTCCCTTCCGCCACCGAAGCAGGTCACCATGTAACTGATGGAATAATGGGGGGTAGCTGGCCACATACAGGTCAGCAGGAGTAGTAGTTACCTGGACTCCTAAATATTTAATGGACCGAGTCATCCATCGTAAGGGAAAGGAGGTCTTCAAGCTCTGCATCATCTGAGGCCGGAGGGTAAGTGCCAAGGCCTCCATCTTATCGAGGTTAACTTTAAACCCAGAAAGCACCCCATACTCCTTTAACTCGCGGAAAAGCACAAGAAGAGAGGTGACAGGTGCCGATATAGTAAAGAGTAGGTAATCGGCAAATAAAGCTATCATGTGCTGAGAAGGCCCTACCGCGATGCCCCGAATATCCCCAAGGTCCCGCACCCTAGCAGCCAGGGGTTCCATGACTAACGTGAAAAGTAGTGGGGACAGCGGGCACCCCTGCCGTGTCCCTCGCCCCAAAGGAAAAAACTCTGAGTAGCCCCCATTGCCATAGACCGCTGCTTCCGGAACTTCGTAAAGTGCTCGAATCCAGGACAAAAAGTTCAGGCCCAGGCCCAGGCCCAGGCCCAAATGCTCTGACATTTCAAAAAGAAAACCCCACCAGACCCTATCAAAGGCTTTCTCAGCATCAACTGATAAGAGCATTGCTTCCTGCTGCTCTCTGCGTGCCAGCCATGACAGTTGAAGCATTCTCCCGGCTTAGGGATCACAGTGATAGCCGCTTGGCGCATAGATGGCGGGAGGCCCTCCCCCTGTAACACTGTGTTAAAGACTCGCAGCAATATAGGCCCCACTTCCCCCCCCCCCCCCCCGAGAGCTTTTTATACAACAATCCTGTGAAGCCATCGAATCCCATCACTTTATGGAGCACCAGCCCCTTGATAACCAATTGTACTTCGTCCAGTGTTATACCATGTTCCAACAGTTCACCAGTTGAGGTTTCAAGCTGTCCACAACCTTCCCCCCCATTGTGCAGGTATTCTGCAAAACCAGAAGCACTTGCCAGGGAGTCCACCACGTAAAGGGTTTTATAGTAGCCCAGAAATTGGTCCCTGATTTCCCTCCCCTTGTAAAATAATTTATCCTGAGGTTCCTTTAGTTTCATAATTGCCTGGTGCCATACTCGGGCCCGCAACTTGCTGGCCAAGATAGTACCTGTCTTGTTACTCATAATAGATCTGATGGCCCTGCTGTAACTGGTTTAATATCCGTTCTAATTGGAGCGCATTTAACTGTCGTCTAGTCCTCCAAATGCACCTGCACCTTTGGATCTCCCCGTCGTTTATGGGCCCTTTCAAGGTCCTCTAGCTGAGATGTGAGCTGCCTAGTCTGCTCCTCGGGCTTACGTTTCCTCCGGGCCCCCAGCTAAGTAGTTGAACCCGGAGTACTACCTTTAACCCATCCCATAGGATCCCTATCATCACCTCCCCCTTATCATTAAATTCCAGGTAATCCGCTATCACTTTCTCCAACTGCTGAATCACCTCCTCACCCTGTAAAAGATACTCATTAAGCTTCCAGAAGGTTTGCCGACTCAACTCCAGCAGGGCCCCGAACCACACTTCCAGAGGGGCATGGTCTGAACATGTGATGGGACCGATTTTAACCCTGTCTAACGTATTCCCCAGTAGCAGTCCCCGAAAACATAATCGATCCGACCTGCAGTCTGATTGGCCTCTGTGGCTGTGCTGCCTCTTATGAGCCAGTTGTCTAAGTAGGGAAAGATGAAGGCCCCTTGCAGATGCAGATGGGCAGCTACCACTGCTAGGCATTTCGTGAAGACCCTTGGTGAGGATACAATGCCGAAGGGTAGCACCTTGTACTGGTAGTGTTACCCTAATCCACCCCTTCCACAGGCAGTACCTAAGGTTTGTGGAAGGACGAGAAGTGTGTATGCATCCTTTAGGTCCAAGGAGCCCAGCCAGTCTCCCTGGCGGAGGTAAGGCAGCAGTGCTCCAAGGGAGAGCATCTTGCTTCTACCTCACCAGAAACTTATTTAAGTTTCGCAGGTCTAGAATGGACCCAAGGCCCCCCCGTTCTCTTTGGGACAAGGAAATACCTGGAGTAGAAGCCTGTGCCCCATAAATGTTTGGGTACAGGCTCTACTGCACTGTCCCTGAGAAAACCTGCGAGCTCTGAGAGCAGCAGGGTCTGGTGAAGGAGGGGGGGGGGGGCGGGTGTCACACCGGCTCTCCGGGAAAGAACATGGTGGGATCTGTGGTAGGTGAAGAAGGTAACCCACCCTGACCACCTGCAGTACCCATTTGTCCGTGATGATTGCAGCCCATCTGTGGGCTGGTGAAGGTCTCCTGGGGGAGGGGAGGCCCTGCTCTGGGAGTCAAAAGCTCCTCCTAGGCTGAGTGGGAGCTTGGGTCTGGGGCTTAGGTGCTTTTGGCTTCCAAGCCCCGTGCCCTTGCCTTCTGGGTTGGGAAGCCTGCTGCTGGCCTGAGAAGGGCTGGTATTGATGACAATGCACAAAGGACCTTTTTTCCCCTTGGGAAAAGGGGCCTCTTCCCCGGTGTTTTTTTGCGGGGATGGGATGAAGCCTTCTTAGACAGCCTCTGGTGGGTCACCACGCCAGCCTCAATTTTAGCCGCTGTGTCAGCCATGGACAGGTTCTCCCCGGTGCAGGGGATGTTGAGCAACTTGTCTTGGACCCATTGCTCGAGGTCGAAGGATTGTAGCCAGGCTTGGTGTCAGGCGCAGATGCCAGCCGCAACTACCTAAACCACTGACTCAAAGCCATCATAGGCTGCCTGGGAGAGGAACTTGGAACAGCCCCTGATCACAAAGGTCAGGGCCTGGAACCATTGGAGGGGTTCCCCGACAAGGCCTGCCACAAATCCCGACAGCTCTTGGCCCAGAACCTTTAGATACATACCTATATAAAACTCATAGGCCTGGATCCGGCACCCGAGCATCGAGCCTTGGTAGCACTTGCGCCCGAGGGTGTCGAGGACTCTGGCCTCACTCCTGTGGGGGGGGGGGGGGTGGGAACTGTGAAGTGGGTCTTCTGGCTCTTGAGCTTCTGCATGGTCAACTTGATGACCATGGAGTTATGCGGGAGCCGAGGTTTGTGGAACCCAGGGCCTTTCTGGATGTGGTGCATAGTGTCGAGGCTCCAGCTCACCACTGGCACAGATGTTTCCCACATCCGAAGTAGTAGCCTCTCGAGGATAGGCTGCATGGGCACCATGAGAGTTTCCTTGGATGGAAACTCATACTGAAGAATCTCCAACTCCTCAGTGCACGGGTCTTCCCCACCCTTGTTTGTACCGAGAGGGCTCTGGCCATGTCCCTCACAAAGTCATGGAAGGCCACGTCCTCAGGAGAGTGGCGCCGGGGGTGACGGATCCGAGGGAATCTCTCCGTGTCACTTGGTGTCCAGAGAGGCCTCATTGTCATCTCCCACTCTGAGTTGAGCAGTGATAATGAGGCTGAGGCCCTGCGACCCCTTGCCTTGAGGCTGGTGTCGAAGGGTCGGTGGCCTGCCAAGGACCTGGGGTCCGAATCATGGACACTGGCCAGTGAGGACCGGATGCCCGAAGAATGGGACCGGGATCTTGACCAGCACTGAGGACTTACCCGAGGCCGGTGGCACTCAGAGCTCGACCTGACGACCGGGGACTCCCTTGCAGTCAAGGGTCCGGTCATTGGAGCGGATGAGGCAGACAAACCGGCCATCATCGCCTACTGCACAGCTAGGATAGCAGTGATGTTCTGCTCCAAGGCCGCTATTCTGGTTTCCACAGCAGAAGGCTCCACAGCCTTCAGTGTGGGCACCGAGGATCTCGGATGGCGCCGGCACTCTTGAGAGTGTGTCCTCGACGAAGACTACATCCTCGACGAAGACTACGGCCTCGACGAAGACTACGGCCTCAAAGAAAATCGCATGGTCTCCGCTGGCCGAGGAATTCTTCTTGAGGACCTAGATGGGGCACTTCTCGGAGTCGCCAAAGTCCCTCCAGGCAGTTTTATCGGGTTTCTCCGGTGCAACCTTGGTAGGCTTTGAAGACTTTTTTCTCTGGGTCAGAGGTCTTCTTGGAGGAGCCGTTGCCGCAGGATTTCGAGGATGCTCAGGCCTCACGCGATGTGCTGGGCTTGGAGCTCAGTGTTGGGGGAGGTCGGGGCTGAGTCAGACCTGGGGAACAATTTTTCCTGCAACTCCAACCTTTTTCTGTTGGTTTTAGGCATCATGGCTTGGCACAGGTCGCAGGAGGTGCTATCATGGTCCGGGCCTAGGCAGCACAAGCAGCAGTCATGGGTGTCAGTTACTGACGTGGTTTGACTGCAAAGTCACATTTTTTTAACCTACCGGTAGACATGATGGGTAGAACCCAGTCGGGATCGATGACCCCCCCCCCAGGCGAAAAAAAAAACAAACGCCGGTCGAGGAGACCTTGATGAAAAAGGGGGCCGGCGACAGCACCAACTCGAGGCGGGAAGAGGAACCGGTTGCTAAGCGGGAAAAACTTAACTTTTAAGGAAATAAGAATTTTTCCAGGGAAACAAGACTCACATCCATTGGGTTCTATGGAAAAAAGGAGAATGAGCAAGATGGCACCCTTGGGCGGGAAGGGGACCACACATGCATTATAACATATCCCAAAGGCTTTCTTTGAAAGCTGGGGAAATTTATTTATTTATTTAACCGGTTTTATATACCACCTTATCCTTCAATCAAAGTGGTTTACAGCATAACTTGTTGGTATACATTTAACAGGTGGGGTAGGGGCAAGGTCATGAACATATATACAAACTATTTACAGTTAATTCTTTTATGATTGTGTGTGTTGTTGGAGGGCCATTTGGGCAGTATTATGCTGCTTGTCACAGGTTATGTTATGTGTCCCTAGTGTTCCATAAACAGGAGGGTCTTGAGTGCTTTTCGGAAGTCTTTGATATCTTTTAGAGCTCTTATTCCATCAGGAAGGGAGTTCCATAAGGCTGGAGCCGAGAGTGAAAGAGCTCTTTTGGACGTTTATTGCTTCGTTTTATGATATCCTACGGGAGTGGTGAGCATGCTTCCACTGTTGTTTTGTCTGGGTCTATTACTTGTGTCTCTGGTTATTATGTTCTGGAGCACGTTTGCTGAGCAGTGGTGAATGATTTTGAATATGTTCAGAATTGCTTTGAATCTCGCACGTGCATGGACTGGCAGCAGGTGTAGTAGTTGTAGTATGGGCGTGATGTGTTCATTTTTGGCTGTGCCTGTGATGACTCATGCCACGATGTTCTGTGCCAGTTGGAGTGGATGGATGGTCTGCTTGGGGAGACCTTGGTATAGTGAATTTCCGTAGCCCAAGATTGGGGTGATAACAGTTTGGCACACTGTATGGAAATGGTCCTGGCTTAGGACTAGTTTGAGCCTTCTAATGAGCTTTAATCGTTGGTAGGCTTTTGCAACAATTTTGTTGATGAGTATTTGTAGGTTGAGATTTTTGTCCAGTATTATGACCAAATATTTTACTTCATCCTTTAGTGTTATTTTCTTGTGTAGGATATTGATTGTTTGCAAGGGGTTGAATGTGGGATTCCTAGAGATGAACAGCATCTGTCTTGTCGAAGTTGACCGTCAGGTTATTGTTGGTGAACCAGTTGTTCATGTCTTCTAGGCATTTGGTTATCGGTATTAGGTAGAGTGCAAGTAGGTCAATTGCGGCATAAACCATGATATCGTCAGCGTATATGTGGTAATGCATCTTGTGTTGCTTAATGATGTTGCAATTAGGCTGCATATATATGTTAAAGAGTATGGACGAAAGTGCAGATCCTTGAGGGATTCCTTGAGTGGTGGGGAATTGTGTTGATTTCTTCTCACCGCATTGGACTTGCTGCGTTCGGTTGCTCAGGTATAAGCCAAACCATTTTAGGGTGTTGTTGCGTAGCCCGGTATCATGTAGGCATTGTAGCAATATGGTGTGGGATACTATATCGAAGGCTGTTCAGATGTCCATTAAAAAACTAACAGGAAACCATTCTTTATGTTGTCTATGCCTTTAATGAGGGCTCTGTCGGTGCAGACGTCGCCCATATGTTAGGACTGACTTCCTGCTTGTTACTAGAAAACACAATAATAATGTGCTGTATGTGGGATTAAAAGGAAAATGGTTGAAAAAGTAGAGACTACTCCCAATATAATAGCCAGGTTGTTGTTTGGAAAGAAGAGCTATGAACGTGCCCGTCCCTTGTTGATGAAATTACATTGTTTGCCCATTAGAGAGGTGTAATTTTAAACTACTATTGTTAATATTCAAGGCAATGAGAAATGAAAAACCTTTGTACTTATTAAAAAAAAATTATGAAGTTACGTCCCAACAAGACAGGTTAAACCTGTGAAGCCTGAACAGATATGAAGAGGAGGATGAATTGGTGGCATAAGTTGGCTGCTGATGACAACAGAGCCCCAAAGTGCAGAACTCAGTGGCACTAGGTCCCTCCCCCTCAAACTGCCCACCATTCCTCAAAATTTGGGGGAGCTTGCATGGATTAGCCTGGATACAGGCCATTTCTCTTTTTCTCCCCAGTTTTTGGGAAGGGGCAGGAGGGAATACTGCATGCACGGTGTCAACTCTTTATTCTTTTCAACTTCTGGGAGGGGGTCGGGAGAGGTCTGATGCTTACACAGAAAAAGGAAGAAATAACGAGGATTTACCAGAGCTGCTTTGGGTAGAGTTTGCGAGTCTGTAGGCACGGTGGATTTGCAGGCCTCCTGTGTTCAGCACTTTAACGGGGGATCAGCAGCTAACATCCCATTGATGGGGAGGCAGCCATTTCTAGGCTTGAGTGTTCCATTGTTCCAACCTGAGTCTCTGTGTCCTTGCTGCTAAAGTTGTGATAGAAACAGCATAGGCCCTTTTTTGCAAGGGTCGCAGCTGGGACCATTCAGTGCTGTGGTGGCACAGCGGTAACCTCCCAGCTACAGCAATGGACAGACAGGGCTGAGCCAAGATGCTCTGCACGGTTTTCAGAGGGAGCAGCTGACTATGTATTTCAGGCCCCTGCTGTGGTTCCCAGGTTTCAGAGGAGGCTGTGATTTGGAAAAGGAAAAAAAAAAAAAAAGGGTAATGACTAATAGTTGGAGCATGGACATGTCCGATGACAGCAGCACCGCAGTAAGAGACCTCCATGGCGAGCCGAGTAAAGAGCTGAAGGGATTTCCTTGAGAATGGCCACCATTTTCCCTCAGTCTGCCCTCTGCTCTGGCAAGAGCAAGAGGATGCGGCTAAGTACTCTCTGCGGCCCAAACCTGAAGCGTTTAAAAACAATTTCTGCAGGAGTCAGGCCTTCATGACACAGCTGTGTCTTCATTTTGCAGGGGGAATTGTTTCCCTTAAGGAAGGCTCTTTCCCGCAAAGGCAGCCCAGAGGGCCTGCAGGGGTCCTAGCTGGGCTAGATTGGCTTTATTAGGGACTCTAGATGCTGAGTATCCCTCTCATGTTAAAAGGAGTAAATAAATACATATGTTTTCCAAAGTTCTTTATGGGATTCCCTGCGGATTAGTTGGCCTTGCTATTTATTGTTAAGGTTTAGAGCTGTGTGTATGGTATTGTTCTTAGCTAACCTCTTTACTAAAGTTTAGGGCACTAGCTTTTGTGGGCTGGACGGTGCTGCTTTCAGGGTATCAGCAGTCTTCAGCATTTCATGAGGGCATTGTAATGGGGATGGATGGGACCAGCATGGTCCCTGTAGTCATACAGCCTTTCAGGGAGATCTCCAGAGTATTTGCAGCTGTGTCTAGGTTGTACATCATTGGAACCAATTTGGATGGACAATTTATATAACGATTTGAATAAATAAGTGTAAATAGTAGTAGTGCAGTTTCAACCATTGACAGTTCATGTGATCCACTCAAGAGGTTGGATTTGTTTTCATGTACTAGGAAGAATTGAAGGTGGAGTGGCTCCATAGGGGATGCCACTCTAAAGAGGCTAAGAACATAAGAAATGCCATTTTGGGTCAGACCAAGGGTTCATCAAGCACAGTATTCCGTTTCCAACAAGGGCCATTCCAGGTTCCCAAAAGCTAGGCAGATTTCATGCTGCTTATCCAGGGGTAAAGCAATGGATTTTCTTGGTCCTCTTTAATGATGGTTTATGAACTTTTCCTCCAGGAACTCATCCAAACCTGTTTTGAACCGAGCTACACTAACAGCTTTCACGACATCCTCCAGTAAGGAATTCCAAAGTTTGATTATGCGTTGAGTGAAAAAAAAAATTTCCGATTAGTCTTAAATGCACATATATTGTAGCTTCACAGCGTGTCCCCTAGTCTTTCT
Organism: Ichthyophis bannanicus; assembly: GCA_033557465.1. Classification (NCBI taxonomy): domain Eukaryota; kingdom Metazoa; phylum Chordata; class Amphibia; order Gymnophiona; family Ichthyophiidae; genus Ichthyophis; species Ichthyophis bannanicus. The sequence continues at coordinate 588,104,738 of CM066033.1, read as the reverse complement.
ACTTTTTGAAGGAGTAAACAATCAATGTTTACCCATTTCACTCCATACATTATTTTATAAACATCTATCATATTTCCCCTTAGCTGTCTGTTTTTCAAAGTTGAAGAGCCCTAACCTTTTAAGCCTTTACTCATAGGTATATCCTTGCAGCCCCTTTACCATTTTGTCAATCTCTGTGTGTTGGTTAGTTGTTATCGAGCTTATGTGTGACCCAATTCCAGGTAGCGATGTTACCCCAAGACAAGCTTGTTACTCTAGATTGCCCCCAGGTTCCATTTCCAGATCTTAGCCTATATTGTATCTTCATATTCCCCCTATCCCTCCTCCCTCCATATAACTCTGGAGTTCGCAGCAGGGGGGAATCCTCTCCCCTTGAGCTTCTGGATATCTTAGTTCGAGAGGATTTTAGAATGCAAACTTGGGTTCTTGGGGGTCAGTGTATGAATATATGGATCCCACTCTACCAAATATTTATCCTTGAATCAACCACTGATCTGTGCTCCAACCTGTTCTATGATTAGGAGAATATACACCTCCCTTTTCCACTGCGCCAAGGTAGGGCCCACCGGGAGCAGCCAATTTCGCAGGAGTCGTCGGTGGTGACCAACAGGGAGTCCCTAGCTGCCTCAATATAGGATAACAGCCCCAATATAAAGACTCTGGGGTCAAGTGACATGCTAAGTCTATGCACCTCCCCCCAAAGGTGCACCACCACATACCTCTCTGTGCCACATCTTGGGCAGTCTACCATTGTGCTGCTGCCTGTTCGGAATGCCCAAAACGGTGCAAAGTGGCTCCTCCGTAGCATTCGCTATTGCATGTCTCGAAAATCTGAGTTAATACTGGTTTTAGGTATAGTGGCAAATGCTGCAAGCATATCTTCCCCAGATACCTCAACCTTCAGGTCCTGCAACCATGCAGCGTCCAACTGCCATTCCTGTGGTTCCCCTTACAAGGCAAGATATTCCTTATGTAATGTAGCTATCCAGGCCTGAGATATCGTACCAGAGTATACACATTCCTCCAATCTCGTAGAAATACCATCCTGAAGGTCCTGTATTTCCAAACTATGTATATAACTGCTTATCTGTATATATTGAAAAATATAATTCCGGCCAAGTCCATATTGGGTTCAAAGTTCAGCAAAGGACAGGAACCCTCCCCTCTCATCTATTACCTGTTCAACAGCCATTATGCCCAGAGACTCCCATCTGCAAAATGCTCCTCCCTCCATGCCTGTAGGAAGGCCCTATTGCCATAAAATGGGAGGAGTGGTGTAGCCCCAGGATTCCCTTGGCAATGTCTACTCACTAGCTGCCACACCTGCCGCATCACCCTAAAAACCAGGTATGTGTGAAGCGTTCGCAGGAGGGCGGAAGCAGGAATGTGTAGGACATATATTACCACCAAAGGGTGTGCCACCTCTTGTTCTAATGCTAATGGGGTGCAGTCTGCTATTGTACCAAGTCAAACACGCATGTTCCATAGTAGACAGGCCACGTTGCAACGGCGTAGGTTAGGCACTCCCATTCCTTCATGATCCCAGGATTGTTGAAGGCATCTGAGGCAAATTCTAGGTCTCCAACCCCTCCAGAGAAATTTATTAAGACTATGTTCTAGTGTGCATAGTTCCTTTCCAGTTAGTAATATAGGCAGAACAAAAAGGAGGGGAGATGAGGGACCCGACAGGGATGTCCCCTGACGCAGCGGAAAAATCAGCCGATAAAGAGCCGTTTACCAGAACCTGTCCTCTGGGGTTGGAGTATAGCAATCTTTCTGTGTCGGTGAAAAATTCTCCCATCCCCATTGCGTCCAATACTTCATACATGTAGCTCCAATTGACCCAATCAAATTATTTTTTTCCGCTTCAAAGCTGAACAAAAGCACGGGTGCTTCGGCTGACGCCGTCATATGCAGGGAAGAGAGGATCCGACAAATATTCTTCACTATATGTTGGCCCCGCATGAAGCCCACCTGGTCCTCATGTACTAAGTGCGACATAAATGGTGCTAACCTCTCTGCCATTACCTTTGCAATATTTTTATGTCTACATTTAACAATGAGATTGGCCTACAGGAGACTTGCTCAATTTGCCTCATATGGGAATGTCTGCCTTGCCACCAAATCAGTATAGTATGCCGACAGCGTACTGTCATGTAGAAGACCCTTCCAAGGCTATGGAGCTGAGTGAAGCAGAAGAGTTTGCTTCAGAAACTGACAGGTAGGCAGAGCACATGGCCCAGGGGTGCCAAGGGAAACATAAACAAAGTGAGTCACAAGAGGAGCAAACACACCCAAGCTACAACGTATCCCCGAGCTCAGGAGTTAAGGGAAAACACCTGGTTGGGGGAGGGGCGCAGTTAAGCCCTAAGAAGCAGGGATATAAAAAGTACTCACTAGAATTCAGCCAGAGAACCGAGGAGACGAGGAAGGGAGAGACGAGGACGGGAAGGAGAACAGCAGAGAAAGCAGCAGCAGCTGAGAGAGAAAAGGGAGACACAGCACAGGAAGCCAGATCAACAAAGACTCAAAGAGCCCGTGTCCAAAAGCCAGGTGGGAGCAACCCTCGACTGGGGTCCTATCGAGGAGGCAGCCAGAGGGAGAGACTGCCTGAGAGGCTAGTTTGGGAGCACTCAAACTCCTGAGAGAGAGAGGTGCTGGCCAGCGGACATTTGTATGTCTGAGGAAAAGGAGAAGCTAAAAGACAGGAAAACACATCCAGTGTTTGGAACCCTTGCTGACCCAGCAGTGCTGAGAAAGTCTTCCTTGCAAAAGCCAAAAGGTAGGCTGCACAAATTGTATAGAGAGAAAACTAGGTATGAAAGTTTTCCTTGTGATTGCCAAGATCTGCTAGACTCTCCCAATGCTAACTCCCGTATATACGGTAATTCTCAACCCTGCTCTTTAGAGTGCTGTGAAGAGAGGCCTCGGGGAAATAGAGAGGGAGTGAATTTTGAAACGCCGTATAACTGTGTACAAACTTACCCAGCTGAGAGTGATTTGGAAGAAATGCAGACAGGGTCTGTTAGTGAAGATACAACAGATGAGCAAATGGACTGCACGCTATCACTGGCTGATCATATCGTATCACTTTGCTGACCTGGCTGTTAACAAGGCTGTCTGAACAGCAGTAAAGAAGCAAAGTGTTTTCCTTTGTATGTAAAAGGAATTGTTACTTTTGAGTTTGAATTGAGCATTGCATATTTGAAGCTGAAAGCCAAAAAAGCTGTTCTTGTATTATAAGTTCCTGAAATGTTTTCTTTATGCCAGAAGTATGGCTATTTTGTCCTAAGTTTCCTTTGCAATTAATCCGCCCGGAAGGGGAAATAAAAACCTTGTCATTTTGCCTGAAACCACTCAACTACAATTATTCCTGGCTTAGAGAGTAAAGAGGAACTACAACTCCCAGAAGGCAGTGCATGACCAAGTGCACTACCCTACTTCCTAAGTTAGGATTTCCCAGGCTGACCTAACCTACATGCCGCTGGGCTCTGGGGAGGTTACTGGTGACAGTACTCATTACTTGTGTGTTCATCTATTTGTAAAATTCTCCTCCAAAGCCATTAGGCCCTGGGGCTCTATGTCGATGTAAAGTTTTAATTGCTGTTATCACCTCTGATTCGGCAAAAGGTGCATTGAGTACTTCTCTTTGGTCCACTGATAGGCATGGTATTCGGACCCGCTGCAAAAAATCTACAGCTGCATCCGTGGCGTCTGGTTCCATTGTGTATAGGGTCTTGGAAAATTCATGGAAAATTCCTTCAATTTGTGGCTATGTATTTCTCAGCTGGCTTGTTGTGTTCTGCAATACTCCCGCGTGGTATTGTCCCTTACTTGCCCTGATGAGTCCCGATAAGAGTTTCCAAGCTTTGTTCCTATATTTGTACAATTTATACCTGCAATATATCAGACTGGATTACCCGCTCTTGGAGGATGGAGCTGGCTTCTTTCTGAAACCAATCTAATTTGGTCTTCCCCCAGGAAGTGGGTTGCGTGGCAAAACTCTGGCGGGCCTGGCACAATTCTTTCTCCAATTGGAGTAAGCATTTCCACTGTGCTTTGCGCTTTGTAGCTGTATGCTCAATTATCCAGCCCCGTAGCACCGCCTTAGCTGCTTCCCAAAACAGAGCTGGGTTGTCCTTGTGTTGCTCTCTGACTGGGAGCTCTTAAAAGGGTTTTTTGTATATTTTTTAAAGCAAGGTTACTTTTCTTTTTGGTGCTTTAGGGGAACTTTCCTTGAGCACAGTAGGTTGCTGAACTCTAGTAACCTCCTCAGGTTTAGAAACTGCTAACACCTAATCAGGAGTTAGTGGGCCTGATTTCCTGAGTGCAGCTGAGGCCTGCATAAAAGGCTCCAGTGCCCTGCCCTGTTGAGGCTTTCCTAACCAGGGCTCTACAGATCAACAAACAGTAAGGATTTGAGGGTTTGTTTGTTTGGTTTTATTATATTACATTGCTAGCTCTCTGACTGGGAGCTCTTAAAAGGGTTTTTTGTATATTTTTTAAAGCAAGGTTACTTTCTTTTTGGTGCTTTAGGGGAACTTTCCTTGAGCACAGCAGGTTGCTGAACTCTAGTAACCTCCTCAGGTTTGGAAACTGCTAACACCTAATCAGGTGTTAGTTCCCTCCCTACCCACCCCGACTCCCACCCACCCCTAGTGAGCAGTCTTGCTTTATAGGGCACCTCCCCCTTTAACAAATCACAGAGAATTGGACCAGCACATTTTGAATATAATTAAAGAGATTTAACTGCTTTTTCTCTGAAAGGACAGCTGGGAAACCGGCTGGTACTTGGTAGATCTCTCTCTTTTGCTTTAACAGATACCTAAGCTCCACAAACAGAACAATGGCTGGGAAAAATCGTATTGCTAAAGCTGTTGCCCCCGTTACAGCTTTTACCTCGGTCCAGACAGAGATCCTAATGCCAGTTGAAGGACCAGTTCCATGTGCACGGTGCCTGCATGCTGAAGCTCTGAGGAAACAAGTTGAGGAACTCAGAGAGGGGGTGGCGAGGCTGAGGAGCATTCAAGACAGTGAGAAGTACATTGATGAGATGCTTCTTGCAGCAACCAAGCTCTCCAGCACAGGAGAAGATGGGTGCCAACAGAATGTCAATGGTTGGACACAAGTCACCAGGGCCTGCAAAATCACCAATCCAACTTCTCCAGCCCTTGAATTGAAGAACCATTATGCAGCCCTGGAAGTGGAGGAGGTGAAAGCATCCCTGGAAAGGGAAGAACCAGAGTTCAAGTACCCCAAAGTTGCAGAATCAGTGACCACAAGGAAACAAAGGGTAGTGGTGGTTGGAGACTCTCTTCTGAGGGGTACTGAGGCGTCCATCTGCCGACCAGACTTGATGTCCAGAGAGGTATGCTGTCTGCCTGGTGCCAAAATCCAAGATGTTACGGAGAGTTTGACGAGACTCATCAAGCCCACTGACTATTACCCAATGTTGCTAATCCATGTTGGAACAAATGATACTGCCAGGTATACCTTGGAATATATCAAAAGTGACTTCATGGCTCTGGGACAGAGGGTGAAGCAGTTAGGTGCACAGGTGGTGTTCTCTTCAATCCTCCCTATTGAGGGTAAAGGCCAAGGCAGAGAGGCTCGCATCCTAAAGATGAATGCATGGCTGCGTGGATGGTGTCATCGAGAGCGTTTTGGTTTCCTAGACCATGGGATGCTGTTCCAAGGGTTGCAGAGCAGAGATGGCATCCATCTGTCCAAGAAAGGTCAACGCATCTTCGGTAGTAGACTGGCTAATCTACTGAAGAGGGCTTTAAACTAGATTCGTTGGGGATAGGTTAAGAAAGCCCCCAGGTAAATGAAAGCCCCCAGGTAGGTGATACATTAAATACCTTTATGGAAATGGGTAACAGGGGTAACATATGGAAAGCAGTGTGTATAAATGCCCGTAGCATGGGAAATAAGATCCCTGATGTTGAAGCTTTGGTGGGAGTGGCTGACTTGGATTTAGTGGCAGTTACAGAAACATGGTTCACAGAAAACCATGACTGGGATGTAACTATACCTGGCTATACTTTATTCAGAAAGGACAGGGTAGGAAGAAGGGGAGGAGGAGTGGCACTATATGTAAAAACTACTATTAAAGCTTTGGAATTACAGAGCTTAAAAGGGAGAGAGAGAGGAGGCATTGTGGGTTAAACTAGAAAGAGGGAAAGAGAAATCTATTTGCATTGGTGTGATATACAGACCTCCCTCACAAGAGGAAGAGGTGGACAGTGTTAATTGAAGACATACGCAGCATTGCTAGGAAAGGGGAAGTGCTACTGATAGGAGATTTCAATATGCCAGATGTTGATTGGCACATTCCTGTTGCAGTATCATCTAGAAGTAAGGAGATCCTGGATTCTCTACAGGGAGAACTATTCAGGCAATTGGTAACAGAACCCACACGTGAAGGGGCCATACTGGACTTGGTGCTTACCAATGGTGAAAGTGTTTCTGATGTTGTAGTGGAGATCATTTTGCATCCAGTGATCACCAGATGGTGTGGTTCAGTATTAGGACTAGGGCTGTTAGAATCCATTCCAAGGTGAGGATCTTAGACTTTAGGAAGACTAACTTTGCGAAGATGGGCCAATACCTCAGGGAGTCGTTAGCGGGATGGGAACAGCTGGGGGATGTAGAAAAACAGTGGGCAAAACTGAAAGGGGGTATTTTAAGGGCAACCAACCTTTTTGTTAAAATGGTAAATAAAGGCAAAAGGAAAAGGAGACCGCTATGGTTTTCGAAGGAAGTAGCTGAAAAAGTGAAGAAAAAGAGGGAGGCCTTCATGAAATACAAGAGATCACAGAGAGAGGAAGACAGGCATCTGTATTTGGAAAAACACTTAGAGAAGCTAGCAAAGTAGTCAAGAAGGCAAAGATTCAAAAGGATGAGGAAATAGCCAATGCAATAAAATGGGGGGATAAGACATTTTTCAGATATATTAGTGAGAAGAGGAAGGGCAAAAGTGGTATTGTCAGACTCAAGGGTGCAGGGGGGAATATGTAGAAGCTGATAAGGATAAAGCGGAATTGCTTAACAAATATTTTTGTTCTGTGTTCACAGATGAAGAACCAGGAGCAGGACCTCAGAAAACACCCACAAATAGGAACAGAAGCGAGGGACATCTTGAACAATTTTCAGAAGACTGTGTTCGTGAGAAACTAGCTCAACTTAAAGTAGACAAAGCGATGGGACTGGATTGGATACACCATAGAATACTGAGGTAACTTGGGGACGTTCTAGCAAATCCACTGACTGACCTTTTCAATGCCTCATTGGAATCGGGAGTGGTGCCAAAGGACTGGAGAGAGGCTCATGTGGTGCCTTTACACAAAAGCGGAAGTAAGGATGTGGTTGAAAACTACAGGCCGGTTAGTTTAAACTTCGGTGGTGAGTAAATTATTGGAAACGCTGCTGAAAGAGAAACTAGTGAGGTTTCTGGAGTCCAGCGGATTACAGGATCAGAGGCAGGTCTTGTCAGACAAATCTGATTGATTTCTTTGACTGGGTGACCAGGGAGTTGGACCGAGGGAGAGCTCTAGATGTGGTGTATTTAGATTTCAGTAAAGCCTTTGACACTGTTCCTCACAGGCGACTTATAAACAAACTGAGCACCCTAGGGATGGACCCTAAAGTTACTGCTTGGGTTAGAAATTGGTTGGGTGGGAGGCGACAGAGTACAAGTAAATGGAGATCACTCTGAGGAGAAGGATGTTACCAGTGGTGTGCCCCAGGGATTTGTCCTTGGTCTGATTCTTTTTAACATCTTTGTTAGTGATATAGCGGAAGGGCTGTCGGGTAAGGTTTGCCTCTTTGCAGATGATACCAAAATCTGCAATAGAGTAGACACCCAGGAAGGTGTAGATAACATGAGGAGGGATCTAGCTAAGCTTGAAGAATGGTCTAGAATTTGGCAGCTGGGATTTAATGTTAAAAAATGTAAGGTCATGCATTTGGGCTGCAGCAATCCAAGGGAGCAATACAGTATAGGAGGTGAAGTACTTTTGTCCACTAAAGAAGAGTGGGACCTAGGCGTGGTTGTGTCTGATGATCTTAAAGTAGCTAAACAGGTAGAAAAGGCGACGGCAAAAGCTAGAAGGATGCTTGGGTGCATACGGAGAGGAATGGCTAGCAGAAAAAAGGAGGTGATAATGCCTCTGTATAAGTCTTTGGTGCGACCTCATTTGGAGTATAGTGTGCAATTCTGGAGACCGCACCTTCAAAAGGATGTGAACAGGATGGAGTCGGTGCAGAGGGTGGCTACTAAAATGATTAGTGGGCTTCATTATAAAGCATATGAGGACAGACTTAAGGATCTTAATATGTACACCTTAGAGGAAAGGCGGGATAGAGGTGATATGATTGAGATGTTTAAATACCTCCGTGGCATAAATATTCAGGGAGAGAGCCTCTTTCAATTGAAAGCAAGTTCTGCTACGAGGGGACATGGAATGAGGGTGAAGGGAGATAGATTCAGGAGTGATATGCGGAAATATTTCTTTATGGAAAGAGTAGTGGATCCATGGAATAGTCTCCCAGTGGAGGTGGTAGAGATGAGGACAATAACTGAATTCAAAAAAGCATGGGACCAACACAGAGGATCTCTAAAAGTAAAAAGTGGACCGTTGTAGTTGTTGATATGGAAGGACAGACTAGATAGGCCATGTGGTCTTTTTCTGTCATCATGTTTCTATGTTTCTATCTCATTATTCTGGGCATATTCCTCCCATTGAACCTGTAGAAAGACTTTAAAGTGTGTGTCTGAGGTGTCGCCAAGGGGTAACACCAAAGATTCCTTGTTGGGTTCGGTCCCCATTTCAGGTCGACCCAAACGTGTGGTCAGAGATGGTCATGGGGCCAATCTCTGCTTTGATCATACAGTCAAAGAGCACCCTAGCACCTAAAAAATAATCAATCCTTGATCACGTATCATGGACCCTTGATAGGTGCGTGTAGTCCCTGTCCAATGGGTGCAGGGCTCGCCAATAATCCACCAAGTCATGACCTTCACATATAACTCGTACCCATTGCGGTCTCCAATCACTCATCCTGATGCGGTCGCCCGACCTGTCCACCGACTCCTCCATTACACAATTGAAATTGCCCCCAATGAGGAGCAGAATCGAGTTCAATTCACCCAGGCCTTTATTGATCTTATTATAGAAAAGAGGGTCATATACACTGGGAGCATATAAATTGACCAATGCTATTCGTTGTCCTTTAGTTTTCCCCATCACAAAGACATATCTTCCCCCAGGGTCAGTGATACTCTGCTCTGCCTCAAAGCCCACTTGTTTGCTCACCAATAAGACTACCCCGGCTTTTTCCCCCCCTGACCATGCGTCAAATACATCGCCTACCCACCATCTCTTAAGCTTATTATGTTTGGTTTCCGTCTGATGGGTTTTCTGTAGGAAAGCAAAATCTGTGTGCTTGTCACGTAATATCCGCAGTACCTTGTGCCTTTTAATAGGACTGCCCAAGCCACATATATTCCAAGACACTAGCCGGAACTCTATCCATTATTTATGGGCCTCTGAATGTTGTGGTCTACCTGCTGAAAATCACATCTCTGCATTGGGATTAGCCCCCTCCCCCCCCCCCAGCCTCGGGCCCCCCTCTCTCAGCCCATATCTATTTTTTTCCCTAACGTCCTCCAAGGACTTTGCATTTTCTTTATCTTCCCCCATGACTCCCTCCACTGCAAACCTCAGAGACTGTGTATTATTCCCTTGCAAAAAACCCATGCACATATGAAACCCCTGCTCTCCTTCCCCCCAATTAACCCCCTTTAACCCCCCCCCCCCCGACCACTATATCCTCTATCACACTCCTTATTGGAGTACACTCTAGAGAACCACATTAATGCATCGGGTCCCCACCCAAGTCCAGATGCCACCTATACCCTTCTTGTTTACCTCCCATCCCTCCCCCCTCCCTACCTTCTTTCCTTTGTCATTCAACAGTTCTCCGCCCTATCTTATCCATCCTCCCCCTCCCTGTTCCAGCGCTTCTTACCGCACTCCACAACCCATAATGCACAGTGTGATGGCCAATTAGGTTTTGGACTCCCAAGCAATCTTGCCCTAGCCAATATTTACTTGTCTACTCTTTGGGCGGGCTCTCCTTCTCTATTAACTAACCATGCCAGTCTAAGATTCCCATACCTCCCTTACCTTCCACCCCCTCTCCCTCCTGCCATCTATCTACCAACCTTCCTTATATTCACGCTGGAGTGTCCCAAGTACATATCTTCTCCCCCCTCCCTCTCCCAATGCCGCCCCTGATAATCCCTGCTCCCTTCTCTCTTGTATGATGCCCACACACTTCGCCACATCGGTTTGGTACATTATGAGATTTACCAGTGCCTTTCTTTTCAGATTAAATGTTTACCAAAGCCCCCAACATACCACCACATAAACTTTCAGCTTAAACTAACAATTGTATCTTAAGCTACATCTTTCTTTTTAAGGAAGAAAACCACAAATATTCATAACCTTATTTAGGTGATATACTTAAGGGAAAAAAAGAGAAGATAGAAGGCACCTGGGGAGACAACACAGTTACTCACCTGTAACTGGTGATCTCTGGGAACAGCAGGAATTTAGTCTTCACATTTGGGTGATGTCGGTACTGACAGAGCCTGCGTGGTAACGTTCCCCAGCGTCCAATAGGAAAGCTTTTGGGAGCATCCCACTGCACCTGTGTAGCTGCCTTCCCGCCTTTCCGGCTCTCCCTCCTCAGTTGAGTTTATAGCTGAGATAAAAAAGGAGAGGAGAAGAAGAAGAAGACCTACAACTCCTAGCAGAGGAGGGTGGGTTGTGAAGACTAAATTCCTGCTGTTCCCAGAGATCACCCGTTACGGGTGAGTAACTATGCTATCTCCAGGAACAAGCATGAATGTAGTCTTCACATATGGGACTCCCTAGTTAGGAGATGACAGAGAGATGACCCCAGGTTTGGCTGTAGATTGCACAGGTAAGCCTAGAGAGGTCATGTGTCCTCCGAGGACGTCTGGTATCGAAACCTGGGATGGAGAATAGGAGTTACTTTAAATCTGAAAGAGATGCTGGAGAACAGCTTGGCCAAACAAGGCATCCTGGCAGGAGTCCTTGTCCAGGCAATAGTGAGCAGCAAAAGTGTGGACAGAAGACCAAGTTGCTGCTTTGCATATCTCATCAAATGAGACAGAGTATAGATTTGCCATAGAGGCAGCCATGGTCTGAACATTATGTGCAGTGACGTGACTCTTGAGAGAGAGTCCTGCACTTTCATAAGCAAAGGAGATGCAGTCCGCTATCCACCTGGAGAGAGTTCACTTGCATACTGGCAATCCCAGGTGACTCGAGTCAAGGGGGATGAAAAGTTGGGAAACGTTTCTGTGCTCTCGAGTTCTCTGGAGATAAAAAGCCAAGGCGCGTTTGCAATCCAGATTGTGAAAGATTGCCTCTGCCCTAGAGGAATGAGGTCTAGGGAAAAAAAGACAGGAAGGTAGACTGACTGATTTAAATGGAAGGGCGAGATCACTTTTGTCATAAAATGAGAATGAGTCCTAAGGACTACCTTATCAAGGTGGAATCGTTTATAAGGAGGGTCACCCATCAAAGCCTGGAGCTCACTAATGCGTCTTGCTGAAGTGAGGGCAATAAGGAAGGTGACCTGCCACGTGAGAAACTTCAGTAGTGGCTAGAGGTTCAAAGACGACTTGAGAAGCTGTCCTACAATTAGCAGGTAAGTCTAATTTCTCCTTGTTCTGCTCATACTGTTGCTTCTTGATTAATGTAAACATTGTGCATGAGAACAATCAGGTGTTTTGGAAAATATGGAAACTATCAGTAATTGGAAAAAATGGGTTTTGCAATAAAAATGACTAAGAATTCTGCAAATCTGTTCATCTCAAATACCTTCTTGTGGTGATGGTACACATGGATTTCACCCAGTACAAAAATCAAATTGACTACATCTGTGGAAGTCAATGATAGAAAAGCTCAATAACATCAACAAAGACAAAACCTAGAGCTGACTGTGGTACAGATCACCAGCTACTAGGATACAGACTTAAGCTAATGTTGAAACAGAGCGAGCCACTTATGAATGTAGCAAAATATGATCTTGAAAATAAGCCACTGGAATTTAAAGACTGCTTGTAAAATCAATTTGCCACTTTGGATACAAATGACAGAGTACCAGAAGAGTTGTGGGATGACATTAAGAAAGTTGTGCTCGAAAAAGCATAAAGTCTCTGCAGAAGGTGAAAAAGCAAAAATGTCTAAAATGAATGACTGAAGAAACCAAAAATGTCTCAAAAGCAGAGATGCTAAAGCCAGAGGAGATAAAGATTTCCATCATGCAGCAAGGCAAGACAAAGAGAAGTACTACAATAAAGTATGTAAACAAATAGAGTAAGCTTGGCTTTCCTAAAGCTACGAGAGTTAAAAGAGAAAATTCAGCCTTGAATTGGAATGCTAAAAGATGCTCAAGGATTCATGCTGAACAATGCTGAAAAGAATACAGCATTGACTGCATTATCTAAGAACAAAGTCCTGGGCATGGATGGCATTTTCATTAAAGTATTACAGCAGTCAGATGTAGCCGTTGCATACTTTCAAGGCTTTCCCAGGAAGTTTGGAATACCAACATCATGGGCAACTGACCGGAAAATGATCTGTGGGCCCGTTTATTCAAAGGCATTTACATGGTTTGCCTTTGCTAAGTAGGACATTCAGTGGCACTAACATGGTCAGCGCTGCTGAATTTCTATGGGTACCGCCAGGGGCAGTACCTGGGGATAACCGGTCAGCAGCAATATTCAGCCACTGCCCGGTTATCCCTTAGTGGCAAAAGTCAGGCACAGCAAAGACTGTTCTAACTTTTGCCACCGAGGCTAACCTTTTAGCTTCCTGCTTTGGCTGCTGACCCAGATATTCAATGCAGGTGACCAGATATGGCCCCACCATTGAATCTCTGGGTTTAGTGTTAGGTGGCAACAGCTAACTGCTTAGCGCTAGTCACCAGCACTGAATATCAGGCCCTGTGTTCATACTAATATTAAAGAAAGGTGATCCAACTGACTGTGGAAATTTTATCATACAATTGCTCTGATTCCATACTCTTGCAAGATTCTACTTGGTATCATTCAGTGGAGACTCCTGAACCCTGCTTGCATTTCAGGCAGTTCTCATTCCAGGTCTGGTTGTAAGGACAGGGAACTAGAGACATCACTGCAGATATGAGATGAATCCTTGAAAAAATGAAAGAATACCAAAAGGATATTTCTTTATCGTCCCTCCAGACTCATGGCTTGAGTCCCATTAGGGCTGAAGAACTTGAAAATTCTTCAGTACCCTACAGCCCCGAAGGGGGCTGCTACTCTCCCTATCCATCGCGTACTTCACGACCTTATGTTTCGTATGTGGGAGACACCTCTTACCATCTCTCCACATACCCGATGACTCAATACCATGTACCGGGTACCGGAGTGTCCTGGTTTTCAAAAGACGCAATTGTCGCACCATTCCATGGTGGTGGAATCGGCAATGCATCGAATAAAGAGTGCTAAGACACATTCCTCAAACCCTCCAGGTAGGGAATCGAGAATCCTCTATGCCTTTGGTCGACGTTTTCAGGCCTCCAGGTTATCGGTCAGGATCAGTTCCTACATTCTCTATATGGGTATGTTCCTTAGAGGGGTGGCTAAGGATTTGGAGTTAATGGCTCCTCTTCTCCCCGATGACAAGGGAGCAGATTATCTCACCCTTGTAAAGCATGCTCAAAATGTTTCAAAATTTGTTAAAAGGGCAACTTTTGACTGTTTTGAGTGCATCAGCAGAACTTCATCCACCTGCATCGGTGCACTCAGGACTGCTTCGCTCCAAGCATTGGATCTTGAACAATGGGTTCAAGATCAGCTGGGTAATATTCCTTGCACTGGTGAAAACCTTTTTGGCAAGGATTGGCAGGACAGGGTCTCTCAGTTAGAATCTGAGAACACCACTCTTAATAGACTATCTAGATCTACTGCCAACCAGCTAGGAAAAAAGCAGCGAAGAAAGCTTTTTTCAATAAGAAGAAGTATTATCCTTCTTACACCCCTACTGTACAGTGTAAACACCATGCTCCTCAGAAGGGGCAGCAGCCATCAAAATAGCAAAAGAAGGTTCAGACTCCTAAGTCACAGCCACTTCAGCAGACCCAGCCTCCTCAGGGTCTTTGACTCCTTCCTGGAGAACATAGCCGTTCAATCTCTGATTCCAGATCCCTTCCACATTCCCGGCAGACTCTGTCACTTTGCCCACAGGTGGCATCTTATCAAATCAGAGCATTGGACACTGTCCAAAGTACGGGAGGGGTACAAGCTTCATCTACAAAGTCTACCCCCCACCTCGGACTCCTCCAAGAGAGTTCCGCTCTCAGCCCCCTCTCACTACTCTGTTGCTGCAAGAGGTCACCTTCCCTTCTCTTTCAGGGTGCAATAGAGGAGGTTCACCATCCCAGCAGGGAATGGGCTTTTATTCTCCATACGTCCTCATTCCGAAGAAAACAGGAGGGTACAGGCCCATTCTGGACCTCAGAGAACTGAATAAGTACCTACTACAGGAAAAATTCAAAATGATCTCCCTAGGGGCCCTTCTCCCCCATCTCCAGAGTCAGGATTGGCTCTGTTCTGTAGATCTAAAGGAGGCATATACTCACATACTTATTTGCTCACAGCAAAGAAAGTTCATACACTATGTTTCAAGGGAGACATTATCAATACAGAGTCCTGCCTTTTGGCCTCGCCTTTGCCCCAAGAGTCTTCACAAAGTGCATGGCGGTAGTAGCCGCATTCCTAAGGACTCTCGGGATATTTGTCTTCCCTTACTTAGACGACTGGCTCATTCGAGCAAACACCTCTTTAGAGGCCAGTCTTTGCCTCTCGCGTACCATGCAGGTGCTGCAGCACTTGGGATTTGTAATAAATCTTCCAAAGTCCCAACTCATTCCCTCTCAAATTCTAGAGTTTATAGGGGCTCTCCTAGACACTCAACAATCAAAGGCATTTCTGCCCCAACCCCGTTGCGCTTGACGCAATCAGTTAGCATCTCAGGCATGTCTCAAGAACTTTCTCACTGCTCGGGAGCTGCTACAACTTCTGGGTCATATGGCATCAACAGTGCATGTTGTTCCATATGCTCGTCTACATATGCGCGCAGCTAAATGCACTGGCTTCCCAGTGGTCTCAGACATCGGGTCACCTGGGAGACAAAATAATGGTCTCTACCCACCTAATCTTGTCTCTCCAGTGGTGGAAATCCCCAGAAAACCTCCTGGTAGGGTCACCTTTTCAGATACCAGCACATCAATGTACCCCGACGTGGGGTACTTGCGTTGGGTATTGGGGAGCTCATCTGGACAATTTCTCCACTCAGGGGCTCTGGTCTCATCAGGAGTCACAACTTCACATAAATCTGCTGGAACTCAGAGCCATTCACAATGCTCTCAAAGTGTTCCAGGACCATCTTCGATTCCGCACAGTTCTAGTCCAGATGGACAATCAAGTAGCCATGTTCTACTTGAACAAGCAGGGCGAACAGGCTCTTGGACCCTCTGCAGCGAGGCCCTGCATCATGTGGTCTTTTGCCATACAGCATCGCATTCATCTGCATGTGGTGTATCTTCCGGGCAAACACAATGTCTTGGCGGACAAATCGAGTCGAGTCCTTCTACCCCAAGAGTGGTCTCTCCATGCAGACAAGGTCACTCACATTTTTCACATCTGGGGAACCCCAGAGACAGACCTGTTCGCAAGACCTCAGAATGCCAAGCTTCCTCACTTCTGCTCCAGGACTCCTGCACCAGACAGCCAGCAGGTAGATGCTTTTCACCTCCACTGGGGTCAAGGTTTCCTATATGCTTTCCCTCCCATTCCACTCATTCCCAATGAGCCAGTCGTCTAAGTAAGGGAAGACAAATATCCCAAGAGTCCTTAGGAATGCAGCTACTACCGCCATGCACTTTGTGAAGCCTCTTGGGGCAGAGGCGAGGCCAATCTCTCAACAGATTAAAGATATCCTTTTAGCTTCTAGGAAGCCATCCACCAGGCAATCCTATGCCTTCAAGTGGCATAGATTTTCTCTCTGGTGTTCGCAGAGGGCACTTAACCCCTTCTCAGCTCTAGTGGATGCATTACTTGTGGTTGTCTGATGATCTTAAAGTAGCTAAACAGATAAAAAAGGCGACAGCAAAAGCTAGAAGGATGCTTGGGTGCATACGAAGAGGAATGGCTAACAGAAAAAAGGAGATGATAGTGCCTCTGTATAAGTCTTTGGTGCGACCTCATTTGGAGTATTGTGTGCAATTCTGGAGACCGCACTTTCAAAAGGATATAAACAGGATGGAGTCAGTACAGAGAGTGGCTACTAAAATGGTTAGTGGTCTTCATTATAAAGCATATGAGGACAGACTTAAGGATCTTAATATGTACACCTTAGAGGAAAGGCGGGATAGAGGTGATATGAATGAGATGTTTAAATACCTCCGTGGCATAAATGCACAGGGGGAGAGCCTCTTTTGATTGAAAGCAAGTTCTGCTACGAGGGGATATGGGATGAGGGTGAAAGGGGATATATTCAGGAGTGATATGCAGAAATATTTCTTTACGGAAAGAGTGGTGGATCCATGGAATAATCTCCCAGTGGAGGTGGTAGAGATGAGGACAGTATCTGAATTAAAAAAAGCATGGGACAAACACAGAGGATCTCTAAAGGAAAAAGGGGACTGTTGCAGTTGTTGATATGGAAGGACAGACTAGATAGACCATGTGGTCTTTTTCCGTCATCATTTTTCTATGTTTCTATGTTTACTTAAGTATCTACTCCACCTATCTTCTTATGGACTCAAAACCAATTCGGTAAGAGTACACCTAAGTGCAATTGCGGCCTCTCACATGCCCTTAGATGGCCAGCCCATCTCTTCTCAATCGCTTGTAGCACGCTTCATGAGGGATCTTCTATTAACAAAGACTCCCATTAAGCCCCCTCCAGTGGCATGGGATCTTAATGCTGTTTTAGGACAGTTTGAAGTAGCAGTACTTAAAACTGGGGTTATAATTTAACTGCTCTGTTACATCCCAGAGGTGCGGGATTGGACTGGAGGAATGATAAGGAAAGAGAAATTGGACTTACCTGCTAATTGTAGTTCCTTGAGGAACTCCAGTCCAGTCCTGAATCCCACCCTTGGGCTTTTTTAGTAAGAGGTTTCGGCACTTCTGCATAGGCAGATCATTTTCTGCATTCTGACAGGGATCAGGGGGTGCCGAGAAAAATGCCAGGATCGGCTTCTGGGGGAGGGGGGCAGACAGGAAAAGCTGTCAGTCTTATGCTCCATGTTGGAGGGTGTTTCCCATGTATTCCTCAGGTAAGCCTTCCTGTTCAAAGGAGAGAAGGGATGCCTTCCTCGAGAGAGGGGGAAGGGAGTAGCTGTCATTTAGATATACTTTGATTGTTCTGGTTTAACTACTTATTTGTTGCTCCTGTGAGTCTGCTTTGTCGATAGGTTACTGGGGCTGGTAGGCAGTGCCAGCTGCATAAGTATAGGGGTCATCAAAAGATGACATACTCAGTCTCCAGGCTGCTGGAAGAGGTACACTACCCAGAGGTGTGGGGACTGGAGGGACGATAAGGAACAGAATGGTTAATTTATATGCAGAACAAATCAGAGAAGCAGGGCTGTAAGAAGACAATCGAGGTATGAAGATTGATGGAAGACTCAACAACCTTCGTTAGACTGACGATATCACATTGCTATCTGAAAGTGAAGGCAATCTGAAACATCCATTTATAAAAATCAAGGAATATAGTCTTAAAATGGGCCTGCACCTTAACATAAAGAAGACAAAAGTCTTGACCACTGGCAAAAATCAATCATGTCAACCTTGATTGAGAAGAAATAGAAATAGTAGACAACTTTAACCTGCGTGGGTCAATCAATAAACATAGAAACATAGAAACATGACGACAGAAAAAGACCACATGGCCTATCTAGCCTGTCCTTCCATAACTACAACAGTCCCCTTTTTACCTTTAGAGATCCTCTGTGTTTGTCCCATGCTTTTTTGAATTCAGTTACTGTCCTCATCTCTACCACCTCCACTGGGAGACTATTCCACGGATCCACTACTCTTTCCGTAAAGAAATATTTCCGCATATCACTCCTGAATCTATCTCCCTTCACCCTCATCCCATGTCCCCTCGTAGCAGAACTTGCTTTCAATTGAAAGAGGCTCTCCCTGAACATTTATGCCACGGAGGTATTTAAACATCTCAATCATATCACCTCTATCCCGCCTTTCCTCTAAGGTGTACATATTAAGATCCTTCAGTCTGTCCTCATATGCTTTATAATGAAGACCACTAATCATTTTAGTAGCCACCCTCTGCACCGACTCCATCCTGTTCACATCCTTTAGAAGGTGCGGTCTCCAGAATTGCACACTATACTCCAAATGAGGTCGCACCAAAGACTTATACAGAGGCATTATCACCTCCTTTTTTCTGCTAGCCATTCCTCTCTGTATGCACCCAAGCATCCTTCTAGAGGAAAGGCGGGATAGAGGTGATATGATTGAGATGTTTAAATACCTCCGTGGCATAAATGTTCAGGGGGAGAGCCTCTTTCAATTGAAAGCAAGTTCTGCTACGAGGGGACATGGGATGAGGGTGAAGGGAGATAGATTCAGGAGTGATATGCGGAAATATTTCTTTACGGAAAGAGTAGTGGATCCATAGAATAGTCTCCCAGTGGAGGTGGTAGAGATGAGGACAGTAACTGAATTCAAAAAAGCATGGGACCAACACAGAGGATCTCTAAAGGTAAAAAGTGGACTGTTGTAGTTGTTGTTATGGAAGGACAGACTAGATAGGCCATGTGGTCTTTTTCTGTCATCATGTTTCTATGTTTCTAGCTTTTGCCGTCGCCTTTTCTACCTGTTTAGCTACTTTAAGATCATCAGACACAACCACACCTAGGTCCAGCTCTTCTTTAGTGGACAAAAGTACTTCACCCCCTATACTATATTGCTCCCTTGGATTGCTGCAACCCAAATGCATGACCTTATATTTTTTAAAGAAACAAGCAGTCAAGAAAATCAGACAACAAATTGCTCTTGGCAGAACAGTTATGAAGAACCTAGACAAGATTGTCAAATGCAGAGATGTACCTCTACATATAACGATTCAATTTGTTCAAACCATATTTTCAATAACAGCATATGGATGCAAAAGTTGGATGTGAAAAAAAAAGACAGGAAGAATATCGATGCTTTTGAATTATGGTACTGGCAAAGAATACTGCATATTGCATGGACTGCTCAAAGAACAAATCGGCCAATACTAGAAGAGATGAAACCTAAGCTTTCGTTAGAAGCTCAAATGACAAGACTTTGTCTTTCATACCTTGGACACATCATGAGAAGAGAAGGATCATTAAAAGACATAGTGCTTGGCAAGGTTGAAGGTTAGTGCAAAAGAGGAAGGCCAATAATAGCAAATATGGATGCCACTCTATCAACAATCAGTCGCCTGACTGAAGGCCAAACACAGTTTACAACAACTATTTTGGAATAGGAGTGGCTGGTTAGTAAGTATAGTAGCTGCCTTGTGTCACGAGTATATTCCCAATAATCATTTGTTCTGGAGCCTACTTTGCTACAGAAATACTGGTGAGCAAAGAGCTGCACAGAACCCTTATACTGTGACATCTTCAAACCATTGGTTCTCGGTCTCCATCTGCTGGTAGAAAGGCATCAACCCGTGCATCTAGACCGGACTGGAAGAACTCAAGGAAAGAAAATTAGCAGGCAAGATCTAATTTCATCTTACACACTGCATTTGTGGTTGAATAGCTACTGTAATTATTTGCTCAAACAATTTGATAAGTGTAGTATTACAGATACTTAAACAGGTTATTCTATTTTCATTTCACTTTGCAGTATGGATGTCAGTGTAGCTCACATTAACAGATGGCGGGTGATTATAATTAGGACTGTAGTCAAAAGAAAGTAGCATATTCCCACCTACGTACTATCAAAATACAAAAAAATAATATAGGCCAAAAATTTTTGCATGACTTACGTTATGCATATTTTTACATGAGCACCATTATCACCCTTATGGAAAAGAAAACAGCTTATTCAGAGACACTCATTCACAACAAAAGTCTCAAACATGCTAAACTATAAAAGATATCATACAAAACAAATTACTGTACTATAACACCTTATCAGTGATTGCTGTATTCCAGTCATCTACTTCAGTATCTTTAAGAACTAGATACCAACTTGGTTAAATAAAAATTGTGCCCCACATTAGGTACATCTGAATTACAGTATTCTGAAGTTATATTATATATAGCTCACGCCTTTCCAGTAGCTGTACAAGATGAGTTCATTCAGGTACACTAGATATTTCCCTGTTCCTGGAGGGCTTACAATCTAACAGGCTGATGCAAAAACCCTGCGTTAGTGCCCTGTGCATAAAGCTCAAGCACAGGGTTTCATAGAGCGAGTTTAATGCTGACTCTTTGCACTGGTATGCAATACGCAAATTACCAAGAGTGCAAAAAAGAGAAATTAGACTTACCTGCTAATTGTAGTTCCTTGAGGAACTACAGTTCAGTCCTCCACCTCTGGGTAGTGTACGTCCTCCTGCAGCATGGAGACTGAGCATGTCAAAACTGTGACATCACTGGATGTATCCTGCTGGTCTCTCCCATCATCCCCAGTGTACTATTGACAAAGCAGACTCAAAGGAGCAACAAAAAGTAGCTAATGCATTAAATTCAACTCTCAATTTCAACTTTAATTCAACTACTAAATTCTTTCTAATAAAAGGAAACTATTTATTTTAACTGTCTTTTTCTTCAGGAACCCCCTAAGAGAGACAGAAAGAAAGAAAGACTAGAGCAGAAGAACCCCCGCAATTCCGACAGTAGTAAGGGTTCTTACACCCCAAGTGCCTGACACTCCTCCCAAACCACACTGACCTGTGGGCAAGCCATCCCCGGGCGGGAATGAGGACTGAACTGGAGTTCCTCAAGGAATTACAATTAGCAGGTAAGTCTAATTTCTCTTTCCTTATCGTTCCTCCAGTTCAGTCCTCCACCTCTGGGATGTAACAGAGCAGTAGTCATTGGGAGGGACCTGCCCACCCGGATCGCAAGACCGCCGACCCGAAACAGGCATCGTTCACAACCTGAACATCCAGGTGATAGTGTTTACTGAAGGTATGGAGAGACGACCAGGTGGCCGCTCTACAAATCTCCACTGGCGGAACCAAACTGTGTTCCGCCCAAGAAGTCGCTTGCGCTCTTGTAGAATGAGCCCGTAACCCCACGGGCACCTGACGACCCTGCAAAATGTATGTGGACACTAATCGCTTCTCTGACCCATCTGGAGATTGACGCTTTTGCTGCCGCTTCCCCTTTTCGAGCCCCCCAAACAAAACGAATAAGCGTTCCGACTTACGAAAAGTTTCTGATACCTTTAAGTATTGGCGCAGAACCCTTTTCAAGTCCAAACAGCGCAGACTACGGTCCAAGGAGGATTCCTCCGTCGGGCCTAACACCGGCAGCGACACTGATTGGTTCAGGTGAAAAAGGAGAAACTACCTTGGGCAAAAAGGACGCTACCGGAATCAACACCACCTTTTCCCTAGAAAACAACAAAAATGTCTCCTGACAGGACAAGGCCTGCAACTCTGAAACCCATCTTGCCGAACAAATGGCCACTAAGAACACCATCTTTAAGGTCAAGTCTTTAACCATCGCTTGGTACAGAGGCTCGAACGGTTCCCTGGTCAAAGCCCCTAGAACCAAGCTGAGATCCCAAGGAGGCACCACCACTCGACGAGCAGGGCGCAACCTAGAGACCGCTTTAAGGAAATGAACCACGTCAACGTGAGAGCCCAGGGAAACTCCCTGGACTTTACCTCTATAGCAAGAAAGAGCCACCAGCTGAACCCTTAAGGAGCTGGCCGCCAAACCCTTATCAAACCCGTCCTGTAGGAAACTGAGCACCATCGGCATGGAAACGATGGTAGAATGCACTTGTCGCTTGGAGCACCAGTCCTCAAATATACGCCATATACACACATAAGCTAGAGACGTGGACCACTTCCTGGCCGAGTAAGGTCGCAATAACCGCTCCCGAATAACCTTTCTTCCTTAACCTAGCCCTTTCAAGGGCCAAGCTGTAAGCGAGAACCGATCCACCTGAGGCATTCGGAGCGGACCCTGAATCAACAGATTCTCCGTGGCTGGCAATCTCCAAAAATCCCCGTCGAGGAGTCTGACTACATCGGCATACCACGGGCGTCTCGGCCAGTCTGGAGCCACCAACACCACTCTCCCCCGATGAGCCTTGATGTGCTGAACCACTTGCCCTATGAGCGCCCACGGGGGGGAAGACAGAGCAGCCCCAGCAATAGCCAAGGTTGCAACATGGCATTGATTCCTTCCGACATCCTTTCTCTTCTTCTGCTGCTGTAGAACTGAATTGTTTTGGCCGAACTGAAGGTCGCCATGAGGTCCATAACCGGAGGGCCCCCACCTGTGGACTATTTGAGCAAATATTTCCGGATGAAGCTCCCATTCCCCAGCATCCACCCGGACTCTGCTGAGAAAATCCGCCATCACATTGTCCGTTCCTGCAATGTGCACCTCCAAGATCGCCTGCAGCTGAGGCTCCACCCAGGCGAACAGAGCTCCTGCTTCCTCCTCCATGGCAGCACTGCCTGTGCTGCCCTGCCGACTGAGGTAAGCCACCATCACGGAATTGTCCGAAAGTGCTCGCAGAGCTTGACCTTTCAGCGTTGCCTCGAACGCTTGAAGCGCTAGGAATACAGCTCTCAACTCGAGACGGTTGATCGACCACTGAACCTTCTGTTCGCACCAAGTTCCCTGAGCAAAGAGACCCTTGCAATGCTTCCCCAACCTGCGAGGCTCGCATCCGTCAACACTGGAAGTCATTGCGGTTGTTCTAGCGGCATGCCCGCCGCCAGATTTCCTGGGCAGATCCACCACTGAAGGGATTGCCTGACTCACAGGGGACAGGGGAGACGTCTGTTCACGGAGTCGTTCTGGTGTGACCACCGCCGAAGTAATGACCTCTGCAATGGCTGCATGTGGGCCATGGCCCAAGGAACTACCTCCAGGGTTGCCACCATCGTTCCTAGTACACGCAGGTAGCTCCATGCCGACAGAGCTGGAGTCGAAAGGAACTTGTGCACTAATAGCCTCAGGGCTTGAGCTCTCCGAACCAGAAGAAACACTAATCCCCTGCGCGTGTCAAAGCGCACTCCCAGGTATTCTAGATCCTGAGACGGGAACAAATGGCTCTTGGAGGCATTGACTACCCAACCAAGACCCTGAAGAAACCTCACTACTTTGTCTGTAACCTGAATGCTCTCGGCCTTGGATTTCGCCTGAATCAACCAATCGTCGAGATAGGGATGCACCAGAATGCCTTACTTTTGCAATGCCGCCGCTATCACCACCATAACCTTGGTGAAGATGCACGGAGCCGTCACCAACCCGAAGGGCAAAGCTTGAAACTGAAAGTGTCCCCAGGGAAGAGCAAACCTGAGGAATTTCTGATGAGTTGGCCTGATAGGAATGTGCAAATACACCTCAGTGAGATCTAATGAAGTCAAGAACTCCCCCTGTCACACTGCCACGATTACCGAACGCAACGTTTCCATTCGAAAGTGCAGCACTCAAAGGCAGCAATTCACTCCTTTCAGATCTAGAATAGGCCAGAGCACTCCATCCTTCTTGGGTACTACGAAATAAACAGAGTAACGACCGATGCCGTAATCCCCCTGCGGCACCGGCACTACAGCTCCTAACCGTAAGAGACGATCTACTGTTTGCCTCACAGTGAACGTCTTTTGTTGTCCCTTGCAAGGCGAAAGCACGAACGAATCTAGTACTGGACGAGCGAATTCGAGAGCATAATCTTCGCGTATTATCTCCAGCACCCATGGGTCGGAAGTTATTTGTACCCAGACAGGAAGAAATTCCCGAAGACATCCCCCAATTGGTTGAATTCCTACCCGGGCCCACCTCGCTTCATTGTGGCTTTCGCACGGACGTGGTTGAGGAAGCTGCAAAGCATCTGCCTGCTCCGCGAAACCCACAAAACCCCTGGGCCCTTGACGGAAATCTTCCTCTTTGAAAGCCTCCCAAGCGGGAGATGCAAAACCTTCTGAAGTCCCTAAACTGCCCGAGAGACCGGGAGAGATCTGCCCTGCTTAGGCTTATCCTCCGGCAACCTTCCGCCTTTGGACTCACCCAAGTCTTTAACCAACTTGTCAAGATCTTCACCAAACAATTTCCCTTTAAAGGGAAGCTGACCGATACATGACTTAGAAGAACCATCTGCCGCCCAATTCCTTAACCACAGATGACGGTGCGCGGCTACCAAGGAAGCCATACTATTTGCCAATGTCCTAATCAAATCATAGTGGACATCCGCTAAATATGCCGAACCGGATTTCAGTCGTGACACCTCTATTAGGTGCTCCTGTGGATCAGACTGCTGCAAACGTTGGGACCAACGGAGGCAAGCTCTTACCACCCATGCCCCGCAAATTGAGGCCTGCAAGGCGAGGGCATTAACCTCAAAGGCCTGCTTTAGCAATCCATCCATCTTTCTGTCTTGCGCATCCTTCAAAGCTGCGCTACCTGCTACCGGAATCGTCATCTTCTTTGTAACCGCTGATACCGCTGCATCTACCCACTGAGAGCAAAACCTTTCTGTTTGTGTACTCTGCACCTCCCCTCACTGGCAACAGCACCTGGGTTCTTGGGTAATGGACTTCTACACCCGGAGCAATGAGAAGGAAGCAAATACGGTTAATAATACAAAACACAACAGACACTTGTATTATAAAAACCACCAAAGCTTTGGGAGGGAGATCAAAGCTTACACCATGTCTCCCTACCATCACAGAGGTTAGCTATTTTATTTATAGGGGTACAGTAAGAACATAAATAGAAAATAATAAAAACAATTATGCATATGCAAATTAATCCTTATATAAATACAAATATAAAACTGGCTCACGGATACGGACCAGGTCATACTGAACTAAGTTACCCCTCCGGACTTCACAACATCCTGCTGCCATAGAGAACTCAAGAGAGGAGGAGGAACCCTCATTTTAGCCAGAAAAAGCTACAGATTTAAAACTGTGCCTACCAGCAACTCAAACGAAGCCAACACAGTCATCATATCCAACAATCACATCAGCTTTTGCCTCACCTACAGACCCCCCCAATGCTACGAAGGATCACCTTTCAGCAATACTGGAATCCATATGTGCATGTAACACCCAACACAAACCATTGATTGCCCTGGGCGACTACAACCTAATCTCCGCACCCACTAAAAAAAACAAAGCATTCCTCAAGGCCATGACTTCCCTAAATTACCAACAGATGGTCGTAGCACCATCACACCAACATGGAACCTCACCTGACATGTTATTCATACCAACACCTCTAATAAGGCAGAGGCAAGTTACCACCCCAGTGCACACCCCAGTACCATGGTCGGATCACCATGTACTCTCCTTCACCCTACTGCTTGAAACCACCACCCAGCACGCCAGAGGTGAAACCAATCCAAGAAGGTTCAAAGCCCACAACAAGGAGACCTTCCTTAAAGAAATAATGCTGCAACTACAACAAGACTGCAATGACATAGATGAAGCCATAACCAAATGGAATTCAAACCTATCCAAGGCAGCATTACCGACAAGCAAAGAAAAGACACACAGCCAAAGAAAAAACAACACGCCCTGGTAGGTGAGATCCGAGAGGCAAAAACATACGCTCAGAAGGCTGGAGAGAAAATGGAGATGTACCAAGTCACACGAGGCAGCACTCAAATACAGGTCCGAACAACAAGCCTACAATGACCCGATCAACAACCACAAACATCATCAAACCAACCTCATCCTAAATTCAGCCAACAAACCAAGAGAATTATTCAACATAGTACAGGAACTCACAAAAGACATCCCACCTCCCAGTGGGCACCAATTAGACCCCCAAAAATTCGCAAACTACCTGATAAACAAGAACGCAAATCCAAGAAGCAACATGCTCACCGAAGAATACACCCCAACGTCGACGGATCACAACCAACCCCTCAAAGAAACTCACCAAACCTGGAATGACTTCTCTATACCAACAACACAACAAATAGAAAACATTGTGGGCTCCCTCAATACAACAACCGCTCCGGTGGACCCATGCCCAGTGGAGTGGATCAAAGCATCCAAGAACCAACTAAGCCACCACCTCCAGAAAATCGTACATCAGTCACTTCAACAAGGGCACCTCCCACAGATTCTAAAACAAGCTACCATACGACCAATCCTCAAAAACAACTCGCTAAACACCTCTGATCCGAAGTCTTACCGTCCAATCTGTAGCTTGCCATTTATCTCCAAAATCATCGAGAAAGTAGTGCAAAAACAACTACAGGATCACGTGGACCTCCATGCTCCGTTAGACTTGCACAACATGGCTTCAAACCACATCACAACGTGGAGACTGCTCACCTCCCTCTTTGACAACCTACTGAAGGGGATAGACAACATAAAGAAAGGGCTCTTATTAATCTTCATCGACATCTCTGCTGCCTTTGACATGGTATCACACCCCATACTCCTACGGCGCCTTCAAGAAATTGGGCTACGCAACAATAGCATAAAATGGTTTACCTCCTATATAAGCAACCGCATACAGCAAGTAAAATGCGGGCAGAAGAAATCAGCACAATTTCCCACCACGCAAGGAATACCACAGGGATCTGCACTATCATCCATACTTTTCAACATCTATATCCAGCCCATATGCAGCATCGTTAGACAACACAACATGCAATATCGCCTATACGCAGACGATATAATGGTGTACACCCCAACTGACCTGAGCACCCCTGACATAACCGCAATGACCAAGTGCCTCAAACATATGAACACTTGGCTCGCCAACAACAACCTCATGGTAAACTTTGATAAGACTGAAGCAATGTTTGTTGCCAGGAGCACAACGTTCAACCCACCCCAAGAAATCAACATACTACACAGGACAATTGCAACAAAGGAAGTAGTAATGTATCTCAATGTCACCATCGACAAGAACCTGAACCTACAATCTCACATAACCAAGACTGCAGCGAAAGCATACCACCGTTTAAAGATCAGAAGACTCAAGCCAATCCTCAGCCAAGAACATTTCCGCACAGTGTGCCAGGCAGTCATCACTCCCATGCTGGACTACGGAATCTCATTATATCAGGGATTACCCAAAAACGCTGTACACCCACCTCAATTGGTGCAAAACACCGCAGCCCGCATAGTCACGGGTACGCCCAAATACGAGCACATAACACCAGTTCTCCGACAGCTGCACTGGCTACCCATAATGGCATGGGCAAAATTCAAAGCAACACTAACCATTTTCAAGATCATACACCAATGCTCAGCAGACATTCTACAAACCACTGTAACCAGAGGCACTAGCAGCAGACCCAGACATACCCAAGGCAGCAATAGACTCCTCACCCCAGCCGGATACCACAAAACGAAGCAATCAACATCCAGAAGAGCCATCTCGCTCTCAGTGCCGGACCTTTGGAACACCCTCCCTGAAGAACTAAGAACACAAAGGGACCTCAAGGACTTCCGAAAATCCCTCAAAACCCATCTGTTCAGAGCCTCATTTGAACAAGAACCTTAACTCCCACCCTTGCCAATACAAACATCAAGCACCGCCATCCCACACCTGGGGCTCAACCCCCCAGACATATATGTATGTCTTGTCTCCTCTGTTGAATGTAATCCCTCGTCCCTTCCCTAAACAAACACTTTGATTGAAGGATAAGGTGGTATACAAAACTGACTAAATAAATAAATAAAAGCATAAAACTCAAAATGTAATCATATCAAAAACAATATAAATTCTAAATATATAAAACACAAAGATATTATGTAGCTAAATACGAAAATTATATATGATTTTTCTTAGTTAGCCACATATCATATGTCTTGTTGCGCTACACATTTAAATAGGAATAGGAATGAATGAAGCAAGATTACCAGATACTCTCCAGGAAAGGCCTTTCCCCTCATAGAAATTAATGGATCACAGAGATCCTGGCTTTCTATTAGGTGAATCACTCCATTCTCTTCAGACTTATGGTTTATTAAAATTTGATATACTGCTCTTTATCAATAATCAGGGCAGTTTACAACACCTTAAGAACCACAATAAATTAAAAGGAAAATCTGAAAAAAGAATGTCAATCAATGACAGACCAGCAGGAAAAAAAGAATAAGAGAGGTGAAGAGGGATTACAGGCAAGGCCCTGAAATGCCATCACCCAGGCATCGTATTTAATTGAAGACCCCCAAAGAAAGGCTCAAAAAGAAACATTTTTAAATCTGTTTTAAAACTTTTGAAGGTGGAGGCAAGATGAAGATGAGCACAACCCAATTATCTAGACTGGACTGGAGGGACGCCCTGGAACTTAAGATTGCGAGCCCTTTGGCGACAGGGAAATGCATACTGTACCAGAATGTAACTCGCCTTGATCTCCCCCAGGAAAGGCTGTGAGCTAAATACTACAAAATAAATAAGTAAATAAAAAAATAGTGCTGCACCAGTTGATATACCAAGTGATGACATCACTGAAAGTTGTTCCTGTCTGCCTCCACATACTGGCTGGGAAGCATAAACCACTCATCTGGACTGGTCTAGTAAGATAAGGAATACAGCTCATAAGCACCATCATATGAATGCATTTCATAAAATATGGTTGCTGTTCGAAACTTGGAGAGTTCAATAACAAAGTGCCACTTCTTGTGTGGGGATATAACAACTGTAAAATTCATTTTATTGAGAATTTAATATATTTTCTTATGAGCTACCATGATTTTAAGTCCAACCTAAAAAGGTCATTTAATCTTAATATAGCTATACCATATTGTATAATTAAGGATAAGTCCTATGGTGGGGGGTGAGGGAGGAGGAAGGGGAGGGAGTGAGATTCAAAGTATGATAGTCTTTTTCCTCTCTCATTTTCATTCTTCTGGTGCACTGATAAAGTCTGTGGGGGGTTGATGGGGAACTGGATGGAAAAAGACTGTGTACTGTGGTGTATTTAGATTTCAGTAAAGCCTTTGACACTGTTCCTCACAGGCGACTTATAAACAAACTGAGCACCCTAGGGATGGACCCTAAAGTTACTGCTTGGGTTAGAAATTGGTTGGGTGGGAGGCGACAAAGAGTACAAGTAAATGGAGCTCACTCTGAGGAGAAGGATGTTACCAGTGGTGTGCCCCAGGGATCTGTCCTTGGTCCGATTCTTTTTAACATCTTTGTTAGTGATATAGCGGAAGGGCTGTCGGGTAAGGTTTGCCTCTTTGCGGATGATACCAAAATCTGTAATAGAGAAGACACCCAGGAAGGTGTAGATAACATGAGGAGGGATCTAGCTAAGCTTGAAGAATGGTCTAGAATTTGGCAGCTGGGATTTAATGTTAAAAAATGTAAGGTCATGCATTTGGGCTGCAGCAATCCAAGGGAGCAATACAGTATAGGAGGTGAAGTACTTTTGTCCACTAAAGAAGAGCGGGACCTAGGCGTGGTTGTGTCTGATGATCTTAAAGTAGCTAAACAGGTAGAAAAGGCGACGGCAAAAGCTAGGAGGATGCTTGGGTGCATACGGAGAGGAATGGCTAGCAGAAAAAAAGGAGGTGATAATGCCTCTGTATAAGTCTTTGGTGCGACCTCATTTGGAGTATGGTGTGCAATTCTGGAGACCGCACCTTCAAAAGGATGTGAACAGGATGGAGTCGGTGCAGAGGGTTGCTACTAAAATGATTAATGGGCTTCATTATAAAGCATATGAGGACAGACTTAAGGATCTTAATATGTACACCTTAGAGGAAAGGCGGGATAGAGGTGATATGATTGAGATGTTTAAATACCTCCGTGGCATAAATGTTCAGGGAGAGAGCCTCTTTCAATTGAAAGCAAGTTCTGCGACGAGGGGACATGGGATGAGGGTGAAGGGAGATAGATTCAGGAGTGATATGCGGAAATGTTTCTTTACAGAAAGAGTAGTGGATCCGTGGAATAGTCTCCCAGTGGAGGTGGTAGAGATGAGGACAGTAACTGAATTCAAAAAAGCATGGGACCAACAAAGAGGATCTCTAAAGGTAGAAAGTGGATTGTTGTAGTTGTTGTTATGGAAGGACAGACTAGATGGGCCTTGTGGTCTTTTTCTGTCATCATGTTTCTATGTTTCTATGTTTCTATGTTACTGAGGATACAGACCCCTCTGTTGTGGATCTTATATGTTATTGTGTTTGGTAAATGTATAAAACTTTAAAAAAATATATAAAAGTTAACTATCTACCTGCATTTCCTTTCCTTGAGTCCTGCCAGGCAGTAAAGATGTATGTGTTATTCCCCTCCCACAAGCAGATGGAGACAGAGAAAAATGATTCATATATAATCCAGGGTAGCAGGGGGACCTATTAGTATTCTTGTGAAATCGCCTTTTTGATTTTGCATTTCAACTTTGGCAGCTGCAGACTCAGATGGACATTGTCCTCAACCCAAGACACCTGCTGCCTTCCTTGTACCCAGCCTGCTATGGCCTGCAACTTATCACCAACTCTCCCAAAAAGTCATCAGAATTCCAGTGGGCAGGGTTTCTAGACTGGTCTGGCAGAACTCAAGGAAAGGAAATTTAGGGTTCCTCTTCATTCATGCCAGACCAGTCCAGATAAGTAGGATTTGCCCTTCTCAGTAGGCAAAGACAGAGAAAATCTGCCCACCTTTCCTATACATGCTGGTGCAGTCAGGATGCAGATCAATACTGCTCTGTCTCCAGCAGATGGAGATAATCCTGGTGCAGCAAGGCTGAAGAGGTTCTGGCAGGGCAGGCTGACTCTCATACCTGTTCTGCAGTTCCAGAGACCCTAGAACTTCCAGTTTACAAGAGTTTGTTCAAAGAGGGGTGGAGACTGGTAGTTGGTCAAGATGGACGTGTAAGAGCTGAGCTCCGGAGGGTAACTGGCAAGAATCCTGACTTCTGCTGTCTTTAATCAATTAGTTCCTACCTACTTGGTTATTATTCGATCCTGGATATGTCAGGCCCCAAACCGACGCGATTGGATTACCAAGTTCCTCAAAACGCCAGCGCAAAGAGAACCAAAACGGAACCTCTCTCTCCTCACAAGATGGCGGTCATCTGAGACTGTCCTGAGACTTTGCAGGAGCTCCTGGCTGAGATCTGGACAGTCAAAGATCTGGTCAAGTCTAACGGTGAGTCACTATGTGCAATGCAAGAAGATATCAACACTTAGAGAACTTCCATGGAGGCAATTACAGCTTGTTTGGAGAAGGTGGAGGGCGATGTGACATCACATGGGGAAAGGCTCAAGGCTGTTGAGAAGCAGGCCAAGCTGATACAGTCACTACAGAGAGAGGTGGAAGACGGCAATAACCGTTCAAGAAGAAAACATAAGAATATTAGGAGTACCTGAGGGTGCAGAGGGTCCTGATATGGTGTCCGTCCTGAAGGCCATGATTCCAGGTATGTTAAAGTTGCAGTTTGTTATGCCATTCGAGATCAAACGCACCCATAGTGTGCCTACTCAGTTCGTGGCCGCGGGTAAGCGTCCACACCCAATCATTTTGAAAGTTCTACGTTTTCAAAAAGTTACACAAATAATGGGAGCTGCCAAAGCACTTTCAAATTTGGAATACCAGGGACACAAACTCCTGTTCTTCCCGGATTTCTCGAAGGTGATGGTGGATCGAAGGAAAGGTTTTCTAGTGTTGCGTCCACATTTGTTTGGAGCTGCAGGCCCATTTTGGGCTCCTCTATCCGGCCCGCATGAGAGTCACACTGCATAACCAGACCAAGACCTTTGATGATCCAGGAGAGTTATATGCGTTTCTGGAAGATAAGGAGGCAGCGGTGATGCAGTGAATTTTATATTTCGCAGCTTTATTTGATGCGGTTTGCTGGCGCTCAATATCATGACTGATCGAAGCTCGTGTAAAGGAGTTCTATTTATGCAGAAGTGACATTTCATCATGCAGTACTATTATGTATCAGGACATCCATTTTGTTTTTTCTTTGAAGGAAGGCCAGGGTACTTCCTGGTCAAGATGTTTTTCTTTTTTTTTTTCCATTCCTTGGCTCTATTGTTTTCTCTCTCTTTCTTCTTTTGTGTTCTATGCTGTTTGTGCTGTCTACAGTGGTAAAGAGTGGTTTGGAGCTTGGAGGAGCGAGAGGGCCCTTAGTCATTCAGCAGGGTCTCTCAGCTCATAAACTGTTTCGGTGAGGGTTGCCCTGCCACGCAGTGTTATAGTT
Organism: Ichthyophis bannanicus; assembly: GCA_033557465.1. Taxonomy (NCBI): domain Eukaryota; kingdom Metazoa; phylum Chordata; class Amphibia; order Gymnophiona; family Ichthyophiidae; genus Ichthyophis; species Ichthyophis bannanicus. The sequence goes on along the minus strand of CM066033.1, from coordinate 588,072,283 downwards.
AGGGTTCTGGGTACATTGTCTTTCTTTTACTGAGGGAGATGGGGATAGTGTGATACTTTAAGTGGTAAAAGAAGTGGGAATGTAGTAGGTTATTTTACCCTCCGTGTCTGTCTTGTCCTGGTGGGCTCACCTGCTAATTTTGTGGGCTGTATAGCCTCCCTGGGTTTAGTTTGGTGGGTTTGGTGTTGTGTTTCACAGAATTATATGTTCTTATTGTGAGACATCATGTACAGGGGCTAGGGCTGAATTGTATCTCCTTTTGTTGGGCTTTCTGTGTTGGGCTATGAGTGCAGTTACCACTTTGAGGGCGTTTAAGATGCTGTTCTACAATATAAAACTATATGCCACAATTGGGTATGGTTTTTCAACATCTGACAATCAACTTGATCTATTTTATCAGTATGTCTTCCTTTAAGATAGTTTCACTGAATGTTAAGGGCATTAACAATCCCATTAAGAGGAAAAAGATTCTTCTATATGGTAAGAAGGAAAGTGCTGACATCTTACTGTTGCAGGAGACACATTTGAATGCAAAGGAGTCATTAAAACTAGGGGCAAATCCCCTTTCTCTAGTGGCTTTCGCAGCTGCCCAGCATAAGAAAAACGGGGTAGCCATTTTAGTAAGGAAAGCTCTATCTCCCATGATTATTCAAACTAGGTCTGATACTGATGGGCGGTGGACTATGGCTGTCATTAAAATTGGATCCACTGATTTGGCCTTAATCAACGTTTATGCTCCTAAATAGTAATTACACTTACTTGGTAATTGTAGTTCCTTGAGGGACGACAGCTTAGTCCTCCACCTCTGGGTAGTGCACCTCCTCCTGCAGCTTGGAGACTGGACTATTCAAAACTTGGCATCACTGGAAGTAGCGTGCTGGCATTCCCTTTCAGCTCCAGTGAACTATTGACAAAGCAGACTCAAAAGAGCAACAAACAAGTAGCTAATCACTTAAAATTATCGTAAAATTTGCATAAATTTGAACTTTGAAATTTCCCAAAAAGCAAACAGAGATATCCTTAAGGAAAGCTTGTCCCGCCCCCCTCCGCCTGCCGAGCCAGAGACAGCCAGCGAGAGAAAGGAACAGACAAACTAGTCAGACTGAACTTAAGAGTTAGTCACGAATCGGAAATACTCACCTGTACAACCACCTCTCAGGATCGAATGCATGCCGTGACAACCTATAACCCTGAGGGTGGGATTGAGGACTAAGCTGTCGTCACTCAAGGAACTACAATTACCAGGTAAGTGTAATTACTATTTCCTTATCGTTTCTCCAGCTTAGTCCTCCACCTCTGGGATGTAGCAGAGCAGTACTAACGGGAGGGATCCTGCCAGCCGGCACGCAACACCGCCGAACCAAAACAGGCATCCCTTGCCGCCAGAACATCCAGCCAATAGTGCTTACTGAACTATGCAACGACGACCACGTTGCCACCTTACAAATTTCCACCGGCGGAACCAAACTGTGCTCCGCCCAGGATGCCGCCTGCACCCTTGTCGAATGAGCTCTCAAACCCATCGGAGCAGAGCGACCCTGCAGCATATACGCTGAAACAATCGCTTCCTTAATCCACCTGGTAATCGAAGCATTTGCCGCCGCCTCACCTCTTCTGGGGCCCCCAAACAGTACAAACAACCGATCCGACTTGCGGAAGGGCTCGGTGACTGACAAATAACAGCGCAACACTCTTGATATCTAAACGACTTAGACCCCGATCAGAAGCCTGCTCCCCTGCTGACCACAAGACGGGAAGCGAAACCACCTGATTCACATGAAAGGAAGAAGACACCTTGGGAAGAAAAGAAGGCACCGGCCTGAGAACTACCTTCTGAGAAGAAAATGAGAGAAAAGGCTCCCGGCACGAGAGCACCTGAAGCTCCGAGATACGCCGAGCTGAACAAATAGCCACCAAAACTACCACCTTCAGGGTCAAATCTTTCACCGAGGCTTGCGATAAAGGTTCAAACGGAGCTCCACTCAGCGCCCGTAATACTAAGTTGAGATCCCATGGAGGGACAGCAATCCGACGAGCCGGACGCAATCTAGAAACTGCTTTAAGAAAACGCCCAACATCGACATGCGCCCCCAACGCAACCCCTTGCACCTTACCTCTATAGCAGGCCAGGGCTGCCAGTTGCACTCTTAAGGAACTGGCGGCCAATCCCTTATCGAAACCATCCTGTAAAAAATCCAACACCACCGGAACCGATGCCGTGGCAGCGCAGACTTGATGCCTTGAACACCAGTCCTCGAAAATTCGCCAGACACGCACATACGCGAGCGAAGCTGAACGTTTACGCGCCTGAAGTAAAGTCGCCACCACGGACTTGGAATAGCCTTTCTTCTTTAGTCACGCCCTTTCAATGGCCAAGCCGTAAGCGAGAATCTCTCCACCCGGGGCATCAGGAGCGGACCCTGAATCAGCAGCTGCTGAGATGACGGAAGGCGCCACGTAGTGCCGTCTAGCAATCTCACCAGGTCGGCATACCACGGACGCCTGGGCCAATCCAGCGCTATTAGCAGCACTCTTCCCCGATGCACCTCGATGCGCTGAATCACCCATCCTAGAAACGCCCACGGAGGAAACACGTAGAGAAGACCTATCGAAGGCCACGGTCGCATGAGGGCGTCGATTCCTTCCAACATAGGCTCCCGTCGTCTGCTGAAGAAATGACTTACTTTGGCTGAATGGAAGGTGGCCATGAGGTCCATTACTGGCATTTCCCATCGGTGCACTAATTGCGCAAATACCGAGGGATGCAGCTCCCATTCCCCTGCATCCACTTGCACCCTGCTGAGAAAATCCGCCGTCACATTGCCTTTTCCGGCGATGTGTGCCGCCGATATCGCCTGTAAGCGAGGTTCTATCCATGCGAACAACCTCTGGGACTCTTCCTCCATGGTCGTGCTGCCGGTGCCGCCCTGCCGATTTATGTAGGCCACAGCCGCGGCATTATCTGAAAGCACCCGTACCGCTCGCTGCGTTACTTGGGCTTCGAAGCTCTGCAGCACTCGAAATATCGCCCTGAGTTCCAACCGGTTGATCGACCAGCTGCTCTCCTCCGGAGACCAGAGACCCTGTACAAAGTCCACTCCAAAATGCACTCCCCAACCCACCAAACTTGCATCTGTTAATAGTGGAATCCACTCCGGCTGTTCTAAAGGCATCCCCGCGGATAAACACGCCAGCCGAAGCCACCACTGTAGATCCCGACGAACCTGTAGCGGGCAGGGAAGACGTTTGCTCAACGAGTTGGACTGATTGGACCAGCGCTGAAGTAAGGCCCGCTGCAACGACCTCATGTGAAACCAGGCCCAAGGCACCACCTCCAAAGTCACCGCCATCCCCCCCAGCACCTGAAGGTATTTCCAAGCCGACAGCGCAGCGAGCTTGCGGAAGGCCCGTACCAGGCTCCGCAGGGCCAGAGCTCTCTTTTCTGTCAGGAACACCAAGCCCCTCTGAGTATTGAACCGCACTCCCCAAGTACTCAAGAACCTGCGTTGGAACTAGATGATTCTTGGCTGCATTGACCACCCAGCCCAGAGACTGTAAAAGGGCTACCACCTTGGTTGTGGCTATCAGACTCTCGGCTCGGGACTTTGCTCGAATCAACCAATCATCCAGGTAGGGATGGACCAATACTCCTTCCTTCCGTAACGCTGCAGCCATGACCACCATTATTTTGGTGAACACGCACGGCGCCGTCACCAACCAGAAGGGCAGAGCCTGAAACTGGAAATGCCCCCAAGGGAGTACAAAACGCAGAAATTTTTGATGGGACGCTCTGATGGGAATATGGAGATAAGCCTCTGTGAGATCGAGGGATGTCAGAAACTCCCCGCGCCGAACCGTGACAATAACCGACCGAAGCATTTCCATGTGAAAGTGAGGCACCCGAAGGAAGCGATTTACTGCCTTGAGATCTAGAATGGGGTGAAGAGAGCCATCCTTCTTTGGCACCACGAAATATATAGAATAGCGACCCATGCCGTATTCTGCTGGCGGAAGCGGAACGACCGCCCCCAACTGAAGAAGACGATCCAAGGTTTGCCTCACCTGTAACGCCTTTTGAGGGCTCCTGCAGGGAGACAGCACGAAGGAGTCCAACACCGGCTTCGCGAGGTCTAAGGCATAAACATCGCGAATGATCTCCAAAACCCACTGGTCGGACGAAATGTGGGTCCAGGCAGAAAGAAAACCCCGAAGAAGACCACCGATCGGCTGAATTTCTGCCTGGACCCACCGCCCTTCATTGCGGCTTACGAACTCCTGCGGAGGCCGTGGAAGCGAAACCTCTACTTGCACCTCGAAACCCCCGAAACCCCGGGGTCCTAGACGCAAATCTACCTCTTTGAGACCCTGCAAAGCGGGGCGACCGAAACCTCCGAAAATCTCGAAACTGCCCCAAAAAGCCCCCACAGATTTTCCCCGTCTAGCCTCATCTTCCGGCAGTCGGCCCCCTTTGGACTCGCCCAAATCCTTAACTAACTTGTCCAGATCTTCCCCAAACAACAAACTTTCCCTTAAAGGGAAGCTTGCCGAGATGGGCCTTGGATGAGCCATCAGCTGCCTAATTTTTTAGCCAGAGGGCTCTGCGCGCCGCTACTAAAGAGGCCATACTATTAGATAACGCTCTAATGAGGTCGTAGTGCACATCCGCCAAATACGCCAAGCCAGATTCTAAGTGCTGCATCTCCCTCACTTCATCTAACTCTAGGGACGCCGACTGCCGCAAACGTCGCACCCAGCGAAGGCAGGCCCGTGCAACCAAAGCTCCACATATGGAGGCCTGCAACGCCACTGCGTCCGCTTCAAACGATTGCTTCAACAACCCATCCATTTTCCTATCCTGTGCCTCCTTCAAGGCCGCACTGCCTTCCACCGGGATAGTGGTCTTTTTTGTGACCGCTGAGACTGCAGCATCAACATTCGGGGTGTGGAATTTCTCTTTGTCCTTGTCCACGAGGGGATACAACCTATTCATGATCCGTATTCCTTTAAGCCCGGACTCGGGAGTATCCCACTCCGATTGTATCATCTGATCTATCACCCTATGGATAGGGAAGACCACCTGCGTCTGGCGGACCGCTTGAATAATGGGGTCCGCCCCATCCTCCTCTTCAAACCGGTTGCTCAGCAGCCAGCCTGAGTGTCTGAAGGGCTTCTGTAATAAGAGCCGGCAACTCCTCCTTTCGAAACACTCGTATGATTCTCGCCTGGTCCTCCGGCTCAGTAATCTCTCCTTCCTCTAACTCATCCATGTCCGCATCCACATCAAACTCAGCCTCCTCTCCCGCCTGCCAGTCCACCTCAGCCAGGGGAGGACCAGCCGGCCACGGTCTCTTGGATGCCTTCAATCCCAATGCGTCAGACTCCGCCGTACCAGACTGCACACTAGAGTTAGAGATAGGCAGCGGGACCCTCCCCCCAGCCCCTGATGCCTGAGACAGAATGCCTCATGCATCAGCAGTACAAAGTCTGGAGAAAACCCCTCCATCGGGGATGCGCCGCTAAGATGTACCTGTGTACCGGGAGCCGCGAGCTTTGGTTCTGGAGGGGAAGTTGAAGGACCTGGTACTGCTACTTCCCCCTCTGCTACCGCGAGCGCTCCGTGAACAGCAGAGGCTGTGGAACACTCTAATTGCTGTTCCATACTGAGAGAGACAGAGGCGCAGCGATGACAAATGCCTGTCTGTGTTGGTGCCTCTACGAGTGCCACAAATGACACACTGGGAGCTAGCCGACATGGACTGCAGCTGCGGGGAAACCGATGATTCTCAGACTGCTAAAAGCCCTAGCCCCCAAGGGAAGGAAGCACCCCCTTTTCCCCGGATAGCTGGCTTCAGCTGCTCCCACTGACCGGTCACTGAGGCTCAGGCTATGTAAGCCCCTTTGTGTAATCACTGTACCTAAAACTCACCTTTATTATTATTATTATTTTTTTTTTGGAAGAACTACCGCATCTAAGAAGGCCGCCTAGGCCGGAGAGAAGAGCACCCCTCTGTTACCTCAATAGCGCGCTGGTAAGCTAATCAAAATAAAAGCGCTGAAAAGAAAAAAGGCAAAACAAACAATAAACGGAGCTAAACTAGCAGCGCTTAATAAAATACTCAAATACCTGTTCAGGACTGCCCGGACCGCCGTCCGGATGAGCAGGGAGGCTCAGAGCCTTCGGCGAAAAGAGCGCCCGACTCACGGAGGGTGCGGGAGACGCGCTCACAAAATGGCCGCATCTCCACATGGAGTTTTGGCACACTGCGCCTGCGGACCTCCCGATACCCAAGAACAGTCCCCCAGGCGTCCGAGAAGGCCAGCCCTCCAAACCGCTGCCCGGTCCCGAAGAAGGAGGGAAAAAAACCCAAAAGAACACTGCACACGCTAGGGCAGCCTGCGGCTGGTCTGGGAGGGACCCCCCCCCGACGGGAGAAGAACGCCGTCTACAAAGCTGCGGGCTGCCGATTGACAGGAGGCAGGCCGGCGGTGTACTAAAGCAGGAGCTCTGCCCCGATCAATCCAGGGGTCAGAGATCCAAAATTTAAGTCAGATTTCCTTACGCTGGGCTGTGGCTTGGCAGGAGAGGCAGAGAGCCCAAAGGCATCCCCGAACTCCACAAGGTTTCCTTGCTTTGCTTTCTTTTGCTAAGTAACAGCCCCCTTAAAGGGACCCACTCACTCAAAGAAACAGAGTGATTCCAAGCCAAATTCAAAGCCAATTTGACAAATCTAGCTTCCTAACTTGCTCCTTATCTGTTTCTCTAGTGAGTCCAGCACCTAGGCTCACTACGTCCTCCTGCTGCATGGAGAGTGGACACACTGGAGCTGAAAGGGAATGCCAGCACGCTACTTCCAGTGATGCCAAGTTTTGATTGGTCCAGTCTCCAAGCTGCAGGAGGAGGTGCACTACCCAGAGGTGGAGGACTAAACTGGAGGAACGATAAGGAACATTGATTGTCCTACCTTTTTTTGCTCTATTGCGGCCTTGGCGCAGGTGGTGTCCAGATATCAGACTATAGTGGGAGGAGACTTCAACCTCGTGCTAGACCCATTGATAGACAGGAGTCCAGTGAGAATGATTAGGGTTTCCAGGGCTCATCCAGTGCTTGCATCCCTAATGCAGGACCTGGGTTTAATAGACATTTGGCGACTGCAGCACCCTACAGATAAAGAATTCACTTTTTTCTCTCCCCCTCATAAGTCGTTATCATGCATAGATTTCTTCTTAGTCTCCAAAGGACTTTGTTCTAAAGTTAGTGAGACTGCTATTCACGCAGCTCATATTTCATACCACTCCGCAATCTCTCTCACATTACTTGATTCAACGAGTTATCAACCTCACTCTTGATGGCAACTTGATCGGACTCTTTTAACCAGTCAGGAATTTCAGGAGACCATCCAGGTGGCCATAGAGGAGTACTTCCAATTTAATCTTCCGCAAGATTCCTCAGGGTGGGCCTGATGGGAAGGTTTTAAGGCTAGCATACGAGCCACTATTACTAGTTTTGCTATAAAACAGGCTAAACAGCGTAAAGCAGAACTTAGTACACTAGACAAGCAAATTAAAGCGGGTGAACATATTTTATGCCAGAAAGCTGATCCTAATATCTTGATAAGACTGCAATGTCTTAGATTTAAATATAATTCGATTTTGACCACAGAGGCCTCACAGAACATTCAGGGGCAGAAAGGATGATATTACTTAGAGGGTAATAGAGCTGGACAGCTGCTAGCCAACTCACTAAAGAGTCGTAAGGAATCTTTGTGGGTTGAAGCTCTAAAGGATTCCCAGGTGCAACAATTGATTGCCAAGGATCATGACATTGCGGAGACCTTTTGCCAATTCTACGCCCAGTTATACTCCCCAGAAATTGATTTTTCTGCAAAGGAGTTTGATAGTTTACTAAAGAATGTCCAATGGCCGGTGTTAGATCAAGAAATTGTTGCGGGATTAGACAAGCAGATAACTGTCATGGAAGTTATCCAGGCTATTGACTCTACACAAACTGGCAAGGCTGCCGGACCAGTCGGTCTGCTGGCTGAATTTTATAAAGCCTTTTCCAAAATTTTAGGGACATACCTTCAACAATATTATAAAATGCTTCTTGACAATGTGGCACAGGCTGGAGCGTTTGCCTCTGCAAACATTGTTGTCCTAGAAAAACCTGGGAGGAATCCTCAGTTCGTCAGTAATTATCAGCCAATTTCATTGTTGAATGTAGACTATAAAATTTTTGCGACCATTGTCGCTGGGCGTCTCTCCAAATTGATCCCTTCCTTGATACACCCAGACCAATGCGGCTTTACTGAGGGACTTCAACAGACAACAAAATAGCGCGGTATATAATTACATGTAATAAATAGCGCGGTATATAAAAGTGCATGTAATAAATAAATAAATAGAACAATGCCAGAGTGCTTTGTCATGTCCTGGAAGGTGCAGAGGAAACAGAAGACCCTCTTGTGGGACTCTCATTAGACACGGAGAAAGCGTCTGACCGGTTGGAGTGGCCTTTTTTGTTTGCTGTTTTGAAGTGATTTGGATTTAGTGATGGTTTCTGTAATCTAATTAAACTTATGTATACAAGACCGAGTGCAAAATTTTCTGTGAATACAACTCTGTCTAGAGAGTTTCTTCTAGGGCGGGGCACCTGGCAGGGTTGTCTTCTTTCCCCCATTCTCTTCAATCTGGCCTTGGAACCTTTGGCCTTATTAATAAGGCAAAACCTTGCGGTTAAGGGTGTCTCTATTGCTGACATGGAAATTAAATTATCTGCATATGCGGATGATCTACTGCTTTTCACCACACCTAGTTCCATACCGAGTATTTTAGAATTGATAGATAAATATTCAGGATTATCTGGCTATAAAATAAATTGGTCAAAATCTGTCGCCTTCCCCCTGAACTCAAGAGTATGTAGAAAGGATATGGAGGAATTTCCCTTTGTATGGGAACCTAAGATGGTGAAATATTTGGGAGTTCAATATTGTTACCCACTTAGTGGAACCCTACAGAACAATGAAGAAGAGCTCCTAACTACAGTTTCTAATATAACAGCAAAATGGTCGCCAGTCTACCTTTCCTGGTGGGGTCGTCTTGAAGCTATAAAAATGACTATCACTCCTAAAGTGAATTATATATTAGGGATGCTACCTGCCTTTCTTACAAGTGTACTGTCAAATTGAAAAGATTCTGGTCCAATTCCTATGGAAAAATAAACTGCCTAGAATTGTTCTTAGGAAACTCAAATCTAAAAATGAGGAAGGGGGGGGGGTGAATTTCCCTGACTTTCAGGCCTATCACTGTGCTTTTCTGCTAAAACAAGGATCACAATGGGTGGAAGAGGCCATAAGTATACGCCCAATATGACTTGAAATAGAAAAGAGTTCTCCCTGGCATGGTGTCTATCGGGAGGTTGAAGTCTCATAGAACCTATCGGACACTCAGAAGGCTTTTCAGCAGTTAGCAAATGCAATTCCCAAGGAAGATTGCTTATCGAAATCAATGCCCATCTGGCATAGTCCCTTTTTTAAAATTAATCATAGCTCATTTGCATGGCAAAATTGGTTTAGCAGGGGTATTTGGAGTGTTGGCCAACTAATACTAGATGGTAAGTGGAAACCTTTTTCCATTTTGCAAAGTGAATTTGATCTACCTCAGTCTCTATATTTTCAGTGAATCCAGCTGAGGCATTGTATAGAAAAAATAGAAATTACACTTACCTGGTAACTGTAGTTCCTGGAGGGTCCAGTTTAGTCCTCCACATCCGGGTAGTGCACCTCCTCCTGCAGCTTGGAGACTGGACCAATCAGAATCTTCCTATGCCAGGATTTATGCTGCTGGAGCTCCCATCAGCCTCCAGTGAACTAGTAACAAAGCAGACTTAAAGAAGCAACACATGAGAGAAGCATAAATATCAAACCAGAACAGAATTTAGTCCCCTTATGAGTTAACCGACCCCCTCCCCAAACGAGGAAGCCAGAACTCTACACATTGCCTCTGATCTTACCCGAATAAAGAGGCAGTCATAACCCCAGCCACATGAACTTAATAGCTGGCAATAAGAAATTAGAAATTAGCCCCTGATACAGAAACCCGAAGATATATGCTGAGATAATTCCGCGCCGTACACAGTAAGCGCGCCGCACCAAACAAATCTGACACATGGGAGGGAAGGAGGACTAAACTGGACCCTCCAGGAACTACAATTACCAGGTAAGTGTAATTTCTATTTCCTGAGCGGTCCTCCAGTTTAGTCCTCCACATCCGGGATGTAACAGAGCAGTCAACACCGGGCGGGACCTTGCCAACCGGCGCGCAACACTGCCGAACCAAAACAAGAATCCCGAGCGGCGATCACATCCAACCGGTAGTGCTTACTGAAGGCATGAAGAGACGACCAGGTAGCCGCCCTACAAATTTCCACAGGCGGAAAAAGACTATGCTCTGCCCAGGACGTCGCCTGTGCTCTGGTAGACTGGGCCCTCAAACCCAACGGAACCGGCCGATGCTGTAAAATGTAAGCCGATGCAATCGCCTCCTTAATCCACCGAGCGATGGATGCCTTTGCCGCTGCTTCACCTTTGCGGGCCCCGCCAAAAAGCACGAACAATCGATCGGTCTTACAGAACGTCTCCGACACCTTTAAGTAGCAACGAAGAACCCGCCGCACATCCAGGCAATGTAACTCATCGTCCGTTTCACCTGCCGCTTCCGAATTAAGGACCGGAAGAAAAACAGGCTGATTCAAATGAAAGGGCGAAACCACCTTAGGCAAAAAGGAAGGAACTGGCCGAAGAACCACTCGATCCCTAGAGATAGATAAGAACGGTTCCCTACACGAAAGCGCTGCAACTCGGAAATGCGCCTCGCCGAACAGATCGCCACCAGAAAAACCGTCTTCAGGGTCAGATCCTTAACAGACGCCTGCCGAATGGGCTCAAAGGGTTTGCGAACCAAAGCTTGTAATACCAGATTCAAATCCCACGAAGGAACTGACACTCTGCACGATGGTCTCAACCTGAATACCGCCTTAAGAAAACGCTGCACGTCCGAATGTGCCCCTAGGGGAATTCCCAGAACCTTGCCCCTGTAGCACGGTAGCGCTGCCAACTGCACCTTCAGAGAACTGGCTGCTAAACCTTTGTCAAAGCCGTCCTGCAGAAAGCTGAGAACCACCGATACCGAAGCCGTTGCCGCGCGAACCCCACGCTGAGAACACCAGTCCTCAAAAATCCTCCACACCCACACATACGCGAGCGAGGTGGAAGGCTTCCGCGCCCGAAGGAGAGTGGCAATAACCTCTGGGGAATAACTCTTTTTCCTCAACCGAGCCCTCTCAAGGGCCAAACCGTAAGCGAGAATCGATCCACCTGAGGCATCCGCAGCGGACCCTGAAGCAGCAGATCCAGTAATGGAGGCAGTCTCCAAGACACTCTGTCACGCAACCGAAACAGATCGGCATACCACGGTCTCCTGAGCCAATCCGGAGCAACCAGTAAAACCCGCCCCCGGTGCACCTCGATGCGCTGAACGACGCGACCGATCAACGCCCAAGGGGGGAAGACATAAAGAAGATCGTCCTCCGGCCACGGCTGAATTAGCGCGTCGATGCCCTCGGACATGCGTTCTCTCCGCCTGCTGAAAAACCGGCCTGTCTTCGCCAACTGAAAGGTCGCCATGAGGTCCATAATCGGAGGCCCCCATTTGCAAACTATTTGCACGAATATCTGCGGGTGCAGTTCCCACTCCCCGGGGTCGACCTGCACTCTTGCTGAGAAAATCCGCCATCACATTGTCTTTTCCCGCGATATGCGCCGCCGAAAGAGCCAGCAGACGGGTCTCCACCCAATCGAACAAAGCCTCTGCCTCGCTTTCCATGGCCACACTTCTGGTGCCTCCCTGGCGGTTGATGTAGGCCACCGTTGCCGAGTTGTCCGAGAGAACACGCACTGCCCGCCCCCTCACCAAAGTCTCGAGGGCTTGCAGCGCGAGTCTCACCGCCCACAGCTCGAGTCAGATGATCGACCAAGAAGCCTCTAGAGGAGACCACGTTCCCTGCGCGTACCGACCCTTGCAGTGGGCTCCCCAGCCCAACATACTCGCATCCGTGATGAACGGGATCCAAATGGGCTGCTCCAAAGGTAGCTCCAGTCGTAGGTTCTCCAAGCACAGCCACCAGCGGAGAGACAGACGGACTGATTTCGGGCAAGGCAACCGCTTGTTCAACGAATCCAACTGGTTCGACCAGCGACGTAACAGGGCTCTCTGAAGTGACCGCATATGAAACCTGGCCCACGGAACTACCTCCAACGTCGCCACCATAGTGCCTAACGGACGCAGGTACCACCATGCTGACGGTCCAGGAATCCTCAAGAATGTGCGCATGAGGCCCTGCAAGGCCTGGACGCGGCGCTCTGGCAAGCACACCAAACCTCTCGCCGTGTCGAAACGAACTCCGAGGTATTCGAGGGATTGCGTTGGCACTAAATGACTCTCTCGTTGACCACCCAGCCGAGAGACCGCAGCAAGGCCACTACTCTGTCCGTAACCTGCCCACTCTCTTCTTTGGACTTTGCTCGAATCAACCAGTCGTAGAGGTAAGGGTGGACTAAGATACCTTCCTTTCGCAAGGCCGCCGCAACCACCACCATGACCTTTGTGAAGGTGCGCGGAGCTGTGGCTAGACCGAACGGCATGGCCCGAAACTGAAAGTGACCCCACGAGAACGCGAACCTCAGGAACTTTTGATGGACCGCTCGGATGGGAATGTGTAAATAGGCCTCCGAGAGATCGAGAGAGGTGAGAAACGCCCCTTGACGCACCGCCACTATGACGGACCGTAAGGTCTCCATCCGGAAATGTGGCACCCGAAGGAAACGATTCACGTCCTTGAGGTCTAGAATCGGGCGGAGCGAACCGTCTTTCTTTGGCACCACAAAATAAATGGAGTAGCGACCGATGCCACGCTCGGAAGGAGGAACGGGAATTACCGCTTCCAAGGCTATAAGTCGACGCAACGTCACCCGAATGGCCTGCGCCTTCTGCTCGCCTTTGCTGGGAGAAAGGACAAAGGAATCTGGAAGCGGACAAGCAAACTCCAGCGCATAACCTTCTCTGATGATCTCGAGCACCCACTGATCTGAGGTTATTTGGGCCCAGGAAGGAAGAAAGTCCCGCAGGCGACCCCCGATGACTTGACTTACCTCCGGAGCCCGCCTCGCTTCATTGTGGCTTTCGACCAAAGGAAGAGGACGTAGAGGAGGACGCCACTGTGAATCCTCTGCCCGCTCCTCGAAAACCTCGAAACCCCTGGGATCTAGAGCCATACCGGCCGCGCTGGGAACTCCAAAGGCGGGAAGAACGAAATCTGCGAAAGTCCCGAAACTGACCCCGCGCTGGCGGCAAGTTTCTACCCAGCTTAGGCTTATCCTCTGGCAGCCTACCGGCCTTAGACTCTCCGAGGTCTTTAACCAACTTATCCAGATAGTCTCCGAACAACAATTTGCCCTTAAAGGGAAGCTTACTGAGACGGGACTTAGAAGATCCATCGGCCGCCCAATTCCGCAACCAGATAGACCTGCGCGCCGCCACCAAAGAAGCCATGCTATTCGCCAATGTTCTAATCAAATCATAATGCACATCTGCCAAATACGCCGAGCCAGACTCCAGCCGGGTCACCTCTAGCAAGCCCTGCTGATCCAAGCCAGAAACTTGCCGCAAGTGCTGAGCCCATCTCAAGCAGGCTCTAGCCACCCAAGCTCCACAAATGGAGGCCTGCAAAGATAAGGCATTGGTCTCAAAGGCCTGTTTCAACAAACCATCCACCTTTTTGTCTTGCGCGTCCTTTAAGGCCGCACTGCCTGAGATCACGTGATGTGGTGAGCCGGGGAAGCTGTGTCCTCCCTGAGCTCCGGACTCCCTGGCCCCAAACCGGCTAATATTGCCCCTTAAACAGGGCACAAACCGTGGAGTCTATCCCCACCGAAGTGCTGTAGCCATACTGAACCCGAACGGGAGACCTCGAGGAGGATGGCCGCGGCGAAACTTGGAAGGAGGGAGAAGGATCGCGCCCTGGGGGCATCTAAGATGGCCGCCTCGCCTCCGAGCCCGGGGGCCCTACCAGCAGCTGCGGCACCGGCGGCCACTGCAATGGAGATTTCGGCGGCAGTTTCGGAAGCTCTATCCCTGCAATTCGAGACCCTCCGCACCAAAATGGAGGTGGTACAGAACTCTGTCGATGCAGTCGGGCTCCGCATGCAACAGGCGGAGGTTCAGATATCACAGGCAGAGGAGGAGATGGAAAAGCTTGCTTTGGAGCTTGAGCAGGTCCGGGGGACCCTGAAAGATCAGGCCGAGAAACTGGAGGATCTGGAGAATCGCTCCAGATGCAGTAATCTTCGCTTTCTGGGGGTCCCGGGCTCCGTAGCAGACAGAGACCTGCGTACGTATATTGAGGCCCTGTCAGCATCTTTACTGGGGAACAATGCGCTGGGCCCTCCTCTGGTGATAGAACGAGTGCACAGAGTGGGCCCCAGGAAACCTACAGATGCAAGGCCGAGGATTGTGCTGGCCAAGTACCTCCAGTTCCAGCAGAAAGAAGCGATCCTGCGTGAGGCTCGGAAACGAGGGACCATTGAGCGGGACAACGCTAAAATTCGTATCACCCAGGACTATTCCGTAGCGGTGAGTCAGCGTCGCAGAGCATATGCCCCGATTTGTCAAAAACTGATTGCAGCAAACATTAAATTCATGGTTCAATATCCAGCGCGTCTCCACATGCTCCATGAGGGCCGGCCTCGGGTGTTTGACTCGGCAGCGGAAGCGGCGGTTTATGTTGAACAGTTGAGAGGCCTGGGCACATCGTCGTCTACTGCACCGGATTGACTGGCCTGGGATGCAGAGGGGGTCCCTTGACGAGCTGGATCTTATGAGCCCTCGGGGCGAATGGGAGGCTTTGGACAGTGAGTGTGATGAGGCAGCCTGGTGGGCCTGCTCCCTGCTGTGGGATTCCCGGACCTTCGGGAAGGGTTACGTGCTGCCAGGAACGCCTTTACTGCAGACTCTGTGCACTACTGCCACCTCATAAGACTGAGTAGCCCATGGGGGAAAGTACTTTGAGCCATGCTAGCCCTATGTAAGTCGGGGGAGGAAGGCGAACGGGGTGGGGGGGTTAGCTTTTACTACCGTTTGGCCTTTGCCCATTGTTCTGGGCCCGGGGCCTGTCTTTAAGGGGAAGAGATTAAGCTGTTGCTTTTGTGCTGTTTGCCCCTGGGAAGGCCCTGAGGGCTGCCAGAAACGCTATCTAGGGGGGAATGTATGTAATGTGTATACTTTACTCGGCTGATGGCCTCCCCTGGGGGAATTTATTGAGCCATGTGGGGCTCTGTGCGAAAGATGGGCGGGGGGGGGAAAGCGAACGGGGTGGGGGGCTAGACTTGAATTTATACATCGGTCTACACTCCTCTTCTGGCTTCTCTTGGCCTGTTATTCAGGAGGGGACTAGGCTGGACCTCTATAATAAAGTATTATGGTGTGTTATAGTTTTGTTACTGTGTTAATGCATTGTTATCTGTTTGGAGGGTGTTCGTACTTACAATGATCAGTTAAGTTCTCCCTGGGATGAAGGGTGTGTATCGGTGGGGATGGGGAGGGGGAGGATCAGGGGAGTTGGGGGGTCTGGACACATCAAGGTGATTGGTTAGTAGGGGAGAGAGTGGAGATGGGGTCTGAGGTAGAGGAGGGGAGGGGGGGTAGAGGGGGGGAGGGGGGTAGACGAGGGGATGGGGGTAGGGCTTGGAGAGGGGGGAGGGGGGTTGGTGGGGGGGATGGGTGGGGTTAAGGGGGGAGGGATGGGGGTTAGGGGGTTTTTGGGTTCGGGGAGAGGGGATAGTCGCAAATTAAATGCTCTAGAAGGGCAGGTCTTCGCTCTGAGAGGAGGAATTAGGGGGGGACCCCAGGCTGGGAGGGCCCTTTCCAGAATGCTGAGTTTTATGCTGTGGATGGGACCTGATTATTCCCTCCCTCCCTGAAGATCATATCATGGAATGTCTGTGGTTTAGGTAGCCCAGTGAAGAGATATAAAATCTTGAAGGCCTTGGCCAGACAGCGGTGTGACATCGCGTTCTTACAGGAAACCCACCAGACGGCCGAAGAACATAGCAAATTGTGCAGGGATTGGGTGGGTCAAGTGTGGGGAGCCGCAGCAGTAGGTAAAAAAGGGGGAGTGGCTATCTTAATACATAAACGAGTGCGTTTCTCCCTGATTAGGGAGGTAACAGACCCTACCGGTCATTTTGTGTTCCTGCATGGTAAATTGGAGGAACGGGAGGTGATTCTAGGGGACCTTTATGGTCCTACGGTGTCAGACCCAGCCTTTTATTATCGGGTGGCGGCGAAAATAGAACAGTTTGAAGACCTCCCGCTTATATTGGGAGGGATTTTAATGGGGTTCTGGATGTTGAATTGGATATTTCTCAGGTGTCGGCGTCACGGGAGCGGCATCAGACAGCTAAGATGCTGAAAAGATTTCAGGCGAGACTGGGCTTGGTGGACCCTTGGCGGTTGCTCCACCCCTTGGAGAGGGATTTCACTCATCAATCTAGGGCCCATGGAACCAGTGCACGTATCGATTATTTGATGGTTACGGGGAGTCTTTTTTCCAGGGTGGGAGCGGCACAGATCGGTCCTACGGAGATTTCCGACCATGCCCCAATTTGGGTAGAAGTGCAGTGGGGGGGTGGGGGGCGACTTCCAGCCGCATTTGGCGTTTTCCTATAGATCTTTATAAGGATAGACAGTTTTCCCAATTTCTTCATCAACGCTGGCAGGAGTTTGAGCTGAATCATAGGTGCCATCAGGAAGATCCGGAACTGGTGTGGGAGACTGCTAAAGTTGTATTGAGGGGTGATATCATTGGATATGTGGCTAGGAGAAGGAGAGTGATGGCGGAACAGATTATCAGCCTAGAGCAGCGGGTGACGAGGCTGCGACGTCTTTGTGTGCGCTCGCCCACAGCGCAGAATAAGAAGCAGTTCTGGGAGATGCAAGTGGCATTAAACGAGTTGCTGCATCAGCGAGCTACGAAATCGCTGCTCTATTACCGATATAAACTGTACTGTTTTGGAGATAAACCGGGTAAGCTACTCGGTCGGTGTTTACGGGGCCCTAGGGGGGGGACGGTCGGTGGCAGCCCTTTACAACGCGCACGGGGATCTGTGCAGAGGACGGGGGGAGATAGTGGAAGTGTTTAAAACATTTTATCAAAAGTTGTATAGTGCAGAGGCGGAGGCCCCTTGCACCATAGAAGAGTATTTACAAGATCCTTCCTTGCCTAAACTGACAGCAGAACAAGCTAAAAGCCTTGAGCAGCCTATTACTCTTTTAGAGGTGCAACAGGTGATTTCGAAGGCGAGCTGCTACAAATCGCCGGGCCCCGATGGGTTCGGGGCAGAATTCTATAAATTGTTATCAGATGGGGTGGGTCCTTTGTTGTTGGCTATGTTTGGCCAACGTAGGGACGTTGGTTCGTTGCGCTGGGGTAGTAACCAAGCCCACATAGTGTTGATCCCAAAACCGGGTAAAGATTTGACACAGGCGGCGTCCTACCGACCGATATCCCTGCTGAATTTTGATTCAAAGTTATTGGCTAAAATTTTGGCGCAACGTTTGGCTGAGGTACTGGGTGACTTGGTACATGGTTCCCAGATTGGTTTTGTCAAAGGGAGGTATGCGGTGCGTAATCTACGCAAAATATTGGCCTCGTTGGAATGGGTACATGAGCGGAATTTGCAGTCGCTTTTGATCAGCTTTGATGCTGAAAAGGCGTTTGACCGGGTTAACTGGCATTACCTACACCACCTATTGCCATTGTATGGGTTAGGACCGATTTTCTGTGATTTGGTGAAGACTTTGTACTTTGAACCGACGGCCAGGGTGCTGTGTAACGGGGTTCTGTCTCAGCCCCTCTCTCTGGGGCGTGGCACCCGGCAGGGGTGTCCGTTATCCCCGCTTCTGTTTGTCTTATCATTGGACCCTTTAATTCGTAAAATAGAACAGGACAAACGGATAGGTGGGCAGGAGTTTAAAACCTCGGCATTCGCAGATGACTTGCTGATTCATTTGCTGGATCCGCGGGAATCCTTGCCCCGTCTTTTGGCTGAGTTTCAGGCCTATGGATGCGTAGCGGGGTTTCGCATTAATAAAGAGAAGTCAGAAGCGCTTGACATCTCAGGTCACCTTCGGGGGCGTTGGGAGGGGGAGTTCCCGTTACGATGGGCCTCGGATCAGTTTGTTTACCTGGGTATCTTTTTGACAAGGCTGCCACAAGAGTTATATCGTCGTAACTTTGAGAACACTATGGTGCGTTTGCGGACTCAGTTGAGCGCCTGGTCCCCGCTTCCGTTGTCTTTATTGGGGAGGGTAGCGGCCGTTAAAATGGTGATTTTGCCGAGAATCTTATATTGGCTGCAGACGCTACCAGTGTGATTGCTGAGGAGAGATCTACGAAAAATGGAAAAGGAGATATAGGGGTTTCTGTGGCGGGAGGCCAGAGCTTGTATATCCTTAAACCGGCTGGTGGGCCCTTGGAAGAAAGGAGGGGTCGGGTTTCCCGATCTTGGGGCCTACGCCTTAGCTTGTCAGGCCAGACACATTGGAGATTGGCTGGGGGGGACGGATATCTATACGCCTTTGGCCTTTGAAGAGGCCTGGGCTAGTCCGCATACGGTGCTTGCAGTGCTTCACATGGCGAATACTAGATTGCCGGATCGCCTCAAAAAGAGCGGGTTGTTAAATTCCATGCGCCGTACGTGGCGGCAAGTTAATGTATATTGGAAACGGAACTGGATGGTATCGAGCTGGTTGCCGTTGCAAGGCAATGTGTGTTTTCCCCCGGGCTCTGAGACGAGGGTGTTTCGCATCTGGCACGGACAGGGTATCAGAAACATAGGACACGTGGTGGATTTATCTGGGAAATGCAAAACACTGGCAGTGCTAATGAGCGAATATGAGCTGCGGCCCACCCATTGTTTTGCATACATGCAATTGGCTCATTATGTGGCGGGACTACCGCCGGGAGAACTCTCGGTTGAGCGCTCTGCCCAGATTATAGAATTCTTTGACCTGGGAGGGGAGGATCCCCCATCGATAGCAAAGCTGCGGGGCCACCTGGAGTGCTATCGGCTTCAGCCGGACTACAGGGGAGTGGAGAGGGTGTGGGCGGGGGAGTTAGGACGGGAAGTGCCCAACGGCACTATTTTGAAAGCCTTGGGGGGGGGATCACTGACCTGGCAGGAGGGGCTCGCTGGCGTGAAATCCAATTTAAATGTATTCTTAGAGCACATTTCTCACCCCAACGAGCTTTGCGTAGCCACCTCACCACGAATGGGAGTTGCCCTAGATGTGCGGAGCCGCTGGCTGGTTTAGTCCACATGTGGTGGGATTGCAAACATCTTCATTCATATTGGGCTCGTATTAGGGGGTGGATAATGGCGCGGCTCCAACAGAGGTTTCCTTGGTCAAGCTCCCTGGTGGTTTTTGATCAACTGCACAAAGATCTCCCCAGAGGACGATGGGCCAGGCTGTGGGTACGTAAGGCTTGTCTGGTGGGTAAGGGCCCCATACTTCGTAGATGGAGGGAACGGCAACCGCCAACATTCTGGGAATGGCGTAATAGCTTCCATCAGCTTATGTTGGCAGAGAGATGGAGAGCGAGGGGTAACGTGCAGAAATGGTCTACCTTTCTGTTGCAATGGGACCCTTATATACAAAGTCTGGGCCCAAGGTGCCGCAATGAAATTTTGAATGTGGGTCATTAGTGATGGTTGGGATGGGGCTATAGGGTGGGGGGAGGAGTAGTGGGAGGAGCTTAACATAAAGGGCGGAGGTGGTGTAGAGATTTGCGACTGGGGGTGGGCGGGGGGAGGGGGGAGGGTTTACTGTGTTATTTTTCATATGGTATAAAACTCTTTGTTACTGTATGTTAATGATGGTTCATATCTATGTCACCTTGATGCTGTTTAATGTCCTCTGGACGGGGATAAGAGTCAACCTGGTCTGGAGGCCTGTTATTGTTGATTTGGGACTGTTGGTGACTTGTACTCTTGTTATAAATAAAACGATTAAAAAAAAAAAAAAAAAAAAAAGGCCGCACTGCCTTCAACAGGAATGATGGTTTTCTTGGTTACCGCCGACACCGCGGCATCCACTCGCGGCGACTTAAACCTCTCCTTGTCCTTATCCGTTAACGGATACAGGCGGTTCATAGTCCTAATCCCCTTCAGTCCGGATTCAGGTTGATCCCACTCAGTTTGAATCATCTGCTCCACCACACGGTGCACCGGAAACACCACCTGAGACTCCCGCACCGCTTGAATGAGAGGATCCTCCAACCCGTCCTCTTCAACAGGACGAGGTGCAGCCAGATTGAGCGCGTGGAGAAATTCCGTAATCAAAGGCACCAGCTCTTCTTTACGGAACACCCGAATGATCCGGGCTTGATCCTCCGGCTCGGGGGATTTCTCCATCTTCCAGCTCCTCAACACCAACATCGGGATCCACTTCCGTATCAGGATCTTGCCAGCCCATGTCGTCCTGTTCCAGGTCCATGGACCTAAGGCGCTTGGCTGAAGGCTGGCCATCCTGCCTGGGCTCCTCACATTTCAAGGAGGACAGGGGCGACGGCCAGGCATCTGGCAGCTTGCCCGAGCGCCCCAAACGAAAAGCCTGGTGCATAAGAAGGACAAAGTCTGGGGAAAAATCTGTGAAGGAAGACTCTGTTGTTGCAATCGGCCACGTGTCCGCCTGTCCCTTAGGGGGGACTGTAGAACAAGATGCAAGAGGTCCAGGAGAGGGGTCTCCCTCCGCCTGAACAGCCGGGCTTCCTGGGTCTGACAGCTCCTTATGCTCCATTTGTTGCTCTAAGCCTGTGGAAACCGAGGCACAGCCCCTGCAAATCCCAGACTCAGCCACAGCCCACCTGCGCGAACCGCAGATAACACACTGCAGTCTCGTAGCCATGCAGGCACAGCAGCCACTACAGTGAAAGGGCCTGACTCTACACTCAAGTTAAAGAAAGCAAATAAAGAAAAAATCCCCCGTTTTTTGTTGTTTTTTTTAAAACTAGCAACTGGGAAAACTCAGATGCCCCCAAGCAATAACGCCAGGCCAAAACTGCGCTAAGCGCAGAGGGAACTCGCTGCACAGCTTTTCATGTCAGGCGGGAAAAAATGGAGCTAGAAAATGGCCGCCGGCACATTTCAGCCGGTGAGAAAAAAATGGTGCGAAAAGGAAATCAAAAGAAATGAAAGGAACAACCTGCAGAACCTAAGCCATCCGAAACTCACCGCACTGGCACAGAATCGCCGGCAGACGACACGCCGCTCGAATCCTGAGCGGGAGTGCGCTACCGCTCCAGGCTGTCACTCAAAGCCCAGAAAGAAGGTCGGATCGCGAAACGGAAGCCAGCAGACTGTGCAGAGGCTTCCCGGACCCAGGCAGATGGCTGACAAAGGCAGATCTCTCCTCCGTACAGTCTAGGAGGAGAGAGCTAACCTCTCTGACTGCAAAAGACACCTCTGCAGCAAAGTCAGAAGGGCAGTGCAGATCCGGCTCCTCGATCGCCGCCTGCTACCCCTTTTCTTTCTTTTTTTTTTTTTAAAGATACAGCTACCTATAAAATAAATCAAAAGAAATATAGGAGTGAGAAAGAAAAATCCCCAAAAAAGTCTCTCTAGTGTTGCCTCCAACTGTCCCTAAGTGAACCTAACACCAGGCACACACGTCCTCCAGCTGCAAGGAGACTGGACACACTGGGGGCTGATGGGAGCTCCAGCAGCATACATCCTGGCATAGGAAGATTCTGATTGGTCCAGTCTCCAAGCTGCAGGAGGAGGTGCACTACCCGGATGTGGAGGACTAAACTGGAGGACCGCTCAGGAATCCCAGTTAGATATTACTTCATTGGCTGATGATTGGGGGGTTAATGAATAAGATAAGCTCCATATGTATGACCTCTGGGGTGGCTTCCCAATATTATAAACTAGTGGCTCAGAACAATAGTTCTCAGGTCATTGGAGTTCAACAAATATGGGAACATGACACTGGAGAAGTCCTCTCTCTCCGAAACGTGGACAAAATTCTGGGGTAAAATAAATAGAGTTTCTCAGTCTGCCTCTGTCTCACAAGCTTTGTACTTTTTTGCACACAGAGCACACTTTACCCCGGTAAAGGTTGCTAAATGGGATAAGACAGCTGGGAATAAGTGTTGGTCTTGTCGGGGAGATGTTGGCACTTTGAGACATGTGATGTATGATTGCCCTAACATTCAGTCTTACTGCACTTCAATATGGAATCGTATTCAGGAGGTGCTGGGTTTTCAGGCCACTCTCTCTTGGTCTGTGATCGTTTTTTGATCAGCAAATGACATCTCATCGGTACAGAGGAACTGTCAATTTTTGCTGGACTTCATGCTGGGAGTGGCCCTACATCTTATCATCACTAATTGGAAACGTACTGCAGAGCTTAGTTGGCATGAATGGTGGAACTGCTTGTGCTTATGCTGCAAATATGAACAAATGCCATGGTGTGGCAAAGCCCTCACACCTTCCACTCTTCTTAAGTGGAAATCCCTACAGAAATACATTTCTAAAGTGAGATATGAGATATAATAAAGGGTTATTATTCAATCCTTGTGCCACTTAGCTTATGGAGTGGTGATCTTAAGCCCTTATAGGCATGGTAGGCCTTCAGCTGTGTTGTTTCTATACCCCCTGATGATGGGGGGGATAGGGTGGGGTGGGCTATGATTTCATATTACAGAGAAGAATCGTGTATTTTAATACACTGTAATTTGGTTCTCTTTTTTTGTTTGTATTTTGTTGGAAAATATAAATAAAGAAGTTAAAAAAAAAAAAGATTGCTCAAAGAAAAAAGAGGCAGTAAAGATCCAGAGAAAGTGGGGAAAAAGACAACAAGCACTGTCCAGTGCTGCTGCAGGCTTTGGGGAACTCCCACAGCCTGACAAAACTAAAGGGCAGCAGGGTTGAAAGTCACCATGCCTGAAGCGGGCAGGTCTACACTGTGGAAGATACTGTACAAATAAGGTTACCAGATGTCCTTGATTTTAGGGGATTGTCTCCGATTTAGAGGTAGTGTCCCCCGACTCCATGGACTATAACCACCTCCTATCCCTGATTTCAGTGGGGACAGAGGCAAAAGGACATTGCTTCTCCTGCCTACCCCTCTAATTAAATCTTCTTTCTCCTGGTAGAAGATGTAAAACTAATTTATTTTCTGAAAATAAAAAAAGAGAATGAATTTTAGAAAATACATAAAATATTTATATGCATAAAAAATAGTTTAAGCATTTTTGTATGTATGAGAACTTATAACTCGAGAAGGGCTACTACTGTTTTGTAAAAAACAAACAAACAAAAAAAACCTTTTGAAATTACTGAATGCTACCTAGACTAATCATTTCAAAATATATGGGGAAGAGATGACAAGGGGAGAGGACCTCTGCCCCTCCTAGCACAGCTCAGCCCTGCCCAGGTGTCCCAGATTTGCTCTCCAAAAATCTGGTTACCCTATATATAAACAATCTGCTGTCATGTATGCTTCTACCTGAGCAGTTATGCTGCCTTTTTAACTAGTGCTCCAGGAAAGAAAGCCCATGGGTCCCTTCTGTTAGGCACTGCCTGTGCAAAGTGCAAGCCACAGATTCTTAGATAAATGAAAAAAAAAAACACCACAACCCACAGCTTTTTACCTTGCTGTGGCTCAAGATCTGCTATCGGAGGCAGCGGGTAGGAAAGGTGAAATTAGACTTACCTGCTAATTGTAGTTCCTGATCGTCCCTCCAGACTAGTCCGGAAACCTCTGGGTTGTGCTCCTCCTACAGCAGCTTGAAGACTGAGAAACGTCATCCTTTTCTGATGACACTGGTATATCCTCTCTGGATCCGCCTCCTCACACCAGTAACCTATTGACAAAAGTAGACTCACCGGAGCAACAATTAAATAGCTACATACTACTAACTCAATGAAACACACACTTTTAACCCATAACTCATTTTTTTTCTTTTTTTTCTTTTTAAAGAAAGAGAAACTACTCCCCTTTCCATACTACCTTTACCAGAAACTCAGGCCTGACCTCCTCTGCAATAGAGGCAAATGACCCAAGATACTGTAGATACATAGATATATACATATACCTACCCATACGTCCCCCCCATGACTAGAAACCTTTATACGCTTACCAGTTATCGCTTATGTGCTTCAGGCACTGGCTCACCGATATCAGGGAGGGATACCGGACTAGAGTGGAGTTCCTCCAGGAACTACAATTAGCAGGTAAGTCTAATTTCACCATACTGATCGTCCCTCCAGTCTAGTCCGGAAACCTCTGGGTATGTAACAGAGCAGTGAAATAACTCAACGGGAGGGACCTGCCAGACCAGCCTGAAGCACTGCTGATCCAAAAATGGCATCCCATTCCACCTGAACATCCAGGCGGTAGTGCTGCACAAAGGAATTGAAGGAAGACCAGGTAGCTGCCTTACAAATATCCACCGCTGGCACGAACTGGACTCCGCCCAAGACGCCGCCTGCGCCCTGGTAGAATGTGCTCTTAGACCTTCCGGAACCACCTTACCCTTCAACACATAAGCGGACACGACGGCCTCCTTAATCCATCTGGCAATGAAAGCTTTTGACGCTGCTTCCCCTTTCTTTGGTCCCCCAAACAAAATGAACAGCCTATCGGACCTACAGAAACCCTCCATCCTCCGGATATACTTCAACGCTCTCCGAACATCCACGAGATGTATTCGCTTGTCAACCGTACCCCTCAATGTCTCGGAGAAAAAACTGGCAATGTCACTACCTGATTTACGTGAAACTCCGACACCACCTTAGGCAAAAAGGACGGCACGGACCTCAACACTACCTTCGAACCATAAAAGGTTAAGAAAGGCTGCCGAAACGATAAAGCTTGCAACTCAAGAGATTCTCCTAGCTGAAGAAATAGCTACCAGGAACACTACCTTCAGAATAAGATCCTTTAAAGATGCTTTTGCCAGAGGCTCAAAACGGAGCACTCTGCAAGGCCTCTAGTATGAAAGGGAGGTTCCACTTCAGTACTACCCGTTTACGTGGAGGTCGCAACAGCGAAACCACTCTTAAAAACCTCTTGACATCCGGATGACAACCTAAACTCTGCCCTGCTACCTTCCCTCTATAACAGGACAGCACTGCCACTTGCACCTGCAAGGAAGCTGCTGCCAATCCCTTATCTAGACCATCCTGCAAAAAGGCTAGAACCTCTGGAATCGACGCTCTTAAAAGCTTCAACCTGTCTATCTACACACCATGCCTCAAACACGCGCCAGATGAGAATATAAGCTAGAGAAGTAGATCTCTTCCTTGCTCTCAACAAAGTATCAATCACTGAAGTAGAGTAGCCCTTCTTTCTCAACCTAGCCCTCTCAATAGCCAAGCCGTAAGCAAGAACCGATCCACCTGCGGCATGACTAGAGGACCCTGAGAGAACAGATATGCTCGAACTGGGAGTCGCCAAGGCTTTGCCACCAAGAGTCTCCTCAGATCTGCGTACCATGGCCTCCTTGGGAAATCCAGCGCTATCAAAATCACTTGCCCTTTGTGCTGCTCTATGCATTGCAGTACCCTTCCTATTAGTACCCGAGGCGGAAACACGTACAGGAGCTGTCGTTCTGGCCACCCCTGAATGAGAGCATCCAGTCCTTCTGACATCCTTTCCCTTCTTCTGCTGAAGAAATGACTTGCCTTTGCCGAGTGAAGGGTTGCCATGAGATCCATCACCGATGTTCCCCAACATCTCACCACCATCTTGAACACCTCCTGATGGAGGACCCACTCCCCCAGGTCCACCATCACTCGACTCAAGAAGTCGGCCTGTATATTGTCCACTCCAGCTACATGAGCTGCTGACAACGCTAGCAGATGCACCTCGGCCCAATCGAACAAGTGATTGGCTTCGGCTTCCATCGGGACACTGATGGTCCCTCCCTGGCGATTGATATAAGCCACTGCCGTCGCGTTGTCGGAAAACACTCGAACGGCCGTGCCGAGAAGATTAGAGGGAACATAGAGTTGAAACCAATTTTCTGTAGGCTGTGTGCGCATAAAATATCAGCTGTATGCAGCTTTTGAAGGAAGGTTAAATTTTTGTGCGCCACATAACGACACTCAGAGTTATATACTTTAAAATTTGACTACACGTCAGAATATAGTATGTACACCACATTGATTTTAATCAAATTAAATGAAAATAGACGATTACTAAATGAAGCGGGAAATTTCTAGTAATTACAATCATAACTTTTAAATTTTAAGACGTCTGTGTTTTCTATCAGAATCAGAGCCATAATTTTTGTGCGCTCTGTTGTAAAGTATGTGCGCTCGCTCGGCAAGGTGTGTGCGTGCGCATACACGCACAGCTTAGAAGGAACAGTGGTTGAAACTCCTGTAATGCTAGCGTCACCACTCTCAACTCCAACCTGTTGATTGACCAGGCCCTTTCCTGCTCGGTCCACTGACCCCGAGCGAACCTTCCTTGGAAATGAGCACCCCAGCCTGCGAGACTGGCATCCGTCGTGAGATGAATCCAACACGGCGCTTCCAGTGGCATCCCCTGTTCTAGGCATCCTGCCCTTAACCACCACTGAAGAGCTGCCCGCGTCTCTGGGAGACATGGCAACCGCTGCGACAGATGATCGCTCTGATGAGACCAACGCCTGAGCAACGCCCTCTGCAATGGCCTCATATGCACCCTGGCCCACGGAACCATCTCCAGAGTCGCCGCCATGGTCCCGAGCAACTGCAAATAATGCCACGCTGTGAGCACTGCTCTGCTCAGAAACTGCTTGAGCAGCCTGCGTAACCCCTGCGCTCGCTGCGCTGGCAGATATACTCTTCCCGCATTCGTATCGAACTGAGCTCCCAAGTATTCTAGTCGCTGTGACAGCTCCAACTTGCTCTTTGCCATATTGACCACCCAACCAAGACTCTGTAGAAACCCTACCACTCTGACCGTGGCCGCTACGCTTTCCGTTCTTGACTTTGCTCTGACTAACCAATCATCTAAATAAGGGTGCACTAGCACCCCTTCCTTTCGCAATGCCGCCACCACCACGACCATCACCTTGGTAAACGTCCGCGGAGCCGCAGCCAGACATCTGATGTTCCTGTCTGATGGGAATATGCAAGTACGCCTCTGATAGGTCGAGGGACGTAAGAAACTCCCCCTTCCTTACCGCCACTATCACCGACCGCAGTGTTTCCATACGAAAATGAGACACTCGCAGGCAGCGATTTACTCTTTTGAGATCCAAAATTGACCGAAAGGACCCTTCTTTCTTCGGGACTACAAAATAAATGAATGGAGTATCGAATGGAACTGCACTGGTCTGGAGGTACCGGAACCACTGCGTTGAGAGAGAGCAGCATCTCCACTGTCTCTCTCACCGCTGCGCATTTGGCTGGCGCCTTGCACTGCAACCGAACGAAGGACTCTGTTACCGGCCTCTGTAACTCCAACGCGTAAACTTTCCGAATGACCTCCAGCACCCACCGGTCTGATGTAATTTGGACCCAGGCAGTGTAAAAATCCCATAGCCGACCCCCTACAGGCACCAGATCTCCCTGGGTCCTCTTGACTTCATTGTGGCTTTCGCAGATTCATGAAGGAGGAAGGGGCTCCAAACCCTCTGCCTGCTCCCCGAAATACACGAAATCCCTGGCTTCTATTGGCAAAACGCCCCCTCTGCAACTCATTGAAGCATGGGAAACGAAACCGACGAAACTCCCTCTGCTGCCCCTTGCCCATGGGAGTCAACTGCCCCTGCTTCTGCTTGTCCTCCGGAAGTCTACCGCCTTTGGACTCCCCTAGATCCTTCACCAGCTTGTCCAGACCCTCTCCAAACAAGAGCTTACCCCTGAATGGAAGCTTACTGAGCCGAGACTTCGAAGAGCCATCCGCTGCCCAGTTGCGCAGCCAAAAGGTATCTGCGAGCCACTACCACCAATGCCATACTTTTCAACAACGCTCGAATAAGGTCATAATGTATATCCGCCAGGTAAGCTGTACCCGATTCCAATCGTGCCGGGCCTCCGCTGTCTTCTTCCTGCTTATCCTTAATCCTCTGCGACCATCAGAGACAGCCTCTCGCTACCCATGTTCCACAAATTGCCGCTTGAATAGACAGAGCATTAATGTCGAACACCTGTTTCAACAAGGTATCTAGCTTCCTGTCATGGGTGTCTGAGTGCCGCACTGCCCTCTACTGGAATAGTAGTTTTCTTAGTAACCGCCAAAACGGCAGCATCAACCTTAGGAGACTTAAACAACTCCTTATCCTGATCCACCAGCGGATAAAGCCGTCCCATCACTCTGGATCCCTTCAAAGCTGCCTCTGGCATGTCCCACTCCTCCTGGATCATCTCTCTCAGTACTCTGTGCACAGGAAATGCTCTCTGATTTTTCCAAAAAACCTGTAGCAAAGGATCTTCCAGGGTAGTATCTTCCGCAGGACCCGGGACTGGCATATTCAGCACTTTTAACGTCTCTGCAATGAGGGCCGGCAACTCGTCCCTCTGAAACTGGCAAACCACTCTAGCCTTGTCTTCCTTGTTCGTGATCTCTCCTTCTTCTACCTCTCGTCCAGGTCCTCGTCGGGGTCACCCTCGTCAGAATGCAGACCCTCCGAGGCCACAGACTGGTCCTTCAGTTCCTTTTCTATCCTGGCTCTCTTTGTCAGGCTGCCTGCGGCTCCTTCACAGAGGGGGGTTCCCGGTCTTTTCTCCCCTTGCTCACCTACCTTAGATCCGGCGGCCAGGCCCTCCTGCCATCCTCCAAAAGCCTCTGAAAAAGTGCCACAAATTCCAGAGAAAATATTGCCGCCAGGCACCCTGGCAAAGATGGCGGAGGTGTAGGCAGATCCGGCGCCGAAGAAGGCCCCGCTACCGGCTCCCGACCCGGGCACTCCTGAGGGACTGAATCCTGCCGTGCTATTAGGGACCCCCTGCGACTCAGAAGCCCCTTCCAAGCTCTGTTCCATGGCTTCCGCCTCTTGGACGCAGCCTCTGCAGACCCCTGCCTCGGATACTGCCCCCGTCTAGCTCCAGGCTCACCAATTCTCCAGCTGCTTGGAGACTGAGGTAACCGGTGTGAGGCGGTGGATCCGGAGAGGATATACCAGTGTCATAAGAAAAGGATGACGTTTCTCAGTCGCCAAGCTGCTGTAGGAGGAGCACAATCCAGAGGTTTCCGGACTAGACTGGAGGGACGATCAGGAAGCTGCCTTATGACACACCCTTATTGATCCACAAAGCAGCTACATTGTACAGCCAGGTTTCTTTTTGTGGTTATTCCACTTGAAATCCTGGTTCATGGCTAAATCTGGTATAGACTATGTAGAAGGACCCTCTAATTAGTTAGTTAATGGAGATTCCCCCTCCCAACTAAGGCTGCAGTATTCTGGTTGGAAAAAAAGGATGTCCCTCTCTGTGATTAAGCTGCTTTGGCCCTTTAAAAAACAGGATTTAAGTGGTGCTAGCTATGGCAAACATGAGTAGTTTACCTGTTTGGAATAATTTAAGCAGTTCTGTTTCTGGCAAACAGGAGTAGTTTCCCGTTTGATTGATTCTCTCATTTCTTCCAGTGAATTATTTTTTTCCAAGCAGCTAGCAGAGACTAAAAATAGCTCATAAGCAGTTACAGCAGCTGATGTTCAAAACCAGCTAAGAAGGAACCCCGGGGCCCTGGAGGACTCGAGAGGGACTGCTGGCTTGAACCTGTGGCAGCCGCAGCAGAAGCCTGCATATTGGCATTGGGCCTCCTGTGGGGGTTCCCGAAAATACTGATTAAACCCAGGCCCCTAGGCATGTCCCTCATGCGGAACAAAAGGAGCCCGCCATGGAGCTCATCTGGTCGGAGTCGCATGAGGTACAGCTTCAAGCATTGGCTGTATGTGGTAGAAAGAATGGAGGAGTAACCTAGTGGTTAGAGCAGCAGCCTGGTGATCAGGGTTCGAATCCCACTGGCATGCCTTGTGACCTTGGGCAAGTCACTTAAGGCAATGGAAGGTTAGGTACAAGCTTAGATTATAAGCCCTCTGGGAACAGGGAAATACCTATGATCCTGAATGTAACTCACCTTGAGCTACACTAGAAAGGTGTAAGCTATATACTAATAAATAAATTTAAAAAAAAAACGAAGAAAAAAGCACCCCCAATACAACAAAAACATAACCATGATGGAAAAAACTCTGGAAAGGGAATCACAGACCTGCTAAGCACCTCAGTGGGTGGTGGTGTGTGCCCGCATGCCAGCTTGTGTGGTGCCATGTCCTGGTCCTGGCTAACAGCAGGGGGATAGAAGCACATGCTCCTTGAAGTTAGTACTGACCCACTGAGCTAGTATGTGGCCCACATGCACATTACTGGCTCGGGCCTTAGTAAACATTCACGCAGCTGAAGACGCTGACACCATCGACCATCACCAGAGGGCTCCCCTGATCGATCGGGGTCGAGCCCGGGAACGGGACACCTTCCCGCCTGCAGCCACGGCCCAATCAGAGGGGCTCTCCACACTCTAAAGGAGGAGGCGTCATTGGGCGCGCCCACGCCTGAGGGCCTCGCCAGAGGGCCCTTTGGCGAGGACCAAAACTACAGCAAGAATATGATAAGAACTACAATCTTCACGTCACATCCAGTGTCGCTCCTCAGTGACGAACCGTCTCCACAGAATGTAAGTCCATCATAAACCATCATCCATAGAACTAGTAACTGTTCTCAGCCTACCTACCTACTACTGTCATTGTTACAGTTGAAACAACTATCTGATCTGATCCCACATCTATAGGAACTGCATACTGCAAGTAAACACTGAACTAACCTATATTGAAAAAAAGTCACTGTATTGCAATATATGTCAATCTGTAAAATATTACATATTGTATAATGTGTTGTTTAGTAGTCCACCTGTACAACTTTGCTACCCGTCTATATACTGCTAGTATAACCAAGCTCTGATAAGTCAACCCACCCCAGAATAGATACTCTCCAGACTAACAACCAGGAACACAAGCCAGCGATGAACAACTCACCCCACATGGAGGACACTAACATGGAACATCAACCCCATCACGCTCTTCCTGCACACAAAAGCTGCAAACTCCTATACGGACAGCGAAAGCACAAAGGAACACTCGTCCTAAAAATAGGAATTACACTTAACTGGTAATTGGGGTTCCTTGAGTGACTCCAGTTTAGTCCTCAACCTCTGGGTAGTGAACCTCCTCCTGCAGCTTGGAGACTGGGCATGTCAAAAACTCATGACATCACTGGATATAGCCTGCTGGTCTCTCCCATCAGCCCCCAGTGAGCTATTGACAAAGCAGACTCAAAGGAGCAAAAAATCAGTAACTTTTTTTTTTTTTTAAACTTAACATTATATTCAAGGGCACGCAGAATATATAACCTATCTACCTACTACTCCCCTTCCAGAAGGGAAGGGACTGCTTCCTGCATGCTCTCCTTTCCGTCGAATGCCTAGCCCTAAACAATCCAGAGCAATATAGCAATATATATAACAATATATAACAATATCATAATATAACAACATAACAATATAGCGCAAAACAAATGGAAGCATCAAAAGAGGTAATTAGATCTTACCTGCTAATTATTGTTCCTGAAGGAACGAAAGTCCAGTCCCTTACTTCAGGGTTACGCAACCCTTCCAGCAGCTTGGAGGCTGAGCCCAACCTTTTTGGGGTGGAGCGGTATATATACCACTGGTGCCACCCACCAACTCCAGTAAACGACTGTCAAAGCAGATATAACCAACCTAGATAACTCAGAAAACATAAGTAAACAAACTCAAATCTAAGTATTTTTTATTTTTTTATTTTTTTATTTTTAACCAGGAGAAGTTAGTAGGAGAGGAGGTCCAGGGAGAAGGTAGGAGAACTGCCATGGTGCGTGCCTTTTCTCCAGCCTGACCCACCAACACACCTGAAACCGCCCTCAGGCCGCAGACCCCTAACAAAGAGAACGGCCGGAATGGCTACAGAACTAGGGAGGGTAGTAGGGACTGGACTGTCGTTCCTTCAGGAACAATAATTAGCAGGTAAGATCTAATTACCTCTTCCTTATCGTCACTCCAGTCCAGTCCCTTACTTCAGGGAAGTACCAGAGCAGTACCAGCCCGGGCGGGATCCGCCATTCCGGAACGTAGCACTGCCTGTGCAAACCTAGAGTCCGACGAGCTCTGCACATCCAGCCTGTAGTGCTTGGTGAAGGAGTGCAGAGAGGACCAAGTCGCTGCCCTACAGATATCCAGAGGAGGTACTAGACTGAACTCCGCCCAAGAGGTAGCCTGTGCTCGAGTTGAGTGAGCGCGCAAGCCCCCTGGGACCTGTTTCCCCTTGAGGATATAGGCGGAAGCGATCGCCTCCCTGATCCATCTGGAAATTGAGGCCTTGGCTGCCGCCTCACCCTTGTGGGGCCCTCCGAACTGTACAAAGAGTCGTTCGGATTTCCGAAAGGGCGCCGTGCGGGAGAGGTAGCGCTTCAAGGCTCTGGGGACGTCTAGCAGATGGCGCTTACTGTCTCCCCCTACTGCCCCCTCCGGTCGGAGAATCGGGAGAGAGATGGACTGGTTGACGTGGAAGGGGGAGATCACCTTAGGCAAAAAGGAAGGAACCGTCCTAAGTACTACCTTATCCCTGAGGAAGGACAGAAAGGGAGGCCGAGAAGACAGGGCTTGTAGTTCGGAGACTCGTCTGGCTGAGCAAATGGCCACCAGGAACACCGTCTTCAGCGTCAGATCCTTCAAGGAGGCCTTCTTCAAAGGCTCAAACGGACCCGTGGCTAGGGAATTCAGAACTAGGTTAAGGTCCCAAGGGGGTATGACCGATCTTCGTTGTGGTCGAAGCCGCTTGACCGCTTTCAAGAACCTTGCAACGTCCGCGTTTGTTCCCAAGGCTTTTCCGCCCACCTTGCCCCTATAGCACGCGATGGCCGCCAGTTGTACTCTCAGGGAGCTGTGAGCTAAACCCTTGTCGAGGCCCGCTTGCAAGAACTCCAGCACCTCCGGGACCGAGGCCGACAGGGGATTCTTCCGGCGTTCTGTACACCATGCTTCAAAGATACGCCAGACTCTTACGTAGGAAAGACAGGTGGAGCGCTTCCTCGCGCTCAACATGGTCGCGATTACTGCCGGTGAGTAGCCGCGCTTCAAGAGCCGCGCCCTTTCAATAGCCATGCCGTAAGCGAGAATCGATCCACGTGTGGCATCTGAACCGGTCCTTGCTTGAGTAGGTCCTTCCTGACCGGAAGGTGCCATGGTCGGTCGGCGATCATCCTTACCAGATCCGCATACCAAGGACGGCGAGGCCAATCCGGGGCAATAAGGACTACTAGACCCCGGTGAGCTTCCACCCGCTGGAGGACCTTCCCGATTAGAGCCCAAGGGGGGAAGACATAAAGGAGCCCTTCCGTGGGCCACCTTTGAGACAGGGCGTCCAGGCCCTCGGACATCCTTTCCTTTCTCCTGCTGAAGAATCGGCTTGCTTTGGCGGATGTGAACCGTGCCATGAGGTCCATTACTGGGGGACCCCACCGGGCCACTATCTGGTCGAAGACCTCTTGATGCAGTTCCCACTCGCCGTGATCTATCTTGTACCTGCTGAGGTAATCGGCCATGATGTTGTCCGTACCTGCCACGTGCTGTGCTGAGAGCGCCTCCAGGTGGACTTCCGCCCACTTGAACAGGGAGTCCGCCTCCTTTTCCAATGCCGGACTGCTGGTGCCCCCCTGGTGATTGATGTACGCCACGGCGGTGACATTGTCGGAGAGGACGCAAATCGCTTTCCCTCGCACTGAAGGCTGAAGAGCCCTGAGCGCCCGCGTGACCGCTCTCAATTCCAGGCGGTTGATAGGCCAAAGGGATTCTACTGCCGACCATTGTCCCTGGACAAACTGGTCCTCGAAATGAGCCCCCCAGCCTGCCAGGCTGGCGTCTGTCGTCAAGAGTACCCACTGAGGAGGCTCTAGGGGCATTCCGCGACTCAAGTTCCTTGGGCACCTCCACCAGAGAAGAGAGTGTCTGGTCCGAGGAGCACAGGGGAGCAGTCGAGACAAGGGGTGCTGTTGCGGAGACCACCGCCGCAATAGAGACCGCTGTAAGGGGCGCATGTGAGCTCTGGCCCACGGAACGACTTCTATTGCCGCCGCCATGGTACCCAACAATTGCAGGTAATGCCTCGCTGAAGGAAGCCGTCTGACCATGAACTGTGAGACTAGAGTTCTCAGGTCCTTTAGCCTTGAGCTGGACAGAAAGACCCTGCCCTTGCCTGTGTGGAAACTTGCTCCGAGATATTCGAGCTCCTGTGATGGAACCAAACTGCTCTTTGCTCGATTGATGACCCATCCTAGTTCTTCCAGAACTTGAACCACTTCGGCTGTTGCTTGGCGACTTTCCTCCTCTGACTTTGCCCGGATCAGCCAGTCGTCCAGATAGGGGTGCACTAAGATTCCCTTCTTTCGTAGGGCGGCCGCTACTACCACCATCACCCTGGTAAAGGTTCTGGGCGCTGTTGCTAGCCCGAAGGGTAGCGCCTGAAATTGAAAATGACCTCGAGGTACCGCGAATCTGAGGAACTGCTGATGGGCCCTTCTGACCGGGATATGTAAGTACGCTTCTGTCAGATCCAGCGATGTTAGGAACTCTCCGGCCCTCACGGCCGCTATCACTGACCTTAGGGTCTCCATCCAGAAGTGAGGTATCTTGAGGCAGCGGTTGACCTGTTTTAGGTCGAGGATCGGGCGAAAGGATCCCTCCTTTTTTGGGACGACGAAGTAAATCGAGTACCGACCCGTACCGCATTGGTCTGGGGGCACCGGGTCTACGGCCCCGAGAGCTATGAGGCGGGAAAGTGTCGACTCCACGGCTTCTCTTTTTGCTGCGGAGCCGCAGGGAGACTGAACAAAAGCTGGGAGTATTTGCTTTGCAAATTCGAGAGAGTATCCTTCTCGAATCACTTCCAGCACCCATTGATCGGACGTGACTTGGGACCAGGCGGGAAGAAACTGCCTCAGGCGACCGCCTACCGGCAATCCGTCCTCCCGGACCCCCTGTATCTCATTGTTGCTTTCTGGGACCCGAGGAGAAGGAGGAGGAAGAGGATGAGAAACCTCTGCCCCGAAACCCTCTGGCACCTTGACCCCTAGCGTTAAAACGACCCCTGAGGAAAGGGTTAGGTCTGTTCGAGCGGAACCTCCGGGGTTCTCTGGATTGGTTCCGAGAAGGGGCAGAAGATCGCGTTTGCTTGATCCTGTCCTCCGGAAGTCTGCCGCCCTTGGACTCGCCCAGGTCCTTTACCAACTTGTCCAAGTCTTCTCCGAACAAAAGTTTCCCTTTAAAGGGGAGGCGACTCAGGCGAGCTTTGGAGGAGGCATCCGCGGCCCAATTCCGGAGCCACAAGTAGCGTCTGGCTGCCACCACCGAGGCCATGTTCTTTGCTAAGCTCCGGATGAGGTCATACTGGCTATCTGCCAAGAATGCCGTACCTGATTCCAACCTTGCCGAGGTGGCTAGGACCCCATCGGAGGAACCCTCCTCCGCCTGGAGTTGCTGAGACCACCTCAAACATGCTCGTGCCACCCATGCTCCCGAAACTGAGGCTTGTAAGGCAAGAGCGCTCACGTCGAAGGCTTGCTTAAGGAGCGTATCCAATCTTCTGTCCTGGGCATCCTTCAGCGCCGCGCTGCCCTCCACTGGGATGGTGGTTTTCTTCGTTACTGCCGAGACCGCCGCATCCACTCTGGGGGACTTCAGAAGTTCTTTGTCTGCCTCAGGGAGAGGGTAGAGCCGAGACATGGCCCTGACTCCTCTCAACGCTGACTCTGGTTGATCCCACTCCTCCTGAATCATCTGACGTACCACTCTGTGGACAGGGAAGACCTTCTGGGACCTTCTGACGGCCTGAATCAAGGGATCCTCCAGGGCTTCCTCCTCTGCGGGAGTATCCGAGGCTACGTTGAGAGCTTTCAGGGAGACATTAATTAAAGCGGGCAACTCCTCCCGCCTGAATACTCTGATTATGCGAGAGTGGTCCTCCTCCAGGATCTCCCCTTCCTCCAGCTCCTCCTCTTCCTCCTCCTCCTTTTCCGAGGGCTCTTCCTCTGGCAAGTCCTGGGAAAGTGGAGTGAGGGGCTCTTCAACTGCCAGCCTGGGACGCTTCGAGGAAATCCGAGTCCTGGGAGTTAGATCTCATGGGTCTGACCAGTTTGCCTTCAGACGACGGACCCGCTTCCCCTGGGCCAAGACCCCTCTTACGCAGGCAATAGGCCTGGTGCAGCAGGAGAATGAAATCAGGGGAGAAGAAGTCCCCTGCTCCCCCTTCTCCTGCCGGCAGGGAGGAGGAAGGAGCTGGGGGAAGGAGGGTCTCTGAGTGCGAGGGAGGGGACAGCTGAGGCGCTGCTTCTCCCTCTAAGGGATCAGAAGACCCCTGCGAGGCCTGGGACATGGCCAGGCTGATTTCCTGTTCCACAGAGGAAGCGACAGCGGCGCAGCCCCTGCAGACCCTTGCCTCAGATGCAGTGCCCCTTCTAGTGCCACAAGAGGGACACCTCGGTTTGCCCGTCATGTTCTTGGGAGAGATCTCCTAGTTGCCTCCCCCAACAAAAGGATACTTTTCCCCCTCAGACTAAACAAAATCAATAAACCAGATTAAATCCAATTAAATTACATTAAAATAAATTAAAATAAATTAAAATAAATTAACTAAACTAAATTAGGCTAATAACCGGCCCCCCCCTTACAATATTAGACCCAGCAAGTTCTCCGGGGCTGGGGGGGCTATGTTGCAATATTTCCCCCTCAATATCTCATTAAACGCCAAGAAAAGCTGTAGCAGGAAAACTTCTATAAATTTGCTAACAGCTTAAGCTGTATACTTGCGGTTCAGGAGCTCTTCAGTTCCAGGCCCGAGACCGCCGTTCTCCTTAGGGGCTCAACACGTGCTAGGCCGCAGCCACGTGGAGCCCTAAATGAATCGCCTGCAAACGCTGCCCTCTGCTGTCCCCCGCGCTCCGGCGGTAAGGGGGAGAGAGGAAACTGAAGCCCGAACAATTTCGGAGCTCACGCTGCCCGCCGCGCTTCTCTTCCGCCGCTGAAACAGCGCGTCGCCGTAAGAAGAGAAGGGGGCTGAAGAGGATTTGGCTCTCCCCACGTGTACGGCGCGTCCTCCAGCGCTCAGCCGCCAGCTGGGCTTCGGCGCGAGGACGGGCCGGATCTGAGGCAGGCAGACCGGAGAATAGGTAGCACGGGCAGTGAGAGGAGCTCTGGACTTTCCTCCTCGCTGCTGCCTGATCCGCAGAGAATCAGTTTCAGTACGCTGCGGGGAGGAAGGGAGGGAGGGGGGGGGGAAGGAGTACTCCGGAGAGAATCAAATAGGATACCAAGGATCCTGTAAATCAAATGAATTAAATAAATCAAATCCAACTAAATTAAATAAATTAAATTCAATAAATTAAATAAAAAGGAATTTAAGAGGAAAGAAGGACTCCAGTAAGCCCTAGGCTTACGGGACCCTCCAGCTGCTTGGAGGCTGAGTATACTGGAGTTGGTGGGTGGCACCAGTGGTATATATACCGCTCCACCCCAAAAAGGTTGGGCTCAGCCTCCAAGCTGCTGGAAGGGTTGCGTAACCCTGAAGTAAGGGACTGGACTGGAGTGACGATAAGGAACGACTAAACACCAGTGAAGGCCTATATCCACTTTTAACCTTACACTTTCCCCAACAGAAATAACACTGCTAAGACTCCATCCCCAGGCGGGAATGAGGACTAAACTGGAGTCACTCAAGGAACCACAATTACCAGGTAAGTGTAATTCCCATTTCCTTATCGTTCCTCCAGTTTAGTCCTCATTCCCGCCCGGATGTATCAGAGCAGTAATCATTGGGAGGGACCTTTCCAGCCGGATCTCAACACCGCCTCCCTGAAACCGGCATCCTTAGCTGCCAGAACATCTAGGCGGCAGTGCTTACTGAAAGTATGGAGACACAACCAACAGGCCTCCCTACAGATGTCCACTGGCGGAACCAAACTGTGCTCCATCCAAGAAGAAGCTTGCACTCTGGTAGAGTGAGCTCGTAAGCTCCCTGGGACTGTACGGTCCCGTAGAAGATAAGCCGACGCACTCGCCGCTCCAATCCATCCAGAAATGGATTCCTTCGCCGCCGCTTCCCTTTGCTGGGCCCTCCGAACACCCCGAAGAGAGATGATCCGCCTTGCGAAAGTTTCTGAAACCTTTAAACACTGCCGCAGCGCTCTCTTGACATCCAAACAGCACAAGCTATGGTTCAATACGCTCCCCTCTGCCGCACCTAGCGCTGGAAGAGAGACCATTTTAGTTAGGTGAACGTAGAAACCACCTTTGGCAACAACGACGGAACCAGCCGCCAGGCCACCTTCTGTCTGGAGAGACAAAAAACGATTCCTGACAAGTCAACGCCTGCAACTCCGAAAATCGCCTCGCCAAACAGATGACCATCAAACATACCGTCTTCAAGGCAAAATCCTTAACCTATGCCTGTTGCAAGGGCCCCAATGGCACGCTAGCTAACGCTCCTAAAACCAACTTGAGCTTCCCCGGTGGAATTAATATCCTACGACAGGGCTACAGTCTGGTAACCGCCTGAGAAAGCGTACCACATAGTCCTGTGCATGAGAGCCACTCCCTGTCCTTTG
Source organism: Ichthyophis bannanicus (assembly GCA_033557465.1). Classification (NCBI taxonomy): domain Eukaryota; kingdom Metazoa; phylum Chordata; class Amphibia; order Gymnophiona; family Ichthyophiidae; genus Ichthyophis; species Ichthyophis bannanicus. Next base: position 588,033,485 of record CM066033.1, on the reverse strand, counting down.
CCCCTATAGCAAAACAGAGCTGCTAACTGAACTCTCCAGGACCTGCCTTTACCAAACCCGTCCTGCAGAAAACTTAATACCAAGGGAACTGACACTTTTGTCGCACGAGCGTGCCTCCGCAAGCACCCGTTCTCAAAGATGCGCCATATACGCACATCGTATATATGCAAGGGACGTAGATTTTTTTTTTTTTTTTTTTGCGGCAAGGTGGCAAAGACTGCTGTCGAGCAACTCTTTTTCTTAAGCTTGCCCTTTCAATGGCCACCCCGTAAGCAAAAACCGATGCACCCGAGGCATTTGAAGGGAACTCCGTAGCAACAGAATCTCCAATGTCGGAAACCTCCATGGATTCCCATCGAGCAACCGTATGAGGCAGGTATACCACGGGCGCCTCGGCCAGCCCGAGTCCCCCAACCACACGTTTCCCCGAAGCGCTTCGATACGCAGAACCACTCGACCTATGAGTGCCCCCGGTGGAAAGACAGAGAAGACCGGACGACGGCCGCTGTTGAAACAGTGCGCCGATGCCTTCTGACCTCCTTTCGCGTTGTCTGCTGAAGAAGTGACCCGTTTATGCAGAGTGAAACGCCGCCATGAGGTCCATTACTGGCTGTCCCCATATGCGACCGATCTGTGCGAACACCTCCGGATGCCACTCCCATTCTCTGGCATCTACTCGGACCCAGCTGAGGAAATCCGCTGTCACAATGTCCTTACCCGCAACATGCGCCACCGAAAACGCTGGCAGCCAAAGCTCTATCCACACACACAGACACTCTGCCGCGGCCTCTATGGCCACACTTCCGGTTCTGCCCTGCCGATTGATGTAGGCCACCGCCACGGAGTTGTCGGACAGTACTCGCACCGCTCGACCTGTCACCGTAGCTTTGAACGCCTGCAACGCCCGGCGTATCGCTCGCATTTCCAGTCGGTTGATTGACCACTGGGTCTCATTTGTACTCCAAGAGCCTTGCGCGAAACGCTCTCCGAACGTAGCGGAGTTTAACAAAGTTTTTGGCCAAGCTCCCGGAGGAAAGGTCCATAACCTTTAATTAGAGAGAAGCTGGTAAATTATATTAAAAAAAAATGTATACCAACTTTCACCAATTCAAGATGTTCTACAAGGCACACAACCCAACAGAGCATCACATCTGTTGTACATGCAACGGAACCCTTAAAATATGAGCATACATGAATCCACCGCTTGCCCCGATACAAGCATTGAGTAGCCTATTCATCTTTCAGGTCCTTAAGACCAGGATTGGCTACCCTAGGAAACAGGATACTGGACCTGAAAGAGCTTGGTCTGACCCAGTATGGCATTTCTCGTATCCTTATGAACGGAGCCTCCCCAAGGTCTCTGCCTTGGAAGTAACAGGCTGCGCCTGGCCCTATGGCTAGCTCACATGGAGCAGTGCGGCCTAGTGGTTGAGGCAAGTTGCCAAAGGACCAAGGGTTTGAATTCCAATCGAGACCACCAACCTTGGGCCATAAAAACTGGGGTTTCTGGTCCCACAGATGGTCCTTCTCGCCTTCGTTAAGCGACTTGTCCCTGAAGGGCTCACAATTTATGTTTTGGTACCTGAGGCAGAGGGTTAAGGGAAATAGAAATACCGTAATCGACTGTATGCCACTCTGATCTGTAGGCAATCAGTATACTCAAATAAATAACTGACTGGGAATATGTGACCGTAGCAAACACTGGTCGTGGAGAGACATCAGAGCTGGTGCTGGTTCCTGGTCTTCCTTTCTCGCTCTCCCAGTCCTTCTGCCAGCATTGAGAAAAGGCTGAGAATAGATTGTCCAGTGGGCCGGGGACCTTGCGTCCTGGACATCAGAGAGAAAGAGGGGCTAGGATCTGGGAGCAAAGCCCAAAGAGAAAGGGAAACTAGTGACTGATACTGTAGCTCCTCTGGACGGCTCACTCCACAGCAGATCCCATGACTGTATCTCCAACCCCATGTAACACCATGAGGACCTCACGCACTTTATTACAATCGACATCCCCCCATTACTGGAGAAATTACCTTAGTCTGATAATACAGTCTGAGCAAAGAAATGCAGTCTCACTCTGCAAAGAGTGCACCCAAAAATCATGCCTAAGCAATTGCGAGCACATACAAAATGCACATCTACATATACGGGTGACCCAGCACCTGTCACCCAAACACAGTGCAGTGAGCACGCTTGAACATAGGCTGAATGCATGGAGCATACACAGAGTATTGACTTCCTCTATGAAACCTTCCAGTGCCCTGGAGCGCTAAGCCCCAGACTATGCTACCTAGACGTCCTTCTCTTCGCCCTCAGCACGGGCCCTTTAACAAGATGGCACAGATGGGTCAGTGCCCCTGCTAAGTGCTTAAAGCCCTGCTCTGACAGCACAGGCTCTAGAAATAGATGAGAATTTCCTGGGAAGAGCATGCTAAGTGGAACTATGAAACACACAGGCACCCCCCCCCCCCCCCCGGCCTTCCTGCAGTCAGAGAAATAGCAGTGGGATACACCGACAACCTTGCAAGTGGAGGTCTTAGAGGTTGCTACCTGTGTGAACCTGATGAGGAATACAATTTCGTATTTCACCCCCCCCCCCCCCCCCAGGGATTGGGGCACTGAATACTATATGTGATTCTTGAGCAGCGCTGCCATCCGGTGGCCTTTAGGGCACCAGAGCCCAACAAAGGATACAGAAGTTAAGAGCTTTAAATCTTGGTCATATAATCTGGATTTGCAGAACATTACAGTTGCTTGAGGTGGCCCTGTGGTTATTTCTTCCCTGACCTGCAGAGATCAATCAGAAGATGGCTGCATACACATGGTCACAGAAAGGCACTATTGAGTGTACCAGCTGCCCTCTGGTGGCCATAGACCGTAGCACAGGCACTTCTTGGTTGATAGTTTAACTGTCATTATTATTATATATTTTTTTATATCCTAAGGTTTCCTAAACCTGACCCTGTGAAACCGTTTGGGCAACTTTCACTATAGAATACACAAAAGCACACTTCCAGCCTGTCCCTCCTTCCACCTACAAGTTAGGGCTTTGCTCTTGAAGAACCTAAAAGCTGGCAACTTGCCTAATATCCTGGGACTTAACAGATACCCTTCAGAGACATGATTAGGAGGGAAAGAACATGTGGCATCAGAGATCAATGCCAAAACTGCTGTCCTATAAAACTAAGAATAAACTTAAAAATAAAGAGGACTGACAACAGCCCCCTTAAGGCTGAGGAACCCCTCGAGCCTCAAAAAACCTACAAACAAAAGAAAGAAACACTAAACCTAAAAATCTAGCTATTCTGCCTGTCGTCTTCCTCACACAGGCAGCTCACTGCAACTCTTGCCATGCGATCCAAATACCTAGAGAGAAAATGGCCGCCCCTTTGCCAACAAATTTTGGCGCCAAGAACAACAGCTGCTGCAAAAAGGAGGTCTCAGCAGACCGACAGAGCCCAAAGGCCTTACCTGCAGGGCCGAAAGCCATGCAGCCTGCTCCTACCGCCTTGAATTCATCCGATCCTCAAGCCGCGCTGCTGCGCCTGGCAGCCGCAGCGAGGACCGCTCAGCCGGTTCCTCAGAGTAAAATTAAAATCCCACAGCAACGGAGAGGCTCCGTCTCACACAGCTTCAGTGTGGCTGTACAGGTCCCAGAGCTCTCTCCTGTACCGGCAAGGGAGAGATCCACACCGGCGAATGCCTGCAGCAAGTGAAAATAACTGACAAGGAGGGAAGGCGAGAGCTGCTACTAATTTAAAGAGCCAGGCTCAAATTTAAAATTATGTAAATATAAGGAAATTTGCTCCTAACAACTAAAGGGAACTAATCCCTGATTTAATTCAGTTTCCTTTGGTTAATTGGCAAAGTAAAATTAGAAGTAAAATTAAAGGTAAAAATTAAAAGTAAAATCAGAATAGAGTTTGCTCCTTATCTGTTCCCCCAAGTGAGCCCAGAAGCTAGGCTCACTATGTCCTCCTGCTGCATGTGGGCTGATGGGAGAGACCAGCAGGATATATCCAGTGATATCATGAGTTTTTGACATGCCCAGTCTCCAAGCTGCAGGAGGAGGTTCACTACCCAGAGGGTGAGGACTAAACTGGAGGAACGATAAGGAAATGTATGTATGCTAATTCTTACCCTATGCTCTTACCAAACAGATGCATTTCACTACACCAACTACTTTACAGCCTTACAATCTCCCCCTATATATATATCATACTTCCCAACCATATACCGACCTTTATACAAATCTGCACACTACAAACCTCACAGCAAGAGACCCACCAAATATATTCAAATAGAACCATCGTCAAACATACGTACCTTAATCACACCCTCCACATACCACCTGTTTAAACATAGGCCTGATAAATGCAAGATCAATATGCAACAAAACAAACACTATTACAGACTACATCTATGAAAACAACCTTGACATCCTATACATTACTGAATCATGGCTCAAGAGTACAGACCAGGTAATACTGAACCAAATAACACCACCTGCATTCACAGCTTACAACTGCCCCAGAACCCACAAACGAGGAGGCGGAGTATTAATCCTTGCCCGATCAGAATTAAGGCTCAAGACATCATCCTCCAAAAGCTCCGAACACTGTGAATTCATCAACACTGAACATCATCATCTATCCATCTGCTTAATATACTGACCCCCCAATGACCCAACAGAGGATACATCAAACATCTTGGACATGATATATGCAGCTAACTCACCACACAAGACTCATTGTGCTAGGAGACCTAAACCTTACATCTGCCTCAACAACAACTGAATTCGATTTCACAAAGCAATGGAATCCATTCAACTCAAGCAAATCTTAACAGGCCCATCCCATCGCTCTGGCTCTACACCAGACCGCATATTCGTTCCAACCAACACCCTAGATAAAGGTCTCATAACACCACCTAAAACTATACCAATACCATGGTCAGATCACCATGACATATCATTTGAACTCCACCTCAATAACGAACAGGCAGCTCGGAAAACAGATCAATCAACAAGACACTTCAAAGCTTTTAACAAAGAGCAATTTCTCAAAGATACCGTGCAGTCACTACCCCAGGACTTCACCGACCTGGACGAAGCCTTCAACTCATGGAATACCACTATACTTGCTGCATCTCAGCTAACACCTCATACGAATTCACACCACAAAAAAAACAGGACCAGTTCTACACCATGGTACTCTAACACAGTAAGACAATCCAAAAGAAAACTAAGGCAACTTGAACGTCGCTGGAAACACAACAAATCAGAAACCACACTGAAACAATACCAGGAGATGCAAAAAGATTACAATAACCTAATAAACAAACAAACAAAAATACCACACAAACCTCGTACTAAAAGCCTGTAATAAACCTAAAGAGCTCTTCAACATAGTTCGTACCCTAACGAAAGGCCCAACAATGAAAGATGAAAGCAAAATGCACCCGCAAACATTTGCCAATTACCTAACAGCCAAGAACAGCACCACCACAACATCCCCCTTATGGACACACCAGCAACAGATGGCTCTACAACTACCAAACAATGAAAGAACTTCAGCATACCATCAATAAAACAAATAGAACACCACCACCTCTCCATCAGACCCCTGCCCAGTAACTTGGATTAAATCCACCAAAGAACAACTCAACACATTCATCCAAAAGATAGCGAGCACCTCTCTCACCCAGGGCCACATGCCAAAAGCCCTCAAGCAATCTACTATACGCCCCATTCCTAAATCTACTTCATCCAACAGTACCGACCCTTCAACCTACCACCCAATATCCAGTCTCCCAATCCTGGCTAAAATAACTGAAACAATTGTACAGAGACAGCTCCAAGATCACATAGACGAATTCGCCCCACTAGATCCCCACCAGCACGGATTCTGTCCAAAACATGGTATTGAGACACTACTCATACACGTATTCAATAACATAATCAAAGGAATAGACAAGATAAAGCAAGGCTTCCTACTAATATTTATCGATATATCATCGGCATTCGACACAGTTTCCCATCACATCCTATTGAAGCGCTTAACAGAGATTGGACTACAAGATACCACAATTAAATGGTTCCAATCATACCTTGAAGATAGACAGCAGAGAGTAAAATCTGGGAACCTCACATCAGAGCCCTTCAAGACTACTCAAGGAGTTCCCCAAGGCTCATCATTATCAGCTCTCCTCTTCAACATCTATATTCAGCCCATATGCAAAATATTTAACAAACACAAGATACAATATGCCATATATGCCGACATCATGGCATATACCCCTATTCAACTGGACTCCCCAGACTATACCACTATATCAACCTGCATTCAAGAAATAACAACCTGGCTAACTAACAACAACTTAAACATCAACATAAAAAAACCTGAAGCAATTATCACCACGAGAGACTCCACATTCATTCCTCCTACTGCGAACAACATATCCAATACACCGATTACAATAAAAGACGAAGTCAGATACCTTGGAGTGATTCTAGAGAAGCAACTCACCCTCCAACGGCATATCAACAAGATATCCAGAACAGCCTTCTTCAAACTCGCAACACTCCGGAGACTAAAACCCCTCCTCAATAAAGAACATTTCCGTACAGTATGCCAGGCCATCATTACACCTCTACTGGACTACTGTAATATACTATTCCAAGGTCTGCCTAAACAAACCACCCGCCCCCTACAAATAGTCCATAACACCGTTGCCCGCATTATTACTAGCGCTTCAATACAAGACCATATAACTCCAATACTACAAGATCTACACTGGCTACCAATCTCCTCACAGGCAAAATATAAATCAGCGCTCACCATCTTCAAAATTAAAAACATCTCAGCAGGAATACTACAGAAACTCATTGGAACCAAAAACAACAAAAGACCAGACAGAAACAGCACCAAACACAATATACCAACACCTACTCTATTCACAAGAACAAACAAATCCACATCCATGCGAGCCTTCTCTCTTGCTGCCCCTGTTATCTGGAATGTCCTCCCAGATAATCTAACATCAACAACAGATATAAAAGAATTCCGGAAGCTACTTAAAACCACCCTATTCATTGAACAATTCAATAAAGACCACCATTCCACCCTAACCACCCCACAAAACGAGTTACACAAGACATGACATCCACAACATAAAAACATCCTATTATTCTTAGTAAAATGTATATAGCCCAATCAGCTTAGTAAAATGTATATAGCCCAATGTAGATAGCTCAACCTGTATATATTGCACCCCAAATCAAGATTTACCTATCCACACAATCACGAACACTACCTCCACAACCACTGCATGCCGACACCCCCGCAATACCCTACTTGATTGGTTTGCAGTAAAATCCACTTTGATTCAAGAATAAAGCAGGATATAAATACTTTTAAATAAATAAATAAAAAATAAATAAATTATATGAATGGTCATTTTGAAATAAAAAAAAATAATTATTTATCAAAGAACCACATGCACCCTTAATTTGCATTGGCACGTGACAACCACTGCCAGATAGTTTGCGAATTTCTGAATACATGTGATGCTGAAGTCAGGCCATGTGGCAGTACACAATACTGGAGGTGGTGCTTTCCTATTAAAATCAGAATCATTTCCTGTGACTTGGATATATGTTCATGTAAAAGTAAGCATCCTTTAAAATCAAGGGAACATAGCCAGTCTCTTTCCCAGAAATGAGATTAAGGTGCCTAGAGATACTGTGACCTTTTCCTTTACCAGGAATTTATTTAAGGTCCTGAAAATACTTGTGAACCATTCACCACAAAGAAATATGACAGTGTACTAAGGGGGGGCATGAAAATACTAATGTAAAACATTCAACTCATGTTCAATAGAGCCCAGACGAGTGGGCTATGCTCCCTTGCCAGTAGGTGGAAACAGATTTTGAGCAACTTTCAGTGATGTTATCATTTGGTATAACTTCTGGTACAGCACGAGAGAAGCTAATAGGAAACACTAAGGGGCTTGTTTACAAAGCTGCGGTAGCGGTTCGCGATCGTTATCGGAGTCGTGACCCCATTGATTTCAATGGGGCCGCGGCTCCGATAACGACCGCGAACCGCTACCGCGGCTTTGTAAACAAGCCCCTAAGGAAGACTGAAAAAGCTTAGAAAACATTACTAAACACAACAACTTTGCCATGAAAAATGTGAGCAAGCATTTGGCTCTCTTACCATGAGCTGACCATGGGACCGACAAGGATTTTTACAAAAGCTGGAACCCCAGACTTGCAGAAAAAAGATTTTTCTAGGCACTAATACTGACAGCACAATCAAAAGGGCAGCAGGCTTCCCAACCTGCAATCAGTCTTCCAGGGTGGGTCTTGGACTAGTCTAGCAGGATTCAAGAAAAATAAATGATCAGCTTTATAAAATTTATCCTTCCTATCAGACCAATCCAGACGAGTAGGACATACCCAAGCAGTGATGGCCTAGGGTGGGGGGGAAAAGACAACATCCAGGACAGACTACCCTGCCAAAAATGCCATCTGTACCAACCCTCATGAGCATCCTGTAAGCCTTCACAAAAGACATTCAATGAAGACCAGAATGCCTCCTTACATATTTCTCCTGGAGACACCAAAGCGGACTCCGGCCAGGAGGCCTGCGCACAGTGGAATGAGCTCTGAACCACTCCAGCACGTGCTCACTGACCAAAACGTATATTGACCCAATGGTATTCTTAGGCCAGCAAATAACAGAGCATTCAAATCTCTATCAGCTCTTTTCTCAAACTGCCGAGGAAGACAGATAAGGATCTGGCCAGTGGGAGGGAGCAGCAAATATCGAGTAACTGCACAACACTCTTCACATGTCCTACAGATGCAACAAGGGATCCTCGTTTCAAAGATCCTTCTCTGAGAAGGAAGGCAGAACGAACATCTGATCAAGATGAGAACAGGAGGGACAACACACTTGAAAGGAGGATGGAATAGACCACAAAGCGAAAGAAGCCATCGAAAGACCAAAAAGCATAGTTACTCATCTGTAACAGGTGTTCTCCGGGGACAGCAGAAATCAGTCTTCACATATGGATGACGTTGACGAAGCCCTGCATGGACGCTTCTACTACTACTATTGAGCATTTGTATAGTGCTACAAGTTGTACGCAGCGCTGCACAGACATGTAAGAGACAGTCCCTGCTCATAGAGCTTACAATCTAGTCAAGACAGACAACACAGAAGGTGTGGCTGGGATAAAACAAGGAGGGAAAGGAAAGAAAAAGGAGATCAGGTGAGTCAAGATCCAAAAGCAGCAGTGAAGAGGTGAATTTTCAGCCTGGCATTGAAGAGGGTCAGAGAAGGTGCCTGGCGTACAGACACAGTTTGTTCCAGGCGTAAGGTGCAGCAAGGTGAAAGGAGCGAAGTCTGGAGTTAGCAATAGAAGAGACGACACAGATAGAAGGAGTTTGCCAGAAGAGCGGAGTTCCCGAGGGGGGTTGTAAGGAGAGATAAGAGAAGAAAAGGTAGCGAGGAGCTGCAGAGTGAATGCATTTATAGGTCAGTAGGAGAAGTTTGAACTGGATGCGGAAACGGATAGGGAGCCAGTGAAGTGACTTGAGAAGAGGAGTAATGTGGGCATGACGAGGCTGGCGGAAGATTAGCCATGCAGCAGAGTGCTGAACAGATTGAAAGGGAGAGAGATGATTCAAAGGGAGACCAGAAAGGAGTAGGTTACAGTAGTCAAGACGGGAGGTGATTAAGGAGTGGATGAGCGTCTTAGTAGTGTGTTCAGAAAGGAAAGGACAGATTTTGCTGATGTTATAGAGAAAGAAACGGCAGGTCTTAGCTATCAAACAAATGTGTATGAAGAAGGAGAGAGAAGAGTCAAAGACAACCCCAAGATTGTGGGCCGAGGAAACAGGAAGGAGTACAGAGCTATCCACAGAGACTGAGAAAGGAGGAAGAAGAGTGGATGTTTTAGGGGGAAAGATAAGAAGTTCAGTCTTGGCCATGTTCAATTTCAAGCGGCGGTGAGACATCCAGGCCGCATTGTCAGAAAGACAGGCAGAGATCTGGGTCTGGATAGCCGGAGAGATTTCAGGTGTAAAGAGGTAGATCTGGGAGTCATCAGCATAAAGATGGTACTGAAAACCATGGGAAGAGATAAGCGCACCAAGGGACTGGGTATAGAGAGAGAAAAGGAGCGGACCCAAGACAGATCCTTGGGGTACACCAACTGGGAGTAAGATAGCAGAGGAGGAGAAGCCACCAGAGCACACACTGAAAGAGCGATGGAAGAGATAGGTGGAGAACTAGGATAGTACAGAGCCCTTAAAACCAAGCGAGGATAAGGTATCGAGGAAAAGGTTGTGGTCAACAGTGTCAAAAGCAGCAGAGAGGTCAAGAAGGATGAGGACAGAGTAAAAGGCCCTTGGATTTCGAAGGCCAGACTGTAAAGGATCCAGGAGGGCATGAAAGGAGAGGAAGTCGAGGCAGTGGTGGTGAACAGCACGTTCAAGTAGTTTAGAAACGAAAGGAAGGAGGGAGATGGGTCGATAATTAGAAGGACAGGTGGGGTCAAGTGAGGGTTTCTTGAGGAGAGGTGTGGCCAATGCATGCTTGAAGGCTGCAGGGACAGTTGCAGTGGAGAGCGAAAGGTTGATTGAGAATATGAGAGATGGAAGGGACAACAGTGGAGGAGATGGGGCTTAAGAAGCGGGTGGGGATAGGATCAGAGGAACAGGTAGTGAGTTTGGAGGAAGAAAGAAGGTGGGCAGTTTCCTCTTCAGAGATCACAGGAAAGGAAGAGAGGGTAGCAGAGGTAGGGGAGGAAAGTTGGGAGTGAAGAGGGGGAGGAGGAGAAGTAGCTGACTTTGTGGGGAATTGGAGGGTGATCTTGTGGATTTTGTCATGGAAATAGCCAGGGTTTGGGCAGAAAGGGAGGGAGGGATCAGAGGCGGAGGCACGTTGAGGAAAGAGCTGAGAGTAGTAAAGAAACGGCAAGGGTCAGAAGTAAGAGAGTTAGTCAGATGGACATAATAGACTTGTTTGGCAAGAGCTATGGCTGACTGGAAAGAGACAAGCATGGATTTGAAGTGTTGAAAGTCAGCAAAGGAGCAGGATTTGAGCCAAGCACGCTCAGCAGAGCGAGCACAGGAACGTATATAGCAGGTAGTGGATAAAAGCCAGGGCTGGGGTGCAGAACGCTTCACAGGACGTGGCATGGGCAAAGCAAGAGCATCCAGAGCAGAGGAGAGGAGAGTGCAGTGTTATAAGAAGCTACTGCTTCGTCAGACCTAAATGACATAGTGAAAGAGATGAAGAAACAGTGGAAGAGAGAACCAAAGGATCAATAGCATGAAGATTTCTAAATAGGTTGGAGGAGATAGGACGAGGTTGAGGCAGGGGGTGATGAAGATTGAAGCTTAAAAGGTGATGGTCAGATAAGGGAAGGACTGAGCTACAGAAGTTGGAGGGTAAGCAACTAGAGAAAAATAATAGGTCAAGGCAATGGCCACGATGGTGACTGGGAGCAGTAGAGCAAAGCTGAAGGTCAAATGAGAAGGTAAGGGAGAGGAGCTTTAAAGCATAGGGATCAGAGGGGTTATCGGCATGAATGTTAAAATCCCCGAGATTAAGAGTGGTGGAAGCGGAAGCCAGAAAGAAGGAAAGCCACGAGTCAAAGTCAGAGAGAAAGGTAGAAGCAGACTTGTCAGGAGGTCGATAAACAACAGCTACCTGGAGAGGAAGTGGCGTGAAAAGGTGGATGGAGTGAACTTCAAAAAAGGGAAAGGAGTGAGATTGAGGCAGCAGGAGGGGTTGGAATTGGCAGGAGGGAGAAAGTAGAAGCCCAACACCACCACCACAGCCAGTGGGATGAGGCGAGTGGGAGAACTGATAGCCCCCATGACAGAGAGCAGCAACAGATGCAGTATCATCTGGGAGGAGCCAGGTCTCAGAGCAAGAAGATGAAGAGCATTAGAGATAAAGAGATCATGAGTTAAAGCAAGTTTATTAGTGACAGAGTGTGCGTTCCACAAGGCAAATGAGAAAGGGAGAGTGGAAGGGGAAAGGAGAGGGCTATGAATAAGATTAGATGTGTTGCATGAAGATCTCGTCTCAGAGTGTGACAAAAGTCTAGGGGGGGCCAGGGTTGGGGTTGATATCTCCAGATGAGAGAAGGAGAAGGAGTAGCAGAAAGCCTTTGGAAGATGTACCATGCATGCATGGTCCCCTTCCTGCCCAAGTGTGCCATCTTGCCTCAGTCAAATGACATAGCTAAAGACAGCAAAAATGATAAAGAAGCAACTCCACAGGGAGCAGGGAGGGTTGTGAGGACTGATTCCTGCTGTCCCCGGAGAACACCTGTTATAGGTGAGTAACTACACTTTCTCCAGGAACAAGCAGGAAGTCAGTTCTCACATATGGGACTCCCTAGCTACAGGCTAACGAAAAACTTGTACAAATGCCATGGGTGACCAGGAAAAGGTGAGCCATGAGCAGCAGCAATTGAGTCTTAAGTAAAGACTCCCAAGAAACTTGTGTCCAGTGAAAACCAGCACTCTGGCAGCCTGAACACAGAAGGGTCTGAGGGTAGGTGTTTATACCCCCGAATAGATGACTGAGTATGACCTGGCTGAACACTGTCACATTGGGACTCCCTCTCCAGGCAGTAATGAGTTGCAAAAGTGTGGACTGAAGACCAGGTGGCTGCCCTGCAGAAGTCCAACAGAGGAAACACAAGGAGGAGCAAGCCTCCTGCGAGCAGTACCAAGGAACACAAAGAGCAGGAGACGTTGGATGAACTAATGAGTCTTTTATTGATAAGGGTCCTTATCAATAAAAGACTCATTAGTTCATCCAACGTCTCCTGCTCTTTGTGTTCCTTGATGTCCAACAGAGGGACAGAACGCAGGTTTGCCACAGATGCAACCATAGCCGTGACGCTGTGTGCTGTGACCTGGCGCTCCAGCAAGAGCCCAGCCTGCTCAAAGACAAGGGCAATGCAGTCCACCACCCAAGTGGACAGAGTTTGCTTGGTCACCACATCCCCCAGCCGACTGGGGTCATAGGAGACGAAAAGCCGAGAGGCTTTGCGGTGGCCCTGGATATGCTGAAGGTAGGACAGAGCCCTCCTACAGCCCAGGGTATGCAGTATGGTCTATGCCCAACTGGCATGAGGACACAGAAAGAAGGTGGGGAGCACCACCTCCTGGATTGAGGTGGAAGGGGAACACTTCCTTAGGAAGAAACTTGGGGTGCGTGCGGAGCACCACCCTGTTCTTATAGAGGTGGATCCACCGTACACAAGTTTCTAACACCTGAAGCTCGCTTACGCCGAGAGCGGACACGAGTGCCACTAGGAAGACAACTTCCATGGGAGGTACCGCAGGTGGCAGGTAGCCAGGGGTTCGAACGGCAGCCTGGTGAGCTTGGATAGCACCACATTCAGTCCTGCCTGTGACAGGTGGAGCAAATACTGCAGACTAAGTTGCACAGAGTACGAGAACAGGTTGACTTACCGTTCCGCACACCACAACGAGAATCTGCGCCATTTGAAGTTGTAGGCTTGTCTTGTGGAGACCCAATGGGAGGCTAGCAGGACTTCCTCTTCCTCCTCTGAGAGGCTGAATGGGGCCAAAGCTACCTTTTCAGCAGCCAAGCCGTTAGCGACAGGGACCCCAGGTTGGGGTGTAGGAGGGAGCCCTCCTCCTGCAACAGTAACCCGGGTCATCCCCAGGGGACCAGGGGTGCCGAGGACAAGTGGAGGAGCAGTGGGAACCATGACTGCCTGGGCCACCAGGGGGCAACCAGTAGCAGCAATGCCCCGTCATGTTGAGCCTTGAAAAGGGCTTTGGCAATCAGCAGTGTGGGCGGGAAGGCATAGAGAAGGTCCTCCATCCACGGGAAGAGGAAATCATTTGTTGCCACCCGTGAGGGGTGCAGTTGGAGGGAGCAGAAGTGGGGCAGATGAGTGTTGGTTGGACTCACAAAGAGGTCCATCAGTGGAACTCCCCAGAACCGAAAGATCCAAGAGGTCACCCTGAGGTCCAACCACCACTCGTGCGGCTGGAGGATCCTACTCAGCTTGTCTGTTAGGGCACTGAGCTGGCCCAGCAGATACACTGCCCGCAGGAGCATCCCGTTGCAGAGCACAAAGGAGTAGAGAGCCACTGCCACCTGGCAGAAGGCATAGGACCCTGGGCCCCTCTGTTACATCACCACCTGATTGTCCATTTGGACCAGCACCGACTGGTGCTTCAGGCTGTGGTGAAAGGCTTGGAGAGTCAAGAATATGGCCCGAAGCTCCAGCAGCTTGATCTGCAGTTGGCTCTCTGACTGTGACCAGCTGCCCTGGGTGCAGAGATCTTCACAATGCGCACCCAATCCAGCAGGGAGGTGACTGTAGCAAGGGCCCTCTGGAGATCGGGGGCCTGGAAGGGCATCCCCACCTGGCGGTGCTGCAGAGCCTAGCACCAGCCGAGAGAGTCTGCAAGTTGGCGGGTCACCGTCACCCTGGCCCGTACCTGTCTGGTGGCATGGACCAATGGGAGCAGAGGCACTATGGATGGCCGTGCCCACTGGCATCCAGGGTGACATGGACCGTGGATGCCATATGGCCCAGCAGACATAGCAGGAGGTGATGCATTTGTGTTGTATGTCTGTGGCCAGCGCCCTGAGGCAGTCAGTCCTGTCCTGGGGTAGAACCTCTGGCTTGAAGGGTGTCCAGCCAGGCTCTTATGAAGAGGTAATTAGATCTTACCTGCTAATTATTGTTCCTGAAGGAACGACAGTCCAGTCCCTTACTTCAGGGTTACGCAACCCTTCCAGCAGCTTGGAGGCTGAGCCCAACCTTTTTGGGGTGGAGCGGTATATATACCACTGGTGCCACCCACCAATTCCAGTAAACTACTGTCAAAGCAGATATAACCAACCTAGATAACTCTTAAAATATAAGTAATCAAACTCCGGCAAAACCAACTCAATCTAAATAAATTTTTTTTTGTTTTTTAAACCAGGAGAAGGTAGTAGGAGAGGAGGTTCAGGGAGAAGGTAGGAGAACTGCCATGGTGCGTGCCTTTCCTCCAGCCTGACCCACCAAATCACCTGAAACCGCCCTCGGGCCGCAGTCCCCTAACAAAGAGAACGGCCGGAATGGCTACAGAACTAGGGAGGGTAGTAGGGACTGGACTGTCGTTCCTTCAGGAACAATAATTAGCAGGTAAGATCTAATTACCTCTTCCTTATCGTCACTCCAGTCCAGTCCCTTACTTCAGGGAAGTACCAGAGCAGTACCAGCCCGGGCGGGATCCGCCATTCCGGAACGTAGCACTGCCTGTGCAAACCTAGAGTCCGAGGAGCTCTGCACGTCCAGCCTGTAGTGCTTGGAGAAGGAGTGCAGAGAGGACCAAGTCGCTGCCCTACAGATATCCAGAGGAGGTACTAGACTGAACTCCGCCCAAGAGGTAGCCTGAGCTCGAGTTGAGTGAGCGCGCAAGCCCCCTGGGACCTGTTTCCCCTTGAGGATATAGGCGGAAGCAATCGCCTCCCTGATCCATCTGGAAATTGAGGCCTTGGCCGCCGCCTCACCCTTGTGGGGCCCTCCAAACTGTACAAAGAGTCGTTCGGATTTCCGAAAGGGCGCCGTGCGGGAGAGGTAGCGCTTCAAGGCTCTGGGGACGTCGAGCAGATGGAGCTTACTGTCTCCCCCTACTGGACCCTCCGGCCGGAGAGTCGGGAGAGAGATGGACTGGTTGACGTGGAAGGGGGAGATCACCTTAGGCAAAAAGGAAGGAACCGTCCTAAGGACTACCTTATCCCTGAGGAAGGACAGAAAGGGGGGCCGAGAAGACAGGGCTTGCAGTTCGGAGACTCGTCTGGCTGAGCAAACGGCCACCAGGAACACCGTCTTCAGCGTCAGATCCTTCAAGGAGGCCTTCTTCAAAGGCTCAAACGGACCCGCGGTTAGGGTATTCAATACCAGGTTGAGGTCCCAAGGGGGTATGACCGATCTTCGTTGTGGTCGGAGCCGCTTGACCGCTTTCAAGAATCTTGCAATGTCCGCGTTTGCTCCCAAGGCTTTTCCGCCCACCTTGCCCCTATAGCACGCGATGGCCGCCAGTTGTACTCTCAAGGAGCTGTGAGCTAAACCCTTGTCGAGGCCCGCTTGCAAGAACTCCAGCACCTCCGGGACCGAGGCCGACAGGGGATTCTTCCGGCGTTCTGTACACCATGCTTCAAAGATACGCCAGACTCTTACGTAGGAAAGACAGGTGGAGCGCTTCCTCGCGCTCAACATGGTCGCGATTACTGCCGGTGAGTAGCCGCGCTTCAAGAGTCGCGCCCTTTCAATAGCCATGCCGTAAGCGAGAATCGATCCACGTGTGGCATCTGAACCGGTCCTTGCTTGAGTAGGTCCTTCCTGACCGGAAGGCGCCATGGTCGGTCGGCGATCATCCTTACCAGATCCGCATACCAAGGACGGCGAGGCCAATCCGGAGCAATGAGGACTACTAGACCCTGGTGAGCTTCCACCCGCTGGAGGACCTTCCCGATTAGAGCCCAAGGGGGGAAGACATAAAGGAGACCTTCCGTGGGCCACCTTTGAGACAGGGCGTCGAGGCCCTCGGACATCCTTTCCTTTCTCCTGCTGAAGAATCGGCTTGCTTTGGCGGATGTGAACCGTGCCATGAGGTCCATTACTGGGGGACCCCACCGGGCCACTATCTGGTCGAAGACCTCTTGATGCAGTTCCCACTCGCCGTGATCTATCTTGTACGTGCTGAGGTAATCGGCCATGACGTTGTCCGTACCGGCCACGTGCTGTGCTGAGAGTGCCTCCAGGTGGACTTCCGCCCACTTGAACAGGGAGTCCGCTTCCTTTTCCAATGCCGGACTGCT
Organism: Ichthyophis bannanicus; assembly: GCA_033557465.1. Taxonomy (NCBI): domain Eukaryota; kingdom Metazoa; phylum Chordata; class Amphibia; order Gymnophiona; family Ichthyophiidae; genus Ichthyophis; species Ichthyophis bannanicus. Next base: position 588,016,602 of record CM066033.1, on the reverse strand, counting down.
GGTACCTCCCTGGTGATTGATGTACGCCACGGCGGTGACATTGTCGGAGAGGACGCGAATCGCTTTCCCTCGCACTGATGGCTGAAGAGCCCTGAGTGCCCGCGTGACCGCTCTCAATTCCAGTCGGTTGATAGGCCATAGGGATTCTACTGCTGACCACCGCCCCTGGACAAACTGGTCCTCGAAATGAGCCCCCCAGCCTGCCAGGCTGGCGTCCGTCGTCAAGAGTACCCACTGAGGAGGTTCGAGGGGCATTCCGCGACTCAAGTTCCTTGGGCACCTCCACCAGAGAAGAGAGTGTCTGGTCCAAGGAGCACAGGGGAGCTGCCGCGACAAGGGGTGCTGTTGAGGGGACCACCGCCGCAATAGGGACCGCTGTAAGGGGCGCATGTGAGCTCTGGCCCACGGGACAACTTCTATTGCCGCCGCCATGGTTCCCAACAATTGCAGGTAATGCCTCGCTGAAGGAAGCCGTCTGACCATGAACTGTGAGACTAGGGTTCTCAGGTCCTTTAGCCTTGAGCTGGACAGAAAGACCCTGCCTTTGCCTGTGTGGAACCTTGCTCCGAGATATTCGAGCTCCTGTGATGGAACCAAACTGCTCTTTGCTCGATTGATGACCCATCCTAGTTCCTCCAGAACTTGAACTACTTTGGCTGTTGCCTGGCGACTTTCCTCTTCTGACTTTGCCCGGATCAGCCAGTCGTCCAGATAGGGGTGCAATAAGATTCCCTTCTTTCGTAGGGCGGCCGCTACTACCACCATCACCTTGGTAAAGGTTCTGGGCGCTGTTGCTAGCCCGAAGGGTAGCGCCTGAAATTGAAAATGACCTCGAGGGACAGCGAATCTGAGGAACTGCTGATGGGCCTTTCTGACCGGGATATGCAAGTACGCTTCTGTCAGATCCAGCGATGTTAAGAACTCTCCGGCCCTCACGGCCGCTATCACTGATCTCAGGGTCTCCATCCGGAAGTGAGGTATCTTGAGACAGCGGTTGACCTGCTTTAGGTCCAGGATCGGGCGAAAAGAATCCTCCTTTTTTGGGACGACGAAGTAAATCGAGTACCGACCCGTACCGCATTGGTCTGGGGGCACCGGAACTACGGCCCCGAGAGCTATGAGGCGGGAAAGAGTCGACTCTATGGCTTCTCTTTTTGCTGCGGAACCGCAGGGAGACTGAACAAACGCTGGGAGTATTTGCTTTGCAAATTCGAGGGAGTATCCTTCTCGAATCACTTCTAGCACCCATTGATCGGACGTGACTCGGGACCAGGCGAAAAGAAAATGCCTCAGGCGACCGCCTACCGGCAATCCGTCCTCCCGGGCCCCCTGTATCTCATTGTTGCTTTCTGGGACCTGAGGAGAAGGAGGAGGAAGAGGATGAGAAACCTCTGCCCCGAAACCCTCTGGAACCTTGACCCCTAGAGTTAAAACGACCCCTGAGGAAAGGGTTAGGTCTGCTCGAGCGAAACCTCCGGGGTTCTCTGGATTGGTTCCGAGCAGGGGCAGAAGATCGTGTTTGCTTGATCCTGTCCTCCGGAAGTCTGCCGCCCTTGGACTCGCCCAGGTCCTTTACTAACTTGTCCAAGTCTTCTCCGAACAAAAGTTTCCCTTTAAAGGGGAGGCGACTCAGGCGAGCTTTGGAGGAGGCATCCGCGGCCCAATTCCGGAGCCACAAGTAGCGTCTGGCTGCCACCACCGAGGCCATGTTTTTTGCTAAGCTCCGGATGAGGTCATACTGGCTATCCGCCAAGAAGGCCGTACCTGATTCCAACCTTGCCGAGTTGGCTAGGACCCCATCGGAGGAACCCTCCTCCGCCTGGAGTTGCTGAGACCACCTCAAACATGCTCGTGCCACCCATGCTCCCGAAACTGAGGCTTGTAAGGCAAGAGCGCTCACGTCGAAGGCTTGCTTAAGGAGCGTGTCCAATTTTCTGTCCTGGGCATCCTTCAGCGCCGCGCTGCCCTCCACTGGGATGGTGGTTTTCTTCGTTACTGCCGAGACCGCCGCATCCACTCTGGGGGACTTCAGAAGCTCTTTGTCTGCTTCAGGGAGGGGGTAGAGCCGGGACATGGCCCTGACTCCTCTCAACGCTGACTCTGGTTGATCCCATTCCTCCTGAATCATCTGACGCACGACTCTGTGGACAGGGAAGACCTTCTGGGACCTTCTGACGGCCTGAATCAAGGGATCCTCCAGGGCTTCATCCTCCGCGGGGGCATCCGAGGCCACGTTGAGAGCTTTCAGGGAGTCATTTATTAAAGCGGGCAACTCCTCCCGCCTGAATACTCTGATTATGCGAGAGTGGTCCTCCTCCGGGATCTCCCCTTCCTCCAGCTCCTCCTCTTCCTCCTCCTCCTTTTCCGAGGCCTCCTCTTCTGGTAAGTCCTGGGAAAGCGGAGTGAGGGGCTCTTCAACTACCAGCCTGGGACGCTTCGAGGGAATCCCCGAGTCCTGGGAGTTAGATCTCATGGGTCTGACCAGTTTGCCTTGAGACGAAGGACCCGCTTCCCCTGGGCCAAGACCCTTCTTACGCAGGCAATAGGCCTGGTGCAGCAGGAGAATGAAATCAGGGGAGAAGAAGTCCCCTGCTCCCCCTTCCCCTGCAGGCAGGGAGGAGGAAGGAGCTGGGGGAAGGGGGTCTCTGAGTGCGAGGGAGGGGACAGCTGGGATGCTACTTCTCCCTCTGAGGGATCAGAGGACCCCTGCGAGGCCTGGGACATGGCCAGGCTGATTTCCTGTTCCACAGAGGAAGCGACAGCGGCGCAGCCCCTGCAGACCCCCGCCTCAGATGCAGTACCCCTTCTAGTGCCACAAGAGGGACACCTCGGTTTGCCCGTCATGTTCTTGGGAGAAATCTCTTAGTTGTCTCCCCCAACAGAATGTTACTGTTCCCCCTCAGACTAAACTAATTCAATAAATAAAATTAAATCCAATTAAGTTACATTAAAATAAATTAACAAATTAAATTAAACTAAATTAGGCTATTAACCGGCCCCCCCCCCCTTACAATATTAGACCCTGAGAAGTTCTCCGTGAATAGGGGGGACCGTTGCAATATTTTCCCCTCAATTTCTCATTAAACGCTAAAATAAGCTGCAGCAGGAAAACTTGCTAACAGCTTAAGCTGTGTACTTGCGGTTCAGGAGCTCTTCAATTCCAGGCCCGAGACCGCCGTTCTCCTTAGGGGCTCAACACGTGCTAGGCCGCAGCCACGTGGAGCCCTCGATGAATTGCCTGCAAACGCTGGCCTCTGCTGTCCCCCGTGCTCCGGTGGTGAGGGGAAGGGAGGAGACTGAAGCCCGAACGATTTTGGAGCTCCCGCTGCCCGCCGCGCTTCTCTTCTCGCCGCTGAGCAACAGCGCGCCGCCGAAAGTAAGAGAAGGGGGGCTGAAGAGGATTCCGCTCTCTCCACGTGTACGGCGCGTCCTCCAGCGCTCAGCCGCCAGCTGGGCTTCGGCGCGAGGACGGACCGAATCTGAGGCAGGCAGGCCGAAGAATAGGCAGCACGGGCAGTGAGAGGAGCTCTGGTCTTTCCTCCTCGCTGCTGCAAGATCCGCGGAGAATCAGCTTCAGTACGCCGCGGGGAGAGAGGGGGGGGGAGGGGGGAGGAGGAGAAAGGAGTACTCCGGAGGGAATCAAGTAAGGTAAGATACCAAACAAAGATTCTGAAAAACAAATGAATTAAATAAATTAAATAAATCCAACTAAAATTAAGTAAATTAAATAAAAACGGATTTAAGAGGAAAGAAGGACTCCAGTAAGCCCTAGGCTTACGGGACCCTCCAGCTGCTTGGAGGCTGAGTATAGTGGAATTGGTGGGTGGCACCAGTGGTATATATACCGCTCCACCCCAAAAAGGTTGGGCTCAGCCTCCAAGCTGCTGGAAGGGTTGCGTAACCCTGAAGTAAGGGACTGGACTGGAGTGACGATAAGGAACTCCAGATACTGTGTCGGGAGGAGGTGGGACTTGGAGTGGTTTATGATGATCCCTAGATGTTGTAGGACACAGATGGTATGGGCCATGACCTACTGTACCTTGGCAGCCAAGCTTTCTCCGATGAGCCAGTTGTCCAAATAGGGGAAGACAAAGACTCCTTGGAGGCGGAGATGGGTCATGTCCACCGCAAGGCACTTGGTAAAGACCCTTGGGGCGGAGGCCAGGCCAAAGAGTATGATCCTGTATTGGTAGTGGCAGCCCCCCACCACTAACCTGAGGTATTGCCTGTGACTGCGATGGATGAGGATGTGTGTACAAGGAGCACAGCCAGTCTCCCTGGAGGAGGTATGGCAGCAGCGTCCCAAGGGAAAGCATCTTGAACTTCTCCCTCACCAGGAACCTGTTCAGGTCCCACAGGTCTAGAATGGGCTTTAAGCCCCCTGTTCTTTTTTTTATATACTTTATTTTATAACCATCAACAAATACAATACATCAGATATACACATCTCCAAGAGGGGTGGACTCTGATCCCCCCTTGGAGTAGTAACAGAGCAGAAAAGAAGAGGTGGAAGATCATTTTTCCCCCTTTATATTCCCCCAACCCCACCACCCGCTACCCCCCTCCCTGCCCCCCTCCACCCTCAGCACACTCCCCAAAAACATAGAACCCCTGTGGGAACAATTCCACCCCACACCTCCCACCAATAGCTCAGCTACCAACTTGTAGGATCTCATTACGACACCTGGCACTTAACTGTTGAATGTAAGGCTCCCATACACGCATAAAGGCTGTCCAACGTTTGACACTGCCCCGCGCCCCCATCTCTCTATTAACATCATTTGATGGAAGCAGTTACGCCACTCACCAAAGGTAGGCGGGCTGTAATCCCTCCAAAGGCGAAGAATGGGACCCTTCCCCACCAAACAGGCCTTGCGCACCAACAAGCGTTCCCCCTCTACCACCGGACAAGGAGGGTCAAGCCGATCCAGCACCACAAGGGCCCCGGACCAGCGCACCCGTCGCTGTAGCAATCGATTTAGAAAAGCACATATCTTGGCCCAATAAGAGCGCAATACTCTACAACCCCACCACATATGTAACAAGGTCGCTAGTGGTTCCGCGCATTTAGGGCAGCAGCCATCAGTGGTCAGTCGACTACGGAACGCCCTCTGCGGGGAAAAGTGCACTCTGGTTACACATTTAAATTGTATCTCTCGCCAGCGTGTTTCCTGTGTCAGTCTCACAATCCCTTTTAAAGCCTGACTGATTGACCCGGGGGGCAAGGCTTCTCCCAACTCCACTTCCCAAGCCACCTCGACCCCTCGATAATCATGGCCTGTACTAAGCCGAGCCAAACGCTTCTTGAGAGCCTTGATCGACGGGGGGCTTTCCCCCCCAACCCCAAAAATTCCAATATTCGGGTTGACCTGTCAACGTGTAACTCCTCTCGCGACAGAGAGGACACATAATGAGCAATCTGCATATAAGCAAAGGAATGTTTAGTGGGCAAATCATACTCCCTACTCAGGGTCAAAAAAGATTTGCACTGCCCTGACGGCTCCACTATGTGCCCAACATTCCGTATTCCCCGATTACTCCAGTCCAGAAAGGTCTCCATATCCGAACCAGGCGTGAAAGCAGCATTGCCCTGTAAGGGTAGCCAACTAGAAACCTTCCAGGATGTATTCCAGTGGACATTAAGTTGTTTCCAAGTTTTGATAACCGAACCAATCAACTCACTCCGCACTACATGACTAGGGAGAGCCTGGTGCGTCCCATGTAAGACTCCCAACAGCGTCAACGGCGCCACAAAGCACTCCTCCAAAGCCCGGGGCGTATACACATCCGTCCCTCCCAACCAATCTCCAAGATGTCGAGCCTGGCAGGCCAGAGCATAACCTACAAGATCTGGAAGACCCATCCCCCCGTCACGCCACGTCCCCAACATCCACGACCAAGAAATACGCGCCTTCCCTCCCTTCCACAGGAAGCATCTAATAGCGGCTTCGAAGCGGCACACATCTCGGCGCAATAACCAAACTGGCAGTGTCTGAAACCAATACAACAGCCGTGGTAGGAGCACCATTTTAACCGCCGCTATCCTACCTGATAAGGAGAGAGGCAGGGGATCCCAGGCTTTCAACTGTACCTGCAGCCGTCGTAGTGCTCGCTCAAGGTTACGCGTGTAAAGGGCCCGGGGATTGCGGGTCAGCACTATGCCGAGATTGATGAATTTATCTATCGCCCACTTAAGTGGAAAGGCTCCCACCCAACTCCCCCACAGCTGAGCCGATATATCCAGGGCTTCAGATTTATCTTTGATGATCCGCAGCCCCGCAATGCCACCAAATCTCATAAACTCCTCCAACAACTTCGGCAGCTACTGATCAGGGGCAAGTAGGTGTACCAAAAGATCATCCGCAAAGGCGGAGAGTTTAAACACCTGGGGGCCCATTCGTACTCCCTGTATCTCGCGGGAGGCTTCGATGGTCCGTATCAGGGGGTCGAGTGACAGGACAAACAATAAAGGGGAGAGGGGGCATCCCTGACGCGTACCCCGTTCCAAGGGAAAGTCGTCAGAGAGTACCCCATTGCACAAAACCCCAGCTGTCGGCTGGGCGTAAAGGCTCTCCACCATTCTACAAAACTGAACACCCAATCCGTAGCGCGGGAGAAGGTTGCGTAAGTATTGCCAGTCCACCCTGTCAAACGCCTTTTCCGCATCAAAGCTGACAAGCAGGGACGGTAACCGATGAGCATGCACCCATTCCAAAGAACCTAAGATCTTACGCAGGTTCCGAACAGCCTAGCGCCCCTTGACAAACCCCACCTGCGAGTCATGCACCAAATGCCCTAAAACTGCTGCCAGCCGCATTGCCAAAATTTTTGCATTTAATTTGATATTAAAATTAAGCAAGGATATAGGACGATATGATCCTACTAGCAAAGGGTCTTTACCCGGTTTAGGGATCAGCGTAAGATGGGCATGATTACGTCCCCAACGAAAAGCCCCCTGTTCCGCCCGCTTATTAAAGACCTCCGCCAGGACAGGGCTCACAGACTCATCTAGAAGTTTATAAAACTCGGCCCCCAAACCGTCTGGTCCAGGCGCTTTGTTACAGCTAGCTGCCAAAATCGCAGAGTGCACCTCTTGCGAGGTTATAGGCTGCTCTAACATCTCCCGCTGTTCAACAGTAAGCTGCGGCAAGTCCAACTCTTTCAAATAGTCCCCCAGCTCCATGGTGGATGTAGGTTGCGCCTTATATAAATCCTGAAAAAAAGTCCGAAAGACCCGGGCGATTGCCATGGACTCCCTTTGCAGTTGTCCCTGATCATCTCGGACTGCTGCCACTAACGAGGAGCCCCGTTGACCCTTCAAACAACGGGCTAGCAACTTCCCCGGTTTATTCCCGTAGCAATGTAGCTGATATCTATAATAAAGGATAGATTTCTTGGCTCTCTGATGTAGCAGCTCATTGAGATCCACCTGAGCTTCCCAAAGCTTTTTCTTATTCGCGGGCATCGGACAACGAGCACAGAGCTTGCGCAACCTGTTAAGCAGTCGCTCTAAACCAATTATTCGCTCTGCTATTAACTGACATTTCCGGGCTGCAAATCCAATGACATCACCCTGTAACACTACTTTTGCCGTCTCCCACACCAACTCAGGATCTTCACTATGGCACTGGTGATCGCTCATAAATTCTCTCCATCGCTGCCTCAAAAAGTGCTGGAATCGAACATCCTGACACAGCCCCAGGGGAAGTCTCCAAAGTCGTGCCCGGGCATTGTCTATCCCCCACTGCAGCTCCATTCGGACCATCGCATGATCAGATATCTCTAGTGGGCCAATCTGCACCTCACTCGTATGAGCAAACAGATCCCCCGACACCAAGATATAATCAATTCGAGCACTGGAGCCGTGTGCCCGGGACTGGTGGGTAAAATCCCTTTCCAAAGGATGTAATAGGCGCCAGGGGTTGACCAAGCCCAGTCTACTACGAAAACGCTGCAACATCCGAGTCGTCGGGATCCTATCTCTCGCCTCCCCTCCTCTAGAAGTGTCAAGATCCACATCTAAAACCCCGTTAAAATCCCCGGCAAGAAGCAGCGGATGTTCCGGGAGCTGCTCTATTTTGGAGGCCAGGCCATTGTAAAAACTAGGGTCCATCACATTAGGACCGTAAAGATTCCCAATAATCACTGGTTTCCCCTCTAGCCAACCAGCCAGCAAAAGAAATCGCCCGTCCTCCACAACGATAGTTTTTTCCAGGGCAAAACGGACTCGCTTGTGGAACAGGACTGCTACTCCTCCTTTCTTCCCTCGCGCAGGAGCCCCCCATACCTGCCCTACCCAGCCTCTATGGAGTTTACTATGTTCTTCTTCTGTCTGGTGCGTTTCTTGTAGAAGGGCAACATCGCACTGCTGTCGGGCTACGGCCTGCAAGATTTTATATCGCTTTATTTGATTTCCCAACCCACAGACATTCCAGGTAATAATCTTCAGAGGCATGGGGCAGTGCCAAGATCCAGCCATGCAGAAAACTCTAATCGCAGCAGAGGAGCTCCCCCAGCCTGGAGCCCCCCCCCCTAACAGCCAGCAAAAAAATGCAGAGCCACCTACAAATAAACAGTGGAGTGTGCACTATCCTACCCCCTCGCCTCCCTCCCACCCCCCACCCCCCCTCCACTTCCCCACCCCTAAGCTATCAAGTCCACCCATCAGGCTGGACAACTTCACTATGGCAATCGGGTCTGCCCCAAACTTCCCCGGATCCAACATTGAACCTAACTATCTTATAGAATTCCACTCTCTAACCACCCCAATATTGATATCACAGTACTCCCCACAACTCCCCCTCTCCACTCATCCCTAAGGCCCCAGCACTCCCTGACCTACTCCATTAGGTAATGGGACTTAGTACCACCAAGCCCCTCCCCCATCCAATAACCCCACTTGCTTTTGTCCCCCAGGTCTTCCATCTCCTCCGTTCCCAATTCTAGAGCCCTACACCTCCCCTCCGTAGCACCCCCCCATCCGATACTCAATATGACCATATTTCACCTCTGGAGCACAATCTAAGGCCACCATATTAAATCTACCCATACCACACCCCTACTCCCCGATTCGGTAGGGCTGCCACATTATTACTCACAAGATGGCATAGGGGGGCGCCATCAAGCCTCTAGAGGCCACCACAGGAAAATAAACTAAACATCTAGAAAATGTCATAGGCATAGCATAAACAACCCACTCATCCGCTCATTCCAAGCTTACACCCATAACACACACCCCCCCCTCCACATTCTTCTACCCCCATTCAACCCGTTCTATCTATCAGCATCCCCCCGTACAGATGCAATCCCCAGGGTGATAGCCGAGGAACTGCGAGATTAGTCTCCTCGCGCCCCTCTAGGGGCTCCACCCACTGGTGCCAGTCCCCCAGTGCTGCCCACCCAATGTTGCTTAATTCCCAGCAGGATATGTGAGTGTGATCACCCTCCCTCCCACTAGCAGCAAGCCAACCAACCCATGGCCCACCCACCCCCCCCCCCCCGGCTCCTCGCCTTCGGGCCGTAAAAAGATTAGGGACTTGCAAGGCACAGCTCTCCCTCCTGCACTATGCTTCTCCTCAGTATAAAGAAAAAAAGAGGGAAGGGAGCACATATGAGACTTTACAAATAATTACCGTTGACAATATAATGAACCCCCTCCTCCGGGCCTGCAACAGACCTTCACCTGGCCACACATACGAATATGCCATTCACCCAGCTCAAACAGCAGTAAACCGCACACACAGTTGCTCAGCAAAACAATTGAAACATAGTAACAGTTTAACAGTGTCGCCATCTAAACAGCTTAGGCAAGGGAGCAGTTGAAACAATATGGCCAAATGTAACAGGCCACAACTTAAACAAACCAAGAAATTAAACAGTGCAACACTGAAATCAGAGAAAGACTAGCTGCTATAGTCCAGATCTACATCAGGCCCTTCAGCCCCTCTCTGTCAGCGAGACATCCAAATGCCATTCCCATTGGCAATCCAAGATTCATGAGGGCGAAGCAGCCTGGGCACTCAGGGTTTCCAGAAGAGCAGCAGCCGCTGCCGGTGTCGTCAAGTAGCGGGTCTGTCCCTGGACCTCCACTCGAAGCCGGGCAGGATATAGCAGCGAGAATCGCACTCCTTTGTTTAGCAATTGTGTGCAGACCCCCGAGAAGGCCCGGCGCTGCTGACTAACTAGGGCCGAGTAGTCTTGAAACACAAGGATCGGTTCCGAATCCTGTTGTCGCATCTTTCGACCCCGGGCAGCTTTCAACACAGCTTCTTTTTGTCGGTAATCCAAAAAGTGTGCAATAACCGCTCATGGCCGTCTCGCCTGTTCTCTCCGCTGGCCAAGTCTATGCACGCGCTCCAACTTTACGGGATCATCGTCCTGGTTTTGCAACAGGTTTTCAATCCAAGTCTGCAAATAACCGAAAAGGGCGCCATCCGCCACGCTCTCCGGTATCCCGATGAAGCGCAGGTTCTTGCGCCTCCCCCGGTTTTCAAGCTCGTCCAGCTTGTCACCCTGCTGCTTTACCAGAGTCTCCAAGGCCTCCACTTTAGCTGCCAGGGAGTGCTGGGTATCCTCCACATCCGAGACTCGGGTCTCTACTTGGTCCAGCCTCCCGGTAAAGTCAGTAAAACGTTGGCTGACAGTCTGTATCTGGTCTGCCAGGTCTTGGAACCGGGTATCTAGCGCCTGGACCACCGCGGCACTCACCTCCGTGACCAGATCTGGAGTACCACCAGATTTCGGGCTAGCTGGCGCTTCCTCCGCCATTTTACCCTCCGTGGCTCGCGGCTTCTCTCTTCGTGGCGCTTTCGACGCCATCTGGCTTCGTAGCGGGGGGAAAACTGCTTCCAACACTAGATGAATACCCCCTTTGGTCAGGATTAGTAAATATGGAAACAGGACCCACTCAGCAAGTATGGGTATTTTTCAGCAAGGTTGGTCAGGATTATCAACAGCACACACCGTTGTTTGCGATTATCATTGAATAGAGGGATGGCCGCAGGCCTCTTCACCGCTGGAGGCACAATACCCCGTGAGGGGAAAGCTGAGGATGGCGGTGGAGGAAGTGCCCGATCGCGCCCCAGCGCTCTTTTTGTGTGCAGTTGCCTGCCCCGATTGGGCAGGGATAGCCGCAGGTCTCTTCACCGCTGGAGGCTCAATACCCCGTGAGAGAAGAGCTGATGATGGCAGTGGGGGAAGTGCCCGATCACGCCCCGGCGCGCTCTCTTTTGTGTACAGTTGCCTGCCTCAATCGGGCAGGGATGGCTGCAGGTCTCTTCACCGCTGGAGGCTCAATACCCCATGAGGGGAGAGCCGATGATGGCTGTGGAAAAAGATTTTAGAAGATTTTATAGCCGTTTTGTGGGGCAGGTTGCCCGGAGCTGATCGTGACCCGTCCGATCAGCTCATTGCCAAACCGGAAGTCCCTAAGCTCCCTGTTCTTTTTGGTATGAGGAAGTACTGGGAGTAGAACCCTCTGGCCCAGAGGTGTGGGGGTACGGGTTCCACCACTTTGTCATCGAGAAGGTCTGCGAGCTCCTGCCAAAGCAAGGTCTGGTGGAGGGGAGTCCTGGTGGGCTCTCCCGGGAAGAATGGAGGGGCAGTCTACTCCTTCCCTGACCACCTGGAGTGCCTAAGTGTCAGTGGTGATGGTTGGCCACCAGTGGGCGAACAGAATCAGATGTTCCCCTGTGGGCTGTTGGGGTGGAGAGGCTATGCCCAATGAGTCAAAAGCTCCCACCAGGATGTGCCAGAGCCGGTGTCTGGGTTTTGGAAGCCTTCAGCTTATGAGGGCCATGCCTTGTCCCTTGGCCTGCTGACCCTGCTGGGGAGGCCTGATACTGAGGGTAATTTCTGTAAGCCCTTCCCTTCCTCCAGTAAAGGGACTTTTTACTCAAGGCCTTCCATCGGGTAAGGGTAGCGATCTTCTTGGAGAGCCTAGTCCTCATCAGGAACTCAGACTCCAACTCTGCATCCTTATCAGTCATGGGTTTGCCAAAGAGGTTCTCTCTTTGGCAGGGGACATCAACCAATTTGTCCTGAAGCCATTGCTCCAGGTCGGAAGACTGTAGCCAAGCCTGACGTCAGGCACCAATGTCTGCCGCAGCTACTCTAGTCGCCAACTTGAAGTCATCATAAGCTGTTCGAATCATGCATTTGGAGCATTCTCTGATGGCAGAAGACAGGCTCTGGAACCGCTGGAGGGGTTCTTCAGAGAGACCAGCCGAGAACACAGTGAGTTCCTTTGCCAGGTCCCTCAGGTACATGCCCATGTACAGCTGGTATGCTTGGATCCAGCCGAGGAGCATCAAGCCCTGGTAGCACTTTCTGCCTATGGCATCCAAGATGAGGGCCTCCCTACCCAGAGGCACCGAGAAGTTAGTCTTCTGGCACTTGAGCTGATGCATGGCTGACTTCACCACCATGGAGTTGTGTGGCAGTTGTGCTTTCTGGAAGCCTGGGCTCCGGTGGACCTGATACATCAAGTCAAGCCGTAGACTCACAATGGGCACCGTTGCCGGCGATTTTCACATGCGGAGGAGCAGCCGTTCCAGGATCGGGGGAAATGGGCACTGTAAGTGCCTCCTTTGGAGAGGCCTCATACTAGAGGATCTCTAGCTTCTCCGTGCAAGGGTCCTCCTCCGACTCAGTGTCAAACACCAATGCCTTTGACATGCCCGCACTAAGTCGAGGAATGCCATATCCTCGGGCGGGGACCGGCACTGGGTCTCTGAGGGAGAAGGGTCCGAGGGCACATCACGGTGGTGATGGGTATCCGGAGATTCTTGGTCCTCGGTCTCCCAGTCTGACTCATAGTCAGTGGAGGAGTCTAGGATGGGCCGGGTTGCGAGGTCAGGCCCTGAGCCCGACAGTCCATGCCACTCATTGGGGAAGATCTCTGTCCGGAGGATCGGGATTGAGACCCATGTTAAGAATCAACTTGAGGCCAATAGAACTCTAGGATCGGCTCGAAATTCAGGGATTTCCTCGAGGTCAAGGCCCCGGTGGTCTGGGTAGATGACCTGGCGGAACCGGGCATCAGGGCTTACTGCTGGGCCCTGAAGGCAGACAAGCTGTGCTCCAAGGCCGCCATTATGGTCTCCAGTCCAGATGGCTCTATGGCCTTCGGGGTGGGCACAGAGAATCTTAGGCCTGGCGCCAGCTCCAATGAGGGGGAGTCCTCGACCAGCATGGCCTTGGGGGTCTGAGGCTAATCACCGGAGGCCAATGATTCCTTGCAGGCGACCTTGGTTGGCCGCTCCCTCTCCAATCCTCCAGACTCACAGCATGGACTGTGGGACTTACCCGCCTTCCCTGACCTCATCCACGGATGCTGCCCTCAAGGATTTCTTCTTCTTGTGTTCCACCGCCGGAGTGCTCTGCTCAGAGTACCCATGGCCTCAGAGGCAGCAGGGTCACCTTGGGGCTCCAGAGCACAGCAAAATTTCAAAGAAAAAACTAACTCTTTTTCCAGGGAAAAGAGACACATGTTTGGTGGGCTCTGCAGGAAAAAAGGAGAAGCTTCCGCACAGGGCTCCGTTGGCATCGACATCGAAGTCACCCATATGTGAGGACAGACTTCCTGTATGTTCCCAGAAAATGGTTCTCTGCAAGACTAGGGCTGCAGCACAAACACCACCTGATGAATACTAGAGCACACAGGAACCTCAGAGAGACCCACTGAGGCACAACAGGACACACAGATGGATAGAATTGTTTCACTCCTAGGGAAACATGCAAACCCAAGGTATACCCACCATGGAATCCTTTGATGCAACTCCTGTAACACAACGGGACTGCTACCTGAACCTTGAGAGTTTAGGGCCGAGCCCTGGCCCAGACTGGACTGCCAAAAGGGCTTTGATATAAGCTGAAGACACCAAGGCCCACCGGGCCATAAACAGGGAGTCTACTACCGCTCCAGAGCATCCCTTCTTGAAAACATATGCCCTACAAGAGCCAAGTCATAAACAAGAAAGGACCGGGAACCTCCATTTACCAGCAGCCCCCGCCATGATAGGCCCATCTCTTAAGGCCACACTCTCTACTAAAAAATACGTTCAAGTATAAATGGATGCTTACTTAATCTTCAAAAGTGTTATCAAAAGGCATTTACAAATGTTAACTGTTGAGGTCTCAGACTTATTGTGGCTCTGCCATAGGGACTAAACATCCGTTATCGTGGCAGTGAGCCCTTTTGCATCAACGACCTCATAAGTATAAGTGGGTTGAAAAACACAGTCCGGAAATCCCAAAATGATTAAAAAAAAATCAAAAACTTATCTTCTTATCTGTGTTAAAAAACAGCCCACTCTCATGGATTTGAGCACTGATCCCGACGCCTCCCTTTGGTACCAGTCTAGCGTTTCACAACGCTAACTTTCATCAGGGGATCTTTCCAATACTCCCATCCAACTTCACAGTTCCTAATAACAAACCAAACATAAGAATAATCAACACTCTATTACCTAAAACACCCTAAATTTAAAACTTATTCTGCTTCTGACCAACTCAATCAAGTTCTAGCCACGTAAGAGAAACAGACCCACCTTTTAAAACTTTATAGCTGCCCGCGTTTCACCAAGAAATCTCCAAATCAATGAATGGCCACACAAAACGCCGCGCATGCGAACTACCCGATTCATCTCCTACCTTATAGAAAACGTTCTTGCTCCTACAGCCAATCGAGCGTCTCAACGTCACGATTAGCTACACCTCCACCTAAGATATGTCTCTAACAAAATGTACATCAGCTACTAATCCTACACTCATACTAAAAATAGAAATCATAGAACCCTCGCCACTGTCACTACACAAACAACAAGCAACTTCTAAAAATTGCCCTCCAATTTAGCAGCCTTACCCACCATTCAATCAAGTCCCTAGGGACTTCCCACTCGAAGCCCCTCAGTTGGAATCACCCATTATATCCCCTATCAGAGACATCGAGCCCATTCCACTTGGGCATTCAAGCCCTTTGGAAACACTGTGTCACACGTATAGATCCACCATTGTTCCCGTTTAAAAAGAATCTGGTCTAATGGTGCATTGTAATTACTTTGTAACACCTGATCTATACACAAAACATGGAGCTGTTCAAACCGATGCCGTTGCTCTACACAATGCTGAACTATGGGAGCCTCCATTACTGCATGCTTTAAGCGGCTCTTATGCTCACGAATCCGAACCCGCAACGCCCGTGTGGTCTTACCTATATATGCTAAACCACAAGGGCATAAAATAGCATAAACCACATTTTGAGAACCGCAGGTGGTCGAAAATCTCAAATTTCTACGGAACCCATTATATTCAAAAGCAGACGTTTCAATTGTCAGCACACAAATATCACAGTTTCCACAACGTCGATGACCCCCTCCTGCGGGCCCGACCATCTCGGTCTCTGGTGGGCGCAAAACGGCAGGACTTAAAAACTCCTTGAGATTACGATCACGAGTCCACACACACCTTACTGTCTTCCCGGTTAAGCCAGGGATAGCTGTCAAAACATTAGAATGTCTCTTGATGATACATTGTATTTTAGAGCTAATCGGAGAATACTTGGTAATAAAATTCACGTGGGGAACAGCCACTACTCCCGTCGGAGTCACACGAGACTCCAAAAGTAGAGCGTGATGATTAAAACGTGCCCGAATATACGCTCTCTTCACTACTGATTTAGGATACCCTCTAGCTAAAAAATCAGCGAAAAGCACTTTAGCCCGTCATTTAAAGTCCTGTAGATCAGAGCAGTTCCTGCGAAAACGCAGGAACTGGGAGTAGGGGAGGCTTTCTTTCAACCTGCGGGGATGTAAACTACGAAAATGCAGGAAAGTATTCCTATCGACCTGCTTTCTAAGGACTGAAGTGCTCCACCCTTGAGAAGAACGGCGAATCTCTACATCTAGATATTGTAAAGTTTCTTTATGAAATGTATGAGTGAACGTGATGTTGACATCTAGATGGTTTAACCATTCAAGAAACTGAACAAGAGACTGCTCCGTGCCATGCCACATCAAAAAAATATCATCAATATATCTGCACCATAGCAGGATCTGAGCAGTGAAAGCTGATGAAACTACCTATTTCTTCTCAAACAGCCCCATATAGAAATTAGCCACAGATGGGGCGCATGTCGCGCCCATAGCCACCCCAGTTACTTGCTGATATAGATTTTCCTGAAACAAAAAATAAATTATGTTTGATTGCCAATCGGGCCAAGGACAATATAAACTGTTGTTTGGGCTCTGAAACATCCCCTCGCAACTGGAGTACTTCTGAAACAACTTGTAACTCCGCAGCTTGCGGAATATGTGTGTACAAAGACACCACATCAAGTGTTACCAAAAGGACATCCATTTGCTGAGACCATTCATCCATATATGTTTTAACTCTATCAAAAAATGGGTTGTGTCTCAGAGGTAAGAAGGAATAGTTGACAATAGTGGGCGTAAATAAGAGTCTATATAAGTAGACAATGGCTCAAGAATAGTGCCTCTGGTGGATACAATGGGCCGACCCGGTGGATCTTGAAGGCGTTTGTGCACCTTAGGGACAAGATAAAATTTTGCTGTCGTAGGCGCGGCCACATTCAGATATGAAAACTCCTTCTTGGAAATAAACCCAGCCTCCAATGCTTGTTGAGTTATAGAACGAATCGTTCTTTGCAAAAACTCCCATGGATCATGTTGCAATTTAATATAAACTGTTGTATCCTGGAGTTGTGACAGAGCTTCTTGTACGTAGCCCGTTCGAGAAAGAACTACCACAGCTCCCCCCTTGTCTGCTCGTTTTACAACGATGTCTTGTTGACCCCGCAGGTCCATCAAAGCCCTCTTTTCTTCTTGGGATAACGCTGTATTCCTCAGATTATGATTTTTCTCTAGCTTCCGCACATCTGTTAATACTAAGCGTTTAAATACTTCCAAGGCCGGATGCAATGGGCCCGGCGGAGACCAGGTAGACCGAAGGGGCAACGGTACACGTGGTACCACTTCCTCATCTGCAGAATAATTAGATACTGGCTCACAATCTCCAAAATACTGTTTAAGGCTTAATTTTCGTAATAACCGCTCAAAATCCAGCCTAAACTGGAAAGAATCAAACCGAATAAGGTACAAATGACAAACCTTTATTCAAAACTTTTACAGCTGCTGTAGATAACGAGGTTCCTGAGATATTTAACAATAAGGCTTCCTGAGGAGCTATTTCTTGCGGGTGTTGTAACGTTGTTTCGTTTGGCCTTGCCCTTGTGGTTCTGCTGCTTTCTTCATTTTCTCTTTGTGTCCCGAGCTGTCCTCTAAAAAAATCACGTGTACCACGTCCTGAGGATGCTGAATCAATCGAAGATATTTCTTCCGAAGAAGTATCAAAATTGACTCGCCTTTTTGATTTCTTGTTAAAAGTACGCTTGGTGTTCATCCACGGGTAGATGTAGCCGGTGGTATAGTCGGAATTATCTCGCTTTAATTTCTTGATCTTCTTCTCCTTCACTTCTTGTTGTAACAAAGAAATTTGCCGATTCAAGCCTTCCAACTTGGAGGCGTAATTATCAGCCGACTCATCTTGTTTTAACGTGTCTAAAGTAGAGTTTATCTCAGCGGTCAGTTGATCCAGTTCCAATTTAGTCGTGTCCACTATCAAAACCATTAAGTCGAGTGAACACTTATTGAGGATTTTATTCCACTGGTCAATAAATTCGACATCCATCTTAGGCATGCCTTAGGCAAAAGGGAGACCGTGATCTCTCCTGCTGCCAGTGACAGAAGTGTTCTTGGACCCCAGATTCCCAGATCAAAAACCCAGACCTTAAACCCCCATGAAGGATGACACCCAGCAGCTAATCAGACTGAATACAGCCTGTGAGCTATTTCAAGAGCAGCAGTGCAAGTCAGATGAGAAGTAGGGCCCTCGGAAGCCACTGAGCATGCGGCTGGGGCCATCCTGCTACACTCAACCTCCACCGGGCCCAAGCTGCCACCTGAAGTGGCTGCAATGCTCACCGATGAGAAAAGAAAAAGAAAGGAATGACACGGGTCACAGGAATGTCATCAGACCCAGGCCCCCTAAGGAAAGTTCCAGAATAAAAAAAAAAAAAAAGGATGCCCCAGGCTTCGCCAGACATAACAGGGGGTGGAGGGGGCAAAAATATGAAGTCACAGTGAAGAACAAAACAAAACACAAAAACACTAGTGGAAACAGGCTGCATTAGGTCGCTTGGCTTAAAACTACAGTGGCAACATTTAAAGACTGCAAAAAGAACCACACCATAAAAACAAGTAGAGCAGCTGCAAAAGAGTCCTGAAAAGGGAATTCCAAGGTCTGTTGGGCTGAATGGGGAAACCCAAATAGGGAAGCACCAGATGCCCACATAAGCCTGGGAGGCTCAGCTTCCAATGAAACCTGTGGTATTTTGTTTGTTCATTTTATTTTTAAGTTTGAAAATACTTTATTAAAAGCAGCAGAGCCAAAAGCTTCCCATTCAAAACAATGTGGAAAAGAAAAAAGCTTTGGTGGAAAAAACAAACATTCAGCAACAGACTATGCAGGAATGCCTGCGCATTCAAGATGGCACCAGATTTGCTTCAAGTGAGGCCTTCCTTAAGTCTACAAACCGGTATGCCGCTGAGATTGGCCATTTTGGAGCAACTGAATGGCTTAACATCTAGGGAAATTGATACAGAAGCTATATTGCAGGCAATAAATGGAGGGGAATACCCAATTGCAAGAAAAACTAATACAGATTCAGTTATAGTTTGGTGGGGGGCAAGTGGAGATGCACAAGATTAAAGAGAGAGTGGAAACTGTAGAACATTGCGTTTCAGAGATCAAGGATGAAATGGCAATTTTTAAGCAGCGTAATGGTGCCCAGGATTTGTTAATTCAAAGGTTGTTATTAATAGTGAACGATTTGGAAAAATGCTCGCAGAGATGCAACCTGAGTATTATAGGAGTGGTACCTGAGGGCCTTGAAGTTGGAGTGATATCTACATTTTCAGAGAAAATGTTAAAAATAGGAACTTTTTGCAAATCCTGGCCTTCCCGAAGATCTAGTTATCGAGCGAGCTCATTGGGTTCCCCTGCCTCCTAGGGTTGATGATATAATGCAGCCAAAGGAAAAATGTGGTATGAAGTTTATTAGTGACCCCTCGGCTACTGTATCCTTGAAGGGGGACCTAATCCCACCCTGGGGGTTCCAAAGACATAACTCTGCATCTGGTTGCATCAGAAACCAGCATACAGAAAACTGAAACCTGTGGGTATATAGATATCATTCAACTTCCCCACCAGATCAACTTATTTTTTGGTTAACATCTAAAACTTTTCTCACTTTGAAAGTGCACAAAAGGAATAGTTTACAATCTCAGTTTGATGACAACAGGTACAGAAAGAAAACATTCAATGTAAGAAACATATGACATCAAGTACAGATAAAATTCTCTGTTCAGTGTTTATTTCATTGCTAGTATGCCATATGTAAAGTGGAGCTTGAAGGGACATGGTAGCCACACTACAAAATGCCAGTTGTGTGGAGCTTTACTAGGTCATAGTGACTCATGCATAAATAACTGGAAGCATGCATGCCTGACTGAAAAAAAATTATTTAAATAGCAACTGTAGATACTTTTGCTTTGGTTGAGCATTGTGGACCTTATTAGACTTCCTATCATAATTTATGGAAAGTTTTCCACAGCATTTAATAAAACCTATTTTCTATTGTCCTGCAGTTAACAAACTGGAGGGGAGATGGTGGTTAGACAACTTCCTCTTGCAAAAGCAGCATGCATACAAGACAGCATAAAAAAACGAGTTAATGGGGCATTAGAGAGGATCCTTTTCTATGTATAATTTTGTTTATCAAGAGACTTTTCTGTTTTAGTCCCTAAATTTACTGTTAAATTTGTAAAATGTTGTCAAATTTCTTGGTTTCAAACAGGAAGTCATCATCGGGCAATCCAAGGGGGCGGAAGCAAACAGCCCCATGGCGCCGAAGTGTCAAGGTAAGCACCGCGGGGCTTTCTGCAGCCATTACTGCTCCTGCATATCCCTAAGAGGGGCAGCAGAGGTGGCAATGGGACCAGAAGGGTGAGGGGGAGGGCGCAAGGGATAAGGTTCGCCTAGGGCACCTCATCTCCTTGCATCAGCCCTGTGAGGATGACCAGGTTTGGCTGAGACCAAATCTTGCACAGCTGACTTACCGATGGAATCCAGACCTGCCACTTGTGGGTCCTTGCTGTGGCTGAAGAAGCTGTTCACCTTGGTATTCATCTGGGCTGCCATCATGTTGAACACTGGCAGGCCCCAAGTGTACATGATGAATTCGAACACACGAGGACCGAGATCCCACTCTCCTGAGTCCACTGTGTTGTGACTTGAGAAGTCATCTTGCACATTTTCCACTCCTGCTATGTGGGCCGCTGACAGTTCTGCCAGATAGAACTTCGCCAAACAATAGAGTTCCACCTCCAGAGCCACAGTGGCACTGTTACTGCCACCTTGCCTGTTCATGTATGCCACTACCACGGCACTGTCTGAAAAGACTTGAGCGGCTTTCCCCTTTAGAAGAATCTGAAGGTTCTCCAGAGCCAGACGGATGCCCTGCCTCAAGCCTGTTGATCAACAAGGTAGCCTCCCGAGAGGACCAGCGCCCCGAGGGAAACAAATGCTCGAAACAATGCACCCCCCAGCTCCAGAGGCTGGCATCCAAAGTGACACACCCAATTTGGCATCTCTAGTTAGGCATGATGAAGTCAGGCTCAAAAGAATGACCCCAAAGAAAGGCCCAAAGACTCACCTGTAGATATGGAATCCTCCTCATCACCCCAGCCACTCCATGGGGACCTGGCCCAACTCCTGGAAGATTGCATGAGAGAAAGGGAGAGGCATACTATCAGAAGGAGAGGCTCTGGAGAGCCCCAGGCCCGCAGACCCCAGTAGAGTGGGTTGTCAAGTGGCCAAGAAGGACCGAAGACAGCCTGAACGCTATTTCAGGAGCAACTGCTTAAAACCAGCAGAAAATGGCCTCGGGGGGGGGGGGGGGGTTCACGGTTTCCTGCCCACACCTCCCATCTACTGTGGCCATCCCAGATGACTGCTAGTCCCATCAGCAGGAAAATCCATGGGAGACACAGTGGAAGCTGCCAAATTGGCCCCAGATCCCCATGGGATATCCCAAATCTGCTGAAAAATGTTCCCCGAGTTGTCCCCATTGTGCTCAGGTCAAAAGGATCCAGCCACAGAACACACAGTGGGGACCGCAAGCAGCGCGGCCCTGAGCACCCTGCATGGCCACTGAGCTCACATGTGGTCAAAAAAAAAAAAAATACATGAGACAGAAAAAGAAGCAGAGATATAACAGCACAACACAGAACTAATAAAAACCATGAGGGAAAGGAATCCCTTCCACCTGCTAGGCTGTGCAGAGAAACCCGAGAAGGGCTGCCCACACAGTCTCTAGGAAAGCTAGCTGCCTTAAAGAGCCCCGTACCAAAGATGTGACATTTTACTTACCAGATAAACATCCTTTCCTCGAGTCCTGCTAGATGAGTTCAGACAAGTGGTGTGTGTCTCCCGACCAGCAGATATGGAGACAGAAAACATTCCAGAGCCTTATGATATCATCTTGCCACTATCAGTCTGAGCCTCTAGGGACATGATTCAGTATTCATACCGAAGCATATGGTAAGGAATCTCTGACCTCACCCAACCTCAGAGATATTAACAATGTTTAACAGAACAAGAAGCATAAATATGTAAAGGATCAGCTTCAAAAGAAGACAGATCAGAAGGTTATGAGCCCACAGGGCCAACCATTGAGAGTACAGCAATCAATACAGGTTCCAGCATCAGGTCCCGGACAGGCTAGCAGGACTTAAGGAAAGGACATTATCTGGTAAGTAAAATGTCACCTTCTATATCGTCCTGCTAGACCAGTCCAGAAAGTGGGATGTACCAAAGCTACATCTTTACTGGACGAGAAGAAGGCATGGCAGCTTTTAAGACCTCTGAGCCAAAGGCGGTGTCTGCCCGAGCGTGGACAGCCAAGTGGTAATGCGTGGCAAAATGTCCAAGGAGGCTATCTAGCTAAGCTCTGCCTTCAAGGATGCTTGTGCCCAAGTGGAATGCTACTATTACTAATCATTTTTATAGCACTACAAGCGTATGTAGCCCCATACATAAAGATGCAAGACAATCCCTGTTCATAAGAGCTTACAATCTAATCAAGATGAACAAAACATTGCAACACTGGGGACCAGATTATGGTAAGATAAATATAAGTAGTGAATGAGAGAGTAAGGGGCATCAAGATCCAAAAGCAGCCTCAAAGGAGGTGGGTTTTTACCCTGGATTTGAATAGGGCAAGAGAAGGACCCCGACGCACTGACTCAGTTAGCATAGTTACTCACCTGTAACAGGTGATCTCCGGGAACAGCAGGAATTTAGTATTCACATATGGGTATCGTTGGTACCGACGGAGCCTGCGCTGGAACGCTCCCCAGCGTCCATAAGAAATGCCATACTGGGTCAAACCAAGGTCCATCAAGCCCAGTATCCTGTTTCCAACAGTGGCCAATCTAGGTCGTACATACCTAGCAGTTTCCCCAAAAGCCACAGGTTCCGCAATGCTTGTACTGGGTCAAGCAATGATATCCTGGGTCCCTTCTTAATAATGGTCTATGGACCTTTCCTCCAGGAACTTGTCCAAACCTTTTTTAAATCCAGCTACACTAACAGCCTTTACTACATCCTCTGGTAAATTCCAGAGTTTGATTACACGTTGAGTGAAGAAATATTTTCTTTTATTAGTCTTAAGTAGTTTACCCTGTAGCTTCATTGCATGTCCCTTAGTCTTTCTATATTCTGATAACAAACAATCGATCTACGTTTACCCGTTCCACTCCATTCATTAATTTATAGACTTCTATCATATCTCCCCTCAGCCGTCTCTTTTCCAGGTTAAAGAGCCCTAACCTTTTTAGCCTTTCTTCATAGGAGTATCCTTCCATCCCCTTTACCATTTTGGTGGCTCTTCTCGGAACCTTTTCTAATAACGCTATATCCTTTTTAAGATACGGCGACCAGAATTGCACACAATATTCAAGGTGCGGTCTCACCATGGAACGGTATAGAGGCATTATAATATCTTTTGTTTTATTTTCCATTCCTGTCCTTATAATACCTAGCATTCTATTTGCTCTCTTGGCTGCCGCTGCACACTGGGCCGAGGGTTTTAACATGTTATCCACAATGACGCCTACATCTTTTTCCTTGGAGGTGGTTCCTAATGTGGAACCTTGCATTGTGTAAGCATAGTTTGGGTTGTTCTTCCCTAGGTGCATAACTTTGCACTTGTCCACATTAAATTTCATCTGCCATTTTGATGCCCAGTCTTCCAATTTATCAAGATCCTCTTGCAATTTTCCACAATCCTCTTGGGTTTTAAGAACTTTAAAAAGTTTTGTGTCATCTGCAAATATGATAACCTCACTTGTTATTCCACTTTCCAGGTCATTTATGAATATGACAAAAAGCAGCGGACCCAGAACAGATCCCTGGGGTACACCACTATTCACATTTCTCCATTGGGAAAATTGGCCATTTAGCCCAACCCTCTGCTATCTTTTAACCAGTTCCTGATCCACAGTAGTACACTGCCTCCTATCCCATGACTCTTTAGTTTTGCCAAAAGTCTCTGATGAGGGACCTTGTCAAAGGCTTTCTGAAAGTCCAGATACACTATATCAACCGACTCACCTTTGTCCACCTGTTTATTCACACTTTCAAAAAAACATAACAGATTAGTAAGACAAGATCGTCCTGGTCTAAAGCCATGTTGGCTGTCTCCCATTAGACCATGACTATCTACATGCTGAGTAATTTTATTCTTTATGATGGTTTCTACCATTTTTCCCACAGTACTGACGTGAGGCTCACCGGTCTGTAGTTTCCCGGATCACCCCTGGAACCCTTTTTAAAAAATGGTGTTACATTGGCAATCCTCCAATCTTCAGGTATTAGAGATGATTTTAATGATAGTTCACAGATTACTAATAGCAGGTCTGCAATCTCATATTTCAGTTCTTTCAACACCCTTGGATGTATACCATCCAGCCCAGGTGATTTGCTTCTCTTCAGTTTATCTAATAGTTGTAATACATCTTCCCGATGTATTGATATTTCCTTCAATTCTTCCGCACCTTTAAATACCACTTCAGTCATGGGTAACATCCCTACATCTTCCTCAGTAAAGACCGAAGCAAAGAATTCATTCAGTCTCTCCGCTATCGCCTTGTCGCCTCTTAGTGCCCCTTTAACTCCTCTATCATCTAATGGACCAACTGACTCTCTCACAGGTTTTTTTGCTATGAATGTACTTGAAAAAATCTTTATTGCGTGTTTTTACTTCCGCAGCAAGCTTCTTCTCAAATTCTCCCTTTGCCTGCTTTATCTATGTCTTGCATTTGACCTGCCAGTGCTTGTGCTGTTTCCAGGTTTCATCGTTTGGCTCTTTTTTCCCATTTCCTGAAAGATGCTTTTTTGGCAACAGCCTCTCTGACCTCACCTTTAAACCATGCTGGCAGTTTTTTGGACTTCCTTCCACTTTTCTTAAAGCGTGGAATACAGCTGGTCTGGGCTTCCAAGATAGTATTTTTCAACACCACCCAAGCTTGATGTAAGTCTTTAACCTTTGCAACTGCTCCTTTTAGTTTTTTTCTTATGTTTATGTTTATTAAAATTTGATATACCGCTCATTCAAAAAGACCAGAGCGGTGTACAATATAAAATCATATAAAAACCTTATAAAAACAGTCAAAGACAGTAGCCAGAAAAGAGGAAAGGAAGTTACAATCTTAAAATATAAAGCGGGGGAGCTAAAGAACACAACACAACAGTTAAAAGGAAGGAGGTCACACAAAAGGGGAGGGAAGGTCTAAAGCAAGGGAGAAGAGATGGGTTTTTAGATTACATTTAAAAGTGACATGATGAGGCTCGAGACAGAGGGAGGGGGGAAGAGAGTTCCATAGGCAGGGGCTGTGAAAAAGAAAGCGGAGGAGCGGGTGGACTGTAGGTGGGCCAGAGAGGGGGGAGGAAGCGTGAGGCGGTTGAGGTGAAACGAGCGGGGAGTGCGTCTAGGAGTGTGATAGGTGAGGAGATCAGCCAGGTATTGCGGAGTATTGGTATGAAAAGCTTGATGGACCAACGTGAGCAGTTTGTAGTGGAAGCGGAAGGGTAAAGGCAACCAACTATTTTCCTCATTTTATCATAGTCTCCCTTTCGAAAGTTAAAAGGTAGTACTGTGGATTTCCTTACTATCCCTCCTCCACTAAATTAAATCAAAGACGATCATGCTATGATCACTATTGCCAAGTGGCTCCAACACCCTTATATCTTGCACTAGATCTGGTGTTCCACTAAGGACTAGGTCTAATATGGCTTCCCCTCTGGTCGGTTCATGAACCAGCTGCTCCAAGAAGCAGTCATTTATATCATCTAGGAACTTTATCTCCCTAGCATGTCCTGCCGTGACACTGACCCAGTCGATAGCGGGGTAATTGAAATCACTCTGCTGCGACTTTTGTTAGCTTCCTTGATTTCTTTGAGCATTTTATCATCCATGTGTTCATTCTGGTCAGGCGGTCGATATTACACCCCCACTGCCACCGCCTTCCCCTTTTTACATGGAATTTCAATCCATAGAGATTCTACAGCAAATTTTCTTTCCTGCAAAACTTTAATCCTTTCTGACTCAATGCCCTCTCTAACAGAGCGCAACCCCTCCACCAATTTGATCAGCTCTATCATTACGATATAGTTTGTACCCAGGCAACACAGTGTCCCACTGGTTGTCCTCCTTCCACCATGTCTCTGATATTCCAATCATATCTAACCTCTCATTTAGTGCTATATATTCTAACTCTCCCATCTTATTTTTTAGACTTCTAGCATTTGCATACAAGCATTTTAGAGAATGTATTTTATTCATATTAATTTGGCTAATGGTAGACATGGGTAATTTGGGATCTTTAAGCTCTGTCTGCTCCATACTCGTGGGCATTTGGGTTACTTTACTCTTTTTTGGAACCTGCCAATTAGGAAGCTTTTGGGAGCATCCCACAACGCCTGTGTGCTGCCTTCCCACCTTTCCCAACTACCTCTCTCCAGTTGAGTTTAAAGCTGAGACAAAGAGAGAGAGAGGGAAAGAGACAGATAGAGAGATACAACTCCTAGGGGAGGTAGGTGGGTTGTGAAGACTAAATTCCTGCTGTTCCCGGAGATCACCTGTTACAGGTGAGTAACTATGCTATCTCCAGGAACAATGAGGAATGTAGTCTTCACATATGGGGACTCCCTAGCTTTAGATACCAGGGAGAGACGCCAGAAGTTGTGTGTCCCTGTGAAAGGGCTCCACTTCTCCCATGGATCTCTGGCATCCAACCAGGGATGGTGGGTAGGAGTTGATTAGGTATGGAACAGGTGTTGGAGAACAGCCTGATCAAACAAAGCATCCCGGCGGGAGTCATTGTCCAAGCAGTAATGGGCTGTGAAGGTATGAACCGAGGCCCAAGTGGCTGCTCGACAGATGTCGTCAATAGACACAGAGTGCAGATGAGCCATTGAAGTTGCCATGGCTCTCACATTGTGAGCTGTGACATGGCCCTCCAGAGGAAGATTCTTACATTGCCTTCTGTTCTGCAAGAGGAGGAGTGCTGTTTTAGAGCTCTCCCAAAAGGAGATTTTTGCTGTGTTTGCTGCATAACTGAGTCTGTCTCCAAATAATTGTGAGTCTGTCTCCCCATATTTGTCTTTTTTCTAATTGTCCTCAGTGGTGGGTTCCTTACCTTACTCCATTGCTGTTAAAGTTTTAAGGTTTTAAACTTTCTCTTAACCTATCTGCAGGGGCTACCCCTCCCCCACCCCCTGCAGAGTTACTGTTGTAAACCTCCATTTTTCTGAGCTGCACGTGGGTTTGCTTACATTGCCTTCTGTTCTGCAAGAGGAGGAGTGCTGTTTTAGAGCTCTCCCAAAAGGAGATTTTTGCTGTGTTTGCTGCATAACTGAGTCTGTCTCCAAATAATTGTGAGTCTGTCTCCCCATATTTGTCTTTTTTTCTAATTGTCCTCAGTGGTGGGTTCCTTACTTTACTCCATTGTGTGTGCCAATAGTTCAGGAACAGCCTACTAGCTAGTGACACTTAGGTTCCCGCCCACCCTACCCCTCACCCCACCCACCCCAGGGGCTACATTGCCTATATAGTGGTCACAGACGTGCCATCTATCATTCCAAACTTGGGTTAAAAGCCACATCGTATTCTTCTTTTCTTCTTCTTCCTCTTCTGGGACTGCATAAACATGTCGTGTATTCAGTGCAATAACTGCGGTACGTTCATTCAAAGACAAATCATTTATTTATTTATTTATTTATTTAATCAGATTTGTATCCCGCCTTTTCCTTCAATCAAAGCGGTCACAGAACAATACAGTACAAGGTTAAACAGAGGAAAATGCTTGTCCTATATGTCTAAAGTCAGCTGCCATGCATGAAGAACTAACTCTACTAAGGAAAGACCTAGCTGCCATGCATATAGAAGTATCTCTACTGAGGGAGGAACTGGCTGCAATGAAGCGCACCTCTCCTAGGATACAAACTGAACAAACTCCACCACCGCTCCCACAAAGAACCAAACGCCCCAGGAACAAATGGATCACAGTGGGTTCTGGTAGATTGCGACCTGTAACACAAAGACATCCTATACATCAAGAGATATCCCTGCACAATGCCTTCTCTGCCTTGGCTAATGAGGATGCCCAATTCAAAGAACCTGAAGGGCCTTTAAATGAGTCAGACAATGCCCAATCCCCTGCTAAAGCATTAAATATGAAGAAAACCTCAAACAGAAAACTACTACTAATTGGAGATTCCATCATCAGAGGCACCAACTTGGGAACACAGTTCAAAGGAGAGAAGATAGTCATGTGCCTACCAGGCTCTTCAGCCAGCAGGAATACAAACCAAGTTGTTGAATTACTTAGTGCAAAAAGTGAACATTCCAAACTTGATGTTATTATCCACCTAGGCACAAACGACTTGGCTAGGAACAGTGCCTCTACAGCCCAAAAGGACTTCCAATCTCTGGGGGAGAAACTCAAGCACGTTGTTAACACTGTTGCATTCTCAGAGGTTCTACCTGTTCTTGGTAAGGGGACAAAAAGACTGCATCGCATTAACAGCTTTAATACATGGCTCCAGACCTGGTGCAGAAAAGAAGGATTCAGATTTATTGGCAACTGGGACAACAGATGGATCAACAAGAGACTATACTGTGCTGATGGACTACATCTCTCTTCCACAGGGAAAAGAATCCTAAGTGAAAAATTCAGGCAGTATGTGGACATGCATTTAAACTAGGAAAAGGGGGTGACGGATGTGGAAGGTCAACATCTGCATGCCACCCCCAACAAAAGCAGAACAACATCAGAAACAGCCACACTTTTAAACCACACATCAAAAACATGTGGGAGGAAGTGGGCAGAACAAAATCAATGCAAAATACACACAAGCCAGGAAAGTGCTGGAAAGCAATGAGCACAAATGCTCGAAACCTAGCCAACAAAATTCCAGACCTGGAAGCCCTAACAGTGGAAACAGACTTGGACATTGTGGCCATTACAGAAACATGGTTTAATGAATCACATGATTGGGATATAGCCATAGCTGGCTATAATCTATTCAGGAGGGACCGAGAAAATGGAAAAGGAGGAGGAGTAGCCTTGTATGTCAAAAGCAATATTAAAGCTACTGAAATGCAGGGGACATGGGGAAAAGAAGAAGCGCTCTGGATTGCGTTGGAGAGAGGAGATGGCACTGTCATCCATATTGCTGTAGTCTATAGACCTCCGACTCAAATTGAAGAGAGAGACAATGAATTGATTAGAGATATTGCCAAGATAGCATCAAAGGGGGAAGCAATCATATTGGGTGACTTTAATCTACCTGATGTGGATTGGATTACTCCTTCTGCACATCTGGAAAGAAGCAAAAGAATTGTGGATGCTCTCCAAGATGCATTATTTAGACAAATGGTGATGGAACCAACCAGGGAAAGCTCAACGCTGGATGTAGTGCTCACCAACGGTGATAGTGTGTCAAATGTCTGCGTGAGTGCCCCTGTGAGCAACAGCGACCATCACACGGTGTGGTTTGAAATAAAAGCCATGGCACAGGCCAATCATAGCAAGCTCAGAGTCCTAAACTTCAAATACACTAACTTCAATCAAATGGCAGAGTATGTAAAGGAGGAGATGACGGGGTGGGAAGAGATAAAGGAAGTGGAATTGCAATGGGCTAAACTAAAGGAGGCATTGAAAGGAGCAACAGATAAATATGTAAGAAAAGTAAATAAAAGCAAGAGGAGAAGGAAACCTATTTGGTTTTCCAAAGAGGTGGCTGCTCATATAAAGGCAAAAAACACAACTTTTGCAAAATTCAAAAGGTTGCAGACAGAAGAACACAGAAATGAATACAGGATCAAACTCAAAGAGACAAAACGAGAAATAAGGATAGCAAAATCAAAGGCAGAGGAAAAGATGGCTAAAGATGTTAAGGGTGGCAACAAAAATTTCTTCAGGTATATTCGGGAAAGGAAAAAGATCAGAGTTGGAATTGCAGGACTCAGAAGTGCTGGGAAAGGACTCGTGGAAAGTGACACTGAAAAAGCAAAATTGCTAAACAATTACTTCTGCTCTGTGTTTACTAAAGAAGATCCTGGGGATGGACCAGCTGTGACTCCCAAATATAAAAATGGGAATGAAGTAGATACCACACCATTCACAGCAGAAGAGGTGTTAGAACAACTTGCTAAACTGAAAGTGGACAAAGCCATGGGACCGGATGGGATACATCCCAGGATACTGAAAGAGCTCAGAGAGGTTCTTGCAGGACCGTTAAAGGATGTCTTCAACAGATCCTTGGAAACAGGAGAGGTTCCTCAGGACTGGAGAATGGCTGATGTCGTACCTCTACACAAAAGTGGTGACAGGGAAGAAGTGTCAAACTACAGACCCGTGAGCCTTACCTCGGTGGCAGGAAAAGTAATGGAGGCGCTCCTGAAAGAGCGAATAGTGAACTTTCTGAAAACCAACAGCTTGCAAGACCCAAGGCAACATGGTTTTACCGAAGGACGATCTTGCCAGACAAATCTGATCGAGTTCTTTGACTGCGTGACGAGGGAAGTAGATCAGGGGCATGCAATGGATGTCATCTACCTGGATTTCAGCAAAGCCTTTGATACTGTTCCTCATAGGAGGCTTATCAACAAACTCAGTAGCTTGGGGATGGGTCCCAAGATGGTAAACTGGATTAGAAATTGGCTGACTGACAGACGACAGAAGGTGATTGTACATGGAGCTCACTCGGATGAGAGGAAGGTGATTAGCGGGGTGCCCCAGGGTTCGGTCCTGGGCCCGGCACTGTTCAATGTATTTGTGAGTGATATTGCTGAAGGACTGAATGGAAAAGTCTGTCTTTTTGCAGACGACACAAAAATTTGCAACAGAGTGGACTCCCCTGAGGGAGTGGTTAACATGAAGAAAGATCTACAAAAGCTGGAAGACTGGTCTAAAGCTTGGCAACTACGATTTAATGCAAAAAAGTGCAGTGTCATGCACTTGGGTAGCAGAAATCCAAGAGAAATGTACAAGATAGGGGGAGAAAGGTTGGTATGCACAGTTCAGGAAAAAGACCTTGGTGTGATTATCTCTGCTGATCTCAAGGTGGCAAAACAGTGCGACAAGGCGGTGGCAAAAGCCAGGAGGATGTTGGGCTGCATACAAAGAGGGATTACCAGCAGAAAAGAAGAGGTACTTATGCCACTGTATAGGTCACTGGTGAGGCCTCACTTGGAATACTGCGTTCAGTTTTGGAGACCATATCTTGCAAAGGATGTAAAAAGACTGGAGACTGTTCAGAGGAAGGCGACCAAAATGATTTGGAGCCTGCGTCAGAAGCCTTATGAGAAGAGACTTGAAGACCTAAATATGTATACCTTGGAGGAAAGGAGGCACAGGGGAGATATGATTCAGACCTTTAAATACTTAAAGAGAAATGATGAACAAACATACCTCTTCCAAAGACGGGGAACCTGTAAAACTAGAGGGCATAACATGAAACTGCAAGGGGGTAAATTGAAAGGCAATGTCAGGAAATATTTTTTCACTGAAAGGGTGGTGGATGCTTGGAATGCCCTCCCGATGGAAGTGGTAGGGGCGAACACGGTGACGGAATTCAAAAAGGCATGGGACAAACACAGAGGATCCCTTTACAGAAATAGGAAAAAAAACAAAATAAACGGTACCATCTAACTTCCGAACCATATAACGTCTTAGGGGTGTCCTATATGGAGTGGTGGGTTTACCCCTGAACAAGGATATGGAGAGGGGTGGCCTGCGCGGAGCGACAGGTGCACCTACTCTTGCCATCTCGCTGGGCAGACTGGATGGACCATGCTGGTCTTTATCTGCCGTCAACTACTATGTTACTATGTTACTATGTTACTCTGATAGGCAAACGAAATACACTGCAATCCAGTTGGACAGTGTTCTCTTGGAGACTGGAAGTCCCAAATGAGAAGGATCAAAAGCAACAAAGAGTTGAGAGGACTTTCTATGTTGCTGTGTTCTTTGCAAGTAAAAGGCTAAAGCTCTTTTACAGTCCAAAGTATGAAGATTCCTTTCTGCATTTGATGCATGAGGCCTTGGAAAAAACACAGGCAGGTAGACCACTTGGTTTAAATGAAAAGGCGAGACCACCTTTGGCATAAAGTGTGGATGAGTCCTAAGGACTACCTTGTCATGATGGAACCTTGTATAAGATGGATCAGCTACTAATGCCTGCAACTCACTGATGCGGCGTGCTGATGTGATTGCAATGAGAAAGATAACCTTCCAAGAAAGAAATTTCAATGAGGTAGTAGCTAAGGGTTGGAAAGGTGGCTTCATGAGCTGACCAAGAACCAGGTTTAAGTCCTATGCCACCGGTGGTGGCCTAATGGGAGGCTTAGTTAGAAGAAGGCCTCTCATAAATCTTGCTATAAGAGGATGGGAGGAAATAGGTTGTCCATTTAGAGGCTTGAAAGAAGCTGCAATAGCATTCAAATGGACTCTTACTGAGTTAGTTTTAAGTCCTGCATTGGATAAATGAAAGAGATACTCCAGTAATGATTCCAGAGGTATCGCAAGGGGGTTAAGACCCTTCTGCGAACACCATATGGTAAACATCTTCCACTTGAAAGCGTCTTGTGGAAGGCTTCCTGGAAGCATAAAGGATATCCTTTACTTGCTGAGGGAGGTTAAGATCATGAAGGTCTAGGCCTTCAGCAACCAAGCCCTGAGATGCAGAGATTGGGGATTGGGATGCCATAACATTCCGTCCTCCTGTGACAGGAGATTTGGAGCAGATCCTAACTCCAGGGAGGGAGCTTGAGAGAGATGTATTAGCAGAGGGTACCACACTTGCTGTGGCCAATGTGGAGCTATGAGAATCATACGGCCTCTGTCTCTCTGAAGCTTGAATAGGGTTTTGGGAATTAGGGGAATGGGTGGAAAGGCATAAAGGAAGTCTTGACCCCAGTAAAGGAGGAAAGCATCCCTGGCCTGAGAGCCGAGCCGGAATTCTGGAACAGAACCGGGGAAGTTGGCATTCAACGGACTTGCAAAGAGGTCTATGTCCGGAGTTCCCCAAATTTGAAAAATCTTGGCCACCTGGTCTGCATGTAGAGACCATTCGTGTGGAAACAGAACTCAACTGAGTCTGTCTGCCCAAGAGTTTTGTATGCCTGGGAGATACACTGCCAGGATATGAATCTGATGCTCTCTGGCGAGGGCCCATAGTCACAAAGCTTCATTGCAAAGCGACAGAAAGCCTGTTCCCTGTTTGTTCACGTAGAACATGGCTACTTGATTGTCCGTATGACTGGAGGACTGTCTTGTAGCTGAGCAGGGTGTGGAACACTCGAAGAGCAAGGAAGATTGCTCTGAGCTCCAAGAGATTGATATGTAGGTAAGTCTCCTGTGGAGTCCAAGTGCCTTGGGTGGAGAGGTCTTGCAGATGAGCTCCCCAACCCATCAGTGAAGCATCTGTTGAGAGTTGCCTGGGGTAAGGGTTGTTGAAATGGGGACCCCAGCAACAGGTTCTGAGTGGACTGCCACCATTGGAGGGACAAAATAAGGCGATGTGTGTTTGCTATTTTGTCTGACAGGTACCCTGATGCCTGGGTCCACTGAGTGGATAAAGTCCACTGAGCTGCTCTCATATAGAGGCGAGCATAAGGAACCACATGCACGGTAGATGCCATGTGGCCTAGTAGTTGTAGCATTTCTCGGGCAGTGAGATGAGGTTTTAGCACTGCTTGAGAAGCTAACTGCACCATGTGAAGGCAACAGGCCTAGGGAAGATAGGCCCTTGCTTTTCTGGTATCCAGCAAAGCTCCTATGAACTCTAGAGACTGAGTGGAAGTTAGACTGGATTTTGGGATGTTTATGACCAGACCCAAATACTGAAGGATACGCATTATGCAAGATAGAGAAGTCCTGGCCTGTGACTCTGATGGGGCTCGAATGAGCCAGTCGTCTAAGTAGGGGAAGACAAATATCCCTAGAGTGCGGAGAAATGCTGCTACCACAGCCATGCATTTCGTGAACACTCTTGGTGCTGAGGCCAGGCCAAAAGGAAGCACCCTGTATTGGTAGTGCTTTCCTTGAAAAAGGAACCGAAGGAACTTTCTGTGAGTTGGATGGATAAGAACATGGGTGTACGCATCCTTGAGATCTAGAGAACAAAGCCAATCCTGACTCTGAAGGTATGGCAGCAGAGTTCTTAGAGAAATCTTGAATTTCTCTTTGAACAGGAATTTGTTCAATTCTCTGAGGTCCAAAATAGGTCTGTAGCCCCCTGTTTTATTTGGGATAAGGAAATAGGGGGAGTAAAACCCTGTACCCTGTTGATGAATGGGTACTTCTATTGCCCCTTGGGCAAGAAGCATAGTGACCTCTTGATCTAACAGGTTGATGAGAGAGGTCTGAGAATTGAACTGTCTTACCATTGTGGGAGGGGGCATGCACAAAGTGCAGCTTGTACCCCTCTCTTATAATGGAGAGTGTCCAATGCTCTGCTGTTATCTGCTCCCACCTGGGGGCAGAGTGACATAACCTTCCTGGAATGGTGGAAGGCTCTGGTCCATTGAGGGCCAGGAAGGCTAAGTTCTCTAGATGAAAGTCAAAGGCCTTGTGGAGGCTGAGACGGTTGAGGCTTAGCAGTCTTTGCTTTCCTTTGTTTAGGTGGTTGCTGACCTTTCCGGGCAGGCTGACCTGCAGAATGTCCCTGCTGGGAATAAGAGGGATAAAACCTCTTCTTTTTTGAGAAGAAAGGCTTCTTGAAAGGTTTCTTTCTCGCAGGATCAGCTGTGGCTTTGGATAGCCTATCCAAAGTGGAGTTGTCAGCATCTAATTCATTGGCTTTTTCTTGCCAATTTTTGCCAAATAGATTCTCACCTGTACAAGAGATATTGCCCAGTTTGTCCTGCACCCAGAGCTCCAAATCGGATGCCTAGAGCTAGACAATTCTACGTGC
The DNA here is from genome assembly GCA_033557465.1 of Ichthyophis bannanicus. Lineage (NCBI taxonomy): Eukaryota > Metazoa > Chordata > Amphibia > Gymnophiona > Ichthyophiidae > Ichthyophis > Ichthyophis bannanicus. The sequence goes on along the minus strand of CM066033.1, from coordinate 587,981,982 downwards.
ACCTATGACAATGGCAGAGGTTCTGCTTATGCACTCAAAACAGTCAAAAGCTGCACGGTTGACAAACTTAGAAACATCCTGGGCATGTTTGACCAGTGTGAGAAAATCCTGCTTTCTATCCTCAGGAAGAAGAGGGCTCAAAACCTCTAAATCACCTGTGACTTCTTTAAGGAACACTCCCATATATAAAATATAGGAACTGAACCTGACAGAAAGCATGGAAGCCTAGTAAGTACGATGTCCAAAGGCATCCAAAGTTCTACACTCACGTCCAGGAAGATTAGAGGCATGCCTCTTTGCACTCCTGATCCTTCTCATAGCTGATTCCACTACAATAGAGTGGTGAGGAAGCTGAGTTTTCTGAAATCCAGGACAAGGAGGGACTCCATACATGGTATCCAGTCTGCGAGAGTGAGGAGAGGTGGTGAGAGGTGTCTCCCACATTCTCAACATGAGATCATGTAAAATCTCATGGATAGGCAAGGTAGCTGCCTCCTTAGGAGCTTTGCGATACTGTAAAATCTCCAACTCCTTAGCTCTGGGCTCTGTTTCAGGAGTCACAGTAATGGACAAACCACGAGCCACCTCCCTGATAAAGTCCTGAAAGGAGATATCCTCTGGAGGAGACATCCTACGTTTAGAAGAGGAAGGCTCCTCCGGGAGAAGTATTCCAGTACCGACAGAGCTGTCAGAATCCTCAGAGTCCTCTGAGGATTCGAAGTACCTTCTGTCCGGATGCTCTTGAAGAGCCCGATACCCGTACCGACCGAAGTCGGTACCGGGGGGGAATCGGTACCGGAAGGCATCGCATGACTGGGTGCCGGCAAAGTCGACACCGATGTCGATGCTGTCGGTACCGGTACTGATACCGGTACCGGTTGAACTGTCTGACGTGGTTCCGAGGGTATCGATGCCGCAAGGAGAGCTGCCAGACTGCGTTCAATAGCCAGGAACCTCTGGTCTATCGACGCTGCTGATGCCTAGGTATCGGTACCGGAAGCAGCCGGTACCCCAGAGCATGGCACCAGTAGTTCTGCCGAGGTCGAGGCCTTGAGAACGTCCTGGAGCCCCGATAATGCTTTGGAAGCCGAAGCCTCCAGCCGGGGCAATTTTGCCAGTACAGAACCCTCAAGGGCAATACCAGAGGCATCTCGATGCTTAGAAGGAGATCTACCCTTTGAGGACCGGCTGGACTTATGTTTAGTTACCTGAGATCCATGGGAGGAAGACGAAGCCCTGGAAGACATCGATGCCACCGAAGCTGCATCGGAGGGAAAAAGGGCGCTGAGCTTGGCAGCTCGGTTTTGTTGACCCCTCTTGGACATCATGGCACTAGCCATACACTCGGAGATGGAGTGGTCAGGACCTAAACATTTAAAGACACCACTCGTGGGTGTCGGTGACGGAGATGGTACCGCCACACTTGGTGCATTTTTTTAAAACCCGAGGCGGGTTTCTCCATGATGGAGGAAATTTTGGGTCTAAGGCCAAAATGGCACATGCACCTGGAAAAGAAAAGTTTGGGAAAAAAAAAGATTATTATTATTTTTTTTTAAAAGAAAGAAAGAAGAACCGGCCGTACCAGTAAAGCATCGAGGAAGGCAGACGCGACCACAAAAAGAAGAATAATGAAAAAAACTTTTATGCGGTGACAGGAACACGACCTGCTGGCTCCGTGGAAAACGAAGAACTGGAGAGAGGCAGTTGGGAAAGGCGGGAAGGCAGCACGCAGGCGGGAAGGCAGCTGTGGGATGCTCCCAAAAGCTTCCTAATTGGACGCTGGGGAGCATTCACGACCAGGCTCCGTCGGTACCGACGATACCTATATGTGAAGACTACATTCCTGCTTGTTCCTGGAGATAGTTTGTTCCAGGCATATGAAGCAGCAAAGTGGAATAGACGAATCTGGAGTTGGCAGTGGCAGAGAACGGCACAGATAAATGGGATCTGCCAGAGGAGCAGTTACTGGGGAGTGTAGAGTGAGATAAGAAAGGAAAGGTAGTGAGGAGCCGCAGAATGAATACACTTGTAGGTAAGTAAGTAAGAAGTTTGAGCAGAATGCAGAAATAGATAGGGAGCCAGTGAAGTGACTTGAGAAGAGGGATTACATGAGCACAGCGGCACTGGCGGAAGATAAGCTGTGCAGCTGAGTTTTGAACAGATTGAAGGCAAGAAAGATGATGATTCAGAAGGAGACCAATGAGAAACAGGTTACAATAGTCAAGATGGGAGGTGACTAGTGAGTAGATGAGAGTCTTAGTGTGTGTAGAAAGAAAGGAACGAATTTTGTCAATGTTACAGAGAAAGAAGCGACATGTTTTAACTATCTGTTGGATGTGTGCAAAGAGTAGAGTCAAAGATGATCCCAAGGTTGTGAGCTGAGGAAACAGGGAGGAATGTAGCATTATCCACAGAAATAGAGAAGGGAGGAAGGAAGGGAAGTGTGTTTAGGGGGAAAGATAAGGAGCAAAGTTTTGGCCACGTTTAGTTTCAGACGACAATGAGACATCCAGGCAGTAATGTCGGATAAGCAGGCAGAGGTCCGGGCCTGGATTACTAGAGATTTCAGACGCAGAAAGGTAGATCGGAGAGTCGTCAGCTAAAGACTTCATTTCCATTTATTAAAACTTAATATACTGCCCTTCGAGTGAACAGCAGGGCAGTGTACAATAAGATGAAATTAGGCCTTACCTGCTAATTGTCTTTCCTTGAGTATCTCTAGTCCAGTCCCAACAAGGATGGGTAGTCACGCCTGTCCAGTAGCTGGAGACCGAGCATTTCAGACTTCTGACCACAGCCTACTTGGGCAGCTGGAAGCTCCTCCCAGCCCCCAGTATCCTACTGACAAAACAGAGTTAGAAAAAGAAAGAAAAAAAAACACCCTATGCATCCTGCAATACCAGGCTGATAGTTAATAAATCAACAAACGCTTTGAAAACCAAAACCCCAAGGGTTACTTTAAAATGGATGCCCCAGAGGCCAGGACTTCCCTGAAAGGAAAAGGAGGCTGGCTTCCAGATGAGCCGGGGTGCCCAAGAACTCGACCTACCCTCTGCTAGGGTGCTCCATGATCCAGCCAAGGCCCTCTTTTAAATTCCTTGCTGGTTCTTTTTTTTTTTTTTTAATATAAATGGAATAAACCCACTTACCTCCATGTCCCCGGACACGACACTTCGCAAGAGCTTAAAGGTGTACTTCTTTGAGGTCCAGGATCTCAGACTGAATTACTAGAATCAAAAAACAGGTAGAGGCGGGTCAAGGACTGGACTGGACTGGAGTTACTCAAGGAAAGGCAATTAGCAGGTAAGGTCTAATTTCACCTTCCTTATCATATCCTCCATTCCAGTCCCAACATGGATGAGATGTAACATAGTAGTACTAACCCTGGGAGGAACCCACAAGCCCGGTCTGAAGCACCGCTGCTGCAAACCTTGCATCCCTTATGGCTTGCACATCCAAGCGACAATGCTTTGCAAAGGTATGTAGAGACACCCATGTTGCGGCTCTACAGATGTCCGCCGGAGGATTCAGACTCAGTTCCGCCCAGGACGCCACCTGCACCCTTGTCAAATGGGCCTGCAGCCCCACTGGAAACACTTTACACTTGAGCAAATAAGCCAAGCTGATTGCCTCTCTCACCCAGTGAGAAATGGACGCCTTGGAGGCCACCTCTCCTTTGCAAGGACCTCCAAACAAAAACAAACAACCTATCCATCTTTCTGAAACGTTCCGTGACCTTCAATAAGGTCGGAGAGTGCGACACACATCCAAAAGTCATAGGGAGGGAATCCACATGGGGACCTCCCTCCCCTGGAAATACCGGAAGGGAAACCCATTGATTAACGTGGAAGACCGAGATCACCTTCGGGAGGAAGGACGGACGGAACCGGCCTCAGTACCACCTTTTCCTTAGAAATGGAAAAAAAAAGGTTCTTTACAAGATAAGGCTTGCTACTCCGAGATCCTTCTGGCTGAACAAATAGCCACCAGGAATATTGCCTTTAGAGTCAAGTTCTTCAATGAGCACTCTGCCAAAGGCTCGAAAGGCGCTGCGGTTAATGCTGAAAGTACCAAATTAAGGTCCCAAGCAGGAACTATCGTTCTAGACAGAGGATGAAGCTTCTTCACGACCCGAAGGAAACGCACCACATTTGGATGGGTTGCAAGCGTCTTCCCTTGCACCTTCCCCCAGTAGCACACCAGGGCTGCCAGCTGCACCCTCAACGAATTACACGCCAAGCCTTTCTCCAGCCCATCCTGAAGATAGGCCAGTAAGTCTGGGATGGGGGTCTTCAGGGGTCTCAGTCCTTTATCTGCATACCAGTTCTCAAAAATCCTACAAACCCTGATATAAGCTAGGGACGTAGACTGCTTATGTGCCTTCAGCAGGGTAGAAATGACTGTGCTTGAATAACCCCGCTTGACTAAACACGCCCTCTCAAGAGCCATGCCATAAGTGAGAATTGATCTACTTGAGGCATCAGGACTGGACCCTGCGCCAGCAGGTCGTTCCTGCATGAGAGACGCCAGGGGTTGTCCGTTCTCAGCCTTATTAAATTGGCATATCACGGTTTGTGCAGCCGTCCAGTGCAATTAGAAAGACCATTCTCTTGTGTGCCTCAATCTGCTGTACCACCTGCTCAATCAGGGCCCATGGTGGGAACACATAAAGCAGACTGTTTCCGGCCTCGGTTGTACTAGAGTGTCGAGGCCCTCCAACATTCGCTCAATTCGTCTACTGTAGAATCGACTCACCTTTGCGGATGCCAGGGTTGCCATGAGGTCCATGACTGGTTGACCCCAGCAGTGAACCAATTGTGCAAACACCTCATTGTTTAATGTCCATTCGCCCGAATCCACTCAGACTCTGCTGAGGTACTCGGCCACCACAATTGATCTTCCAGTCACATGTGCTGCTGACAATGCCTGGAGATTGTCCTCTGCCCAAGCCAGCAAGGGGGCTGCTTCGTCCTCCAGTGGATGCTGCCTGTGCCCCCTTGTCTGTTGATGTACACCACCGTAGTGGCATAATCTGAGAATACTTGCATTGCCTTCCCTTGAAGCAGATCCTTGAAGCTCTGGAGGGCCAGGGCTACCGCTCTCAACTTTAGTCTATGGCCCAAGAGGATTCTTCCATTGACCAGCTGCTCTGTGTAACTTGTGCCTGGCAACGGGCCCTCCAGCCCATCAGGCTGGCATCCATTGTGAGGGGAATCCACTCCAGTGTCTCCAAGGGCATCCCAGCTAGCAATTTGTTGGGTCTCAACTACCATCTGAACGCCACCTTGACCTCCCTTGGAGAAGGCAACCGCTTTTCCAATGGGTGATGTTGGGCCAACCATCTCTTCAGGAGGGACCTCTGAAGTGGTCTCATATGTGCTCGTGCCCAAGGCACCATCTCGATGGTTGCCGCCATTGACCCCAGGAGTTGTAGGTAATGTGAGGCCATTGGCACCGGCGTCCGTAAGAAGGACCTGACCTGCAGACACAGCTTGTTCATTCGCTCTAAGGGTAAGGCCACCTTGCCCTCCTGCGTCCAAGAATGATCCCCTAGGTAAATCAATTCCTAGGACGGAGTCATGTTGCTCTTGGCTAAGTTGATCACCCAAAATGGCTCCATCTTAAACTTCCATCGAATGCAAATAAAACATCATTCAACCACACTCAGTTATGACACTGGGTCTCAGACTCTGATGGTACTGCTTCCTGACTCGCGTCCACGAAAGCACTGTACCGAATTGCATCAACGACCCAATGAATATTCACAATGAGTAGGTCGGTCTGATATAAATATCAATATACTTCAAAGGAATACTCCCATAAACTTCTGTACTCTGAAAACCGGCTCCTCGTTGTGACTCAAAACACGTTCATGATCCCTGGGGATCATGAACGTGTTTTGAGTCACAACGAGGAGCCGGTTTTCAGAGTACAGAAGTTTATGGGAGTATTCCTTTGAAGTATATTGATATTTATATCAGACCGACCTACTCGCTGTGAATATTCATTGGGTCGTTGATGCAATTCGGTACAGTGCTTTCGTGGACGCGAGTCAGGAAGCAGTACCATCAGAGTCTGAGACCCAGTGTCATAACTGAGTGTGGTTGAATGATGTTTTATTTGCATTCGATGGAAGTTTAAGATGGAGCCATTTTGAGTTAATTTGTGAGCGACTTTTTTGATTATTGAGCAAAGCTAGTCGTTCTGAAGCAGACCGAATATTTTAAGTTGATCACCCGACCAAGGCTCTGAAGGAACTTGACCACTCGAGCTGTGGCCCTCAAACTCTCTTCTTCCCTGGATTCTGCCTGTATTAACCAATCGTCGAGGTAAGGGTGTACAAGAATTCCCTCCTTTCGCAGGGCCGCTGCCACAACCACCATGACCCTGCTGAAAGTCCTGGGAGCTGTAGCTAGGCCAAATGGCAGCACGGTAAATTGAAAATGTCCCATGGGTACCTCAAATCTTAGGAACCGCTGATGCTCCCATCAGATTGGGATATGCAGGTAAGCTTCCGTGAGATCCAGGGACGTCAGAAACTCTCCCTCTCTGACAGCTACAATAATCGACCTCAAGGTTTCCATTTGGGAACACAGGACCCTGAGGTAGCGATTCACATGTTTGCGATCTAGGATGAGCCAAAAGGAGCCTTCCCTTTTGGGGACCACGAAATAGATGGAGTACCGACCTAATCAGACTTGGCTTTGCAGCACTTCGGCAACCGCCTGCAGTTGAACCAACCTATGTAGAATGTCCCGCACTGCCTGGAGCTTACGAGGTGCTCTGCAAGGCGACTGAAGGAAACTTTCTTTGAGCGGTTGCGCGAACTCGAGGACATAGCCCTCCTTGATGACCTCCAAGACCCACTGGTCCGAGGTGATCTGGTCCAGGCAGAGTAGAACCCGTGCAAATCTTCCCCCTATGGGGACTGACTCCACCTGGACCTGCCTCGCTTCATTGTGTTTTTTTGATGAGGGTGGCAGTGGGAGGGGAAAAAAACCCTTCCCAGCTTCCCTGAAACCTCGAAAGAGTGAACCTCTAGAGGGAAATCTTCCTCTCTGGTATGGAGTAAATCGATTTGACCTGAAAATGTTGAAAGTTCTGTATTTGTCCTCGACCTTGTGCTAGTGGACGTCCCAGCTTCTGTCCTCTGGGAATCTTCCGCCCTTGGAGTCTCCCAAGTGCTTGACCAACTTCTCCACCTGTGCTCAACAGGAAAGAAATTTGCCACGTTCTATTAGCACTGCTCAGCACACTGCTGGCTTCAACGGCCGCGCGATCCTTGGCTGTGTTGCCGCATACCGCTCAGCCTGCCCAGAGGTTTCGGCAGTTGTGGTGTTTCCGTCTGGAGGCCCTGCCTGCTTCAAAAAGGTGAGTCCCGCTCCACTCCTGCAAGCTTCTGCGGGTGCGGCTCCACCAGGGGGGGGGGGGAAAGAGAGTCCTTGTGAGGAGAGCCTCCCCCAGAGAAGGCAGGCTGAATCCCAGCACCCAACTCGGCCCCGAGCCTCCTCTCCTCTGACCAAATTAAACCTCGGCTATTGCAACAAGGAAGGGTCCCTGTGCAGGGCTTCCCTCTTCCTTGAGGCACTGGTGTTGCAGGCAGGCAGGCAGAAGAAAGAAAAAGAAAAGAGCTTTATTGCTGACAAGACCAACAGGAGTTCACCTACATGGGAAGACATCTCTCCAGCTGCTTGGATACTAAATACTGGGGGGCTGGGAGGAGCTTCTGGCTGCCCAAGTAGGCTGTGGTCAGAAGTCTGACATGCTCAGTCTCCAAGCTGCTGGACAGGCGTGACTACCCATCTGTATTGGGACTGGACTAGGAGGATACGATAAGGAAAATCGAATATAACAAACAGAGAATAAAAGAGGAAACTCCAATAAAAGACAGGAAAGAAGAATAAGGCACAAGGACAACAGTGAAAGGAGTTGGTAGAAGAGAATAAATACAAGAGGTAGGGAAGGCGAGGAGAAGAAGAAGATGAGTAGGAAGAGCCAGGGGTCATAGTAGGAGGTCAAAGGCTTGGATAAACAGATGTGACTTGGGCTGTGCGTTGAATCTGGGAAATGAGGATTCTAAGCGGAGACCGGGAGAGAGATTATTCCAGAGGAAAAGGCCCAAGGAAATTAAAAAGTGGAATGACGGGTTGATTCTAGATGCACCTCTGAGGGGGATGGAAGGTGAAGATGGTTCATATGGATAGAGCGGAGAACCGGTGTGGTGCATAGGATATATCTGTAAACCGCTTTGACCTGGTGAAAAGCGGTATATAAGCACAGCTAAATAAAATAAAATAAATATGGTATAATGAGTGTGAAAAGATATTGAGGAGAGCCGAAGTAAAGAGCTTTATGAACCACAGTACCATATTTTCCAGAATATAGATACGTTTTTTTTACATTGGGAAGTGATGGTGCAACCTAATAGATTTGTGTGGTGGACTCAAACCGCATATAAATACTTGCACCTGTGCAGTGGATGGTCTTTCTCCCTGAGCCCTCCGCTCTACACCAAACACTTGCAGGCAGATCCTCCGATCAGCAGACTGGACTATACTCGCAAATAGCATACCAAATAGCATACCAGATGAATTTCAGTTACAACACAAATCTTCTTTTTAACCTCACAGAAAATGGTTACACTAAGGCACAGAACTCATACACTGCAGAATTCAAATTGAAATTTATTCATTATGCAGAAGAACATGGTAACAGAGCCGCCAAGCGAAATTTTGGAATAAGTGAGAAATTAGTTAGAGATTGGAGGAAGACGCAAGGAAAACTAATCTTGATGTAACGCAGCAAGAAGGCAAACTGTGGCCACAAAGCATGGTGGCCTAAATTAGAAGCACGTCTGCTTCAGTTTGCCATACAGCAGAGCACCCAAGGCCGTGGACTGTCCACTGTGCAGATGCGATTCAAAGCAGTTCATATCATCAGGGAAATGAATACTGGGGATTCAAGGCTGGTCATTCGTGGTGCTAATGATTTATGATAAGAAATAATTTAAGTATTAGACAAAGAACAACCATATGTCAGCAGCTCCCCACTGATTTCTTGGATAAAAGTACGGAATTTCAGGGAATTCATAAACAAAGAAATCAACACATACACAGTGATGTTAGACTTCATAATCAACATGGACGAGGTTCCCTTAACCTTCGACATCCTATTAGGGAGATCGGTCAGTCAAACAGGTGTTAGAACAATATATAAATATTAGAACCATCAGACACGAAAAGACACACTCTACAGTGGTGCAAGTGGAAAGAAGCTGCCACCTATGATTATATTCAAAAAGAATGCCAACCAACTCTACCAACCAACAATGTTGATGTGAATGAGAAAGGATCAATGGATGAGAGCATGATGCTGAAATGGCTGCGGTGCTGCTTTTGTAACCGGCCGGCCGGATTTTCAAGAAGAGAGAAAACACTACTTGTCATGGCTAGCATGAGAGTTCATTTCACTGCAGACATAAAGAAGAAAATAAAATCTTTGAACACCGTACCGGTTATTATACCTGGTAGTATGACAACAAGGCTTCAACCGCTTGACATTTCCGTCAACAGAAGATTCAAAGCTGTGTTGCGTCGCCTAAGGGAAAAATGGATGTGCCACGGAGAACACAGTTTCATGGCTACCAGCTGTATGTGCCATGCCACTTTTGCAGATGTTTCCAGGTGGGTTGTAACAGCATAGTGGGGGGGGGGGTGTGAGTGATAAAATAATAAAATCAGGTTTTGTGAAGGCTGAGATACTAAAAAGAGCCCCAATGATTGTGAAGATAAAGGCGATGAACATGAACTGGCACCTGAAATTGCAGAACTATTTCACAGAGATGCTGAAGGACTTCAAAAAAGCATGGGAAAACACAGAGGATCTTTACATGAAAAAAGAAGGGCACTACCGTAGTTGATGGAAAGGCATATTAGATAGGGCAAGTGCCCTTGAGTACAGAGCAGACAGAGCTTAAAGTTTGCAAATTACCCTTGCCTACCGATAGACAGATTAATGTGAATAAAATACAGCCTTTAAATGCTTGTATCTACAAAATAAGATGAGAGAGTTAGAATATATAGCACTGAATGAGAGATTAGATATGATGATTGGTATCACAGAGACATGGTGGAAGGAGGACAACCAGTGGGACACTGATACCTGGGTACAAACTATATCGTAATGATAGAGCAAATCAAATTGGTGGAGGGGCTGCATTCTATGTTAGAGAGGGCATTGAGACACAAAGGATTAAAGTTTTGCAGGAAAGAAAATTCACTGTAGAATCTCTATGGATTGAAATTCCATGTAAAAAGGGAGAAAGGGAAGGCGATGGCAGTGGGGGTGTACTATCGACCGCCTGGTCAGAATGAACAAATGGATGATGAAATGTGCAAATAAATCAGGGAAGCTAACAAAGGTTACAGCACAGTAATAATAATGGGTGATTTCAATAACCCCCGGTATCAATTGGGTCAGGGTCACGGCAGGACATGCTAGGGAGATAACGTTTCTAGATGAAATAAATGACTGCTTCTTGGAGCAGCTGGTTCATGAACTGACAAGAGGGGAAGACATTTCGGACTTAGTCCTTAGTGAATGCAAGGTCTGGTGAAGGAATAAGGATATTGGGACCACTTGGCAATAGTGATCAAAGCATAAATGGAGGAAGGACGGCAAGGAAATCCACAGTACAGTACTATCTTTTAACTTTCAAAAGGGAGACTATGATAAAATGAAAAAAAAAATAGTTAAGAAAAAACTAGAAGGAATAGTTGCAAAGGTTAATGATTTACATCAAGCATGGATGTTGTTTAAAAATACTAATCTTGGAAGCCCAGACCAGCTGAATTTCATGCTTTGAGAAAAATGGAAGGAAGTCCAAAAAACTGCCAGCGTGGTTTAAAGGTGAACTCAGAGAGGCTGTTGCCAAAAATGCATCTCTTTCAGGAAAGAGAAAAAATGAGCCAAATGACAAAAACTGGAAACATATGAACTGGCAAGTTAGATGCAAGGCATTGATAAGGCAGGCAAAGAGAGAATTTGAAAAGAAGCTTGCTATGGAAACAAAAATGTGTAATAAAGACGTTTTCAATTACATTCATAGCAAAAAACCTGTGAGAGAGTCAGTTGGACCATTAGATGACAAAGAGGTAAAAGGGGCATTAAAAGGGGACAAGGCCATAGCAGAGAGACTGAATGAATTCTTTGCTTCGGTCTTTACTGAGGAATATGTAAAGGGATGTTACCCATGACTAAAATGGTATTTAAAGGTGATGCCGCAGAGGAATTGAAAGAAATATCGATAGACCGGAAAGATGTATTACAACTAGTTGATAAACTGAAGAGTAGCAAATCACATGGACCGAATGGTATACATCCAACGGTGTTGAATGAACTGAAATATTAGATTGAAGACCTACTATTAATAATCGGAACTATCATTAAAATCATCTGTAATACCTGAAGATTGGAGGATGGCCAATGTAACGCCAATTTTTAAAAAGGGTTCCAGGGGTGACCCATGAAACTACAGACTGGTGAGCCTGATGTCAGTACCAGGAGAAATGGTAGAAACCATTATAAAGAACAAAATTACTGAACATGTAGATAGCTATGGCTTAATGGGAGACAGCCAACATGGCTTTAGCCAAGGAAGGTCTTGTCTTACTAATCTGTTATGTTTTTTTGAAGGTGTGAATAAACAGGTAGACAAAGGTGAGTCAGTTAATATAGTGTATCTGGGTTTTCAGAAAGCCTTTGACAAGGTCACTCATGAGAGACTCTTGGAGAAATTAAAAAGTCATGGGATAGGAGGCAGTGTAATATTGTGTTTCTGGAACTGGTTAAAAGATAGAATGCAGTGGGTACGGCTAAATGGCCAATTTTCCAATGGAGAAAAGTGAATAGTGAATTATCCCAGGGATCTGTGCTGGGTCTGCTGTATTTAACATTCGTAAATGACCTAGAAATGGGAACAAACGAGGTAATCAAATTTGCAGATGACACAAAATTATTCAAGAATGTTAAAACCCATGAAGATTGTGAAAAATTGCAAGTGGACCTTTATAAATAATTGGAAAACTGGGAATCCAAATGGCAGATGAAATATAATGTGGACGAGAGTAAAGTTATGCACCTAGGAAAGAACAACCCAAAAACTATGGTAACACAATGCAAGGTTCCACATTAGGAACCACCACCCATGAAAAAGATGTAGGCGTTATCATAGATAACATATTGAAACCCTCCGCCCAGTGTGCAGCGGCGGCGGCCAAGAAAGCAAATAGAATGCTAGGTATCATAAGGAAAGGAATGGAGAATAAAACAAAAGGATATTATAATGCCTCTGTATCGTTCCATGGAGTGATCGCACCTTGAATATTGTGTGCAATTCTGGTTGCTATATCTTAAAAAAGGATATAACATTAGAAAAGGTTCAGAGAAGAGCCATCAAAATGGCAAAGGAAGGATATCCCTATGAAGGCAGGCTAAAAAGATTAGCACTCTTCAACTTGGAAAAGAGATGGCTGAAGGAGATATGTATAAAATTAATGAATGGAGTGGAACGGGTAACCATAGATCAATTGTTTACACCATCAAAATACAGAAAAACTAGGGGACTTGCAATGAAGCTAAAGGGTAACCCATTTAAGACTAAAGAGAGAAAATATTTTTTCACTCAACGTGTAATCAAACTCTGGAATTTTTTTTTTACCAGGGAATGTGGTAAAAGCTGTTAGTGTAGCCAGGTTTAAAAAAAGGTTTGGACAAGTTCCTGGAGGAAAGGTCCATAAGCCATTATTAAAGGGGACCCGGGATATTTACTGCTTGCCCCAATACAAGCATTGTGGAACCTGTGTCCTTTGGGGAAACTGCTAGATACTTGTGACCTAGATTGGCCACTGTTGGAAAAAGGATACTGGTCTTCATGGACCTTGGTCTGACCCAGTATGGCATATCTTATGTTCTTATGTCTTTTTCTGCTGTCATGTTTCTATATTTCTACTTCAACGGCTTTCCCGAAAGTGATACAGAACAAATCTGATGTGGAATGAGCTGCTATGTTATGCACTTTATTCAAGAGTGCTATTTTAAAGTGAAAGTGAAACAGAATAAATTGGGGTTTAAGACAGCAGTGGTGACTTCAGCTTTATTTTTAGTACCAGCGACTTATATTGTGGGGCGACTTATACTACGATTTTACCGGTAAAAATCTCCTATTTTGGCCTCTGCGACTTCTACACAGGAGTGATTTATAATCTGGGAATTATGGTAAGTATTTTGAAACAAGCATAGTAATGGATGGGGAGCCAGTGCAAACGGATTAGCAGAAGGGTGACATGGTGCTGTAGGCATTTATGTTCATATTGAGGGAGACCAGCGAAGACAGTTACAATAGTCAAGATGCGCAAAAATGAGGGATACCACTAGGGTAGTCAGAGCAGATAGGGGTAGGATGGAGCGAGCTGCTCTAATGCGCCAAAGGGAAAAGGAAGGAACATTGTATAACAGAAATGTGTTTGTAAAAAAGAGAGAGCGAAGAGTGCAAAATGACAAGATGGTACTGAAAACCATGGGAGGAAATAAGCGCACCAAGGGACTGAGTATACAGAGAAAAAAAAGAGAGAGGTCCCAAGACAGAGCCCTGAGGTTTCCCAACTGAAAGCAGGCTTGGCAGAAGAGGAGGATCCACCAGAACATACATTTAAAAAGTGTTATAGGAGAGATAAGAAGAAAACCATGACAGAACAGAGCTCCTAAATCCAAGCGAGGACAGTATCAAGGAGAACTGGTGATCAAAGGCAGCAGAAAGGTCAAGAAGGATGAGAATCAAGTAGAGGCCTTTGGATTTGGTGAGGAACAAGTTGCTGGAAACTTTGGCAAGAGCCATTTCTGTGGAATGTAGAGAATGAAAGCCAGATTGCAGTGGGTCTAGAAGGGCCTAAGAGGAAAGAAAGTCAAGACAGTGGTGGTGAATGCATACACAAACCCTCTGCAACCAGCTGGTTCCGCAATGGATATGGTGAAGCAATGGCCTCCTTGATCTAGAGCCCCAAGGTAGACTTAGCCACCGCATCTCCCTTACATTGGTCCGCAAACAGGATGAACAGATGGTCTGACTTGCGAAAGGGCTTAGTAATCTTCAAGCTCCGGAGAAGCTGTCTCTGGACATCGACCAGGTGAAGGTCCTTATCCTTCCCATGGCACTTGTCCTTTGAAAAGGAGGGGAGACAAACCCATGTGAATCAAATGAAGGAAGATACTACCTTGGGGAAAAAGGAAGGGACAGACCAAATGCATATGGCCTCCTCCGAGAAGGATAATTAAGGGTCTCTGTATGATAAATGCCTGTACTTCAGAAATACATCTTGCCGAGCACGCTGCAACCAAGAAGACAGTCTTAAGAGTCAAATCTTTAATCATGAGCCCTTGAAATGGGCTAAAGGGCTGTGAAATCAAGGCTTGGAGCACTAGGCAGAGATTCCACGAGGGAACAATCGAACACAGAGAAAGACAAAAGGTCTCAAACCCCCTGAAGAAAACAGGAAACATCTGGATGCAGGCTATAGATCACCCTGCCACCAGTCCTCTAAAGCAGGACAGAGCTGCAACCTGAACCTTCAGGGAGCTAAGGGAAAGTCCTTTGTCCAAGCCATTCTGAAGGAAGACAAGCAGGGTCGGCAAGTCTGCCATATCGGGCCCAGCATGATGTGCATGGCACCACTGCTAGAAAAGACACCATAGGTCAAACTGGTAGAATCTCTCCTCAACTTGGAGGAGCACAGAAAAAACTGCAGGAGAATAGCCTTTAAATGTTATGCGACATCTCTTAAGAGCCAAGCCGTAAGCAAGAAGGGACCTGTGTCATCCAGAAGGACCAGCCCATGACATTACAGCCCCCAAGCTGGATGCAGTCATAGAAGAGGTTCCTACAGGAGTTATATCGGGTCTCCGAACCACGGCCTCCATGGCTTGTCTGTCAACACTAGGAAAATTCAGCTTGGATGCCACTCTGTGTGTCAAAACACACGCCCCACAAGTGGCCATGGAGGAAAATGCATACAGTCAGCAGTGCTTTGGCCATGGCTGAACTAGGACAGCGACACTCTCAGAGCCTGCTTCCCAGTGATGAATGAAGAATCTGTGTGCTTTGGCATCGGATTGGATCACCATAAGGTCCATCTTGGGACAGCCCCAGAGGTGCAGAATATGCTGAAATGCCACCTGACTGAGCTACCATTCCCTGGAATAGAGGGAGTGGTGACCGAGAAAGTCCACCTCCATGTTGTCCACTCCTAGAACTAGAAAGTTCCTTTCCACTCAGGAGAGTCATCTCCAGGGCCACTCTAGGACTCTTCATGCCCCCTTGCCGAGTGACATACACCACCTCCATGGCAAATGTCCAAGCACACCCGGACCACTCTGCCCTTGACTAGCATCTAGAAGTTCACAAGAGCTAGGCGAATGGTTGATGGGCCATGCTGCCTCTTGCAGGCTCCAACGGCCATGAGTTGTTTGATTTTCACAATAGGCTCCCCAGCTAAAATAGCCTGGCATTCATCAACAGGAAAAGCAACAAGTGATTGTCCAGTAGCACACCCTTCCTCAGATGATGTGGTTGCTGCCACCACCCCAGGCTTGACATCACCTCTGGCTGGAGGGCAAACCTGACCTCAAACTCCTGACAGCTTGGAGGCTACTGAGTCAACAAGGACCTCTTGTGGCCTCACGCCCACAGCACCATCTTGACTGCCACTGCCATTAAGCTTCTTGGCCTGCTCGGAGTCTGCTGAGATCGGAAAGTTGCTAGCTGGTCCTACAACAACATTTTCATTCTCTCCTTGGGTAGGAAGATTCTGTTGAAACATTCTCTCAAATATTCTAACAATTGGGAAGGCACCAAATGGCCTTTTCCTCGATTGATCACCCAGCCAAGACTCTCCAAGAAGTGCACCGCACTGATCGAAATCCGAGATGCTTTCGACAGAGACCTAGCTTGGATAAGCCAATTGTCCAAATATGGGTAAACACAGATTCCTTGGCAACTCAGTACAGCAGCCTGGCCACCACCATGACTTTCAAGAACATCCTTGAATAGTAGAGAGGTGAAAGGAAAGAGCAGTAAACTGAAAATGAGAGCCAAGCATGGTAAAAGACAGAAAATGCTGTTGATATTCTCGAGATCTTTGGGATGTGGATATAAGCGTCAGTTAATCCAGAGACATGAGGAACTCTATTGTGTACCACCTCAATCACCGACCATAGGGTTTCCATGCAGAAATATAGTGTGTGCAGGTGAGCACTGACGCCTTTCAGGTCGAGGATTGACCAAAAAGAACCATTTTTCTTTAGCACCAGAAAGTAGGTGGAGTATCAGCCCTTGCTATATTTGACAAGGGAGAACTGGCACCACTGCTCGCAGAGTAATTTCTCCAACTTGATCTGGATGGCGGTTCACTTGTCTGCCAAAACTACATGGGGAGACAATGTAGGTGTCTGGGATAGGCTCGCTGCATTCCAGAAATAGGTGTTGAATGATGTCCAGCACTCAGTGGTCCTCAATGACATGGGCCCACTCCTGGTAGAAGAGGCACAGCCTACCACCCAGTGGAGGCATCCTGGAATAGGCCCCAATCTGTCACTGTGCTGAATGGGAGATAGAACCTCTGGAGAAGGTAGAACCCCAGGACCAGCGAGACCCACATAAGGGCCGAGTGTGTGACTGAAAACCCAAATGAGGAAGAGGGTTTCCCAGGTCAGTGTCTACCTGTTTCTCTGGATGAGTAATGTAAACAAGGAAAAAAACGGGCTTAGGTCAAGAAGGAGGAACATAAGTTATGCCATACTGGGTCAGACCAAGTTCCATCAAGCCCAGTATCCTGCTTCCAACAGTGGCCAATCTAGGTCATACGTACCTAGCAGTTTCCCCAAAAGACACAGGTTCCGCAATGCTTGTACTGGGTCAAGCATTGATATCCTGGGTCCCTTCTTAATAATGGTTTATAGACCTTTCCTCCAGGAACTTGTTCAAACCTTTTTTAAACCCAGCTACACTAACAGCCTTTACTACATCCTCCGGTAACAAATTCCAGAGTTTGATTACACGTTGAGTGAAGAAATATTTTCTTTTATTAGTCTTAAATAGTTGACCATGTAGCTTTATTGCATGTCCCCTAGTCTTTCTATATTCTGATAACATAAACAATCAATCTACGTTTACCTGTTCCACTCCGTTCATTAATTTATAGACTTCTATCATATCTCCCCTCAGCCATCTCTTTTCCAGGTTAAAGAGCCCTAACCTTTTTAGCCTTTCTTCATAGGAGTATCCTTCCATCCCCTTTACCATTTTGGTGGCTCTTCTCTGAACCTTTTCTAATAACGCTATATCCTTTTTAAGATATGGTGACCAGAATTGCACACAATATCCAAGGTGCGGTCTCACCATGGAACGGTATAGAGGCATAATATCATCTTTTGTTTTATTTTCCATTCCTTTCCTTATGATACCTAGCATTCTAATTGCTCTCTTGGGTGCCGCTGCACACTGGGCCGAGGATTTTAACACATTATCCACAATGACGCCTAAATCCTTTTCCTGGGTGGTGGTTCCTAATGTGGAACCTTGCATTGTGTAACCATAGTTTGGGTTGTTCTTCCCTAGGTGCATAACTTTGCACTTGTCCACATTAAATTTCATCTGCCATTTTGATGCCCAGTCTTCCAATTTATCAAGATCCTCTTGCAATTTTCCACAATCCTCTTGGGTTTTAACTTCTTTAAAAAGTTTTGTGTCATCTGCAAATTTGATAACCTCACTCGTTATTCCACTTTCCAGGTCATTTATGAATATGTCAAAAAGCAGCGGACCCAGAACAGATCCCTGGGGTACACCACTATTCACATTTCTCCATTGGGAAAATTGGCCATTTAGCCCAACCTTCTTCTATCTTTTAACCAGTTCCTGATCCACAGTAGTACACTGCCTCCTATCCCATGACTCTTTAGTTTTGCCAAAAGTCTCTGACGAGGGACCTTGTCAAAGGCTTTCTGAAAGTCCAGATACACAATATCAACCGACTCACCTTTGTTCACCTGTTTATTCACACCTTCAAAAAAACATAACAGATTAGTAAGACAAGATCTTCCTTGTCTAAAGCCATGTTGGCTGTCTCCCATTAGGCCATGACTATCTACATGCTGAGTAATTTTATTCTTTATGATGGTTTCTACCATTTTTCCCGGTACTGACGTGAGGCTCACCGGTCTGTAGTTTCCCGGATCACCCCTCAAACCCTTTTTAAAAATTGGTGTTACATTGGCGATCCTCCAATCTTCAGGTATTAGAGATGATTTTAATAATAGTTCACAGATTACTAATAGCAGGTCTGCAATCTCATATTTCAGTTCTTTCAACACCCTTGGATGTATACCATCTGGCCCAGGTGATTTGCTACTCTTCAGTTTATCTAATAGTTGTAATACATCTTCCCGATGTATTGATATTTCCTTCAATTCTTCCGCACCTTTAAATACCACTTCAGTCATGGGTAACATCACTACATCTTCCTCAGTAAAGACCGAAGCAAAGAATTCAGTCTCTCCGCTATCGCCATGTCGCCTCTTAGTGCCCCTTTAACTCCTCTATCATCTAATGGACCAACTGACTCTCTCACAGGTTTTTTGCTACGAATGTACTTGAAAAAAAATCTTTATTTCGCATTTTTGCTTCCGCAGCAAGCTTCTTCTCAAATTCGCCCTTTGCCTGCTTTATCAATGCCTTGCATTTGACCTGCCAGTGCTTGTGCTGTTTCCAGGTTTCATCGTTTGGCTCTTTTTTCCATTTCCTGAAAGATGCTTTTTTGGCAACAGCCGCCTCTCTGATCTCACCTTTAAACCATACTGGCAGTTTTTTGGACTTCCTTCCACTTTTCTTAAAGCGTGGAATACAGCTAGTCTGGACATCCAAGATAGTATTTTTCAACAACACCCAAGCTTGATGTAAGTCTTTAACCTTTGCAACTGCTCCTTTTAGTTTTTTCTTAACTATTTTCCTCATTTTATCATAGTCTCCCTTTCGAAAGTTAAAAGGTAGTACTGTGGATTTCCTTACTATCCCTCCTCCACTAATTAAATCAAAGGCGATCATGCTATGATCACTATTGCCAAGTGGCCCCCCAACACCCTTATCTCTTGCACTAGATCTGGTGTTCCATTAAGGACTAGGTCTAATATGGCTCCCCTCTGGTCGGTTCATGAACCAGCTGCTCCAAGAAGCAGTCATTTATGTCATCTAGGAACTTTATCTCCCTAGCATGCCCTGCCGTGACACTGACCCAGTCGATACCGGGGTAATTGAAATCGCCCATTATTATTACCGCGCTGTAACTTTTGTTAGCTTCCTTGATTTCTTTGAGCATTTCATCATCCATTTGTTCAGTCTGGCCAGGCGGTCGATAGTACACCCCCACTGCCATCGCCTTACCCTTTTTACATGGAATCCCTGTATGCTTCCCAGGCCCTTCTGGCCTATCTTCTGGGAGGCGATGACGTTTAGACTCGCCCAAAACAGAAGCTTCCCTTTAAAGGATAGCTGCGTCAGCTGGGTCCTGGAGGACGTGTCCACTACGCAGTGGCAAAGCCATATCCAATGCCTTATTACTGTCGAGATGGCAATATCCCTAGCCACCAGACAAGATCATACATAGTACCCAACAGAAAGGCTGTGGCTAACTCCAACAGAGGAGTAATATCCTCTGGAGTGAGGGACTGGAACCATGGAGAAAGGTTCAAGTTACCAGGCCCACACACACAGCCAACTTTAGGATATTTATTTTATTTTATTTTACTTTACAGGTTTTCTATACCGCTTTATCATCAAGTCAAAAAATGGTTTACAAAACATATAAACTAGAGACATTACAGTGAACAGGGTAGGGTAAGGGGGGTTTATCAGCTATGCAGCTTGCATAATTAAGAACTTAGGGAGATACACGTTGATCCATTTTTTTGTGAGGGATGATTGACTGGGGTTTGTATTCTTCAGGTGTTTCTTCCAAAATATTCTGTAAATATCTCTTTTGTTTTAAAAAAGTTTTGGAATTCGGAGACTGTGTTAATGGACCTTAAGCTGTTTGGGAGGGAATTCCAAATGGATGGCGCGTACAGGATGAAAGCTCTGTTGCAGGTGTGTTTGCTTTTCATCTTTGAGGTTGGGATGTTGAGGAGGCTTTGACTGGCGAGTCTTCTTGGGAGCTGCAAATTGATTCTTCAGAAGAGAGCACCTTACAATCCAGGGTGACCTTCAAGGCAGCTCTGCTTTCCACCGGAATGGTGGTCCTCTTTGTGACTGCCATAAACTGTACATCCACCTTCGGTGTGCTGAACCATGTGGTGCAATCCTCTTCTGGTAGAGCATATATCCTTTTACACACTTTCAGCGCCTTTGCCAACGATTCGGGCAAGTTCCATTCTAAACGGATCATGTTTTGATAACCTCCGGAAAGGGGAAGACTGTTGTAGGCCTCTGAACCCCTTGTAGGTATGGGAGGGCTTGTGGTCCCTGCTTGGCCACTGGAGGGTCAGCCAAACACAGAGCAGACAAAACTTGCGGAATCAGAGCCATCAACTTGTTCTTCCCGAATAGGTGGATAAAGCACAGTTACTTACCTGTAACAGGTGATCTCTGGGAACAGCAGGAATAAGTCTTCACATATGGTACGTCGGTACCGATGGAGCCTGTGCGGGAACGCTCCCCAGCGTCCAATCAGAAAGCTTTTGGGAGCATCCCACAGCGCCTGCGTGCTGCCTTCCCGCCTTTCCCAACTGTCTCTCCTCAGTTGAGTTTTAGAGCTGAGAGAGAGAGACACAACTCCTAGGGGAGGTGGGTGGGTTGTGAAGACTTATTCCTGCTGTTCCCAGAGATCACCTGTTACAGGTAAGTAACTGTGCTATCTCCAGGAACAAGCAGGAATGAGTCTTCACATATGGGGACTCCCTAGCTTTAGATGCCAGGGAGAGCGCCCATAAGTTGTGTGTCCCTGGAACAGGGCTGCACTTTTCCACCTGGATCTCTGGCATCCCATGAGGGATGGTGGGTAGGAGTTGATTAAAGTATGGAACAGGTGTTTAAGAACAGCCTGACCAAACAAGGCATCCCGGCGGGCGTCCTTGTCCAAGTAGTAATGGGCTGTGAAGGTATGAACCGAGGCCCGAGTGGCTGCTCGACAGATATCTTCGATAGATACAGAGTTCAGATGAGCCATTGAAGTTGCCATGGCTCTCACATTGTGAGCTGTGACATGGCCCTCCAGAGAAAGGTTCTTGCTCTGATAAGCGAAAGAAATACACTGGGCAATCCAGTTAGAAAGTGTTCTCTTGGAGACTGGTTGTCCCAAATGAGAAGGATCAAAGGCAACAAAGAGTTGGGAAGACTTTCTATGTTTCTGTGTCCTTTGTAAGTAAAAGGCCAAAACTCTTTTACAGTCCAGGGTATGAAGGTTCCTCTCTGCATTTGATGCATGAGGTCCTCGAAAAAAGACAGGTAGGTAGACCTCCTGGTTGAGGTGAAAAGGCGAGACCACTTTAGGCATAAAGTGTGGATTAGTCCTAAGGACCACCATGTCATGATGGAACCTTGCATAAGGTGTATGAGCTACTAGTGCTTGCAATTCACTGATGCGGCATGCAGATGTGATAGCAATGAGAAAGATAACTTTCCAAGAAAGGTATTTCAAGGAGGTGGTAGCTAAAGGTTCGAAAGGCGGCTTCATAAGCTGACCAAGAACCAAATTTAAGTCCCATGCCACCGGGGGTGGTCTAATGGGAGGCTTTGTTAAAAGGAGGCCTCTCATGAATCTTGCTACAAGAGGATGAGAGGAAATAGGTTGTCCATTTAGAGGCCTAAGGGAAGCTGCAATAGCACTCAAATGGACTCTTACTGAATTTGTCTTAAGGCCTGCATTAGACAGATGAAGGAGATACTCCAGCAATGATTCCAGGAGGTATGGCACGGGGGTTAAGACCCTTCTCAGAACACCAGATGGTAAACCTCCTCCACTTGAAAGCATACGAATGTTTAGTGGAAGGTTTTATGGAAGCATAAAGAACATCTTTCACCTGTTGAGAAAGATGAAGATCCTGGAGATCTAGGCCTTCAGCAACCAAGCCCTGAGATGCAGAGACTGGGGATTGGGATGACATAACCTTCCGTCCTCCTGAGAGAGGAAGTCTGGAGCAGACCCTAACTCTAGGGAGGGAGCTTGAGAGAGATGTAGAAGCAGAGGGTACCACACTTGCCGTGGCAAATGTGGAGCTATGAGAATCATGTGGCCTCTGTCTCTCTGAAGCTTGAACAGGGTTTTGGGAATTAGGGGAATGGGTGGAAAGGCATACAGGAAGTCTTGACCCCAGTGAAGGAGGAAAGCATCCCTTGCCTGAGCCCCCTGAGCCAGAGTTCTAGAACAGAACCGGGGAAGTTTGGCATTCCACGGACTTGCAAAGAGGTCTTTGTCTGGGGTTCCCCAAATTTGAAAAATCTTGGATACCCGGTCCATATGTAGGGACCACTCGTGTGGAAGCAGAACTCGACTGAGTCTGTCCGCCCAAGAGTTTTGAATACCTGGAAGATAAACTGCCAGAAGATGAATGTGATGCTCTCTGGCGAGGGCCCACAGTCGCAGAGCTTCGCTGCAAAGCGACAGAGAGCCAGTTCCTCCCTGCTTGTTTACATAGAACATGGCTACCTGATTGTCCGTGTGGATAAGGACTGTCTTGTGGCTGAGCAGGGTGTGGAAAACTTGTAGAGCAAGGAAGATTGCTCTGGAGTTCCAAGAGATTGATATGTAGACAAGTCTCCTGTGGGGACCAGATGCCCTGGGTGGAGAGGTCCTGAAGATGAGCTCCCCAGCCCATTGGAGAAGCATCTGTTGTAAGAGTTGCTTGGGGTAGAGGATGTTGAAAGGGGGACCCCAGCAACAAGTTTTGAGGGGACTTCCACCACTGGAGAGACAAAATGAGGCGACTTGTGTTTGCTATTTTGTCTGACAGGCAGCCTACTGCCTGGGTCCATTGGGTGGATAAAGTCCACTGAGTTGCTCTCATGTGAAGGCGAGCATATGGTACCACATGTACAGTGGATGCCATGTGGCCTAGTAACTAACATCTCTCGAGCAGTTAGCTTCTCAAGCAGAGTTAAAACTGCTACTAACTGCACCAAGCGAAGGCAACGGGCCTGGGGAAGATAGTCCCTGGAGTTTATAGGGGCGTTGCTGGATACCACAAGGGCAAGGGCCTGAGTAGGGACTAAATTGGATTTTGGGATATTTATTACCAGCCCTAAATACTGAAGGATACGCATTGTGCAGGTGAGAGAAGTCTTGGCCTCTGATTGAGTGGGAGCTCGAATGAGCCAGTCGTCCAGGTAAGGGAAGATGAATATTCTCAGGGTGCGCAGAAAAGCAGCAACCACTGCCGTGCATTTCATGAACACCCTTGGTGCAGAGGCCAGACCAAAAGGGAGCACTTTGTATTGATAGTGCTTTTCCTGAAAAAGGAACCGAAGGAACCTTCTGTGAGATGGATGGATGAGAACATGAGTGTACGCATCCTTGAGATCTAGAGAACAAAGCCAATCCTGACTCTGAAGGTATGGCAGCAGAGTTCCTAGAGAAACCATCTTGAATTTTTCTTTGTCTAGGAATCTGTTCAACTCTCTGAGATCTAAGATGGGTCTGAAGCCCCCTGTTTTCTTTGGAATAAGAAAATAGGGGGAGTAGAACCCTGTGCCCTGTTGTTGAAAGGGCACTTCCTCTATGGCCGCTTGGGCAAGAAGAGTGACAACCTCCTGCTCCAACAGGCTGAGGAGGGAGGTTGGAGAATTGAACTGGTGCACTCTTGAGAGAGGGGGCAAGCTTGAAAAATGAAGCTTGTACCCCTCTCTTATGATGGAGAGTGTCTAATGCTCTGCTGTAATTTGCCCCCACCTGGGAGCAAAGTGACATAACCTTCCTGGAATGGTGGAGGGTTCTGGTCCTTCTAGAGCCAGGAAGGCTAAGTTCTCTAGCAGAAAGTCAAAGGTCCTGAGGGGGCTGAGGTTGCTGGGCTGGAGCAGGCCTCGCAGCCTTTGCTTTGCTCTGTTTGGAGGATTGCTGACGTTTGGAAGGGAACTGAGCTGCAGAAGATGCCCGCTGACCATAAGCAGGGTAGAATCTTCCCTTTTTAGAAAAAGGTGTTTTCTTGATCAACCTTTTCTTAGCAGGAGCAGCTGTAGATTTGGATAGTCTATCCAAAGCAGAATTTTCAGCATCCATCTGATTGGATTTTGCTTGCCAATCCTTACCAAACAGGTTCTCACCTGTACAAGGGATATTTCCCAATTCATCTTGAACCCAGATCTCCAAATCAGATGCTTGAAGCCAAGCAATCCTATGTGCACCTATGGCAATAGCTGAGGCTCTGCTTACGCATTCAAAGGAGTCGAAAGCTGCATGGTTGGAGAATTTGGAGATATCCTGGGCATGTTTGAGCCCAGTGAGAAATTCCCGCCTTTTATCCTCAGATATAAAAGGACTTAAAGTCTGCAAATGGTCAGTGACTTCTTTTAAGAACATGCCCATGTAAAGACTATAGGAATTAATTCTCGCAGCAAGCATGGAAGCTTGGAAGACTCTTCTTCCAGAAGCATCCAGGGTTCTACATTCACATCCTGGAGGATTAGAGGCATGTCTTTTGGCACTTCTAATCTTTCTCATTGCAGACTCAACCACAATAGAGTGGTGAGGAAGTTGAGTTTTATGGAAACCAGGAGAAGGAAGGACACGATACATGGTGTCCAGCCTGCGAGAATGAGGAGAGGTAGTCAGAGGTGCTTCCGACATCCTCAACATGAGAGCATACAGAATCTCATGAATAGGTAAGGTAGCTGCCTCTTTAGGAGTTTTAGGATATTGTAAAATATCTAACTCCTTGGCTCTGGGCTCTGATTCAGGTGCCACTGTAATAGAGAGACCCCGAGCTACCTCTCTGATAAAGTCTTGAAAAGACAAATCCTCTGGAGGAGACATCCTACGTTTAGGAGAGGACTCCTCCTGTGGAAGAAGCATCACTGCATCGACAAACTCCTCAGAATCCTCAGAGTCGTCAGAGGAATCGAAGCATCATCTGTCTGGATGCTCTTGCAATGCCCGATACCCGTACCGACCGGGATCGGTATCGGGAATCACCGGTACCGGGGTACCGGTACCGGAGGGCTTCAGAGGACAAAGTACCAGCATAGCGGACACTGATGCCGATGTCGATGCCACCGGTACCAGGATCGGTACCGATGGCGATGCTAGTGCCGGCGGAGTAGTCTGTTGCGGTACCACGGGCGTCGATGCCACAAGGAAAGCTACCAGACTGCGTTCCATGGACAGAATTCTCTGATCCATCGACGCCGCCAATGCCTGGAAGTCGGCACCGGTGGAAGCCACCAGTACCCCAGAGAATGGCACCAAGAGATCTGTTGAGGCCACGCCATCGAGATCATCTTGGAAACCCAATGATGATGCTTTAGAGGCCAAAGCCTCCCGCCGGGGTAATTTTGCCGGTGCAGAATCCGAGGGCAAGGCCAGAGGCATCTCGATGCTTAGGAGATCTACCCTTCGAGGACCGGCTGGATTTATGTTTAGTTACCTGAGATCCATGTGAGGAAGAAGCAGCCCTGGAAGACGTCGATGCCACCAAAGCCGCATAAGAGGTAAACAGGGTACTGAGCTTGGCAGCTCGGTTCTGATGACCCCTCTTGGACATCATGGAACAGGACACACAATCTGTTATGGAATGGTCAGGACCTAAACATTTTAGACACCAGTCATGGGTGTCTGTGACGGAGATAGTACCGCCACATTTTGTGCACTTCTTAAAACCTGAGGCAGGCTTTTCCATAGTTAAGGAAAAAGGTTCTGGGCCTAGGGCCCAAAACTGAAGTGCACCTGAAGTGGAAAAAAAAAAAAAAAAAAAAAAGGGGGTTTTTTGTTTTTTTTTTTAAAGAAGAAAAGAACAAGGACCGGCGGTACCGGTACAGCGTCGAAGAAGGCAGATGCGACAGAAAAAAATAAAGAAAAAATAAGGAAAATTCTTCTGCGGTGACAGGAACACGACCTGCTGGCTCCGCGGAAAAAGAACAACTGAGGAGAGACAGTTGGGAAAGGCGGGAAGGCAGCATGCAGGCGCTATGGGATGCTCCCAAAAGCTTTCTGATTGGACGCTGGGGAGCGTTCCCGCGCAGGCTCCGTCGGTACCGACGTACCATATGTGAAGACTCATTCCTGCTTGTTCCTGGAGATTACCAATTTCAGCATGAACTTCTGAAGGGGAAGGCACTTCTTCCTCTATGTTGGAATCATCATCCAAGACATTGGGAATGGATTCCAGGTCCTTAGTCATCTCCCATCTAGACTATTGTAACCTACTCTTTGATGGTCTCCCTCTGAATCATCTCTCTCCCCTTCAATCTACTCAACACTCGGCTGCGCGGCTAATCTTCTGCCAACCTTGTCATATTCATATTACTCCTCAAGTCACTTCATTGGCTCTCTCTGTTTCCGCATGCAGTGCAAGCTTCTCCTGCTGACCTATAAGTGCATTCACTCTGCAGCTCCTCACTACCTTTCCTCTCTTATCTCTCCCTACACCCCTCCTCAGGAACTCCGCTCTTTTGGCAAATGCTTCTGTGTCCTTCTCTTCAAGTGCTAACTCCAAACTTCGCTCCTTTCACCTTGCTGCTCCTTATGCTTGGAACAAACTACCTGAGTCTGAACACATGGCTTCTTCTCTAGCACTTTTCAAATCCAGGCTGAAAACTCACCTCTTTGCTGTCACTTTCAGATCTTGGCTCACCTGATCTCCTTTGTGTTTCCTTACCATTCCCCCTAGATGTATTCCATGTCTACAACTACTGTGTTGTCTGTCTTGACTAGATTGTAAGCTCTGATGTGCAGGGACCATCTTTTACATATGTCTGTGCAGTGCTGCATATGTCTTGTAGAGCTATACAAATGTTCAGTAGTAGTAGTGGTAGTGGTGGTGGTTAAAAGATAATTGATCCGAATCTCCAAAATTTCAACCTTTGCCAAGGACATTTAGAAGGTGCCGACCAAGCTGGGCTTTGACTCACCACCTCTTCCAAGCGAACAAAAAGAGATTGAGAGCACCAGGGCCTGAGTTACCATGCCAAGCTTGCTACAGAAAGGAGAATTCCAGAGAGGACAACCCAGAGACTGGGAGCTCCTCACTAGGAATATGATCCCCAACCTTGGGGAAAACAGCAGTTGCCAGACCCTTGCAAGAAAATCGAGCGCTGGAGCTCAAAGTTTGTCAATCTGCCGCCTCCTGCAGTGAGGTCGATAAGGCTGGGTCATCCGTGTCCCCTCGTAGGAAGAGGGAGGACAGGTTTTTCAAGGATGCATCAGAGACTTCCAAGCAAGAAGTGCAGATATTGGAATTCAACGATGAGACTCTCTGCTTAGCACAGACCAGAATGCACATCTTATAAAAGTCAGCATATTCATCTCCACTGATGGTGCAATGTAAACTCAAGGTGCACCCAATTGGTGAGAGGGAGCACTGAGGTTATGTGAGGTAATGTGAGGTTCTAAATATCTGTCTGATCAGCAAGTCCTTAACTGGATAAGGATGCAGAGCTGAATCAATTCCCCTTCCCCTTATGGCTTCTGAAAATACCACCGGTTTGAAGGGTGTCTAATGGAGCCTTCCGCATCATGTGCAAGTGAGTCACCCGCAGGTTCACGAACAAAATCAGTCTTTCCCTCTTCAAACTCCCTTTGCTTGTTCAGATTTCACCAAAGCTGAAACACTTGTATCCATTATCTGTTGCAAACAGAATTACTGAATCATGCCCTTAGAAGCTCAAGCTGATAATGGCACAGTGATGTCATAAGAAGCCTCTGCAATGTTTTCTCTGTCTCCATATCTGCTCGTAGTGGGATACAACCCATTTGTTGTTGTTGACTCATGGTGACTCTGTAGATAGTTAGCCACCCTGACTGAAAATCGAGCACAGCTTTTAGGACAATTTGACAGAATGGCATCCATAGTTGTTATTGTATCATTTTATCACATTGCTGGTGTACTTCTGACTGACCTTCAACCTTGACAAGCATGAGGTCTCTCTTTAATGAACTCTCTCTTCGCATGATGTGTCTAAACCTATAACCGAAGTCTTGCCATTTGAGCTTCTAAAGAAAGCTTAGATTTGATCTCTAGTACCAACTGACTCGTTCTTCAGGCAGTCCATGGTATACACAGTATTCTTCACCAGAAAAGATCATTCGAAGGCATAGATTTTCTTCCTCACTGTCCAACTGGAGTGGAGGAGTAGCCTAGTGGTTAGATCTGGGTTCAATTCCCACTGGTGCTCCTTGTGACCATGGGCAAGTCTATTGCCTCAGGTACAAACTTAGATTGTAAGCCCTCTGGGGACAGAGAAATACCTACGTACCTGAATGTAACTTGCTTTGAACTACCATCGTAAAGGTGTGAGCAAAATCCTAATAAAAAATTAAATTAAAAAAAAAAAATTAAATATCCACATGACATTATTGAAAATACCGTGGATTGGATAAGTTTAATCTTTGTAGGCAGATATATAGCTTTGCACTTGAAAATCGTATCCAAGTCCTTCTTAGCCCTTCTGCCAAGAGCAATGTGTTGTTGAATTTCTTGATTGCTTGTCATTTCATTATCGATTATTGATTCAAGCAGGTTAACTGTGGCTGTTATCACAAGACTTTGACATGGCAGCAGGAGGTGACGGTTGCTGGGCCTGAAAACTCCAAGGCAGAGAGAAGATTAGCAGGAGGTAGTGTGGCAAACATTTTCAAATAACACTGGTCAACACAATTTTTGTCACAGACCCGCTCAGACCTTTTTCATGTGTAATTTTTCCCATTGTTTACAAATATGGTATCTGAATTTTCCTATCACCCATACCTCAGGAGATATCATCTACTAAAGTGTGTACATTACTGTAAATTAGCCGTTACTGTTTTGTTTCAGTAAACAAAGGTTGAATACTAAAACTTCCATCATAATTATTATTGCATGTTGTCAGCCACAACCAAAAATGCTGAGTCATGTAGTTATTATATCATTAATTAACCGGGCCCCTTGCCCTAATGGTCCGACTGATAGAAAGCATACCAATACATGACTCAGCGTTTTTCTGCTTGTGTCGCCATCAGCGACTGTGGTTTGTATTGTTTGAAAAAAAAGAATTTGAATAGATGTGAGTTTGCGTTAATCTATTTCATAAATAGCAGTTGGTTAATAAATATTACGGTTATCGCTTGTAGTTGTTTAACAATGCCTCAAAAGTGTGTTAATCGTCCGGATTCATTTTGCTACATTTGCGGTGAGGTTACTTTTAAGAAGTAGAGAAGACATTTTACTCCACTTGTTAAGACATGTTATAAGCTGTACTTTGGATGTCAAGTCGGTGACCAGGACAAAAACTGGGTGCCTCACGTCTGCTGTATATACCTGTGTCAGACTCCTAACAGGTTGGGTAAAGGGTGTTCAACACATGAATTTTGCTGTTCCAATGATCTGGAGGGAACCAAGAGATCACTTGACAGATTGCAGGCATTACCGTACTTCAAAATCAAAACACACTGTAAATTACCCAAATTTACCATCTGCCATGAGGCCTGAGCCTCACTGTCAAGAATGGCCGGTGCGAAAACCTCCAGAAAATCTTACAGTGAATGAGGATGAAGAAGAAGAAGAACCAATGAATGCTGATGATGTTGACGATGATGGCAATGCTGTAATGCAGGATCCAAGCTTTGAGGCATCCGGTTCCTTTTCTGAACCACATTTACTGGACCAAGGCGATTTGAATGATCTCGTCAGAGATTTGAAACTTTCAAAGCGACAAGCAGAACTGTTAGGGTCATGATTGAAAGGCTGGAATCTTCTTCAGAAAGAAACCAAAGTGTGCACTTTTAGAAACAGGTATACCGAGTTTGTGGATTACTTTGCCTTTGAAGATGGAATTGCTTTTTGTTGTGAAGTTAAATCCCTGATGGAAAGACTTTGTCGGGATTATAGAACAGAGGATTGGCGACTATTTATTGATTCTTCTAAATATAGTCTAAAAGCTCTGCTTATCCACAACGGAAATATTTTACCATCAGTTCCAGTAGTTCATGCCGTCAATATGAAAGAAACTTACAGCAGTATGCATCTCTTGCTAACAAATATAAAAGTATGAAGAACACAAGTGGAATATTTGTGGCAATTTAAAAGTAATTGTCCAGCCAAGCTGTTGTCCAAGCAAGAGGGCAAAGTATTGTTGCTTTCTGTGTGAGTGGGACAGCAGGGACAGGAAAAAATCATTACATCCGGAAACAGTGGCCAAAGAGAACATCACTAGTCCCAGGCCAGAAAAACGTTGCACATGACCCACTTGTGGAACCGAATAAAGTATATCTACCTCCACTTCATATAAAGTTGGGTCTTATGAAGAACTTTGTAAAAGCCATGGATAGAAGTGGACTTGGATTTGCATATCTAAGAAAGACATTTCCACGAATCAGTGAGGCGAAGATCAAA
Organism: Ichthyophis bannanicus; assembly: GCA_033557465.1. Taxonomy (NCBI): domain Eukaryota; kingdom Metazoa; phylum Chordata; class Amphibia; order Gymnophiona; family Ichthyophiidae; genus Ichthyophis; species Ichthyophis bannanicus. The sequence goes on along the minus strand of CM066033.1, from coordinate 587,951,364 downwards.
GAAGTGATCTTTGTAGGACCTGATATTAGAAAACTGATGAAAGATGAAAACTTTGACGGTCAGTTGAATGAAACTGAAAGAGCTGCATTGGAGTCCTTTAAGACTGTTTGCCGCGACTTCTTGGGAAATAACAAGGCAGACAACTACGCAGAATCGGTGGATACTCTACTGAAAGCTTAAAAGAAACTGGGATGTAACATGTCTTTGAAAATGCACTTCTTGCATTCACACCTGGATTTTTTTTCCTGCAAATCTAGGAGCAGTCAGTGATGAAGATGGGGAAAGGTTTCATCAGGACATTTCGGTAATGGAAATGCTTGCAGACTATTGTTGGACCCTTAAGAGGGATGTTCTTGAGACTCAATACAGCAGAAAATCATATACAACTACCTTTTAGGAGACATTACATTACAATATACATCTATATACATCTAATGTAAATATGAGCAACAGAGTCTAAATTTAAACTACATGTCATTCAAAAACGTTACGTGATGGAGAATTTCTAAGTACATATCCAAGTTCGTAACCAAAAACAGTACTAGAATCAGCCATTTTCATTTCTGTTTGGAATTTTGTTTACCAATGTAAGTGGCACTCTGCCTTCACCACCACCATGTGTGCGCGCCCCCCCCCCCCCTTCACTGCAGGCACTGTTCCCTCTAAGCTGTGCGTGTGTGCGCGCGCACACACCTCGCCGAGAGAGCGCACATACTTTACAACAGAGTGCACAAAATTTACGGCTCTGATTGTGATAGAAAACAACACAGACGTCTTAAAATTTAAAAGTTATGTTTGTAATTACTAGAAATTTCCCACTTCATTTAGTAATCGTCTATTTTCATTTAATTTGATTAAAATTAATGTGGTATGCATACTGTATTCTGACGTGTAGTCAAATTTTAAAGTATATAACTCCGAGTGTCGTTATGTAGCGCACAAAAATGTAACCTTCCTTCAAAAGCTGCACACAGCTCATATTTTATGCGCACACAGCCTACAGAAAATCAGAGGGAACATTGACTGCAGGGGCTGTTTGGGTGGATTTATGCCACTGAGCCCTTGTCACCATTGTGCACTTTAATTGGGCAATTTAAAATAACTCTTTTACATGCATAAAATTGAACAAATGCACCAAAACTCCTTTAAAAGACTACTTCCAAAATTACAAATGGCAGCAATTATCACTGAGGTTATGGTATGGAAATATCTGAGATCCTGTGATCATTATGCTGAGTGGGTCAATGTAAAACACTAGAGCAGAGCCAAACGGTCCTAGATTTCAAAAGGTCTGATTGTGAAAAAAAATTAAAGACTATGTTAAGGAAGTGATATTATGGATAGAAGAACTAAGTATACAGATGAACTATGGACAGCAATAACAAGGAGCAAAGACTTCACTGGAAGACAAGAGGATGAACATTATCTTAGATATTTAAGTGAAGAGAGGAAAACTAAAAAAAGAGGATCAAGATTTAAAGGAAGGAGAATTTTCAGGAAGGGGAAGATCTGAAGAAAGCAGACTTCTTGAACACTTTTACTAGGTATTCATACAGTATTAGGAGGAGAAGGTGATGGACCAAAGGCAAAGGCATAAATGACTGTGAATTGAATACTTTTTTTAACAAGGAGTCGGCTTTCAATGCATTGGAATAAGTGAACATCAAAACTCTTGGATCTAATGAGGTAGAAACCACAATATTGAAGGAGTTAAATGGAATGTTGACTGTCCCACTCACTGCTCAGTTCATCTAACCCAGTGGTTCGCAACCCAGTCCTCGGGTACCCCAAGCCAGTCAGGTTATCAGGATATACACAACGAATATGCTTGAGATAATAGAAGCTGTACATGCAGATCTCTCTCGTGCATATTCATTGTGGATATCCTGATATGCATGTACAGCTTCCATTATCTCAAGCATATTCGTTGTGGATATCCTGAAAACCTGTGGGTACCCGAGGACTGGGTTGGGAACCACTGATCTAACCACTAGAGAAATAGGAGAGTTTCCAAGCAATTGGAGAAAAGAAGATTTAAAGTGAAAAACAGGGTCACTGTAAAAAAACAGGAGAGTCAGGTGGCTGCCCAGAAGTACCACACTACTACCACTCATTACAGCAGCGGCAGCAGCACAGAAACCAGCTCTCAAAGAGGACCTCCACTTACATCCCCCTCCTCTGACCCTTAAGGTTATTCTGTATCCCCTTCCCCTTCCCTTAATCCAGGGCACCACAAAGTCCAATGAAATGCCTAGTGGGAAAAAGATACAAGTAGAAACAGAAAACCACAAACCTGTAAGTGTAACATCAGTGGTTGTCAAAGTTATGGAAGCACTACTGAAGAATAAACTGGACTGCAATGCCCTGATGGGAGTGGGTTCAAGTTCATAGACAGTACGGTTCTAGAAAGGGGATAATCTTACCAAGCAAACTCTTTTTTCTTTGAAGTGATCTTTAGAGATTAAACGTCCTCTAGCAGCACAGAATCCCAACTAATTCATTATGAGTCATAAAATTCTACTACCTTTCACCATGGTATCTTGAACAAACTCACAATGACGATAATAAGAACTGAAAGAGTAGTAGAATTCACAAGTGTATGGGAGAGATACCAAGGGACCTTGGTGGTGAAGGGAGGGAGACCACACAGATCAGGTAAGATTTATGATAGAATAGCAAGTAATTATGAATAAGCAAACTGGAAGACCAAAGGATCCTTTTCTTCTGATAAATGTTTTTATGACTGCAGCCTGTCGTTTCCATTCGCTCTGATAACAAGAGGTTGAAGGCCAAAGGAAATGGATATGTCACACATCAGCATTAGGTGTGGCTGAGAATAACAGTAGCTCAGGTTCAGACCCATCATGGCTCTTTCACTTATAGTTAAGGAGCTAAAGTGTAAGAAAATAAAAGTTGCATCAAGTCTGTAAGGCTGAACTTAAGGTGTGGTTTATGCCACGTGGCATGTCACTTTCAAATCATTTATTCAGAGGTGAATCGTTGCTGCCTGAAGTAGCTTTTTCACATCTGCTACTGAGCATTGCAAGAACATTAGGAGCAGAATACCAAACCTCCAGACTTCTCATTTTCATGGTGATTAAAACACTTTACTTTTTTTCACCAATATTATTTCTTATAAAATATGTCATATAAATAAGCTTCCCTTTGATTCTTTTGCTCGGTATATTAGATAGAAGGGGATATGAAATTATCACACAGTCTTTCAGAACAAATTGCAAATCCACACCTCAATTACAGAAATTCACTTTCGCTACATGGAGATTCTAATTAAGGCTGAGGTTATTTCCCTTTGCTCATTTGATTTAACAACCCACATCACATGTTCTTAGAGATGACAGCAGCATACACACCAGAGTATTAACAATTGAAAGGAAGCACACAGAATACTAAGATCATTCTGAGGAAACTGATTATTTTACCAACAAAAATTGTTGTTGGAAAAGCTGTAATATTGTTCAACTCTAGACTCCATCAAGCAGATTTTCCAGAATAAACTGTGGATGGAGGGTGCACTGACACAGATGAAGCAGGCCTATTACTACTTTGTCATATCAATTAAACTAGAAAACTTCTAAACAGCAGTCAACAGGCACTGTGGCTTTAAGTTATTTTATAAGAAAACATTTTAGAGAATATTATACATATACATCCAATTCAGTAATTTACTGAAAAATGTTTAAGAACTAGCTTGAGCCCTACTCACAAACCTAGGTCAATTAGTTGCTGAAGTTTGGATATCTCTGATGTACATCTCCCTCTCACACCCAACGTAGATGTGTTTAGGTGTGCATGCACCACGCACACCCCAGAAAGCGTGCGTGTTAACTGTTCAGAGCTAACCAAAAACCCTCTACGACGTGGAAAGCAGCAGATTCACGAAACGAGCTGGAACTAGGTTGTCACAAATGTGTGTTTCCATGGTAACTGTCCCCTCCCTTCTCTTTTGTGATCGAAAGTCAGGAGAAACAACAAAGCCATGCTGGCTACTCGAACATACACGCCAAAAATCCAGCCATAAAAAAGGTTTTGACACAACACGCTGAAACACGCTTAAAATGTTACCCCTCCCTTTTCAGCACTTAGGCCTCGACCCCTGATATTTTTTTGTGGTTACCATGGAAACACTGGAAAATGCAAGAGAAGGTTGCTGCCGGACACAAAGGGGCCAACCTGCAGCAGGGAAAACACAGATGGCTCATCGGCTTCCAAGGAAAACCACTACAGGAACAACGAAAAAGAAAAATAGAGAGAAGGCACTTACAAAATAAAGCAGGAACATGAAGTTCTTTCCCGTAAGCCGGTTAATGCCGCTGCTGCCGCCCGTGATCGCTTTCTCCCACCAGCCCTGTTGCCTTCACTAGTTGACTACACTACTTCCACTCGCAGGGTTTCGGTGCCGTTCAAGCAACAAGCAAGAGGAAAATCACTCCTTCTCAAATACTCTTTTTCAAAAGCGCTTAACATCACATACCTCCCGTCTGCCAGACAAATACAAATATTAGCAAGCGAAGGAGATCAAGGCAGGCGACATGGGCAGTGCCACTAGTTTGCACTTTGCACGAGCTGTAAGTGAGCCAGACTCCACCCATGGGTGGGCAGGGAAAACAACTGAAAAAAAAAACCCAGAAAGAAAGAAAGAAAAAAAAGAAGCGATTCTCGGCTGACGTCTCTCCCCACCACATGTCACTTCCTTTCAAAGCTACAATTAGCCAGGAAGGCGATGGGGTTGCCCTAGCCTGATTTTACCCCCTCTTTGCTTAGCCAATTGTTAGAAGGAAGCTCTGCGACTTTCACTTTTACTTCACGCCTGAATCTGAACTAAAAATCTATTGTAATTGTTTTTCTTGTGTGTAATTTTTATCTTTGCATTCTTTTCTTTTTTTGCAAAAAATCGGCTTTGTCGTTAAATGTTGCTAACAAGCACATGTCTACGCACCTTGAATTAATTTGGTTTTAATCAGGCTGCTTATTTCAAACCTCCAGTATACCACAAATCCAATATACCGGTACCACAAATCCAGCATCTTAGTCTTAGTCTTAGTCATTAGTCTACCCAGACTAATTGCATGAGAACCTGTGCCCATTGTACATTATGCAATCTTAATAATACAGGCTAGATATTCAGCTTATACCAGTTGATCCCAAATTTGTCCTGGGGTTTTCAGGATATCCACATTGAATATGCATGAGATTAGTTCACATACAGTGGAGACAGTACATATAAATCTATCCAGTGTATATTCATTGTGGATATTCTGAAAACTTACACTGCCTGGGAATCCACTAAAATGGGTTTAGGAACCACAGAATTAAAAAATTACAGCAGAACTGCCATGTTGCCCAGTTCCAGGAGAGAGATATTTTTTGGCCAGTTGGATTCCTTACAGCCCCATCCTGATGCATAATGGGATCTGCAACAATGATTTCAATGGGTAGAATCAGGGACTCAACTACCACATTGCTTTGGGATGTAAGTTAAAAACTAGGACTGGCCTAAAAGTCTCTCCTGGAAATGGGTAACTTGGCAACTCTGTTACAGACGGGCCAGCCCAACCATTAGGTAAGACTGTCACTAGGGGGAGCAGCATTCAAAAGAAAACAACAGATTCCAGAGTTGCCAAGTTACCCAGTGCCAGGAGTAAAATTCTAAGCCAATCCTGGATTTCTGGCAATCTCATTTTGATGCATTATGGGATCTGCAACACTAATTCCAATGGTTAAAACCAGGGACTACAAATATCAAATGCAAATTAAAAACCAGAACTGGCAAAAAATCTCAATCCTGGAACTGGGTAACCTTGCAACGCTGAGATTCAGATAGCTACACAAACTCAGAGTTGTCAATTTACTCAGTTCCAGGATTGAGATTTTAAAGTAAAATCAGGGACTCCAAATACCATACTGTATTGCAATGCAAATTTACTACCAGAACTGGCAAAAAATCTCACTCCTGGAACTGGGTAACTTGACAACTCTGCAAACTCGAAAGAGCCATCAGCAGATTCTTTAACATGCAGGTAGAACACCACACACATACATATGCAAAGTTTAATATTTAAAAGAAAGAACATAAGATATGCCATACTGGGTCAGACCAAGGTCCATCAAGCCCAGTATCCTGTTTCCAACAGTGCCCAATCTAGGTCATAGATACCTAGCAGTTTCCCCAAAAGACACAGGTTCCACAATACTTGTATTGGATCAAGCAGTGATATTCCGGGTCCTTTTTAATAATGATTTATGGACCTTTCCTCCAGGATCTTGTCCAAACCTTTTTTAAACTCCAGAGTCTGATTACACGTTGAGTGAAAAAATATTTTCTCTTGTAAGTCTTAAATAGGTTACCCTGTAGCTTCATTGCATGTCCCCTAGTCTTTCTATATTCTGATGACGTAAATAATTGATCTATGTTTACCCGTTCCACTCCATTCATTAATTTATAGACCTCAATCATATTTCTCCTCAGCCGTCTCTTTTCCAGGTTGAAGAGCCCTAACCTTTTTAGGCTCTTTTCATAGGGGTATCCTTCCATCCCCTTTACCATTTTGGTGACTCTTCTCTGTATCTTTTCTAATAACGCTATATCCTTTTTGAGATACAGCGACCAGAATTGCACACAGTATTCAAGGTGCAGTCACACCATGGAACGATACAGAGGCATATCCTTTGTTTAATTTTCCATTCCTTTCCTTATGATACCTAGCATTCTATTTGCTCTCTTGGCTGCCGCTGCACACTGGGTGGAGGGTTTTAACATGTTATCCACGATGATACCTAAATCTTATTCCTGTGTGGTGGTTCCTAATGTGGAACCTTGCATCGTGTAACCATACTGTGGATTGTTCTTTCCTAGGTGAATAACTTCGCACTTGTCCGCATTAAATTTCATCTGCCATTTGGATGCCCAGTCTTCCAATTTATCAAGATCCTCTTGCAATTTTCCACAATCCTAATGGGTTTTAACAACTTTAAATAGTTTTGTGTCATCTGAAAATCTGAAACCTCACTCCTTATTCCCTTTTCCAGGTCATTTATGAATATGTCAAAAAGCAGCGGACCCAGCACAGATCGCTGGGGTACTCCACTATTCACCTTTCTCCATTGGAAAATTGGCCATTTAGCCCTACCCTCAGCTTTCTTTTAACCAGTTCCTGATCCACAATAGTACACTGCCTCCTATCCCATGACTTTTTAGTTTTGCCAAAAGTCTCTGATGAGGGACCTTGTCAAAGGCTTTCTGAAAGTCCAGATACACTATATCAATCATAAGAACATAAGATATGCCATACTGGGTCAGACCAAGGTCCATCAAGCCCAGTATCCTGTTTCCAACAGTAGCCAATCTAGGTCATGGGTACCTTGCAGTTTCCCCAAAAGACACAGGTTCCACAATGCTTACCGATTCGAATGTGGCAGCTATATCCAAGACGACGAGGACAAACCCTTGGTGAGCGTTATCAATTCCGGTAATTATGTTGCTGAAGAGGGTAGTGAGTAGGGTTTACACACCATGGGATTCCCTGAATCCTTTTTGGCAGGGGTGCAGTGGGACAGTGTCGTCAATGTGGCGTATCTTGAAGGACTAGAAAAAGGGACTGTTACTTCTGGAGAGAGATCTTGTATTGGGTCAAGCATTGCTCACCTTTGTCTACCTGTTTATTCACACCTTCAAAAAAACATAACAGATTAGCAAGAAAAGATCTTTCTTGTCTAAAGCCATGTTGGCTGTCTCCCATTAAGCCATGGCTATCTACATGTTCAGTAATTTTGTTGTTTATGATGGAAATAACACTTATTAAAAGAGGGCTGCTACACAGAACCCTGTCTTGTGCTGCTGAGGTAAGCTATATTCTGATTTGATTTAAATTATAGCTCTTAGCTGCTGCTAGGCTCTAACTTCTTATGAACTTTAAACTACAAGCTCTCTGCTGGGTTCTAAATTTAACCAGAAAGCTCTCTTCTGTGTTTTAAATTTAAACTAAAAGTACTTTGCTGTTACTAGGCCCTGAGTGACTATTAAATTTAAGCTACAAGCTCTCTGCTGGGTATGAAATGTAACCAGAAAGTTCTCCTCTGTGTTTTAAATTTAAACTTAAACTGCTGCTACTAGGCCCTGACTGATTTATCAAAAATAGTGGGTTCACAGATTAATTAGCTTTAATACAAAGAATTCCTTTTAGAAAATTACCAGAAGTATATACTCACAGTTGCAGATCTCTCTCCAGAAATAACAGTCCCTTTTTCTAGTCCTTCAAGATACAACGCCACATTGACGACACTGCTCCACTGCACCCCTGCCAACAAGAATTCAGGGAATCCCATGGTGTGTAAACCCTACTCACTACCCTCTTCAGCAACATAATTACCGGAATTGATAACGCCCACAAAGGGTTTGTCCTCGTCGTCTTGGATATAGCCGCCACATTCGAATCGGTAAGCCATGAGATCCTCCTGAAGCGGCTTTAAGAGAATGGTATCTGTTGCACAGCACTAAACTGGTGCAAATCCTACCTGTCCAACAGATGGCAGCACGTACGCTCGGAAACCTCAACATCGGAACCCTTCCACCAGAAGCAGGGCGTCCCACAGGGTTCCTCCCTCTCCGCCCTGATGTTCAACCTTTACATGCAGCCAATCTGTAACCTCATCCGATCTTTCAAGGTTAACTGCCTGATATATGCCGACGATGTACTACTCTACATGCCTTTCTTAACCGACCATCCAGACTTTTCCTCACTGACAGACTGCTTCGATGCAGTGGCCAACTGGCTCCAGACCCAAAACCTCTGAATACAGCACAAGAAAACAGAAGTTCTGTTTGTCACGAAGAACCAAGAATTCATCCCTCCAGCCTGCCTAAAAGTCAAGGAAGCAGAGCTACAAACCAAGTCCACAATCCGATACCTTGGGGTCACCTTAGACCAACGCTTAGACATGAAAGCGCACATTAGCAACATGGTAAAAGCAGTCTATCATAAGATCCGGACTCTCAGACACTTACGCTCCTTGCTAGAACCAGACAACGTCCGGACAATCTATCAAGCGCTGATCATCCCACATTTCGATTACGCCAATGCGATCCTACAAGGGCTTCCACGAGCCACGCTGTGTCCACTCCAGCTAGCAATGAATACCGCAGCCAGAGTGCTACATGGCGCCTCCAGGCGTGACCATGTGACGCCCATCTTGAAACAGCTCCATTGACTCCCTATCCTCAGCAGACTCACCTTCAAGACCCTACTGCTGACCTTCAAAGCCATCAACGGACTCTCCTCCGCCTCACTCACAGAGCTCACCCACAAGACTCCCCCCAACAGGGCCAGAAGATCTGCAGCAATAAGCACACTGTTAATCCCTAAAACAGTAACTCAATGCACCCAGGCAACAGTAAACAGGGCTATTAGATTCTGCGCACCCAGATGCTGGAATGCCCTACCACCTGACATCCGGGCAATCCCTAATACAATTCAGGAAGGCTTTAAAACACCACCTCTTCCTCAAACACTACCTAGACGTAGGTGTACCAACAACCATCTCACATACACCAACACACCATCATTAATCTACGATAGGACCTGATATGAAGCCTATATGTAAATAGTTACCCCAGTTTATCCAAGTTTTAAGCACCTGTTTATTGTAAATATGTAACAGTCCCCTGCACCGTATAAGTTTCTGTTTCATGTAAACCGCACTGATGTCGAATAGTGCGGTATAAAAAAGTCTGTAAATAAAATAAATAAATACCATCCTGGGTCAGACCCAGGTCCATCAAACCCAGTATTCTGTTTTGAACAGATCACAAGTGCCTAGCAGGTTTCCAAAAAGACACCCAGGTTCCACAGTGCTTGTACTGGGGCAAGCAGTGAATTTTCCAGGTCTTCTTTAATATGGTTTATGGACCTTTCCTCCAGGAACTTGTCCAAAGTTTTTTAAAACCCAGCTAGATTAACAGCTTTTACTACATCCTCTGATAACGAATTCCAGAGTTTGATTACATGTTGAGTGAAAAAATATTTTCTCTATTAGTCTTAAATGGGTTACATTGTAACTTCATTGCATGTCCCCTAGTCTTTCTACTTTTTGATGGTGTAAAGAATCGAGCTACGTTTACCCGTTCATTAATTTATAGACCTCTATCATAACTCTCCTAAGCCATCTCTATTCCAGGTTGAATAGCCCTAATCTTTTAAGCCTCTCCTTATAGGGTTATCTTTCCATCCCCTTTACCATTTTGGTGGCTCTTCTCTGTACCTTTTCTAATTCCTTTTTAAGATACGGTGACCAGATTTGCACACAAGATTCAAGGTGTGGTCGCATCATGGAACAATACAGAGGCATTATAATATCCTTTGTTTTATTCTCCATTTCTTTCCTTATGATTCCTAAAATTCTATTTGCTTTCCTGGCTACCACTGCACACTGGGTGGGGGGTTTCAAAGTGTTATCCATGATGGAGTTTAAATCTTTTTCCGGGGTAGTGGTTCCTAATGTGAAACCTTGCATCATGTAACCATAGTTTGGGTTGTTCTTTCCTAGGTGCATAACTTTGCACTTGTCCACTTACATTTCATCTGCCATTTGAATGTCCAGTCTTCCAATTTATCAAGGTCCTCTTGCAATTTTTCACAATCCTCTTGGGTTTTAGCAACTTTGAATAATTTTGTTTCATCTACAAATTTGATTACTCACTCGTTATTCCCATTTCCAAGTCATTTACGAATATGTTAAAAAGTAGCGGACTCAGCACAGATCCATGGGATACTCCACTATTCACCTTTCTCTATTGGGAAAAATGGCCATTTAGCCCTGTCCTCTGCTTTCCTTTAACCAGTTCCTGATCCAGAATAGTACACTTCCTCCTATCCTATGACTTTTTAATTTTGACAAGAGTCTCTCATGAGGGACTTGTCAAAGGCTTTTTTGAAAATCCAGATACACTATATCAACCAGTTCACCTTTGTCTACCTGTTTATTCACATCTTCAAGAAAATATAACAGATTAGTAAGACAAGACCTCCCTTGGCTAAAGCCATGTTGGCTTTCTCCCATTAAACCATAACTATCTACATATTCAGTAATTCTGTTCTTTATAATGGTTTCTACCATTTTGATCAGTATTGAAGTCAGGCTCACTGGTCTGTAGTTTCCTGGACCACCCCTGGAACCTTTTTTAAAAATTGGCATTACATTGGCTATTTGTCAATCTTCAGGTATTACATATGATTTTAATGAAAGTTCACAGATTACTAATAGTAGTTCTGCAGTCTCATATTTCAGTTCTTTCAAAACCCTCAGATATATGCCATCCAGTCCAGGTGATTTGCTACTCTTTAGATTATCAAATAGTTGTAATACATATTCCTGGTTTATCGATATTTCTTTAAATTCTTCCGATGCATCACCTTTAAATGCTATTTCAGTCATGAGTAACTTTCCTACATCTTTTTCAACAAAAAAATTCATTCAATCTCTCCGCTATGACCCAGTCCCCTGTTAGTGCCCCTTTTACCCCTCTATCATCTAATGGTCCAACTGGCTCTCTCACAGGTTTTTTTGCTATGAAAGTACTTGAAAAAGTTCTTTATTTTGTGTTTTTGCTTCAGTGGCAAGCTTCTTTTCAAATTCTCTCTTTGCCTGCCTTATCAGTGCTTTGCATCTAACTTGCCAAAGCTTATTTTGTTTCCTGTGTTTGTCATTTGACTCCTTTTTCCATTTCCTGAAAGATGCTTTTTTGGCAACAACAGCCTCTCTGACCTCACCTTTAAACCATGCTGGCAGTTTTTTAGCCTTCCTTCCACTTTCTTAAAGCAAGGAATACATCTGGTCTGGGCTTCCAAGATAGTACTTTTAAATAAGGTCCATTCTTGAAGTAAATCTTTAACATTTGCAGCTGCTCCTTTACGTTTTTTCTTAACGTTTGTCCTCATTTTATCATAGTCTCTCTTTTGAAAGTTAAAAGGAAATCTTGTGGATTTCCTTGCCATTCTCCTTCCATTTATTAAATCAAATGCGATCATACTACTATTTCCAAGTGGCCCAAAAACCCTTCTATCTTGCACCAGATCCTGTGTTCCACTAAGGACTGGGTCCAAAATAACTTCCTCTCTTGTTGGTTCATGAACTAGCTGCTCCAGGAGAGTCATTTATTTCATCTAGAAACTTTCTTTCTAGCATGTCATGCTGTGACACTGACCCAGTCGATACTGGGGTAATTGAGTCACCCATTATTACCTTGTTATAACTTTTGTTAGCTTCCCTGATTTCTTTCAGCATTTCATCATCCATCAATTCATTCTGGCCAGGTGGTCGATAGTACACCCCCACTGCCATCACCTTCCCCTTTTACATGGAATTTCTAACCATAGAGATTCTACAGTGTATTTTGTTTCCTGAAAAACTTTAATCCTATGTGACTCAATGCTCTCTCTAACATAGAGCGCAACCCCTCCACCAATTTGATTTACCCTATCATTTGCGATGCTTCCGCTTGGGCCCAAGAGCTTACAAGCAGGAAGCAGCCTTATGTTGTCCAGTTTTGAATAAAGCTTCCCTTGTCACCAGAAGTATTCTGGGACTTGTAGTTAGTTTATTCTTTAAGGACAAATTGTAGTTGTGAGTCGGTGGTTCAAGGCAGCAAGAAAATTTATTTTGTGGGGATTTCCATGGCATTTAAGTTCAATACACAAACAAGGCAGAAAGGATGCTTCTCCAACATAAAGGATAAATCAGGTAACAGAGAATGACGTAACAAAAACTTCTTTTCACTGTTCAGCTGTTCTTATTCCCACAAGCTCACACCGAGGACTGCCTCATGTGGTCATTCAACAGAAATACAGATAAACTTGCAACAGCTGTGATTTTCTTTTCTCAAAGCAAACTTCTTCCAAGCACTGCTTCTTTAGCTTCAGAAGGCAATTAAGCTTAGTAAAACACAGTATTAGCTTTCCTTAATTCTAAGCAGGTATTGTACTTATTCTCTATATTGTTTCACAGTCTCTCAGCTCAGTTCAATAATGCAGACTCTTCTTTTAAACACAATGAGCAATCCATTGGTACAGGTTCACTCTCAGAGCTTGGCAAACAGGAATCTATTTGCATTCCTTCTATGGCATCAGGATATAAGGTATCTCTATTTAAAGTTACAAACTCTCCCAGACTTTCTCTCCTTTAGAAATTCCTGGAACTGATTCCACAGCAATTCAGCTTGTAAAGGCACAGTGGTATTAGGGGAGTGAGCTTTTCCCTCAGCAAACAACTCTCTCAGTGCTTCTAGCTTTGAAGACTCAGCTGTTCTGCTTTTATCAGGGCTATGACTTTTCCGATACATAAAACCTTCCACCCACCTCTTAGCAGTAGACGGTGAGGGCTCTGCTCCCTGGACCTTAGAAATAGCAAACTGTTTCTCTGTTGATTTCTCAGCTCTGAAACTGCTGGCTTTACCTTGGGGATGGTTCCTCAGACAAGTGCTGATTTCTTTCTCCCTGGGATCCTCCAGGCTCTGAAATTCAGCCTCCTTATGTCCTTCTCCAGTTCCTCTTAGGTAGCTGCTTTCCTGGGAGTTTTCTTCTTTCTTTCTTCTCCAGCTATGCTCAGCCTTGCTCTCTCTGTTGTCCTTTGCCTTCCTCCTTCCTTCCTTCTGCTCTGCTCGTGGTTTTAAGAACCGTTGGCTGCTAGGCACTCCCTGTTCTCTGCACCTGTGTGACCAATCATCAGGCAAGCTTGTCTCCACCCCTGAGCTAGGGCGTGGCCTGACCTTAGCAGGGAGCTGGGGTTTTTTTCTGATCTGGCTTGCAAGTCTTATGCACACGTGAACTGTCATTCATTTCAAAGGGGAAACTAGGATTTTCTTCCACTTCCATGTCTTTATTTATTATTTATTTATTACATTCTCTTATATACCGCGCTATTCTGCATCAGTGCGGTTTACATCGAACAAACTGAAATTACATTGAACAGGGCATTATAACTTGGAGATAACTATTTTACAGGGAACATGGGCTATGGAGGGTTAAGTGGCTTGCCCAAGACCACAAGGAGCACCTGTGGGACTAGAAACCCCAGTCCTTCCGGCCCAAGGTTGCTGTCCTCTAGTGGGATTTGAACCCCCGACCTTCCGGCCTGAAGTACCTTGCCCCAACCACTAGGCCACTCCTCCACTTCCTGGGAGCTTTCATCACTACACATCCCCCCCCCCCTTAAGATATCACGGGCTGGTATAATGTCATTAGCACAGCTCGTGATACAACTCAAGGCCTCTGTGGTTTTGTGTGTCCTTTCTAAGCTCTCCGCTCCAGGGTCTATCGTGGCTAGATGGGCCAAAGCTACTCTGTCATGCCAGGGCTTCAGAACATTTATGTGATAAACTTGCCGGCGGCCTCTTCTATTCTCAACCAGATAGGACACTGGCCCTACGGGCTTCACTACCTTATAAGGCCCCTTCCACTAGCTCTCGAATTTTGGAGCGGGACCGGCCACCATGATAATGACCTTCTCCCCCACTACCAACTGGCACTGCCTCGTGCCCCGATCGTAGTAGGTTTTCTGCTTTGTTTGGCTATTCTTTAAATTCCCTTCCATGACCTGGGAGGCGCGGTGTAATCTGCCCTTCAGGTCTCTTAAAAATTCGGGCACTCCCACTTCTTTTACATCGGGTTCTACCCATTGTTCCCGTAAAATATCTAGAATGCCGCGAGGGGATCAGCCATACATTAATTCATACGGCGCTGTCCCTAGGGATGCTTGTTTTCTCTCCCTGCAGGCATGAAGGACAAATGGGAGCACTGTGTCCCAATTAGCCATATTGCCTTCTAAACTACGTCGTAGCATTCTCTTTAGAGTTTGATTTTGCTTCTCTACCAGTCCATTCATTTGGGGATGGTAAGCGGAGGTCTTAATATGCCAAATCCCGAACGCGTCCCACATCTGGGCTAGATATCTCGACATAAAGTTGCTCCCTCTATCTGTAAGCACTTCACGTGGGAATCCTATTTCGCAGAACAACTTTATCAGCTCTCCCGCCACTGCTTTTGCTGATATGGTACGAAGGGGTATAGCCCAGGGAAATCTTGTTGCATGGTCTACTACTACAAGTATATATTGGAACCCACGGGGTGTCTTTGTTAGCGGTCCTACAATGTCCATCGCTATTCTATGGATGGGCTCTGAAATCACCGGTGAGGGTACCATAGGCACCTCCCTCGGATGAGCCGCAGAAACACGTTGGCATGCCGGACAAGCTGCACAAAATTTGGCCGTTTCTTTGAAAACCCCTGGCCAATAAAAACAGGCCAAAATTTGGTCTAGGGTACCTTGTATACCCTTATGACCCCCAACTGGGTGGTCATGTGCCAGCCTTAGAACTAAAGATTTAAATGTTGCGGGCACTACTAATTGCTTACGTTCAGTTCCTGTATGGGGATCTCGGCTTTCCCTGTAGAGTATCCCTGTGTCTAAAAGGAATCTAGGTAGGATGTCCCTTCCGCTCTGGGCATACTTAAATGCCTGGGTCAGAGTGGGATCGGCCTGTTGCTCCTTGGGAAACGTGGGGAATTTGTCAACTAGTTCCGCCGGTACCCATGGCAAGCCTTGTCCGGCCTGTGCTTCCGCCCTATGCCGGGAGCGAGACCGCCTCTCTCTACCCTTCTCTTCTTTTCCCTTTTTGCTCTTATCTGCTGGGGAAACTATCAAGTCCTCATGCGAGGGAAGATCTTCTACAGGTTCTTCTAGGGATTCCTCGTCACTTTCTAGGGCCTTCAACTGGGCTCTCGTGGAGACCATGGCTTCTTTTGAAAGCAGGCCCTGTTCCAGGCCCCTATGAAATTGTGGCCAGTCTCTCCCCAGTATTTAGATTATGGGGCAGCCTGGGTACCACAGCTATGGGGATCTCTCTGCTTACGCCTAAGCCTTTCACTTGAAGCTTATAGACAGGATATAGGGAGCTGCCTCCATGGATACATCTAATTTTTACACTACTTACAGGCTGAATTGCTGTGTCCTTACTCCTGGCCTCAATTTGTCGCCAGAGCGCTTTAGGCAGCATGCTTTGTTCGGCACCTGAGTCTAAGAGCGAGGTGGTTACAATTCCCTGTACCGCCAACTGAGAGTAAAAATCCTTCTCTGACTTTCCGGGGGTTCTCCGCTATTAGTGCTGTCTTCACATAACATTCTCGTTGGAAATGGCCCTCTTTACCACACTTGAAACATTTCTTTTTGGTAACATGGCCATTCAACATTGGCATATACATTTTCAGAGATTCATTATTCAACCCCATCTTCCTTGCTGATACACCGCATACTGCAACCCTGGAAGCACTGCCACCTTCATGTGCACTTAACTCTGCCTCCATGAAACGCTCAGAAAGCATTATGGCCTCTTGTGTGGTTTTGCAGTTTTGGAGAATAAGTAAGGTGTGAATTTCTCGGGGTACAGCAGCCATGTATTGCTCCAACACAAGGCTATCTAGAATTGACTCCACTGATTTTCCTTCAGGAGTCAGCCATTTGTTCACTAGGGTACGGATTCTTTGACATAGGGCCTTAGGAGTCTCGCCTGGTTTTAATCTTACAGCCCTTAGTAGGCGATGATAAACAAGAGGTGTTAGCCCCAGCCTCTCTCTAACCGCCTTTTTAAGCTCGTCATAGTTACTGGCGAGCGCAGGTGGCATGGCATGGTATGCGGCTAAAGCCTCCCCAGTAAGGGATGCCGTGAGGCGCACGGCCCAATGCTCTTTAGGCCAGCCACTGAGGTGAGCCACCCATTCAAAACCTTCAAGGAAATCGTCAATGTCGTCCCTATCTGTGAGCTGTCCAAAATTGAAAATCCCACCGGCTTGCAAACCAAGCACCACTGAAGAAGCTAGTGTACTGGAACTGGGAGGTGTTGCTGCTGGTCCGGTCTGCTTTTTCTGCTCCGCCAGCCATGCTTCCAACATCTCAAGAAGTGGTTTCTGTTGAGCTTGCATCTGCGCAGCACTTCTCTCCTGCGCCTGTAAGAACAAGTCTGTCTGTCGCTCAAATTGATGTGCCATCCATTTTAACACGTCCTGAGCCTCGAGAGTCATCCTGGAATCCTGTAGGAAGAAAACACACAGACCAAAGTGCGATACCAAAAAAAAAAAAATTTCTTCACTTTTTTTTTTTTTTTTTTAATAGCTAGGCTTGTACCCTTGCCCTGGTATCCTAACCGGCCCTGACTAGGTACCCGTTACCTGGCTTAGGTGAAGCTTCGCGCTTAACACCAGTGACGGTCTTGTAGTCTTCTCTGCACTGTTGTTTCACTTCCTGGACGCTCCTCAGCTTGGCTCCACAGCGAAGTTACTTTTCCAGCAGGTATCCTGATGATGTTCCTTTTGCGCATGCATGAAATCCTTAATACTACGCCACTTGTGATGCTTCCGCTTGGGCCCAAGAGCTTACAAGCAGGAAGCAGCCTTATGTTGTCCACTTTTGAATAAAGCTTCCCTTGTTGTCACCAGAAGTATTCTGGGACTTGTAGTTAGTTTATTCTTTAAGGACAAATTGTAGTTGTGAGTCGGTGGTTCAAGGCAGCAAGAAAATTTATTTTGTGGGGATTTCCATGGCATTTAAGTTCAATACACAAACAAGGCAAAAAGGATGCTTCTTCAACATAAAGGATAAATTAGGTAACAGAGAATGACGTAACAAAAACTTCTTTTCACTGTTCAGCTATTCCCACAAGCTTACACCGAGGACTGCCTCGTGTGGTCATTCAACAGAAATACAGATAAACTTGCAACAGCTGTGATTTTCTTTTCTCCAAGCAAACTTCTTCCAAGCACTGCTTCTTTAGCTTCAGAAGGCAATTAAGCTTAGTAAAACACAGTATTAGCTTTCCTTAATTCTAAGCAGGTATTGTACTTATTCTCTATATTGTTTCACAGTCTCTCAGCTCAGTTCAATAATGCAGACTCTTCTTTTAAACACAATGAGCAATCCATTGGTACAGGTTCACTCTCAGAGCTTGGCAAACAGGAATCTATTTGCATTCCTTCTATGGCATCAGGATATAAGGTATCTTGTCAGACGGCTGCCTGGGTGAGAATCTTCATAGTCTTGGCAAGTGCATATATCTATATGATTTGCAAGGGATTGTGGGCAATGCAGTTCATTCACACCAGACACAGCTGCTGACAATAATTTAGTTGTGCTCAAGTGTTAAAGCCAATAAGATATTTATTTATGGGGTTATTTCTCCCAACACAGATATGCTTGGTAGCACATAAATCAGGTTACTTGCTTCCAGTGTTTAACTTGGAAAAACAAAATCAAAATCAGGAAAACATTCAAACTTGTCAGGCATTAGCTAATGTTTTCTTAGCATATATCAAACAACAAACGAAAAGCCACAAAGAAAGAAAAAAAATCTGTTCTTTTCAGGTTAACTTCTGATAACTTCCCACATAGATTCAGAAGTGATTCTCTCCTAGCTCACAAGCAATTAGGTAAGGCTCAATTGCTAGCAGTTATCCAGCTGAAACCCCTTAGCTGGCTTGCTTTCTACTGTGTGGGTCAAATCCTGCTTCAAGAGCTTTTCTGAGTAGATTAAAGAACAAGTTTGTATTTCTTTGTGATGGTTGCTGTACTTTATAACAGAAAATCACCAAAGGAGTTTGGACAGAGAGCAGTTCATATAAACACATTCTTCATCTGCAATCATTCCCCCTTCTTCAACAAGCATGGGTTCAATATCATGAATTGGCACAGATGAATCTCTCAATGGAGCACTTTCAGGAGAATACTTGTTTCCCTGCTGTCTTTCAAGGTTATAGCTAGGGCATAGATCAGTGTTCATACCTGAGCTTCCATTGCTGTTAGAGTTCCTCTCTATATAGCCTGGCCAGTATGTAGTCCAGTTCTTATGTCCAGCCTTCCAATCCAGATCCCTGGACACTGGATCTCTCTTCACATACCTTCCGGCACAGGTCTTAGGGTCCCTTCCACGTGCAGTCGTCTCCCTCACAGGTAGCGTCTGGAGTTTCCTAGCTCTGCAGCACCATTCCTCTGGCTTTCCCCAGTCCAATGGTGTATGCTGGCCCTTGAAATGCCTCCCAGTATACGTACTGCTCTGGACTCTTCTAGACCTCTCAAAGGCTTTTCTCTTCCTTCTTCCAAAGGGTTTCTTTCCTTCTCTGTCCGTCCGGTTTGGCTTCTGCTTCTGATGATCCTTCAGATGAAACTGATGATCAAGCTCAAACTGATTCTCAGGATAATGAGGATAATTCTCTGTAGAATAAACTCTACCTTTATTCTGCCTAGATGAGTGCTCCCCCCTAATACAGTGCAGCTGTGCTGAATCAGGCCCTGCCCTTTGAGATGAGTGCTTAGAGATTATCTCATAGCCCTCCTGATTGAACACACGTTTCCCCACTTCAGCTCCTCTAATGGCTGTTGGAAACCTGGTGCATTCTGGGACTGGTAGTCTTTTATGGGAAAATTTTGTTTTCTTATTTCTACCAGAACTGACAGGTTGCTTGTTCAGAGTCACTTCACCTTTTCTATAGCACCTTCCTGAGCTATGATAAGCTTCCTTATCACAATCTCTATCAAAGTTACAAACTCTCCCAGACTTTCTCTCCTTTAGAAATTCCTGGAACTGATTCCACAGCAATTCAGCTTGTAAAGGCACAGTGGTATTAGGGGAGTGAGCTTTTCCCTCAGCAAACAACTCTCTCAGTGCTTCTAGCTTTGAAGACTCAGCTGTTCTGCTTTTATCAGGGCTATGACTTTTCCCATACGTAAAACTTTCCACCCACCTCTTAGCAGTAGACGGTGAGGGCTCTGCTTCCTGGACCTTAGCAATAGCAAACTGTTTCTCTGTTGATTTCTCAGCTCTGAAACTGCTGGCTTTACCTTGGAGATGGTTCCTCAGACAAGTGCTGATTTCTTTCTCCCTGGGATCCTCCAGGCTCTGAAATTCAGCCTCCTTATGTCCTTCTCCAGTTCCTCTTAGGTAGCTGCTTTCCTGGGAGTTTTCTTCTTTCTTTCTCCTCCAGCTATGCTCAGCCTTGCTCTCTCTGTTGTCCTTTGCCTTCCTCCTTCCTTCCTTCTGCTCTGCTCGTAGTTTTAAGAACCGTTGGCTGCTAGGCACTCCCTGTTCTCTGCACCTGTGTGACCAATCATCAGGCAAACCTGTCTCCACCCCTGAGCTAGGGCGTGGCCTGACCTTAGCAGGGAGCTGTTTTTTTTCTGATCTGGCTTGCAAGTCTTATGCACACGTGAACTGTCATTCATTTCAAAGGGGAAACTAGGATTTTCTTCCACTTCCATGTCTTCCTGGGAGCTTTCATCACTACACATTACAATATTCTTTGTACCCAGGTGTCACAGTATCCCATTAGTTGTCCTTCTACCAGGTCTTTGAGATGCCAATCATATCTAAACTTTAATTTAGTGCTATATATTCTAGCTCTCCCACCTTATTTTTTGACTTTTAGCATATGCAGACAGGCCTTTTAGAAGTTGAATTTTATATATATTAATCTGGTTATCAGTTGATAGGGATAATTTGAATCTTTCAGCTCTGTACTTAAGGGCATCTGGGTTACTTTTTTATCTTTATTGGAACCTCTCTGTCAAGATGCCCTAACTTCCCTCTTTTGCTAGCATCCTTCAAGGATACATCCTTCTGAACCATGCGCTCCCGGGTGACTGTCAGCTTTTCCCTGTTATCTAGTTTAAAAGCTGCTATATCTCCTTTTTAAAGGTTAATGCTAGCAGCCAGATTCCATTCCAGTTAAGGTGGAGCCCATCCTTTTGGAAAAGTCCCTCCCTTCCCCAGAATGTTGCTGCACTTCCTAACAAATCCAAAACCCTCTTCTTTGCACCATCATCTCATCTACGCATTGAGACTCCAGAGCTCTGTCTGCCTTTTGCGTTCTGCGCATGGAACGGGACACATTTCAGAGAATGTACCCTGGAAGTAGTATAGGGGGTGAAGTACTTTTGTCCACTAAAGAAGAGCGGGACCTAGGCGTGGTTGTGTCTGATGATCTTAAAGTAGCTAAACAGGTAGAAAAGACAACGGCAAAAGCTAGAAGGATGCTTGGGTGCATACGGAGAGGAATGGCTAGCAGAAAAAAGGAGGTGATAATGCCTCTCTATAAGTCTTTGGTGCGACCTCATTTGGAGTATAGTGTGCAAGTCTGGAGACCACACCTTCAAAAGGATGTGAACAGGATGGAGTCGGTGCAGAGGGTGGCTACTAAAATGATTAGTGGTCTTCATTATAAAGCATATGAGGACAGACTGAAGGATCTTAATATATACAACTTAGAGGAAAGGCGGGATAGAGGTGATATGATTGAGATGTTTAAATACCTCCATAGCATAAATGTTCAGGGAGAGAGCCTCTTTCAATTGAAAGCAAGTTCTGCTATGAGGGTGAAGGGAGATAGATTCAGGAGTGATATGCGGAAATATTTCTTTACGGAAAGAGTAGTGGATCCATGGAATAGTCTCCCAGTGGAGGTGGTAGAGATGAGGAGAGTAACTGAATTCAAAAAAACATGGGACAAACACAGAGGATCTCTAAAGGTAAAAAGGGGACTGTTGTAGTTGTTGATATGGAAGGACAGACTAGATAGGCCATGTGATCTTTTTCTGTCATCATATTTCTATATTTCTATGTTTCTAAGTTCTGGATTTCAAATTCCTACCTAAAAGCCTAAATTTGGTCTCGAGAACCTCCCTCCCACACTTTCCTGTCATTGGTGCCAATATGTATCAAGACAACAGGTTCCTCTACAGCACTATCCAAAACTTTGTCTAGTTGGTGCATGAGGTCTGCTAACTGTACCAGGCAGGCATGTTACCAGGCGATCCTCACGTCCACTGGCCGCCCAGCTATCTACATGCCTAGTGATCAAATCACCAATTATAATGGCCTTCCTAACCCTTCCCTCATGGACACATGGTCCTGGAGAAACCTCCTCATTGCATGAGGGTTTTACATTCCCTGGGACAGGTCCTAGCTACAAGATCACTTCCTGCCACACTAGGGTGATGCTCTCCTTTCACGTGATCTTTTTATTTCATGGCAATAATAGGCTGCCAGACTGGAGTTTGGACTTCAGTACTGTGTCCATGTAGGTCTCTTCTATGTACCTCTCTGTCTTCCTTATGTCCTCCAAGTCTGCTACTCTAGCCTCCAGAAATCAGACTTGTTCCCTGAAGGCAAAGAGCTCCTTTCACCTAGTGCACATGTAAGACCCCTCAAAAACTGAGAGAAAATTGTACATGTGACACTCATTGCAAATGGCTGAACAGCTGCCATCTCGTTGCTGGACTGCTATCTGCATCTTAGTTTTAAGGTTTTGTTTAGCTATTTAAGCTGTTTACTTAAAGTTGCTAGGGATACTTGTACTGATACAACTATATCAATTACGTTTAAGGAACTTTGTTCACCTCAAGATTAATTAATTTTAGGGCCTTAATTAATCTATTCCTGGTGAGGATAACCATCTAAACCTGAAAGTGAATTTGACCACCTCTCCCCCTTTAATAGGTTTAAGAGCCTATAAATCTAAAATTTAATAAAGGCTGGCTTGCTACACAGGTCCCAGACCTGTGCTTCTAAGGTAATCTGTTAACAATTTCCTGGGTGATTCAGACAGCGTTTGGTTTGATAGAGGGAGCCTTTCAAATTGCCCCTTTGATCTGTTACTTGGCTTTAACACCTTTTTAAAACAAATTCACAGATCTCTTACCTCCTAACTGGAAGTCCTCTTTGTAAAGGTCTCCAGAAACAATTTATTTCAATTCAAAGAATATTTACCCTATTCTTCTTTCTATGCTAAGCTATATTCTGATTTGAATTAAATTAACAGGTCTCTACTGATACTAGGCCCTTACTGAATTTTCAATACTTTTTCTTTAAAAATAACATTGCCAAATTGTTTGCAGTTGAAATTAATTCATCATGAGCTGCACTACAAAGTGGAACCAAGAACTTAACCAGAGAAAATAATTCATTAGGTTGACTAAGTGCAAATCTTAATTTATCAGTGACATATTTCTCCTTTTTGGCTAGACAGCCAACTCATATTGTCTCAGGTAAGCATCCCGATCAATAGAACAGGGGGAAATGGTACAAGGCACGTTCAGGCTGCCTTAGTCTTTTCTTTATCGAGTCTAATTCCATTGTAAACCAAGTAGAAATGTTTATACAATGAATTGGTTTAACAATCTACTTAAAAGGTGCTAAAGTACAAGCAACTCTTGTAAAAGATGAGTCCCAAAGCAGTAACTGTGTTTGTATATTCAGAGTACTCAATATGAGATCCTTCTCTTTCCATTCTTATTTAAATCTATTATTAATAATTAGGAGAAAAAAAAGATAAAGCATAGATGGATAGCCCAACAATTCAAAGAGAAATAAAAAAAAGTAAAAAAAAAAAAGCCCAACAACTTTATCCATACTTCCAGCCCACATCGTTGAGAAAAG
Source organism: Ichthyophis bannanicus (assembly GCA_033557465.1). NCBI lineage: Eukaryota > Metazoa > Chordata > Amphibia > Gymnophiona > Ichthyophiidae > Ichthyophis > Ichthyophis bannanicus. The sequence continues at coordinate 587,927,879 of CM066033.1, read as the reverse complement.
AGAGGACAAGTACAAAAAATAATTGCATTCACATAAAGAGGAAAACAAGAAGATAACCTTTTTACAGACGTTTACTATCTTGCATACAAAACTATGAACATACCTTTTTCTCATGAAGACAATTTTCAAACTATACTGGATTAAAGAAAACAAAATTTAGCCTTATCAAGCATTTGCATGGGAACTTTTAAAAACAAGTTGCTCCCAATGCCAATACCCTACCCTTTAACTGCAGAAACATCTTTTCCACAATTGTGTGGCCCTAGCCATATCAGGAAATACTCACAGCTTCTGCCCACAAAACATCAATTCCTTTTTTTAGAGTAAGACTTCAAAACTAAAAATGTATCCTGCTCAGAGATGAAAGATACAAGCAGGATGGCCTGTGCTGTGATGTTATCCTGAGAAGTCTCAAGAAATTTAGAAAAATCAAAATTTTCAGTGACATCCAGCACATCAAAAGTCCTCTTTCCCTCATTCTCGTGGACTACTTTATTAGAAAGGTAATAACAATTAACAGTAAGAATTTTATCCAGATTTGGTAGAGATAGGACTTCCTTGAAATAATTTATTTTTTATAGTTACTGTTTGTGAAGTTTTTGGAACATACAGTATACTCGTACATATTATATCATTCCAACTATGCATAAACATTAAAGTGATTTATAAACATATCAGTTGCATGTTTCTCATTACACTAAACACCGCTGCACTTATCCCACTCCCTCGTCACCCGCCCCTCCCCATTCTTAATATCGTAGTAATCATGCCCACTCCTACTTTGTTACCAGAGGATGTAGTAAAAGCTATTAGTGTAGCTGGATTTAAAAGAGGTTTGGATGAGTTCCTGGAGGAAAAGTCTATAAATCATTATTAAAGAGGACCAGGGAAATCCATTGCTTACCCATTGGACAAACAGCGTGGAATCTGTCTACTTTTTGGGAACCTGACAGGTACTTGTGACCTGGATTGGCTACTATTAGAAACAGGATACTGAGCTTGCTGGACCCTTGGTCTGAATCAATATGGCATATCTTATGTTCATATAGCAAAACAACAGTAACAGGATAATATAACGATACTATACCTGAAAGTAACTTGCCTTGATTTTCTCCTGGAAAGACGTGAACTAAATACTACTAATAAATACAATAAATACATAAAAAATTGTAAAAAAGCCACTTCACTTGACCTATATCACTCACCCCACTTAACTGCTCACATTCTCATTCACATTAACTCTGCCAATAAATCCTAAAACTTTCTCCACATCTTATTAACTCTGTCCCCTGCATCTCTAAGGGGTATGTTTACTAAAACACGCTAAGGTAGCATGCATTAGCGTGCACTAATGGCTGTACATGTCAGATGGACTGTAAGGGAAGCCTGCCAGGCCACAGTTCACCTGTGTACAGCTGCTGAGGTGAAGAGTGCTGTTGTTCTGGAATACAGTAGCTCAGTTCTAGTTTGGGGCACAGGTGCACTGGGTGTTGGGAGGCACCAAATGGCCATAACCCCACCATGACAGTGGCCTACACTTGAAGACATCTATCTGATGGAATAAAATTGAGTGTAATTCATTTGGCCAGCTATACATCGGTGAGATGGGGTCTGAGTGACTCCCTCTAAAGTTGGCACTGATGGGAGATAAACTGCATTTGTGTGATGTTGGTAGTGCAGGCCCCTCTGAGGCATAGGGCCCTGTGCAAACAGCACTCCTGCATAATGGACAGGCCCTTCGGTCCTTTCCAGAATAGGTGTTGTTTGGATGACATCTGCTGTTGTTCTGAGATTGCTGGCAGAGGCTCACGACATAGCCTTATTGAACACAGAGAAACATTGTGTGAGGTGCTCAAGGTGCTATCAAGCACAAGTGAATTGCTCATCAAGGACAGCAAACACCTGTTAATCAGAGACCCAGCTCTGCAAGTCCTTTACAGGCAGGGATTGCTACGAGATGGAAACAGGGACATACCACAAAGACTGGTAGATGGAAATGTGGATATCCAGGTTATGAGAAGTGTAACCTGCAGATCTGCTGCCCAGCACACATTGGAGAATATCACATGTTGACAGCATCACTTGTTCATATAGGTACCTGCAGAGGCTCAAATAAAATCCACATGAAACAAAGGCTTGGAATACAGATCTAAACCACATGGCCTCATGGACATGTTGGGGCAGGAAAAGGTTTATTGTATCATGGATCAATTCCAGGAGGGCCACAATGGTCCCACAAACAACATTCTAAAGGCAGTGCCTACACATGTCATACTGAGAACACAAACAGTGATGTGCAGATCAGTATGAGACATTGATCTGCTGAGATAGTAGCGACAGGTACCAGACCTTGCAGATTTCCACAACCAAAATAACAGACACCTGAAACAAGGGGGTACTATGTGCATTTTGAATGCAGCTACAAAAAGGCATTAATGCTCTGCCTGTGATATGATGTGCCATGGCATAAACACCAGTGTGTAGCATGTCAGAGATAAAAACAGTAGTCATACATCAGCTCATGTGTTTTCCTGCTATGAAATATCCTGACCTAAACGTTACACCAAAAGCAGTCTGTGATCCTGCCAAATCTGTTACAGTGGGCATGCTACCCGTATCTCATAAACATCATACACATAGTAGAAAGCAACAAACTACTCACCCAGCAGGATACAGTCTTCATACTGTCCATCCTCAAACTGTTGGAATATTGCTGATTAATGCAGGATATAGGAGTCATGGGTGGACCCTGGAAACCTAGGAACCACATTCAAAATACGCATATTTGCATCACAAACCACCTGCAAATTCAGGGAATGGTAGTGCTTGCGGTTGCGGAACACTGCCTCCCTGTCTCTGTTTGGGACCAGGGCAACATATGTACAATCAATAGCTCCCATCACATGTGATATCTCTGCAATTTGCTGAAATTGCTGGTTGAGGGCCCCCCATTGTTGCCTACTGTCAGGAAATACAATGTAACTCCTTACCTGGCTGATCATAGCTTGCAGTACCTGGTGGAAAAAGCGCGAGAAGGTGGGCTGGCTCATTCCTCCAACTGCAGCCACAGATGTCTGGAAGCAGCCAGAGGCAAAAAAATGTAGGGCACTCAGGATCTTGACCAACCTTGGTATGGCATGAGACCGGCCAGTTAGAGGTTCGAGATCAGATCTTAGATCCTCATAGAGCTCTCTTATAGTTCCTGTGCTCAGACGATAGAGGGAGATGACCTGGTCCTCACACATGGCCTGGAGCATGGCTCTGGACCTGTAGAGACAAGACTATCTGGGAAAACCTCCACACGCCTATGGCTCTGTAGTTCACCATACCTGGCCTGTGCTCCCTCTACAGCTGTAGGTTTGTGCTGCTGCGGGACTGGACCCCTGCCCATTGCCACTCTCCATGGCATACCATCTCCCTCAGCAAGCAATCGCTATTCTCCTTCAGCATGCAACCATTGGACATCACTCGCAGCAAAACCAAAGTGAGCCATTTTGGACGACAAGAACAGCAAATTCACTGTGCCTCAAATAGAGACTATAGGGGAAAGGGAGGGGCTAGGGAGCTGATGACAACAAACACAACACACCTGGGACTCAGTCACCACACCCGAGCAGCGTCACTTATGAGATTGTTTGAAGGTGCCTTCCATGCCTTGCACATGGGCATGGCGCCTTGCGTAAAGGTTCCATGCCTTGTGCATGCTCAGGGTACCTTGTATTAGGTTCCATGCCCTGCGCATGCACAGGGCACCTTGCATAGTTTCATGTTGTCATGATGTCTGTGAGGGTGCTCCAAGATGTACATGCCACATGCAGAGATCTGTTACAACGCAACCATGATCTATACATCTCCACAACTTTGTTTTTGACCTGTCTTACATGGCCCATGGTATTCATTTTGCCTTCTTAGTGAAGCTGCCAGGTCAGAGGCCGTTTGAAACATGCATATTGATAATGATATCATATTCACAGATCAGGTGATGCTGATTGCGCATAGGTGGATCCTATTCAGTTCATTAGGTGACATTTGGGGTTGATATGTGGGACCAGATCTTATGTTGATGTGGCCAAGTAATAGAGAAGGGAACATATGGTTTATGGTTATGGTTTAGACACTTGATATACCGCCCTTTACTTGTACATCAGAGTGGTTTACATGTATGTATATACTAACAGGTACGTTTTATTCCCTTGTCCCCAAAGGGCTCACAATCTACCTGAGGCAATGGAGGGTTAAGTGACTTGCCCAAGGCCACAAGGAGTGGCCATGGGACTAGACACCCCAGTCCCTCTGGCCTGAGGTTACTTGTCCCCATGCGGGAATTGAACCCCCATCCCTCCGGCCTGAGGTAACCTGTCCCAACACCTTCATTGTTGATATGTTACCTGTATATCTATTAGGTTTGGTATTGTCAGTTCACCTCAACAATTTGAGCTATATTGTTAGGTCCATCACCTAACATCTAAATGAATCTGCATCTGCATTCCAGTTTGTACGTAATGCGACATAACAGCCCACATACCAAGGAGATAAACACATTTGCAAGGCACTATGCACAGTCCCATTGTCTGGAGGTAGGCACTAATCAGGATGTAAACTATTATGTCTGTTTGTTGTCTCTCCCTAGGTGACACACGTACCACAATGGAGGTGGAAGCTGTGGATGATGGCAGCAGTGTTCAGACTGAAGAGATGACAGAGCAGGGCACAGCTACAGTGCTGCAGGGGACACAGGGGGTGAGGGTGAGGTAGGCCTGTCTGTCCACACACCAGAGGTGAGCCCAGATGAGGTCATGGTGCCTGCGAGGGTGGTTTAGCATATGTTGGAGTCCGAAGAAGGTGTGGAGCAGGGTGATGATGATACCTGCCTCCAGATATCTCACACCAGCAGTGGAGATGAGGATGGGGAATGTACCAACATTCGAGCAGAGTCACCACCCAGGGAGAGCAGACCGGGTCCTGCACCAAGGTTGCCCAGCCCCATATCGCCTGCTGCACCATCTGCAGACCCACGACAGGCCAGGGACATGATGCATTCCATCCTGGATAACATGGAGGACTACAAAATGGCTACACATGTGGATCTCAGAGGTGGGTGACACCCTCGATTTGCCATGGTGTGGCACATGGTGGGACAGAGTGCAGGCACTGACATGCTGGGGGGGGGGGATGTTGAATGCACGTGCTACTGTCCCACCATGGTTGGACCTGTCATCTGTGGCCACTACTAACAACAACTGTTGCCAAGGTGCCACGTCTCTGCAGTCACAGAGCCCCCATTTGCATGTGTTAGAAGGGCAGCTGTGTCCACATTGTGTGCCTTATTGTTCCCCACTGTCAATTCCACGGGTATTTTCTAGGAGCTGAAGGGCCTTCATGAGGACATGGGGGTGTATCACACCACACCACACTAGCCGAGGATATGGGTGCCATCGTGGAGAGGCTGCAAGGCATGGTGGCAGCTATAAACCATCTGACTGATAAGCTGGCACAAATTGTGTCAGCCAATGGCTTCCTGCAGCAATGGAGGCCTCCACGGGAGACAGTGCAGTGAGTGCTAGGGGAGCAGGATAGTGTGGCCATGGGCGGCCATGTAAGCACTGAGCATCGGCAGGAAAATGATGGTTGTCTGCTACAGCTGCATCATGTGCAGGTTTTCAGCTTAATACACATGTACATATGTATGATGTTGTTTTGTGGGTGAGGATTGTAACATTGTACTGTTTTTTTTCATTGTGGTTAATTGTTATTTCCCTTCCCTCTTTGTTTCTTGTTTTGATGCTTCAAGGATGGAGTTCTATTTTCCTTTTTGCGATCTCCTGATGCAAAATTTGTGAAATATAGCAAACATGAGACACATGTATGCATGACATGTCTGTTTCAGTTATTTCCACGTCAATGAAACTGCAAAACCTCTTACCAGAAATGGGTCAGGATGTGCACCCACCTAGGCAGATATGTCATGGGTAACCCTCCCTTCAGGTGCCCGACAACACAACCCCACATGTCCTTCGCATCTATGGCCCATACCCCTCCCCATTGTCAATGACATGAACATGCAGACCGTTGCTGTTGCATGGCCACACCTTCCTCCCCTCCATGGTCCTCAGGATCCCTCCCATTCAGGCATTCATCCTGTACCTTCCAACATTACAGCTGCAGCCATAATATTCACTCACCTGTTCCTGGCAGACCCCAAGGCCCCTACTCAATGCTCCCCCTTCCTGACCTGTCTGATGTGTTTGACACTTTTGGGCTCACCCTTCCCTTAGGACCATGTCATTGGTGCTGCAGGCTTTGTGTTAACCAGCTTCACCCACTAGGTCACCCCTCACTGTAGCAGTGGAAGTGCTCATGGATCCTCAGCTACTCCTATCACACACTCAGTTTTGATGTCCCAAAGCTCTGTCCTGAGTCCACTCCCCTTTGCCCACTATACCATGTGTGCACACATGGACATGGCCACCAACATTTCCCATGCTGTGACTGTAAGGGCGGCACCATCAGGAAGGTCCCAGAGGGTTGCATCCAGCAGGACGCATTACCATTCCCCACTGTCTGATGTTTGGACTGGACCATATGTGTCACACATGTGTGGCTGTCACAACTCCTGGGAACCCATGGTATGTGTCAGTTATTTCCACAGAGTGGAAGAATAGCCTAATGGTTAGAGAATTGGTTTGTGAACCAAGAGACCAGGGTTTGATTCCCACTAGCACACTTCAGGCAAGTCACCTTACCCTCCATTGCCTCAGAAAAATCCAAGTTATCAATATCCCTGTTTAAAGTACATTATCAAGTTTAAGTTACAATGTAAACCACTTTGATTGAAATGATAAAGCAGTATAAAAAAACATTAATAAATAAATGTGTGCACATAGGTGTCAGACAAGAACACACAACTGAGCCATAGATATCAAAAACTAAACACATCTATGTTATGTGTGCCATCCTGTATTTCTGCAGAATATGTGGCTGGTGATTCCACAGACCAGTGGTTGATACTGACCTTTGGTACTAGGCACCTTCTGGCAAACCATGGCCTCCATATATTTGTTATGGTGTCATTCAATTGTGTGTGATGTTGACCCTGGGAAGGGTGTGATACTGTATAATACATGTCTGCTGTTTCATTAGCATCTATCCAATGTGCATTTGTTGCATGGCCACAGCAGCCATGCAAATGTCACATCACTGCAGAGCTATATGCAAGGGCAGGGGATGACCATCAGGTCCATACAGTCCATCAGGGTCAGCATTTCACCCCCTGCATGTTCATATGTATCTTTATGTGGTCTCAACAGTGCCACATTCCCCCACATCATGCATGCACATCCTTGAGTGCATTGGCAGGGAATATCACATTTGATGCACAGTGCATGGACATATGCTTGCTGGTACACATAAAACCTGGGGTGTGTTTGGCGGACCATTTTGATGTTAATTTTTGACCCTAGCAATATTGACCACATTGGTAAGGTGGAAGGGCAATTATACACCTTGTATATAAGATTTGCACAATTCAATGCTGACAGGTTGCAAGGCCACATGTATTCATACCTTTTTCTATGACACCCCTATGTACAATCTGGTCCAAACAGATGTTCATCAAACACACATATTTTGGAGATTTGAGTCCCCCTAGGTGCAATCTATGTTACCTGATCAGCCACATGCTACCTGTCTGAGGATACCTGTTCAGACAGGCTCCTGACTAGGCAACACCACTACACAGGCAACATGCAGATCACTGTGCACTCCAAACAGGTCATAAACAAGGTTGTGCAGACATATGAATAAAGGGCTGAGTTATGAATACATCTCACAACATCTTATGATCCCACATACTAACATTAATTCCATGCTATCACACTGGAAATAATGTGGCACCACACCAAAGCGGACCACAGAGGCCACACTCCAGGACCTACAGACCAGGCACAGAGGGCATTGATCCATGATGCTACAAAGACAACAAAGATCACACTGACTGGGCTTCATGGATGCACAGCACAGATGGGAACATCAGTTTTAAACAGCACTTTAGGCTATAGATTCAACAGAATGGTGCTTTGTGGAGGCCTCTGCTAGAAATATCAACCATTGCTCAGGGGGAACCGTTAAACTAAGAGGGACACACTTTTGGGGTTTACACAACAATATGGGTGGACCCCCACACACATTGGAGAGAAGTCTCTGGTTAGATGTTAAAAAAGGTGGATCAGTTGACCTCCAGGTCCATCATGCACATCACCCATGTGCAACATTAACGCCACACTTCCCATCACCCTACCAACAGCATTCTGACAGTGCAACATGGTGGTTTCAGCAACATGCTGTTGGGATGTTTCTCATCAGCAGGGCAGGCTAACAGGTCAGGATTGTTGGAACGCAGGTTGCCACTACATAAAGGCCCATATTTGTGAATAACCTGTTTTACTCTGCCTGAGCTTGGTGACTGGGACATCGTTCACCTTCCAGCACAACAGTGATCATAGACCTATGTTTAAAACTGCTTCAATGGGAAACATGTAAATACATTGCAATGTTTCCCAGGCCCTAATCTCACTCCAATTAGAACCTACTGGCATGGGTTGCGGCCTGCTGTGGCCCAATGCAACCCATTTAACTTTCAGGAGTTGTAACATTTTTGTCCTGAGGACTGTCTGAGAATCCCAGAGACTAGATGTGATAAGCTGAAAGAGACATGCCCCGATAGACTTGCAGCTATCATTGCATCAAACTTTGCCTCAACAACTTAATAACCTTGGAGGGTGCATACATGTGCACACACCTTTATTTTTTTATAGCTTCGCATAATTGCAGTTATGAGAGTGACAAAGTAAGGGATACTTTGCACCTTCTAAGTCATGGCGATGTTGTGTACTACACATGGTGCTATCCCCCAAATTCCATTTTCAGTACAGGTTGTAATGCGACAAAACAGGACAAACACCAAGGGGATGAATACTTTGAAAAGTTACTGTACATGTCCCCATCAACCCTCCCCTATACTCATTCTACACTGTCTTGTCTGTCATGTACAGCTGGTCAGCTCACTGAGCAGAAACTAGACTCTCTGTGTGTATGGTGGGCCCAGTAGATGGTGTGTGTTGCCCCAACCTGCTACATTGTGTTAAAGTGGGTGTGGTACCTGTCCCCATGTACTTACTGTTCATGGGTGTTCAGATTGGGCATTGTACTGTTGCTCCAAACACTCTCAGGAGTGCGTCATCTGTGTCAGGTTGTGACAGATGCTGGAGGAGGGAAAGAGCCTGGCCTGCTTGTTGCAGATCAGCCTGCCCAGGATGTGCAGGTCAGCCTTACTGAAGCATAGCTTGCAGGATTTGGCAGTCATGTTCCCTGGTGGTGTGTGGGCTGATATCAGAGGTTTGCAGTGTCTATAATGCATTTTGCTAGCAGCGCATGCTACAGCAGACTACCTTATGGTACAGCGCCTAACCACTAGGCAACCTCTGAGGCTACCTTATGTGAGCTCAAGGCACTTTATCTGGCTGCAAGGCACATACCATTAGTACATTGATGCCATGTGCATATGGGCCCATGGTGTCTGTCCCCAACCCCATCAGGTGTTTTCATACGCATGTTCTATGTCTATGTTTTTTAGTTCCATCAAATCTGACTCCTGGTGACACAGCTAACTTTGGGTTTTCTGGCCTATGTATCACTAGAAGTAGATTACCAGGCCTTTTCTTACAAGGCAATGGAGGCCAAAGTGACTTGCCCACAGCCACAATGAGTGCCAGTGGGAATCAAACCCTTAATCTTCTGTGTATGAGATATCTATTCTAACTACTAGGCTACTCCTCCACTCTATATGCATATGTGATGCATATGTATATATATGCATATGTATATATATAGATAGCTATATAGATACATACATACAGATATATAGTCTTAGGTATTTGCTCTGTGACATTGCCTCTAACTCACGGTTTACACCGGGCCATTCCAAGGTTGGATCTTCTCCATCAGGTGACACCCGGTATTCGATGGGTACACAGGATGTGCTACTGTGCTTTGCCTGCACAGGTGTCCTGTCTATTGGTTATATGGCTGAATGTGTGACATATGATGGAACATGCAGGTGGCTGGCCCACAGGCATAATATGCCTTCATGATCAGCAGACATGGGATAGAGGCAGATCTGCACATTCCCCTTTCTGGGTGTTATACCAATCTGGTACATGCCTTGTGTCCTACATCTACTGTGTTCACATAGATACACTGTGGGTATGGCCTACAGCAGAGGCCAGGCACACATCATGTCACATGTGCATGGGCACACTGTTTCAGCAGCACACAGTAGAAACATGTCATCATGGTGTCTGTTCCAGAGTAAGTTCAGTACCCAGCCTGTTCCACGGATCATCAGTGCATATAAAACATACATACTGACAAAATAGAAGGTGTGTGGAGCACAGTCAGCATGCACTTAGGCAGGGATTCAAACCCAGGCCATTTCCTAACATTGCACATGATCCAACCATTAGGCTACATCTGCATTCAGGTTTTGTGCATCTGAGGCATGGACAGGTCTCATCCCCTGCAATGCCCTTGAGCCAAGCAAATTATGATCAGGCCCTCAACAGGACATGTTCACATATAGCATGTGCACCAACCCAACGTGCACTTGGTTGACAAAGCAGCATACTGCTGTATATCCATCAGTCAATGCAGACACTTGACACTTCACAGCCATCACCCTACATGGGTATTCATCACCTAAGTGAACATGCCATGGAGCCTAAACCGTTTCTCTGTACCTTACATAGGCAGGTCTCTAACCTCTTGGCTATACCTCAACACAGTCAGGCACAGCACTGGCAGTCATTAGGGATAATGCAGGTCCCTGCAAACAATGTGCTACACCCAGGACAGGATGCAGCTTTACAGACACATTTAGAGGCCATAGTACAGCACGCCTCAAGCCCAGCTACATCAGTGCACATGTGGTACGTGATGCACACATTGCACAGTACTGCAGCTGATCATGCCACGCTGGTGTAGGCTACATATTATGTGCAATCATGGTGTCTGTCCCTTCAGTATTCTCCACAGGTCGAACTAACCACACACTCACATGCATCTGCTGTTGTAGTGTGGAGTAACAAACAGGGTAACAGCACATGTGCATGATGCGCTATCCCCTGTGACCTGCTACACAAGGCAATCTGGGCACAGCTGCACAGACACTAACCATAGACTACTACTACTACTATTACTACTACTGAGCACTTGTATAGCATTACAAGACATACACAGCACTGCACAGACATGTAAGAGACTATCCCTGCTTATCAGAGTTTACAATCTAGTCAAGACTGACAACACAAGGGAAACACAAGGAGATCAGGGGAGTCAAGATCCAAAAGCGGCAGCGAAGAGATGAGTTTTCAGCCTGGATTTGAATAGGGTCAGGGAAGGTGCCTGATGTACAGACTCTGGTAGTAAGGTGCAGCAAGGTGAAAAGAGTGAAATCTGGAGTTAGCAATAGAAAAGAAGGACACAGAAAGAAGCAATTTGCCAGAAGAGCAGAGTTCCCAAGAGGGGGTGTAGGGAAAGAGAAGAGAGGAAAAGTAGTGAAGAGCTGCAGAATGAATGTACTTCTAGGTCAGCAGGAGAAGTTTGAACTGGATGCGGAAATGGATAGGGAGCCAATGAAGTGACTTGAGAAGAGGGGTAATATGAACATGATGAGGCTGGAGGAAGATTAGCCACACAGTAGAGTGTTAAATAGATTGAAGGTGAGAGAGATGATTCAAAGGGAGACCAGCAAGGAGAAGGTTACAATAGTCAAGACAGAAGGTGATTAAAGAGTGGATGAGTGTCTTAGTAGGAAAGGAATGGGCGGATTTTGTTGATGTTATAGAGAAAGAAACTGTAGGTCTTAGCAATCAGATGGATGTGTGTGGATAAGCAGAGAGAGGAGTCAAAGACAACCCCAAGGTTGCGAGCCGAGGAAACAGGGAGGAGTAGAGAGTTATCCACAGAGACTGAGAAAGGAGGAAGAGGAGAAGAGGTTTTAGGTGGAAAAATAAGAAGCTCCATTTTGGCCATGCTCAATTTCAAGTGGCGGTGAGACATCCAAGCAGCAATGTCAAAAAGGCAGGCAGAGATCTGGGTCTGGATTGCTGGAGAGATTTCAGGTACAGAGAGGTAGATCTGGGAGTCATTAGCATAAAGGGTACTGAAAGCCATGGGAAGAGATGAGCGCACCAAGAGACTGGGTATAAAGAGAGAAAAGGAGTGGACCCCAGACAGATCCTTGAAGTACACCAACTGAGAGTGGGATAGCAGCAGAGGAGGATCCACCAGAACAAACACTGAAAGAGCAATGGGAGAGATAAGAGGAGAACCAGGATAATACAGAGCCCTTTAAACCAAGCGAGGACAGGGTATCAAGAAGAAGGTTGTGGTCAACTGTGTCAAAAGCAGCAGAGAGTTCAAGAAGGATGAGGAATGAACAAAGGCCCTTGGATTTTGCCAGGAACAAGTCACTGGAGACTTTGGCAAGAGTCGTTTCAGTAGAGTGTAAAGATCAAAAGTCAGATTTTAAAGGATCCGTGAGGGCTTGAGAGGAGAGAAAGTCAAGGCAATGGTGGTGAATTGCACGTTCAAATACTTTAGAAATGAAGGGGAGGAGGGAGATGGGTCGATAATTAGAAGGACAGGTAGGATCAAGTGAGGGTTTCTTGAGGAGAGGTGTAACTACAGAATGCTTGAAGGCTGCAGGGACAGTTGCAGTGGAGATCGCTAGGTTGAGAATATGAGAGATGGAAGGGACACAGTGGAGGAGATGGGGCTTAGGAGACAGGTGGGAATAGGATCAGAGGAGCAGGTAGTGAGTTTGGAGAAAAAGGGAAGGTGTGCAGTTTCCTCTTCAGAGATCACAGAAAAGGAAGAGAGGCTAGCAGAGGTAGAGGGGGAGGAGGGGAAGAAGGGTAAGTAGCTGACTTTGTGGGGAATTGGAGGGTGATCTTGTGGATTTTGTCATGGAAATAGTCAGCCAAGGATTGGGCTGAAAAGGAGGGAGGGGTCGGAGGTGGAGGCACCTTGAGGAGAGAGCTGAGAGTAGTAAAGAGACGGCGAGGGTCAGAGGCAAGAGAGTTAGTCAGATGGACATAATAGTCTTGTTTGGCAAGTGCTAAGGCTGAATTTGAAGTGTAGAAAGTCCACAAGGGAGTGGGAATTGAGCCAAGCACGCTCAGCTGATCAGGCAGAGAAACGTAGATAGCAGGTAGTGGATAAAAGCCAGGACGTGCATGGGCAGAGCGAGAGCATTTATTTATTTATTTATCAATTTCTTTTACACCGCCCCTTCCAGAGATCAAGGGCGGTTTACATGGAACAGTTAACAATTTTGTATATCTCTGTATACTTTACATAGAACGAATTTGGTTTTGTAACTATATACAGATGTGAGATGGATCCTTGAAAAGACTAAAGAATACCAAAAGGATATCTATTTGTGCTTTATCGACTATAGCAAGGCTTTTGACTGTGTAAACCATGAGAAACTCTGGGCCACATTAAGAAGCATGGGTATACCAGAACACCTGATCGTTCTCTTGCGCAATTTGTACATTGATCAAGAAGCAACAGTTCGAACGGAACAAGGAGAAACAGAATGGTTTAAAATAAGCAAAGGTGTAAGACAAGGCTGCATACTTTCCCCCTACCTGTTTAATTTATATGCAGAACAAATCATCAGAGAAGCAGGATTGTATGAAGACAACAGAGGTGTGAAGATTGGTGGAAAACTCATCAACAACCTTCGCTATGCTGATGATACTACATTACTGGCTGAAAGTGAAGATGATCTGAAACATTTGCTTCTCACAATCAAAGAACATAGTCTCAAAATGGGCCTGCACCTTAATGTAAAGAAGACAAAGATCATGACAACTGGCATAATCAACAGGTTCATCGTTGAAGGAGAAGAAATTGAAATTGTGAACAACTTTAACCTACTTGGATCAACTATCAATAAAGAAGCAACAAGCAGTCAAGAAATCAAACGACGCATTGCTCTTGGCAGAATGGCTGTGAAAGACCTAGATAAGATTCTCAAGAGCAGAGATGTCTCTCTCCATACAAAGATTCGACTTGTTCAAGCCATGGTATTTTCAATAACATCATATGGATGTGAAAGCTGGACAGTGAAAAAGACAGACAGGAAGAAAATTGATGCCTTTGAATTATGGTGCTGGCGGCAAATACTGTGTATACCATGGACTGCCCGAAGAACAAACCAGTCGGTACTAGAGGAGGAGAAGAAAAGAAGAATGTCTTCCGCAAATTGGACAACCAAAAGAAAACAGCGGAAGGAATAACCACGGCCTACCAGATGATAATTAAAATCCTTTATTGAGGACTTTCATACTTTGGAAACATCATGCGAAGAGAGAGATCATTAGAGAAAGACATCATGCTTGGCAAGATAGAAGGTCAACGCAAAAGAGGAAGTCCAGCAATGAGATGGATCGATACAATAACAGCAGCTATGGGTACCAGTCTGTCAACAATGAGCCGCCTGACTGAAGACCGAACACAATTTAGGATAGCTATCCAGAGGGTCGCCATGAGTCGACTCCGACTCGATGGCACTTAACAACAACAACAACAATACAGGTAACATTGCATAGAACAGTAGTAGAACTAATTACATGGAACTATATACAAGGAGTGATAAACAACATTTTGCATAAGGCATTTTGCATAGAATAAATGGATTGGTAGTGGAGGGTCTGTCTACGTTAGTCATTTGTTATATCTTGAGTTATGTGGGTGTGTTTCTGTGATTGTTGGGGGGAGGTTCTCTGGTGGTAGGGGATTTTAAAATGGTTGGTGAAAAGGTAGGTTTTGAGTTCTTTTTTGAATTGATGAATGTCTTTCATCATGCGAAGGGATAGTGGGAGTTCATTCCAGAGAGTAGGGGCAGTAAAAGAGAAGGCTCTAGCGCTTGTGGTTGTCTTTGTTTTTCTGATGGTTGTTTTTATGTTAAGTGGGTGGGTTGTGTTTTGTCTGCGCGTTCTTGTTTCCGATGGAGCGTGTAGTAGGGTGGACAGGTGTGAGGGGGAGATGTCGTTGAGGATTTTAAAGGTTGTTAGTAGGATTTTATATTTTATTCGGCTATGTATGGGGAGCCAATGTAGTTCTAACAGTATTGGGGTCACGTGGTCGGTTAGTCGAGCTTTTGAGATTACCTTGGCACATATGTTCTGGGCTCTCTGTAATAGATTAGTGTTTTTTAGAGGGAGACCAATTAGGAGACTATTGCAATAGTCGAAATGGGGGGTGATGAGTGTACTGACCACTGATCTAAAATCATGTGTGTCAAGGAGGGGTCTTAGGTGTTGTATTGTCTTAAGTTTATAGAATATTGTTTTTACTGTCTGTTTTATGTAAGGAAGCATGGAGAGTGTGTGGTCAATTATTACTCCTAAGTATTTTACTTCTTTTTTAATAGGTATAGCATCCAGAGCAGAGGAGAGTGCAGCGTTATAGGAAGCTATTGCCTCATCAACAGACTTGGATGACATAGTGGAGGAAAGAGATGATGAAACAATGAAGGAGAGAACCAAAGAGTCAATAGCATGAAGATTTCTAAAGAGGTTGGAAGAGACAGGACGAGGTTGAGGTGGTGGGTGATGAAGAGCGAAGCTTAGCAGGTGATGGTCAGATAAGGGAAGAACTGAGGTACAGAGGTTTGAGGGTAAGCAATTAGAGAAAAATACAAGGCCAAGGCAGTGGCCATGCTGGTGAGTAGGGGCAGTAGAGCAAAGCTGAAGGTCGAATGAGGAGGTAAGGGAAAGGAGCTTTGAAGCATTAGGATCATAGAAACATAGAAATATGACGACAGAAAAAGACCACATGACCTATCTAGTCTGTCCTTCCATAACAACAACTACAACAGTCCCCTTTTTACCTTTAGAGATCCTTTGTGTTTGTCCCCAGAGGGGTTATCAACATGATTGTTATCAACATACATGTTAAAATCCCAGAGAATAAGAGTGGGGAAAGAGGAATCCAGAAAGAAGGAAAGCCATGAGTCAAAGTCAGTGAGAAAGGTAGAGGTGGACTTGCCAGGAGGTTGATAAATAACAGCTACCTGGAAAGGTAGTAGAGTGACAAGGCAGATGGAGTGAGTTCAAAGGAGGAAAAGGAGTGAGACTGAGGCAGCAGGAGGGGTTGGAATTGGCAGGAAGGAGAAAGTAACAGCCCAACACCACCACCTTGGAAAGGCATGTGGCCCATTGCAGACCATCCTGGTCCTCCATGGGGTACCATGCACACATCTCCAACATCATGGCTGACAGGCCGATTTTGGGAACACATTCGGTGGTCACATCTATCCACTCTGCCTTTGGGGCTGGTCTGTGTGTCACTATTGGTTCATCCCACTATCCCCCAAGATGCATTTCACATTCAGACCTGCCTTATGCATGGCCTCACAAATTACCAGAGGCTCTGATTCTTCACATGACACCATAATTACACAGGGGCATTGTGGCCTTCATGAACAGAACTGCACCAGAGATTCTTACCAAGCAGTTGCAAAGGTTACCCTGAATAATAGATGGGTCAAACAGAAACTAATCCACAGGGTCTGTATTTTGCTAGCTGAACTCCTTGTTTTCAGCCACAGATCAACATCACAGCTAGAAACATCGAAGCATGACGACAGAAAAAGACCACATGGCCTATCTAGTCTGTCCTTCCATATCGACAACTACAACAGTTCCCTTTTTTCCAGTTTGCTGTATGTGTAATCTGTGCTGCTATGTACATTGTGACAACGCACCGCCTAGCCTGTGGCGTAAGCAGGCCAAGGGGATGTGAGCCACACAGTGGGGTGAGTTTAAAAGAGTCCTTGTTAGTGCTGAAGCCTTCCTACTGTAGTTGTGGAGTGAGTGACGACAGCCAAGGTTGGGTTTCCAAAGTAAGTAATGCTTTATTCATGCATAAGGTATTTGCACAAAGTATAGCAAAGGACACCGTACAGGACTTACTCCCCCGCTACAGAAGTATAATGGTAACCTTCTGTACCAAATAAAAGTTCAAGTGTTTATATAGCTTCTCCTGATACTTCTCAGGGACACATAAAATATTTACAAACTTTCATCATTCTTCCAGCTTCATTACAACAACAGGGCTTCAATCTTCTAGTACTGCTTTCTCAGTATCTACTGGTAATAAAGAATCTTTCTCCTGTTGTACTTCTTTCTAGTGTCAAACAGCTTCCCATAGAAATGGCAATCTCCACAACTCTGGCTTATTAATGACTGCCTTCTTGTGTAGGAGCAGTTTCTCTATATTGCCTTCTATTCACAGCTGTACCACATGAAGCTTTGATTCATTCCATTCACTAGAACGCTGCTGTCTCTCATGCAAGTTCTAGAACATTGGCTTAAGGCTTCTCAGCACTCAATCATCAATTAGGAATACTTATAGTTCTTCACTCTATCATACAAATCCTTAGGTAGCTGCTTTGTAAGATCCCTCAGCTCTGCCTGGTCTTCAAAGGCTTCTCTTAGCTCTCTGCATGGTTGCTGCCAATTAGCTTCCTGCTGGCAAGCAGGTGTGTGCTCTTCTGAACTAGAGCTTAGCTCACACTGTCTATCGCAGGGAAATGTTTGCAGCTTTCTAACAGGGACTTTTCTACAGCCCCTCTTCCCTCTATTAACTTCAGGTTTATATTCAGGGTCTGGTTTACCCCTGCCTCTTTTAGCAAGCAGTCTATTGTCAGTTCCTATAGACTGACTTCTCTCAAAGCTATTTACTTTACAAGGCTTAGAAGAGTTTGCTCTGACCTGGTTTTTGCAGCGTCTGCCTCTGTGGAACCCCCCTGACTCCAAGTCAGTATTCCAGGCTTCTGAATCCAGTTCTGGGTCACCTCCAAGGTTTTCTCTCTCATGGAGCTGAGGTCTGCCTGTGTCTCTTCCTGGACCACTTGCAGGAACTCTCCCTTCCCTGGTTCTCTCCTTAGTTCCTCTGGGCTCAGCCTTTCTGCTTGCACTGCTCTGTAACCAGTTCCTCTTCTCCAGGCCTTGCTCCTCGAGGGCTTGCTGCTCTCGTGCTTGCTCCTCAAGCCCCTTCTGCCTACTAACTGCTGCTTCCTGGTTATGAGTGCAGAGTGGCCCAATCCGGTCTGACTCCTCCCACCTCCCTGATTGGCTATGTCTCTGGGTTAGCCTAGAGCTAGGGTGTGGTTCTTTCCCTGCTCTTCTCTGCAGAGAAAGTTTGTGCAAAGGAAACTTAACCCCTTCCTGTCCTGCCTCTCCAAGCATCTGAGGTGACAGAAAGTGATTTAAACCCATTTTCTCCTGTTTCTGGGGCTCTGCCTTGTGACAACATGCTTATATGCACAATGGAGGCATGAGGAATTGTCCAGTTTTCTCTTGTCTTTGGACCCTCTTCCTCCTGGCCATGGGATGACTTCAGAAATCCCATTAGAAACAGCTGGGTTGCAGCAGCAGGTTCACAGATGCTATGACTTTCTATAGAAACTGGGGTGAGGTGGAATATGATCCTGCAGCAGCAATGTACATCCTGTGGTAATGATGCTGTTTAATACATGTCACAGAATCCTCTCCCCTTCATTTGCATCATATTTTACTGTGGACCTGTGCTGAGGGACTGCAATGGATGATGAACTTCAGTCATGTTGTGGGTGCATGCTGCATCACAACAACCTACATCTGCCACATCTGCAGATGCTGTGTGCCCCAACTCTGCCTGTGGCGGTGAGCAACACACATAGTACTGTGCCACTGTACACCCATCATGTTTTCCCACTTGCACTAGGCCATTATGACATGACAGGTGAGGCACATGCACTCACTCACACTGCAGATGCAGTGGACACCCCCACAGGTGGACACACACACAAGGGCCATGCACTGTCTGTACATTTGGTGATGGGAAGACCAGCAGCATATTGTACATACAAACATAATGATAGACCATTGCATTCATGTACACTACATTGCTGCACCTGACAATCCACAGGGTGCCTCCCCCCCCACATATAGTCTAGACCAGCGATGGCGAACCTATGGCACGCGTGCCAGCTGTGGCACGCGAAGGCCTTGCAGCTGGCACGCGGGAAGGTTCGCAATCAAGATATGCGGCATTAAAAAAAAAAAAAAAAGCTGTCGCTGCCGGGGCCGGGTCCGCCGCGGCAGAATCGAGTGTGCCGCGGGGCCCCCCCGCCCAACAGAGCCTGCCCTCCGTCCCCGGTATCACCTCTCTCAGCTGCCTCCAGTCACACGCGCCGGCTTTCAGAGCGCGAGGGGAGTTTCTCCCTCGCTGCTCTGTTAAGCCCGCGGGGGCTGATGGGAAGTTCCCATCAGCCCCCACGGGCTTAACAGAGCAGCGAGGGAGAAACTCTTCCCTCGCGCTCTGAAAGCCGGCGCGTGTGACTGGAGGCAGCTGAGAGAGGTGATACCGGGGACGGAGGGCAGGCTCTGCTGGGCGGGGGGGGGGGGGGGCCCGCGGCACACTCGATTGGGCCGCGGGGGCCCCGGCCCCGGCCCCGGCCCCGCAGCGACAACTTTCTTTGTAAAAAATTTCGGGGGGGGGGGGTTAGGACTGGTTATGGGCTTGGGGGGGGGGGTAGGAGTGGTAATGGCTGTGGGCGGTTGGGGGGTTAGGACTGGTGATGGGCTGGGGGGGGGCTAGGACAGGAAATGGGCTGATGGGGGGGTACGAGTGGAGATAGTCTGGGGGGGTAAGAAGTGCTAATGGGATGGGGGGGTTAGGAGTTGTAAGGGCTGTGGGCTGTTGGGGGTTAGGACTGGTGATGGGCTGGGGGGGTTAGGACTGGTAATGGCGGTGGGCTGTTGGGGGGTAAGAACTGGTGATGGGATGGGGGGGCTAGGACAGGAAATGGGCTGATGGGGGGTTAGTAGTGGTGATGGGCTGTGGGTGTTAGGAGTGGTAATGGGCTGGGGGGGTTAGGAGTGGTAATGGCTGTGGGCTGTTGGGGGGTTAGGACTGGTGATGGGCTGGGGGGGTTAGGAGTGGTAATGGCTGTGGGCTGTTGGGGCTAGGACTGGTACTGGGCTATGGGGGGCTAGGACAGGAAATGGGCTGATGGGGGGGGGTTAGGAGTGGTGATGGGCTGGGGGAGGTTAGGAGTGGTGATGGGCTATGGGGGGGCTATGGGCTATGGGGGAGCTAAGTCTATATGGGCTGATGGGATTAGGACTGGAAGTGGGTTGATGGGGGCTTAGGACTGGTAATGGGCTATGGGGGGCTAGGACAGGAAATGGGCTGATGGGGAGGGGTTAGGACTTGAGGTGGGCTGTTGGGGGGGGTTAGGACTGGTAATGGGCTGTGGGGGGCTAGGACAGGAAATGGGCTGATGGGGAGGGGTTAGGACTTGAGGTGGGCTGTTGGGTGGGGTTAGGACTGGAAATGGGCTGATGGGGGGTTAACACTGGAGGTGGTCTGATGGGGTTAGGACTGGTAATGGGCTATGGGGGGGTTTAGGACTGATAATGGGCTATGGGGGGCTGGGACAAGAAAGGGGCTGATGGGGAGGGGTTAGGACTTGAGGTGGGCTGATGGGGTTAGGACTGGTAATGGCCTGTGGGCTGATGTGGTTAGGACTGGCAATGGGCTATGGGGGGGGGGTTAAGACTGGTAATGGGCTGTTGGCTGATGGGGGCTGTCTGGTAATGGGCTATGGGGGGTTAGGACTGATAATGGACTATGGGGGGGCTAGGACAGGAAATGGGCTGATGGGGAGGGGTTAGGACTTGAGGTGGGCTGATGGGGTTAGGACTGGTCATGGACTGTGGGCTGATGGGGGGGTTAGGACTGGCAATGGGCTATGGGGGGCTGACTGGAAATGGGTTGATGGGGGTTAGGACTGGAAGTGGGCTGATGGGGGGTTAGGACTGGAAGTGGGCTGATGGGGGTTAGGACTGGTAATGGTTATAGGGGGGGCTTAAACTGAAAATGGGTGATGGGGGGTTAGGACTGGAAGTGGGTTGATGAGGGGGGGCTAGGACTGGTATTGGGTTGGGGGGTTGCTAGGACTGGAAATGGGTTGGGGGGCTGCTAGGACTGGAAATGGGCTGATGCAGGGACTAGAAGGGAATGGATGCTGGGTGAGACTGGAACTAGAAGGGAGCTGGTGTTGGGGGAGGATTAGAATGGGATGGGGCTGGGAGAGTAAAATGGAGAGGGGAAAAATATTTTGTGTGGGAGGGATAAAAAATCTACAATTGGCCGGGTATTGGGAGAATAAGTGGGGATTGAGGATGGAGGGGTAAATTTTGAGTAGATGAAATAGGAATGAGGAAAGAGCAAAAGGAGAAAGATTAGTATGTTAAAGCAGATGTAGAGAGAGAATGGAAAAAAAAAAACCAAGACAGAAGAAAGGACAAATGGACAGCAGATGGAGAGTTAGCAGAAGACACGAAGAAACCAGAAGAAAGTGGCTGGAACAATTGCAACTGAAAAAAAATGCACAAAAGGTAGAAAAATATCTCTTTATTTTGAATTTATTAACTGGAATATGTCAGCTCTGGGAAATGTGCATCATTAATTTTTGCGCTTTGTTTAGTACAAGAGGAAATTAATTTATAGTTTTATTTCTACAGTGTTGTTGTATATTCCAAGTTTGGCTTTTGGGGTTCCCAGTTTAATTATTGTCTTCCTGTTTCTAAATTGTGATTCCTTGTTTGGTGATGGTCTGTTCTGCATGTGTAACTGAGCTGAGGTATTCTGTTTATATAATTCCTATTTGACATTGCCACTTGTTCTTTCCCCAGTAGGTCATGTATTGTTGTTCTCTGAAATGTATTGGTTTAATATTTGCAGTGTTGCCTTTTGATAGTTAGGGTATGGTGCTTTGTGAGTCCTGGTAGTGCTGTTAGGATACGGCAGGTTTGCTATGGGTTCTAAATGGGCAGCGTTTGTAGTAGTTCCTAATGTGCCTGGCGGTTGGTACTGGATTATAGTAATGTAGAAACCTTTTAGTCTTTCTTTATCCATATACTCATTAAGAGGCATGTTTACTAAAAGTTAGTGTATGGTAACATTATGCAAATATTTATGCAAATGAGGCACCTTATGCAAATGAGGCTTTAATTGACGTGCTGGCACTTTGAGGAAATTCTTTGGTTTTGTGCTGCAGTTTGGGCACTCAGGCTCAAAAAGGTTAGCCATCACTGGTCTAGACCCTCTTGGAAAAGTTGGTCAACATACCATTGTTACATGCCCCTTATGCCCATAGATTGGGTGTGCCTGCACAATGTACATGCATTATTACAACTCATCTCACAGTACATGCACTTGCAACAGCCGTCCCACCGTAAATAGTATATTTGTGTGATTTTCCATCATGCCTTCCACTGTGCAGTTTCTCCTCTTCAGCTCTGCATATGGGGATCCCTGCTTGCCATAATGTGGGGGATTGCACCTACTGCTTCTGTTCACAGCTGCTCTGAAAGTGTAATGATCTTTGTGTCTATCATTGATAATCCACATATTGGCATTGATCCTGCATCCCCTGACTCATTCACACAGTGGTCTTGCTTTTTGAACCACAGAGCAGCTATACTATTTTGTAGATGCATATTTGGGTTTCCATTGTCAGAATTCATGAGGGCATGGCTTGATGTATGCCTATGTGCACTTAGCTGTCTGCAGGCTCTGTGATATACTGCATAGCTGCATGTACAGTTGTATTGTGAAGCTCTAGTTTTGGAACGTGAGAATTGGCATGGACAACAGTGTAGGTGATGGGTCGCAGGCAAGGTGTGGAACTAGGATGTGAGGAACAGGTGATGAGATGGTTTGCAGGAGGACGATGAGTGCCTCCCTCCTCAGAGATCTTAGCAGAGGGTGAGAGGGTTACAGCAGTGGGGAGAGGCTTGGTCGTGAAGAGGGAAAAGTGTGGAGGTGGCAGACCTCATGGTGACTGAGGTGAATGTGGTCAGCCATGCTTGCCATAGAGAGGGGGGCAGGGGATTGCACCACTGCCTCTGACCCTGGATGGTATGTTGACATAAAGAAAATGGATTGCCTAATTGTTAATAAAATGCTCTATTATATCTCTTAGATCGTGATGTTATCTAATCTCAGTCTCAATCATTGATCTTTTCAAATTATTTATATCTATAGACTAGAGATCTCAGATGTTTAAAGACGCCAACTTTCAGACTTATATCATGTCTAGTAATTGAGCGTCATTTTGCATCAATGATCTCTGTCCTTAAACATTCTTTATATCAAAGTTCCTGTTTCTTTATCCAAATATTTTTTCTATTTTTTTTTTCTTTTCTTTTACTATTGCTTGAAACGTAAAGAAGTGCTTAGCTTATATGTGGCTTCCTCATGCAGTGCTTAGCTTTTATCTGGATTCCCTAACGCCATGCCTCAGCGCCTCTCCTGCATTTCACTGTGTTCAGTTTCCTCAGGGGGGTTTTCCGTCTTGTCGCACTAGCTATAAACACAATTGAAATTGTTTTAAAAATGTAATCACGTCTATGCATACTTTAATGGCTACTAATAACTGCTATCGATCTGGCAAAAAAATCTCGCTACTCCAATGTACTTGTTGGAGTTACCTTCATTGTTAATGTGCCGTATATGTTATCCACTCCGTGTCCCACCACCTTTCTTTGAGCTCATCTGCTTCCCAGTTGTATCGCGCATGCGAACTATCGGCTGCATTTTGCTTTTTAAAGGGTGCTGACAATTTCATCACGTTCACCTGCGCGGTTTGAAACTTACTCTCCATCTATGCCTTTTGAAATGTTTTTCAATATAATGCACCTCTTCTAGTTGCCTTTTAACTTCATATATAAATGCCCCAGTCTATTTGGGCATTTAAACCTCCTGGGGTTACAGATTGCAAATTAAATGTCAATTTTGGCTCACGGATCAATAAAACTTGTTCTCTTGATTTACCATTATTGCCATCACTGATTTGATCTATACAAAAGCATAATAACTCTTCGAACTTATTGTTTTGTTTCAAACAATGATCTACTATTGGCGCTTCTCTTGTTTTACAATTCAGTCGGCTACGATGTTCATTCATTCTTACTTTAAAAGGTCTGATTGTTTTACCTATGTAAATCAATCCACAAGGGCATTGGATACAATATTCCACATGGTCGGAGTTGCAAGACGTTTTTTTTCCGAAGCTGAGGCATGGCGTTGGGGAATCCAGATAAAAGCTAAGCACTGCATGAGGAAGCCACATATAAGCTAAGCACTGCTTTACGTTTCAAACAATAGTAAAAGAAAAGAAAAAAATAGAAAAAATATTTGGATAAAGAAACAGGAACTTTGATATAAAGAATGTTTAAGGACAGAGATCATTGATGCGAAATGACGCTCAATCACTAGACATGATATAATAGAGCGTTTTATTAACAATTAGGCAATTATTTTGCTCTGTAAGTAGACCATATAGGATGCATTGTTGTGATACATCCATGGAAGGTCAAACATTGTAGAAGGAAACTTTTAGTTTCACAGATGACTACTGTCAAAAAGCGCCTTCTTATCACCAAGCCTAGACCCAGCCCAGAGCCTTGCTTGGCCTTCTGGGATATGTAGTTGAAATAAGCAGTTGTGGCACCGAGATAAGGCTACAAAAAGGTTTTATTTCCCCTTCCAAGAGGTTTCTTTTGGGTGAGTCAAACAAAACATAAACAGCTCCACTTGGGCAAAAACAAAGCAAGAACAGGAACAAAAATTGCTTACTTTCAGCTTTTAAACAAGTAAATGAAAAGTACTCAAAAACCGCTCTCTTCAGCTAACAAAGGCATTTTCTTTGTGGCTTTCAAGCTTTGGCAATTCTACACACTTATTTTAGAGATAACACGTTATCTGAGACAGAGAGCGTACAGTCCATGTAATCACTGCTTATATTATCCCCCTGTAGCTCATATTGCATCTCTTCAGGCTCTTCTGTTAAGAGGTCATCTCTTGCAGCATGTGAAGCGTTGCTAAACAGTCTCCCCTTGCTCTGCAGGAAGTCTCTTTCCCTCTGGGTAAGAATGTTAGCTAAGCTGCTACCGTATTCCTTGGAGTGCCTTTCTTGGGAGCTTCTTAAATGTGGTGGGAGATAAAGAGAATTCTTAGTTTCACTTTTCCCTCTACTAGAAACATTAGGGTTGGGCTTGAACAGTCTCTGCCTCAAGCTATGCTCAGTTGCTATCCACGCTGGAATAAAATCACATAAAAACTTCTCCTGGCTTCTGCCTTTAAAACCTCTTCCAGATACAGGCTTATGCTCAGGTATAAAAGCTTTACTGTTTTTCTGCCAGTTATTTGTATAAAAACTTTCCTCTGGCTTCCTCCAGCTAACTTCACCATTAAATGTTTGGTTACCTTTTTGATAGCATTTGCTGGGCTTTGACGCTCTCAGAGTTCTGCTCTCAGCTCCCTTCCAATTAGAATTTCTCCGTTTGTATCTCTGGCTTCCAGCCACACAGCTGCCTGCTCCCGTGCTCCAGCCGGGTTCTATTTCACTCCTGCTGTGTCCTGCGTATGTCTTCTCTCTCTCACCTTCACTCTCACTCTCACTTTCACTCCTGCTCCCACGCTCACTCCATCTGTTGCTTGTATTCTCAAGCTGGCTCCGTCTCTCTTGCACATGCTGGTTCTCTCCAACCCCACGTTGGCTCTCTCTGGACTGACTCTCTTGCACACGCTGGCTCTGTCTAACCCCACGTGCAGTGAGCTTTTCTATGTGCGTGTCAGCTCCACCCACACCCAGCTGGCTTCCATTAGCTCCTAATTCCTTAGCCTTTCTGTTGTTTGGGCGTGTTTCCTTTGCACGTGAGCTACTTTGTTTAGGTTGCCTATGGCAACATCCTACCCTGTGTTCCTCTGAACTGTCATGATCAGTCCTATTTCCTGCATTTCTGCTGGCTTTTAAGGGCTTTATAGAAGCTGCACCGTGACACTACATATCGAATTTGAGCAAAGAAACAACACCTTTCTCGTTGGAAGGGGCAATCGTGGATGCAATAGATTCTACGAGTTGGGAGGAGTTACTTAAAATACAAAAATGAGAGTATGATTGGAACTTCACAGGTTATCATTGATTGAATATGTACGGAGACAACACATACCACGAGGATTAAGAATGTATAAAGAACCTAGAATGTATATTTCAGATCCAACATTCATGGAAAAATGGAACCATATTTTAAATAAATGTTCATTAGATCTACTGGTGTTGATAATTGACACCACTAAAAGTACCATAGAAAAGTTGAACAAAGAGGTGGAATCCCTGCTTGATAAATTAAAAGAACATGAAACTACTGAACGATTTACGAAACAATTCGAAGATTCGAAAAAACAATTAGATACGTTAAGGGAAGAAGTAAAGAAAATCAAATCCAAAAAATTAAGAAGAGATTATGAAGATTACCCAATTGGATATGTCTATCCCTGGATGAATTTAAAGAGGAAAAGTAAAAAATTAAGGAAACAAGTAGATTTTGATATATCCTCTGATGAGACCAGCACTACTGATTCAAGTAAAAGATCAAAGGAGGATTTTTCGGATGAAGCGGAAGGAAAAAAAAAAAAGGAGGATGAGGAAAATCCCGCGGCCGGACAAACATACAACACAAATTTTGAATAACATTAATCCCAGTATAGGAGAATCAACTTCACTTGTGATGAATCTATCAGGATATCCTCTATCACATAATCATATACAGGTTCTCAATAGAGGATTATCCTATGTACCGGAAATACATTTTGATGAATTTCAGTTCCGGATAGATATGGAAAAATTAATACTCAAATTAAATCTAAAGATTTATTTTGCGTCTAAAACACCAGAGATAGAATCATTATTTGAATCACATTATGGAAGAACCCAATTACCATTAAAATCAGCATGGTCTCCCCCAGGGCCTTTACACCCTTCCTTAGTACTCTTTAGAGAGATGGTTTTGACAGATATCAAGCAGTTGGAAAGTAGTAAGAAGCGCACAATCAGTACAATTTCAAATGAAGAAAAGTTAGCGTTGAAAGACCTCCAATCAAGACCTGAATTAGTGATCAGAAGGGCAGACAAAGGTGGAGCTATCATGGTTCAAAATAGGGATCAATATCGAAAGGAAGCCCATAGACAGCTATCGGTCACACAAACCTATGAGAAATTGACAGAAGACCCAACATCAAAGTTACAAAAACAAATAAATGTTATCACGTCTCAAGCTTTAGTAGAAAAATTGATTACAAAGAAAGAATGGAATTTTTTGAACGAATCAGGACCAACAGTAGCCAAATTATATTTGGTGCCAAAAATACACAAGAATACATCTGATTCACTAGGTAGACCTATAGTGTCCACAAGAGGCACAATTTTGGAACATTTGTCAATATACATAGATTCATATTTAAGACCGTTAATAAAAGAGATACCATCATACATCAGGGATACAACCCATTTTTTACAAAAATTAACCGAACAAGTGCAATGGGCTAAGGAAGTAGATAATATTTTGGTTATGCTAGATGTAACTGCCTTATACACTAATATACCTCAAGCAGCCGCCTATGATATTGTGGCTTCATCTTTAAATGGTAGGGGAGATCTATCAACGCAGCATATATCATTTATATTGGAACTAACCAAATTGACAGTATATCAAAACTATTTCGGCGGAGAATCCAAGATGGCGGTGTGCTGAGATGTGCGGTCGGAGCGGCATTTTCATATGGGAAAAAAACGGAAGTCCAAAGGGGTTAAACAGCCTTCTACAGCCCCCCAGGTTACTTCCCAATTACCTGTGAGCACTGGTCTGTTGGACTCGTACTTTTTACCTGCTCCAAGACAGCTATTGGGTGCAGGGGAGTTTAGCCTAGCTAAGCAGCAGCCGGAGGTGGAGTCCTCGGCTCTTGTTTCAGGCGGTGATCTGTCTTTCCCTGGTTCGGTACGAGCCTCGAAGGTGCCTCGTCAAGATACTGACGCAGAAGGGAAGTTGATGGAGGGAGATGAGTCGTCGGACTCCCCTGTGGTGCAGCGCCTGCCCTTGGAATGCAGGGTGGCTGCTGGTCCTTCCCCGGAGCAACATCAGAGGTCGGAGGTCATAGGAGAGATGGTGGATGACGGTGTGGGCCCAGTGTTGGGGCCAACTACATCGACCCCTGTGTCAGGCGGATTATTATCATCTGGTGGAATGGGAGAATTTGTTTCGATGTCTCCTATGGTGCCCCTGGAGGTGGTGACTCTGGATACAATATGGGCCGCCATTATGCAACTCCGGGAAGAGATGGTGCCATGGATCTCTGGACTGGCTTCACAGGTTACTAATACTGAACTGGTTATTCAAGAGCATGCAGTTAAAATAACTAATTTGCAGAAGGTAGCTGCCGATTTTCAGGAAAGCTCTGTGCTTCTTGAAAATGAGGTGGAAACCTTGAAGAAGAACATTCCTGCTCGCGATCTCCAGCCCAATCGGGGCTGTGGGAGGAGGGGCAGCAGCCTCTTAAGGACACCGCCGTCGGGCGGGTCATCAAAGGAGACCACCGCCATCTTCGTGCTCCCCCGTTTGGGGTAGAGCACCCGAGCAGGCCAGCAAGACCTTCCTGCTCATGATCTCCAGCCCAATCGGGGCTGTGGGAGGAGGGGCAGCAGCCTCTTAAGGACACCGCCATCGGGCGGGTCATCAAAGGAGACCACCGCCATCTTCGTGCTCCCCTGTTTGGGGTAGAGCACCCGAGCAGGCCAGCAAGACCTTCCTGCTCGCGATCTCCAGCCCAATCGGGGCTATGGGAGGAGGGGCAGCAGCCTCTTAAGGACACCGCTGTCGGGCGGGTCATCAAAGGAGACCACCGCCATCTTCATGCTCCCCCGTTTGGGGTAGAGCACCCGAGCAGGCCAGCAAGACCTTTCTGCTCGCAATCTCCAGCCCAATCGGGGCTGTGGGAGGAGGGGCAGCAGCCTCTTAAGGACACCGGGCCAGCAAGACCTTCCTGCTTGCGATCTCCAGTCCAATCAGGGCTGTGGGAGGAGGGGCAGCAGCCTCTTAAGGACACCGCCGTGGGGCGGGCCCGCGCCTGAGGGCCTCGCCAGAGGGCCCTTTGGCGTGGCCCTTAGGCGGGGCGTGAATTCGAGGTGACAGACAGACGATAACCACCAAGCAACTAACCTGCAACAAGAAACTGTAAGATTCCACAAACAGTTAAGAACTTTGAAAGGTCTATTATTGCTGTAATAGCCTGCTAACACTTCTCTCAGCAGTTTGCTATTACTGTGTCCAATAGCTGTAATTTACTGTTGCCAGTATCCACTAGTTTTGTTGCCAATGCAGTCTTAAGTTACTGTTGCCAGTACCCACACTTAATTGTTTACAATAGCCTTTTATCATTGTTGCCAGTAGTCTCTATTACGGTTGCCATGAGACTCTACTACTGTTGCATTACCCTTGATTACTGTTGCCGCTAGCTTACTATTACTGTCACCAACAGCATCTTAACATCGTGACCAGCAGCCTCTCTGTTATGGTGGCTTTTTACCCGCCGCCTCCTGTTGCCCGACTGCAGGTGCAGATAAATCCCAAGATTATCTTGCTCTCAACCCACTATCTTCACATCCACGATGACCCACCACCATTCTATGTTCGCTGCATACTTCATGCTACTGGCACTCACACAGAGCACCCTAGCCCTCGTCTCCAATCATAACACCATCCCAATATTAAAAAGCTCATGGAGATGGTGGTCAAGCCCTCCCTACCACCAAACATTCGCTTCTGGACGCCCATCAAATCCGCATCTAATCTACGTTGCCCTCCAACAGAGAAGTCCTCCCCAAGGTGAACACAGCACCCACCCTCACACCCTGAAGTGTGCACTCATAAATGCACGATCGATCAGGAACAAATGGCCAGCTGTGTCAGAACTACTATCTAACCATGACCTTGACATTCTCCTCATCACCAAAACATGGTTATCCACATCTGACACAGTCATCCTACACAAACTGGTCCCTCCCAACTTCAACATTCACCCTTGCCACAGAGCTGACAAAAGAGGTGGAGGAGCACTCATCCTAACGAAACAAGAATTACAATACCAGATTACCACAGTCAGCAGTCCTACAAACCTGGATTCCATCACTATATCAAATAAACACAGCAACATCAGCTTGTTCTATAGAGCTCCATCTCCTTCCCCTGAAGATTTAGCCACCATCATTGACATTGCTGGAAACCCCCAGAATCTTCGTGCTCAAAACTGGGTGATGGGAGACTTCAACCTCCCAGCTCTTCATGACACTCACTCCGAGGCCTTCACAGAAGCGCTTACTGAATTAGGTTATGTCCAACTAGTAAACGCCCCCACACACATAAAAGGAAACAAGCTTGACCTGATATTTGCCCCAAAAGATACAATTGATGCCATGCCTAACCAGGACCTCTCTGTAAGCCCTGTACCTTGGTCCGACCACAGTCTAATAAAGTTCCAGATGCCATCACCCTGCCTAAAATATAGTTCCAAGGTCTTAAAAGAATCTACTGAATCCTTTGAAAAATGGTTCCGGCAATTCAATAAGGAGGATACCATCGACAAAATCCAGCCTCTCCAAAACCACCCAGCTCACTGCCTTGATGATATGATTGCCACTTGGAATTCAAGCCTGACGCCTCCATCGAGCAAACTATCACAAAGAAAGCACCAAGAAGAAGGAGTAATGCACCCTGGTTCTCCCCCGAACTCCGAACATCACTTATTAAACTTAGAAAGCTCGAAAGAGGATGGCGCCGATCTCCATCAGCTGATAAGCGCGAATTATACATTCTCCACCTGAAAAGACACCGAGATGAAGTCACAAAAAGAATGAAACAATATCATGCTGAGATGCTGCAACAATCACTAAACAAACCGCACGAGCTCTTCAGCCTAGTTAGGACCTTAGCAAAGGAACCCTCACCATCACAACCAAAGCTCCCTGACCCCCAAGAATATGCTGACTACCTACAGGCCAAGGTAAGCCAGCCCTACACATCTATTATTGCTAGCTCTCCCCCAACAACTCGAGCGCATACCACTTCGGAAGCTACAAATGTCTTTAAACATACTATCTCCATGTTTTCTGCTCCATCAGAGAGAAACCTTCAAGATATCATTTCTTCCATAAACACCACTACAGCACCCAACGACCCTTGTCCAGCATTCTGGATAAAATCCCTGCGGACAGAACTTAGTCCCTTCCTCTCCAAACTCATTGGGCTATCTTTCGCAACCGGATCATTCCCCAAAAGTCTGAAGCAGACAGCAATAAGACCGCTGCTAAAAAACAGTAAGCTGGACCAAGCAAAGATGGAGTCTTACAGGCCAATATCAAGCATCCCGCTACTGGCTAAGATCATCGAGAAGGTTGTACAACAGCAACTTCAACAGCATATTGAGATTAGTGCACCCCTCGACCCCTGTCAACATGGCTTTCGAGAATCACACGGGGTTGAAACGTTGCTAACTACTTTAATTAACACCCTAACCATCGAGATGGATAATATCAAACAAGGTTTTGCTCTGATTTTCCTGGACATTGCTGCAGCCTTTGACACTGTTTGTCACGAAGTGCTACTCTCCCATCTCAGTGAGAAGGGAGTACAAGGAAATGCCCTCTCATGGTGTGCGTCCTACTTGACTGACCGATGGCAACATGTCCGTGCCAGTCCCTCTACCTCCACACCTTTCCTCCAAGAAAAAGGCGTGCCACAGGGATCATCGTTGTCTGCCCTGTTGTTCAATATCTACATGCAGCCTTTATGTAATCTCATCCACTCATTCAACGTAAACTGCCTAATCTATGCCGACGATGTTCTGCTCTACACGCCTTTCCTGCTAGACAAACCGGACCTATCGCCCCTCACCACCTGTTTCGATGCAGTTACAGATTGGTTACATTCACAAAAATTAAGGATAAACTTTAATAAAACGGAGGTTCTCTTTCTCACAAGAGATTCAACTTTCATACCACCCAGCTCCCTCAAGGTCAGGGACGCTGAACTCCTAAGCAAGCCTACAATTCGGTACCTCAGAGTAATACTTGACCGACAGCTCAATATGAAAGCCCAGATAAGCAATATGGTCAAGTCCGTATACAACAAAATAAGGTTGCTCCGTCACTTGAGACAGCTGCTTGAACCGAAAGACTTTCGTACTGTGTATCAAGCTCTTGTCACCCCTCATTTCGATTACGTGAACGCCATACTACATGGCCTCCCAAAGAACACAATAAACCCTCTGCAACTAGCCATGAACTCAGCTGCTAGAATTCTACTTGGAGCACCTAGGAGGGACCATATAACCCCCATCCTAAAAAACCTACACTGGCTCCCAATCCAAAGTAGGATTGCCTTCAAAGTATTGACGATGACCCATAAAGCCATTAACAAATGCTCCTCTACATCACTAACTGACCTCATTCAGCTTACTCCTCCTAACAGGGCAAGAAGATCAGTGGCCATCAACAACTTGATACTCCCAAAGCAGATCATGAAATGCTCACGAACAGCCAGGAGCAGAGCATTTGCTTTGTATGCACCCACGTGCTGGAACGCCCTTCCTCCTGCCATCAAGGATCTCTACCAATTCAGGAAAGCAATTAAACATCACCCTTTCCTGCAGCACTATGCGGACCAAGATCACCATCCACACCTTGACATGCCCAGTAGTACATACAGACAAAACCCAAGCAACAATCATACAGGATTGAAACCGAACATACCAGACCCTGTTCCACCTGACAAATAGCGTTAACTCCCACCCAAACCGACTACAATTCTCAGATAAGCCAACATGTAAATAGTTAGTTTCTCTTTAACATATGTTACTTGTAATGTAGTTATCCTGTTAAAACTGTACATTTCTGTTATATTGTAAGTTCAGTGTAGATTGTCTTCACTGCACAGTTATTGTTACATGTAAACCGCGCTGATGATGAATAGCGCGGTATATAAGAAAAATAAATAAATAATAAATAAATAAACATAGTGCCTATGTGTGCTAACCTGGAGCTGCTGGACAATATGTCTAGAGTTAGTAATTTATGTTTGGTAAATTTTCCTAGGTCAGTTATGATATCGGCGAGAGATATGTTTAAAAGTTATTTGGTAGATAATTTGGGGATTCCCCCTGAGTCTCATCCTCTGATAGTGAAGATGTATTACCTGCCCTCTGGGAAAAAAGCTGTGGGTTTGGGGTTGGTTAAGGGTTTATCCAATGTAGATGTTTTGAATGTAACTGCATTATTGGAGTCATCGCAGGAGGATCAAGTAGTGCCTTCTACACTGTTGATCACATTAGCCTTGCTTTCTGATAAAGAATGGTTGATGAAGTTATTTTTTAAAAAACGTAATGTTCCATTTAAGGGGCTGCAGGTCCGTATGTTTCCAGACCTCTCTAGGGAGACCCAGCGGAGACAGAGGGACTTTCTTCCCCTACGCCCTGGGGTACAGCAATTGGGAGGGCTCTTTTTCCTAAAGTTTCACTGCAAGTGTTTGATTAAGTTTCAATCAAATTCCTTTATCTTTTTTGAGCCCTCACAATTGCTAGACTTCATTAATGCCTGTCATAAACGGACGATGGATGTACCTCCACCTCCTCATTCCGAGAATTAGGTTTAGCTGTTTGTCACGTCTCTAATTTCTTGCTGAAATCTCGTTTGATTGTTTAATTTCCCTTTCCTTGGTATTCTCCCCCCCCCCTTTTCTTTTTGTGGGCTAGAGTGGGTAGGGTTGTTGGGGTAAGTTTGCCTATGCTTTGTTGAGACTTTTTGTCTATTATATTGTTTCGTACCCTCCTCAGTTTCTGTTTCAAGATGTATTCTTGAATGTAATGTGAAATTTATAAATAAAAAAAATAAAAATAAAAAACTATTTCATGTTTGACAATGAAATTTATCATCAAATATCAGGGATAGCAATGGGGGCTACTTGTGCACCGTCTATTGCAAATCGTTTTATGAGTTCTTATGAAGAAAAGTGGATAAAATCATCACCTTATGAATCTTATTTAAAAATGTGGTGCCATTTTATAGATGACATCTTCATGTTATGGAAAGGATCAATAGATGTTTTGAATGAACTTATAGACTGGTTAAATACCAGGGATACCAACATACAATTCACTCATTCGTATAACAATAGTAGCATAGTATTTTTGGACGTTTTGGTTAACAAAAGTAACACAGGATGGATCACGTCCGTCCATAGAAAGGCTACGGATCGGAATACTTTTTTACACTATGACAGTGCTCATCCCGCACAATTAAAGGATAGTTTACCATTTTCACAATTCATCAGATACAGGAGGAATTGTTCAGAGGATAGAGATTTTAAAAACCAATCAAAAATTTTGAAGAACAACTTACGGAAAAGGGGTTACCCAGAAAGTGTGATACAACAAACCTATAAAAGGGCACTTTTTAATAATTGAGCTTTACTTTTACAACCTCGAAGAAGAGAGAGGATGGATGACACTACTGTAAACCTAAATACAAAGTACTCACCTTATAGTTATCAAATTAAACATACCATAAAGAAACATATGAATGTTTTGAAAATAATTCCAGGCTTGGAAAATAAAAACATTTGATGTGTATGGCAACGACACAAAAATTTAAAAAAAGATGAAGCCCGGCGGTTTTACGACCTTCAACAATTCCGCCAATTGGAGATTCAACAGGACATAGTAAATGTGGAGATTGTAGATTTTGTGATATTACTTTGGAAGTAATGAAACCCGAATATCATGGCAGAATATACCAGCTTAGAAAAAAAAACGTCTTGCAACTCTGACCATGTGGTATATTGTATCCAATGCCCTTGTAGATTGATTTACGTAGGTAAAACAATCAGACCTTTTAAAGTAAGAATGAATGAACATCGTAGCTGACTGAATTGTAAAACAAGAGAAGCGCCAATAGTAGATCATTGTTTGAAACAAAACAATAAGTTTGAAGAGTTATTATGCTTTTGTACAGATCAAATCAGTGATGGCAATAATGGTAAATCAAGAGAACAAGTTTTATTGACCCGTGAGCCAAAATTGACATTTAATTTGCAATCTGTAACCTGTAAACGGGGGCGCTGGGTGTGAATGTCCACAGTCTTGACAAAGGCAAAATACTATTATGACTTGCAAAGGATTGTGGGGGACGTAGTCCATTCATACCAGAATCAGCCGTTCACAAAATAATGAGTTGTGTTGCTCGAGTGTAAGCAAAGAAAAATATATTTTATTCATGGGGTTAATTCTCCCACACAGATTTACTTGGTAACACAAAAGGACACTTGCTTTCAGTATTGTACTTAGGAAAAACAAATCATGATATCAGCAACTGAACTTCTTAAACAATCAAACAATAAAGACCTTGATGGGAAACAGAAAAGGTCTTCTTGAGGGCTCCTGCTAATAACTTTTAGCAGTGCTCCAAAAGCAAAAAACAAAACCCAAAGGTAACCAAAAACTGTTCTTTTTCAAGGATAACTTTCTTCTAGTTTCACACACAAACAGTAGTTTCCTTTCAGAGCTCACGTGCAACTGTGCATGGCTTAATTACCAATAATTAGCCAGCTGCAAACCCCTTTGCTGGTTCACTTTCTCTACATGGCTCAAATCCTACCCTAAAGCTTTCTTGCAGGCTTTTCTGGGTAGATAAAAGAACAAGTTATAGTTCCTTTCGATGGTTGTTGTATTTGTGAAAGTATTTTACCACAGCAGCCTAGTCAGAGAGCAATCCATGTATTCATTCTGATCATTTAAAATATCTCCTTCTTCTTCAAATATCATAGAATCAATATCATGGTCTGGCTCAGAGGAATTCCTTAATGGATCACTCTCAGGATAACATTTGTTTCCCTGCTGTCTTCCAGTTGAAGAGCTAGGGCATAGATCAGAGTTCATACCTGAGCTTCCTTTGCTGTTAGGTTTCCTCTCCAGATATCCTGGCCAGTAAGTGGTCCAGCTTTTATGTCCAGCCTTCCAATCAAGATCCCTGGACACTGGGTTTCTCTTCACATACCTTCTTGCACTGGTCTTAGGGCCCCTTCCAGATGCAGCCGTCTCCCTCAAAGGTGCCGTCTTGGAATTCCTGGCTCTGTAACCCCACTCCTCTGGCTTCCTCCATTCCAATGGAGTATGCTTGCCTCTGGAATGACTCCCAACACACGTACTGCTGTGGGCTCCTTCTTTAGACCTCCAAGATGTTTTCCTCTTCTTCCTTCCACGTTGATGCTGCTGCTTCCTCTCTCTGTTCTTGAGCTCTGAGTTCCTCCACTCCATCTGATTCTGTGTAGAATATGTTTTACTTTTAACTTGTTTAGAGGGATACTCCACCCTAGCACAGCTCAGCTGTGTTGAATCAAGCCCTGCCCTTGGAGATGAGTGATTGGGGATTACCTCATAGTTCTCCTGATTGAACACACGTTTCCCCACTTCAGCCCTTCTAGAGGCTGTTTGAAACCTGGTGCATTCTGGGACTGGTAGTCTTTTATGAAAACATTCTGTTTTAGTATTTCTACCAGCTAAGACAGGTTGCTTGTTCAGAGCCAATTTACCTCTATTATAACTCCCTCCTGAACTATGATAAGCTTCCTTATCACAAACCCAAGGAGGTTTAAATGCCCAAATAGACTGGGGCATTTGTATATGAAGTTAAAAGGCAACTAGAAGAGGTGCATTACATTGAAAAACATTTCAAAGGCATAGGTGAAGAGTAAGTTTCAAACCGCGCAGGTGAACGTGATGAAATTGTCAGCACCCTTTAAAAAGCAAAATGCAGCCGACAGTTTGCATGCACGATACAACTGGGAAGCAGATGAGCTCAAAGAAAGGTGGTGGGACACGGAGCGGATAACATATACGGCACATTAACAATGAAGATAACTCCAACAAGTACATTGGTGTAGCGATATTTTTTTGCCAGATCGATAGCAGTTATTAGTAGTCATTAAAGTATGCATAGACGTGATTACATTTTTAAAAAAATTTCAATTGTGTTTATAGCTAGTGTGACAAGAAGGAAAACCCCCTGAGGAAACTGAACACAGTGAAACGCAGGAGAGGCGCTGAGGCATGGCGTTGGGGAATCCAGATAAAAGCTAAGCACTGCATGAGGAAGCCACATATAAGCTAAGCACTGCTTTACGTTTCAAGCAATAGTAAAAGAAAAGAAAAAAATAGAAAAAATATTTGGATAAAGAAACAGGAACTTTGATATAAAGAATGTTTAAGGACAGAGATCATTGATGCGAAATGACGCTCATTCACTAGACATAAGTCTGAAAGTTGGCGTCTTTAAAAGTCTAGATCTCTAGTCTATAGATATAAATAATTTAAAAAGATCAACGATTGAGATTGAGATTAGATAACATCACGATCTAAGAGATATAATAGAGCGTTTTATTAACAGGCAATTATTTTGCTCTGTAAGTAGACCATATAGGATGCATTATAAAGAAAATGGAAGCTAGTAATGCTAATCCACAGGCTGGCATTGAACCTGCCACCCTACACTTAGTAACCTTAGGTTTCATGTCACAGGGCAGGCATATAAGCTGGCCCATGCAGGTATACTTAGGTGTTCAGTACAAGGTGCATGTGGTCATGAGTCAATGTATTCCTGTGTTCACTTAGCTGACTGCAGGCTCTGTGATATGATGCCAGGCTGCATGAACATTTGGTATGTGGAGCTATAGTTTGGATATATGAGGGTTTGTATAGACAACAGTGCAGGTGATGGGGCCCCAGGAGACTTGTGGAGATAGGATGTGAGGAACAGGTGGTGAGTTGGTTGGCAGGAGGATGGTGTGTGCCTCCCTCCTCAGAGATTTTAGCAGAGGGTGAGAGGGTTATAGCAGTGGGGAGAGGGTTGGACATGAAGGGGGAAAAGTGTGGAGGAGGCAGACCTCACGGTGACTGAGGTGGGACTTGTGAATGTGGTGAGCCATGCTTGCCGTAGAGAGGGGGAGAGGGGATTGCACCCATTGCTCCTGACCCTGGATGGTATGTTGTTGTAAAGAAAATGGAAGCTAATAATGCTGAGCCACAAGCTGGCATTGAACCTGCCACCCTGCACTTAGTGACCTTAGGTTTCATGCCACAGGGCAGGCATATAAGCTGGCCCATGCAGGTGTACTTAGGTGTTCAGTTCATGTAGGCATGAGTTGGTATATTCCTATGTTTACTTAGCTGACTGTAGGCTCTGTGACACGATGCCAGGCTGCATGGACATTTGCTTTGTGGAGCTATATTTTGGATATGTGAGGGCTTGCAAAGACAACAGTGTAGATGATGGGGTCCAGGAGAGGTGTGGAAATAGGCTGAGAGGAACAGCTGATGAGTAGGTTGGAGGAATGACAGTGTGTGCCTTCCTCCTCCAAAGTCTTAGCAGAGGGTGAGAGGGTAACAGTGGAGGGGGGTTGGTTGGACAAGAGGAGGGAGAGGTGGGGAGGTGGCAGACCTCATAGGGACTGATGTATGATCTCATGGGTCTTGTATGGAATGCTGACAGGCATAGCCTGCCCATTATAAACGGAGGGGGGGGGGGGGGTCAGTGTCAGAGCCGCCTTCCAGAGAGAGGAGATAGCTGTGAATGGACATGCCATCCACTGTCAGTGAGAACTTCAGGTTGGCAGCTGTCACACCCCACCATAGTCCAACTCTTTCCAGCTGTATTTATTTATTACAAATTTCTATACTGCATTTTCCTAAAGATCAAATGCGGTTTACAATGAACAACAATTTGAATAGTACAGTGAAAGGTACATCTTAAATTACAAAGAACTCTTTAACTATATACATTAACTGTCAAGGCTGATTTGCATAGAATTATATGAACATAAGAACATAAGATATGCCATAATGGGTCAGACCAAGGTCCATCAAGCCCAGTATTCTGTTTCCAACAGTGGCCAATCTAGGTCATATGTACCTAGCAGTTTCCCCAAGGGACACAGGTTCCACAATGCTTGTATTGGGTCAAGCATTGATATCCTGGGTCCCTTCTTAATAATGGTTTATGGACCTTTCCTCCAGGAACTTGTCCAAACCTTTTTTAAACCCAGCTACACTAACAGCCTTTACTACATCCTCCGGTAACAAATTCCAGAGTTTGATTACACGTTGAGTGAAAAAATATTTTCTTTTATTAGTCTTAAATAGTTTACCCTGTAGCTTCATTGCATGTTCCCTAGTGGAATATGCATTTACATTAAGCTATGTCCCTTTATGGAATATGCATTTACATTAAGCTGTGTACCATTTCGGTGTTAGATAGGGGTGTAGACCGATACAGTACAAAGTAATAAAGCATTCTTGGGGTTATAGGGAGGGGTGATCGGCGACTTATGTAGAAGGGTTTAAGTGGAGGAGTGAGGAGGATCAATGGAGTTGAGGTTAGTAGAGGATCCAAAGTGAAGATGTGAAGTGAATAGATGGGTTTTGAGTTTTTTTTCGGAAGGTGAGGGGGTCGTTTGCTTCTCTTAGGTGTTCTAGGAGGTTATTCCAGAGGTTAGGGGTGAAGTGGGAGAATGTTTTATTGTTTGTAATTTTCCTTGATTTCCTGAAGTCAGTTGGTATTGCTAGTTTGTTTTTATTGCAGTCACGCTGAGAGCGAGTGACAGTGTCCATGATGATGAGTGTGGAGAGGGATGATGGGACGATTTCTTTGATTAGTTTAAAAGTTGTGACTAGTATTTTGTAGATGATACAGCTTTGTACGGGGAGCCAGTGGAGGGTATACAATATGGGGATAATATGATCAAAGAGATTGCTATTCATGGTTGTCCTAGCTACAGCGTGTTGGGCTAATTGAAGGTGTCTTAGTGTTTTGTGGCAGGCTATGGTCTAGAATAGCCTGTAAATGTATGAGAGGCCTGTAAGCTAGGCCTGAGTCCCAGCCCCCACCTGAGAATAAGAATGCTGAGAAAAACCAAAGTCAGTAAAAGTTAGAGAAACTGCTCTAAACTGCTTTAAACTGCTTTTTGATAAGGTTGTATAAATCCTTTGTTGAATTCTTCTATGCTGATGACAGACATGTTCCAGTACTCTATATTCACACATTTTCTTAGCTAGCAGTGACCTTGTAGGAGAAAAGTATCAAAGTCTTAGAACTGTGCCTTTGTTAGAGAATTCTGAGCAGGGGGAACAGAGTACTAGGCCCACAGAGAGATCCCAATTGGATGGGTGCAAGGGTCAGTAGGACCAATAGAAAGTTTGCCTGTATTAAACTGAAGAAGAAAGGTATAAAAGGTGTTGTTTACTGGACTCCATTGCTCAGACCATTTTGAATGTGACATTTGCCTGAGACTTGTGCACAATAAATTGGCTTGAATCTTCGAACTGACTCCTGGTTTTATTCATTGCGTGCACTTCGCTGCAACATATTCCTGGTGCGTTGGCCGGGAAGGTGGGGTACGTGAATGGTGCGCAAGTGAATATACCACGTATTACCGCCTCCAGGTTTGGTCCGGTCGGGACCGCGGCCGACCGACAGCAGAGAGGACCCCAGGCGCCGCCGGTCACATTGTATCGGAGAGGGTTCTGCCCTGCCTCGGCGGCCTGCCGGGTCCGACCGGCCAACACCTCCGAATCCGAGGGGAGTCCAGGATTCAACCCAAGGAGGGAACTGGTTGCGTAGCGCATTAGTGGCCGGATCCGGTGAGTAGAAATTTGTCTGGTTCTTAGTAAGTTAGCTATGGGAAAGCCCCGCATGCACGGGACTAATATGGTTTAAGGTAACGAGAGCCTGATCACCTCTCAGGGTGTGGCCGAGTACTCCTTGCATGAGTATGCGCGAGGACGAAACCCCACCCCTCATGGATAAGTAAGGTAGGCCTTTATGGAATTTTGGGAACTTGGTGGCATGCCTGTCTGTTTGAGTGAATGAGAGGTCTTGAAACACAGACCACATGAGAGCGGACTCCTGAGCAGCGCAGTTGCTGGCCGGGCGACCGCGCCCAGGTCGCGAAAAGGAGGAAGCGTTTGGTGTTTGTCTCCCTTGTTGTTTCGTGGGCTGTACGGACCCCTTACCTGCAGCCATACTTCCCGCCCTCTTTGTCTGTTGTCTTGTACGTCATAATGGGAGGGGCGGGGTCTGTGCAAACTCCGCTGAACTGTATGATCACGAATTTTAAGAAAGGATTTAGCGGTGACTACGGGACGAAAATGTCGCCGTCCCGATTAGAAAAATTATGCGGTAGGGAGTGGCCGGTGCTGGACACCGCTTGGCCACCAAATGGTACTTTTGATGTTAGAATTGTGTCTCGAGTGCATGGGATAGTGTGTAGGAATTACCCCGACCAGTTCCCCTATATAGACTCCTGGTTAGATATTTGTGAAAGGCAACCCTCTTGGATGAAGCGTTGCCGTGAAGAGCAGTGCAGGATAATGTTAGCAACTACGAAGGGAGTCCCCGGGATTAAGGAAGAAAAACCTCCCATTTACTCAGCCCCAGAACCTGTCGAAATCCTGATTTACCCACCCCTATTCCTGTATAAACCGGTCCCGTCAGCTCCACCATTACCCCAAGCAGAGCCAGGAGAAGAGAGAGTCCCCCCAGCTGATGTGTCTCCACCCCATCAGCCACTTCCGTTGCCCGAAGGAGAGCAACCCCCTTCCCGGAGCAGGAGTCCCAGTCCCGAACAAAGTTCCCCAGCAGCACTACCATCTCCTGAAGGAACTGCCAGCGGGGGATCAACTGCCAGTCCAGGGTCACCCATTAGTCCAGGCCCCAGTGGAAGAGCCACCGCTGGGCACGCCAATTTGCGCTAGCCCTCCGAAGCAGGGAGACGAGCCAGAAAGAAGTTCGCCAAATGCCATTACGCCAAGTCCCTGGATTGCCCATTCTCAATGACGAAGGCCAGGTTATAGCTGGGCCAACTAGTCTCGTTTATGTGCCCTTTTCTACCACAGATTTATTAAACTGGAAAACGCACTATGCCTCTTATACTGAAAAACCCCAAGATCTGACAGAATTAATGTCTAGTATCATGCAGATCCACCAGCCTACCTGGTCTGATAGCCGCCAGCTCTTGTCTACCCTTTTTACTACTGAAGAGCGGGCACGAATAGTGCAAGCAACTACCCGATGGCTGGAAGAGAACCCTGTAGACAGAAGAGACCTAGATCCCCGACAGGCAGCGGCCATAGATTTCCCGAATGAAGATCCAAAATGGGATCCAAATAGTGCAGAAGGAGAGAAGGCCCTCACCCGTTTCCGCCAGGCTCTACTGCAAGGCCTGAGGAGGGGAGGCCAGAAAGCCATGAATGTTGGGAAGGTAGCAGACATTCTTCAGCGCCCAGATGAGAGTCCAGCTGCCTTCTATGAACAATTAACTGAAGCTTATAGACTTTATACCCCATATGATCCAGCAGCCCAAGAGAATTTGCGTATGGTGAATGCTGCTTTTGTAAGTCAGTCCCAGGGAGATATAAAACGGAAACTGCAAAAGTTGGAAGGATTTGCGGGCATGAATACAGCACAGCTAATGGAAGTTGCCCAGAAGGTATTTGTGAATCGTGATCAAGAAAGTAAAAGGGAAAGTGAAAGAAAGATGAAGAAGAAAGACGATCTGCTTGCTGCAGCTTTAGTTGAAGGGCGTGGAGGATACTCAAACAGAAGGACTCGAGGATGGGGAAGGGGCCGATGGAGCGCTCGGTCCCCCTTAGGTGCAAATCAGTGCGCCTACTGTAGGGAAGAAGGACATTGGAAGAATGAATGCCCGAATAGTGACTCCACCCCTGGAGGGGAGGAGGGAGCACCAGGAGAGCGGGGGGGGGGGGCGCGATTCCAGCAGCAAGGGGGAATGCAGTGTGCACAGTTTCAGTTTCAGCAGGAAGAAGCCGCTGCCGTGGAAGGAATGGCGACCACTGAAGACGACTATGTGGATGAGGACTAGGCCAGACCGGGCTCCAAGTTTTCCCTGGGTCCCTAGGAGCCTATGGTCAACTTAAAGATTGGGGACCAGTACATGGACTTTATGGTGGATACGGGGGCCGAACATTCGGTAGTGGCTAAGCCAGTGGCTCCCTTGTCTTCCTGATCTGTTACCATTGTTGGCGCCACTGGAACTAGAACCACAAGACCTTTCCTGCAGAACCGTGCCTGCGAATTGGGGGGATGGAAAATAACGCACCAGTTCCTGTACATACCTGAATGCCCAGTTCCCCTTTTGGGCCGAGACATGCTTGCTAAGCTCCAGGCGCAGATATCCTTTGTCGAAGGAGGAAAAATGGAGATGACTGTGAACTCGGAATCTGCTGGCCTGATGGTGCTGACTGTCC
This sequence comes from Ichthyophis bannanicus, assembly GCA_033557465.1. NCBI lineage: Eukaryota > Metazoa > Chordata > Amphibia > Gymnophiona > Ichthyophiidae > Ichthyophis > Ichthyophis bannanicus. The sequence continues at coordinate 587,884,553 of CM066033.1, read as the reverse complement.
CCCGAGAAGAAGAATGGCGGTTCTATAGTCCACCTTCATCCAAGGCAGCTAGCTCCCGTATACCCACCAACATCTTAGCTCTGCCCGGAGTGTGGGCGAAGGATAATCCTCCTGGCCTAGCAAAGAATATAGCTCCTGTGCTTGTCACCCTTAAACCAGGAGCAGAACCAGTGCATGTGCGACAATATCCTCTCCCACGACCAGCAATCGAAGGCATCCATGGTCACCTAAAGAAATTACTACAGTATGGACTCCTCAAAGAATGCTAATCGCCCTGGAACACCCCCCTCCTCCCAGTCAAGAAGCCTGGGATAGGTGACTACCGCCCAGTGCAGGATTTGCGACGAGTGAACAATGCAGTTGAAACCATACATCCAGTAGTACCAAATCCCTATACCCTCCTGGGACTGATTCCATCAGAAGCTACTTATTTCACCGTTCTGGATTTAAAAGATGCCTTTTTCTGTATCCGCCTGGCACCTGCCAGCCAACTCTTGTTCGCATTTGAATGGGAGAACCCTACTACAGGAAGACGGGGCCAACTCACTTGGACTCGCTTGCCTCAAGGATTCAAGAATTCACCCACCATCTTCAGTGCAGCTCTCAACCAAGATCTTTCAAACTACTCTGTGACTCCAGGAAAAAGAATCTTACTTCAGTATGTGGATGATCTGCTTATAGCCACCAACTCCAAGACTGAATGTGTGCAAGCTACCAGTGATCTCTTGCACCTCCTGAATGACGCCGGATACAGGAAGTGGCAGGAAGTGATCCTGTAACTAGGACCTGTCCTCCAGGTGATGTAAAACCCTCTCGCACCGAGGACGTTTCTCCAGGGCCATGTGCCCATGAGGGAAGGGTTAGGATAGCCGTTATAGTTGGTGATTCGATCATTAGGCATGTAGATAGCTGGGTGGCTGGTGGACGTGAGGATCGCCTGGTAACATGCCTGCCTGGTGCGAAGGTAGCAGACCTCACGTGCCACCTAGATAAGGTCTTAGATCCGGGGTCTCAAACACGCGGCACGCGAGAGAGCTTTGTGCGTCCCGCGATGGAGGGAAAAAAAAAAAACCCTGACTTCTGCTGCTGCCGCCGTGGCAGCAGAAGAATCAACTGTCAATTTAAAAAAAACAACAAACTGGCTTCTGCTGCTGCTGCTGCAGCCGTGGCAGCAGGAGAATCAGCTGTCCTGCGGCCCCTTCCCCTCTATCCGGAAGAGCCCTGAGTCTGCTCCATCAGCGGCGGGCTTTTCAAGCCGCGAAGAGAGTATTTCCCTCTCGCGCAGCTTGAAAAGTGAATAGGCTTAAGCCGCGTGAGAGGGAAATATTCTCTTCGTGGCTTGAAAAGCCCGCCACTGATGGAGCAGACTCAGGGCTCTTCTGGACAGAGGGGAAGGGGCCGTGGGACAGCTGATTCTGCTGCTGCCACGGCTGCAGCAGCAGCAGCAGAAGCCAGTTTGTGTTTTTTTAAAAAATTGACAGTTGATTCTGCCGCTGCCACGGCGGCAGTGGCAGCAGCAGAAGCCAGGGTTTTTTTTTAAAATTTTATTTACTTGGGCTGATGGGGGGGGGGGGGTTAGGACTGGAAATGGGCTGATGGGGTTTAGGAAGGACTGGAGGTGGGCTGATGGGGGGGGGAGTTAGGACTGGTAATGAGCTACGGAGGGGCTAAGACTGAAATGGGGTAATGGGGGGTTAGGACTGGAAGTGGGCTAATGGCAGCGGGGGGGGGGGTTAGGACTGGTAATTGGCTATTGTGGGGCTAAGAATGAAAATGGGGTGATGGGAGGGTTAGGACTGGAAGTGGGCTGTTGGGGGGCTTAGGACTGGTAATGGGCTATGGGGGGGGGTTAGAAATGGTAATGGATGGGGGGGTTGCTAGGACTGGAAATGGGCTTAGTGGGGGGAGCTAGGACAGGAAATGGGCTGATGGTGGGGCTAGGATAGGATTGGAAATGGGCTAATGTGGGGATAGGATTGGAAATGGGCTGATGTGGGGACTAGAAGGGAGCGGATGCTGGGTGGGGCTGGAACTAGAAGGGAGCTGATGTTGGGGGAGGATTAGAATGGGATGGGGCTGGGAGAGTGAAATGGAGAGGGGAAAAATATTTGTGTGGGAGGGAAGACAAATCTACAATTGGCCGGGTATTGGGAGAGTAAGTGGTGATTGAGGATGGAGGGGTAAAATTTGAGTGGATGAAATAGGAATGAGGAAGGAGCAAAAGGAGAAAGATTAGTATGCTAAAGCAGATGTAGAGAGAGAATGGAAAAAAAAACTAGAAGAGAGAAGAAAGGACAAATGGACAGCAGACGATGGAGAGTTAGCAGAAGACACGAAGAAACCAGAAGAAAGTGGCTGGAACAATTGTAACTAAAAAAAATGCACAAAAGGTAGAAAAATATCTATTTTGAATTTATTAACTGGAATATGTCAGCTCTGGGAAATGTGCATCATTAACTCTACGCTTTGTATGGTAACATTATGCAAATATTTATGCAAATGAGGCTCCGTGTCTTATGCGGCCCGCGGGTTACTTTCCAAGTCCTCATTTGGCCCTCAAAGCAATTTTAGTTTGAGACCCTTGTCTTAGATTGTGCTGGGGAGGAGTCTGCTGTCTTGGTACATATCGGTACCAATGACATAGGAAAATGTGGTAGGGAGGTTCTGGAGGCTAAATTTAGGCTTTTAGGTAGGAAGTTGAAATCCAGAACTTCCAGGGTACCATTCTCCGAAATGCAGGACCCAAAAGGCAGGCAGAGCTCCGGAGTCTCAATGCGTGGATGAGACAATGGTGCAGAGATGAGGGTTTTGGATTTGTTAGGAACTGGGGAACATTCTGGGGAAAGGAGGGGCTCTTCCGAAGGGATGGGCTTCATCTTAACCGGGATTGAACCAGGCTGCTGGCATTAACCTTTAAAAAGGAGATAGAACAGCTTTTAAACTAGATATTAGGGGAAAGCCGACAGTCGCCCAAGAGCGGATGGTTCGGAAGAATGTATCTTTGAAGGATACTACCAAAAGCAGAGAGGTTCCACAAAAGAGTAAAGTAGCCCAAATGCCCTCAAGTATGGAGCAGACAGAGCTTAAAGATCCCAAATTACCCATGTCTAACAATAGCCAAATTAATATGAATAAAATACATTCTCTAAAATGCTTGTATGCAAATGCTAGAAGTCTAAAAAATAAGATGGGAGAGTTAGAATATATAGCACTAAATGAAAGGTTAGATATGATTGGAATATCAGCGACATGGTGGAAGGAGGACAACCAGTGGGACACTGTGATACCTAGTCTTAAATGTACTACTTTGTAACTTCATTGCGCGTCTACTAGTCTTTGTATTTTTAGGAGTAAACAACCAATTCACATTTACTCATTTCACTTCACTCATTATTTTATAGACCTCTATCATATCTCCCCTCAGCCGTCTCTTCTCCAAGCTGAAGAGCCATAACCTTTTAAGCCTTTCCTCATATGAGTACCCTTCCATCCTCTTTATTATTTTGGCCGCCCTTCTCTGTACCTTTTCTAATTCCACCTCAACTCTGTTTTAGATACAATGACTAGAACTGTTGCAGTACTTAAGATGTGGTCACACCTTTCCATTGCATAACTATAGTTTGCATTGTTGTTCCCTAAGAGACTGATTCCATATGATGCATGCCTGGACCATGGAGACGCCAAAAACCTGGATGGGGCCAGGTTGTACCCTATTCCGCAACTGCAGGAGCTAGACGCACCCGTGATTGTGGAATAGGGCACCTAGATGTCGCAGCACGCACTGTATGCCACTGTGGGGATGTCCCCTGGGCCGCCTACCCAGGTCGCACAATGCTCAGGCGGAATGCCCTGACAGACGGAATGCCTTGACAGAGCGCGGCTCCAGCACACTGCTGTCTGACCCTCTGTGAGGGCCTCCAAGACCTTAATTGGGCGGCGGGTGCTGTACCACGGCGGTGCATTGGGATTGGGGGGTTGCAGCCTGCAAACAGCAAAGTGCCTGGTACCTTTTCCACCATCGGGGTGGAATAAGCAGGGCGTTCATCTCTGTGCCAGGGGACTGTACAACCTGGCACCTAGCCATACTCCTGCTCCGCCCCTTCACCGCCACCTCTCGTCCATGTCCAGATCTTCCCGCAAAACTACTCTGTATGTGCAGGGAGCGCTGGCCACAAAATCGGATTCCGGGGCTGAGCGCATGTTGGACATCCAGCCCATACATCCAACCCTGCCATTTGCAGGATAGAATACCCCCCTAAGTGAATAATTTTGCGCTTGTCCACATTAAATTTCATCTGCCATTCGGATGCACAGTCTCTCAGTTTCTCAATGTCCTCTTACAATTTTTCACAACCTCTTGTGATTTGACTACTGTACTTTGCACATTTGATCACCTCACTTGTTCTGGATGCACAGAGGGAGTTGTGATTCTGATCCCGCGGGGCACGTCTAGCCCTGCAGGATCAGAATCGCGAAAAGGCCTGTAGGTTGTCGCAGGCCTCTGGGTGCACCTACCGGTGAGCTTTGGTATTGCACTAGGCCCCGGTGTAACTGGCCTCCCGGTAGTTGTAGCTGCTGCCAGATTACACCAAAACAGTTGTGGACAACGAGTGAAGGTAAATAGGGCTTTATTTCCCTTCCCAAATAGGATGTTCAATTATTTACAGCAACACAAACAAAAACCCTTCTTGGGTGAAACAGAAAGCAAAAATAAACACAAAATAGCTTTCTTTCAGCAACCAAAAATATACTTTTAACATAGGCTTGTAGCCACCATGAATAAGGCTTTGCTGTGCCTTGACAGGCTTCTTATTCCTTTTTATCTGAGAGATACTATATCATCTGCTACAGAAATGCTACAGTCCATTTTCACAATATCTTCATTTACTGGTAAATCATATTGCATGGGCTCCACATCAGGAATCAATCCCTCTGCACTCTCCCTCCGTGTGGGCTCAGCAAACAGCCTGTCCTGGCTGTGACGTCATTCTCTTTGGCTAGATGAGAACGGTTGGTAATTACCACAATCTCCCTGTCTGTGGTAATAGGAGCCTTCCCTTTGCTGACCTCTGTGCAACAGTTTGAGGAATTGCTCTGCCCCAATATTAGGGGAAATTGGCCCTGCTATGAGCTCTGCTTTAGGCAGGAACTGATAACCAGCTGGGACTCCTGACGATAGCCTTTGGGAAACTCTAGGTCTCACGTACCTTGCAAAGGGTGTCCCTTTTCCAGGTAAAAAGCTTTTACTTTCCTTAGCTGTGTCACGCTGTCTGCCCCTTCCACTCAAGCACTCTTCAGACTCATACAGACGTCCATTCAGGCTTCCCGTGAGGTACTCTGACACGCTCTCTCCACAGCTCCTCTCGTCCTGTAACAAGTTCCTTCCCTGGGTTTCTCTCCAGTTCCTGTCTTGGCTCCTTGTCTTGCTCTGAGCCTGGCTCATGAACTGCTTCTGCTCGGGCTTGCTCCTGAACTCTGTTCCGGTCCTGGTCTGGAACTTGGTCTGAGTCCTGAACTCCCTAACTGTTTGTGAGCTAGGTTTATTTAGGTAATTCCTAGCTGCACCACTCCCTAACTGATTAGAGTCAGGTGAAAATCCCCTGGCTTCCCTATTGGCTGAGGGTGTCTTCCAAGCTTGTGACCTCACTTGCTTACGTTGCCCCTGGCAACTTTCCACCATGTGCTTTCTCAGCACGTCATTATTTTCCTGAGCTGCACTATCTTCTGTCTCCATAGGGGTCACTGATGAGTCAGCACTGTGACAAGGTGCAGGCTGGGACTGTGATTCAGCCAGGCCTGCATATACAGGCCTTGCCCATCTAACTCACTCAGGGCTTTTAAATAGAGTCATAGCGCCATGGCGTCCGGTTGCCATGGCACCGCAGCTCCATTTAAAAGCTGTGATCCCCGGCCATCGGCCTCAAAATTGCTTTCCTTGCAGCCTGACTCCTGATCTGGCCTCCTGGGGCCAGGGTTAGGCTGCGGGGAATGCCCTCTGCCCCTTGCCACCCCCTTCCCAGCCCTGGGCCTGCCAATCCTGCCGCATCGGGGAAGTTATTCCACCTTGGAAGTAGAATAACTTCTCTGTTCAAGTTGCCGGCCCTGGATATAGAGAGCTGACAGTAGAATTGGCCCTGTATGTCTGAGGCCTTCAACTGACCACTGCCCACCCTAACGCTGCTCCTGATCCTCCCCTTTCCCGCCCCCCTCTACCTTCCCTGTACAACATGCGGGGAAGGAGGACGGGGCCGGGAAAGGGCACGAATAGCGGGGATGGACGTTCCAACTTTATGTCCATTCCTGCTATTCATTGCTCAGAATGACCCTGTATATGTTCAGCAATTTTGTTCTTTGTAATGGTTTCTACCATTTTGCCTGGCACTGATATCAGGCTCACTGGTCTGTAGCTTCCCGGATCACTCCTGGAACCCTTTTTTAAAATTGGCATTATGTTGGTCACTCACAAATCTTCAGGCACTATAGACTATTTTATTGATAGTACAAATTACTAATAGTACTGTAGAGCTGCAATTTCATGTTTGATTTCTTTCAGCACCTTGGGATGTATGCCTTCTGGTCCAGATAATTTGCTACTCTTTAGTTTGTCAAATTATATCTTCCAGGTTCAGTGAGATTTTTTTCAATTTCTCCGATTCAGCATGTTTAAATATAATTTCTGGCATGGGTTATTGTGCCCCTGTGGTCTGGGATACGTCGGTAAAACACGGAGAGCATTACGGATACGTCTCATTGAACACAGAAGCAAACTCCATCACCAAGTGGAGGGAGCACCACTAGTTAAACATTGCCAGTTACATCATCATTGTTTTGAAGATTTGAAGAGCTTGGTTATTACTCAGTGTTTGCCTTCCATATATGGAGGTGATTGGGATAAGACCTTGATTTGGCTTGAACAGCATTGGATTTTTCGTTTAAACACAATTACACCGGCTGGTCTTAATGACTTTATATTGTAGAATGGAAGAATTGCTTGTGATTACTTAATTTCTGTTTGGTCTACAGCAAGTACAACATAATTTGACTATTTTTTGAACTCTCTATTTGCATCTTTTGTTGAGGTGGGTAGGGTGGTTATTTTTTGAGATTTTGACATCAGCTATGTTTTCGGTGTCTTTAGGAATCGCTTTATCTTATTTTTTGCAAACTGCCTTCCTAGTCTGGCTGCTGCCTTGTGCCTCAGGAATCCCTGATGTCAGTTTGTTGGTGCTTTTTTCTTTTTTTAATGTGCATGCTCCAAGAGGTCTTCGCTGATGTTTTTGTTACATTGACCTCAGCTGCGAGTGTGGGGAACCCCTGACGTCAATTGGTTTCCTCCTTCTTTTTATATGGCGCATGCCTGGCGTTTTACAGGCTTTCCTGTGCTTATTTTCAGTGGCGAGTGCAGCAGGTGTGGGGCAGTTTTGTTGCCTGTGTTCCTTAAAAAGTAAGTTTTTCTTTTTACTGCTTACTATTAGGTTCTCTCTTATGTTTTCATTTTTTGTTCTTTTCTTTTTTATTAATGAGAGTATTGTTTGTTTCTTTTTTCTTTTTCTTTTGTTTTTGTTTTTGTGGCTGTTTCTTTAGTGGGCTGACTATTTTTCTACCGCACTGGCCAGGAGCTGCCTACTGTGTGGAGTCTTTTTGGGCTGTTTAACAAGTATGGTTTTGGCTCAACTCCCCTTATTCTAGAGGGGTTTTTTTCTGACTGCTGATGTCATCCTGAGTGCAGTTCATTACTTGAGCATTGCTTTGGCAGGACTTCTGTCTTGGTCTTGCCTTATGACTGGCTCGTCCTTTCTGTTGCTTTTTGCCAGAGAGGGAAGCAAGGTCTTTTTTCCTCTAGCACAGTATTGTCTATAGCAGTAAGCTCCTTGTCAGTAATCTCTGCGGGGTTGTTCTCACATTTTTGTTTTTTGTTTTATATCTAAAGAGTGTAATTGGGAGTTTTTGCTTAGTAATTTTTGTATCTGTGGCTCCCTGAGGATATATTTTTTGATAGTGCAACTATGGGTATCTCCCCTACATCTTCTTCAATAAAAGGCTGAAGCAAAGGATTCATTTAGTTTCACCACTATAGCCTTATCCTCTCTTAGGGACTTGTTTACAAAGCTGCGGTAGCGGCTTCTGCCCGATATCGGAGCCGCAGCCCCATTGAATTCAATGGGGCTACGGCTCCAATATCAAGTGGAAGCCACTACTGTGGCTTTGTAAACAAGTCCCTTAGTGCCCCTTTTACCCCTCTATTATCTAATGGTCCAGCTGACTCCCTCACAGGCTTTTTGCTTTGAATGCACCCTAGTATTTGCTTCCATGGCAAACTATTTTTCAAATTCTCTCTTTGTCTGTTTTATCAATGTTTTTTATTTAACTCACCAGGGCTTATGCTGTTTCCTGTTTTCTTCATTCAGATCCTTTTTACATTTTTTGAAAGATGTTTTTTTTTGGGGCCGGAAGGACTGGGGTTTCTAGTCCCATAGGTGATCCTTGTGGTCTTGGGCAAGCCACTTAACCCTCCATTGCCTATGTTCCCTGTAAGTATTAGTGTATGTGTCTCATATCCCCTCGTGTTAAATGTATCCCCCGATTGTGTTGTGACCACTTTGATTGAAGGATAAGGTGGTATACAAAACTATCTAAATAAATAAATAAATAAATAACAACCTCTCACTTCACTTTTAAAACGGTTTTAGACTGTTTGCAGTCGTTTGGCCTTCCTTCCTCCTTTTTTAAAGGATGGAATATATCTTCTCTAGGCTTCCAAGGCAGAATTTTTAAACAGTGTCCAGGTCTGATATAAGCTCTTAATCTTTTAGTTTTTTTCCTAACCATTTTCCTCATTTTATCATAATCTCTCTATGGAAGATCTATTAGGAAAGGTTTTCCTCTTTGTGGCTGAAACCAAATTCTGCAACAGGATAGATAGCCTGAAAGGTTTGGATAGCATTAGGGAGGGGGGAAGGAAAGGGTTCCAACCTTGATGGTGACTGCTGGGCAATGTGAGTGGAGCTGGCTGGGGTCCAGTAACCATGAGAGAGAAAGAGTGTGCAGCACTGAGTGTAATCCAGTCCCTCTGAGTGATGTCATTAGCTGTGATTGCCTATAACTTTAAAAGCCAGCCCAGAGCTGAGGAGTGTTGGAGAAAGGGTTACAACCTTGACAGTGACTGCTGGGCATTGTAAGTTAAGCTGGCTGGTGGTCTGGTGACCGTAAGAAAGAGAGAATGTCCAGCACCGAGTATAATCCTGCCTCTGTGAGTGACATCATCAAGCCAGACTGCCTATAGCTTTAAAAGCCAGCCTGGAGCCATGTGGCCACAGGGGCATGTTTGGTGCCACTTTGGTGTCATTTTGGGCTAAGCCAGGTTATCGGGCTTGATTTTTTCAGTTAACCTGCCTGTCAGTATGCCAAAAGGTGGAACCAAACAGAACAATAAAGGAAAAGTACTAGTACCAGCAGCTCCAGTTTTATCTGATCCAAAGGATAAGAATCTGTCTATGGGAACCAAGGCCATACCAACCATTGTGCGAGAATGTTGTTTGCACAGGGCCCTGCGCTTCAGGGGGCCCCGTGCCAACTTCATTCCACACATGGTCGGTTTGCAGGGCTGGCTTCAGAGCGTGCCAGGGAGGCCTGAGACCCTGGCTCACCTCTGCACAGCTGCCAGAGTGAAGAGCGGCGTGATCCTTCACTATGGCAGCTGTGTTCTCATGAAGTGCGCTGAATGCTGGGATACAAGAAATGCCCTTTAACCTCTGGCGCCAGTGGGCTTCACGAGAATACAGCTTCCGGAGTGAAGGAACACACCGCTTTTCACTCAGGCGGTTGTGCAGAGGTGAGCCAGGGTTTCGGGCCTCCCCAGCTCCCTCTGAAGACAATCAGACAGGCATGGGGCTCTTTGGGAGGAAGGGCTAGGACAGGATTGGAAATGGGCTGATGGGGGGCTAGGGCTCAAAATGGACTGATGGGGGGTTTGGACTGGAAATAGGCTGATGGGGGGTAGGACTGGAAATGGGCTGATGCGGAGGGATGGGAGAATGGGACTAGAAGGGAGTGGATGCTGAGTGGGGCTGGAACTAGAAGGGAGTTGATGGTTGGGATGGACTAGAACGGGATGGGACTGGGGGAGTGAGGATGGAGAGTGGAAAAGTTATTTTGTGTGGGAGGGAAGAAAAAGCTATGATTGGCTGGATATTGGGAGAGTAAGTGGGGATTGAGGATGGAGAGGGTGAAATTTGAGTGGATGAAAAAGGAATAAAGAAAGAAATGGAGGAAAGGGAAAAAGGGGAAAGATCAGTATGTGAAAGCAGATGTAGAGAGAGAATGGAAAAAAACTAGTAGAGAGAAGAAAGGACAAATGGACAGCAGACAATGGAGAGTTAGCAGAAGACACAAAGAAACCATAAGAAAGCAATTGCAACTGAAAAATAAAATATCCAAACAATGAAAGGTAGAAAATACTTTTTTATTTTGAATTTATTAACTGGAATATGTCAGCTCTGGGAAATGTGCATCAGTAACGTCTTTCCGTTTTGTTTAGTACAAGAGGAAATTAATTTATACTGTAGTTTTATTTCTCTAGTGTTGTTGTACATTCTCTAGTGTTGTTGTACATTCTAAGTTTGGCTTTTGGGGTTCCCAGTTTAATTATTGTCTTCTTATTTCTAAATTGTGATCCCTTGTTCTTTGTTTGGTGACAGTCTATGTTCTGCATGTGTATCCGAGCTGAGGCATTCTATTTATGTAGTTTCTATTTGACAGTGCTACTTGTTCTCTTTCCCCAATAGGAGATGTATTGGTATTCTCTGAGATAGTATTGGTTTAATATTTTGAGTATTGCCTTTTGATAGGTAGGGTTTGGTGCTTTGTGAGTCCTGGTAGTGCTGTTATGATATGGCGGGTTTGCTACAGGCCGGGCAAAATTGAGGCGTGCAGCAGTAGCAGCCAATTCTGATCTCCTGGGGGCTAGATGTGCCCGTGGCATCAGAATCAGGTCTACTGGCCTGGATGTGCACACTGGCCCCGATTCTGAGCAGCTGAACACCCAGTGACGTACCTAGCTGACTCAGCCAGGATCCTGAATGGAGCTGCAGTGCCATGGCATCCTGTTGCCATGGACCATGGCTCCATTCAGGAGCCACGATCTTTGGCCCAGAAAAGACACCTCTTTCCCCACAGCCCGACTCCCGATCTGGCCTTCCAAGGCCTAGGTCAGGCTGCGGGGAACCCCTTGCGCCCACTCACCTGCTCCTCCAGGTCCTGTGCCATTATCACTCACTGTCCAGGGGGACTTATTCCACCTTCGAGATGGAATGTCCCCTGTCCACATTGAAGACCCCCGATGTACAGGGCCAACCTCGGAATCAGCCCTGTATGTCCGTAGTCACAGCCCACCCATTCCCCACTCTCACTCTGCCTCTGGACCACCCCCTCCCATCCCATCTAAGCACTGTTCGTATGGGGACCCTTAGTACCGGGAGCGGCAGGGGGACAAACAGCGGGGATGTACATCTGCCTGGACATACATCTCTGCTGTTTGTGGTACAGAATGATCCCTTAAATGGGCAGTGTTTATGCTACTTCCTAATGTGCCTGGCAGTTGGCACTGGAGCATAGTAATATAGAAATCTGGTAGTCTTTCTTTATCCAGACACTCATTTAAGAGGCAAGTTTACTAAAACCGCATGTTATCATTATGTAAATATTTATGCAAATAAGGCCCCTATGAAATGAGGCCCCGCAGTGAGTCTCCGCACATGGCCCCACACCCACCTTGGGTCATCCCTGACGGAAACCCCAGTGACAAAGGTAACTTCTATAAATTATCCTGGTTTTTCATCTTTCTCAGAGTTTGGGGCAATTGTAAGCCCCATATTTAGGATTCCATAACCTTCATTTGGTAAAAAGTCTGAATTAATCAGCAGAGAGAACCCTCCAACTTCTAGTATGGGAGTATATGGAGGCATGGGTGCATTGAGTGGAATGCCTTCTGGAGTTAGTATTGTTCCTATTCCTAAGCCTATTACATTTATTTCAGCTGATTCTGTCTCACAAAATTTAGAGACTCTTCTCGATGTGACTTTATTAGATATTTGGAAGATGGTCTCACAGACGAATGTCATGATGGAAGGTGTTATTGAACAGAGCAATTTTCTCTCAAGATGTTGTTTTAAAGTTTGAGTCTCATAATGAAAAATTTGTTTCTATTAATCAAAAGTGAGATAAGTTGTCTACTCAGATAACAACCTTACAAGCTACAAGTGTTATTCATAGAAAGTTAGATTTAATGGAAAATTCACTTTGTAATAGAAATTAGAGATGTTTAAACTTTCCCTAAACTCATTATTTGTTTCCATTTATTTTGTTGAAAAAATACTTTAAAGAGGTGTTGTTAGTTCCAAATTATGATCTGATTGATATCTCTAATCAGGGGCGGCCTGAGAGTGATGCAAGGCCACATGTAAATGTTGAGAGGGACTTGAAATGGGGGTACCAGAGACCTTTGAAAGAGTTTATATGGAGAATGGCTTAGAATTCACTAGCAGCCTGGAGAGATATATGTACCCCAAATTAAGGCCATGTTTAGCAGAACGCAACAGAATGTTTTTGCTTCTTTTAATTTAGCTAAGCAATATGTCTCTGCTTACTTTGTCCCATAACAAGACTTGTAACAAAAATGGTGCTGACAACGCAGTTTTTCTATCAATAAATGAGGTGCTGTGGCCTAGCCAGGTTGAAGGGGATTTACTGGAACTGCTCGAGTTTGCAGGACTGTGGACTCCCTTCCCTTAAGACCTTAAGGATAGCGTGTTTTTAACATAATTCTGTGTGTGTGAATTGTTTTATTACTTATTATTACTCTCTCTTTCCCATTGCTTTGAGTGAAGGGATGAAGCCCAAGTGCCCAGGTTCTGTTGCTGGTGAGGGGTGAAGTAGGGTACATTCAGTAAAGACGTGTTGTGGGACCTCATTTGCATAAATATTTGCATATCATTGGGTCTCATTTGCATAAATTTCACTTTATTTTGAAATGTAAATGCCACCCATCTAAAATACTAGGTGACTTCCAAACATTCATACACAATTTATTAAAACAGATGTTACAATAAAATAAATATAACAACTATTAATCAAATTTAACTTAAAACCACCTTCACACCCATACCCTCAAAAAAGAAACCATTATAAATATCTGTATGTCAGATTTATTTTGCTATTACCAGTTATTGATGAGGAGGGAAGACATAAAATGACATCATTCAAGATCACTGTGCCCAGGCTAGATTGGAGCTGCTAGATCTAGAAAAGCCCAGAAATCAGCAGTGGTAAAGATATCAGATCATTAAAATTAAACTGAGATGTTCTTTTACAATCTGATATTTTCTTGAATCTGAACTGACAAAATGTTTTAAATTTCAGACTAGCAGCATCAAGAATGCACAACTGTAAATCTCAAAGACAATCCATATTTCAATACCTCCCAACCAACACCCTACAGCAGACTACACACCAAGAACCCACAGTACAGGACCCATAGAACAAATCTACCATTCCATAACAGCACTAACTTCCAAAACTCATACAAAATAGAAAAATAGAAATATGCCTATAAAGAAAAAGCATGTAAATTACAAAAATGGATATATTCCAATCATTAAGTTGAAAATAAAATACTTTTTTCTACCTTTGTTGCTCTGGCCATTTTATTTTTCTAATCGTACTGGTTCCAGTCTTTGGTTTTTGCATCTTCTCTTAAGTCTTTCCAGAGTCTCAAGTCCATCTGCTACTTCTCTCCTCTACATCTGTCTCTGATATTGATCTTTTTTTCAGCTTTCTTTCATGTATTTTTTTTTATCTTGCTATGCACTTAAATTTATCTCCTTCATAACATCATGTCCTCAATCTACTACTTTTCAACCTTAACTACAACTCTCCCAATCCTCATCTCTCTCTCTTTCTCCAGCTTCTCATTTCCCAGTCTATCACTAATTCTCCCCTTTCTCTCCTCCTTGCTGTTTTCTAGCATCCTTCCCCTCTCTATTCTCACTGTCCAACATCTCTACATCCAATATCTGTCCCCTTTCTCTCTCTCCTTGTCCAGCATCTTCACCTCTCTTTCACTCCATATCCCCTCACTGTATCCAAAATATTTCCGTGTTTAGTTTTCCTGCCCTTCTCCCTATTTCTATACCCTTTCCCCTGTGTGCAGCTTTTCCTTTCCCTCTCACTCCTCCCCATGTCCAGCATCTCCCCTCCAACTCCCTATTCCTAACTCCCCCGTACCACGCATCATTTTGTTCTCCATCTCCCCAACCCTCCCCTGATGTCCATCTCCCTATAAATTCCCTTATGTTCCAGCATCTCTTCTCCATCTACCTAGTCCCCTTCCCTTGTGTCCAGCATCCCCCTCCCTTTACAACTATTACTACTACTACTGAGCATTTATATAGCGCTACAAGATATACGCAGCGCTGCACAGACATGTAAGAGATAGTCCCTGTTCATCAGAGCTTACAATCTAGTCAAGACAGACAACACACAAGGTGTAGACAGGGATACATCTAGGGGGAATGGTAAAGAAACAAGGTGATCAGGTGAGTCAAGATCCAAAAGCAGCAATGAAGAGGTGAGTTTTCAGCCAGGATATGAAAAGGGTCAGAGAAAGCGCCTGGCATACAGACACAGGTAGTTTGTTCCAGGTGTAAGGTGCAGCAAGGTGAAAGAAGTGAAGTCTGGAGTTAGCAATAGAAGAGAAGGGCACAGATAGAAGCAATTTGCCAGAAGAGCGGAGTTCCCGGGGGGGGGGGGGGTGTAGAGAGAGATAAGAGAAAAAAGGTAGTGAGGAGCTGCAGAGTGAATGCACTTATAGATCAGCAGAAGTTTGAAATGGATGTGGAAATGGATAGGGAGCCAGTAAAGTGACTTGAGAAGAGGGATAATATGGGCATGATGAGGCTGGCGGAAGATTAGCTAAGTAGCAGAATGTTGAATAAATTGAAGGGGAGAGAGATGATTCAAACGGAGATAGCAAGGAGTAGGTTACAGTAGTCAAGACGGGATTAAGGAGTGGATAGTGTGTGTTCAGAAAGGAATGGGCGGATTTTGTTGATGTTATAGAGAAAGAAATGGCAGGTCTTTGCTATCAGATGGATGTGTGTGGATAAAGAGAGAGAGGAGTCAAAGACAACCCCAAGGTTGTGAGCTGAGTAAATAGGGAGGAGTAGAGAGTTATCCACAGAGGTGGAGAAAAGAGGAAGAGGAGAGTAGGTTTTTAGGAGGCAAAATAAGAAGCTCAGTTTTGGCCATGTTCAGTTTCAAACAGCGGTTAAACATCCAAGCAGCAGTGTCACAAAGGCAGGCAAAGATATGGGTCTGGATTGCCGGAGAGATTTCAGGCATAGAGAGGTAGATCTGGGAGTCATCAGCATAAAGATGGTACTAAAAGCTATGGGAAGAGATGAGCACACCAAGAGACTGGGTATAGAGAGAAAAAAGGAGTGGAACCAAGACAGATCCTTGGGGTACAACAACCGAGAGTGGGATAGCAGCAGAGGAGGATCCACCAGAACAAACACTGAAAGAGCAATGGGAGAGATAAGAGGAGAACCAGGTTAGCGCGAGGAGAGGGTATCAAGGAAAAGGTTGTGGTCAACAGTATCAAAAGCAGCAGAGAGGTCAAGAAGGATGAAGACAGAGAAAAGACCCTTGGATTTTGCCAGGAACAAGTCTCTGGAGACTTTGGCAAGAGCTGTTTCAGTAGAGTGCAAAGTATGAAAGACAGATTGTAAAGGATCCAGGAGGGCATGACAAGAGAGGAAGTCAAGGCAGCAGTGGTGAACCGCGCGTTCAAGTAGTTTAGAAACGAAGGGGAGGAGGGAGATGGGTCGATTAGAAGGACAGGTAGGATCAAGTGAGGGTTTCTTGAGGAGAGGTGTAACTACTTCATGCTTGAAGGCTGCAGGGACAGTTGCAGTGGAGAGCGATAGGTTGAGAATATGAGAGATGGAAGGGACAACAGTGGAGGAGGTGGGGCTTAGGAAACGGGTGGGGATAGGATCAGAAGAGCAGGTAGTGAGTTTGGAGGAAGAAAGAAGGTGTGCAGTTTCCTCTTCAGAGATCACAGAAAAGGAAGAGAGGCTAGCAGAGGTAGAGGGGGAAAGTTGGGAGTGAAGAGGGGGAGGAGGGGAAGTAACTGACTCTGTGGGGAATTGGAGGTTGATCTTGTGGATTTTGTCATGGAAACAGCTAAAGTTTGGGCATAAAG
This sequence comes from Ichthyophis bannanicus, assembly GCA_033557465.1. Lineage (NCBI taxonomy): Eukaryota > Metazoa > Chordata > Amphibia > Gymnophiona > Ichthyophiidae > Ichthyophis > Ichthyophis bannanicus. Next base: position 587,868,292 of record CM066033.1, on the reverse strand, counting down.
AGAGGGAGGGGTCGGAGGCGGAAGCACCTTGAGGAGAGAGCTGAGAGTAGTAAAGAGACGGCGAGGGTCAGAGGCAAGAGACTTAGATGGACATAATAGTCTTGTTTGGAGAGTGCTATGGCTGACTGGAAAGAGACAAGCATTAATTTGAAGTATAGAAAGTCTGCAAGGGAGAGGGATTTGAGCCAGGCACGCTCATCTGAATGGGCACAGGAATGTAGATAGCGGGTAGTGGATGAAAGCATGGCCTGGGGTGCAGTACACTTCACAGGACATGGCATGGGCAGAGTGAAAGCATCCAGAGCCGAGGAGAGTGCAGAATTATAGGAAGCTACTGCTTCGTCAACAGACTTAGATGATATAGTGGAGGAAAGAGATGAAGAAATAGTGGAGGAGAGAACCAAAGGATCAATAGCATGAAGATTTCTAAATAGGTTGGAGGAGACAGGATGAGGTTGAGGTGGCGGGTAATGAAGAGTGAAGCTTAGCAGGTGATGGTCAGATAAGGGAAGAACTGAGGTAAAGAAGTTTGACGGTAAGCAATTAGAGAAAAATACAAGGCCAAGGCAGTGGCCAAGCTGGTGAGTGGGGCAGTAGAGCAAAGATGGAGGTCAAACGAGGAGGTAAGGGAGAGGAGCTTTAAAGCATAAGGATCAGAGGGGTTATCAACATGAATATTAAAATCCCTGGGAATAAGAGTGGGGAAAGAGGAATCCAGAAAGAAGGTCAGCCATGAGTCAAAGTCAGGGAGAAAGGTAGAAGTAGACTTGTCCGGAGGTCGATAAATAACAGCTACCTGGAGAGGTAGTGGAGTGAAAAGGTGGATGGAGTGGACTTCAAAGGAGGAAAAGGAGTGAGACTGAGGCAGCAGGAGGGGTTGGAATTGGCAGGAGGGGGAAAGTAGAAGCCCAACACCACTACCATGGCCAGTGGGATGAGGCATGTGGAAATACTGATAGCCACCATGACAGAGAGCAGTGACAGATGCCGTGTCTTCTGGGAGGAGCCAGGTCTCAGAGCAAGAATATGGAGAGCATTAGAGACAAAGAGATCATGAGGTTGTCTTAGAGAGAAGAAGGCTAAATGAGAGGGAGAAAGTGGTGAAGCTCAAGAGCTGATGACAGGGTAGAAGACAGAATGGAGGGGGAAGTGAGAATGGTAAAGGGAAGATAAGGAAGGGAGGAGTGAGAGTGCTGGTAGGATGGGAGACAATTAGGGAGTATGAAAAAATGGAAGACAATGAGATGAGGAGCCATAGAAGAGAGATGAAGAGGAGAACAGAGGCCAGAAGAAATAGAAAGATGGGAGAGATCCCACAGGGGATTAGGTGCATCTGTGAGAAAGTGAGGTAATGAGCAGATGACAGCTATAAGAGACTGAGAGCCATGGGGTGGGTGGAGGGGATGGGTATAAGTTATTTAGCTGAAAAAAGCTGAACAAAAAAGTGTAAGAAAAGGGGCAATGAGACAAGGGAGCACACTAACAATGACAAATAAATAAATATGTAGAGAGAGACAGACAGGACTCACAGAAAGCCAGCAGATTCACTCACAAGAAGCAAGAAGCAAGCAAAATTCACCTACATCATGATGTCGCTTATTTTGTGGTGGACATCCTTCTGGGACTTGGCTGCTGCTCAAGACTGTTGCAGGCTCCTCTGCGCCACTGGTTTGGCCCTCTCAGCCATCCCCATTGGCCGCCGGCTCCTCCTATTCCTCTTCCAGGGCTCCCGGGATGTTTAGGCCTCTGCAGCGCTGCCCTTTCTCCCTCCACTGCCACTGCCTCTTTCTGTCCGGTGGCGGCTGTCAGGAAGAGCTGCTGCCCCAGAGCTAAGAGAGATGCCACTGTGTACCGTTGCCATTGCCACCACAGTGTCAATACTGTGCCTGAGTAAATGCAGCAGCTGTAGTGGCGGTGGCTGCAGCGCGGGGCTTGTAGCAGCACGGGGCAATATGTGGGCAATATGCCCGCACATGCATAGGACCAACCCTGTAGATTGTGGGCCCTTCAGGAACAAGGGAAATATATATATATACAGTACCTGAATGTACACCGCTTTGACTTGTAGAAAAGCGGTATATAAGCCTAGCTGAATAAATAAATATATCTCATAGGAAATTACTGGAGGCTGCAGATGGTGAGGCTGAGGAGTTCACTGATAGTTTGGATCTATCAACCTTTTTAGAATTTTTCACGGCCACTCTGGTTGCAACATTTAGTAATGAGGGGGATAAATCTATTCCGATATTGTATTTTCAAAAGGAGGAAGAATTATTGTAAACTAATGATTTTTCTAGATGTCTCAAGAGCCATTCAGGCTCGGAGAGACATCTTTTTACAGCTGAAGTCTAAAGTCATTGCTTTGGGAGGGAGTTTTTTCTGTTTGCCATGTAAATGTTTGGTAACTCTTAGGGGTCTGTTTACTAAAAGGCCGGTGGTGTGCGGTCCGCGGTACCGAGCGGGTGCCGTATAAGGAGTGGGCGTTCCGTCGTGAAGAACAGAAGCTGTGATTGACAGATGCGCTAAGGTGCGCGGCGCCCGTGTGGTTAGTGCCCCTGTGACTTTACGGAGTTTGATCTGTGCACATGGTTCACACTGCTCACGGTTTTTGGGCTTCCACTATTGTGCTGCACATTGCTGACGGAAACGGTTTCTTTTCCCTGCACAGCACCTCTAACGCGAGTGTTTCACTGGCGTTATATTTCTTTGCAGATTCGGGCACGCTCCTGTGCGGCGAGTCTCTCCCCTCCCACATTCCGCCCACTGACCCCGTCTCTCCGCCCTAGGGGGCCTTCCTCCGCCCTCATTTCGCCTTTGCACGCCTCTTTCGCACATTACCGCCCCCGCAAATGTGCGCGTTGTCGGCGCACGCTTGCGGGACCCGTTAATGTGCCGCGCACTCGTACGGGGCGCTTAAGAGCACTTAAATACATCTTTTAGAGCGCTCATGTGCGCCCCGTACAAGTGCGCCGTTTAGTAAACAGACCCCTTAATGTGGTATGGTATGTTTTTTTCTGAATGCTTTACATTTTGAATATTCATTCTTGCAGTAATAATTTTACCTGCACAATATTGTATTTGATTTATTTTGGTGGTTAATAAATGACCCCTTTATACAGAATATGGCCTTGTTCATCTTAATTATCATACTTTTAACCTTAGGTGTTAAATTTGACTTGGGTAATCTTTTCCTTGCCTGGAACCCAGCATAATCATCTTTTTCCATATGGACTAGCAGTTTGATCTTGAATTCCTCCACCTCTGGGTCTTTCTCCTCCCTTTCTTCCTCCTCTTCAATTGATTTATTGACCTGCCCTTTATCCATCTCACTTTCCTGCAGGTCCAGATCTCTAAGCTCCATCATCCCCTCAACTACTCTTTCTTTTTTTTTTTAATTTTATTTTTAATTGAAAATTATAGCTTACACATCCAAAATATTAATGAATGAAGCAAAAGAAGAACAGGATCATATAAGCAGGTTAACATTTACAAAAAAAGAAAAATAAAACCTCCAAAAATAAATACACAAATTTAAGGAAATATGGGGAGGTACCAAGAAAAACCTGTAGCCGTAACAGAATTCCACGACAAAGCTAATAAAAAGAAATAATCAAGCAAGCGGAGACTTAAACATCAGCCATACGGGAAGGGACAACAACCTGAACTGAACATTCTTCTCTAGCAGATAAGAACTCCACAAGCTGTTTTGGGTCAAAGAACATATATACATTATCCTTATAGGTAACACAACACTTAACAGGAAATTTCAACTGGAAAGAAGCTCCTATAGCCAAGACTCTTGGCCAAAGGCATAGGAACTCCTTTTTCTTTAACTGAGAACCATGAGACAAATCAAGAAACATCCTAACCTGTGACCCCAAAAAACACTCATTAAAGTTTCAGAGCCAGGGCAACTAGAAGGATGGACCTATCTGTAATAACCTCTAAGAAGTCCCCTCCCCCCAAAGAAACAGCACCAGGGGCAATCCCCTGACCACTAGCCCCAAAAGACAAGTATTGTACTCAAGTCAAAGGGGGAAAATGCTCCGAAGGGATCTTTAAAACCTCTCCGAAGTATTTTATCACCATCTCCATAGCTGACAAAATTGGAGACCTAGGAAAAATCAAAAGTCTGATGTCGTTACGCCGGGCTTGATTTTCCAAATACTCAGTCTTCCGAGACAATACAGACTTGTTTTTGATCTGCGCTCCAACCAGCTATCGGAGATGCCCCAGTTTCTGCTCCAAAGCGCGAATTCTCCCTGCTTGCTGTTCCTGGACAGCGGAGACAGTACCAAAATTCATCTTAACCTCCATCAAATCAGTACTCACAGTTCCCACCAGAGCTCCTAAGGAAGAATTCACAGTAGCAATCACATCCCATAGCACTTCCATTGAAATCATCTTCAGTTTCACCAAGATTTTAATCCCTGAAGCTGGCAAAACTCCTGTCTGCAGCGATGTAATCTCTGCAGCCGCTGTTATGTTTATGTTTTATGTTTTATTCAGCTTGATATACCGTCCTTTTAGGGGGACCAGAGCGGTTTACAGTATAAAAACAATCATAAAAACAATCATAAAAACAACCTTAAAAAAACAATAGTAAAATAATAGCTAGAAGAAAAGAAAATGAAGTTACATTGTCTGGACAGGAAAGAGGGAGAAAAGACCACAACATAGACCAAAGTGAATGAAGTTAAGCGAAAGGGGAGGGAAGGTCAAAAGCAAGGGAGAAAAGGTGGGTTTTTAGATTACACTTAAAAGTGAGGAAGTGGGGCTTAAGGCGGAGGGAGGGGGGAAGAGAGTTCCAGAGGGCGGGAGCTGCGAAGAAAAAAGCAGAGGAGCGGGTGGACTGAAGGTGGGCAAGGGAGGGTGGAGGGAGAGTGAGACGGTTGAGATGAAATGAACGAGGTGTATGCCTGGGGGTGTGATAGGTGAGAAGGTCAGCTAGATATTGCGGCGTGCTGGTGTGAAAGACCCGATGTACCAGTGTGAGTAGTTTGTATTGGGAGCGGAAGGGTAGAGGCAACCAGTGGAGGCGGGAGAGGAGAGGTGAAACGTGATCGCGGGCAGCGGAGTGGGTAGCAATACGGGCAGTGGTGTACTGGATGCGCTGAAGTCGATAGAGCTGAGATTTTGAAATACCAAGAAAAAGAGAATTAGCAAAGTCAACACGAGACATGACCAAAGATAAGAGTAAGGTAGCGAGTGCTGAAGGGGTGAGGAAGGGACGAATAGCACGGATTTGACGCAAGAAAAAGAAAGAAGTCTTAGTAACATAAGAAATGTGATCGTGAAAAGACAAATTAGAATCAAAAAGAGCACCAAGGTAACGGAAAAAAGAAACTAGTGGAATGGGGGAGCCTGAGAAAGATGGGGCCAGGGAAGGGGAAGGACCTTAAAGCCACAAGTTCCTTTTTTTCTTGAAGTCTCACCACAGGAGTTGCCTCTGTCCCCGGAGAGCACTCTTTGCCATCCCTCAAAGGCGTGCTCGTCGGAAGGCCAGTGGGAAGCGCACCTCCATCTGACCATATGCTTCTGGATCTTGGCGGGGGGGGGGTTGCACAACTCTGGAGAGAGCTGAAGACCTTGAGCGCATAGAGCCAATACCCCCTCCAACGGCTCAGCTATAGACACCGCTCCTGAACCGGAGAAAAAATGCAAGAGTCCAAGGTTTTCTGTCCAATGGAGCTTACCATAGATGGACCCAAGGGTAGGTACTCCTGTTTCCATTTTCTGCGGCCTATATCAATGGCCATGAAACATTGTTCCGGTACAGCACAAATGACAGAAATGCGGCTACACTCCGGCAGCAGTTCCTGCCACCATCTTACTTCCTCCCCACTCTTCTTTTTTTGTCTATATTCTTTTTTTCACTGAAGCCCTTAGTTGATTCAAAGGGGTATGTTTACTAAGCAGTCTTAATGTGCGCCCGGCGTTAGTGTGCAGGATGTCATATAAGGTAGTGGGCGTTCCGGTCTTAAGGTAGCATTTAGGTTTATCGTGCGATAAGGTACGTTTTCGTGCGATAGAGGGAGCCGTGGCACGTTAATGCGCGTTAGCCTTAATTAGGTGCGCTGACCTACAAACACAGCAACAGAGGTGTAGTACAATGGTTAATACATTGACTGATGACACAGGGGTCATGAGTTTGATCCCCAGTGGGCTTGATGAGTAAGGCTGTCTCAGGCATTACCCTTTACTTTAAAGCAGTGCTGTCTAAGGCATTTTCTTTTTTAATTTAAATTAGTGCTGCCAGCAAACACACCCTCACAGTGCCGTAACCTAAGGTGCCGCATAAGGCACTCCAGAGGGCACATTATAAAGTGCACTGTCCGCCTAGGCACCTTATAATGTTCCCTATAGGGCGTCCTATAAGGTGCCTTATAGGGCGCTTTATAGGGCGCCTTATGAGGCACCTTAAGGTTACAGCACTGTGAGGGTGTTTTTGCTGGTAGCACTAATTTAAATTAAAAAAGGAAATGCCTCAGACAGCCCTATCAAATAACACCACTGTGGGATCAAACCCATGACCTCTGCCTCTATAGTCAATGAAGTACCCAGTGGGCTACACCTCTATTACTACTAGCCCACCCCTGGCTGGCTACAGAAGGACTGCAGGTCACCACACAAACTGTCTGCTGTGGTTACCAGGATAGGGTTAACCCACCCGTACCCATGATGCACTGCACATGCAGATCAGCAGTCTACAGATGATCACAAAATGGGGTATGCACCCCCACAGCACCTCGGCCTGGTAGGGGGAACTGACCGCGTGTGTTACTGGCACAGAGTAGCTACAGACCGTCACATTGTGCGGGTATTGTGCTCACCCTGAGGGTGAGGTGGGGCACCCAGCACCATGTCCACAGCACCTGACTTAGATGAGATAGGCTATGCTGCAGGTCCCCATCAGTGCCAGTGTGTGATAGGTAGTCCTTGCAGACACACCTAGGATACACCTGTGTCCATCTGTATTACCCAGTCACGTCTAGCCCTTGTAGACTATGATGCACCCAGAATAGTGCATATCCTGTGTGGGTGCCATGGTCACATGATGTAAGTGACAGGAGGGGAGGGAGGGGAGGGGAGGGGAGGGGAGGGGGGGAGGGAGGGAGGGGAGGGGAGGGGGGGAGGGGAGGGGAGGGGGGGGGAGGGGGGGGGAGGGGAGGGGGGGGAGGGGAGGGGGGGGGGAGGGGGGGGGGGAGGGGGAGGGGGTGTAGGGGGGGGGGGGAGAGGTGCGGAGGGGAGGGGAGGGGAGGGGAGGGAGGGGAGGGGAGGGGAGGGGGAGGGGAGGGGGGGGAGGGGAGGGGGGAGGGGGAGGGGGAGGGGGAGGGGAGGAGGGGGAGGGGGGGGGAGGGGGGGAGGGGGGGGGGAAGGGAAGGGAGGGGAGGGGAGGGGAGGGGGAGGGAGGGAGGAGGAGGTGGTGTTTAGACCCATAGGCCCCTCTGGGGCTCAGGTTGGGGGACAGGATCTCCCACCAACCGATCCACATTCTACATCCCTGCAATGGTGGCAGTAGAGGGGGGCCATCAACCCCAGTCCTGCTGGGGAACAGACACCCTACAGGGCAGTCAATGCAGATTTTTACACATCCATAAAGCAATAGCCGACAGACAGTAGGCCTGAAAATGCTCAGCTGCCCCCCACCACTATCTGACATTCTCCAGCAGCAAGCACAGTGAGCCGCCAGCCGCTGCACCCTGCGAGGTGTTCCAGCCATACACATACTAACTGCAGACAGTCTGCTAGCTAGTCCATAGTGCATGTTCCTGGAGAAGATGTGTGCACCCAAAACTGGGATGTGAGCACACCCACCAAGCAGATAAATCAATGATTTGGCCCCAGAAAAGACAACCCATGTACATCACTTGAGAGAAATGCTATATAGCACTATGGAGGAACCTAGCCATGCCATGGTCACTGCTCAGTCAGGGTGAGAGTGACCTCCCAGCAGGACATGCTGTGGCCATCCTGTCCGTGCAGGTGGTGGCTGGACACTACAATGTCCCAGCCATTGCCCTATGCCCTGTGCAGATGCATCCTGCCCAGGCCACCCTGTCCGGGCCATACCCACAGTACCTTGCTCCTCATTATGCACATTGGCAGGCTAACACTGGAAACAGTGCAAGCAGTGTGGGCTGAGTAAGGTGTAGGCAGCCACAACACACTGGAGATAGACAGACACACACTCCCACACCTATGCCAGCATTGTGCAAATATAGAGGCTTTTGGCAGCCCTGGTCACCACACCAGTCCTGGGCACAGTGCAGGCATGGCTATGGTACGCAATACTGTTGGGGTCACTCCCCAGGGTGGTAAACACTGTTAGAAACCAGAACTGAAACACACTCCACAGACATCAGAAAGGTTGCTATGATGCAGCTCAATCAGCAAATTGTGCTGAACTTAGGAATTGCTATCTGCGATTAATCATAGCAACCTTTTGATATATGTGTAACGTATTCCCAGGTTTAGCGCGGCATTGCTAAGGTATGCAAGTGCTAGTATTGGGAGATGCTGCTGCGCGCAGGGCCCAACATCCTGCCTCTCCATGAGGCTTTGGATAATGGAGCCTGTGGGTGCGGGTGTGTCTGCCCCTGTTGGCCGCTGCTCTAGGGCAGAGGTTCCCAACTCCAGTCCTGGTGGGCCAAACACTGTTCGGGTTTTCATGCTGTCCCTAAGGAATATGCATGAGATACATTTGCATACCATGGGGGCGGCGCATAGAAATGCAGCACAGGCATCTTTATTAGAGACAGCATGAAACCTGAATGGTTTTTGGCCCTCCAGGACTGCATTTGGGAAACTCTGCTCGAGGTATTGCACATGTCTATGGTGTCTGTGCTCTGTAGGGTAAAATATAGGCGTTTCAGGCATGTTTAAGTTATCTGCAATAAAGGTTCCCTTTTTATTACCATGGTTTAGTAGGGGTAAAATATGGGGACTGGGTTGGCAGGAACCACAGCTGGGACTTGAACCTGTGACCTTCTGCTCATGAACACACTGGCTGTGTGTACTGCATCATCATGTTACCACAGGGGCAGTGTATTCCCTGGAGATACCATGACTGTTTGTCAGACAGGGCCTGTCTGTTGCAGTACATGGCACCCACCTAAAAAGGGCTAGGCCTTGGTCTGCTGTGGGCAGCTGCCACTGCCCCCTCCACCACCAGTACCCCTCCGCCACCATGCTAACATGCCCTTCTGCTGGTGGTGCTGGTGGTGCGCAGTCTCAGGCTATCCAGTGTGCCGGTAGGCGGCTGCCTATGGTGCGGGTTCTGGGGTAGGGGTGCCTGCATAGACATCCACACTTCCCCCCAGCACCGCCTGCCAATGTTCTGTGCCCTTGGGGGTACCTGCTGGGTACTATCCCCTGTGACACTGTGGGAAACACACTCGTGCCCATGTTGGGCCCTCATCAGTTGCTGTCTGGCTGCTCTACTGTTTTAGCATTCCTATGGCCCACCTGGGCATCACCCTAGTCCGCACTGTGGCCCAGCTGCACCACAGCATGTGCCACCTGCAGTCCTCTGTATCCCTTTTTCCAGCATCTGTCCAGTTGCCCGTTCCGACTTGCCCACCCTGCTGTTGTGGAACATGTGCATGCCATAGGAAACCTGTCCAATAACAAGAGAAAACCCTGATCAACGCTATTTCACTGTAGGATCATTCACCTTGTAGGGGGACAGAGCATAGACCCTTCCAAAATTAATATCATTTTTTTGGAGCTTTCTCGGTAGTGTTTTTTGCTGTTTCCCATGAATATCGCTATTGGCCAGCTTGGTTATGTTTTTTTTTCCATTTTGTTCAGGTCATTTTCAATGTTTATTTGCCCTTTTGTTCCATGCACATGTATCACACTTATCACATTTTGTAGGTTTCCCTGACTTTGGTGTACATTGCTGACGGAAATGGTTTCTCTTCCCTTTAAATCTGCTCTAACGCGAGGGTTTCACTGGCGTTAGTTTTCAGCCCCGGATTCCACAGCGTTAGTGTGCAGGGAGCCTCTCCCCTCCCACTCTCCACCCATTGACCCTCTCTCTCCGCCCCTGGGGAGCCTTCCTCCGCCCTCCGGGAGTCTTTCTCCGCCTTCAGCGCTCGTTTGCCCCGCTGCGCGCTTTATCGCGCGCTAAGGTACCTTATCACCCAGTAAAGTGCCATTATCACGCGATAACGTGCCTTATCACCCGATAACGTGACAGCAGCGCAAATAGCGCCCTTTAGTAAACATACCCCAAAGTGTTTTCATTTACATACTACTTTACTTTGATCTGTGAAATTAAATATCTTAAATCTGCATCCATTGCTGTTTGCAGATTTTCTTGTGGCAATTTTCCTCTTTCTTCTAGTTTTTGGTGGATTCTCTCTGTATACTCTCTTTAAATATACGGTCTGTAGAATAAAAGTAGCAGTATATTATCTCCCCTTTATCTGCAGAAGTCCACTAAAACATTGTGGAATCTGTGTGCCTTGTGACCTGTGTACTTGTGACCTGGATTGACCACTGTTGGAAACAGGAGACTGGGCTTGATGGACCTTGGTCTGACCCAGTATGGCATTTCTTATGTAACCGCAGTTAATTCTCTTATCTTTTTTCATGAATTTATGTGGTTTATCTCTTGACACAGTGGGTCAATGAACACGTTCACCATGGCCTTTATCCTTGGCAGGGATGCTACCTGCATCTGCAGGGTCTGTACTATCACTATCACCATCGTTAACCCTAGTGCAAGGCTACAGGTGGGCCCTTTTTCTCCTGGGCACGTGCAGCCAGTATGTATTTTTCTTTTTCTTTCCTACCATACTTGATGCTGGATTTAGTACTCACCAATGGAGACAGCATGTTGAATGTCCAAGTAGGTGCTCATGTGTGCAGCAGCCATCATCACATGATGTGGTTTGAGGTAAAAGCCAAGGCAGAGTCCAAGCACAGCAAACTCAAAGTCCTAGACTTCAAAAACACTGACTTTGATAAAATGGCAAAGTGCTTGAAAGAGGAGTTGGCAGGGTGGGAGAAGATAAGGGAAGTGGAATTGTAGTGGGCTAAACTAAAAGAGGCAATAAAAGGGGCAACAAATATATACATAAGTAAATAAAAGCAAGGGGCCCAATATTTTGCTGATACGGCTATGTGCTGCCGTCGCTGCTGATCTCTACCTCGGATATTCAATGTCGGGGTCATATGTGGCCCTGCATTGAATATTCAGGGTCACCGCACAGCCTCTGATGCCACAGAGACTAACCGGGTAGCGGCAATATTGCACCGCTACCTGGTTAGCTCCTGTAGGTCAACTTTTGCTTTGCCAAGTTTTATCTGCAGGATGCTACTGGATAATGGTGCAATATTGCTGCTACCCGGTTAGAGACTGCCACCATCCACGGCATGCCTTAGAATGCCCATGACATGCCCCGATGCGAAGCGGTTGGCATCGGGGCATATGGCGGCGCTAATTGGGGATATTAAGGCCAGGGGCAGTATAAGGGGACACAATGAGAGAACCAGTTTGTTTTTGAAGAAAAGTTTATTTTTCATTTATATAACGTAACTACTCTTTTTCTCTTCGGCTGATGGGGGATGGCTTCAGGGTAGTCGGATTGTTGTATTAGTTGTTCCTCCTTGTTATTTGTTGGTTGCTGATTGGATACCACTGGCATACGTTGATGTATATGCCATTGCAAAATTGTTTAATAAAGGAAAAAAATTAATTAAAAAAAAAGATTTAATGTGAAGAAGTGCAGTGTCATGCACTTGGGATGCAGAAATTCAAGGGAATTGTATGTGATAGGGTGCGAGAGGTTGGTTTGCACAGACCAGGAGAAGGACCTTGGAGTGATTGTTTCTGAGAATCTCAAGGTGGCAAAATTGTGACAAGGTGGTGGCAAAAGCCAGAAGGATGCTGGGTTGCATATAGAGAGGAATTACCAGCAGAAAGGAAGAGGTACTAATGCCACTGTACAAGTCGCTGGTGAGGCCTCATTTGGACTACTGTGTTCAGTTTTGAAGGCTTGAACCGTTTCAGAGGAAGGCAACCAAAATGATTTGGAGCCTGTGCCAGAAGATGTATGAGAAGAGACTTGAAGCCTAAATTTGTATACCCTAGAGGAGAGGAGGGACAGGGGAGATATGATACAGACATTTAAATACTTAAAGGGTATTATTGAACAAACAAACCTTTTTCAAAGAAGGGGAAGCTATAAAACTAGAGGGCATAAAATGAAGCTGCAAATAGTTAAACTTAAAAGCAATGACAGGAAATACTTTTTTACTGAAAGGGTAGTAGATGTTGGGAATGCCCTCCTGATGGAGGTGGTGGGGCAAATGCAGTGACGGAATTTATAAGAACATAAAAAATGCCATACTGGGTCAGGCCTACTGTAGGTCCATTAAGCCCGGTATCCTGTTTCCAACAGTGGCCAATCCAGGTCACAAGTGCCTGGCAGGTTCCCAAAAAGGTACAAAGGTTCCACGATGCTTATCCCAGGGTAAGCAGTAGATTTCCCAGGTCCTCTTTAATAATGGTTTTGGACTTTTCAAAATGGCATGGAACAGACACAGTGGATCCCTTTATAGCAAGAGGATAAAATCAAAATTAACTATTTCTTATACTTAACAAATAGAGAGGGATGACCTGTACAGAGCAGTGGGTACAACCCCAAACAAAAAGCATAGAGTGCGGTGACCTGCACAGAGCGGCAGGTACACTTACTCTAGCCACCTTACTGGGCAGACTAGATGGACCATATTGGTCTTTATCTGCCATTATATACTATATTACTATGTTACTTCTTTTCTGTAGGGGATAGAGTAATGTCCTAACAGTATTCTTTTTTTTGGTTTTGTCACTGTTAAGAGTGTATGAGCTGACCCTTTTTCCTCTCATGATGTGGACTACTGTATGGAATATTTTTCTTAGAAATATACTGTATTGTTACTTTGCATTTCTTCTCTAGAACTACGTGTACCTTTGGTTTGTGAAAATATGAACAATTTCAAAAAATAACGTAAAAGGACATGAGGAGAGATCTAATGAAGTTTGAAGAGGAAAGGGGATAAATTCATGAGAACTCTAAGGAAATATTTCTTGATGGAAAGGGTGGTGAATGTGCTGAACAGCCTCCCAGTGGAGGAAGTGGTGAAGGTGAGAACTGTTTCTGAATTCAAGAAACATGCAACAAGCACAGAGGATCTCTGAGGGAAAGGAAGGAATAATAGAGCTTAACAGTTCTAATGGATGGGCAGACTGGATAGGATGTATGCCATCATTTTCTGTGCTTCCATGTTTTATTTATTTATTTATTTAGACAGATTTGTATGCCACCTTATCCTTCAATCAAGGTGGTCACGTCACATCACAATTGGAGGGTTACATTTAACATTAGGATATTTATACGCATTTAGACAGTACAGTTACTTGACAGCATTTAGACAGTACAATTGAAGGGTAACATTTAACATGAGGGTATTTAATAACGTGGTATGATAAACTTGTCTGTGTAGATAGGATGAGTGTGTGCTTAGTTGGCGGAGGTAGTTGTATTTCTGGTTGGGTAGGGGATATTGCCTGTGTGCTCATATGTTTCTATAAATAACAGTGTTTTGAAGTCTTTGCGGAGGTCTGTGAGGTCATCCAATGCCCTCAGGCTCGTTGGGAGGGAGTTCCATAGTGCGGATGCCAGTAGTGATGGTGCTCTTTTTGAAGTAGTTTGTTTGGTTTTGTGGTAGTCTTCAGGTGTGCCGATCATGTTGTCGTTATTGGTTCTTCTTGGTCTATTGCTGGTATCCCTTGTTGTAACATTTTGGAGTACATCTGCTGAGAGATGGTGAATGATTTTGAAGATGATCATGATTGTTTTGTATTTAGCTCTTGCCACCATTGGGAGCCAGTGTAGTTGTTGTAGGATGGGAGTGATGTGCTCGGTCCTTGGAGTGTCTGTAATGATGCATGCTGTGGTGTTTTGTACCATCTGTAGTGGGTGTAGTGTCTGCTGAGGAAGGCCTTGATATACAGAGTTTCCGTAATCAAGCAGTGGTGTAATGAGTGCTTGGCACACTGTGTGGAAGTGGTCCTGACATAGCATTGGTTTGATTTGTCTGATTGTCTTCAATCGTTGATAGGCCTTGTTTGAGGTTTTGTTGATGTGGGATTTCAGGTTCAGAGCTCTGTCTAGTGTGATACCCAGATATTTAACTTTTTCTTTGGCTACTATGTGTTTGTTTAGGATGCTGATAGTTTGTCGAGGTATGAAGGTGGGGTTCCAGGTGATGAACATTGCCTCAGTTTTATCGTAGTTGACTGTTAAGTTGTTGGCTATGAACCATTCATTCATGTCTTCGAGGCATTTGGTTATTGTTGTGGTGTTTAGTGCTAGTGAGTTGATTGGAGCGTACACCATGATGTCGCCAGCATAAATGTGATAGTGAAGTTTGTGGTGTTTGATGTTGCATATGGGCTGTATGTAGATGTTAAAGAGCATTGATGAGAGGGCTGAGCTTTGAGGTATTCCCTGTGTGACGGGGACTTGTAGTGATTTCTTTTGGTCACATTTGACTTGTTGCGTTCGCCCTTCCAAGTATGATGTGAACCACTTTAGGGTATCCTTGGAAAGTCCTATCTGTTGTAAGCATTGCAATAGCTTAGTGTGGGACACAGTGTCGAAGGCTGCCGAGATGTCCATGAACACTAGCAGAAAGCCGTTTTTTATGTTGTCCATGCCTCTTAGCAGATCATCAAAGAGGGAGGTGAGTAGTGTTTCCACGCCGTGTTGGGGCTTGAATCCATGCTGATGGATGTCCTGTGGGGCATTTATGTCAATGTGGTCCTGAAGTTGCTTTTGCACTGCCTTTTCCACGATTTTGGCAAGGAATGGCAGGCTGGAGATGGGACGGTATGATTTTGGTTCGGAGGGGCTCAGATTGCCATTTTTGAGTATTGGTCATATCATTGCGTGCTTTAGGGGTTGCAGCATGTATCCTTGTTGAAGTTTATTTATTTTATTTTTATTTAACAGTATTTCTAAACCGCCTTATCTTAATAATCAAGGTGGTATCACAGCAAGCAATCAGGTAAAGTGTGTGTGTTGTACATGCAGTGAGGATAAAACTTAGTTGTGTGAGGGATGTGTTGGGTGCTTGATTTGTTTGAGCTATATACAGGGTGGGCTATTTACAGTGAATCTTTGACGATTTTTTGAATGTGGTGAGAGAGTTGGCTTTTTGTAGCTTTGAGCCATGTCACTGGGCATGGGTCTGACGGTAAAGTTGTTGTGTTTAGTCCAGATGCAATGTCTTCTACTTGCTGCTTTGTTGGTATTTTATTTATTTATTTATTTATTTAGTATACATTTGTATACCACTACTTCCAGCGATCAGCAGCGGTTTGATTACAGATTGGAAATTGTCAAATCATGACAGGAAATTTTTGAGGTATAAACACATTGATTAGACAGGAAAGCACAGCACACAGAGAACTATTTTACAGGGAACATGGGCTATGGAGGGTTAAGTGGCTTGCCCAAGACCACAAGGAGCACCTGTGGGACTAGAAACCCCAGTCCTTCCGGCCCAAGGTTGCTGTCCTCTAGTTGTTGAAGCTCTCCCATATTTGATATTGCTTTTTTATCGTGTATTCAGGGCCAGCCCGTCCATTGAGCGAGAATGTTGTTCGCACAGGGCCCCGCGCTTCAGGGGGCCCCGCGCGAACCACATTCTTGCTCAATGGACTGCTGCAGAGGGAGCCGGGGAAGCCTGCGCGAAGCCCCGGCTCCCTCTGAATAGCCCGCCAGCGTGAAGAGCCTTTACCTTCACGCTGGCAGCTGTTTCAATGAAGCCGCGAATGCCGGGAGAGGTTAAAGGGCATTGCCTTTAACCTTTCCCGGCATTTGCGGCTTCATTGAAACAGCCGCCAGCGGGAAGGTAAAGGTTCTTCACGCTGGCGGGCTGTGCAGAGGGAGCCGGAGCTTCGCGCGGGCTTCCCCGGCTCCCTCTGCAGCCCCTTAGACGGCGCGGGGCTCTTCGGGGGGAGGCTAGGACTGGATGGGCTGTGATGGGGGGGGGGAAACAAACTGGAAATGGGCTGTGATGGGGGGGAGAAACGGACTGGAAATGGGCTGTGATGGGGGGAGACTGAAAATGGGCTGGGATGGGGGAAACAGACTGGAAATGGGCTGTGATGGGGGGGAACAGACTGGAAATGGGCTGTGATGGGGGGAACAGACTGGAAATGGGCTGTGATGGGGGAACGGACTACAATTGGGCTGTGATGGGGGAGGACTGCAAATGGGCTGTGATGGTGGGGGAAATGGACCAAATGGGCTGTGATGGGGGGAACTTGGACTGGAAATGGGCTGATGAAGAGCTGGATTAGGACTGCAAATGGTCTGTGATGGTGGGGGGATAGGACTGGAAATGGGCTGTGATGGTGGGGATGGACGGACTGAAAATGGGCTGGGATGGGGGAAACAGTCTGGAAATGGGCTGTGATGTGGGGGGGGGGGGAACAGACTGGAAATGGGCTGTGATGTGTGGGGGAGGACAGACTGGAAATGGGCTGTGATGGGGGGGGAACGGACAAATTGAGCTGGGATGGGGGGAAACAGACTGGAAATGGGCTGTGTGTGAGGGGGAGAACAGACTGGAAATGGGCTGTGATGGGGGAACGGACTACAATTGGGCTGTGATGGGGGAGGACTGCAAATGGGCTATGATGGTGGGGGGGATAGGACTGCAAATGGGCTGTGATGGTGGGGGGAATGGACGAAATGGGCTGTGATGGGGGGGGAACTTGGACTGGAAATGGGCTGATGAAGAGCTGGATTAGGACTGGAAATGGCTTATGGGGGCTGGAATAGGGCGAAGTGGGCTGACGAGGGGGCTAGGATTGGAAATTAGCTGATGGGGGAGCGTGGAGGAAATGGGCTGATGAGGGACTGGAATGGAACTGGAAAAGAGCATATGGGGGCTAGGACTGGAAATGGGCTGATGAGGAGCTAGGATAGGACTAGAAATGGGCTGATGGGGGGAACGTAGACTGTAAATGGGTGATGGGCTGGAATAGGACACTGGAAATGGGCTGATGGGGGCTGGAATAGGACTGGAAGTGGGCTGATGGGAGTTGGAAAAGGGCTGGAAATGGGCTGATGGGGAGCTTGGAGTGGAAATGGGCTGATGGGGGGGCTGGAATGGAACTGGAAAACAGCATATGGGAGGCTAGGACTGGAAATGGGCTGATGTGGAAGCTTGGGAGACTGGGACTAGAAGGGGGCAGATGCTGGGTGGGTCTAGAACTATAAAGGAGCTGATTTTGGGGGAGGACTAGAAAGGGATGGGAAATGAGAATGGAGAGGGGAAAAGATATTTTGTGTGGGAGGGAAGAAAAGTCTACGAAGGGCCGGGTATTGGAAGAGTAAGTGTAGATTGAGAATGGAAGGGTGAAATTTGAGTGGATGATAAAGCAATAAGGAAAGAAATGGAGGAAAGAGCAAAAGGCGAAAGATCAGTATGTTAAAGCAGATATAGAGAAAAAATTTGGAAAGAAATCTAAAAGAGAAGAAAGGAAAATGGATAGCTCGCAGGAGACACAAAGAAACCAGAAGAAAGTGACTGGAGCAATTGCAACTGAAAAGAAAATGCACAAGCAACAAAAGGTAGAAAAATACTTTTTTATTTTGAATTTATTAACTGGAATATATCAGCTCTGGGAAATGTGCATTCATCTTTTGTGTTTTGTTTAGTACAAGAGGAAATTAATTTATAGTTTTATTTCTCCAGTGTTGTTGTACATCCCAAGTTTGGCTTTTGGGGTTCCCAGTTTAATTATTGTCTTCCTATTTCTAAATTGTGATCCCTTGTTCTTTGGTGACGGTCTATATTCTGCATTTTAACCAAGCTGAGGTATTCTGTTCATGTAGTTTCTATTTGACCATGTCACTTGTTCTCTTTCCCCAGTAGGAGATGCATTGGTATTCTCTGAGATGTATTGGTTTAATATTTGCAGTGTTGCCTTTTGATAGGTAGGGTTTGGTGCTTTGTGAGTCCTGGCAGAGCTGTTATGATATGGTGGATTTGCTATGAGTTCTAAAAGGTCAGTGTTTATAGTACTTCCTAATGGGCCTGGCGGTTGGCACTGGAATATAGTAACGTAGAAATCTATTAGTCTTTCTTTATCCAGACACTCATTAAGAAGCATGTTTACTAAAAATGCATGTTAACATTATGCAAATATTTATGCAAATGAGGCTCCCTATGCAAATGAGGCTCCGCAATTAATCTCCGCACATGGCCCCGCACCCCCCTTGGGCCGCCCCTGCGTGTATTCGTTTGTTTGTGGTGTGGTAGAGGATGTTTGGTGGTTGGTTTTTTTTTACTTCATGTAATCTGCATATTTTTGTGGGTCAAGATGGTGGGTACTTTGTTGCGTGTTGTCCTTGGTGAGCTTTTAGACAATGCTAAAGAGTTCTCTTGGTCTATTAGTAGATTTCATGATTAGGTTGGTATGATGTTGCTGTCTATGCTCATTTATTTTGATTGTTATATTCCATTTGTTTGTCTCTGTATTGAGTTAGGAGGTTGTGTGATTTGTTCCGTCTCCATTTTCTTTCCAGTCTTCTGAGTGTGCGTTTTGCAACTCTGATTTCATATGAATACCATGGGGCGTTGGATCTCTTGCGTGCTTGTGGTTCATTGATGGCTGGGGTAGATGCTGCATTGGAAATTATTGTGTTCCATTCTTCTATGTTTAGGTCAAGGGTGTCGTATTCCTGTTTAAGTTGTGGAGTGATTTTGTTTATGAATGAGTCTCTGTTAAATGTTTTGAACCGTCTAGTTATTCTTTCGTCTTCTTTGCGTTGGGTGGGATTGTTCAGAGTCATGGTGAATTCGATCACATGGTGGTCTGACCAAGGGACTGGTGTGATTGTTGGTTTTTGTGGTCTTGTTTTCTTCCACTAATTGCATTGGCGTGAAGACCATGTCCGGAGTTGTACCATGCTGGTGCGATGGGGCGTTAATTGTCTGGCAGTATTTTAATGATTCCATGGCTTTTAAGAACGTTGCAGTTTCTCTGGTGGGTGCGGATGTTAGGTTGTAGTCTCATAGTGCAACAAGGGGTTTGTGTCTTCTGCTATGTGCGCATATCGTTTTGATTACTGTGGATAGGTGTTCAGTTGTGGTTCCAGGTGGTCTGTATGTGAGGGAGATTCTTAGATACTTGTTGGCTATAGTGAGTGTGTTAGATTCGATTGTGTTAGTGGTGGCAATTGTTTTGAATCTGTATTCCTTTCTATGTTTTATGTTTCTATGCTGTTATTTAATTTGTGTGAAAAAGTCATTACTTTTGCATAGTCTAGATTTTTTTCAACACATTGTTTTGACATTTTTAGTACATAATTCCCTAGGGCACGCATTATGAATGTTTAACATGGAAGCCACTTATATATAAGTGATGAGCGGCATAGAAATATATAAATACATAAATAAAATACCTTTTATCTTTGTGGGTAATAAAAGGTGCTGGTGATTTACAAGCTTGCATACCATAGACTCAGGCAAGCATAAGATGTCTGTTCAAGGAGAGAGCTCATCTTCAGAATTAACAGGCTATTTTTGTAAAACCTTGAAGTAATAGCTGATGTATCTGCGGCTGAAGGTGTTTTTGCTTTATAACATTTATAAGTCAATGGATTGCATCTCTATCCTGCTGAAGAAAGCATTTTCCAATTCAGAAATAGTCAGTAAATGTTTGAGCACCTGGAGAAAGTTAGAAGCAATTCTTAACTCTCTGCTTGCACCGTAATCTCTTGACTGTGTCCTAGAAGCATTAGAAGATGATGGCATGCTTTACTGTGGTGCAACCACACAAGGCAGCAATCATAGCTCTATCAAAATTTTTTCCATGAGAGATACAATATTTTCTCTGAAAAAATGATGGTTTGCAAACCAAACTGAAGGAGCTTCAGAACACACAACCACTGAGACTACAGATACAATTGCAAAGTATGGGGTTGTTACTAAGGTGCACTAACATTAATGTGCGATAGTTCACCATTAACGTGTTATTTTGGTGCTGGTGCCATATTATTCAATGGGACTTAGTTATTAGTAATGCACATTAATGGAGAATTAATGCATGTTAACGTTAGCGCACTTTAGTAACTAGACCCCTATGCAGATAATTTTACAAACTTTGGTGGTATGTGCAAAATGGCATATATGTGTAATGTGTTTTTTGAAAATGTGCTACTTACACACATATGTAATGCTATGTAAGGTTTTAGATGTCCCCAGAATAGACATGCTTGGGATGTTCCTTTTGAATATACATGTATTACATATTTTCTAAGGGCCATGTTGTTGTTGTCGTTAAGTTTCATTGAGTCAATGTCGACCCCTTGGGACCCTATGGATAGTTGTCCATATTGTGTCTATCCCTTGTGTTTTCTTGATATGAACACAATTAGATGATGACATTTACACCTGCTATAAACACACACACACACACACACAGACCCAACAAACTTGCCTTTCATGACCTAATGCTTGAGAGGTGCTTGTTAGGAGAGATTTACTTGAGATATGGTTTCTATCATTGTTATTTGGTATTACCTTTTATCCGGTCATTTCCTTTACCCATGTCAATCCTTATAGTCATTTATGGCACATCTTCAGGGAAGGCAATATACTTGGCAATGTACACTGACCAATGCAGAGTGAGGTGAACAACTGGCCAAAAAGGCGAGGGCTGTGGTGATGTTGAGGCATGGGCTGTTCCTTTTGTGTAGCTAGCTGCAGTTGAGGCTGTAATTACGGGCAGAGATGGAGAATCAGCTCCTTGTAGAACTTGAATCTCCTTATGCATAATTCTTCTGAGAGATGTCGGAACTGAGTCTTGGGCCTGTAATTCCTCTTGTAATGAATCCTCCTCTTTCTGGTCCTCTTCTGTGGCTTCTGCCTTCTGTGAACCAATAACTGTGGCTGT
The DNA here is from genome assembly GCA_033557465.1 of Ichthyophis bannanicus. NCBI lineage: Eukaryota > Metazoa > Chordata > Amphibia > Gymnophiona > Ichthyophiidae > Ichthyophis > Ichthyophis bannanicus. The sequence goes on along the minus strand of CM066033.1, from coordinate 587,847,318 downwards.
GTGAGTGGGGATTTCTCTCTATCTCTGTGTGGATGTGGCACTGGAGATGGGGTCTAGATGTACTACTGGTGAGTGATCCAGTCCTGACTGAGTACCATAAATGAGTAGTTTATGTTGTTGTTGGTTCACAGAAGGCCGAAGCCACAGAGGAGGACTAGAAGGAGGAGGATTCATTATTCCATTTAGTACTACCCTCTGGCACCTCCCACTCAAACAGTTTCTTGTCCAATCAGTCACATTAGAATTCATTCCAAGGGCACTCAGTTTATTTATAAGTTGCCGATGTGAATAGTGTCAGTCTTTGATGAAATCTAAGTATATCTCATTTAATGCTCTTCCCTGTTCTAATTCTCTGGTTATCTAGTCAAAGAAATCAATCAGATTCAACTGACAAGGCCTACCTCTAGCAAAGCCATGATGTCTCGGATACGGTTATCTCTTGGATTCCAGATTACTCTGTTTTAGCAGTGTTTTCATGAATTTACTCATTACACAGGCCAGACTAACTAGTCTGTAGTTACCAACTTCTTCTTTAATTCCATTTTTGTGGACAGGAACCACATTCACCCATTTTCAGTCCTTTGGGACCTCTCCCAGCTCCAATGAATCATTGAAAAGGTCAGTCAGTGGATTCCTCCTCTATGGCTCTGCCTTCTGTGAACCAATAACAACATAAACTACTCATTTATGGCACTCATTCTGGACTGGATCACCCACCAGTAGTACATCTGGACCCCATCTCCAGTGCCACATCCACAGAGAGATAGAGAGAAACCCTCACTCACACAGTCACAGTTATTGATTCACAGAAGGCAGAAGCCACAGAGGACCAGAAAGAAAAGGATTCATTACAACAGGAGTTACAGGTCCAAGACTCAGTTCCGACACCTCTCAGAGGAATTATACATAAGGAGATTCAAATTCTACAAGGAGCTGATTCTCCATCTCTGCTTGTAATTACAGCCTCAACTGCAGCTGTCCACACAAAAGGGACAGCCCATGCCTCAACATCACTACAGCCCTCGCCTTTTTGGTCAGTTGATCACTCTGCATTGGTCAGTGACGTTGCCAAGTATATTGCCTTCCCTGAAGATGTGCATCAGGTAGGAGATTGTCTTGTGCTGCCCCTGAGCGTACGACACATTTAAATCATTTAATGGATGGTAATGAATCAATTAGCTGGATGCAAAGAAGTATGCAGAAAACCAAAAAGCTGAGCTGAACACTGGGATTTTAATGTAAGGTCTGAGGATACATTAAGGATTTATCTTAGCAGTATTCTGGATCATGTTGCATCTTCGTAACTGGAACCAACATTTCAACTCTCATATTGTGGCTTTCGGTGAAGTGGTGAAGTAATAGATGTCTGTTTTATATAGTAGTCCTCAAACCGGATTGGTGAGATTGAGAAGAGAAATTTGAATTTGAATTTTGGCAGAAAAAGTGTCGGTTCCAGTTACGAAGACACAGCATGGTCCGGAAGACTGCAAAGACCATCATAGTAGCCCAAGAGAACACATTAAGGATTAGCCCATAGGTCTGCGATCAGTGTTGGTGAGGAATTTATGACTGTTTCTTGAGTGAACAGGACCTGCACCATTTTTCTGGCTTTTCTGAAGTGAGTTGTGAAAACACTGGCAAGGGAGGTATGCTGGAAGAATGTTATGTGCTTATACAGCAATATTATGCGACACATAAACATTAATATTCTGCAGATGATTTCTCAGCAGAATAATATTGCTGTATATGAGCAATAATATTCTGAGCAGAACTTTTGCACAGGATAATATTGCTGTTATGTGCTCATAATATTCTGGGTGAAAATACAAAAAAGTGATCAAACCCAATAATATAAAGCTCAATATATAATAGACTCGATGGGTCTGAAACCAGAAAAATATTTAAAAAGGGCTAAGTGGAGATATCAACAGGTGTTATATTGGACCATTTATTACCAGGTCATCAGCTGCCATATATTCATTGCTGGTCTCCACTGCCCAAACAGTCTTTTATATATTTTTTTAATGTTTCTTTTGTATGTAATCAAAGTGCCTTCATCAATAAAGCGTCCCAGTGCTCAAAACTCCAACTCTTTCTTAACAACCACCCTCAAGCATACATTATATCATATGTACTTAACTCATAATGACGTTTTGCTGGTAGTTGTGGCAATGATAACAAAAGTCTACTGAATGCTCACTCCAAAATGTCCAACGCTCAGCTTATCCTGAGTCCGACATCAATGTTTCAGTCCCTCCACAGGCTTGCTTCAGCAGCAAGCAAACTTCTAGCAAGAGTCAACTATCTGAGAAAAACAGAGGATGTTATGAATGCACTTAAAACTGTTTGCTTATAAACCCAAAGAAGGCAGGCACTCAATGATATTGTCAGCACACACTCACGCTCATATATAAACGCACACACTCACAGTTCATTGTTCCTGTTTAGTGTACATTACCAAGTTTAAGTTATAACGTAAACTGCTTTGAATAGAATGATAAAGCAATATAAAAAAAACTGTTGCGTAAATAAATAAATAAAATAAAAAAAACATTCCACTCCACACTGGTTTTGAAATCTGTGGGAACTACGGTTTGCAAGTGATAAATCCAATATTGTTCCCTAGAGAAAAAGATGGTCTCCTCAACCAGACCTATGAATGTGCTCCAAAACAGCACATCGAAGTTGAGACAAGGAATGTTGAGTCATACGACAATGGTAGAAAAGGTGACAGCGAAAGCTAGAAGGATGCTTGGGTACATAGGGAGAGGAATGGCCAGCAGGAGAATGGAGGTGATAGTGTCTTTTTACCTGTTTAGCCACTTTAGGATCATCTGATACCATCACCCCCAGGTCCTGCTCTTCTTTCATGCATTGAAGTTCTTCACCCTCTATGCTGTACTGCACCTTTGGGTTTTTGCAGCCCAAAATATGACTTTGAAATTTTTGGCATTAAATTTTAACTGCCAAATTCTCAACCATTCTTCAAGCTTTGCTAGATTCCTCTTCATGTTATCAACACATTCCAGGATGTCTACCCTGTTGGTGATTTTGGTGTCATCTGCACAGAGGCATATTATTCCCGTCAGACCTTCCACAATATCGCTTACAAAAATGTTAAAAAGAACAGTACCAAGGTCTGATCCTTGAAGCATGCCACCGGTAACACTCCTTTCTTCAAAGTGAACTTCATTTAGTACTACTCTCTGGCACCTCCCACTCAACCAGTTTCTTGCCCAGTCAGTCACTTTAGAGCTCATTCCAAGGACACTCAGTTTATTTATAAGTTGCCTGTAGTTACCAACTTCTTTACTTCCATTTCTGTGGACAGGAATTACATTCACCCATTTCCAGTCCTCCGGGACCACTCAACTCTAATGAATCATTGAAAAGGTCAGTCAGTGGAACCTCCAGTACTTCCGTTATTTCTCATTAACCTATTGTTATGTCCACTTTTAGTTTTGCTAGCTCCTCACAAACAGTCTTCTGAAAATAGTTTGAGTTCTACCTCACTTCCATTCTTGCTTTTGTTTTCGGAAATCCCGTTCCTGGTCCTTCATCTGTGAACACAGACCAGAAATATTTGTTAAGCAATTCCACTATCCTAATCAGCCTTTATCCTCCCTTTCGCCCTTGGGTCTCACAATGCCACCTTTGCACTCCCTCCTGACACTAACATGCCTAAAAAAATTCTTGTCCCCATGTTTTAATGTATTGCCATTTGCATGACTATACCAGCTTCCTTTTATAACCCATCTTATCAAATAAGTAGATTCTTAAGTTTATCTCGATTAGCGTTAGAGGTTTATTGTTGTAGAAACAGAGAAACATAGAAACATAGAAACATAATGGCAGAAAAAGACCATATGGCCTATCTAGTCTGCCCTTTCATATCAACTACTAGAGTCCCTTTATTTCCTTTAGAGATCCTCTGTGTTTGTCCCATGCTTTCTTGAATTCAGATACTGTCTCTACTACCTCCACTGGGAGACTATTCCACGCATCTACCAATCTTTCAGTAAAGAAATATTTCCACATATTACTCCTGAGTCTATCCCCTTTCACCCTCATTCTATATCCCCTCATTGCAGAGCTCTCCTTGTGTGCATTTATGCCATGGAGGTATTTAAACGTCTCTATCATATTTCCTCTGTCCCACCTTTCCTTTTAAGGATACATACTGAGATCTTTAAGTCTGTCCCCATATGCTTTTATAAGGAAGACCACTAACCATATTAGTAGCCACCCTCTGTACTGACTCCATCCTGTTTATATCCTTTTGAAGGTGCGGTCTCCAGAATTGCCCACAATACTCCAAATACAGTCGCACCAGAGACTTATACAAAGGCACTATCACCTCTTTTTCTGCTGGCCATTCCTCTTCCAACAAATATAAATCATGTTAGAAGTAGCTTTTAGTTTTATATCAAACTGATTTCTACATGAGAATATATTAAAAACCTTAACACCATTAGGCCAACTTAACCACCAATTAATGCATCACAGATACCATGCCTGGTCTAGCTAACCCAGCATAAGGGACAGAATAACCCAGGGCTCATATGATCACTGAAGTGTGTTGCTGAATGATCTTCATTCAGACAGGAATAACTGGTCCCATTGTTTCAAGAGTACAGCCAAGCCATTCCAGTGACTCAGATAACAAGTATGCTTACAGTGCCAGTAGCTCACAGCAGTCCCTAGGTCAGGGTGTTAGGAAACGTTCAGACAACTCTTGTTAACAACATACAGTATAAGGTTGAATGTGCATCAAGAGCTCACTGATAGCAAAAGGCAGAAAGCAAGAGGAAAACCTGGTTCTTTGCCTTAGACTTTCTTCTTATTGGCTCCTTTGTGTATCCAAAAGCAGATGGTATGATTGGCTAGGTCACAGTATATGGATACTGAGCTAATGAATCAGAGGTTCATGCCAAGTTTATTCACATCTGAGAAATTCGAATGAAAGATGGTGCTTAGCACAGCTATTCTTTATTGTCCATTTCATGCATGACTTGGTCTTTTGGTAGGTACAATGTCTGTCGAGGCAATGGGAACACACTGTCATGTTTAGCAGTATCAGCTAGACCAGTTGCACAGCAATGTCCTGCTCACCACAGCACTTTGAGATTCAAGGCATGTTTAGCAAATCTAGGATTCTTTGCTTGTATTCCAGTTTTCTTGGTTTAGTTAGACAGACAGCTCCTTTAAATGTCACTTAGTCTGGCTCTGCTCCAGCCGACCAGCCTCTTCGCCACAGCTCCAGCCCCGATCGGCATCATCGAGGGAGAGCGCGAAGGTAAGCTCCGCCCCGCTCCCCTCTGACAAGGCCAATCAGGGCCCTTTTGCTCTTTACAAAGTTTACGGTCTCTCCAGGCATGCATGTGCCTGGCGTGCACGTGCCTGAGGGCCTCGCCAGAGGGCCCTTTGGCGTAGCCCTTAGGAGGGAGCCCGTGGTGAGAAAGCTGCTAACACACCTCCACGACTGCCTCAACGGACACACTGCTCACCGGAGAAACTGCAATTCGGCCAAAAGATGACTGACTCATCTGTCACCACTACAACATCAGTGCTCCTTGACGGTCTGCAACCGCAAGGATCTGTTAATCCCATTTAAAGAAGAGCCAAGCAGGTATGATCGCTCCTCCACACCCCAACCATCTCACGATTACCACCCTACACGTATCTCTGCTCTGGTCTTGCTTCCCACCGCTGGCTGGGATCTTACTTCCCACTGCCTGCATAGAACTTGCTACCCATTGTATGCCTAGTACTTGCTACCCATTGAATGCCTAGTACTTGCTACCCACTGTGTGCTTAGAACTTGCTACCCACTGTGTGCCTAGATCTTGCTACCCATTGCTTGCTCTGGCCTTGCTGCCCACTACCATGGCCCCACATCACATTGTCCTTCTCTTCCTCATCCTCCCCAACTGCCTCCCCTCCTACCAACACCCTCCCTCTTCCCCCTCCCCTCCCCCTACCTTCCTCACTTCTCCCTCCATTCTGCCCCCTAGCCTAGTACCCACTCTCGAGCTTCTTCACACCATCCCCCGCATTCAACCAGCCCCCCTCTCTTTAAGGAAACCCCACCCTCGTTTACGCCATACTATCTCCACTTTCCCACGCTCTCTAATACTCCTTCTCCTTCTCTCATCTGGTAATATCAACCCCAACCCTGGCATCCCCCAATTTCTTTCTCACACTAAAAAAAGTTCCTCATGTAACTTATCTAATCTCAGGGTCCACAAAGAAACAGCGCTAGCCGCTCAAATGAGCAGAAACAAAAACAGGAAGCGGCAGATTCAACACCCAATAAATTTATTATAACCAAATAAGTGGCCTAAGCCCAACACAGGCCGTGTTTCGTATACAAACTTCCTCAGGGGCTATCAGGACACACTAAAAAATAAATTGTAAAACCATATTAGTATGAACAAACAATAAATACACCAAAAACGAGGGGTTAAAAAATATATGAAAAATAGAAAATCATAGCACGAATATACAATATTCATAAAATAAAGGCGAAATGGACTGCATCAAATGACTTGCTAAAAAAACTCATCAATAATAATCAATTAAAATCATAGAAAACCATATACAGTCACTGAAAACAAATCCTAATCTATTCAATAAACTGTACTATGGATCTAATGATATATAAGTCTATATAATGAACTGTTCTATAGATCTGATGACATAAATATGTATACATACATATGTAAAAATACATAAATAGAATAAAATAAATAAATAACTAAAAATGCTAAATGGAATCCAATAAAAAATTAAAAAATTACCAAATTAAAGAATTATCAGGCAATTTGTAATCATACCAACATATACAACAGAAAATATAAAAATGCCATATACAAACATTAAAAATTGAATCCTCACATATTAAATAAATCAGTTAACATATGAATATGTATACATACATATACCTTAAGTATATAAATAAAAATTATCAAATAAATAAATAACTAAAAATACTGAGAGGAATACAAAAAATAAATAAAATCAGACATTTATAATTGTACATGAATATACCAAAGATGTGAAAAAGTAAAAAAACAACTATGTACAATCAAAGATGAGAAGGGATGAGGAGACTAGAGGAGTAGGTCTAATTGAATAACAATTATGTTAATACTAAAAAACTATATGTAAAATTGAACATTACCTGTGGGTGTGATATGCATAGACTACACCAAGCTCAAAAGAGACAATGGAGGTCGCCACTAACAAAAAAGCTTCTGAAGATTAAAAATAGCGGAAACAGTTACGCCAAAATAGACAATAAAAAAATAAAATCATATACGGATATTGCACTCTACCTTAGAAGAATAAGAGCAGTTAAAAAATATAAAATATAAATAAACAATAAATAAAGTATATAAGAGATAAGAATATACTACTATATACTGGGAAATAGAAGGTGTTGGATACTACCCCCATAAAAATATAAATATATTTCTAATTGTAAAAGAATATTTCTAATTGTAAAAAATGTACCCCCATTCAAAATACATAGTCATACACATAAGTCATTGGTAGAATAATAAATCAGATAAAAAAGATAAAAATGTGTAGGTAATACAAACTGAAAAGAAAAAGAAAAAAGAAAAAAAGGGAGACAAAAAAAGGGGAAGGAAAGAAAAGGAGGGGGGAAGAAGAGAAAAGGGAAAAAAAGGGGAAGGAAAGAAAGGGGAGGGGGGAGGAAGAGGAAAGGAAAAAGGGGGAAGGGTGAAGAAAGGGGGGGGGAGGGAAAAGGAAAGGGTGGCAGGGAAGGGGAAAGGAAAAACAAGGGAAGAGAGGGAAGGAAAGGGAGAGAACCGGAAAGGAAGGGAAGGAGGGAGGGGGAAAGGGGGGGGAAGGGGGGGAGGAGGGGGGGAGGAAGAAAGGAAAGGGAAAGGGGAGGAAGGGGGAGGAGGAAGGGGAGGGAAAGGAAATGGGGGGGAGGGAGATGAGAGGGAGAAGGGAGGGGGAAGAGGGAAGGAGGAGAGGGGGGAAAGAAAAGAGGAAAAGGGGGGGGGGGGGGGGGGGGGGGGGAGGAGGGGGGAGGGGGGGGGAAGGGGGGGGGGGGGGAGGGAGGGGAGGGGAAAAGAAGAGCTGTATCCAACCATTGTAAACCCAAACTAACTCCAATATTGGAGGACCATAGTGTCTCTCTAGAGGTCTATCTAGGGAAAACCCATACTACCCCTCCTCCCCCTCCTCCCCTCCCCCCTCCCCTTCCTCCCCCCCCCCTCCCCCTCTCTCCCCTTTCTCCCTCTTTCCTCCTCCCTTCCTCCCCCCCCCCAATTCTCCTCCCCATCCATACTCCCACAGCTACCCTCTCCTCCTTACCTCCGATCTCTGAAGAAGAAACCACACTCCTTCTTTCCTCCTCCAAACCCACCACCTGTTCATCAGACCCTATTCCTACCCATCTCCTACATTCCATCTCCCTCATCATTGTCCTCTCCATCACTCATATCCTCAACCTTTCACTCTCCACTGTAACTGTCCCTGTTGACTTCAAACATGCTGTTGTCACACCCCTCCTCAAGAAACCCTCACTTGATCCCACATGCCCTTCTAACTACCGACCCATCTCCCTCCTTCCCTTCATATCCAAACCATTAGAATGAACAGTCCACCGTCGCTGCCTCGACTTCCTCACCTCCCAGGCCCTCCTGGACCCACTATAATCCGGCTTCTGCCCCCTACATTCCACTGAAACAGCACTCACAAAAGTCACCAACGAACTGTTCCTAGCTAAATCCAAGGGCCTCTATGCAATCCTCATCCTTCACGACCTTTCTTCTGCCTTTGACACCATTGACCACAACCTTCTCCTCACCACCCTCTCCTCGCTTGGCTTCAAGGACTCCATACTATCCTGGTTCTCCTCCTACCTCTCCCATCGCTCATTCAGTGTATGCTCTGTTGGCTCCTCCTCCTCCCCTACCCCGCTCCATGTAGGTGTACCCCAAGGATCCGTCTCGGGCCCCCTTCTTTTCTCTCTCTATACCTAAGGCCTTGGCGCACTTATCTCCTCCCATGGCTTTCAATACCATCTCTATGCCGATGACTCCCAAATCTACCTCTCTACACCTAATATTTCACCGGCAACCCAGTCTAAGATCTCTGCCTCTTTCGGACATCGCTGCCTGGATGTCTCATCGCCGATTAAAACTGAACATGGCCAAGAATGAACTCCTTGTCTTTCCTCCCAACTCCTCCCCCCCACTTCCCCCTCTCTCAGTCCATGTGGATGGATCTACTATCCTTCCTGTTCCCTCGGCCCGCAATCTAGGTCTTTGGCACCTCTCTCTCCTCTGCTCATATCCAGCTTGTAGCTAAGACCTACCACTTCTTTCTCTACAACATCAGCAAAATCCATCCCTTCCTCTCTGAACACACTTCCAAAATGCTTATCCACTCCTTAATCTCCTCTCGCCTCGATTACTGCAACCTACTCCTCGCTGGTCTCCCCGTGAGCCACCTCCTTCCCCTTCAATCTATACAAAATCATGCTGCTCAACTAATCTTCTGCCAGACTCGCCATGCCCACATTACTCCCCTTCTTAATCGCTTCACTGGCTCCCTGTCCAATTTCACATCCAATTCAAGCTTCTCCTTCTGACCTATAGATGCATTCACTCTATGGCCCCTCAATACCTCTTATCTCATCTCTCCCTACGTCCCTGCTCGAAATCTGCGCTTCACTAACAAATTACTCCTATCAATGCCTTTCACCCATACTGCGAACTCCCGACTGCGCTCCTTTCATCTTGCTGCACCATACGCCTGGAACAGCCTACCTGCATCTGTGCGCCTGGCACCCTCTCTGGCCCTCTTCCAATCCAGGTTGAAGACCCACCTCTTCACCGTTGCATTCAGATCCTGACTTCCATCCTCATCTTACCCTAACTCCCGTCACCGCTTATGACCAAACTGTACCACACCGCACCTTGCGCAGAACTGACTAATGCTTTGTACTGTTCTGATTAGATTGTAAGCTCCTATGAGCATGACTCTGACGGGCAGGGACTGTCTCTTGTATGTTGGCTACCTCTTGCAGGTTAGCTGTACAGCGCTGCATGCGTGGGGTTTTATAAGTGCTGAATAGTAGTAGTACCTACAACGTGGTCAGATCAACACAGGGGATGGTGATGGCAGTGTTCATTCTGGAGCCTATTCTAATATGGCAGCCTGGCCAGACCGGCATTCTATTCTAGCTCTCCTGCTCCTCCTCTTCCTCCTGCTTGTCCACACTGTGGTCAGGAACCCCATGACTGTGCTGCTTTTGCCCAGACAGATGCGGATTTGTTAACAGAAATTAGGGAAGCTAACATGGTAGTAAAATAATGGGCACTCCTACATGTGCCTCCAATGGCACCATTTTTTACTCTTGTTTGGGTGTTTTTCTTGTTTGCTTTTGTTCAGGAAAAGGTTGTGGCTAAGACCTCTCCAGCTGTTCTTTTCAGATTCTGGTGTTTTATGGACACAGGTCTTGATGTCAGGGGAGTTCTTATATAGACCATTCTTTGAAAGGACACGCTCTTGCCACTCTCTCTCTGGTCAGCGTTGCTTTATAGACATTGCTTGTGCCCGAGAAGCTTTGCTGTATTTCAAGATGGTCTAGTACACTTAAATTTGGTTTGTTTAATATGATCCTTGAAATCTAAATCTACCCTAGTGCAAGTTTGTACTTTAGAATAGAAGTTGCAGCTTCTTTGTCTGATGGAGATTTAGTTTGAAGATGGTGATATGCTGCCACATTAGTGACAGGCGACATTTTCTCCGTGATTCTCTTCTTTTATGAAGCTGTGAGGGAGCTGTGAAAGGGAGGAGTGGCAATTTTCTCTTCTGTCTTGGCAATCTCTCGCTTACAGTTGGAATCTGGATGCCCTATATTAAATGCACTTTTTTCTTGATCTGCATGGCAATCGCACTTTCAATATTCTATTGATTTATTGCCCTTCTCCAATTGTCTGATTTATGGTCAGCAGTTTGGAAAAATGTATTTGTGACGGCTTGTTGCAGTCCTTTAATCATCTCATCTTAGGGAACTTTAATATACATGCTGATCACCTTCTTACTGCTTCAGAAAATTATTTTTTGCCATTTCATGGAAGGTTTGGGGGCTACTCAGATTATTCAGGGCTCCGCTCATGTAGGCTGGCCTACATTAGATCTTGGTTTTATTTTGGGAGGGATTGAACATTGTTCTAATACTGTCTTGGTCTGATCATAGACTTGAGTCTGGAAATGAAATTTCCATGTATATCAGGTAGATCTCATACTAAACCAATGCTCTTTAAAATTGTAAAATGTTCAAAACATGGATCTTAAGTGTTTGGCTGAAGAAATACATTCTAAAACTTGGCACCTGCCTCCTAGCTTTTTAGATGAACAAATTACCTCTTGGAATGATCATCTGAAGTTGGCATTTGATAAGCTTACTCCTTCAATGAACAACAGCCATCCATTTCATCAATTTCATCCCTGTGGTCAGAGTGGTTTTCGTGTTCTGAAAAGATATGCTTGGTCCACTGCCTGTATCGGTAGGATTCATGCTGATACCTAGAGGATGGCTATTTGCACTGCAAGAGAAATTATTCTCCTCAGTTTTTTGCTACAAGGCTAACAACTTATGGGCACTGTCACAAAGATGATAAAAATGGTTTTTCTCTGTCTTTCTTGGATATTTCTTAGAAAACAAAATCCAGTGTATGCAATAGTTTTCATCGAGGTCCTCTGGAAATGCCTTCATCTTTCTGTCTGATTAGTTTCTTTTGGGCTTTTAATATTCAATCAGGTTCCACGATTGAAAAGATCCTCTTGTTGCTTAAGGCTTCTACTGCCTCACTTGATGTTTTACTGGCATCATTGTTAAAAAGTGAAACACTGCAATGGTCCCTGAAATCTGTGCCAACATTCAGGAATTTGGGATTAGTTGCTGTTTTTATGCATATCATTTGTCTAATTTATGCAGATTATTTGTCTAATTTAAACAACTGCTTGGCCACCACAGTGCAATGGCTGGCTGGGCAACATTTAAAAATGAATTATGCTAAATGGGAGGCTCTTTGTTTTCTGCTTCTCCATATATTTAGGACATCTTTATCACTGCCAAAATAGCATCACAATTCTTGGGATTGTGCTGGACCCGTGCCTTCAGTTCTCCTCATACATTTCTACCATGGTAAAGAAAGCTTTGTTCTTTCTGTATAAATTATGAAGTTTGCATTCTCTTTTGAACAATAAGGAGCTATGTTGTCTTTTGCAGGCTCTGGTGCTAAATCATTTAGATTATGTTAATTCTCTACTGGGGATATCACTTCTGCTTTTTTACATGGTCTCCAGCTGGTACAAAATGTACCCATGAGTCTGCTGTATTTAGCACCAAGTATTGAACATATATAGTTATTTAGCTAGGCTTATATACTGCTTTTCTACCAGTCAGTGGTATACATTCAGGTACTGTATATATATTTTTCCTGTGTCCCCTGAAGTGCTCACAATCTGCTTTTGGTACCTGAGGCAAAGGAGGGTTAAGTGCTTGCCCAAGGCCACAGGGAGCACCTGTGGGACTAGAAATCTCAGTCCTTCCAGCCCAAGGTTGCATCCTCTAGTGGGATTTGAACCCCCTGGCCCTCTGGCCCAAGGTAACTTGCCCAACCACTAGGTCACTCCTCCCTTAACTTCTTTTCTGAGCTTTCATCATTGGTTACCAATTAAGGAAGCGATGACATTCAAAATATTGTTAACTGTGCTGCGAGTTCTTTTGTCTGGTCAGCCTAGTTATTTGGATAAACTTTTGACTAATTATGTTCCTTTCAGAACTTTAAGGTCCTCACAAGCTAACCTCTTGGCTCTTCCTCTCTCTTTGGTTATTCATTTAGATTGTATTTACTGTACAGTGTCTCATATAAAAAAACAAAAGAACCTAAATATATTACAAGTGGCTCAAAATGTTACAGCCAGAATTATATTGAAGGCTCATCTATCAGACCACATCACACCCATCTTGTAGGAACTTCACTGGCTTCCAGTTGCCAGTAGTATAAAATACAAAACCATAATGACCACATTTAAACTAATTAATAATGTAGCACCCTCTTAGCTCACATCCCTAATCCACATCCACTGAGACTCCAGATCCAGAAGAAGAACCAATCAGAACACTCTCTCAGTTCCATCATCATACCATAAGACTAAACAAACAAATAACAAGGCTTACACATATGTACACCCCACCCAATGAAATGACCTCCTTGAAGCCCTAGGGAAATAAAGACCTCCAAACTTTCCAAAAAGAATTAAAAACATTCCTTTTCATTGTACATTACAACAATCCCAATCCCAATCAAAATTCCAACTATGCCCCCTCCCCACACAGCACCCTATCTCTACCTCCCCCCAAGTCTAACCTCCACCCATCTCCTCTACCTGTATTAGAACGCAATATATGCCAACACTCAAACTACTGTAAATTATGACTCAGTTACCACGTACACTCATTATTACTCGTACTTAGGTGCAAATGTTTCATAGTTGTATTGTAAATAGCTATTTGTTATAAACTCAACTTTTATGCTCAGTGTATTTTGTTAAGTTTCAATGTAAACCGCCCCTGATCTCTGGAAGGGGCGGTATAGAAAAACGTTCCAAATAAATAAATAATAAATATCAGGCCCCCATTGATATGGAATTCCTTACCTTTGAATATGAGGCAGGATAAAAATAATTTGGTTCTTAAACATTTCAAAACTTGGCTTTCTCAGGCCATTAGTATTGAAGTGACCAGATGTTAGCGTTTGTTTTGAGGTGAGAGGTGGACTGAGGCCTGGACTGAGCAGGAGACTGTTTTGCCTCTGTCGGATCTTGTCTGTTTGTCTCCTTTGGTTTCTTTTGTTTGCAAATAACATCGTAACCTTCCGTTTGGGGTATTGACATATGGTTGGTTTGTTTTATTTGAATTGTGGAAGATTCATTGTATTTTTATCATTTTTTGTTTTACCCTGTGTTTTATAGAATTGTTAGTAGCTTTGATGAAAGGCGGTGCATCAAATACCTTAAACCATAAACCATAATTCCCTTTCAGTAGAATTTCATTTCAGAACAAAAATCCTTTGTCTTATTTATTTTTTCCTTTTCAGTGTGACATTGGGGCATCTCTCAGGTGAGCATAGCTCTTCACTGTTGCTAAATTTCCTGTAAATTTCTGTTCAAATATGTGTCCTACGTGAGCGTTCAATGTAGTGTCACTTACTCATATTCCTGAAGCTGGAGTGTATTGGGCATGCCCTGGTCTCTCTGCTGCTTCTCTGGTCTCTGCATCCACTTCTGTTTTTGCAAACATCTCAACCAGTCTGTGTCCTCATTCATAGCATACCTATTTTGAGACATGAAGCTATCTCTATAAAAATAGGAATGAGTATATGTCCAGTCGTTCCCTTTATCTTGCATAAGGCATGGTGGTAAGGAGTGTGAATAATCACTAATACCACTGCAACCTACTATCTTTATGTTGTTACAAGTAAAGAGATGATGCTCAGTTTAATTAAAATTCCAGCTCCTTCTGTTTTTTTGTTGTTTTTTTGTTTTATGTTTGAAAAGATCGCAGCCTTGTTGGAATCCCAGGTTTAAATCTCAATAAATGCAGGCCTCCCAATAGGATTCGGAACCTATTCATCATAGTTCGGGGTCGTTCCTTGTCCAAAATCAAAGGAATCTGACAGGATTTCCCTTCTCTGGAAAAACTATTTTAAAGCCACTGATTATTTATTTAGCAATGTTTATATACTGCCTTTCACCATGGTCAAGGTGGTTTACAATGAATGGTGGTTAGGATTTTACATTGAACAATGAACTTATGTATAGGTAACAAGTTAAAAACTATGTACATTGAATAATGAGTTTATGCACAAGTAACAAATTGAACAATGTATAGTAAAATAGTTGATTCAAGACATCTACCTTTATTTAGCAGAGGTCAGTTAGTTTCTTGTGTTATTATTTACTGTTGTTGATGACTTTCATGGGGGTGAAGTTTGAGGTAAAATGTTCGATGAACAGAAGGGTTTTCAGTTTTCTGAATGTGGATAGGTCTATGACGGTACGTATTGTGTCTGGGAGAGCATTCCAGGCTGATGGTGCGTTGCTCAAGCACAGGCTTGTTGGGTTGCTTTTGTTTTTGCATGAGGGATGATTGAGGTGTTTGTAGCAGATTGTCGTCTTGCGCGGTTATGTTGTGGGGTTTGGAGCAGTGTGCGTAGGTAAAATATAGGATTGCTATTATTTATTTATTTATTTGCAAAACTTTTATATACCGCCAATTCCAAAGATCAGTGGCGGTTTACATCAAACATTATCACAATACATGGAACAATGAAGTATTATGAAACTGATACATAGAACTGAGATCAACTATATACAGATAGTATAACAGTGTCTAGAACTATTTACAAGTAATTAAATAGTTTTTACAAATTATATGATTTGTCATAAGTTCAGTTATCGAAGATGAGGAGTATCTATTTGAGAGGTTGTAAACATACTGAGTTATGGAGGATGAGAGGACTTATCCAGGTCACAACCTGTATTGGAGTAGTGTTGCGTGAAAAGATAAGTTTTTAGATCTTTTCGGAATTTTTGTAGATCTTTTATCTCTCTAAGTTGATCAGGGAGGTTATTCCATTATGTTGGTGCTACAAATGAGAAAGCGCTGACACTTGTTGTATGTTTTGTCTTTTTTATACAGTCAGGTACTAAGATTATATTAAGGTTCCTTCTTCGTCTTATTCTATTTTCAGGGGGGTTATGAATTAGTTTGGATAGATACGATGGGGCAATCTCATTCATTAATTTGAAGGTGGTCAATAAGATTTTATATTGAATCCTGCTATAGATAGGTAACCAATGTAGAGAGAAGAGAATCGGGGTAATGCGGTCAGTTAGCTTGGCTTTAGAAATTATCCTTGCAGTTACGTTTTGGGCAATTTGGAGAGTTTTTAGGTTCTTTTTTGTTACTCCTTGAAGTATACCATTACAATAGTCAAAGTGGGGGGTTATTAAAGCCTGGGTTATAGTTCTGAAATCTTCATTATCTAGAAGGGGCCTCAGTTGTTGAATGGAACGAAGCTTGTAATAAATTGTTTTGGTTATTTTCTTAATGTGGGTGGTAAAACTAAGGGGTATGTTTACTAAACCGTCTTAAAGTGCGCTCTGTGACGTTATCGCACGATAAGGTACCTTATCGCGTGATAATGTCGCATCTTGCGGTGCACAGGTACTTTATCGCGCGATAATGCGCGCCGCGGTGAAAACGAGCAATGAAGGCGGGCAAAGGCTCCCGGAGGGCGGAGGAAGGCTCCCCAGGGGCGGAGAGAAGGGGTCAATGGGTGAAGAGTGGGAGGGGAGAGGCTCCCTGCACACTAACGCTGTGAAATTCGAGGCCAAAAATAACGCAAGTGATAACCTCGCGTTAGAGCTGATTTAAAGGGAAGAGAAACCATTTCTGTCAGCAATGTACAGCAAAATCAGGGAAACCTTATAAAAAAGTGATAAGTGTGATACATGTGCACGGAACAAAAGGGCAAATAAACAGTGAAAGGGACCAGCAGAAAATGGAAAAATAAAATAACCAAGCTGGGCAATAGTGATCTCAATGGGAAACATCAAAAAACACTCCCATGAAGGCACCAAAAAAAGGATATTAATTTTGGAAGGGTCCATGCTCCGTCCCCATACAAGGTGAATGAGCCCACAGTGAAATTGCGCTGTGCAGGGTTTCCCTTACCATCAGACAGGTTTCCTATGGCGTGCACATGTGCGGCAACAGCAGGATGGGCATGTCGGAACGGCCAACTGGACAGATGCTTGGAAATTGGATACAGAGGGCTGCAGGCGGCACATGCTGTGGTGCAGCTTGGGCACAGTGCGGACTAGGCAGATGCCTAGGTGGCACCTAGGAATGCTGAAACCGTACAGCAGCCAGACAGCAACTGATGAGGGCCCAACATGGGCACCAGTGTGTTTATCACAGTGTCACAGGGGATAGTACCCAGCAGATACCTCCAAGGGCACAGAACATTGGCAGGCGGTGTTGGGGGGGAAGCATGGACGTCTATGCAGGCACCCCTACCCCAGAACCCACACCATAGGCAGCTGCCTACCCGCACACTGGATGGCCTGAGATGGCGCACCACCAGCACCACCAGCAGAAGGGCATGTCAGCATGGTGGCAGAGGGGTACTGGTGGTGGAGGGGGCAGTGGCAGCTGCTCACAGCAGACCATGGCCTAGCCCTGTGTAGGTGGGTGCCGGCACTGCAACAGACAGGCCCTGTCTGATGTACAGTCATGGAATCCCCAGGGAATGCATCATTTCTGTGGCAACACGGTGGTGCAGTGCACACAGCCAGTGAGTTCAGGAGCAGAAGGTCACAGGTTCAAGTCCCAGCTGTGGTTCCTGCCAACCCAGTCCCCATATTTTACCCACTACTAAAACATAGTATTACAGACAGAACTGTTAGTGCAGATAACGTAAACATGCCCAAGACGCCTACATTTTACCCTACAGAGCACAGACACCATAAACATGCACATTACTTAGAGCAGAGTCTCCCAAAAGCAGTCCTGGAGGGCCAAACACCATTCAGGTTCCATGCTGTCTCCACTAAATATGGCTGTGCTGCATCTCTATGCACTGCCCCCATGGTATGCAGATGTGTCTCATGCATATTCAGTAGGGACAGCATGAAAACCCGAACAGTGTTTGGCCCACCAGGACCGGAGTTGGGAACCTCTGCCGTAAAGCAGCAGCCAACAGGGGCAGACACACCCGCACCCACAGGCTCCGTTAGCCAATGCTTCCTGGAGAGGCAGGACATTGGGCCCTGCATGCATCTCCCAATACTAGCACTTGCATACTTTAGCAATGCCACCCTAAACCTGGGAATACGGTACACATCTATCAAAAGGTTGCCATGATTACTGGCAGATAGCAATTCCTAAGTTAATCACAATTTGCTGAGTGAGCTGCATCATAGCAACGTTTCTGATGTCTGTGGAATGTGCTTCAGGTCTGGTGTCTGACAGTGTTTACCACCCTGGGGAGTGTCTCCTACAGTATTGTGCACCATAGCCATGCCTGCACTGTGCCCAGGACTGGTGCAGGTGCCAGGGCTGCCAAACACCTCTTTAGTTGCACAATGCTGGCATAGGTGTGGGCAGTGTGTGTCTGTCTATCCAGTGTGTGGTGGCTGCAAACACCCTCCACAGCCCACACTGCCAGCACTGTTGCCAGTATTGGCCTCCCAATGTGCATAATGAGGAGCAAGGTACCATGGGTATAGCCCGGACAGGGTGTCCTGGCCAGGATGCATCTGCACAGGGCATAGGGCAATGGCTGGGACATTGTAGTGCCCGGCCACCACCTGCACAGACAGGGTGGCTACAGCATGTCCTGCTGGGAGATCACTCTCACCCTGACTGAGCAGTGACCACGGCATGGCTAGGTTCCCCCATAGTGCTATGCAGTATTTCTTTCATGTGATATTTATGGGTTTCTTTTTGGGGCCTAGTCACTGACTTATCTGTTTGGTGTGTATGGTGACATCCTAGTTCTGGGTGCATGCATTTCCACCAGGGACATGCACTATGGACTAGCTAGCAGACTGTCTGTAGCTGGTATGTGTCGTGATGGAACACCTTGCAGGGTGCAGCTGCTGAAGGCTTGCTGCAGGAGAATATCAGATAGTGGTGGGGTGCAGCTTAGCATATCCAGGCCTAATGTCTGTCTGCTATTGCTTTATGGATGTGTACAGAGCTGCATTGACTGCGCTGTAGGGTGTCTGTTCCCCAGCAGGACTGGCGTTGATAGTCCCCTCTACTGCCACCATTGTAGGGAGGTAGAATGTGGATCTGTTGGTGGTAGAATGTGGATCTGTTGGTGGGAGACCCTGTTTCCCACCCTCAGCCCCAGGGGGGGGGGGGGGGTGGTGGTACATAATACATCTATGGGTCCATAAGGGCTAAATCTTGACTGAGAAATACAGACGTATCCAAGGTGTGTCTGCAGACACTACCTATCTCAGACATTAGCACTGCTGGGGTCCTACAGCATGTCCTATGTCTGCTGTGGACCTGGTGCTGGGCGCCCTACCTCACCCTCAGGGTGAGTACCGTACCTGCACAATGTGACTGTGTGTAGCTACTCTGGCCAGTGCCACACACGGTCAGTTCCCCCTACCAGGCCGGGGTTCTGTGGGGGTGCATACCCCATCTTGTGATCATCTGTAGACTGCTGATTTGCATGTGCAGTGCATCATGGGTATGGGTTGGTTAACCCTATCCTGGTGACCACAGCAGACTATTTGTGTGGTGACGTGCAGTCCTTCTGCAGCCAGCCAGGGGTTTACTAGCAGCTATGGAGCTGTAGCCCACTGGTTACTTCACTGCTTGTGGAGCCAGAGGTCATGGGTTCAAACCCACAGTGGGGTTATTTGATAGGGCTGTCTGAAGCATTGTCTATTTTTAATGTACATTAGTGCTGCCAGCATAACACCCTCGGGGTACTGTAACCATAAGGTGCCTCAGAGGGCGCCTTATAGGGCACCCTATAAAGTGCCTTCTGAGGCACCTTATGGTTACAGTCCGTATAAGGTGCCTTATAAGGTGTCCTATGGAGCGCCTTATAGGGTGCCCTATGGGGACATTATAGGGTGCCTGGGCAGACAGTGCACTTTATAGTATGCCCTCTGGAGTACCTTATAGGACGGCTGATGCGGCACCTTATGTTACAGCACTTTGAGAGTGTGTTTGCTAGCAGCACTAATTAAAACAATATTAAATTGCCTCATAATGCAATATTACACATTACAGGTAGTGCCTTAGCCAGCATAATTCATTGGGTACAGTGGGGGACTGAACCCATGACCCCTGCATCATCAGTCAGTGTCTTAACCATTGTGCTACACTGCTGTTTCTCCTTGCATGTCAGCGCACTTACTTAACATTTTCATGCGTTAAAATGCACAGTGCTACCATCAAAAACAGTGCTATGACCTTGCCATGCCTCATAGGGCACCCTATATGGCGCCCTATAGGCCACCCTTTAAGCAACATTGTAGGGTGCTGTGGTGGCCAGTGCTCTTTAAAATGTGCCCTCTGGGGTACCTTATGGGGTGCCGTATGCATCACCTTATGTTACAGCGCTTTGAGGGTGCGTTTGCTAGCAGCAGTAATTAAAATAAAATTAAAATGCCTCATAATGCAATATTATACATAACAGGTAGTGCCTCAGTCAGAATAATTCATTGGGCACAGTGGGGGATTGAACCCATGACCCCTGCACCATCTGCCAGTGTCTTCACCATTGTACTGCAGCCCTGTTCCTGTGTTTACACATCAGCGCGCCTGCTTATGCTTCCCGCGCGCATTTCTCATGCGCTTATGTGCGCGGCGCACATGAGCGCGCGATAATCCGTTTGCTAGGTTAAGACTGAAACGCCCACTCCTTATATGGCATCCTGCACACTAGCGCCGGGCGCACATTAGGACGGTTTAGTAAACATACAAGGGTAACTCCTTGTCAAGGGTAGCTATTGTTTGCTTTATGTGTTATCAGAAGCATCTTGTTCTTATCCGGGTGGCAAGTGGGAGTCAGTGCAGTTGTTTCAAGGTGGGTGTTATGTGATCATATTTGGAGGTTCCCATGAGTGTATGTGCTGCAGTATGCAGAGCTGTGTGGAGGGGGATAAGGGTAGAGTGTAGCAGGCCTTGATAAATGGAGTTGCAGTAGTCCAAATGTGGCAGGATTAGGGCTTGGAATGCTGAGGAAGTCTGGTGGGTCGAGGAGGGGGTGTAGTCTTTGGAGGGTTCTTATTTTGTGGTAGACAGCTTTTGCAGTGTGTTATAATTGGGATTTGAAGGAAAGGTGTTGGTCCAATGTAATTCTTAGATACTTGATTTCAGGTTGTACCTTTATTTTGGTCTTGTTGAATGTTATCGAGTCTGGTGGAGTGAAGCTGATGTCCTTTGTGATGAAAAGAGCTTCAGTCTTTTTATAGTTGATGGTTAAGTTGTTTCTTTCTAACCATTATGAGATGTCCTTGAAGCATTGTGAGAGTTTTTTGTTGTAGGGCTGATTGTGGTTGAATGGTCCATACAGCATGATGTCATCTGCGAAGACGTGGAAATTGATGTTGTGTGCTCTTTTGATTTGGCAGAATGGTTGCAGGTAGACATTGAAAAGCAATGGAGATAAGGTGGATCCTTGTGTTACTCCTTGTGTTTGTCAGTAAGGGGTGGATATGTTTTGTCCAATTTTTATTTGTTACTGCTTGTTGGTGAGGTAGGATTCAAGTCATTGAAGTACCATGTTTTGAATTCCTGTGGCTTGGAGGCATTAACAAAGGATTTGATGATTTACTGTATCAAAAGCTGCTGATATGTCAAGGAATATCATGATGTATCCCTGTGTTTTATTTTGCATTTCTTTTATTAGTATGTCTGAGTGATATCATCAGAGTTTCTACACCATGGAGCAAACAAAAATCATGCTGTTGGGAGTTGAAGAGGTTGTTCTTATCAATATATTCCTGGAGTTGCTATTGTACTGCTTTCTCGATGACTTTTGTTATGAATGGAAGACTGGTGATAGATCTATAGCAGGAATGGGCAAACTACGGCCCGGCGGACCTTTTAATCCGGCCCGCGGAGCTCATAGCGGTCAGAGGAGAATGGAGAGCTGAGAGGGACGAGTGCGAGGTAAGAGCTTCTAACAGTGGAAGGGGGAAAGAGACTGCTGTGGGAGCGTGGCCACCTTGATCTCATGTTGTGGGGACGATGTCTCCTTCCTTAGCGCAGGGAAAGCGCGAGCCGTCACTCTCGGGGACAGAGCCAGTGTGGCAGACAATAGACAGATGCGCGAGAGTGACGGCTCGTGCTTTCCCTGCGCTAAGGAAGGAGACATCGTCCCCACAACGTGAGATCAAGGTGGCCACGATTCGCGCAGAGCCCTTTTATTGATGCCCGAAGGGTATGTACGTATACAGTGTTATCTGTCTATCTATCTTGCCATTGGCTTGCAGCACAGCACGGGCGTCTTGTTCATGCATTCATCTTCCTTCTGCAGCGGTATTTGAATTGTAGAGTCTGAGTGAGGTCCAAGTAAGCGGCTGGAATCGTTTCCGCTCTCTTTCTTGCGTCTTGTTATCCCCGCTCTTGGAAGCGGTGGGCAAATCACACTGGCTAAAAGAGGAATTCGAAGGGGGAACAGACTGTTCAGTGGCTAAGAAGTTGTAAAGTAGAGAGCAGCGCACGCTATGGGTTTTGGTTTTCTCTATTAAATTACTTTTTTTAAAGAGAGTATCAGAGCTACTGGTTACCCAGTTCCAGGTGGGAGACTTTTTAGCCAGTCCTGGTTTTGAACTTACATTTCAAATGCAATGTATGGTTATTTGTAGTTTCTTTTTATATCCATTGAAATTGATGCTGCAGGTCCCAAAATGCATTAGAAATCTAGGACTGGCTTAAAAATGTCTGTCTTGGAACTGGCAACTCTGGAATATAGCTGCTTTTGTATTTTCATTTTGAGTGGAACCACCGCAGAGGCAATGGCTCAGGGTATAAAATATGTTTTTAAATACTGACTTGAGACCTATTTTTCATGACAGTTACTGAGACTTGTAGATAATATTCTAAGTATTTTGTAATTATTTCCTCAGAGCAGACAAATGCTGTCTAGAAAACACCCTTATGAGAGGCTAATTTTTCTGCAAAGTGGATGTGGTTTGTCTGCAAGAATTGCCCAAATTAGATCAGACGGGAGGTCCATCATCCTGTCTCAGATAGTGGCAAGCAATGGGGTGTTTAAGAAACAGCAGATATGTAGAACCGTCCGTCCACTGTTGTCCTGCATTTGATAAAGGTTAAAAACAAGAATCGGATCACAAGGCATGGAGCAGGCCAAGGTGATGCCATTGTGGTTGAGGAGTGTTCCTCAGAACCATTAATGACCTTATGTGAGAATCCTAAGAGGAAGGTTCAAGACAATCCAGGAACATAAAACTTCTGAAATTAAGGTAAAACACTTCCAAATGGACCAGAAAAGATTTAACAAAGATATGGGCATTCTATCATATTATAAACCATGCGGTTTTACAGCTTTCTCACTGTTTGATCACCCATCTACTCTTGGTCCGGCCCCCGGGTCCAATATATGAACCCATTGCGGCCCTCGAGTCAAAACGTTTGCCCACCCCTGATCTATAGGATGCTGGGTCCACCGGGTAGAGGTTGGGTTTTTTGAGGGTAGGGAAGATGGAGAATAATTTCAGACATTCTGGCATGTATCCTTGTTGAAGTATGGATTGGATGAGTTTTTTGATTATGGGAATGAGTTCCTGTTCGGTTGCTTTGATCCAGCTGACTGGGCATAGACCGAGGGTGGATGTTGTGGCATTGAGCGATGTGATTAAGGCTGTAATGTTGTCTTTGCTGATGGAAGAAAAGGTTGTCCAAGGGGTGCTAGAGGTGGAAGTTCGTATGATGGAGGGGAGGGGGGGAAGGTGGGGGGGGGGAGGTAGGGGGTTGGGGTTGGAGATGAGTTTGATGGTTTATATTGAGATCTGATTGGTTGTTGTAAAGTGATTTTGTGAGCTGTTTAATGATGTCAAATAATTCTTTTGGTCTGTTTATAGAGCTGGAAATTAGTTTAGAATGATAGGTTCATTTGCACTGTCAGTAGCAGTGTGGTAGTTAGACATCAGGACCATGTAGAGGTATTTGTCTGAGTTGAGGTTGGTTTTTTTTTCAATTTTCTTACCAATCTTCTGAGTTGAGCTTTTAGCTTCCGTAGGTAAGGGGTATACCATGGTTCCCTTGTTTTCTTTGTTGTTGTGGAGGCTGTCTTTGCAGTGGTAGTTACTACTCTTTCAATGATGGAGTTCCAATTTGTTATGAGGATATTGCAATCTATTGTCTCATTGTCAAGCTGTGGTAGTATGTTCCTTAGGAAGGATTCCTTGTGGAAGCATTTGAACCTTCTGTTTGGCTGTTGCTGGGTGGAGTGGTTTGTAGGGGCATTAAATGAGTGGAAGAAGGTGATTAGGCTATGGTATGACCAAGGCATGAGGTGGTGGCATATTGAGTGAGTTGTGTTTACATGGATTCTTTGTGCTGGTGAAAATCAGGTCGAGGGTATTGCCTTTGTTGTGTGTGGGGGATTGAATGAGCTGTTCGAGGTCCATGGCTGCCATGGTTTGTAGCAAGGTTAATGCATGTTTGGGTTGTGCTGAGGGGAGACTGAAGTCTCCCAGGATGATGAGGTCTTTCTGGTGTGTTCTAGGAATTTTCCAATTAGGTGAGATAGGTCTGAGGTAGTAGTGGTTGGAGGTCTGTAGAAGAGGCAGATTGTTAGCTGTTTGTTGATGATGGTCAGAATGTCTCTTTCTTCAGAGCTTTCCATGGAGAGAGGTCAGAAGCAGAAATGTGTCTGGGTTATGATTAGTACTCCTCCTCCCCTCTGGTCTGTGCGTGGGCACTGAAAGAGGGCAAACCTGTCAGGTAGGAGTTGGCTTATAAGTACCAGGATTTGGTTATACAGAGCAGGTCGAGTTGATGTGTTGTGAAGAGGTCTTTTATAATGGGTGCTTTGTTCCTTACTAAGTGTGTGTTTATCATGGCACACTTTATGGGTTGTGCTGATACTGAGGGAGTTAGGGTGTGATTGTGTTCACATGATATTTGTATGAGGCTTGGTGTGTTGCAGGGTTTGTTGTGTTTGTAGTGGTCTTTTGTGGGTTTGTATGCGGTGTGTATATGGGGGAGGTGTAAGTAGGGGGGTAGTGTGTGAGAAATGTATTCAGTGAGTAGGGGTGTGATGGTGAGTAGTAAGTAGTATAGGGGTAGCATAGTTGGCTGGTCTGTCGCTGCAGTTTAGGGTTTAGGTTGGTAAGGATGAGTCCATGGTGCTGCTTTTCTTTGTGTGGTTTGGACGCTGTTCTGCTGATTCTGTTTTAGTGGGGTAGAGAGCGGTGAAGATTGTCTCCTGCCTAGGTCCCTGCCTAAGGGCCACATTGAAGGGTCCTTTGGTGAGGCTCTTTGGTGCGGGCCCATCTGGAGCAGGTGCACCTAGGGGGAGGGAAAGATAAATTTGTTGCTGCAGCTTGCAGGGGACGCCAGATTGGCTGGCTGAGTTGAGTGGAAGAGGAGCTTACCTCCCCGCTCCCACAGCATTCTCTGCTGATGTTCCGGCCGGTGGTCTGGAGGTGGAAGGAGTCCCGGGTCTTTTTAAATTTGCCGTGGTGGCTTGTAGGAGGCACCAGATTGGCCTGCTGGGTTAAGAAGAGCAGGAGCTTACCTCCCCACTCCATGGTGTCCTCTGTTGATGTTCCGGCCAGTGGTCTGAAGACGGAAGGTGGAGGATTATACTTATAGTGTATCTGGACTTTCAGAAGGCCTTTGACAAGGTCCCTCATCAGAGACGTTTGGCAAAACTAAAGAGTCATGGGATAGGAGGCAGTGGATCAGGAACTTGTTAAAAGATAGAAAGCAGAGGTAGGGCTAAATGGCCAATATTCCCAATGGAGAAATGTGACTAGTGGTGTACCCCAGGGATCTGTGCTGGGTCCGCTGTTTTTGACATATTCATAAATGACCTGGAAAGTGGAATAACAAGTGAGGTTATCAAATTTGCAGATGACACAAAACTATTTAAAGTTGTTAAAACCCAAGAGGATTGTGGAAAATTGCAAGAGGATCTTGATAAATTGGAAGACTGGGCATCAAAATGGCAGATGAAATTTAATGTGGACAAGTGCAAAGTTATGCACCTAGGGAAGAACAACTCAAACTATGGTTACACGATGCAAGGTTCCACATTAGGAACCACCACCCAGGAAAAAGATTTAGGTGTCATTGTGGATAACATGTTAAAACCCTCCGCCCAGTGTGCAGCGGCGACCAAGAGAGCAAATAGAATGCTAGGTATCATAAGGAAAGGAATGGAAAATAAAACAAAAGATATTATAATGCCTCTATATCGTTCCATGGTGAGACTGCACCTTGAATATTGTGTGCAATTCTGATCACTGTATCTTAAAAAGGATATAGCGATATTAGAAAAGGTTTAGAGAAGAGCCACCAAAATGGCAAAGGGGATGGAAGGAAACTCCTATGAAGAAAGGCTAAAAAGGTTAAGGCTCTTTAACCTGGAAAAGAGACAGCTGAGGGGAGATATGATAGAAGTCTATAAATTAATGAACGGAGTGGAACGGGTAAACATAGATCGATTGTTTACGTTATCAGAATATAGAAAGACTAGGGGACGTGCAATGAAGCTACAAGGTAAACTATTTAAGACTAATAAAAGAAAATATTTTTTTACTCAACGTGTAATCAAACTCTGGAATTTGTTACCGGAGGATGTAGTAAAGGCTGTTAGTGTAGCTGGGTTTAAAAAAGGTTTGGACAAGTTCCTGGAGGAAAGGTCCATAAACCATTATTAAGAAGGGGCCCAGGATATCAATGCTTGACCCTGTATAAGCATTGTGGAACCTGTGTCTTTTGGGGAAACTGCTAGGTACGTATGACCTAGATTGGCCACTGTTGGAAACAGGATACTGGGCTTGATGGACTTTGGTCTGACCCAGTATGGCATATCTTATTTTCTTATGTTCTTATGTACTTAAATTACAGTGAGCTCTTCAGGACAGTATATTTTCCAGTTTAGAAAAAGGTACAAGACCTTTAGGGGGTAAATTTATAAGAAGTCGCCTAGATTTAGGTGGCAAGAATGCACACAAGTCTTGTTATTTTAGTCATTTATGTGCACAAGAGGGCACTTATGTGCATACATGAACTATTTTACTTACCCTGGGCACTATTTTGCAAGTATATACGTAGATATGATGGCATGTACTTGCGATGTAGATGTGTGAATGGGTGGAGTATAGACAGACTATGGGCACAAGTACGTGTGTAAATTCTAAAATCTTATAATTTATGTGTGTTGTTTATAAATCCAGGCACGAGTGTTGACACCACTCTGAGTCTGGTATAAATGCCCACACCTTTCCTCGCTCTTCTTCTTTACCTTTTACATTCTCTCACCAGTGGCTTGCCTTGGGGATCAGTCCTTGGTCCTGTTCTTTTTAACATTTTTGTAAGCGATATTGCAGAAGGTCTGTTGAGAAAGGTATTCCTCTTTGCGGATCATATCAAAATCTGCAATGGAAGGTGTAGATAACATAAGGAGGGATCTAGCAAAGCTTTTAGAATGGTTGAGAATTTGCCAGCTAAGATTTAATACTAAAATATGCAAGGTCATGTATTTGGGCTGAAAAAAAATCAAGAGAGTGGTACAGTATACTTCAATACCTGAAAGCAGAGACATGATCTGGGGGTGATTATATTGGATTATCTTAAAGTTGCCAAACAAGTAGAAAAGGCAAAGGCAAAAGCCATAAGTTTGCTTGGGTGCATAGAGAGAGGATTTGACTGCAGGAAAAAAGGTGGTGATAGTGCCTTTGTGTAAAACTCTAGTGAGACCTCATTTGGAGTACTGTGCTGGAGATTGACCCTCAAGTGAATATAAAAAAGATGTCTGTGCACCATAGACATAGTAATTTCTGAGAAAAAGAAAAACAAAATATGATCTGGACAGGATTAATGGCATCCTTCCCTAATGTTTGGTTGCACAACCCTTGGCAGTGATGACAGCCTCCAAATGTTTCTTGTAGCCATATAGGAATATAAATTTTGTACATCTGTCTGCTGGTAGTTTCTCCCACTCTTCAACTGTAATTTGTTCTAGCTCATGAATGTTTCCAGGATTCCTTTTACCAATAGCAGATTTCAGCTCTTTCCAAAGGCTCTTGGTTGGATTAAGATCAGGACTCATTATTGATCAGTTTAAAACAGTCCATTTTTCCCTTTTTAACCATTCTTTTGTACTGTTGGATGTATGTTTTGGGTCATTGTCTTGCTGGAGAACCCATGACCTTTGACCCAGACCTAATTTTCTGACACTAGGTAGCACATTTTGTTCCAAAATACCTTGGTAGCCCTCTGACTTCATGATTCCTTAAATACATTCCAGGCCTCAAGGCAGCAAAACAGTCCCATAATGTTATGGAATCTCCACCATATTCAACTGTAGAAAGAATGTTTTTTCTTTATAAGCTTTATTTTTAAAGATATCACTGGTCTGCAAAGCCAAAGAGCTCATTTGGTTTCATATGTCCACAGAACATTTTCCCAGAAGGATTGTAGTTTCACAGGGTGGATTTGGGCAAAGATCAGGTGTGCCTTTTTATGTCTGTCTTTGAGCAGTGGGGTCCTCCTTGGCTTTTTCCCATGAAGTACTTCTTTCTTTAGTGCATGGAATATGGTGTGTATTGAAACCACCACTCCAGATTGCTCCAGGTCAGCCTTAAGCTCTTTGGATATTGTTTGATGTTTTCCAACAGTTCACATTAACCTTTGAAGACTTCCTGGATTAATTTCCTCTTCCCGCCACATCCTGGGAGGTTCTTGACAGTTCCATGTGCAGAACATTTCTTAAATAAATTGCGAACTGTAGATACAGGAATCCCAGTGTCTTTGGAGATAGCCTTTTACCCCTTTGAAGTTTAATGTTTGGTGATAATGACTTTTGTAACAGTCTCCGGCAGCTCTCTTATCTTCACCATTGTGAAAATGGAACAGGTAATGAATGTGGCCATTTTCAACATTAGAGCCATTATTTATTGGTTGATTCAAATCATGCGAGTACTGACAATCACAGGTGCAGTGAGAATGTGGTTCTTCTGTTTAAACTGATTTGAATTATTTATAAGGGTGCCAATATTCATATCCTGCAAAATCCCAGTTTTTATACTATTTCCTACTATTTCCTTTAATTGGTCTTGTTTTATTTGATTCTTTTGTGTGTCAAATATATGTGCATGTATAGTCCAAAGCCATTTCATTGGCCAATTCTTTTTAGGAGATATTGAACATTAAGGGGTTGAATCGCAAGGGTGCCACTAATGTTGACCACAACTATATTCTCTTTTATCATTTACATTTATCATTTAGATTCCTACATATTCTTTTTATAATATATATATGCAAGCACCTTACATTAGTATTTTATAAAGCACATAGGTGCCTATATTTATTTATTTAACATTTTTTATCTACCACTTTTCATTTTATCAAAGTGGCTTACAGAAAACAGAATGTTCTTACAGGGAACAGTAATATAACTATTTACAACTAACAGTTAACAGCTTACAACTCTATAACTCTATGGGGTATGTTTACTAAACCACGCTACTGTGCGGGGCGCACTTGAGCGTGCGCTAAGGTACCTTAGCGCATGCTAATGATGCATTTTTGTGCCCCGCACACATGCGCGCCGCACTAACGGGCCCGCTCATGTGCGCGTCACGCAAATGAGCGATAGAGGCGTGGAAAGGCTCCCGGAGGGCGGAGGAAGGCTCCCCGGGGCAGAGAGACGGGGTCAATGGGTGGAGAGTGGGAGGGGAGAGGCTCCCCGCACAGGAGCGGGGCTGAAATTAGATGAAAAAAATACCGCGAGTGAAAACCTCGCGTTAGAGCCGATTTAAAGGGAAGAGAAACCATTTCTGTCAGCAATGTACAGCAAAACCAGGGAAACCTACAAAACGTGAGCAGTGTAATACATGTGCACAGAACAAATTAGCAAATAAAAATTGAAAATGACCACAACAAAATTCTAAAAAATTATAATCCAGCTGGGCAACAGTAATAGTCATGGAAAACATCAAAAATCACTCCCAAGAAAGCCCTAAAAAAGAAATATGAATTTTAGAAGGGTCTATGCTCCGTCCCCATACAAGGTGAATGATCCCACAGTGAAATTGTGCAGAGCAGGGTTTATGACTCCTTTGGCCAGGTTTCCTATCTCCAGGGACTGCACTGTCTTTGTGGCCACAGTGTGGTGCAGTGAACACAGACAGTGTGTTCAGGAGCCAAAGATCACCAGTTCAAGTCCCAGCTGGGGCTCCTGCAAACCCAATCCCCATATTTTACCCACCACTAAACCATGATAGTAAAGACCAACCTTTTTTGCAGATAACATAAGCATGGTCAAAACACCTCTATTTTACCCTACAGAGCACAGACACCAGAAACATGTGCATTACCTAGACCACAGTCCCCTCAATGCAGTCCTGGAGAGCCACATATCATTTAGCTGTGATGCTGTCAGCAATATAAGGCCATGTCAGCATGGTGGCGGAGGGGTACCGTTGGTGGAGGGGGCAGTGGCTGCTGCCCACAGCAGACGGTGGCCTAGCCCCCTTCACGTGGGTGCAGTGCCCTCCAACAGACAGGCCCTGTCTGACAAACAGCCATGGACTCCCCAGGGAATGCACTGTTTTTGTGCTAAGATGGTGGTGCAGTGGACACAGCCAGTGCCTTTAGGACCAGAAGGTCACAGGCTCAAATCCCAGCTGGGGCTCCTGCCAACCCAGTCCCCTTATTTTACCCATGAAGAAAACATGGTAGTAAAGACTGAACCATTATTGCTGAGACCATAAGCATGGGTCAAAAACCTCTATTTTACCCTACACAGCACAAACACCATAGAAATGTGCATTACCTATGGCAGAATCCCCCAAATGCAGTCCTGGAGGGCCAAACACCATTCAGTTTCCATGCTGCCTCTAATAAAGATGCCTGTGCTGCATATCTATGCACCACCCCCATGGTATGCAGATATATTCCATGCATATTCATGAGGGACAGCATGAAAACCTGAACAGTGTTTGGCACACCAGGACTGGAGTTGGGAACCACTGCTATAAAGCAGCAGCCAACAGGCCCCATTGGCTGCCCTGTAGGGTGTCTGTTCCCCAGCAGGACCGGGGTTGATGGTCCCCTCTACTATCACCATTGCAGGGAGATAGAATGTGGATCTGTTGATAGGAGACCCTGTTTGCCACCCTCAACCCTGGAGGAAGAGGGTGGTGGTACATGGCCCACCTAGAGGTCCATAGGGGCTACACCTGACTGAGACAGACAGAGATATCCAAGGTGTTTCTGCAGAAACTACCTATCTCACACATTAACACTGCTTTGGACCTCTAGCATGGCCTCTTTTAGGCATGGAATGTGCTGTGGACCTGGTGCTGGGCGCCTCACCGCACCCTCAGGGTGAGCACAGTACCCGCACAATGTGACGGTGTGTAGCTACTCTGTGCCAGTAAAACACACGGTCAGTACCCCCTACCAGGCCGAGGTGCTGTGGGGGTGCACATGGTCACTTCCCCCTACCAGGCCGGGGTGCTGTGGGGGTGCATTCCCCATCTTGTGTTTATCTGTGGACAGCTGATTTGCATGTGCAGTGCATCATGGGTACGGGTGGGCTAACCCTATCCTGGTGACCACAGCAGACTGTCTGTGTGGTGACATGCACTCCCTCTGCCATCAGCCATGGGCTTGCTAGCGGCTGTAGCACAATGGCTGCTTCACTGCCTGTGGAGCCAGAGGTCATGGGTTCAAACCCACAGTGTGGTTATTTGATGGGGCTGCCCTGAGCATTATCTCTTTTTAATGTACATTATTGCTGCCAGCAAAAACACCCTCATCGTACTGTACCCATAAGGTGACTCAGAGGGCGCTTTATAGGGCGCCCTATAGGTTACCTTATGGTTACCGTCCATATAAGGTGCACTATATGTTATCCTGTGGAGCAACTTATAGGGTGCCCTATAGGGGACATTTTAGGGTGCCGTGGCTGACAGTGCACTTTATGATGTGCCCTATGGAGTGCCTTATAGGGTGCCTTATGCGGCACCTTCAATTACGGCACGTGAGGACCTGTTTGCTGGCAGCAATTAATAAAATACAACTAAAGTGCTGCAGGAAAAAATACATACATTGCAAAGCTGATGCCACAGCCAGCCTTACATATTAGGCACACTGGGAAGCAAACTCATGACCCCTGTATCAGCAGTCAGTGCCTTACCCATTGTGCTGCACTGCTGCTCCTCCTTGCATGTCAGCGCACCTACTTATGCTTTTCATTCCTTAACCTGCACAGTGCTGCCATCAAAAACATTGCTGTGACCTTGCGGTACCTCATACGGCACCCTATAAAGCGCCCTATAAGCAACATTCTAGGGTACCTTGGCGGACAGTGCACTTTAAAATGTGCCTTATGGGGCGCCTTATGTTAACACACTTTTGAGAGTGCGTTTGCTAGTAGTAGTAATTAAAATAAAAAGTAAAATGCCTTCTAAAGCAAACTTACCCATAATAGGTAATGCCTCCGCTAGCATTCTTCATTGGGCACAGTGGGGGATTGAACCCATGATTCCTGCACGGTTGGTCAGTGTCTTAACCATTGTACTGTGGCTCTGTTCCTGTGCCTGTGCATCAGCGCGCCGCCTTATGCCGCCCAATATTAAAATGCCTCCTAAAGCATTAGCACACCACCTTATGCACATCAGCGGGCCGCCTTATGCCACCCATTATTTAAATACCTCCTAAAGTAATGCCTCAGCCAGCTGTCTTCATTGGGCACAGTGGGGGATTGAACTCCTGATCCCTGCACCACTGGTTAGTGTCTTAAACATTGTGCTGTGGCTCTGCTCCTCTGCTTGCACATCAGCGCGCCACTTATTCCTCCCGCGCCGCTTTCTCATGCGCTAATGTGCGGGGCGCACATGGGCGCCGTGCACATTAGCGCATGAATAATCCCGTTTTTTTTTTCCTGCTTGAAACGCCCACTCCTTATATGGCACCCGCACACTAGCGCGGCCCGCACATTAGCAGGGTTTTAGTAAACATACCCCTATATGTCTTTATAAAATAGCACCTAGGTAGGGGCCTATTTGACCTCTTAAAACTAGGGACCCCCTGATAAAATTACCCTCATAAATGCTGGATTTTCACATTTCACATTTGCTTCACCTTTCTTCTTGCTAACAAATTACAACAATGATTATAACTTTAACCGTCTGATAAGGAAGGTCCTGCAGATGCAGTGGAGATTGTTACAGAGCTAAAACTAGGTCATCACCTTGGTTGGCAGCTTCTGAGGGACAGCAAAGTCACAGCAAAACAGCCACATAAAATCAAAGAGCCATCAGTACATTCTTTCACTTGCAGGGAGAGAGGGCACATGCATTCATACAAAGCAAAGCTTTATATGTAAAAAGAATGATGTCCAATTATACATTTTTACAAGAATGTGCTGGGAGGGGTGGTGTTGGGATGATCATGATTGTTGAGTTTAATTTTGCAAATGTCAGGGGTGGGGGGAGGAAAGAAGGGGGCATGACGTTTCAGGTAGTCTACGGCAGCCAAAACCCTGATACTGACCCTGAATTTTTACATATACAGTAAACTGGATTTCATCACTGGAAATACTATCAGTCTATCTATCTCAACCCTCTTGCAGTATGTTTGTAAAAAATTATTTTAGTGAACTTAGTGCTCAAAGAGTTCTAAAGTGATTGTCATGGAAAACTGAGAACTCCCATTTATCCTCAAGACAACTACAGTGTGTACATTTTTGGGAACCTGAGTGTACCTTTTTGGGAACCTGACAGGTATTTGTGACCTGGATTGGCCGCTGTTGGAAACCGGATACTGAGCTTGATGGACCCTTGGTCTGACCCAGTATGGCATATCTTATGTTCTTATGAAGTCAGTGGAAGTGGTGGAAGGTTCCCAGTACTGTCCTGTCAATATACCTTAATCCTGCCCTGGAAGTACCTCTGGTAAGTGTGAGAAGATAATTTCCGTTCTCCATGGCCATTTCTACTTAGCCTCTAGTCTTACAAAGCCAATTAAAGAGCTAATTCTTGTCAATTTTGACAATGTTATTTCAGTAAAACCACAAACTCATTTCACATGGAGCCCGATTCAGATAGGGGCACGTCCAGGCTGTCCGGACAACCCCAAGCAAGACAGACCCGTTTGTACCCGATTCTGGACCGCAGGAGCAAAACATCTTTGGCCCCCCTTTTCCCCACTGCCCGATCCAAGGCTGGTTTGCCATGGTCTGCATTAGGTGGCAGGGACCCTTCCGCACCCAGCCCCAGCCCTGATCGCATTGTTTTTGCTGCTTATTCCACCTTTGAGGTGGAATATCAGCGGGTTCCCAAGGCCCGGCAGGATGTACAGGGCCATGATCTGAATCGGCCTTTTACATCCTGCCGGGCTGGCCCACCCCTGTTCCACCCCAATCCCACTCCTTCCCACCCCCCACTGGTTTTCCCTGTCCTGATGCTCAGGATGTACAGTATGGGGAGAGCAGCCCCACAATCCACGTCCCAGAATCAGGCCCATAGACCATGAAATCACTGTTAGATGGAAAAGACTTTCACTGTTTGTTGTGAGACAGATTTGACACGGCAAATGTTAAAGGATGTATGGAAAGTCACGGACCCGTTTGAGCCAGTTTCAAAGCAAAGGAATGAGTTGTTAATAAAACCGTTCAAAGTAGTACTTAACTGAAATCAACTACAGGGAACACTACTAACAATAAAAAAGTATTCTGAAATAGTAGTGCCAACTAAAAAAGTTCTTGATTTGAGGCGAAAGTAAGGGGTATGTTTACTAAACTGCGTTAGTGCGATTCGCGTTAGGAGCCGCGTTAGAGACAGAAACCCCAAATAAGGACATGGGCGGTACATCGT
This sequence comes from Ichthyophis bannanicus, assembly GCA_033557465.1. Lineage (NCBI taxonomy): Eukaryota > Metazoa > Chordata > Amphibia > Gymnophiona > Ichthyophiidae > Ichthyophis > Ichthyophis bannanicus. The sequence goes on along the minus strand of CM066033.1, from coordinate 587,812,641 downwards.
TGCCGAGAACGCGCCGAGAACGCGTGTTACAAGGCGTCATAAATGAACGAGCGCTACAGGGCACGTTACCGTGCGTTAATCTTAAGAAGGCGCGCAGGCATTCAATCACAACAACAGAGCTGTAGCATAATGGTTACAACACTGACGGATGGTACGGGGTCATGGGTTCAATTCCCCAGTGGGCCTAATGTATAAGGCTGGCTGAGGCAGCACCCTTTACATTTAAGTTGTGATTGGTGAGGCATTTGACATGTATTTTAATTTGTGCTGCCAGCAAACACACCCTCACGGTGGCATAACCTAAGGTGCCGCATAAGGTACCCCATAACGCACTCCATAGGGCACATTATAAAGTGTACTGTCCGCCAAGGCACCCTATAATGTCCCCTATAGGACACCTTATAAGGCTGTGAACAAAGCCCTGGCTGGCTGCAGGACTGCACGTCACCACACAAACTGTATGCTGTGGTTACCAGGATAGAGTTAACCCACCCGTACCCATGATGCACTGCACATGCAAATCAGCAGTCGAGAGATGGGCACAAGATTGGGTATGCACCCCCACAGCACCTCGGCCAGGTAGGGGGAACAGACCGTGTGTGGTACTGCCACAGAGTAGCCACAGACAGTCACATTGTGCGGGTACTGTGCCCACCCTAAGGTTGAGGTGGAGCACCCAGCACCAGGTCCACAGCACCATTCATGGATGAACTACGCCATGCTGCAGGTCCCCATCAGTGTATGATAGGTAGTTCCGTTAGACGCACCTAGGATACATCTGTGCCCTGCTGTATGTCCCGGCCATGTCTAGTCCCTATGGGCGATGATGCACCCAGAACAGTGCATATCCTGTGTTGGTGCCATGGTTACCTGCTGTAGGTGAAAGGAGGGGAATGGACCCATGGGCAGATCATGTACCACCACAACCCACCCTCTGGGGCACAGGATGGGAAACAGGATCACCCACCAATAGATCCACAATCTACCTCCCTGCAATGGCAGCAGTAGAGGGGACCAGCAACCCCTGTCCTGCTGGGGAACAGACAGAGCGGTACACATCCATAACGCAATAGCAGACAGACGGCAGGCCTGGAAATGCTCAGCTGCCCCCCCCCGCCCCCTGCCCTCTGCCCCCCCCCCTGCCCCCTGCCCCATGCTGACATGCCCTTCTGCTGGTGGGGCTGGTGGTGCGCAGTCTCAGGCCATCCAGTGTGCAGGTAGGTGGCTGCCTATGGTGCGTGTTCTGAGGTAGGGGTGCCTGCATAGACGTCCGCACTTCCCCCCCAACACTGCCTGCCAATGTTCTGTGCCCTTGGAGGTACCTGCTGGGTACTATCCCCTGTGACACTGTGATAAACACACTTGTGCCCATGTTGGGCCCTCATCAGTTGCTGTCTGGCTGCTGTACAGTTCCAGCATTCCTAAGTGCCACCTAGGCATCTGCCTAGTCCGCTAATACAGACAGAACCTTTAATGCAGATGACGTAAATATGCCCAAAACACCTACATTTTACCCTACAGAGCACAGACACCATAACCATGCACATTACCTAGAGCAGAGACTCCCAAATGCAGTCCTGGAGGGCCAAACACCATTCAGGTTCCATGCTGCCTCTAATAAAGATGCCTGTGCTGCATTTCTATGTGCCTCCCCCATGGTATGCAGATGTATCTCATGCATATTCATGAGGGACAGCATGAAAACCCGAACAGTGTTTGGCACACCAGGACTGGAGTTGGGAACCGCTGCCGTAAAGCAGCAGCAAACAGGGGCAGACACACCCGCACCCACAGGCTCCATTATCCAATGCCTCCTGGAGAGTCAGAACATTGGGCCCTGCCTGCATCTCCCAATTCTAGCACTTGCATACCTTAGCAATGCCACCCTAAACCCGGGAATACGGTACACAGCTATCAAAAGGTTGCTATGATTACTGGCAGATAGCAATTCTGAAGTACAATTTTCTGATTGAGCTGCATCATAGCAACCTTTCTGATGTCTGTGGAGTGTGCTACAGGTCTTGTGTCTGACAGTGTTTACCACCCTGGGGAGTGACCCCAACAGTATTGCGTTCCATAGCCATGCCTGCACTGTGCCGAGGACTGGAGTAGTGGCCAGGGCTGCCAAACACCTCTATAGTTGTACAATGCTGGCATAGGTGTGGGAGTGTATGTCTGTCTATCCAGTGTGTGGTGGCTGCAAACACCCTCCACAGCCCACACTGCTAGCACTGTTGCCAGTATTGGCCTGCCAATGTGCATAATGAGGAGCAAGGTACCATGGGTATAGCCCGGACAGGGTGGCCTGGCCAGGATGCATCTGCACAGGGCATAGGGCAATGGCTGGGACATTGTAGTGCCCGGCCACCACCTGCACAGACAGGGTGGCTACGGCATGTCCTGCTGGGAAATCAACCTCACCCTGACTGAGCAGTGACCACGGCATGGCTAGGTTCCCCCATAGTGCTCTCTAATGTTTTTCTCATGTGATATTTATGGGTTTCTTTTTGGGGCCCAATCACTGACCTATTTGCTTGGTGTGTATGCATCTCTTCCAGGAACATGGACTAGCTAGCAGACTGTCTGCAGCTAGTATGTGCTGTGCTGTGCTGTGCTAGAACACCTTGCAGGGTGCAGTGTCTGGAGGCTTGCTGCAGGAGACTATCAGATGGTGGTGGGGTGCAGCTGAGCATTTCTGGGCCTAATGTCTGTCTGCTATTGCTTTATAGATGTGTACAGAGCTGTCGGTTGTCTGTTCCCCAGCAGGACTGCGGTTGATGGTCCCCTCTACTGCTGCCATTGCAGGGAGGTAAAATGTGAATCTGTTGGTGGGAGACCCTGTTTCCCACCCTCAGCCCTAGAGAGTGGGTTGGGTGGTGGTACATAATCCGCGTATGGGTCCATAAGGGCTAAACCTGACTGAGAAATACAGATGTATCCAAAGTGTGTCTGCAAGAACTACCTATCTCACACACTAGCACTGCTGGGGACCTGCAGCATGGCCTATTTATGCCATGGCCGGTGCTGTGGACCTGGTGCTGGGAGCCCCACCTCACCCTCAGGGTGAGCACAGTACCCGCACAATGTGACGGTGTGTAGCTACTCTGTGCCAGTAACACACACGGTCAGTTCCCCCTACCAGGCCGAGGTGCTGTGGGGTTGCATACCCCATCTTGTGTTCATCTGTAGACTGCTGATTTGCATGTGCAGTGCATCATGGGTACGGGTGGGTTGCCCCTATTCTGGTGATAACAGCAGACTGTTTGTGTGGTGACGTGCAGTCCTTCTGCAGCCAGCCAGGAGCTTGTTAGCAGCTATAGAGCTGTAGCCCACTGGTTACTTCACTGCTTGTGGAGCCAGAGGTCATTAGTTCAAACCCACAGTGGAGTTATTTGATAGGGCTGTCCAACGCATTATCTATTTTTAATGTACATTAGTGCTGCCAGCAAAACCACCCTCAGCGTACTGTACCGATAAGGTGCCTCAGAAGGCGCTTTATAGGGCGCTCTATACAGCACTTTCTGAGGCACCTTATGGTTACCATCCATATAAGGTGCCTTCTAAGGTATCCTATGGAGCGCCTTATAGGGTGCCTTATGCGGCACCTTAGGTTACGGCACGTGAGGGCGTGTTTGCTGGCAGCAATAATTAAAATACAAATAAACTGCCTCAGGAAACAATACTTACATGTCAAAGCTGATGCCTCAGACAGCCTTATGCATTAGGCACACTGGGGCATCAAACTCACAACCCCTGTATCATCAGTCATGTATTAACCATTGTGCTACACTTCTGTTTCTAGGTTTGCATGTCTGGGCGCATACTTAAGATTACCGTGCGTTAACACGCTTAGCGGCGCTTCGCCCGATAATGTGCGCAGCAGCGCGCATTATCGCGCGATACTCCCGTTTTGCTGCTTTACGACTGAAACACCCACTCCTTTTATGGCAGCCTGCACACTATCGCCGGGCGCGCAATAAGACGGTTTAGTAAACATACCCCTAGGTTTCAACATGTTATCCACGATGACACCTAAATCGTTTTACTGGGTGGTGGTTCCTAATGTGCAACCTTGCATCGTGTAATCATGGTTTGAGTTGTTCTTTACTAGGTGCATAACTTTGCATTTGTCCACATTAAATTTCATCTGCATTTGAACATCCAGTCTTCCAATTTATCAAGATCCTCTTGCAATTTTTCACAATCCTCTTGGGTTTTAACAACATTGAATAATTTTTGTGTCATCTGCAAATTTGATTACCTCACTCGCTATTCCCATTTCTAGGTCATTTATGGATATGTTAAAAAGCAGCGGACCCAGCACAGATCCCTGGTATACTCCACTATTCCACTCTCTCCATTGGGAAAATTGGCCATTTAGCCCTACCCTCTGCTTTCTATCTTTTAACCAGTCCCTGATCCACAATAGTACACTGCCTCCTATCCGATGACTTTTTAAATTTCTCCAAGAGTCTCTCATGAGGGACCTTGTCAAAGGTTTTCTGAAAATCCAGACACACTATATCAATCAACTCACCTTTGTCTACCTATTTATTCACACCTTCAAAAAAACATAACAGATTAGTAAGACAAGACCTTCCTTGGCTAAAGCCATGTTGGCTGTCTCCCATTAAGCCATGGCTATCTACATGTTCAGTAATTTTGTTCTTCATAATGGTTTCTACCATTTTTCCTGGTACTGACGCAAAGCTCACCGGTCTGTAGTTTCTCGGATCACAAGGGAATCCTTTTTAAAAATTGGTGTTACATTGGCCTTCCTCCAAACTTAAGGTATTAAAGATGTTTTTAATGATAGTTCACAGATTAGTAAATAGTAGGTCTGCAATCTCATATTTTAGTGCTTTCAACATCCTTGGATGTATACCATCCGGTCCAGGTGATTTCCTACTCTTCAGTTTATCATATAGTTGTAATACATCTTCCTGGTGTATCGATATTTCTTTCAATTCTTCTGTGGCAACACCTTTAAATAGCATTTCAGTCATGAGTAACATCCCTATATCTTCCTCAGTAAAGACCAAAGCAAAGAATTCATTCAATCTCTCCGCCACGGCCTTGTCCCCTCTTAGTGTCCCTTTTACCCCTCTATCATCTAATGGTCCAACTGACTCTCTCACTGTTTTTTTGCTGTGAATGTACGTGAAAGCTTCTTCTCAAATTCTCTCTTTGCCTGCCTTATCAATGCCTTACATCAAACTTGCCAGTGCTTATGTTGTTTTCAGTTTTTGTTATTTGGCTTCTTTTTCCATTTCCTGAAAGATGCTTTTTTGGCAACAACAACCTTTCTGACCTCATCTTTAAACCATGCTGGCAGTTTTTTGGACTTCATTCCACTTTTTTTAAAACTTAGACTACAGTTGGTCTGGGTTTCCAAGATAGTATTTTTAAACAACACCCATGCTTGATGTAAATCTTGAACCTTTGCATCTGCTCCTTTTAGTTTTTTCTTAACTATTTTCTTCATTTTATCATAGTCTCCCTTTTGAAAGTTAAAAGGTAGTACTGTGGATTTCCTTGCTCCATTTATGCTATGATCACTATTGCCAAGTTGCCCCAACACCCTTATCTCTTGCACCAAATCTTGTGTTCCACTAAGGATTAGGTCCAAATTGTCTTCCCCTCTTGTCAGTTCATGAACCAGCTGCTCCAAAAAGCAGTCATTTATTTCATCTAGAAACTTTATCTTTCTTTCATGTCCTGCCATGACACTGACCCAGTTGATACCGGGGTAATTGAAATCACTTATTATTATTACTGTGCTGTAAGTTTTGTTAGTTTCCCTGATTTCTTTGAGCATTTCATCATTCATTTGTTCATTCTGGCCAGGCGGTCGATAGTTCGCCTCCACTGCCATTGCCTTCCCCTTTTTACACGGGATTTCAATCCATAGAGATTCTACAGTGTATTTTGTTTCCTGTAAAACTTTAATCCCTTGTGACTCAATGCCCTCTCTAACATAGAGCGCAACCCCTCCAACAATTTGATCTGCTCTGTCATTACGATATAGTTTGTACCCAGGTATCAGAGTGTCCCACTGGGTGTCCTCCTTTCACCATGTCTCTGAAATTCCAATCATATCTAACCTCTCATTTAGTCCTATATACTCTAACTCTCCCATCTTATTTTTTAGACTTCTAGCATTTGCATACAAGCATTTTAGAGGCTTTGTTTTATTCATATTAATCTGGCTATTGGTAGGCAGGGGTAATTTGGAATCGTTAAACTCTGTTTTCTCTGTACTTAAGGGCATTTGGGTTACTTTTGTCTTTATTGGAACCTCTCTGTCGATATGCCCTAACTTCAATCTTTTGCTAGTATTCTTCAAGGATACATTGTTCCGAATCATGAGCTCTTGGGCGACTAGCGGCTTTTCCCTATTATCTAGTTTAAAAGCTACTCTATCTCCTTTTTAAAGGTTAATGCCAGCAGCCTGGTTCCATCCTTGTTAAAGTGGAGTCCATCCCTTTGGAAAAGCCCCTCCTTTCCCCAGAATGTTGCCCAGTCCCTAACAAATCCAAAACCCTCTTCCTTGCACCATCTCATCCATGCATTGAGATTCCAGAGCTCTGCCTGCCTTTTGTCTCCTGCTTGTGGAACAGGAAGCATTTCTGAGAATGCTACCCTGGAAGTTCTGGATTTCAACTTCCTACCTAAAAGCCTAAATTTGGCCTCCAGATCCTCCCTTCCACACTTTCCTATGTCATTTGTACCAACATGTACTAAAACAGCAGACTCCTCCCCTTCCTATCTAAAACCTTGTCTAGGTGGCGCATGAGGGCCGCTACCTTTACACCAGGCAGACATGTTACCAGGCGATCCTCACGTCCACCAGACACCCAGCTATCTACATGCCTAATGATTGAATCACCAACTAAATATGCTTGTGGTACACCTTTGCTGATTTTGAACTATTCTGTTTCTCCTTGTTCCTTTTGAACTGTTGCTTCTTGGTCAATGTTAAAGTTGTACATGAAAAATATCAAGTGTTTTAGTATAGCCACGTTTCTTAATGTGGCCCAGAATTTCCATAATTGATGCAATCAAAGGTCTTGCTATAGTTCATAGTCCAAAGAAACATACAACCACAGGGCCCCTAAGACACTCCAGTACGAGGTACAATCAAAAAGCATCAAGACTTGTACAATAACACAGGAAGTATGACACTAACAGTTATTGCACTCATTCTCCTTCAAAGTAGTTCCCTTCTGATAAAACACACTTCCTCCAGCATTCCTGCCACTGCTGGAAACAATTTTGAAATGCCTCTTTCATTATTCTGTGAAGCTGCTGTGTCAAATTTTGCTTATTGGTCTCCAAGTTGTCAAATCTCCTTTCTTTCAGTGGTAATTTCAGTTTTGGAAATAAAAAAAAGTCACAGCATGTGAGCTCAGCTGAGTACAGAGGCTGATGGACTTGTTCGATTTGGTGCTTGGCCAAGAATTGCTGGACAAGATATGATGCGTAAGCTGGGGTGTTCACCTTTCCTGTGCAACTCTGGCCTCTTATGATGAACTGCATCTCTGACACTAGTCAGAACTTGGACATAGTACTCCTTATTGATGCTTTGGCCTTTTGGAGCATACTCATGATAAACAATACCCTGAGAATCAAAGAAAACTCTGAGCATGACCTTGACATTGCTCCTCACCTGACGGGCTTTCTTGGGTCTGGGAGAGTCTGGAGTCTTCCATTGTGAGAAATGAGCCTTAGCTTCTGGGTCCTAACCATAAAACCATGATTCATCACCAGTAATAGTTTTTTAAATTGAAAACTGAGTCATTTTCAACGCATTCCAACAACTCCCTGGCTACAGTCAGTCTTCTTTTTGATCAGGGGACAGGAGTTTCAGCACAAAGTTTGCAGACACACATCTCATCCCCAATTGACAGTAAGAATGGACTGTACCGACTTGAAACTGATGTCTGTCCTCAGCAAGCTCCCTGAAGTCAATCGACGATTTGAGCGTATTGCGGCACATGCTGTCTTCATTTCTGCTAGTGGATGGCTTTCCAGAATGTTCGCCACTGTCAGCACTTTGGCGGCCCTCTTGGAAGCATTTGTACCAATCATAAACTCAAGCATGACTCATGCATTCATCTCCATACACTTACTGTAACTTGTCATAAGTCTCTCTGCACAAATCTCCAAGTTTCTGGCAGAATTTAACGCAAATTTATTGTTCAATTTTTCCAGTCATCATAAATCTGACAAACAGCTTTTATACAATACCAAACATCATGTGATTAAAAAAAGTACAGGTTGCTGCAGCCATGCTACACTCTGCACATGCAGAGGACATAACTAGGTGACTGCATGCTTAGTAGCATTGTGGTGTGACATACACTTGATGTAACTTGTCATAAGTCTCTTTGCAGGAATCTCCAAATTTCTGTCTGTGCTACACTGCATGCATCTTGTAGTGCTATACAAATGCTCAATAGTAGTAGTAGTAGTAAGTAATATGTTATATAGCTACACAACAAGTCTTGATACTTTTTGATCACACATCGTAAAAGGCTTTCATACACTTCCACAGTGTGTTTTCATCACCCTGCGCCCTGTATCCATCCTTGCTGTAGTCCATGACAAAAATGTTGATATGCTTTTGATATTCTTCTGTCTTTTCAAGGATCCATCTCACATCCACCATGATGTCTCTTGTCCTTCGCCCTTTTCTTGAGCCCCTCTTGCATTTTGGGTAGGTCTAGATATGGTTGTAGTGTCCACTGAATGATCTTGGGTAGATCTTCGCTGGTGTGTGAGATCGGAGTGGCTATGTGATAATTTCCACAGACAGTCTGATCACCTTTTTTCAGTATTGGTCTGAAAACAGATCATTTCTAGTCAGTTGGCAATGACATTGTCTTCCAAATTTTCTGACAGATCCTTGTAAGTATTATAACAGCTACATCTGATTACTGTGGGAATCAGTGGGAATGCTTCAGTGGGAATGCCCAGTACTTTGTTCTTTAATAATTCTTTCCGTGCTGCTTTGAGTTCTTCCTTTATCACCAATGGTTCCTGGTCGTAAGGAGCAGATTGAAAAGGCTGTTGATCCACTTGATTTTTATGGTATGACAACTCTATTTTTTCTTCCATTTCTTGATCTCCTCATCATCACTCAACATGGATCCTTGAGTGTCTTTTACCATTCCAGTTCCAGGCTGGAATTTTCTCTTTAATTCTCATAGCTCCAGGAAAGCCAATGTTGTTCTCCTCTAATAGTTTTTGATTTAATTCTTTGCATGTATCATTTTAGTACTCTTTATCTTATCTTGCTGCACTTTGGAAATCTCTATTAAGTTCCGTGACCACCTCTCTTTCTTCTCCTGCTTTAGCTTTTCTGTGTTTCTGAGCAATCTTCAGAGTTTCTTTGGCTATCCATTTTGGCTGCTTTTGCTTTTTCACCTTTTGTAGAGACTTCACAACTTCTTTGATGTCATCCCATAATCTTCTGGTAGTCTGTCATTTTTATCCAAAGTGGCAAATCAATTTTGCAGGCAGTGTTTAAATTGTGGTGGTATATTTTCACTTTGCTATATTCATGAGTAGCTTGCCCTTTTTCAGCTTTAGCTTGAATTTGCACACTAGTAGCTGGTGATCTGTACCTCAGCCAGCTCCAGGTTTTGTCTTTGTTGATTGTTACTGAAGTTTTACATAGCTGACTTCCACAGATGTAATGTAGTCAATTTGATTTTTGTACAATCCATTGGTCCAATTATTGTTAATGCTTGTAAATGATATTGCAAAGGGTTGTTGGGTAGGTTTGACCCTTTGTAGATGATACCAAAATTTGCAGTAGGGTGGAACTTAAGAACGTGTAAATAATATGAGAAGGGACCTATTGAAACTTGAAGAATGGTTGAGAATTTGGCAGCTGAGAGTGGAGAGGAGGAGTAGCCTAATGGTTAGAGTACTGGCTTGGGAGCCAAGAGACCAGCATTCGATTTCCACTAGTATGCCTTGGGCAAGTCACTTAACCTTCCATTGCCTCAGAAGAATCCAAGTTATTAATGTCCCTGTTTAATATACAGTACATTACTAAGTTTAAGTTACAATGTAAACTGCTTTGACTAAAATGATAAAGCTGTCTTAAATACCTGTTAAATAAATAAAATACTAAAAAGTGCAGGGTCAAACATGTGCCCAAGATGGCAGCATGAGTGTGCAGCACCGCGTTCCTTACCAGAATATGGGGAAAAGAAAGGGCAAGAACGGGAAGAACCCCTCTTTGGCCTAGCTGTCATCTAACCATGGTGCAATGGACCGGTGCATGTTGCCTCACAAGCAGAGGTCTCTGGAGCCTCCTGCAGTATCGACACCATGATCAGTGGTTTAGGTGCCATTTTCTGAGCTTGAAACATTTCTGTCCCCTAAAAAATGGCATCCCCCTCCCCTCTGCATGTGGCAATACCCCCAGAAAGTGGCTCAGACAAGCCTGTGCTGAAAGTCAGCATTGAGGCTATGCTCAATAGAGGGGGAGCTGCCAGTGAGGCTACTGGCATTGCTCAAGTCCTGAACCAGCTTGGGGCTGCTGTAGTGAGTTTGGAGAAGTCGCAGAAGCTGCTGGATTCATCAGGCAGGGCATCTGGAGGGGACCACTCTTTCCAAACAAGTTTGCTTTCAAAATTATCTAACGTCTGCCTGCTGTTTTTTTCTTCAGAAGCCTAAGTGGTTTACCTTAGAATCGAGTGGGGAAACAATTGCCCAATTAACTGTAGCTTTGACTGTACAATTTCAACAAATGAACAAGAGTGTAGGAGAATAATTCTGTGCCCATTGAAAATCCGGGCTGCTCTTGTAACTTTAAAAGCTGTGTCTTCTGAGCAAAGTGAAGATTCAGACTCTGCAAGGCTCAGATTTAGCATTGTTTAAGGAGAATATGTTTATAAATGTTATGCTTGAAAATCTGGAGAATAGTGTTCATTCTTCTTATCTTTGAATAATAAATTTTCCCAAGTCTCCCATGGTTTCTTCTCGGGAGATATTTAGGAAATATTTACTTGAAGTACTTCAAGTTTATAAAGAAGCTGTTCCCTCTATCTCCAAGGTGTATTATCTACCCATGGGGAAAAAGCCCCAGCGTATCAGCCTCAATGTTATAGATATATTGGAAACATTTGGAACTGAGACTGTTTTCAGGACTTTGTTGGTTACCTGAACTCTTAATGCAGCCAGGGAATGGATTCTTTGCATATACTTTAAGAAAAGAAGGCTTCCCTTTTTGAGGTTTTCTGTTAGTAGTTTTCCTGATCTTGCAAGAGAAACACAGAGAAGATGATGGAATTCTTGTTACTTAAGCCTAGGGTTTTGCAGGTTGAAGCCCTATTTTATTTGAAATTTCCTTGCAGATGCCTGATAAAGTACAGTATAAGTCTGTTAGTTATGGCGTTTTTTTTTTCAGGTTAAGGATTTGCTTTCCTTTATAAATGTCAGGATCCCAGCTTGATCTACGGTTATTTCTCTTGTGGTTTAATATGCTAAGCCGTTATTTAAATGACAAGCTTGTCTCACACCCTTGCTGGATATTTCCTCTTTAGGGATGTTAATGTTCCTTTGCTTTCTCTGTTTCTTTTATTTCTCTCTCCCTCCCCGTTATTGTGGTCTAGTAAGATTGCACTAAACATGTGATATTTCCTTTTTCAATGACAAAGGCTTTTTATTTTCCTTGCATGATCTTATTCTGTACAAGATTTGTCTGCTTGATTTGTTATACCAAATTTGCATAACTAACAAAATTAAAAAAAAAATGCAGAGTTATGCATTTGGACTGTACAAATCACAGTGAAAGCCAGAAGGATGCATAGGTGCATAGGGAGAGGAATGGCCAGTAGAAAAGAGGAGGTGATTGTGCCTCTGTGTAAGTCTCTGGTGCGACCTCATTTGGAGTATTGTGTGCAATTCTGGAGACCGCACCTTCAAAAGGATATAAACAGAAAGGAGATGGTGCAGAGGCTAGCAACTAAAATAGTCAGTGGTCTTTGTCATAAAGCATATGGAGACAGACTTAAAGATATTAATATGTATACTTTGAAAGAAAGGCTGGAGATGCTTAAATACCTCTAGGGCATAAATGTGCAGGAAGAGAGCCTTTTTCAATTGAAAAAGAGCTCTGGAATGAAGGGGCATGGGATGAAATTGAAAGAGGACAGAATCCAGAGTAATCTGAGGGAGTATTTCTCTACAGAAAGAGTGGTTGGTGCATGGAATTCTTATAGATGAGAACTATATCTGAATTTAAGAAAACATGGAACAAACACAGAGGATCTCTAAAGGAAAAAAGGGATTGTAGACCTTAGTAGTTGGTATGGATGCGCAGACTGGATAGGTCATATGGTCTTTATCTGTCACTGATTTCTGGCATTTGTTTCTATGTTTCTATGAAGTCCATGTGTATAGTTGCGCTCATGTTGTTGGAAGAAGGTGTTTGAGATGAATAGATTGTTGGTCTTGCAGAATTCTAGCAGGCTTTCTCCAGTTTTGTTTCAGTTGCCAAGCCCAACCACTTTGTCTTCTTTGCTCCTAACTTTTGCATTCCAGTCACCCATGGCTATTAGGATCTCTTGTATGTTCTGTCAATTTCAAGTTGTATTTGTCCACAGAATTCAATCAACCTCATCCTGTTCTGCTTCTGTTGTTGGCACATATACCTGTTTTGAATGGCGTTCTTCTAGACGAATAGAAATTCAGCATTCACAGACTGCATTGTATTTCATTACAGTTATTGCAAGCTTTTTCTTAATTACAAATGCAACATAATTTCTTCTTTGTATACCACATCAGAAATAAGAGACAATGTGATTGTCAGATTTAAAGTAGCCTAGGTGTAATAGAAGTGGACTTGAACCAGAGTCCAAATCGCACTTTTACACTTTGTAATCTTGGGCAAGTCTTCAGCTCTTCCCCATTAGCTGGTTGAGTGCCTTTTTAACTGAGGGGCTCGTCTTCCAGCATTATATTGCAATTTGTTTTGTTGTGGCTATCCATTGTGTTTGCATGGAAAGATACGGAAGTAGGTTGATAGATCTTTCTTCCGTGAAGGTAAAGCCAGTTTTGTTGCCATTGACACAGAAATGTGATCCTCCACTGCCAATACTATCCCACACTGCTGCTGCACAGATGAATGGGTTGTTTTAGTCTGGAATCTCAGCTAAGACCTGTCCACCTTGAGAGACCTGGCTAGTAGTTAATGTACTAATAGCATGGCTTTCAACATCACTGATGTATGGAAGCCCCTGCAGCATGGCAAGCTGCAAAGCAAGCAAGGGAGAAAATGATTGAGTTCTATGAAACCCTTAATGGAGTGGAACACGAAAACATAAATTGGTTGTTTACTCGAAGTACAAAGATTAGGGGACACGCCATGAAGTTGCAAAGTAGTACATTTAAAACAATAGGAGATATTTTCACTCAAGACATAGTTAGTCTCTGGAACTTGTTGCCAGATGATGTAATAAAAACAATGTAGATGTGTTTAAAAAGGTTTTGGACAAATTCCTGGAGGAAAAGTCCATAAGCCATTATTAAGGTAGACCTCAGGAAAGCCACTGCATATCCCTGGGGTAAATAAGTTGGAAACTATCTACTTTTTGGCATCCTGCCTGGTACTTGTGGCCCGGATTGCACCTTTGGTCTGACCCAGTATGGCAATTCTTATGTTTTTATGCTGTTATCATTACCCTCTGATATCAGCATAACAGTTTTTGTATGTGGCATGCTATATTTATTTAAGGGTTTCAGACAAATGTCACTACTCGCACCCTCCTTTTCGACCAACAGCAATCTTATAAGTAATTTTGTTTGCTTTTGGACTGGTTTTTCTTTTTCACAGAATTGTGTGCCAGTGCTATTTTGAGTGTATATTCCATCTTTATTTTTGCTTATGGAAAAATGTTTACTGCATGATAGTACATGTAGTGGAATAGCGAGTTCCCATAACTAATCCTACTGTAAGTATTTCAGGAAAAATGTGGTCAAGATGATTGACTTAGGGGTATGTTTACTAAAGCGCGGTAAATGTTTCCGGCGTTAAGTGCAGCGTTAACATGAGCAATGCCATTTAAGGAAGTGGGTGTACCGGCATTAAGGTAGCAATGGCCATTTAACGCGTGTTAAAGGGCGCCTTGGCCAATTAACACACGTTAACTGGACATTGCACATTAAAGATGACAAACAAAGCACATTACAAGGCTGACAAGGCACTTCATAAGGTGCCCTATCCTAAGGTGCCCTAAAAGGTGCCTTAATAGGTTCCCTAAGGATGTTAAGGTGACCCAAGATATGGTGCCCAAGGGCAGTGAGGTGCCCCAAGTTGACAAGCATGAAATGTAAGGCCAAAAAACAGATGGTCTTGAAGGACTGGAAAGGGGGGCTGTTACTTCTGGAGAGAAATCTGAAATTGTGAGTATATACTTCTGGGAATTTTTCTGAAAGGAATTTTTTTTCTTTTAAAGCTAATTAATCTGTGAACCCACTATTTTTTTTTGTTAAATCAGTCAGGGCCTAGTAGCAACAGTTTAAGATTCAATTTAAAAACACAGAAGAGAACTTTCTGGTTACCTTTCATACCCAGTAGACAGCTGTAGTTTAAATTTCATAGTCACTCAGGGCCTAGCATCAGCAAAGTACTTTTAGTTTCAAATTAAAACACAGAAGAGAGCTTTCTGGTTAAATTTAGAATCCAGCAGAGAGCTTGTAGTTTAAATTTCATAATAGGTTAGAGCCTAGTAGCAGCAAAGAGCTATAATTTAAATCAAATCAGAATATAGTTTTCCTCAGCAGCACAGGACAAGGTACTGTGTAGCAGCCCTTTTTTAATAAGTGTTATATCCCTCCCTCCCTCCCCACACCCACCCTCCCCTGGGAAAATCACAGCTTTATAGGTACTTGCACAACTTAAAAGACAGGAGGTGCTCTCAGGTGAAGCTCATTACCCAAATCAGTCATACACCAAGGACCTGAGATTAATTAAGCTTCAGGTGAACAAGGTATATTAAACTTCTTAGGTACAGTTTTAGTGGTATAAATATCCATTGCACCCTTTAGTACATATAGAACTTAAAGATCTAAACACAAACTTAAAACTAAGATGCAGACAGCAGTCCAGCAGCGGGATGTGGGCTTTCCAGTCTTTTGCATTGAGTGTCACATGTATGATTTTCTCCCAGCTGGTGAGAGGTCTTACGTGTGCACTAGGTGCAAGGAGCTCTCTGCTCTCAGGGAACGAGTCCGTTCTCTAGAGGCTAGAGTAGCAGACTTGGAAAACATAAGACAGACAGAGAGGTACATAGACGAGACCTACAGGGATATAGTCCTGAAGTCCCACCTCCAGTCTGGCAGCATCCCTGTTGCCATGGAGGAGAGAGGTCACGTGACAGGAGAGCATCACCCTGGTGTGGCAGGAAGTGATCCTGTAACTAGGACCTGTCCTCCAGGTGATGTAAACCCCTCTCGCACCGAGGAGGTTTCTCCAGGGCCAAGTGCCCATGCGGGAAGGGTTAGGACAGCAGTTATAGTTGGTGATTCGATCATTAGGCATGTAGATAGCTGGGTGGCTGGTGGATGTGAGGATCGCCTGGTAACATGCCTGCCTGGTGCGAAGGTAGCGGACCTCACACGCCACCTAGATAAGGTCTTAGATAGTGCTGGGGAGGAGTCTGCTGTCTTGGTACATGTTGGTACCAATGACATAGGAAAATGTGGTAGGGAGGTTCTGGAAGCTAAATTTAGGCTTTTAGGTAGGAAGTTGAAATCCAGAACTTCCAGGGTAGCGTTCTCCGAAATGCTTCCCGTTCCACGCGCAGGACCCAATAGGCAGGCAGAGCTCCGGAGTCTCAATGCGTGGATGAGACAATGGTGCAGAGATGAGGGGTTCGGATTTGTTAGGAACTGGGGAACATTCTGGGGAAAGGAGGGGCTCTTCCGAAGGGATGGGCTTCACCTTAACCGGGATGGAACCAGGCTGCTGGCATTAACCTTTAAAAAGGAGATAGAGCAGCTTTTAAACTAGATAATAGGGGAAAGCCGACAGTCGCCCAAGAGCGCATGGTTCGGAAGAATGTATCCTTGAAGGATACTACAAAAAGCAGAGAGGTTCCAAAAAAGAGTAAAGTAGCCCAAATGCCCTCGAGTATGGAGCAGACAGAACTTAAAGATCCCAAATTACCCATGTCTACCAATAGCCAAATTAATATGAATAAAATACAGTCTCTAAAATGCTTGTATGCAAATGCTAGAAGTCTACAAAACAAGATGGGAGAGTTAGAATATATAGCACTAAACGAGAGGTTAGATATGATTGGAATATCAGAGACATGGTGGAAGGAGGACAACCAGTGGGACACTGTGATACCTGGGTACAAACTATATCGAAATGATAGAGCTGATCAAATTGGTGGAGGGGTTGCGCTCTATGTTAGAGAGGGCATTGAGTCAGAAAGGATTAAAGTTTTGCAAGAAACAAAATTTGCTGTAGAATCTCTATGGATTGAAATTGCATGTAAAAAGGGGAAGGCGATGGCAGTGGGGGTGTACTATCGTCCGCCTGGCCAGAATGAACAAATGGATGATGAAATGCTCAAAGAAATCAAGGAAGCTAGCAAAAGTTACAGTGCAGTAATAATAATGGGTGATTTCAATTACCCCGGCATCGACTGGGTCAGTGTCACAACAGGACATGCTAGGGAGATAAAGTTCCTAGATAAAATAAATGACTGCTTCTTGGAGCAGCTGGTTCATGAACCGACCAGAGGGGAAGCAATATTAGACCTAGTCCTTAGTGGAACACCAGATGTAGTGCAAGAGATAAGGGTGTTGGGGCCACTTGGCAATAGTGATCATAGCATGATCGCCTTTGATTTAATTAGTGGAGGAGGGATAGTAAGGAAATCCACAGTACTACCCTTTAACTTTCGAAAGGGAGACTATGATAGAATGAGGAAAACAGTTAAGAAAAAACTAAAAGGAGCAGTTGCAAAGGTTAAAGACGTACATCAAGCTTGGGTGTTGTTGAAAAATACTATCTTGGAAGCCCAGACCAGCTGTATTCCACGCTTTAAGAAAAGTGGAAGGAAGTCCAAAAAATTGCCAGCATGGTTTAAAGCTGAGGTCAGAGAGGCTGTTGTTGCCAAAAAAGCATCTTTCAAGAAATGGAAAAAAGAGCCAAATGATGAAACCTGGAAACAGCACAAGCACTGGCAAGTCAAATGCAAGGCATTGATAAGGCAGGCAAAGAGAGAATTTGAGAAGAAGCTTGCTGCGGAAGCAAAAACGCGAAATAAAGACCTTTTCAAGTACATTCGTAGCAAAAAACCCGTGAGAGAGTCAGTTGGTCCATTAGATGATAAAGGGGTTAAAGGAGCACTAAGAGGCGACAAGGCGATAGCGGAGAGACTGAATGAATTCTTTGCTTCGGTCTTTACTGAGGAAGATGTAGGGATGTTACCCACGACTGAAGTGGTATTTAAAGGTGTGGAAGAATTGAAGGAAATATCGATACATCGGGAAGATGTCTTACAACTATTAGATAAACTGAAGAGTAGCAAATCACCTGGGCCGGATGGTATACATCCAAGGGTGTTGAAAGAACTGAAATTTGAGATTGCAGACCTGCTATCAGTAATCTGTGAACTATCATTAAAATCATCTCTAATACCTGAGGATTGGAGGATCGCCAATGTAACACCAATTTTTAAAAAGGGTTCGAGGGGTGATCCGGGAAACTACAGACCGGTGAGCCTGACATCAGTACCGGGAAAAATGGTAGAAACCATCATAAAGAATAAAATTACTCAGCATATAGATAGTCATGACCTAATGGGAGACAGCCAACATGGCTTTAGACAAGGAAGATCTTGTCTTACTAATCTGTTATGTTTTTTTGAAGGAGTGAATAAACAGGTGGACAAAGGTGAGTCGGTTGATATTGTGTATCTGGACTTTCAGAAAGCCTTTGACAAGGTCCCTCATGAGAGACTTTTGGCAAAACTAAAGAGTCATGGGATAGGAGGCAGTGTACTACTGTGGATCAGGAACTGGTTAAAAGATAGAAAGCAGAGGGTAGGGCTAAATGGCCAATTTTCCCAATGGAGAAAGGTGAATAGTGGTGTACCCCAGGGATCTGTGCTGGGTCCGCTGCTTTTTGACATATTCATAAATGACCTGGAAAGTGGAATAACGAGTGAGGTTATCAAATTTGCTGATGACACAAAACTATTTAAAGTTGTTAAAACCCAGGAGGATTGTGGAAAATTGCAAGAGGATCTTGATAAATTGGAAGACTGGGCATCAAAATGGCAGATGAAATTTAATGTGGAGAAGTGCAAGGTTATGCACCTAGGGAAGAACAACCCAAACTATGGTTACACGATGCAAGGTTCCACATTAGGAACCACCACCCAAGAAAAAGATTTAGGCGTCCTTGTGGATACCATGTTAAAACCCTCGGCCCAGTGTGCAGCGGCGGCCAAGAGAGCAAATAGAATGCTAGGTATGATAAGGAAAGGAATGGAAAATAAAACAAAAGATATTATAATGCCTCTATATCGTTCCATGGTGAGACCGCACCTCGAATATTGTGTGCAATTCTGGTCGCCATATCTTAAAAAGGATATAGCAATTTTAGAAAAGGTTCAGAGAAGAGCCACCAAAATGGTAAAGGGGATGGAAGGCTACTCCTATGAAGAAAGGCTAAAAAGGTTGGGGCTCTTTAACCTGGAAAAGAGACGGCTGAGGGGAGATATGATAGAAGTCTATAAATTAATGAACGGAGTGGAACGGGTAAACGTAGATCGATTGTTTACCTTATCAGAATATAGAAAGACTAGGGGACATGCAATGAAGCTACAGGGTAAACTATTTAAGACTAATAAAAGAAAATATTTTTTCACTCAACGTGTAATCAAACTCTGGAATTTGTTACCGGAGGATGTAGTAAAGGCTGTTAGTGTAGCTGGGTTTAAAAAAGGTTTGGACAAGTTCCTGGAGGAAAGGTCCATAAACCATTATTAAGAAGGGACCCAGGATATCAATGCTTGAACCAATACAAGCATTGTGGAACCTGTGTCCCTTGCGGAAACTGCTAGGTACGTATGACCTAGATTGGCCACTGTTGGAAACAGAATACTGGGCTTGATGGACCTTGGTCTGACCCAGTATGGCATATCTTATGTTCTTATGTTCTTATGTTCTTATGTAGATGTAACCCTAACACTGCAGAGAGCACCAAAGAAAGGCAATGAACAAGTGATGGAAGGAAGTAGAGGTGGGAGCCGATGGATCTGCCAAATCTGTGTGCAGCCTATGTGGCAGCCAGTAAAGTGGACAAACATATTGGAGCCAGCTGTACCGATGCACAGGGTGTTGGCAATGTAAAGTGCTACAATGACAGTGGGTGGCAGAGGATGGGAATACATGCCCACCAGTGGAGGTAGAGGTGGCAAGATAAGTGCAATGATAGGAGAACAGAGGAGTAATAGGGCCATGCAGAGCAGACACAGGAGAGGCAAGCATGAAGAGCCGCAATGCAGAAAAGGGTACCAATGCAGGACATGGGGTAGCAGCCTGCACATGAAGACAGGACACTACACAGCTGACAGACGCAGATAGACAGACAGAAGGATGGTTGGCAACTGTGATGAGGGTATTATGTGCTGGCAGCACAGATCTGCAGAGATATGACTGTTACAGGAATGACAAGTAGTTGTGTAGGGCAGGCATAAAAAAGGAGAACAAAGAGGACTTGAACCCATGACCACTGGCCTGAAAGTCAGTGCACAAAACAGTAGGCTACATCACCATGGTGAGTTGCACAGCAATGGCTGCATACAAGAACACTGCAGGGCACCACACAAAATGCCTGCTATGTGCCAGGATAGAGCAACCCCAACAGTATCCATGATGCAACACGCATGTAGAACAGCCATCTACAGCTCATATCACAGTCTGTAATTGGGACGAGAGCCACATATAAACACATGCACACACACCATGAAATATTATGCAGTGGAAACAGCATGCAAAAGAGCAAAGAACCTAAACAGAAAGGGCGTTAGGGGCCAGCTGAGAGGACAGCCATGTGGATGGTCTGTGGACCATGCCAAAATGGGGAACAGAATGGAAAAGGAGCACACTGATGTGACCCAGACCAGCTCAACAACAGCAATACTGATCCCCCAAGCCAACTGCTCACATGGACAGTACAAAGAAAGAGCTATATGTAACAGCTAATATGTAACAGATAGACTGCATAGAGGGCACACTGTGGTGCACAGTGAAGAGATGGAAGGGTGTGTGGAGAGATGATGAAGCTGTAGCCATTTCATGGTCAGGTTAGCAGAACACAAGGAAAAAAAGGGAAAGGAACATGTAGGACTCAAACCTGCAACCTATGGTGCTCCAACACATGCCCATAACCACTATCCCAAACAACTACAGCAAGCACAATGCAAATATGTTCCCTCAAAGGAAGTGTGTGTATGGAAACCCATAGCACCCTGTGAGGTGGCAGACGGCTGGCACATAGACAGGTGCCACTGTACAAGGATGTGAGCACAGGTGGGCCATGTACATCAGCAGTAAATCACTAAATACGTTTGTCAGTGTGGTCAAGCAGCAGCAGAGACAAATGTGCGTCCAACATTTATTTTTATTTAGTCTATTTACTTAACATTTTGTATATACTGCCTTTCATGATATCAATGTGGCTTACATTGAACAAACTGAAATTACATTGAACAGGGCAGTAACCTACATGTCACACAAAAGTCACTGGGCCATCTACAGATGATGAGCAGGACAGATATGGTGTGTACTGTGCAGTAGCCCCCTCCCCCCCATGCAGCTTCACGCTCCAAATGCCATAGTCACATATGCGTGCATGTAGACAGTAGGCAGTGCATGATGAGGACCCAACACACATCAGTCATGAATTGTCCCCAAAAACATATCTGCCCGCCAATACAGGATGCACAAACCTGAGAAAGCATACATAGCAAAATGTCAGCGAGTGTACAGACAGATATATATATGTAACAGCTGTCAGATACTGCTTTATTATAACAATCAAAGCGGCACAATTGGGACCAAAAACATTGCCAAAATGCAAAATGAGGACATGGTAACAGGCACAAGAGGCACATGTTCCCAGAGAATAAACAAAGCAGAACCTCACAGACATGCAGAGATAGCACTATGCAGAAGGTCTGTTGCACTGGGTGCTGTGGATACAAGATCCCCACACATATGCCACGGTACGTGGAATGCACAAATGAAGGAACAAAACGGACACTCACACTGCCACACTGCAAAGGTACCGGTGCAATGTGAGTAGCAGAACGTTAGTTGATAAATAGGACTGTGCAGACATGCAATGATTTGTTTGTAAATCAATGTGGAGCAGCACGTCTGGACAGCAATAACATGTACATAGAGGTAGAAGAAAGGTCAAACATGGGGCAGTAACCCACACATAATACACACTGCCACATGCACTGGTGTACCAACATATTCAGTCACATGCACATGCACCATGTACGTTGAACCATGACACAGTGCTGCCCCAGATGCCCTGCAACACCCCTGGTGAGGGCAAACAGCAATCCAAGATATTGGCACATATCAAAGTGGTGTGGTGGCAAACCGCGTGTCATGTCCAAGTGCAGGGTAGCCTGACAAATAGAAGAGGACCTACACAATGTTCCCCCTGTGCCACATGCATGGCGGTATGCTCCTGTTGATCCAAACAGATGAGGATATCCTGCGGTGCAGGTCACACACATGGGCAACACACACAAACACAATGTCAGATGGATATACAAAATACAGCGAGTATGTGAGTCCCTGCTGTATACGAAGGGACCAGTACACAGTGTCCACAGTGCAAATGGTGTCTGCAACCCTACATGGCCTGTTAAGACTGTCTGTGAATCCCTGGGCATGCATAGTCAAGTGTGACATCTCAATGTGCCACAGTATTGCAAAGGTGATGTGTGTCTCCTGCGATGAACACGACACCCAGCCAGAGCACGGCAG
Organism: Ichthyophis bannanicus; assembly: GCA_033557465.1. Taxonomy (NCBI): domain Eukaryota; kingdom Metazoa; phylum Chordata; class Amphibia; order Gymnophiona; family Ichthyophiidae; genus Ichthyophis; species Ichthyophis bannanicus. Next base: position 587,790,591 of record CM066033.1, on the reverse strand, counting down.
CAGCGGTGTGCTGGTCATCCCTGTTATGTTCAAAGTAGCAGTCCAAAAATAGTGTCCATAATAGGCATGTGTCCCACTTGCATAGGTCAAGCATCCTATGGCACCATCTCTCAGGGATCGTTGCATGGTGTTGCTGTGTCCTCCAACAGGTGGGTGATGGTGACTGCAGATGAAGTGTAGTAGATGTGTTGTGTGTATCCTGCGCCCTGTGTTAAAAGAAGGAGAAACACCGTCATGATATGCTGCATACAACATCAGGGCACATTTCAGGTAGTCAAACATCAATATGTACATAATGAAATGTCAGACATGCAAACATTATATGATCACAATACAGAACACAGTGCATGTTGGGGACATTCGGAAATGGCACCGCAGATGAGGGTGTTATATGGACATGGTTATGTCCATGCCCATGTCACACAGGCGGCTCAGAGGTCCACCTCATGTCCATCAGCATTGGTGCCACAGAGACCCCACAGAAAAGCTCCATGAAACAAACAGCAAAACACAAACATGTAAAGGTTGATGTTAGTCACAAAAGATCCAAGGTGCAACCTACCATGTGTGTGCAGCAAGTGTCTGCTAGGGACTGTCTGAGGCAGGCAAAGGCCACAAGACGTCATAGTAAAGGCAGAAGATGTCATTGAAATGTGTTGAATCACCATGTCCAGCCATCATTGCCATATGTCCAAAGTATGGCGACATCCGTAAAACAGAAATGCTGATACGCAGTGGTCTGTCAGCACACAAGAGATAGGTCAGTCCATAACACAGAACACATGCACACAATGTTCACAAGGTCAACAGCAATAAGGTAGAGATAGCACAGTCACCACCACTCCACAGGTGTACAGACACATTAAAGCACATGATAATGCAAAATGGCTGCACAGTGTATCATTACACAGATACGCCAAAGACACACACACACACACACACACACACACACACACACACACACACACACACACACACACACACACACACACACAAACAATATGACAAGGTGAGCATGCCACCAGTAGCATACAGCCTATCTGTGCACAATTGGAGATCAGTGGAGATAAGCGTTCAGTCCTTGCAACGTTACACTGATGTTGGCTGATGCCACAATGTCAGGGAAGGGTGCATGTGCCGCCCACCACCAGAACACCTAGGACATGTAGACACACACAGCCCAGTTGGATGTGTCCCAAATACAGTGTTGTAAAACATGAACTAGTCAGGAACACATGCACATATGTGTGCCAACATGAACATATGGGGTATGGGGGGGCAGGTCAAAGAGGTGTATAACAACATATGTGCAGTGGTCAGAGAACCTCAGACATGTGCTATGCTGGACTGTCTCCACAGAACAGTTACCTGTATGTCTACCTACTCCAGTCTGCTGCACATTGAATGACGTACACACAGTTGCCACTGCACCACAGCACCAGGCAGGTCCAAAAGCATATTCTGGGGAGTCAGAAACACAAGTGTAACATACATATGTCATGATGGAGCTGTGCAACACACACGGCAGCATAAACATGTATACCCATATTCATTTCCCCACATATCCAGTACTTACATGAGAAGAGCTCCTCAATCAGCTGTCGCCTGATTGCTGTGCCCTCACATGTGTCACCATGGGCACGTACAGGACGGCACATAGGATCATCTTCCAGATCCTCATTAATTTCGACTGGGATATTGTGCCTGAGAGCAATGTTGTGCAGGATGCAACAGGCCAGAATGATCTGTGCCACAGTCATGGGTCGGTATTGTAAGGCCCCGCCGGTCCTTTCCAGACACCCGAAGTGACTCTTTAAAATGCCAAAGGTGCGCTCAATGACTGAGCGGCTGGAGGCATGGGCCTCATTGTACCTCATGCCTGGTTGCTGACCCCCGTGTCAGTGGTAGACACACAGGGGTCAGCAACCAGGCATGACACCCATATCCCGCATCACCTGCAGAAAGAAATGTGGAAAGGTCAGTCAGGAGCTGATGTCCACACACATGCACACAAGCATGTATGTGCAAACCAACAACAGATAACATGATGGCACACAACAGCTATGCACCAGCGTCTGGAGGTTTGAGACACAGAACACTGGGGAAGGGGAAGGAGGGCAATACTCATCATCTGTAACCACACCAAACACATGACCAAACACCTGTATCCAAAAGGTCTTGGCGACAGTTGTGAACACATCAGGCAGACACATTGCAATGCACCCTGGCCAAAGGCAGAGATGCACATTTGTGCAGGTGTTACAGGAACATGGACCGGAGGAGGCCAGACAGGATGGCACAGACAACAATACACTGTTGATAGACATGAAGCATACATGTGTGTTGTAACGTGTCAACACAAATAAGACAATGTTAAATGGCCAAAATGGTCAAAGGTGAATTTGCTCACAACACACAGTACTGCAGGAAAAAAGATCTGGCAACAAATCCAACACCCTCCCCCCCACATAGAGGTGATATGATTGAGATGTTTAAATACCTCCGTGGCATAAATGTTCAGGGAGAGAGCCTCTTTCAATTGAAAGCAAGTTCTGCTACGAGGGGACATGGGATGAGGGTGAAGGGAGATAGATTCAGGAGTGATATGCGGAAATATTTCTTTACGGAAAGAGTAGTGGATCCATGGAATAGTCTCCCAGTGGAGGTGGTAGAGATGAGGACAGTAACTGAATTCAAAAAAGCATGAGACCAAAACAGAGGATCTCTAAAGGTAAAAAGTGGACTGCTGTAGTTGTTGATATGGAAGGACAGACTAGATAGGCCATGTGATCTTTTTCTGTCATCATGTTTCTATGTTTCTATGGATTTAAAGTTTTCATCATAAAGAAGGTTAAAATTAATTGGAGAGGAGGAGATAACAACAAAACTATCATGAGGCTTGAACAACGATATACCGTATTTTTCGCACCATAAGACGCACCGGACCATAAGACGCACCTGGTTTTTCAGAGGGGAAAATAGGAAAAAAAATATTCTGTTTTGATTGCCTTATGCATCCTACGGAAAATAGGAAAAAAAATATTCTGTTTTGATTGCCTTATGCATCCTACCTATTTGCTGTGAAAGTGCTTATTATTGCTAGTAATATTGATGTTAGAATACCCCCAAGAGCCTCTAATTTTTAACCCTAGCATTTTAAGTCAGGAAACTGGGCTGGAAAAAGAGAAACGATGATTTCCAAGTCTTCCCCAATCCCTGCCAGAAGCCACTTACAGGAAGCTGTGTTCTGCTCAAGTGTAGCTATCGTACGTCCTGCTCTCCTATTACCTCATGATATCAGTGGCTTCTGGCAATCTGGGAAGCGCTGGCACCACCACAGAAGATCTCCTCCTTAGACACTCACCGACTCCTTCTTCTGCAGCCGCGGCTCCCTGCCTCTTAGGGAACCGCGGCTGTGCTTTTAAAATCATCTCGGAGCCCTTCCTGTCTTGACGGGCTCCGTGCAGCATTGTCCCGCCTCTAAAGGAAGTTGTTTACCACTTCCTTTGGAGGCGGGACAATGCTGCACGGAGCCCGTCAAGACAGGAAGGGCTCCGAGATGATTTTAAAAGCACAGCCGCGGTTCCCTAAGAGGCAGGGAGCCGCGGCTGCAGAAGAAGGAGTCGGTGAGTGTCTAAGGAGGAGATCTTCTGTGGTGGTGGCTGGCACTGGTAAGCCTGAACACGGGGCGGGGGAGGGATGATGCAGTCCCCAAGGACACGGAAGGTCCCGGGGGACCTGCTGCCGCTCTGCAACTTCTTATATTCGCACCATAAGACGCAGGCACTTTTCCTCCCACTTTTTGGTGAAGAAAAAGTGCGTCTTATGGTGCGAAAAATACGGTATATTTTTATTAGATACTTTGATTCCTAATGGTCTCAATGTTGATGAGGACTTTTCTGTCTTCCTTTAGTTCATCTCACTTTTTTATTACCATGGTCCATATTGCTTTACATAGATTTTAATTGATAGAGTACTTAGTAGGTTATTTGTTTTTAAGGTTAGTTTTATGTACACTGTGGGCAAGATGAGGATTTTTTCTTATATAGGTGCCGCATTTTTGTATTTCTATTAGTGTTTTGTATGGTATTTATTTATTTATTATTTTATACCTGTTTGCGGCACGTATATGTTGGAGATATTATTTTTCATGTTTTACCAATGTTTTCTCTGTTTGGTCTTTTACTCTGTCACATTTTAATAGCTGACATCGTTTTAACAAAATATATAGATTATATTGTCTAAGCTTGGTGACATATCCTTCCTTCTTTTACAAGAAGCACGAAGTAGTTGCAAGTTTTTATTTGTGCTAGTTTCCCTTTTTTCTATGCCCCTTTATAGCAGATGGTTTGTCGGTACCTCTTTCACGTACAAGTACATTTTTAAAGTGATTGCTCACACCTCTCATATATTTATATTCCCTGTACATTTTTATCTTCACTCCGCTTTTGGTCCCGCCCCTTTTCCCGCTCTTCGTTACATTTTAAGTACGCATGCAATGGCGTTTTTTTCTAAATGCTTCATATAGTGAGTTGTAAGAAGACGTCTCTTGGTCACGTTAAGAGTTGTGTTAAATAAATATTCCTTTGCTTGATTTGCCGTACTCTACGATTTTGAAGTGCAGACTTTGTTCTATAGAAACACATTGATATTATTGCGTTAAGTATGAAGTGATGACATTTTCCTCTCTTTATTATTAAGTTCTTATAGATTTCTTTTTTATTTGCTAATTATGGAGTCTATTGCAATGGTTTTAAAAGATTCAGTATTATTATGTGATATGCACAATACACATTGCAAAAGGTATAAAGCGGCCACTGTCCTTTGCAGGCGTCTATTTCCCCCCTTTTTTATGTCTGGTTTTTGTGAATGATTTGTTGGCACATATTTCAATATATTCTCCTCTTCTTATCATTAAGTTCTTATAGATTTCTCTTTTATTTGCTTATTATGTAGTCTATTGCAATAGTTTTAAAGGATTAATATCTATTATGTGATATGCACAGTACACATTGCAAAAAATATGAAGCGGCCACTGTCCTTTGTAAGTGTTTATTTCCCCTTTTTTTCATGTCCGTTTTTTGCGGATGAGTTGTTGGCATATATTTCTATATATTCTTTGATGATCTGTAACGTTTATCATAATCTATTACAGTTTTAATGTGATTATTTATATTTTTAATATACCTGTGTTTTTTAGTTAGGTTACATTGTACATGGTGTCTAATGTGCTCCCTTCAGTGCCTATATGTTTTTTCTACATACAATATTCGCTTATTCGCTCCTGCTACGTTTACGTTTTAGTTAGGTTAGATTGTACATGGTGTTTAATGTGCTCCCTTCAGTGCCTATTGTCAGATGGCTGCCTGGGTGAGAATCTTCACAGTCTTGGCAAGTGCATATATCTATATGATTTGCAAGGGATTGTGGGCAATGCAGTTCATTCACACCAGACACAGCTGCTCACAATAATTAGTTGTGCTTTTGGGTAAAGCCAATAAGATATTTATTTATGGGGTTATTTCTCCCAACACAGATATGCTTGGTAGCACATAAATCAGGTTACTTGCTTTCAGTGTTAAACTTGAAAAAACAAAATCAGGAAAACAACATTTTAACTTATCAGGCAATCAAAGCAAAAGAAATAAGACCTGGTTGATAACAAACTGGTCTTTTCTGTAGGCTTAGCTAATATTTTCTTAGCATGTATCAAACAACAAACCAAAAGCTACAAAGAAAGAAAAAAACTGTTCTTTTCAGGTTAACTTCTTATATCTTCCCACATAGATTCAGAAGTGATTCTCTTAGAGCTCACAAGCAATTAGGTAAGGCTCAATTGCTAGCAGTTATCCAGCTGGAACCCCTTAGCTGGCTTGCTTTCTACTGCGTGGCTAAAAATCCTACTCAGGATCTTTTCTGAGTAGATTAAAGAACAAGTTTGTATTTCTTTGTGATGGTTGCTGTACTTTATAACAGAAAATCACCAAAGGAGTTTAGACAGAGAGCAGTCCATGTAAACAGATTCTTCATCTGCTATCACCCCCTCTTCTTCAACAAGCATGGGTTCAATATCATGGATTGGCACAGATGAATCTCCCAATGGAGCACTTTCAGGAGAATACTTGTTTCCCTGCTGTCTTTCAAGGTTATAGCTAGGGCATAGATCCGTGTTCATACCTGAGCTTCCATTGCTGTTAGAGTTCCTCTCTATATAGCCTGGCCAGTATGTAGTCCAGTTCTTATGTCCAGCCTTCCAATCCAGATCCCTGGACACTGGATCTCTCTTCACATACCTTCTGGCACGGGTCTTAGGGTCCCTTCCACGTGCAGCCATCTCCCTCACAGGTACCGTCTGGAGATTCCTAGCTCTGCAGCACCATTCCTCTGGCTTTCCCCAGTCCAATGGTATATGCTGGCCCTTGGAATGCCTCCCAGTATACGTACTGCTCTGGACTCTTCTAAACCTCTCAAAGGCTTTTCTCCTCTTTCTTCCAAAGGGTTTCTTTCCCTCTCTGTCCGTCCGGTTTGGCTTCTGCTTCTGATGATCCTCCTGATGATGAAGATGATCAAGCTCAAGCTGATTCTCTGTAGAATAAACTCTACCTTTATTCTGCTTAGATGAGTGCTCCTCCCTAACACAGCGCAGCTGTGCTGAATCAGGCCCTGCCCTTTGAGATGAGTGATTAGGGATTACCTCATAGCCCTCCTGATTGAACACATGTTTCCCCACTTCAGCTCCTCTAATGGCTGCTGGAAACCTGGTGCATTCTGGGACTGGTAGTCTTTTATGGGAAAATTCTGTTTTCTTATTTCTACCAGAACTGACAGGTTGCTTGTTCAGAGTCACTTCACCTTTCCTATAGCTCCTTCCTGAGCTATGATAAGCTTCCTTATCACACTATATGTTTTTTCTACATACAATATTCGCTTATTCGCTCCTGCTACGTTTTTGGTTTCTTGTCCTCTTTTATACATGATTTTAAATTCATGTTTTATGGATGTTTTTCTGATGTATTTTAATACATTTGTTAACTTATGTTTTTATTAGTTATGATTATAGTTTGACATCAAGTTTTATTTCATATTGGTCACACCTTGGAGGGTCCTCCATATTCTACATTGAGGTATTTATTGTTTTAATACTATATCTATTTGTCACATACTTATTATATATTTTAGTTTTATGATAATTTCTTATGATATAATTTTATTTCATATGTTTTTATGATCTATTTATATATAGATATATGATTTTCTTATATGCATTATGTTGCTTTGATTTTTAGGCATCTGTTCTTATTGTGGCTTCACTTTTATTTATTATATTTTTTTAAATGTATGTTTTTATGTTTGTAGTGTGTTTACCAGTTCCACCCCTGACGAAGGGTAATCGAAACACGGCCTGTGTCGGGTGGCTGATATTTGATAATAAACTTGTCTTTCCTACGATAATAATCACGTTTTGGACTGGTTTTCTCCTGGGGATAGGGCAGACTTGCGCACAACAACCTGCGCACCTACCATAGCACCAGGATGAATAATAGACCTCTATAACCAGGCCTGAGGCCTCCTGGGGATAGGGCAGACCTGCGCACATCAACCTGCGAACCTACCATAGCATCAGGATGAATAACAGACCTCTATAATCAGGTCTGAGGCCTCCTGGGGATAGGGCAGACCTGTGTACATCAACCTGCGCACCTACCATAGCACCAGGATGAATAAAAGACCTCTATAATGGGGCCTGAGGCCTCCTGGGAATAGGGCAGACTTGCACACATCAACAGGAGCACCTACCATAGCACCAGGATTGAACACAGACCTCTGTAAATAGGCCTGAGGCCACCTGGGGTTAGAGCAGACCTGTGCACAGCAACCTGTGCACCTGCCATAGCACCAGGATTGATGAAAGACCTCTGTGATGAGGCCTGTGGCCTCCTGGGGATAGGGCAGACTTGCAAGAGTAGTCTAAAAACTCACCTTTTTGCCCTTGCCTTTGACCTTCCCAACCCCTCCGTGTAAACCTTTCTTTCCCTGTCCCCTCTCTCTCTCTCTCCCTCTCCTTTGTCTCGTTGTATGATTCTGCTGATTTGCTTTCCTATCCATAATTGTAATTTCCTTTCCATTTTCTGCCAATGGCTTTCTGTATATGCTATGTAAACCGCTATGATGTTATTGTTTAGCGGTATATAACGTTAATAAACATAAACATAAGCATGCGCACCTACATTGATCACAGGTTGACCCACAGACTGGTCCTTCTACCATGTTGTGCTTTTATGATGTGTGTTGATTGCTGGCTATTGTGATGCACTCCTTGCATTGTGTGACCTGTCCCCATGCACTTACTTCATGTGGGTAGTCAGTGACTCTGTTGAAGCACCTGGTGAGGCGCGCCCGTACCCTCCTCACCCTGGTGAGGTCCTGGTGCCTTCCTGAATCAGGGAATAGGCGTCTCTGCCGGGTGCATATCAGCCGCGCAAGCTGGTGCAGGTCCCTGTGGCTGAAGGGTGACTTCCTAGACATTGAAGCCATGTTTGATGTGCAGGGCTTGGTGATGCAGTTACGTCACATATGCGCAGTGAGGTGCATTACTACACATGCCACGGCACGCTCTGAGGTACCTTAGGGTACGGGACTGAGGTGAGGGTGTATTTGGCTGGCAGCACAGATTGCAGAGATGTGACTGACTGTTACAGGCATGAAAAGGACTTGCCTCGGACAGCCTTAACAGGTCTGCAAAAAATTTTTTTTTGAGAGCTGTTTTGGTTATTCCACATAATCTTTATGTATTTTGGTGCGCTGAATCCGAAAATGACCTCCATTTTGTCATAGAAAATCATGTTTCCTGACAATTTAGGTAACTATGTTAAATAAGGCAATACCTCAAAATAAATAGAAATAGACTTATAAAATTAAAGTTTTATTACAATATTTTCATGAAAATTCTTTTTTGAACTGAAATGAGCTCACCTACACACACTAAACGTGATTCTTCTTCCTTGTGAGGCTCCTCTTGGTGCATTTACGCTTGTGAGTAGCATCTGGAATGTCTCTCTGAAGCATCCAACAGTAGTCTGCCATCATTGTAATGCTCCATTTTCCCTGGTATCTCCTTTCCATCTCTTTAATATCTTGGTGGAATCGTTCACCTTGTTCCTCACTCACAGCTCCCAAATTTTCAGGAAAGTAGTTAAGGTGGGACTGGAAGAAATGCACTTTCAAAATCATCAGGCAACCTAAAGCTTGAAATGCTTTCAGCATTCGTCCGACGATCTTTTTGTAGTGAGGATATTTGTTATTGCCTAAAAATTTCTGTACGACTTCTTTAAATGCAATCCACCCTTCTTTTTGAGGATCCGTCATGTTATTGACAAACCCTTGATCAACTATAAGCCTTCTAATGTCTGGTCCAACGAACACACCTTCCTTCAATTTTGCCTCCGACAATTGCGATGAAAAAGTGTGAACAACCTAGAACCAAGAACCTGATGATGATTCGTGCACAAGTGTGGCATGCAGGAGAGAGCAGCTATGTGTCTGTACACGAGACATCACATGCTGGCCACGCCCCCCTGCACTGACCAGAGCTGCTGCTATCTGCCCTGTGTCTCCCTCCCACTGGATACTTCAGGAAAGATTAACCCCTTCTACCATTAGAAGCACAGACTTAAAACTTGCTTAGCTTATGTATATATTGCTGACCATCAGATTTACAGTGTTATATTTTTTTTTACATAACTCGGACAACCCCTTTAAGGTTTTTTTTGCATTTTATATCTTAAATGCACTTATGTGAATTAATTAATAGTAATTTGATTTAATTAATAGTAATTTGAAAAAATTTGATAAATTTGAAGACAATTTTGCATGTTGTGGCAAATCATGACGTCTAAGAGTTTTTTCAATATTTTATTTGTTTTCAGCACACCAAAATACATGGAAATTAGATGAAAATAATCAAACAGCTTTTTAGTCGCAGACCTGCGATATGAGACCACTGAGGGTGTAACGGGAAATGGCCGAGGCGTGGCCCCGTCATAACCACGTAACATAGATATTCAAACACACTATGCATGCTGGAAGACATTATAAACTGTGTAAGGCTAGGTGAGGGTTTGTGACGCCTAGGATACTGCAGTGCTACCCGTGGACTGCTGTACGCGTGTAGTGAAACAAATCCATGTGAGAGGTGCTATTGGAGAGGTTTTTCAACCTGTGGAGGGCACAAACCCATGCAGGACAGCCAGGAATGCCATGTGGACACTCCACAGGCTCCTCCAAAGGTGGATGCGCATCCATCATGCCTGGGCACAGAAGAGGATGTGGCCAGCTGCAAGGAGACAGCAGCAGGCTGTGGTCCAGCACCCCAGGTACAGGTACCATGCCCCCTGAGTGCACAGGCCCAGGGTGAACTACCCGCAGCTGACCAAGGAGGAGGTGTACCAATGGTACCGGTTGGATGGAGGCACCATCACGGAGCTGTGTACCAGACTCAATGGGAACCTTGTACATTCGTAGCAAAAGGCCTGTGAGAGAGTCAATTGGACCATTAGATGATAGAGGGGTAAAAGGGGCAGTAAGAGGAGACAAGGCTATAGCAGAGAGACTGAATGAATTCTTTGCTTCGGTCTTTACTGAGGAAGATGTAGGGGTGTTACCCAAGACTGAAGTGGTATTTAAAGGTGATACTGCAGAGGAATTGAGAGAAATATCGCTACACCGGGAAGATATATTACAACTATTTGATAAACTGAATAGTAGCAAATCACCTGGACCGGATGGTATACATCCCAGAGTGTTGAAAGAACTGAAATATGAGATTGCAGACCTGTTATTGGTAATCTGTGAACTTTCATTAAAATCATCTGTAATACCTGAAGATTGGAGGGTCGCCAACGTAACACCAATTTTTAAAAAGGGTTCCAGGGGTGACCCGGGAAATTACAGACCGGTGAGCCTGACGTCAGTACCAGGGAAAATGGTAGAAGCCATCATAAAGAACAAAATTACACAGCATGTAGATAGTCATGGCCTAATGGGAGACAGCCAACATGGCTTTAGACAAGGAAGATCTTGTCTTACTAATCTGATCTGTTTTTTTGAAGGTGTGCATAAACAGGTAGACAAAGGTGAGTCGGTTGATATAGTGTATCTGGACTTTCAGAAAGCTTTTGACAAGGTCCCCCATCAGAGACTTTTGGCGAAGCTAAAAAGTCATGGGATAGGAGGCAGTGTACTATTGTGGATCGGGAACTGGTTAAAAGATAGAAAGCAGAGGGTAGGGCTAAATGGCCAATATTCCCAATGGAAAAAGGTGAATAGTGGAGTACCCCAGGGATCTGTACTGGGTCCGCTACTTTTTGACATATTCATAAATGACCTGGAAAAGGGAATAACTAGTGAGGTAATCAAATTTGCAGATGACACAAAACTGTTTAAAGTTGTTAAAACCCAAGAGGATTGTGGAAAACTGCAGGAGGATCTGGATAAATTGGAAGACTGGGCATCCAAATGGCAGATGAAATTTAATGTGGACAAGTGCAAAGTTATGCACCTAGGAAAGAACAACCCACACTATAGTTACAAGATGCAAGGCTCCACATTAGAAACCACCACCCAGGAAAAAGATTTAGGAGTCATCGTGGATAACATGTTAAAACCCTCCGCCCAGTGTGCAGCGGCGGCCAAGAAAGCAAATAGAATGCTAGGTATCATAAGGAAAGGGATGGAGAATAAAACAAAGGATATTATAATGCCTCTGTATCGCTCCATGGTACGACCGCACCTTGAATATTGTGTGCAATTCTGGTCACCGTATCTTAAAAAGGACATAGAGTTATTAGAAAAAGTACAGAGAAGAGCCACCAAATTGGTAAAGGGGATGGAAGGCTACTCCTATGAAGAGAGGCTAAAAAGGTTAGGGCTCTTTAACCTAGAAAAGAGGCGGCTGAGGGGAGATATGATAGAGGTGTATAAATTAATGAATGGAGTGGAACGGATAAACGTGGATAAATTGTTTACGCTATCAGAATATAGAAGGACTAGGGGGCATGTAATGAAGCTACAGGGTAAACTATTTAAGACAAATAGGAGAAAATATTTCTTCTCTCAACGTGTAATCAAACTCTGGAATCTGTTACCGGAGGATGTAGTAAGGGCTGTTAGTATAGCTGGGTTTAAAAAAGGTTTGGACAAGTTCCTGGAGGAAAGGTCCATAAACCACTATTAAAAAGGGACCCAGGATATCAATGCTTGGCCTAGTACAAGCACTGCAGAACCTGTGTCTTTTGGGGAAACTGCTAGGTACGTATGACCTAGATTGGCCACTGTTGGAAACAGGATACTGGGCTTGATGGACCTCGGTCTGACCCAGTATGGCATTTCTTATGTTCTTATGTTCTTAACCTGGAGCCAGCCACTGCAAGAAGCCAGGCACTGCCAGTGGCTGTGAAGGTGACCACTGCTTTAGCCTTTTTGGTAACAGGGAGCTTCCAGCATGTTGCTGGAGCAACCACTGGCATCATGCAGTCCACAGCAAGCCACTGCATACATGCTATCACTGGAGCACTGCTGCATTGCAAGGGTCACCACATAGCCATCCCCCAGACACCGCTGTAGTGGTAGGAGATGATGCAGGCTTTCTATGACATGGCTGGCTTCCTATCAGTGCTGGGCATCATTGACTGTATGCAAGTGGCCTTGAGGGCTCCCAGGCTTATCAGAGGGCCTACCGGAACCGGCACAATTACACCTCTATGAATATGCAGGTGGTGGTGTTTGCCAACATGATGTTCAGAGAGGTGTATGCACATTACCAAGGCACCTGCCATGAAAGCTACATACTTGGCCAGTCCAGCCTTGTGCAAGCAGCAGCTGGTGGACACCTCAGTGATGCCTGGCTGTTAGGCGAGTGTAGACAGCAGTGAGCCCCCAAACAGGCACCCAACCCACAATAGACATTAAAATATGCACAGCTGTGGGAAAACATGGTGGCGGGTGGTGTGCCATGTGAATGCAGATGAACCTTGTGGGCACATGTGCTGTATTGGTATAGATATGTGATGGTGGCGGCAAACAACACATGGGTGAGGCATCCCGCAGACACACACGTGTCTGGAGCAGAGTCACAGCTGTAGCTGTCCCCAGGATGCCCTACCACATGGCAAGAGCCTACAGAAGCCATACCCATGTTGCCTCAACCCTCTCTGCAGAACCTACCACACCTGTCACAGTTTCAATGCTCATGTGTGCCTCTCCATTTGCCTCAACAGGTGACTATAGATATCTCCTCCAGACTTGGCAGATGACCCCACTGCGGAACCCCCAGACCACACAGGAGGAGTGGTACAATGCTGCACACTAGAGGATCAAGGCGGTTGTGGAGACAGCCATTGGGGTACTAAAAAGCAGGTTCCGCTGCCTGGACTGGAGTGGAGGCGAGCTGCTCTACAGCCTAGAGTGGGTATGCTAGATATTTGCTGTGTGCTGCATCCTTCACAACTTGGCTATGCAGTGGAGCATACCTGACCCTGACATGATGCACCAGAAGACCCAGAGGCCACAGAGGCAGTGGAGGGGGATGGACCACAGTCAGCAAGCCAGCAGCAGGCCCAGGGACAGCCAAACCAGGCACGTCTCATCTGGGAGACATTCTAGTGACTGTGGGGATCTGCAGTGCCTACCAGTAAGTGACTATGTGACATCACAGCATGCACAGAGTTTAGGTGGCCCCACTGCAATCCATTCCCCATGGCACCATATCATGCCATGACTGTTTGGCAATGTGGCCACTGCGATGTAGTGGAGCAGTATCAGATGTGGTACTCACAGCAACATCTCCCTCCCCATGAGGCTTTCCGCCTCACAGGTGTCCAGGCCACCATGGTGCTCTGGTGGTGCATCCCTGAACTCCAACCCCCCTGGTCCCATGTGAGAGTCACCAAATGGCATAGGGCACCAGCAGTAGTGGCCTGGTAGGTTTCCATCTCCTGCATCCTGGTGGAGCTGTAGACTCTGCAGTGGTTGTGCAATTTTTGGAACTCTGTCTACCTCTCCTGGGCTGCAGCCTACTGCTCCTGACATTGCTGTGCAGTTCAGACTGGATGCCTTCAGTACAGGTCAGCAGCCATGCCCCTCCTGTACCAACTCCAGCATGTCCTCTGTGCCCCGGCTCTTCCAGTATGTGGAACTCCAGCATTGTCTGGAAGCGGCACTTCAGGGCCTCCAGGGTGCGTCGGACACCGTGATCACTGTGAACATGAGGTTGGGGATCCATACTGGGTCAGTAGTACATTCCCAGGTCACCTATTTTATTTATTTATTTTATTTATTTACATTCTCTTATATACCGCGCTATTCTGCATCAGTGCGGTTTACATTGAACAAACTGAAATTACATTGAACAGGGCATTATAACTTGGAGATAACTATTTTACAGGGAACATGGGCAATGGAGGGTTAAGTGGCTTGCCCAAGACCACAAGGAGCACCTGTGGGACTAGAAACCCCAGTCCTTCCGGCCCAAGGTTGCTGTCCTCTAGTGGGATTTGAACCCCCGACCTTCCGGCCTGAAGTACCTTGCCCCAACCACTAGGCCACTCCTCCACTCCAGTACCTATTGTGCATTCACCTATTGTGAATGCACCTATTGTGCATTCACCTATTGTGAATGCACCTATTGTGCATTCACCTATTGTGAATGCACCTATTGTGCATTCACCTATTGTGAATGCACCTATTGTGCATTCACATATCCTACTCGTGCATAGTGGACTGCCAATTCCAGCTGCAAGGCCATGTGCCTGTGTATCCCCTGTGTGGCACATCTACTAGGACACCTCCAGCATCTGCCCCAGGTTACACACATACACCACAGCTTCCTGACCAAGGCCGCATGCTCCATGCACCCCTTCCATCCCAGTTCAGCCCCACATCCCCCCTGTCATGACTCTGGCTCCCATGTTCTGCCGATGTCTTCATTCCCCCATCCCCTTTCCATACTCCCACTTGTGGCACCACTATCTGGCCTGGGTGGCATGTTACATGGCTGGTGAAAGTGCTTGGACCAGCCTTTGTTCAGATGGTGGCACACTGGCCATCTAGCACTACACAGACCACACAACATGCTTTGTGCAGCTCTGTGCAACATGGGGATCCTTGGATTGGGCATGCCGGCCATTGTGCATCTGCTCTGTCCACTGCCATGACCATGTCACCACCTGTTCATCTTCTGCCTGGGATGTGCTGTGGCTGCTGTGCATCCACAGTGTGTGGTGTCTGGTGAATGCACCCACTGTAGTTGCACACCCACCTCACAGACCCCCTCGCACAGGGCCATGCCTCCACTGCTGTCTCCCTGTGGTGTGGACTTTTCTTTGCAGGTTGCAGTTGGTGCCATCCCCCACTAGGGGATACTCCAGCTTACCCACATGCTGTGTCAGGCAGGGCTACTGCTTGGGCTAACCAGGGCTAGCAGTGTTGTACTCTGTGTGGTACTGGTCCCGGATGTCTCCTGTCTAGTTCACATTGCTGTTGCCTCCAGCTTGTGAACTCTCTCCACATCCCTGTCTACATGTGCAGAAACTCATCTGTGCCTCTGTCAGTCTGTTTGCCATGGCTTGATACCCTGCCCCACCCCCCACCATGCTCCCTGCCCTTTTGTGGCTACTGCGGCAAGGAGGCCTATCTGGAGTCTGGGGGAGGACAAAGAGACAGGGAATTCACCCTAGTAAAGGGCCCCCTTTTACCAAATCAGGGTAGGAAAGCCACAAACATCTCCAGGAATCAGAAAACTTCCACATGGCCCACATTTCATGCTCCCCCTAGTGGAATGAAGAGGAGAGGATACAGAGCCCAGAACCCCTTAGGCAGTGAGTGCTCCAAGCACTCAGGTGCCCGAAGTCAGGCTGATTGCCATCACCTGGGTAGGAAGGAGTTGGAACTAGAGCCCTGGAAGTATAAACCTAGGCCAGAGTAGGAGAGAAGGAAAGGAGAAGCAGGAAGCCGAGCTGAGCAGAGCAAAGGCACAGATGCAAGCAAGGGAAGCTTGACGAGTGCTGAGCCGAGCAGAGGAGCTAAGCTTCCACGAGAAGAGAGTGCTAATTGGCATATAGCACGTCTACAAGAGGGTTTGGAGCGAGGAACCAGAGAGACTCCAGGATTCCCCGGGAGGCTGGTAGCTGAGCACTGTGAGCAGGACGGGGAGTCAGAGCCCATGCAGCTGGGAGAGCCCGAGGTGAAGCTGAATGACGAGGACACTCCCATGGACTGTTCCTTTTGCCAAGCTTTAAACCTGGGAACATAGAGAAAACAAGCCAGTCTTGAAAGAGAGTCTACCAGGAAAAGGTACCCATAGTCCACAAGCAGGGTGACTGTGATTCCCTTGTGTTGGTAAAGGGGAAGGTCACGGGGACTAAGGAGCAAGCCTGGAACTGTGATAAGCTTGTTAATCACCTGCTGCTGGAATAAGGACACTGGGGTAAGCTAAAGTAGCTATTATAACAAAAGCTTTCTTTTTGCCCCTGGATTATATTTGTTGCTTGAAAGGTTTGAAGCTGAATAGAAGCTATACTATCACGGACAGTGAATGTGATTTTGTTTTTGGTGCTTTAGCCAACAAGGCTAAAAAAGGAATGCAATATCCTTGCTGTTAAAGAGTGTGTATCCTGAACTATAGAGAACCTGTAAACAACCATTTTTGGGTTTGAGTTTGTTTTTGGACAATGCTCTACTTCACAGAGTCCTGAACAAATATCCTGTATGTGGTATGAACGAACCATTGTGTATAAAATAAATTTCTGTCATTTGCCTTACCTCTTTGAGCCTGACTACAGCTTTCTGCCTGATGCACACATACAGCCAAACAAAGACTACATTTCCCAGAAGGCAATGCAGAGAAATCATTTGAAAAAGCTGAAAAAGTAGATAGCAGAAAGTTCCTATAATACCCACGCCCCTCTAAGCTAGAGGTGAGTGGTGGTGGCGTGACAGTGGCATAGTTGTGAGGATTTTCTACCACTCAGGATTTTCTACCATTCAGGATTTTCCAACATCCAGGATATACACTTACAAGAGTTATAGCACAGAAGGTTGGCAGAAAAGACAAAACATTTTTTTTGTTCTTCGAGAGTCAACGCATGAGCAAGGTATCGCCGGAGATGGATCCAAAAGAGCTGGTACAATGGATGGCCACTCAATTTCAACGCCAGCAGGAGTTGGCCCAGCTAGCACAAGAGAATGCGGCGGCGGCTATGAGGGAGCAGCAAAAGCCTGTCCTGGACTTAGTGGAAGCCCTTATTATGTCCCAGAGGCAAGGAAGTGGAGGAACACTAACCTCAGAGGGACCAGCGATGCCGCTAGTGGACAATTTAGCAGGCCCACACACCAGCGGGGCGTTTAATTTTGGAAAACTTTCTGCTGATGATGACATAGATGACTTCTTTGAGTCATTTGAGAGGGTGGCTCAAGCCATGGGTTGGCCAGATAGCCAGTTGGCAGTGAGATTGGCAACCTCCTTAACAGGAGAAGCACTAGCCGCATATAGGGCTATGCCAGCTGCCCAGGCCATGGACTATAATGCAGTGAAAAATGCAATTAGAGACCGATTAGGGTTAACGAAAATGTTGTATCACCGTATGTTTAGAGCCACGGTCTTAAAGGCCGGAGAAACACCTAAGGCCTTAAGCCAGAGAATTTGAGGTTTAGCTTTAAAGTGGCTAGCCCCGGAAGGGAAAACTATGGATGCGGTGGTGGATATGGTGATATTGGAGCAATTTATGACTGCAGTACCAAAAAGGGTACAATCTTTTCTGATTCAGCAAAACTGCCAGAGCACAGGAGAGGCAACCCTTTTGGCGGAGCGCTACATGGAAGCTGAATTGGCGTTTCTCCCAAAGGCGGACCCTCCAAAAGTAGGGGCAGAGGTCAGTTTTGATTTATCAGAAAAGAAACAGGGAAATAATGCAAAGTGTCTAAAAACTTGTGTGTCTGCTCAGGAGGGTAAGTAGGCTAAAAAAAATGCTATCATTGTGGGGAGATGGGACACCTGCAGAGGGGATGCAAAGCCCGCATTGGGTTAACTGGTACCAATGTGAAACATCTAGGAGAGGGATTTCTCTTAAATGTTAACATACAGGGGGTCACTACCCATGCTCTGCTCGACTCCGGGGCTGACCAAGGCTAAAAAAGGAATGCAATATCCTTGCTGTTAAAGAGTGTGTATCCTGAACTATAGAGAACCTGTAAACAACCAATTTTGGGTTTAAGTTTGTTTTTGGATAATGCTCTACTTCACAGAGTCCTGAACAAATATCCTGTATGTGGTATGAACGAACCATTGTGTATAAAATTTCTGTCATTTGCCTTACCTCTTTGAGCCTGACTACAGCTTTCTGCCTGATGCACACATACAGCCAAACAAAGACTACATTTCCCAGAAGGCAATACGGGGAAATCGTTTGAAAAAGCTGAAAAAGCAAATAGCAGAAAGTTCCTATAATACCCACGCCCCTCTAAGCTAGAGGCGAGTGGTGGTGGCGTGACACTACTCACCTGCACAGGCACAGCTGGATACCCCTCCAGATGACCATGGATAGCCTCCGGACCCTCTTGAGTAGAGCACCCCCTCATACCGGAGTACTGCTCATGCCAGGGCCTCTGCCTCATCAGGGCTGAAATTCACAGTCTTCCTGGATGCCATGCTGCTGCTGTCTGTCAGCCTAGCCAGAGGGGGGCTCCTGCACAGGCAGCAGCTGGAGCCTGCCTGTCGGTGCTGACTGCTACACAGGTACTCCGGGAGCTCACTACACGGTTATGCCAGTATGCACCCTATGCGTTTACCTGCTCGGGGTTCGCATTGGGTCTTTCGTACATGGGTAGTTCAAAATCTCCTCCTGGTGCCTGCCCACTTATGGCGCATTGTGTGCCTGCCACTATGCTTGCTTCAGCAATCATTTTCATAGCTTGCCCATGTAGGAGCCACCTGAGTGGTGATTCCGGCTCTTTTACTGAGTGGGTATCTTCAGGTGGGTAGGGCCTGCATCACCGCTTTGTTCAATATTGGGCCCATAATTTTTGCTTACTTGTTGTGAGGGATCTATTCTTCCAGGACTCTAGGTGGCTGGCAGACACAAAAAGTGTGACTCCAGTCACCTTACTGATGTCAATGAACTACTTGCATGCACAGGTGTATCTGGCAGGTTCCTTCCATGTGCAGACTTAAGCAGCAAGGTATGCGGCAGGCAGGTAGGTTGGCACATACTGCAGACTGAGGCATTTGATATTATAAAAGATATAGAATCACCTGACTGAGTCGACACTAAACTGCCCGACATGACTGACTCAGAGCCAGATAGTAAGTGATCTGGCATGACTGGCATTGCAGCACTGCACTATGCAGCAGCAGTGCCACTCACTAGCGAAGGCTGCTGAGACCTGTCTGGAACTGGAAGTCCCACTCCCATTATACTGGCCCTTCTGTCTCAATCTGCTGAGCTTCACCTGGCTGATGATGATCCAAACCCATTATGATCCTGAACTTGTCCTGAACCCGAACCAAACCTCTCTGTGATCGTTGCATATGACCTGCCTCCCTGATGCCTGACTGCTGCTGCTACTGAGACTGCCTTCTCTTGTGACCTAGCCACTGTGTTGAGCTCAGTAGTCACTGACGTGTAGTGCTGTGTCCTCACAGCTGCATCGGCACCATGTTGCTCAGTTCAGAGCTTCAATTAAAGCAAATTTCTTCCCCTCCTCCCTGCCTGGTCTGAAATCTCTAGTTTCTCACAGTGGCCATAGCTCCAGACTGACACAGTCTCCATAATAGAAGCTTGTCCTTGAATATCTCTGACTGACTGGGCCCGAGTCTGAACACAGCAGCCACCCAGCCCAGAACCAGACAGACATTAAGCTCAAAATCAAGACAGGAGGTGCAGATCCCAGCAGGCAAGTTCCTTCTGTTCTAGCAAGTCCAACAGCTCTCCATGCCAGGGTCGTCCATTGTGCGAGAATATTGTTTGCACAGGGCCTCACGTTTCAGGGTGCCCCACGGAAACTTCATTCTGCACATGTGTTCCATTAAAGGGTTGGCTTCAGAGGGAGCCTGGGAGACCCGAAGCCCCAGCTCACCTCTGCACAGCACTGAGTGAAGAGCAGCATGTTTCTTCTTTCTGGTAGCTGTATCCACGTGAAGCGCACTGAGGGCCAGGAAAGGTTAAAGGGCATTTACTTCTTGGCCTGAAGCTGCTTAGAGAGGCACAGGGCTCTTGAACGGGGGGGGGGGGGGGCAGTAGAGCTAGGATAGGACTGGAAATGAGCTGATGGGGGGCTAGGACTGGAAATGGATTGATTGGAGGGAGGCGTGGACTGGAAATGGGCTAATGAGAGGTAGGATTGGAAATGGACTGCTTGGGGGAGCTTGTACTGGAAATGGGCTGATGGAGGGGCTAGGACTGGAAATTGGCTGATGGAGGCATGGACTAGAAATGGGCTACTGGGGGCTAGAATAGGACTGGAAATGAGCTGATGGGGGGGGTGCTTGGACTGGAAATGGACTGATTGGGGGGCTTAGACTGGAAATGGGCTGATGGGCTAGGATAGGACAGGAAATGGCTGATGGGAGGCTAGGATTGGAAATGGACAGATTGGGGGGCTTGGACTGGAAATGGGCTGATGGGGGGCTAGGATAGGACTGGAAATGGGCTGATGGGGGGCTTAAACTGGAAATGGACTGTTGGGGGGCTTGGACTGGAAATGGACTGATGAGGAGGCTTGGAGTGGAAATGGGCTGATGGTTGGCCAGAATAGGACTGGAAATGGCTGATGAGGGACTAGGAGTGGAAATGGACTGATGCGAGGGGATGGGAGAATGGGACTGGAAAGGAGCGGATGCTGGGTGGGTCTGGAACTAGAAGGGAGCTGATATTGGGAGAGGACTTGAAGGGGATGGGACTGGGGGAGTGAGGATGGAGAAGGGAAAAGATATTTTGTGTGGGAGGGAAGAAAAATCTATGATTGGCTGGGTAATGGGAAAGTAAGTGGGGATTGAGGATGGAAGGATGAAATTTGAGTGAATGAAAAAGGAAAAAGAGAGAAATAGAAGAAAGAGCAATAGGGGAAAGATCAGTATGTTAAAGCAGATATAGAGAGAGAATGGAAAGAACTATGAGAGAGAAGAAAGACAAATGGACAGCAGACAAGGGAGAGTGAGCAGAAGACACAAAGAAACCAGAAGAAAGTCATTGGAGCAATTGCAACTGAAAAATAAAATGCCCAAAAAACAAAAGGTAGAAAAATACTTTTTTATTTTGAATTTATTAACTGGAATATGTCAGCTCTGGGAAATATACATCGTTGATGTCTTTACATTTTGTTTAGTACAAGAAGAAATTAATTTAAAGTTTTATTTCTCTAGTGTTGTACATTCCAAGTTTGGCTTTTGGGGTTCCCAGTTTTATTATTGTCTTCCTATTTCTAAATTGTGATCCCTTATTCTATGTTTGATGATGTTCTGTGTTGTGCATGTGTAACCGAGATGAGGTATTCTGTTCATGTAGTTTCTGTAACAGTGGCACTTGTTCTCTTTCCCCAGTAGGAGATGTACTGGTATTCTCTGAGATGTATTGGTTTAATATTTGCAGTGTTGCCTTTTGATAAATAGGGTTTGGTGCTTTGTGAGTCCTGGTAGTGCTCTTATGATATGGCTGGTTTGCTATAGGTTCTAAATGGGCAGTGTTTGTAGTACTACCTAATGTGCCTGGTGGTTAGCACTGGAATATAGTTATATAGAAATCTGGTACTTTTTCTTTATTCAGATACTCTTTAAGAGGCATGTTTGCTGAAAGTTAGGACACATTCACATTATGCAAATATTTATGCAAATGAGGCCCTTATGCAAATGAGGCCCTGCAATGAGTCTCCGCACATGGCCCCTACGCCCCCCTTTGGTCACCCCTGCTCCATGCCACTATGGGGGCTGAATGGCTGAGCTGGAGGCTGCTTTGATTGTTGCAAAACAGTTCAGCACTAAATAACCTGAAGAAAAAGATGAAAACAAAGCTACATAAAGATGGAAGGCTGGCAGCAGCAGCACTAATTAACCCTGCAATCCGTTAGAGAAACAGAAATCATTAAGATTCCATTTTCCTTTCTGTAAGTGAAACACTGAGTGCTGAGCTTGATGTGGTAAAAGCCACCTAGGTTTTAGGTCCCTGCTAAATCAGTAAAGTGTCTTGATCATAAGTAAAGTGCCAGCCCTATTCTCCGACAGGCTTGATTAAGAGAACTTTCCAAGCACATTTTGACAGCCCACCTATACATGTAACATCCTAAGAATTCTAGAAGAGGCTGTCTTTGGCACAATGTATGTAATATGATGAGCATTAACAGTAAATCTGAGAGATGGATTATACTCCACATACCCTAGCTTAAGAGTGAGGTTCATTACTGTCCCTGAAGAAATAATTACTACAAACAGGGAGCAAGCCTCAGATAAAAAAATGCATGTTTTTTATTTCAGCTAATAACTGTCTGAAATCAGTACTTTCTCCAGAGTCCTGGCCAAGTCCCTCTATTGTGATCAGCTTCACTAAGCTCATGCCCACTTTGCCCGAAGCCTCAGACTGGCTGCTGGCAGAGGCAAAGCCACATAGAGGGAGGAAATTCGAGCAAAGCATTTCCATACATCAACAACCCACCACTGTGACTGACAGAGCAATAGACCAGCAGCAGATGAGAGAAGCACTGGCTTGACTCCCCACAGCTGCAGGAGACTGAGTCTCACTGAGGCTTGTGACCTCTTCAATCCTTGTTTGTGATGCCCAATCCATCAGTACACCTGTAAAGCCTCAACCAACAAGTGAGCCAGCAGACTGTTGGAAATGAATCAGCTCCAGTCCCTTGCCTTCAGGAGGTAGTCACCGAGAGGCTTCTCCTCCTGGGGAAGCTAGAGCATGGATCTGGATCTGGATCTGATGCAGACAAGAGTCTAGCAAAATTGCTTTAACAAGGTAAACAGGTCCTAACTCTCTGTTGTGGGCAATTGGGGGTGGGAGGGAATGGGAGAATGACTGGAATGGCTTTCTAGTGGGGATTGGAAAGTTATGTGATGGGACTTGGGGAGTGGGGACTTGAGAGGATGCTTTTTTTTGAGTGTGAGAAAAAGCAATGATGGCAGCAGGATGGTGTGCACATGTGTGAGATAGAGGGCATTCAGGATATGAATGTCTTTTTAGGAACCAGGGGCCCACTTTGTTTTGGAGATGTTGTGGGATGATGTGTGGAATTGTTAGTGAGAATAAAAAGATATGTAGGGTAATATTTACAATATTGTGACTATTTTATGTTTATCAAGTACTTTTCATGAGGGAAATTGTATTTACCTGCTAATATAATGACTTTTATTACCCACTAGTATTGCATAGGCTTGCAAACTCAAGAAGATGGTTCTGAGGATGGAGAGGGAAGATACTGTAACAACTTTAGCAAAACTACCCATTTTATTTAACAGGTTTTTTTTATACTGCTTTATCATTTCAATCAAAGCAGTTTACATTGTAACAAACTTGGTAAATGTACATTAAACAGGGACATTGATAACTAGGATTTTTTGGAGCAACAGAGGGTTAAGTGACATGCCCAAGGCCACAAGGAGTACTAGTGGGAATTGAACCCTGGTCTCTTGGTTCCTAAGCCAGTGCTCTAACCACTAGGCTACTCCTCCACTCTATGTGCTTTTAATTTATTACCCCTTTATTCACAAAAAGATACAATTTTTTGACAGCATGTAGCAGATTACACATATAAATTCAGAAACTTTGTACAAATTTTTGCCACAGAATTAGAGCTGCCACAGGAAGTATGCAATTTTGCAGCCTGCTTCTGTATCCTTTAGGACAGTGACTACAGGTTAACATACATAATCATTTATTTAGCATTTAGCTCACGTCTTTCCAGAAGAAGGTCAAGGTGAGTTACATTCAGGTATAGTATGTATTTCCCTGTCCCACCTCCAGTCTGGCAGCCTTCCTGTTGCCATGGAGGAGAGAGGACACGTGATAGGAGAGCATCACTCTGGTGTGGCAGGAAATGATCCTGTACTGTAGCTAGGACCTGTTCTCCTGATGATGTAAAACCCTTTCACACCGAGGAGGTTTCTCCAGGGCCATATGCCCATGAGGGAAGGGTTAGGACAGCCATTATAGCTGGTGATTCGATTAGTCATGTAGATAACTGGGTGGCTGGTGGATGTGAGGATCGTCTGCTAATATGCCTGCCTGGTGCAAAGGTAGTGGACCTCATGTGCTACCTAGAGAAGGCTTTAGAATGTGCTAGGGTGGATTCTGCTGTCTTCGTATATGTTGGTAGGGAGACTCTGGAGGTCAAATTTAGGCTTTTAGGTAGGAAGTTGAAATCCAGAACTTCCAGGGTAGCATTCTCAGAAATGCTTCCTGTTCCATGTGCAGGACCCAAAGGGCAGGCAGAGCTCCAGAGTCTCAATGCGTGAATGAGATGATGGTACAAGGAAGAGGGTTTTGGAATTGTTAGGAACTTGGCAACATTCTGGGGAAAGGAGGGGCTCTTCTGAAGGGATGGGCTCCACCTTAACCAGGACAGAACCAGGCTGCTGGCATTAATCTTTAAAAAGGAGATAGAACAGCTTTTAAACTAGATAATAAGGGAAAGCCGACAGTCGCCCAAGAGTGCATGGTTCGGAACAATATATCCTTGAAGGATATTAGCAAAAGACTGAAGTTAGGGCATATCGACAGAGAGTTTCCAATAAAGAAAAAGCAACTCAAATGCCTTTAAGCACAGAACAGACAGAGATAAAGATTCCAAATTACCCCACCTACCGATAACCAGATCAAATGAATAAAATGCATCCTCAAAAATGCTTGTATAAAAATGCTAGAAGTCTAAAAAATAAGATGGGAGAGTTAGAATATATAGCACTAAATGAGAGGTTAGATGTGATTGGTATTTCAGAGACCTGTTTGAAGGAGGACAACCAGTAGGACACTGTGATACCTGGGTACAAATTATATCGCAATGATAGAGTAGATCAAATTGGTGGAAGGGTTGCACTCTATGTTAGAGAGGTCACTGAGTCACATAGGATTAACGTCTTGCAGGAAAAAAATACTGTAGAATCTTTATGGATTAAAATTCCATGTAAAAAGGGGAAGGCGATGGCTGTGTGGGTGTACTACCGACTGCCTGGCCAGAATGAACAAATGGATGAGAAAATGCTCAAAGAAATCAAGGCAGTTAACAAAGTTACAACACAGTAATAATAATGGGTCATTTCAATTACCCTGGTATCGACTGGGTCAGTGTCATGGCAAGATATGCTAGGGAGACAAAGTTTCTAGATGAAATAAGTGACTGCTACTTGGAGCAGCTGGTTCATAAACTGACAAGAGGGGAAGCCATTTTGGACCTAATCCTTAATGGAACAGAAGATCTGGTGCAAGAGATAAGGGTGTAGGGGCCACTTGGCAATAGTGATCATAGCATGATCACATTTGATTTAATAAATGGAGGAAGGATGGCAAGGAAATAGACAGTACTACCTTTTAACTTCTAAAAGGGAGACTATGATAAAATGAGGAAGACAGTTAAGAAAAACCTAAAATGAGCAGCTGCAAAGGTTAAAGATTTACATCAAGCTTGGGTGTTGTTTAAAAATACTATCTTGGAAGCCCAGACCAGCTGTATTCCATGCTTTAAGAAAAGTGGGAGGAAGTCCAAAAAACTGCCAGCACGGTTTAAAGGTGCAGTCAGAGAGGCTATTGTAGCCAAAAAAAAGCATCTTTCAGGAAATGGAAAAAGGAGCCAAATGAAGAAAGTTGGAAACAGCATAAGCACTGGCAAGTTAGATGCAAGGCACTGATAAGGCAGGCAAAGAGATAATTTGAAAAAAGGCTTGCTGTGGAAGCAAAAATGCATAATAAAAACCTTTTCAAGTACATTTGTACCAAAAAACTTGTGAGAGAGTTTGTTGGACCATTAGATGATAGAGGGGTAAAAGGGGCACTAAGAGGGGACAAGGCCATAGTGGTGAGACTGAATGAATTATTTTCTTTGGTCTTTATTGAAGAAGATGTAGGGAATTACCCATGACTGAAATGGTATTTGAAGGTGATGCATCAGAAGAACTGAAAGAAATATTGATAAAGTGGGAATATGTACTACAACTATTAGATAAACTAAAGTGTAGCAAATCACCTGGACCGGATGGTATACATTCATGAGTGTTGAAAGAACTGAAATATGAGATTGCAGACCTACTATTAGTAATCTGTGAACTATCATGAAAATCATCTGTAATTTATTTATTTATTTATTTATTTATTTATTTAAAGTCTCTTCTATACCGCGCTATTCAGCATCAGCGCGGTTCACAATAAACAGTGAACATACACATTTCCAATAGTACTTTGTGTTTACATATGAACAGGATAATCAACTTGGCTAACAGGGTAACTATGTACAACCACAAAATATACAATATATACAATTTGTAGGCTGATCATGTGTTTGTATGGTTTTAGACAGTGGTGATTTGGGTGGTTTCGGCAAATGGTGCTGAGTTTCTATTAGGTTCAGGGTAATGTATGAGGAAGAGGTAGTGTTTCACGGCCTTCCTGAATTGGAATATGTCTGGGATTGATCTAATGTTGTGAGGGAGGTTATTCCAGATCACTGGTGCATAAAGATTGAAAGTCCTGCTGGATGTTGACTTGGAGCATTGAGTTATAGATCTTGGGACTATCAAGGTGTTTTGAGCTACTGACCTTCTGTCTCTGTTGTGGGGTGTCATCTGGATTAGCTCAGTTAGTGAAGTTGACGAGAGACCTTTGGTGGCTTTGAAGGTGAGCAGCAAGGTCTTGAATGTAATTCTACCTTGAATCGGGAGCCAGTGGAGTTGTTTCATTATAGGTGTGACATGGTCTTTCCTGGATGCTCCGTGCAGTACTCTTGCTGCGGTGTTCATTGCCATTTGCAGTGGGTTTAGGGTGGTTTGGGGGAGACCTTGAAGTATTGCATTTGCATAATCGAAATGCGGGATAATTAGTGCCTGATAGATAGTCCTGAAATCATCTGGCTCCAGCAGAGATCTTAGGTATCTAAGGGATCTAATTTTATGATATACTGCCCTTACAGTGTTACTTATATGAGCTTGCATATTTAGGTTCTGGTCTAGTGTGATGCCGAGGTATCTGATCGCGGATTTGGTCTGGAGGTCTGCTTCCTTCACTTTCAGTACTGTTGGGGCAGTGAAGTTACGGTTCCTTGTAATGAACATTACCTCCGTCTTCTTGTGTTGAATCCGGAGGTTTTGGGATTGTAGCCAATTGGATATTTCGTTTATGCAGCATGTTATTGGTTCGAGGTCTGGGTTATCTGTTGCAAAAGGCGTGTATAATAGCACATCATCTGCGTATATCATGCAGTTAATGTTGAAAGACCGGATCAGGTTGCAGAGAGGTTGCATGTATATTGAATAGTAAGGCGGAGAAGGAGGATCCTTGTGGGACACCTTGGCTTTGGTGGAATGGTTCTGATGATGTGTTTCTGGATCTTACCTGCTGCCATCTGTCCGAGAGGTAGGACCTGCACCACTCGAGTGCTTTACCGGAGATTCCTTTTTCTTTGAGGCGTTCTAGGAGGCGCTCATGGCTAACGGAATCAAACGCTGCCGCGATGTCAAGGAAGACAAGGACAAAGCCTTGGCGGGTATTGTCGATGCCTGATATTATGTTGCTGAAGAGTGTGGTGAGAAGGGTCTCGACCCCGTGAGATTCTCTAAATCCATGCTGGCATGGATCCAGTGGTGCATTGGAATCAATGTGATCTTGTATTTGTCTCTGAACTATCTTTTCCATTATTTTTGCAAGCAATGGTATGCTTGCTATGGGTCTGTAGGATTCTGGTTTCTGTTGGTCGAGTTTGTTGTTTTTTAGTAGAGGTCTTATTGAAGTTTGTTTGAGGGTGCGTGGGAAATCACCTGTTGTGAACGATTGTTGAATAAGTCTGGATATGATTGGACTGAGGTCAGTCCGGAGTTCCTTGACCCAGAAAGCTGGGCATGGATCAGATTGCGCTGTGGACGTATTGATGGCTGCTATGGTGTCTTCGATGCATCGTTTGGATGGAGTTGAGAAGGTAGTGAGTGGTGTTTGATTGTAGGGCTGAAGGATGATGCTGGACGCTGGGTTGTTGTTTATCTGACAAAGTTTCGTTTGTAGATAATCCGCATATGTTTGAGGATGGATTCCATTTGTTTGTTCTGATGCAGGTTCTGTTGTAAGTTGCTTAACGAGGGCAAACAGGTTACGAGGTTTGTTGAGGGATCTCTTTAAAGTGTCGGCGTGGTAACGTCTCATGGTTTCAGTCACTGCGGTACGGTGCGCTGTGAGTTGTAAATTGTATGCCTTTTGGTCTGCTTCTGAGCGTGAGCGGCGCCAGCGTCTCTCAAGTTTTCTTAGTGTCACGAGTGAGGCTTTCAACTCAGTAGAGTACCATGCTGCTGTGTGTCGTTTCGTTTGAGGTTTGTTTTTTGCTGGGCGAACAGCTATTGAACTGAATATTTCGTTCCAGTTGGAGACTAGTTCATCAGGGTTGTGTGCTGGTGAGTTCATTAGTGGGATTGCTGATTTCAGGATTAGATCTTTGTTGAATGGTTGGAATCTTCTCGGCGGATTGTTGGACTGACCGATTGCTGTGCTTTCATCTTTTTGGACATGGCTTGGCTGAGGAATTTGGAATAGGATTAATGAGTGATCTGACCATGGGACAGCGGTGATTGATATATCAGGGATGGTTGTTTCTCTGATGGTTGGGTCTGTTGTGAATATTAGATCTAGCATGCCTCCTTTTATATGGGTAGGTTCCTTGATTAATTGGCTATATCCTAGATCTTTCATGGCTTCGAGGAACGCCTTTGAGTGAGAGTCTTGCAGGGAGGGGAGGTTGAAGTCTCCTAGTACCCAGCTTGTTGTATGTGGGCTCTGGGAGTTTGCGGCTGCATCTATTATTGTTGTTAGTGCATCTGCATCAGATGATGGTGCTCTGTAGAGTAGATTGATGGAGGAACACTTGTTCTCTATCGAGATTGTGTCTAGGAGCGGTGAGCTGGTTGCATCTTTTATGTTGAATTGAAGATCAGATCTGGTGATGGCGAGGACGCCGCCTCCTCTTTTGGCTGCTCTATGACATGTATGGATAGAGAAGTTAGCAGGCAGGAGCTGGTTGAGTATCACGTTGTCATCACAGGAAAGCCATGTCTCGGTGATCAGTAGTAGGTCAAGGTTATGTAGTGATATCATATCTGAGATTACCGGCCATTTTTTACGTACAGATCTTGCATTTACAAGGGCACATTTCATGATTCGAGGGAGGGGGTTCTCTTCTTGTTTCTTCTTCTTGTTGTGCTGTAATGATACCTGCAGGAGGTGGTGGTGGTGAATTTGGGAGGTTTCCTGTGATTGATAGAATGGGGTATCTGGCCATCTCTTTCTATAACTGTGGATAGTTGGTATGTGGTTGTTGTTAGTGTATAGGCCAGTGACATTGCTTAAGCCTGTAGCAAGGAGGTAGAGGGCAATCAAGATGATGCAGGGTAGGGCCATTTTGGGTGTTTTGTTGCGGTGTGGATCTGGGCTGGGAGGTTGGTTGGTGGTGGTGGGTAGGTATGTTGCCTGGTTGTGATAGTTTGCTCTATCTTTGGTTCAGTCGTAGGAGGGCTGCGGTTTGTGGTGGGCTCTCGATCTATCGGGAAATACTGGAGCTTACATATTACATTTTAAATCATAGGATAAAGATACTTCAGGATTTTAAGTTGCTTGTACACAGTCTGTTAGTGATGGTTACCGTGGTTGCTGATGGCAGATAAAGGCTGGTAAAATTAGATAACTGCAAATTACACAGGTATTGAGCCAAAGTTAACTGGGACTGGCTGGTTACATAGATTAAACAACCTACCTTAGAGGTAATTGTAAATAGGAGGTTAAACTGGTAAAATCTGTAAGAATAAGACTAGTAGCAGGTTACACAAGTATCAATTATTTGAGCTAACTAGGTCTAGTAGGTTATATAGATATGCTACATACATCATAGGACAAGTATAGATGATACGTTAATCTGGCAGTATCAGGATATATGTATGAGCAATATTTTCTTGGAGTTTACAGTAAATGGTACTTCTGTTTGGGTTGTCCAGTCCTCTGATTCTAAGATAGCTACAGTGTAGGGTAGGTACTATGCTTAGAGTGCATTGACTTTACTTGCGTTTTCGCGGTCTGGTGTTCTGGGTTTGTTCCTTGCTGGTCTTCGGGTCTGGTGGTTGGAGAATGGCCTCCGTCACTGGCCTCCGCCTAAGGGCCACGCCAAAGGGCCCTCTGGCGAGGCCCTCAGGCGCGGGCGCGCCCGATGGCGCGAAGATTTAAATCTCGTTGCACAGCCCCGACTGGGCTGTGTGCAGCGGTTGGCCCCTCCTGCCGCTGGTGGCTCGATCCCCGGGAAGGGGAGAGCTGCTGGTGGTGGTGGGGGCCGAAGAGGATCAGCGCCCGATGGCGCGAAGATTTAAATCTCGTTGCACAGCCCCGACTGGGCTGTGTGCAGCGGTTGGCCCCTCCTGCCGCTGGTGGCTCGATCCCCGGGAAGGGGAGAGCTGCTGGTGGTGGTGGGGGCCGAAGAGGATCAGCGCCCGATGGCGCGAAGATTTAAATCTCGTTGCACAGCCCCGACTGGGCTGTGTGCAGCGGTTGGCCCCTCCTGCCGCTGGTGGCTCGATCCCCGGGAAGGGGAGAGCTGCTGGTGGTGGTGGGGGCCGAAGAGGATCAGCGCCCGATGGCGCGAAGATTTAAATCTCGTTGCACAGCCCTGACTGGGCTGTGTGCAGCGGTTGGCCCCTCCTGCCGCTGGTGGCTCGATCCCCGGGAAGGGGAGAGCTGCTGGTGGTGGTGGTAATATCTGAAGATTGGTGAATGGCCAATGTAATGCCAATTTTAAAAAGTGTTCCAGGGTTGATCCAGGAAATTACAGACCGGTGAGCCTGATATCAGTACCAGGCAAAATGGTAGAAACCATTATAAAGAACAAAATTACTGAATATGTAGATAGTCCAGGAGAGGTGTAACTAGAGCTTGGCAGACGGTATGGAATAGATATGTACAGAGAAGGGGGCAGAGATTCTTCAGTGTCTTTAGTTTATGGTAAACAGTGGATGTTGTTCTCTTTATATGTACATGGAAAGTTAGCAGCTGGTTGAATGTTATGACTAGGTATTTGATCTCAGGTTTGACTGATTTCTGCGCTGACAAGTCTCAATGTTTGTGGTGAGCAGAAGGTTGAGTCGGTGGTTACATATAAGGCTTCTGTCTTCTCATTGTTGACGTGTAGATTGTGTCTGATGAGCCATTCCTTTTGTGGAGGCCCCTGGCCCAGGCAACAGCCTATAAGCCTAGGGCTGCACTTGTTAGTCCTTTAATTAAAGAGTTTTCCTCCTCATCCAGCACTGGGGCTGCTGGGATTTGTAGTTGTGTTGTTTAAAAAAACAAGTAGTGTGGAGACCGAGGGTTTACAAGGCAAAACACAGGAATTTATTTCTTTTTCTAAAGAGCATTAAGGCTCAATGCAAAACAAACAGGATTCTTTCTCCAAACAATAATCCATAGGCATTTATACCAAACCAAACAATGAAACTGCTTTATGTAGATTTTTAACATGTGTCACTGTTTTTCAAATCATTCAGCAATCAAGCAAGGCTTCTCTTCTCTTCAAACCCAAAAGAAATATCCTTTCGCCAGCAACAGGGTTCTTTAGCATTCCTGGCTAAACACATTTCTCCCTGTTTTCACACTGCCTTCTAGGACATTCAGGTTATAGGCTTTTCCCTTCTTTTATCCAAGAACTTTTTATTCTGCCTTCTGGCACAGAGAACAATCCATTGCTGAATCTTCAGACCCCTCATCAGATTCATAATGTGATCCCTTTTCCTGAACCGCAAGTATTACCAATCGCCATAAGATTTGTAATATCTAACCAGTAAATCTGTTGTCTGTTGATTATCACACATTCACTAGCACTAACGCTGACAGTCATTACCAAGCGTCACATCTAAAGTAATCACCATCGTGAGAAATATATACCTTAGAGTTTATTATTGTTGCCAATACTCCATTCACATACATCAGTGCTAATTGTATACTATTGCTAGTATCACTTAACTGCTATCACTTAACTGCTAGATATTATTTCTGTTACCAACAATACATTTTCATGTAGCAGCGCTAATCCTATTACCATTGTTAGTATTTTACATTTACTTCTATCAATGTATTTTACATTTACATGTATTTTACATTGCTAGATTTTACATTTACATGTAACAGTTCTAATTGTATACTATTGCTAGTATCACTTAACTACTAGAGTCTATCTTGTTGTCAAAAACCCATTTTACATTGCTAGATTTTACATTTACATGTAACAGTTCTAATTGTATACTATTGCTAGTATCACTTAACTACTAGAGTCTATCTTGTTGTCAAAAACCCATTTTACATTGCTAGATTTTACATTTACATGTAACAGTTCTAATTGTATACTATTGCTAGTATCACTTAACTACTAGAGTCTATCTTGTTGTCAAAAACCCATTTTACATTGCTAGATTTTACATTTACATGTAAGAGTTCTAATTGTATACTATTGCTAGTATCACTTAACTACTAGAGTCTATCTTGTTGTCAAAAACCCATTTTTCATGCATCAGTGATAATCTTATTACTGACAACTGTGTCATACCTCATTACTGTTGGCAGAATTTCACCCTTACCCAAAAGTGTTAACTTATTATTACTGTTGGCAGTATATTATTCTGTTTCGTTCCTTGCTGAATGTTACATTGTCTCATATTCTGCTGACAACTGTTACATTGTCTCATTTTCCACTGACTGACACATTGCCTCATTGTTTGCTCGATGCTGTACTGTTCCTGTCTTATATGCTGCCACATTGTTCCAAATACATACTCATCGCCAGACAGTAAGTTTATACACTGCCAATAGCTAGCACAATAGTCAAGCCAGCACAATAGTCAATACCGGTCCCACTAATTACCCAGCAACAAACAGTTCACATACTATTTCACAAAGACATCACAAAATGCACCCATTCCTAGCCTTGGCATGTCTACACCTAGCCTCCTGGCTCCCCCTTACATCCCACGCCTTTCACACAAGCACTAACCACATCCCAATACTCCGCAGTGATGGGAAAAGATGGACGGAGAATCACCAACACCCCCTAAGAGAACCCAAGGACGCGCATCACTCACATTTATTACACATCCCACTTCAACATCTCAAGAAGTCACATCTGGACCGTCAGCAACACCATCAAGCCCTGAAGTGTGCACTCATCAACGCAAGGTCAATACGTACAAAATGGCCAATAATTACCGATCTGGTCACGACCCATGATCTTGATATCATCATGATCACAGAAACTTGGCTATCAGAATGTGACAACGCAATCATCAACCAGATGTTACCCACAGGTTTCTCAGTCCACACATGCCATAGAACCAATCAGAGAGGAGGAGGAACACTCATCCTTGTCAAAACTTGCCTAGGCTTCCAGATGTGCAACTCAACCAGCACAGCCCACCTGGACTCCCTCACCATAACAAATGACACCTGCACGATCAACCTACTCTACCGGGCACCAACACCATCCTCAGAGGATCTTGCAACGATAATGGGCCTCGCTTGCAACTCAAACAGACCACGATCCCAGAACTGGATCCTAGGTGATTTCAACTTGCCTACGCTACAGGAATCGCAAGCCTCTGCTTCCCTAGAAGCGTTACAAGAACTAGGCTACGATCAGCTAGTCAATAATCCCACCCACGTCAAGGGAAACAAACTTGACCTGATCTTTGCCCCACAGACAGATAAGGATACCACCCAACCAATGCCACCAACCATAACGCCTGTGCCATGGTCTGACCACAGCCTGATCCAATTCCAGATACCTATTAACACACACAATAAAAACTCCAACAAAAACAACACTGTCCACGAAACCTCTTTGAAGCGCTTCCGCCCCTTTAATAAAGAAGAGCTTCGAGAGAAGATCCTCCCACTCCTCAACAACATACCACACGACCTAGATGCATTGGTGTCCACCTGGGATGAGAGCCTCAAGACCATCGCATGTTTACCAGCCACAAATAAAACAACAAAGAAACGAGAGCACGCACCATGGTATACCAGAGAACTCCGAGATTCACTCAAGTGCCTGCGCAGGCTCGAGAGAAGATGGCGTCGATCTCACTCTACTGAAGCACAAGGTACTTACATCGCTCACCTAAAATCACACCGCAATGAATTAACAAAAAAGCGGAAACAATACCATTCCGACATCTTGAAGCGGTCACTAAACAAGCCACACGACCTCTTCAATATAGTGAAATCTCTCATAAGAGAACCTCCCGCAGACCAGTCACAGATGCCACACCCCCAGGCATACTCCAACTACTTACAGTCAAAAATGATCCAGACTACTACATCTGCAACCAACTACCTACAACTTGAAGTCACCCAGGCTGGTGCAACCTCGAACTCCGCGGAAAACAGCTCTCAGCACAACTTGCCCCAACCATCACCACTATCCGACTTTGAAAAAATATCACGCAGAGAGATTGAAGACACGATCGCTGCAATCAACCCCACTACCGCACCCAATGACCCATGCCCTGCTTTATGGATAAAGGAGTTACGATGTGACTTAAGCCAATATCTGAGCGAATTAATAAACCAATCTCTTACAACCGGATCGTTTCCACAAAGTCTGAAACAAACATCAATCAGACCACTGCTCAAAAATAACAAGCTGGACCCAACGAAAGTGGAATCATACAGACCAATTTCAAGTATCCCCATGCTTGCCAAAGTAATCGAAAAGTTAGTACAGCGCCAAATCCAACAGCATATTGATACTGAAGCCCCACTGGATCCTTCCCAGCATGGGTTCAGAGAAGCACATGGGGTTGAAACCCTCCTCACCAACCTATTTGACCATCTAGTCTCTGGAACTGACAAAATGCATCAAGGATTCGCCCTCATATTCCTCGACATTGCAGCGGCTTTCGACTCGGTGAACCATGAGATCCTCATACAACGCCTCAGCGAGAAAGGAATTCAGGGAACAGCCCTAAAGTGGTGCAAGTCATACCTGACTAATAGATGGCAACATGTAAGGTCAGGCTCCACAACCTCTGAACCATTTTTACAAAACCAGGGTGTACCACAGGGCTCGTCACTATCTGCATTGATGTTTAACATCTACATGCAGCCCATATGTGCCCTAGCACGTTCATTCAAGGTCAACTGTCTAGCCTACGCAGATGACATCCTCCTATACATCCCATTCAGGACCAACCAACCAGACCTCTCCCCTCTAACAAGATGTTTTGAGGCAACAGCAGAATGGTTCAGCACACAAAACATGAGAATCAACTACAGTAAAACAGATGTCCTCTTCATCTCAAGGAACCAGGACTTCACCCCTCCACTCTCTTTAAAAATCGGCAACACAGAACTGAAAACCAAACCCACAATCCGCTACATTGGCGTTACACTGGATCAACAACTGGATCTGAAAACCCACATAAGAAACACAGTAAAAACAGTATACATGAAAATAAGGACCCTAAAACATCTCCGACCGCTGCTTGACTTCAGCGACTACCGATCGATCTATCAGGCATTAATATTACCACATTTCGACTATGCCAACGTAATTCTACACGGTCTCCCTCAAGCAACGCTAGCTCCTCTCCAGCTTGCAATGAACACTGCGGCAAGAGTACTAACAGGGGCTTCACGGAGAGAGCACATAACGCCAGTACTGATGAACCTCCATTGGCTACCAGTTCAAGCAAGAACCCTCCACAAAGTTCTAACCTTAACTTTCAAAGCCGCAAACACTCTGACCCCCACAGCCCTCAGCAAGATGATACATAAAGTACCACAGAACAGAAACAGAAGACCCATGATGCAAAACACCCTAGAGGTCCCAAAAGTAATAACAAAATGCACAAAAGCAACGACAAATAGGGCCTTTACGATTTACGCACCCAGAGCATGGAACGCTCTCCCCACCTCTATTCGAAACATCACTTACCTAATTGACTTCAGGAAGGCATTAAAGCAGCACCTATTCACCACATACTACCCTGAATCCAGCACTAGTAATCATACATATGCCCCCTCAGACAATCACTCATTACAATTAAACAATCAGACTCAGCATGAAAAAGGATAATCAACTGATCGCTCAGAAGATACCCACTGAAATGGAATCAGGACCCCCAGTGTAAATAAGATGTAGATATGTTATACAATGTACATAGTTCCCCCCAGTTACTTCCAAGTTGATCTCCTGTTTATTGTAAATACAACTCAGGGTTCCTGTGTTGTATGGTTGATGTTGAATGTAAACCGCTCTGATCTAAAATAGAGCGGTATAGAAGAACTGTTAAATAAATAAATAAATAAATAATAG
Source organism: Ichthyophis bannanicus (assembly GCA_033557465.1). NCBI lineage: Eukaryota > Metazoa > Chordata > Amphibia > Gymnophiona > Ichthyophiidae > Ichthyophis > Ichthyophis bannanicus. Next base: position 587,754,015 of record CM066033.1, on the reverse strand, counting down.
TCTATCTGCATTTCCTCAGGACCTGTGTCCGGTAAATCTGGCTTTAAGCCAACATGAAAAACTTCAGGCTTAATATTCTCTAAAAGTTCCAGAACCTTTCTCCACTGAGGCTTTCCCTATGCACAGGATTTCCACCAGGAACGTGGAGATTCTTTTCTTGCATCAAATGACACAATGCCTCTAACTGGCTTACTGCACTTTTGGCTACCCTTTTATTCACACACCTTTTTGGAAGTTGCAGCTCTTTAGCTGGTTCAGGAACATTTGGCACTGCAGCCTGACCCTTATCAGCACTTCTCTCTGGCACAGCTCTCCTAGTTTTAAAACCAATTGCAGTTTCCCTGCAATCCTGGCTTTCCTTCTGACTAGGGCTTTCACCTCTGAGATTCCCTCGGCAATGTTCCCTCTAATTTTCTGTAGGCTTTGTGCGCATAAAATATCAGCTGTGCAGCTTTTGAAGGAAGGTTAAATTTTTGTGCGCCACATAACGACACTCGGTGTTATATACTTTAAAATTTGACTACACGTCAGAATACAGTATGTACACCACATTGATTGCACTAGAAAATATTGTAGAACTTGTGAAAACTGTAAATACACAACAACTTTTAAATTTTAAGATGTCTGTGTGGTTTTCTATCAGAATCAGAACCGTAATTTTTGTGCGCTCTGTTGTAAAGTATGTGGCTCGCTCGGCGAGGTGTGTGCGCGCGCACACGCGCACAGTTTAGAGGGAACAGTTTCCCTCAGAAGTCTCCACCGTTCTCCTCCGTGGTGAACTCTCTGGGCCTTTCTCTGGTGCTTCTCTCCCCACTGAATTCTCCAGTGTTCTCCCTGGTCAGCTCTCTCGAGTGCTGGTTTCCTGTCTCTTTCCTTCCAGCATGCTACTTCCCTGTGTCCCCCTTTCCAGGGTGCTGCTGTGTGTGCTGCCTCGTCCTGGTATTCTTGTTCCTGTTGCCCTCTCTCTGGCTGTTCTCTCTGTCCGTCAATGTTTCCCTGGGTTTATAAGAGTGTCTCTGAACTACCGTGCACTCCCCTTCACCCAGGTGTCCCTCATTAATTTCCAAGCCTGCCCTTGGATTAGCAGAGCTTGGGTGTGTCCTGTCCTCAGTGGCTGTGTGTTTTTTTCCTCTGCCTGCAGTTTGAGAGCTACTGATTCCTTGCCTGTCTCTTTCTTTAAAGGTAAATGTCTGATTTTCTTCCAATTCCATGGACTCTGCCATACTCTCCTCATCACACTTTGCATCTTTGAAACAGTTTTGGAGGTTGGTGAGGTTTGTGGAAAAGAAGTTAATGGGTGTGAAGATCATTATATTGTCTGCATAAATTTGATATTCGATTATGTGATTGTTGAAGATCTGGCAAACTGGCTGTATGAAAATATTAGAGGAGGGCTGAGAGGCTTGAGCCCTGAGGAACTCCTGTTTGTTGATTGAATGGGGTTGAGGTTTTTCTGTTGATTCTGACTTGCTGCTTTTGAGATTCTAGGTAGGATTGGAACCAGGCGAGTGTGATCCCTTGGATTCCAATTTCTGAGAGCCTCTGAAGAAGCAGATTGTGAGGGATGGAGTCAAAGACAGAGGCAATGTTTAAGAATAGGAGGATGAAACCTTTTTTCTGGTTTTGTAATCTTGTTATGAGGGTGTTTAGCAGAGAAGTAATAAGGGGTTTTACCCCATGATGTCTGAATCCGTGCTTAAAATTGTTGAGTGGGGCATTTTCAGTAGGATTGTCTTGAAGTTGTGTGAGTACTATTTTTTTGAGGATCTTTGCAACAAATGGGATGCTGGATATAGGTCCGTGAGACTTTGGGCATGTTGGGTCAATATTGGCACTTTTGGGGACGGATTGATGATTGTTTCAGCGTGGTGAGTACTTGTCCTAGGGACAAGGAAGTTTGGACAATCTTCATTAGATAGGCACTGAGTTGAGGGACTTAAGCAGCAAGGTATGCGGCAGGCAGGTAGGTTGGCACATACTGCAGACTGAGGCATTTGATATTATAAAAGATATAGAATCACCTTACTGAGTCGACACTAAACTGCCCGACATGGCTGACTCAGAGCCAGATAGTAAGTGATCTGGCATGACTGGCATTGCAGCACTGCACTGAAACCAGACATGGGTCTAGTGCAGAGGTTGTTGTATTGAGAGCCTGGATTAAGGAGCGATGGGAGGTCGAATTGTGACCACAGTTTCTGAGGGGTGGCAGCATCGTCAGCTTCTGTTGAGGAGTGGATGAAATAGAAAACGTACAAAATTGTGAAGCAAAGGGAAGGGACCAGAACACATTACTAACCAGGCTGTACTCCAAAATAACGGAATGTCGATAATGGTGGTACATACAATTTTAAATAAAGAGAAAATATTATTCTGGAGAGAGATGTATCCCTATTCTTAGGGCAGTTAGACAGTAAAACACATTTCTTTACTCGTTTACTACTTCAGTTGCAAGAGATGGCTGAAACAAATGATCACATTCAACAGACTGTAACAAGCAACTCAAGTGACTATGACCTGAGAATGAAAACAATTCAGTGAAAGTGCCAGCAAAAACAACAAGAAAGAGAGCCAGACAATGACATTGTGTATTTAAAAAAGAATGGCTGAAGAAACAGGGTACTGTGATTGGCTAGATAAACATGATGATCCAATCTATGCCATTGCATTTATGGTAGTGCTGTGGTTAGTGTTAAATTTGATGGTATTAAAAATCTGCCATTGTGGATCACAGAAGCATAAGTCATTTTTCAAGGCCTTTAGACAATCTAAAGTAATTCAACATTTTTTTAGCACAGATGGTCTGTAAACTTTGTAAATGTCTTTGCAAATCAGGCCCAAAGTTTTTCCATCTAGCAGTGAGAATATTTGATGCAAAACAAGGCATACAAGGCTATCTCCTTGATTTTTACAAGGAACCTGATAAAACATCCAAGTCACTAGCAGTCTATCATTATGGCAACTGAGTCTCTAGGACTGAGACTCCAGCATATGGTCACATATGAGGTTGACAGTGTATCAGTGAATTATGGAACACAGTGCTCTATCTTTCAAAAGCTCTCGCACATAAAAGGAAAAACTATCAAGGCCAATAAGTCAAATCCCATTGCGAGAACACATAATACCAATACTAAGACATCTTCACTGGCTACCACTGAAAATCAGGATAAAATTCAAAATCATGCACACCACTTTCAAAATTCTACAGAACGAATTGACCACATGCCTAAGAACTCTCCTCCAGACCATGCCAGAAACCAGAGCATGGAGAAGCTCCACAAGAAACACTCTATCCACTCTGTCAGAATACGTGAAATGCAACACATCTACAGCCAGACGGGCCTTCTCATTTTCCGCACCAGGACAGTGGAACTCACCACCTCATGAGAAGAAATACAACCAACCCAAAAGCATTCAGAAAACTCCTAAAGACGTTCCTATTTAAAGAATACTTTGAAGAATCAGTAACCTGATAGGACCTCGACCAGCCCAACAGCTTCCTTGTCAGTAGTCTTCCTGCTACTATCTAGAACATAATGCATTGTACCATAACATATACAGTCAAAGGTTCATTATATTCACTCCAAACCACCAGACATGTACTAGGATCAGGATTATCTGTAATCATAGTTACTACACATGTTCTATTTATTTAGCAATGCTTATATACCACTTTTCATTGGGTCAAAGCAGTATTCATTCAGCTACAGTGTACATTTTCCCTTATCCCCAAAGGGCTCACAATCTATGTTTTTTTGGGGGGTACCTGAGGCAATGGAGGGTTAGGTGGCTTGCCTAAGGCCACAAGGAGCATCTGTGGGACTAGAAACCACAGTCCCTCCAGTCCAAGGTTGCTGTCCTCCAGTGGGATTCAAACCCCTGGCCCTCCAGCCTGAGGCAACTTGCCCCAACCACTAAACCACTTCTCCCTCCTTGTGCTTGGTTATATTACTTTTTCTCAGTTCCATGTAAACTGCTTTGATTCCAGATAAAGCGGTATATAAAACCACATAAATAAATAAATCACATCTTGCCAATATTGCATTTAAGAAAATGAGTTATGATATTGAAACATTGGTTGTCAAGGTCTTTAACCATATTTCTTCAAGTGCAAGGAGGCTAACTGATTTAAAAGAATGTTTGATTTTGTGGACGAAGACTACCGCCAAGTCTTTTGTCACATCCCTGTAAGATTGTCGAGTTTCTTAGCAGTTGATCAGCTTTTACTCCTCTAGAATGTTATAAAAACCTATTTCCTGCAAATAGGTCCCAAGGATAGTGATAAAATAATTTGGCCATTCATATTATTTATTTATTTAGCTGTATATATATATACTGCTTTTCACTGGGTCAAAGTGGTCAATTGGGAGATACATTTAACATGAGGGGATATGACACACATACACTAATACTTACAGGGAACATGGGCAATGGAGGGTTAAGTGGCTTGCCCAAGACCACAAGGAGTGCCTATAGGACTAGAAATCCCAGTCCCTCTGGCCTGAGATTGCTGTCCCCAGGTGGGACTTGAACCCCTGGCCCTCTGGCCTGAAATACCTTGTCCTAATCACTAGGCCACTCCTCCCACCAAGAAGACGGAATAAGCAAAACACCAACGATGGCACAGTGTTACATATTCTTTTACCATTCACTTCTGTCAGTATTCCAAACAGTAATACTGTCTTTAGAAAAGAGCAAATGTTTTTAGGGGCAATTTCTCCAAAGGGTTATTTTTGCGCATAGCACAACAGTCATGAACCTCACTTCTAAACTAGGGTATGTTTAGTATGATCTCAGGCTCTCAAATTTATTGCTAATACTTGGCATATTACTTGCATCATGCCAAACAGAGCCTCCTTCTGGAATTCAAATATTTACAGGTAATTTATCAAGGTGGGCTTGAAAATTCTTCTTAATTACGCCTGTGGTACCAACATGATGGCATATAACTTGGTAACTTTCTCCCACATTTTCTTATTCAACAGGTTTTATATACTGCTTTATCATTTCAATCAAAGCAGTTTACATTGTAACTTAAACTTGGTAATGTACATTAAACAGGGACATTGACAACATGGATTTTTCTGAGGCAATGGAGGGTTAAGTGACCTGCCCAAGGCCACGAGGTGTGCTAGTGAGAATTAAATGCTGGTTTCTTGGTTCCTAAGCTAGTGCTCTAAACATTAGGCTCCTCCTCCACTCTGATGCATTCCTTGGTACTTGAAAATCGTATCCTTTCCAACATGATTCACAGATTAGTCGCTTGGGACTGACACCTCTATAATCAATGCTATTCTGGTGTTCTTCTCCTTTACCACTAAGTTCAGCTTCCTTGCATTCAGCTTTTTATTCATTGGAATCCAAGATGATCATTACCTCTTCATTCTCTGTAATTCTCTTAGGGTCATGATCCCAGTGCTTTTCAGGCACAGTGATGTTGAAGCATTTGCAAAGTTTCCAATGAATGAGGCATGCTACTTTATTGTGCTTTTCTGTATTGAAATTTTCCACCTTCAGAACTTCACAGCCAGCTATAAGGTGAGTCACATTTTCCAGATCTTACTTACAAAACTGACATACGTCTGTTTTGCCATCTCTTTCAATGCTCACTGTAACACCATCTCATCCGTAATCTGCTTTTCCTGGGCTGCAACTATCACTCTCTCATCCTTGGTTTCATTTCAACTCTCCTTAAACATTCATGTGTCCATTCTCGAGCGACAAAGGGTTCCTGGAGTAACACTTTGTATTTCCATTTATTTTTCCATGTTTACTGATCTAATTCTTTGAAGAGTTTTTTCTCTTGTTTTGCAAATTCTGTTGCTTCCTTCCCTGTGTATGCTTATGGATTCTCACTCATTCCTTCCAGTCTCACTAATCTGTTATATTTTTTCGAAGGTATGAATACAGGTAGATAAAGATAGAGCTGAACACGATATAGTGTATCTGGATTTTCAGAAAGCCTTTGACAAGGTCCCTCCTGTGAGATTCTTGAGGAATTTAAAAGTAATGGGAAGGGGGAACTGTACTATTGTGGATTAGGAACTGGTTACCCTATCCAGGCCGGTCCCAAAACTCTCGGGATCCAAACGTCTGACTAAATGGCCGAGCCCGAAATATTTGGGATCTGCATACCATAGCAGAAAGAAAATCACTGTTATTACATATTGAATAAGACGAGTACATTTTTCCTGACATATGCAAAAATTAACCTGGCTGCAGAATGTGGATTAAAAATTTAAAGTAAGCCTTCATTAGAAAACAGAGTAGATCTACAGTAAATGGACAATTTCTCAATTTGTAGTGGAGAATCCTAGGGATCTGTGCTGGGTCTGCTGCTTTTTAACTTATTTATAAATGACCTGGAAATAGGAATAACGAGTGAGGTGATCAAAATTGCAGATGACACAAAATTATTCTAGAAACATGACAGCAGAAAGAGACCATATGGCCTATCTAGTCTGCCGTTCCATATCAACTACTACAGTCTCGTTTTTGTTCCTTTAGAGATCTCTGTTTGTCCCATGCTTTCTTGAATTCAGATACTGTCCTGGTCTCTACTACCTCCACTGGGAGAGTATTCCATGCATCTACCACTCTTTCCATAAAGAAATATTTCCACATATTACTTCTGAGTCTATTCCCTGTCACACTCATCCTATGTACCCACATTGCAGAGCTTACTTTCAATAGAAAGAGCCTCTTCTCTTGTGCATTTATGCCATGGAGGTATTTAAATATCTCTATCATTTCTCCTCTATTCCGCCTTTCCTCTAATGTACATATGGTTTATAATGAAGACCACTGACCATTTTAGTTGCAACCCTCTGCACCGACTCCATCCAGTTTATATCCCTTTGAAGGTACGGTCTCCAGAACTGCACACAATACTCCAAGTGAGATTGCACCAGAGACTTACATAGAGGCACTATGACCTCCTTTTTTTCTGCTGTCCGTTCCTCTCCCTATGAACCCAAACATCGTTCTGGCTTTTGCTGTTGTCTTTTCTTTTTTTTCTTTTTTTTTTAAATTCAAAAGCACTATCACCTCTTTTCTTCTGCTGGCCATTCCTCTCCCTATGCAGGAACAGGTCCCAATCTTCTTTTGTGAATAGAAGTACTTCGCACCCTACACTGTATTGCTCCCTTGGATTTTTGCAGCCCAAATGCATGACCCTATATTTTTTAGCATTAAATCTCAGCTGCCAAATTCTTGACCATTCATCAAGCTTAGCTAAATCCCTTGTCATGTTATTTATTCCTTCTTGGGTGTTTACTCTATTGCAGATTTTGGTGTCATCCGCAAAGAGGCAAACTTTACCAGACAGCCCTTTTTGCAATATCACTAGCAAAGGTGTTGAAAAGAATTGGACCAAGGACAGATCCCAATGGAACACCACTGGTAACATCAGAGTGAACTCTATTTACCTGTACACTTTGTCACCTCCCATTCAACCAATTTCTAACCTAGTCAATTGCTTTAGGGTGCATCCCTATGGTACTCAATTTATTTATAAGTTACCTGTGTGGAACAGTGTCAAAGGCTTTACTGAAATCGAATACTCCGCATCTTGGGCTCTCCCTCAGTCCAACTCTATGGACATCCAGTCAAAGTAATCAATCAGATTTGTCTGACAAGACTTGTTTCTAATAAACCCATGCTGCCTCTGATGCTGCAATCCATTGGACTCCAGAAACCTCACTGTTATCTGTTTTAGCAGTATTGTCATTAATTTACTTACCACAGAGGTCATACTAACCAGCCTGTAGATCTAATCCTTACTTCTGCTTTTGTGAAACGGACCACTTGTCCCTGTTTCCACTCCAAACTCTAAAGAAGCATTGAAAAGGTCAGTCAGTGGAGCCTTAGAACATTCCCAAGTTCCTTCAAGATTCTTGGATGTATCACATCCGGCTCTATCGCTTTATCTACTTTAAGTTTAGCTAGTTCCTCATGAACACAGTCTTCTGAAAATCGTTCAAGATTCCCTTCACTTCTGTTCCAATTTGTGGGTGTTTTCTGAGGTCCTGCTCATGACTCTTCATCTGTGAACACAGAAAAAAAATATTTGTTAAACTATTCCGCTTTATACTCATCAGCTTCTACATATTGCTTCCCTTTCCCCTTGAGTTTGACACAACCACTTTTGCACTTCCTCCTCTCACTAACATATCTGAAAAATGTCTTGTCCCCCCCATTTTATTGCATTAGATATTTCTTCTTTTTGTTTCTTTGCTTTCCTGGCAACTAAGTTTTTCCAAATATTGATGCTTGTCGTCCTCTCTTTGTGATCACTTGTAGTTTATGAAGGCCACCTTCTTTTTTTTTCACCTTTTCAGCTACTTCTTTTGAGAGCAATAATGGCCTCCTTTTCTTTTTACATTTATTTACCTTTCTAACAAAAAGGTTTGTTTCCCTTAAAATATTCCCTTTCACTTTTGCCCCCAGCTGTTCTCCTCCCACTAACGACTCCTTGAGGTATTGTCCCATCTTGGCAAAATGTGTTTTCCTAAAGTCTAAGACCCTTGCTTTTGGATGGACTTTATCAGCCCTACTTTAAATACTGAACCACACCATTTGGTGATCAATGGATGCGAGATGATCTCCTTCCATGACATCAGAAAGCTTTCCCCATTGGTAAGCACTAAGTCCAGTATGGCCCCTTCACATGTGGGTTCTGTTACCAGTTACTGGAATAGCTCTCCCTGTAGAGAATCTAGGATCGCCTTACTTATTTATTTATTTTTATTTATTTAACACTCATTTATAAACCGCATCTTCCAGAGATCAGTTGCGGTGTACAATTAACAACAAATTAACAAAGCGAGGTTTGTTTTACATAGAACATCTTAAATTTTACATAGAACATCTTAAATTTAACAAAGCTAAGTCTAGTAAACTAAACAGTATATTTAAACTGGAACAGTGTGAATAACAATTAACTAACAATGTAGTGTCTATAAAGCGTAAGACAGTACATAACAGATACAACTATATACATGTGGAGGTATTAGGGCATAAGAGATTGGGTCGTCAATTCGTTTAAGCTATGTGTGTTGTCCATTTAAGTGGGAAGGTTTGTACTTTGTGGTCAGATACTTGTTTAACCTTTATCTAAGTTGAGTGCAAGGTTTTCCATGGTATTATAGTGTTTTGTGAATAGATACGTTTTTAATTTTTTTCGGAATTCCATGATCTCTGTTAGTGATCGTAGATCCTCTGGTAGGGAATTCCAGATAGTTGGAGCTATGTTTGATGTTTATTAAAATTTGATATACCGCTCATTCAAGAAGACCAGAGCGGTTTACAATATAAAAACATATAAAAACCAAGTAAAACAATTAAAAGACAATAGCCAGAAAAAAGAAGGGAAGTTACAATCTTAAAAGAAAAGAGGGGGAGGTAAAGAACACAACACGAGAGCAGAGAAAGAGAGATCACACAAAAGGGGAGGGAAGGTCCAGGGCAAGGGAGAAGAGATGGGTTTTCAGATTACATTTAAAAGTGGGGTGATGGGGTTCAAGCCGGAGGGAGGGAGGAAGAGAATTCCAAAGAGCAGGGGCTGTGAAAAAAAAAGCAGAGGAGCGGGTGGATTGTAGGTGAGCGGACGAGGGGGAGGGGAGAGTGAGGCGGTTGAGATGAAACGATCGGGGAGTACGTTGGGGAGTATGAAAAGTGAGGAGGTCAGCCAGATATTGTGGAGTGTTGGTGTGGAAGGCTCGATGGACCAGCGTAAGCAATTTGTAATGGAAACGGAAGGGTAAGGGCAACCAGTGGAGACGGGAGAGGAGAGGTGAAACGTGATCATGGATAGAGGAGTAAGTGGCAATACGGGCAGCAGTATATTGGATGCGTTGAAGTCTGCGCAGTTGTGATTTAGAAAGACCGAGAAAAAGAGAGTTAGCAAAGTCAACGCGGGACATAACCAGGGAAAGAAGTAGTGTAGCAATTGCAGGGGGAGTGAGAAAAGGACGGATGGCACGAATTTGGCGTAAGAAGAAGAAGGAGGTTTTGGTGACGTGGGAGATGTGATCATGTGGGAAAAGGCTCTATTGTTGGTTAATTTATGTGCTTTTTTGAAGTTTTTCGGAATCTTTAGTTTATTTAATTGTCCTTTTCTGTGAGTAGGCTTAGTTGGTTCTTTGCATATTAGATTACATAGTGTAGTCGGAGCCATGTCATTTAATGCTTTGAATGAGGTTATTATTGTTTTGTATATTATCCTGCTTTGTATTGGTAACCAGTGAAGGGATGCTAGTATTGGTGTTATGTGTTGGAGTGAGTTTATTTTTAAAATAATTCTAGCTGTTGCATTTTGGGCTAGTTGAATTCTTTTAATGTTCTGTTTTGAAATGCCCATTAGTATTAGGTTGGCGAAATCGAAGTGAGGGGTTATGGTAGCCTGTATTATATTAATAAAATCTTGAACAAATACTAGTGGGCGTAGTTGTTTGAGGATTTTAAGTTTGAAATAAATTTTCTTTATAGTATTTCTAATGTGGGTTTCCATTGTAAGGTGTGTATCTAAGATAACACCTAGATATCTTATTTCGTTTTTTATTTTAATTTCTTGGTCCTGTAGTGTTATGTGAGTTGGAGGGATAAATGATTGATATGATATGATATGATATGATACTTCTATATGACACCGCAGCAGGGATGTGCCAGTCACCATCCAGCATATTAAAATCTATCATGGCAATACTATATATGTCTTCTATTAAATCTCAGTCCATTTCTCCTCCCTGTGAAGGAGATCTGTATACCACACCAATGCAAATGGATGTTCCATTCCTTCTTTCCAGTTTAACTCAAAGTGGCTCTTTGTTCCCTTTTCAGCCTTGCAATTCATAGCTTTAATATTATTTTTTACATATAGTGCCACTCCTCCTACCCGTCTTCCTACCCTGCCCTTCCTAAATAAAGTATATAGCCCGGTATTATTACATCCCAGTAATGGCTGTCTGTGAAACATGTCTCTGTTATTGCCACTAAATTCAAGTGGGATTTAGTGGCAGTAACAGATTTAGGGGAGGAGTGGCCTAGTGCTTGGGGCAAGGTACCACAGGCCAGAAGGTCAGTGGTTCAAATCCCACTAGAGGACAGCAACCTTGGGCCAGAAGGACTGGGGTTTCTAGTCCCACAGGTGCTCCTTGTGGTCTTGGGCAAGCCACTTAATATTAGTGTATGTGTCTCATATCCCCTTGTGTTAAATGTATCCCCCAATTGTGTTGTGACCACTTTGATAGAAGGATAAGGTGGTATACCAAACTGTCTAAATAAATAAATAAAGTCAGCCTCTTCCATTAAAGCTTCAACATCTGGGATCTTATTTCCCATGCTATGGGCATTTATGCACACTACTTTCCAGATGTTGCTTCTTTTATCTATTTCTACATAGGCATTTAATGTTTTAGTTACCTGAGGGTTTTCACTTACCTGAGAACTTCTCCCATCCCCAATGAATCTAGTTTAAAGCCCTCTTCAGTAGGTTAGCCAGTCTGATGTGGAAGACACTTTGACCCTTCTTGGATAGGTAGACACCATTTCTGCAACCCTTGGAAAATCATCTCATGGTCCAGGAAACCAAAATGCTCTTAATGACACCATCCACATAGCCATGCATTCATCATCAGGATGTGAGTTTCTCTGCCTTAGCCTTTACCCTCAATAGGGAGGATTGAAGAAAACACCACCTGCACACCTATCTGCTTCACCTTCTGTCCCAGAGCCATGAAGTCACTTTTGATCACTCAGAGGGATACATAGCAGTATCATTTGAACCAACATGGATGAGCAACATTGGAAAATAGTAAGTAGACTTGAAGAGTCTCTCTGTAACATCTAGGATTTTGGCCCCTGGCAGACTCCACATCTCTCCAAACATCCAGTCTGGTTGGTAAATGGATGTCTCAGTACCGCTCAGAAGAGAGTCATCAATCACCACTACCCTTTGCTTCCTTATGGTCACTGATTCTACAACTTTGGGGTGCTTGAGCTCTGGTTCTTCCCTTTCCTGGGATGCCTTCACTTCCTCCACTTCCAGGGCTTCATACTAGTTCTTCAATTCAGTGGGTGGATGAGTTGGATTATGGATTCTGCAGGCTCTGGTGACTCATGTCCAACTCTCTTCATTCTTGTAGCATACTATATTCACCTCTGGTGGAAAGTTTGGATGCTTCAAGAAGCATCTCTTCAAAGTACTTCTCGCTGTCTCGAATGCTTTTCAGTCTTGCCACCTCTTATCTGAGCTCCTCCACTTGTTAAATGAGATCTTCAGCTTGCAGGCATCTTGACGTCGAACCAGTCCCTCGACTGCATTGGGCTGTCTGTCTGGTTAGAGGTATAAGCTATAATAGGGGCAATAGCTTTTGCAATACGATCTCTCAGCTGTCATTCAGTTGGCAGAGCTTTTGTACCTATTGAATTAAATGAGCGAGACCTACCAAAGTTTCTAACTTATCCTCAACTAAGAGAAAAAGTAGATAATCTCTATTATGTGTGTTCTAACAGCACTGTTCTATACCCCTTTGTGTAGCCCTGCCTCCTTGCTAAATAGTTATTACTTTACACTAGTAAATTTTGATATTATGTTTGATGTATGTAGATTAATGTGTTCCCTTTGTAAAATCACCTAAACAAAGCTCATTGAAGAATGGCAAATTGTTTACTTTTAGTAAATATCCAAATATGGAACTATTTGGTTCCTAGATTTTCTCTACTAAGCAGCAACACTCTGTTATCTTTTGTCAACAAGCTAATAGGGGAGTTGTCCTATATAGCAAGAATTCTTACATTGGGTGAGTGGGAGCTGAAGTGGGAAGGGGAGACCAAACATCTGATGAAGTCAGTAACTTTAAAAGCTTGCTTACTTCCTTGAACTTGAAGGGTAGAGGAGGAAAAAAAAGAACTCTAGCAGCAGAATAATAGCTTTATCCAAAAGATTCCCATTTTGCAATATAGCTACAATGCATCAGAAAAAGAATTAGCTATTAAAAATGACCCCCCCCCCCCAAACCCCTTTAGGAGCTCCCAGACAGAGAGCTAATATAAGAACCACACAGTATTACCTTGCTTGCAATGGAGACCCTTTTAGGAATGCCAGTACTTGCAAGGCAATGTAGACCTTTATACAGCACTCAGCTGCCTAGCTCCTATGCAAGCTAATTAAGACCAGTAACACCTGATAAGTTTAGTGACTTCAAAGAGCTTGCTTACCTCTTTGAACTTGAAGGCTAGAGGAAGAAAAAAAGAACTTATACAGCAGAAAAATAGCTTTACCCAAGAACACAAAATATTCCCCTTTTGCAATACAGCTAAAGTGCAGCAGAAAAAGAATTAGCTATTAAAAAAAACCAAAAACACACAGTATTACCTTGCTTGTAGTGGAGACCCTTTTAACACAAGAGGATTATGAAAAGTTGCAAGAGGACCTTTAAAAAGTGGAAAACTGGGCATACAATTGGCAGATGAAATTTAATGTGGACAAGTGCAAAGTTATTCACTTAGATGCACATTCCAAATGGGACATCCAAGTGCAATCTGAGACGTCAAAGCAAGAACATCTGAAAAGAAAGGCAGGCACATGCACGTTCAGACACATTTCCAGAAATGTACATATCAGGCACGTCCATATCTATCAAATGTCTATATAGACGTCCCCAGGAGAGTAGTTCAGACCCAAAACGTCTAATAGCCTAAAGGTTAGAACAGTAGTTTAAGAGCTGGGTGACCAGGGTTCACAATCCCAATAAGGGATTTTGTAATCTAAAGCTAGCCACTTAATTATCCATCTTCTCTGGATGTTTTAAGATGAAAGCCAACACTTTCCTGATACCTATTCGTGCCTGGAGCAGGAATAAACATTCATGTGCCTACAGACGGCTCCGCTACTTCTGGGATTGAATGGGGACGTGTAAGTCCACTGCCCCTCCCCAGACACAACTACTCCACATCCCCATGCCTACTTGAACATCCCCATACTGGAGACATCTGCGAACGGCATTTGTGGAATGGTTGCAGAGATGTGTCTGTGATTTTGATATCCACGTGCATGTCTGCAGACGTCCAAATCATGTCTAAACCTTTTAGAATGACCCTCTTCGAGCTCAATTCCATAACATTTACGTCAGGCCCACAGACACATCTAAATTGAAAATGGGCCATGTTTGAACCAAATTCTACATCCATAGGTCTAGACATCCTGTGGGTCTGGAATTGGGGAGATAGATGTGTCAGGCGCTGCATGGGCAGAGCGCTATGCAGCTGGCCCGTGCACGCATCAGGCCCATGGTCTGTGCACAGATGCTGGCACAGACCAAGTGATATAATGAAGAAACACATGCCCTGTCAATATTATGAAACACTGGTAAAGGTTTTGAATGTACCCGCACCCACCATATTCTGAAAAGTTGCACATTTCAGATCCTGCCTGTCACCGGGATGTACCCACAGACGTCAAATCTCCTCAGTAAAACGTGCATCTCTTAAGCTGCTCTTCACACTGACAGTAGTTTGCTGATACAAACTAGACATAAATATCAATGAAAAATGACTGCTGTTGCAACTTAGACCATATACCAGTCCTCTTCAGGCCCTGAAAAGTGCTAGGTAATCCCAGTGCACCCTAATACAGTATAAGAGAATGTAAATATGAACATATATGTTAGGACATACCTTGCATCAAATGGTATGTGAAATTATAAAACAGCCTCAGTGATCCCTGCCTTGGCCATCTCTACAAAGAATCTTTAAACTTCTAAGGATAGACCCTTACCAAGTACACAAAACCCAAAACTAACATTGCGGTTCCCCAAAGGATGCGTAATATTGCTGAGCAACAAATGTATGCCCCTTTTCATGCCTCTGGCCTATAAGTGATCTTATTCTGCTGCTCCCCACTACCGTCCCTCTCTTATCTCTCTTATCATCACCCCTCCTCGGGAACTCTGATCTTCTGGTAGATGATTTCTATCTGCGCCCTTCTCTTCTACTGCCAACTCCAGACTTCGCTCCTTTCACTTTGCTGCTTCCTATGCCTAGCACAAACTACCAGAGTCTGTATGTCAGGCTTCTTCTCTAGCCCTTCTCAAATCCAGTCTGAGTGCTCACCTCTTCGTTGCTGCTTTTGGATCTGATCCGCCTAATCTGCCTTGTGTTTCCTTATCATCTCCCCTATATATATAGATAAGGTCTTAGATAGTGCTGGGGAGGAGTCTGCTGTCTTGGTACATGTCGGTACCAATGACATAGGAAAATGTGGTAGGAAAGTTCTGGAGGCAAAATTTAGGCTTTTAGGTAGGAAGTTGAAATCCAGAACTTCCATGGTAGCATTCTCCGAAATGCTTCCTGTTCCACGCGCAGGACCCAAAAGGCAGGCAGAGCTCCGGAGTCTCAATGCGTGGATGAGACAATGGTGCAGAGATGAGGGTTTTGGATTTGTTAGGAACTGGGGAACATTCTGGGGAAAGGAGGGGCTCTTCCGAAGGGATGGGCTTCACCTTAACCGGGATGGAACCAGGCTGCTGGCATTAACCTTTAAAAAGGAGATAGAGCAGCTTTTAAACTAGATATTAGGGGAAAGCCGACAGTCGCCCAAGAGCGGATGGTTCGGAAGAATGTATCCTTGAAGGATACTACCAAAAGCAGAGAGGTTCCACAAAAGAGTAAAGTAGCCCAAATGCCCTCAAGTATGGAGCAGACAGAGCTTAAATATCCCAATTTACCCATGTCTAACAATAGCCAAATTAACATGAATAAAATACATTCTCTAAAATGCTTGTATGCAAATGCTAGAAGTCTAAAGAATAAGATGGGAGAGTTAGAATATATAGCACTAAATGAAAGGTTAGATATGATTGGAATATCAGAGACATGGTGGAAGGAGGACAACCAGTGGGACACTGTGATACCTGGATACAAACTATATCGTAATGATAGAGCTGATCAAATTGGTGGAGGGGTTGCGCTCTATGTTAGAGAGGGCATTGACTCAGAAAGGATCAAAGTTTTGCAGGAAACAAAATCTGCTGTAGAATCTATATGGATTGAAATTCCATATAAAAGGGGGAAGGCGATGGCAGTGGGGGTGTACTATCGAGCACCTGGCCAGAATGACCAAGTGGATGATGAAATGCTCAAAGAAATCAAGGAAGCTAACAAAAGTTACAGCGCAGTAATAATAATGGGTGATTTCAATTACCCCGGTATCGACTGGGTCAGTGTCACGTCAGGACATACTAGGGAGATAAAGTTCCTAGATGAAATAAATGACTGCTTCTTGGAGCAGCTGGTTCATGAACCGACCAGAGGGGAAGCCATATTAGACCTAGTCCTTAGTGGAACACCAGATCTAGTGCAAGAGATAAGGGTGTTGTGGCCACTTGGCAATAGTGATCATAGCATGATCGCCTTTGATTTAATTAGTGGAGAAGGGATAGTAAGGAAATCCACAGTACTAGCTTTTAACTTTCGAAAGGGAGACTATGATAAAATGAGGAAAACAGTTAAGAAAAAACTAAAAGGAGCAGTTGCGAAGGTTAAAGACGTACATCAAGCTTGGGTGTTGTTGAAAAATACTATCTTGGAAGCCCAGACCAGCTGTATTCCACGCTTTAAGAAAAGTGGAAGGAAGTCCAAAAAACTGCCAGCATGGTTTAAAGGTGAGGTCAGAGAGGCTGTTGTTGCCAAAAAAGCATCTTTCAGGAAATGGAAAAAAGAGCCAAACGACGAAACCTGGAAACAGCACAAGCACTGGCAAGTCAAATGCAAGGCATTGATAAGGCAGGCAAAGAGAGAATTTGAGAAGAAGCTTGCTGCGGAAGCAAAAACGCGAAATAAAGACCTTTTCAAGTACATTCGTAGCAAAAAACCTGTGAGAGAGTCAGTTGGTCCATTAGATGATAAAGGGGTTAAAGGAGCACTAAGAGGCGAAAAGGCAATAGCGGAGAGACTGAATGAATTCTTTGCTTCGGTCTTTACTGAGGAAGATGTAGGGATGTTACCCATGACTGAAGTGGTATTTAAAGGTGCGGAAGAATTGAAGGAAATATCGATACATCGGGAAGATGTCTTACAACTATTAGATAAACTGAAGAGTAGCAAATCACCTGGGCCGGATGGTATACATCCAAGAGTGTTGAAAGAACTGAAATATGAGATTGCAGAACTGCTATCAGTAATCTGTGAACTATCATTAAAATCATCTCTAATACCTGAAGATTGGAGGATCGCCAATGTAACACCAATTTTTAAAAAGGGTTCCAGGGGTGATCCGGGAAACTACAGACCGGTGAGCCTGACATCAGTACCGGGAAAAATGGTAGAAACCATCATAAAGAATAAAATTACTCAGCATGTAGATAGTCACAACCTAATGGGAGACAGCCAACATGGCCTTAGACAAGGAAGATCTTGTCTTACTAATCTGTTATGTTTTTTTGAAGGAGTGAATAAACAGGTGGACAAAGGTGCACACAATATTCAAGGTGCGGTCTCACCATGGAACAATATAGAGGCATTATAATAACTTTTGTTTTATTTTCCATTCCTTTCCTTATCATACCTAGCATTCTATTTGCTCTCTTGGCCGCCGCTGCACACTGGGCCGAGGGTTTTAACATGGGTATCCACAATGACGCCTAAATCTTTTTCCTGGGTGGTGGTTCCTAATGTGGAACCTTGCATCGTGTAACCATAGTTTGGGTTGTTCTTCCCTAGGTGCATAACCTTGCACTTCTCCACATTAAATTTCATCTGCCATTTTGATGCCCAGTCTTCCAATTTATCAAGATCCTCTTGCAATTTTCCACAATCCTCCTGGGTTTTAACAACTTTAAATAGTTTTGTGTCATCTGCAAATTTGATAACCTCACTCGTTATTCCACTTTCCAGGTCATTTATGAATATGTCAAAAAGCAGCGGACCCAGCACAGATCCCTGGGGTACACCACTATTCACCTTTCTCCATTGGGAAAATTGGCCATTTAGCCCTACCCTCTGCTTTCTATCTTTTAACCAGTTCCTGATCCACAATAGTACACTGCCTCCTATCCCATGACTCTTTAGTTTTGCCAAAAGTCTCTGATGAGGGACCTTGTCAAAGGCTTTCTGAAAGTCCAGATACAGAATATCAACCAACTCACCTTTGTCCACTCACATTATTAATATCCTTAAAGATTTTGAAGGGTATCATAATGGACTCATCTTACTCACCCTCGATATCAACTCTCTATATACAAACATCCCACAAGAAGCAGCTTTGGAAGTAATAGCAAATACATTGATCCAAAGACCAAAACCAGTTCGCGTCCCCACCTTTTTCCTCACCCAGTTGGCCTCCCTTGTTATGCAAGAAAATTTCTTTATTTTTAAAGGCCTCTTTTACAAACAAGTAAAAGGGGTAGCCATGGGCTCGCCCATGGCCCCCGATGTGGCTAATCTCTATGTGTCAGAGTTTGAAAGCAAGTTCCTAACATTTCATCCATATAAGAAACATATTCTTCTTTGGAAACGTTACATTGATGACGTACTTGTCATCTGGGACGGCCCTGAACACACTCTACAATCCTTCCATCTTTGGCTCAATACATTAGATGTACATTTGCAATTTGAGGGCACATATAGTTTGGATTCTATACCATATCTGGACATTATGATTAAGAAATCCGACAAAGGCTTTATTACTGATTTATATAGAAAACCAACCGACAGGAATACTTTTCTCACTTACGACAGTTGTCATAACACTTCCTTTAAGCAGAACTTGCCAGTCAGTCAATTTCTTAGAATTAGACGTTTATGTACCAATGATACCGATTTTGAAAAACATGCCACGGATTTATACCAGCGGTTTGAACAGCGTGGATATCCAAATACATGCATTCATAAAGCATACCAGCGAGCATCCGGTACAAATCGTTCTACACTCTTAAAGAATATGGTACGCCCCAAATTAGATAGAGTGACCTGTCCTCTCACCTTCTCATCACTTTCCAAGTCTATCACGGAAATATTAAAACAAGAATGGGATTTAATTGCTTCCTTACCAGCCTTTGCATCCAAACAACTCATGGTCTCATACAAACGTGCTCCCAATCTTAGCCATTTTCTGGTTCCCTCTGCCCTGACTGCACCTAGAACCGCTCCCAAGGTCAGAGGCCACTACAGCTGTGGAAATTGTTCTATTTGCCTTCATGCTATTACAGTAAAAAATAGTTTTACACATGACTCCACTGGTCACAAAATTACCATTAATCACTATTCTAATTGTAAAACTGCAAATGTAATTTATTTAATCCGATGTCCCTGTGATATGATTTACATAGGGAAAACCTTACGTCAAATTAGAACACGCATTATAGAGCATAGAAGCAATATCCAAAGACAACTTACAGATAAACCATTGGTTTCACATTGGGTAGAGAAGGGACATACGGTCAGTGATCTTAAGTTTTTGGTGATCAAAACTGCTATACCACACTGGCGCGGTGGAGATATTAACCTTACTTTACTCAAGTTAGAACAACGATTTATTTATAATTTTAATAGTTTACATCCATTTGGGCTCAATCAGGAAAGTGATCTTTCAGTCTTCTTATATTAATAATTTTCACATTAATATTTTCAATAATTATTTTAATTATGTCTTGTCCTCAGGATACCTCTGTATTCATCCTTGTACTGGTATTGATTTCATCACAATTTCCTTTATTAGCAATATTGGTTCAATGTTTTCTTTTATACATAACTTAATTTTTCATTCTTATATTCATATATATATTTTTACATTTTTAAACTCTTATTTTATATGTAAATACATTATTTTTGGTTTCATCATAAGTTCTACTACTTGCCTAGCTTATCATGTGATGATATACATTGTTTTTTAAAAAAAGTTATCTGCATTCAAATAATCGTTTTTAATTACCTCTACGTTTTTGTTTTATAGCATATCATTATATTCTTTATACACACACCACAAACTAATATTCCGTAGTATATATCGATTGATGATACACTTATAATAACTTTGTCTTTTATATAGTTGTCTGTACTGACTCCTTTTAGCTCCGCCCAATTGTGACGTCTTTCTTGAAAAAAGGCGCGAAAATCGGCGTCCATAAAACAACTGTCACACAGTGCTAGCCCCTGATGCTATTGTGTGTAAGATTCGGCACGCTCCCTTTTGGTATTTCCCCATTTGGGTATCTTCTATGCTACATTTGCCTGCTTAAACAGTAAGTACGTTGCATTTTCATACATCCGGTTGGTTTTAAGTTCTGATTTAAGTTCGGGTGTTACCGAGGTCGTAATCATCTCGCTCACTCTTTCTCTACTTTCAGTTCCACAGCTTTCATTCCGTCTCCAATACTCTGATTCACCCAGTCCCTATTCAATAGTTCGCATTCTTCATTATATTATCATTTTTATAATTTTTTACAATGCAAAGTATATCATTGACTGATTATTTACTACCCGCGCCAATATTCTTCCTCATATTAAATTGCGAAAACCAGTTCAGCGATCACGGTATATATTTGATGTATTAGAATGTAGAATACTTCTTGGTACACACTCCTTGTTTTACAAATGTATACACCACTACAATACATATCCCCATGTTAGTTTATCGTTGCATACTTATGCCCAACATTCAGTATTCTAATCTCATTATACACGATCTAATAATCTTGATCTAACCTATTCACCATCTGTATTTTCCCTCCATGGTCTAAAGCACATTGATACCATCCAACTCTCCCTCTCCCCTTTATGAATTACAAGGTTTTGATTCATTATACATTCGTAGCTCATTCCATTATGCCCTGCGGTTCCCTTCACAGTTTCAATTGATATAACACATGAATGCGCTTTTTTTCAGATCTATTGATCTATAGTTCTTCCATTTAATATTTCTCTTATGTATTTATTCATTTTTATTATATTATAGTAATTTTTGCCTAGTTCATCATGTGATTTTTTATATATATTTTTGTTGAGGTATGTCAACTGCATTCAATGAACACGCGTAAAATCAGTTGCACAATCACATTAAATACATTGATGTAATCAGCACACAGTATACTCCTTTATGCATACCCTTGATCTTACTAAAACATACAAAACAGCAGAACATGTGTCTTGTTAGATTATTGCTCTAAACTTATGCTTAATATTTAGCACTTTAATCTCATTCTGCATGTTCTATTACTTTTGAAATAACCTGTTTCCCCTCCGTACTTTTCCCTCACGGTTATACGTCCATTGAGATTATCAAAACCTTTCTTCTTCTCCCCATTGATAGCATGAGACTTAGGGGGATGTTTACTAAAAGCCGCAAATGTGCGCGCCGCAAAATAGCGCACGGAAACACGGCACTGAAACGCGAATAAACGCGTTTAAACGCCCCGCACACGTGCGTGTCACCCCCGCACAGGTACGCGGCTCACTAACGGGCCCCGTACAAGTGCGGGCCCGCAAATGTGCGATAGAGGCGTGGAACGGCGAAAGGAGGGCGGAGAAAGGCTCCGGAGGGGCGGAGGGACGGGGTCAATGGGTGGAGAGTGGGAGGGGAGAGGCTCCCCGCACAGTAGCGGGCCCGAATTTGCATGTAAAAACTACCGCGAGTGAAACACTCGCGGTAGAAAGCATTTAAAGGGAAGAGAAACCATTTCCGTCAGCAATGTACAGGAAAACCGGGGAAACCAGCAAAACGTGAGCGGTGTGATACATGTGCACAGCACAAAAGTGAACATAAAAATAGAAAATGACCACAACAGAACTATTACAAATAGTAAGTCAGCTGGGGAACAGTTATAGTGATGGGCAAATACAGAAATCACACCCAGCAAAGGTCCAGAAAAAAGAAATGAAGTTTGGAAGGGTCTACTGAGAGGAGACTCTTCCAAAAACCATTTCCACGTTATGGAGCTTTCCTGGGAGTGTTCGCTATGGTTGCCCATTAATATCACTGTTGCCCAGCGTGGTGATATTTTGTCCCACAGTTCCCGTGGTCATTTCCGGGGTTTATGTGCACGTTTGTCACCAGACAGGGTGCATATGCCCACAGTAGAATTGCGTAGAGCAGGGTTTGTGACTCCATCCTGCCAGGCTTACTGCCTCCAGGGGCTGCACTGTCTCTGTGGCCAAAGTGTGGTACAGCGGACAGAGTTATTACCTCTAGGACCAGAGGGCAGAGGTTCAAAACCCAGCTGGGGCACCTGCCAGCCCAGTCCCTATATTTTACCCACCACTAAATAAAGATAGCGCAGACACCCCTGTATGCATGGGGAAAACACCCATATTTTACCCAACACCGCACACACCCCACAACAATGGGCATTACCTACAGCCAAGTCCCCCAAATGCAGTCCCATACTGCCACATTGCAATCAGGTCAACTGCTTTTTCTGAGAGAAGTTCATGCCAGCATGTTGGCGGACATGTACATGTGGTGCAGGGGGCAGTGGCTGCTAACCACAGAAGACAGAGGCCTAGCCATGTGCAGGCTGGCACAGTCCACTGCAACAGACAGGTCCTGCCGGATCCACAGTCATGGACAGTCCAGGGAATCCAACCAATCTGTGGCTACACAGTGGTGCAGTGCACACAGACAGTGCATACAAGAACAGAAGGTCACAGGTTCAAAGCCCAGCTGGGGCTACTGCCAATCCTGCCCACATATTTTTCCCACAACTAAACACTGATAGTAAGGACACACCTTTCATGGCGGGGACATATGCAATGGTAAGACATCTATCTTTTACCCCACTGAGCACAGACACCATGAACAGGGGCAGTACCTAGAGCAGAATCACCCAAATGCAGTCCTGGTGGGCCACACACCAGTCAGGTTCCATGCTGACACTCATACAAATGCCTGTGCTGTATATCTATGCACCACCCCCATGGCATGTAGATGTAGCCCATGCATATTCATGAGGGATAGCAGGAAAACCCGAACAGTGTGATGCAAACCTGGACTGGAGTTGGGAATCTGTGCCGTAAAGCAGCAGCCATCAAGGGCAGACACACCCACACCACAGGCCCCATTGGCCAATGTCTCCTGGAAAGGCAGAACATTGGACCGTGCATGCAGCACCCACAACGAGCACTTGCATAACTTACCAATGTCACCCTACACCTGAGGTATACGGTACACAGCTCGGAGACGTTTGCTAGGAGCACAGGCAGGCAGTTATCCATACGTTACGTACATACTGCTAGTTGACCCCATCCAAACAATCTGTTAGGTGTTTGCGGGGCATGCTCCAGCCCTGGCCTCTGACGGTGCTTACCACCCTGGGGAGTGACCACCAGCTGTAATGCGTACCATATCCATGCCTTGCCGTGCTCAGGACCGGTTTGGTGGGCAAGGCTACTTACCCCCTCAATTGTAGCACCATGATGGCAGAGGTGTGGAACTGTGTGTCTGTCTATACAGTGGGTGTTGGCTGCAAGCCCCTTCAACAGCCCGCACTGCCAGCACTGTTGCCAGTATTGGCCAGTCAATGTGCATAATGAGGTGCAAGGTACCATGGGTATAGCCAGGGCAGGGTGACGTGGCCAGGATGCATCTGCACTGGGCATAGGGCCCTGGCAGGGACATTGGCTGGGATATTGTAGTGTCCGGCCACCACCTACACAGACAGGGTGGCCAAAGCATGTCCTTCTGGGGGATCACGCTCACCCTGACTGTGCAGTGACCACAGCATGGCTAGGCCCCCCCATAGTGCTGTATAGTAGTTCTCTCATGTGATAGATATGGGTTTTCTTTGGGGCCCAGTCACTGATCTATCTGCCTGCTGTGTATGCAGACAGCCCAGTTCTGGGTGCATGCATCTCCATTGGGAACATGCACTATGGACTAACCAGCAGACTGTTTGTAGCTGGTAAATGTCTTGCTATAATGGCTTGCAGGGTGCAGTGGCTGTTGGCTTGCTGCAGGGGAATAACTGGTGGTGGAGTGCAGCTTACCATACCCTGGGCTTATGTCTGTCTGCTATTGTATTATGGCTGTGTATGGAGCTGCCTGCCTGGGGGGGGGGGGTGGTGGTGTTCTTCAGCAGGACTGGGGTTGATGTTGCCCTCTACCGCCACCTTTGCAGGGAGGTAGAGTGTAGATCCCTTGATGGAGACCATGTTTGCCACGGGGGGGGGGGGGGGGGTGTGCGCCTGATGGCGGCAGACAGGGATATCCATGGTGTTTGTGCAGAAACTAGCTATCTTACACATTAACACTGCTTTGGAACGCCCGCTTGGCCTCCATCAGCCATGGCAGGTGTTGTTGACCTGGTCCTGGCCACCTCATTGCACACTCAGGGTGAGCACAGTACCCGCACGATGTAACGGTGTGTGGCTACTCTGTGCCAGTAAAACACCCGGTCTGTGCCCCCTACTAGGCCAAGGTGCTGTGTGGGTGCACCCGGTCACTTCCCCCAACAGGGCCGAGGTGCTGTGGGGGTGCATTCCCCATCTTGTGTCCATCTGCGGACAGCTAATTTGCATGTGCAGTGCATCATGGGTACGGGTGGCCGAACCCTATCCTGTTGACACCAGCAGACTGTCTGTGCGGTGACGTGTAGGCTATCTGCAGCCAGCCAGGGGCCTGCTTACAGCTATGGAGCTGTAGCGCAATGGTTACATCACTGCCTGTGCAGCCAGAGGTCATGGGTTCAAACCCACAGTGGGGCCCTTTGGTAGGGCTGTCCACAGCTTTATTTTTATTTACTGTACATATGTCTATGCCGGCAAGACCACCCTCAGCTTACTATACCCATTCGGTGCCTCTGAGGGTGCTTCATAGGGCGCCCTGTAGGCCACCTTATGGTTGCCATCCCTATAGGGTGCACTATACATTATCCTGTGTCGCAACATACATGCTGCCCTATAGGGGTCATTCAAGGGTGCCTTGGCGAACAGTGCACTGTAACATGTGCCTTATGGGCTGCCGTATGGTAACATGCTGGGAGAGTGCGTTTGCGAGTAGTGATAACAAAATATAATTATACAGCCTCCTACAGCACTCCTCAACATAATACATACTGCCTCAGCAGGCATTTTTCACTGGGCATTGTGAGGAGTTGAACCCCTGATCCCTGCACCATTGGTCAGTGTTTTCACCATTGTGCTGTGGCTCTGTTCCTGTGCTTGTGCATCAGCGCGCCGCCTTGTGCCTATCAGCGCGCCGCCTTCTGCCGCCCAAGGGGACCAGTGCGCCGCCTTCTGCTGCCCAGAAATAACTGTGCGCCGCCTTATGCCGCCCAAAAAGCACTGTGCGCCTTCTGCCGCCCAAAAATAACTGTGCGCCGCCTTATGCCGTTCCAAATTAATTTGCCTCCTAAAACAATGTTAATCATTACAGTTACTGCCTCAGCTGACCTTTGTCGTTGCGCACACTGGGGGATTGAACCCATGGCCCCTGCACCATTGGTCAGTGTCTTCACCGTTGTACCACGGCTCTGTTGTTTTGTATACTCAGCAGCGCGCCACTTTGCCTTTCCACGCGGTAATGTCGACCCCCGCACATTAGCGCGACGCACACACGTCCGGGTGCTTACTACCGTTTATTTTCTATTTTCTGCCTGAACCGCCCACTCCTTATATGGCACACGCTCACTAGCGCGGCCCCGCACGTTAGGAATGTTTAGTAAACATGCCCCTTATACTCACTATATATTCGTAACTAATTATACTATTTCCTGTGGTCCTCTTTGCAGCTCCAATTGATATAACACATGTTCTGTTTATAGATCTACTCACCTGGGTCTTTTCTTTGATTCAATATTAATACATATTTTTATTATATTTTCACCACATTCATTATTATGTGCCAATTCCTTTCCCATATTTATTCTTTTTTAATATAGTATTGTTTTACAAGTATTTTATTTTATTTGCATGTCTTAAGTTTGTTTAACATCTTATAGTTCATAAACTTGTATCTAAGTATTTTAATATTACCTTATTTATAGATATTTATTAGTATTATTATCATTCATTTTATTCCCCTTTTATCTATTTTTATGTATTTATTTATTGATTTTTGGTACATTAGATGTTTTGTTTTTCATATATTATTTGCTCTAATTAGTGATTATATAGTTTTTCCTTTCATAGCCATTATATAGTGCTACGACTCAATTGTCTTTAAGAGACAACCTCATCAACTACGGCGCTATCAACATATAGTGCTTTTTACCAAATTGTCTTTATGAGACATCTCCATCTTTACAATACTGGTATGTTACTATTCTATTATATTTATTCGGATATATATACTTTTATATATTTTACATATTTATTCAATGGCTTTATTATTATCATATTTATTTGTTTAATATACAATTTTACCTATATTTATTTATGTACAGAATTGTATTCATGTGTTTTACCAATTTGTGTTTATCTGCTTTTTATAATATTTTAGTTCTCTGTCTCGGCCCTCGTTTATTTGATTTAATTAGATATTGTTTAATTGATTTTAATTTTATTGTATTGATCTTATTATTATTATTTTATTATTTTATTATTTTGTTTTATGGTTTTTGACTCTCTTCTCTGTCCTCTGGTTGGTCTAAACGTAACATTTACTAATATATTAGTCATTTTATTGTCCTAATATTTTCGTTACACATTTATTTATTTATTTATTTGTTTTTATTGATACATCATATTATTTATTGTATTCATATGTTGTATATCCATTGTTATAACAATGTTTGTTTTAACTTATGGTAGCTGTATGTCCCCCGAAGAAGGCGTAAGCCGAAACGCGTAGGGATCATCTTCAATAAAGCAGTCTGGTCCAAACCTCCTTCCGTCTCTTGCTTCGTTTGTTCCCCTCTGGTCGGTTCATGAACCAGCTGCTCCAAGAAGCAGTCATTTATTTCATATAGGAACTTTATCTCCCTAGCATGTCCTGACGTGACACTGACCCCGTCGATACCGGGGTAATTGAAATCACCCATTATTATTACTGCACTGTAACGTTTGTTAGCTTCCTTGATTTCTTTGAGCATTTCATCATCCATTTGGTCATTCTGGCCAGGTGCTCGATAGTACACCCCTACTGCCATTGCCTTCCCCCTTTTATATGGAATTTCAATCCATACAGATTCTACAGCAGATTTTGTTTCCTGCAAAACTTTAATCCTTTCTGAGTCAATGCCCTCTCTAACATAGAGCGCAACCCCTCCACCAATTTGATCAGCTCTATCATTACGATATAGTTTGTACCCAGATATCACAGTGTCCCACTGGCCATCCTCCTTCCACCATGTCTCTGATATTCCAATCATATCTAACTTTTCATTTAGTGCTATATATTCTAACTCTCCCATCTTATTCTTAAGACTTCTAGCATTTGCATAAAGCATTTTAGAGAATGTATTTTATTTATGTTAATTTGGCTATTGTTAGACATGGGTAAATTGGGATATTTAAGCTCTGTCTGCTCCATACTTGAGGGCATTTGGGCTACTTTACTCTTTTGTGGAACCTCTCTGCTTTTGGTAGTATCCTTCAAGGATACATTCTTCCGAACCATCCGCTCTTGGGCGACTGTCGGCTTTCCCCTAATATCTAGTTTAAAAGCTACTCTATCTCCTTTTTAAAGGTTAATGTTTCTTTACCTTTCAACATTCCTTCACCTCTGCTTTCTGTTCTTTGTAACTGCATCTTGTGTTTTTTAAAACTGCAGTCACACCAGTTCAGCACATTCTTGTCACAACCATTCTTCTATAGGGGGTGGATTGCAGAGCACAACAGAATATTTTCTAAGTCCTGGCCTTATTCCATGTTTCAGCAGGAATAACATGGACATCTGTGAGAAACAATTAAAATGTACCTGGGCCTTTCCTGAATACGCTTTGTACTTCGCTGTGGCTGACCATGCTCCTGTTCTGCCCCTTCTGGGCACATTCTGAGATCCCCATGCTAACGCTATGGACGTGCATGACAGCACTGCTTCAGAATATGGTCGGGGACGTTTTCAGCACATAAACATACCTGTCGCATGTTCAAACCCCATATTCGTGTTCTGGAATGACCTCCTTAGGGAAGAACAACCCAAACTACAGTTACATAATAAAAGGTTCTACATTAGGAATCACCACTCAGGAAAAGGATCTGGGTGCCATTGTGGATAGTACGTTGAAACCCTCTGCCCAGTGTGCAGTGGCAGCCAAGAAAGCAAATAGAATGCTAGGAATCATAAGGAAAGGAATAGAAAATAAAACCAAGGATATTATAATGTCTCTGTATGGCTCCATGGTGTAACTGCACCTTGAATATTGTGTGCAGTTCTGGTCACCATATCTTAATAAGGATATAGCAGAACTGGAAAAGGTACAGGGAACAGCAACCGAAATGGTAATGGGGATGGAAGGACATCCCTATGAGGAAAGGCTTAAAAGGTTAGGGCTCTTCAACTTGGAAAAGAGACAGCTGAGGGGAGATATGATAGAGGTCTATGAAATAATGAATGGAGTGGAATGGATAAATGTAGATTGGTTGTTTACTCCTTCAAAAAGTAGAAATACGAGGGGACATGCAATGAAGCTACAATATGGCACATTTAAGACTAATAGGAGAAAATATTTTTTCTCTCAGCATGTAATCAAACTCTGTAATTCATTACAATACAAGCTGTTAGTGTGGCTGGGTTCAAAATAGGTTTGGACATGTTCCTGGAGGAAACATCAAATACGGTAAGGGGTATGTTTACTAAACTGCAGTAATGTTACAGACCGCGCATTATGTAACGTTAATGCTCGTTAGGTAACATTAACGCGCGGTATGTAACGTTAATGCGCGTTAACGTCCCCGGCTGCGGTAAACACCGCAGAGGATGGAGAGAGGGCGGGGGAAGGGGTCAATGGGTGGGGAGTGGGCGGGGAGAGGCTCCCTGCACACTAACGTGCTGAACTGAAGGGCTGAATCCTACCGCGAAGGATAACCTGCCGTTTGATGCACATTTGCAGGAGAGAGAAACCAGTTAAGCATCAGCAATGTACAGCATAGACAGGGAGCCCAAGAAACGTGATATAGTGCTCCATTTCCAGCACCAGCATAGTGCTCAAATATGAAAGGCCACTATGGCGATGGTGCAAGTGGGGCATAGGGAACTGCAGGCGGGACATTTAGCGGGGGACAGCTGAGACACAGGGTGGACTAGGCAGGCGCCTAGGTGGCACATAGGAACATAGAAACCGGAGATTAGCATGACAGCAGCTGACAAAGGCCAAACACAATCCACCTACATCTACCTGGTCCACCCGAGCTAACAGTTGCCAGGGCACTGACCTGACATCCCCCCAGCCAACCCTCCCCCAAGTGGAAGGGACAGACTATTGGTAGGCGGTGATGGGGGGGATGTGAGGATGCTCATGTATGCCCCATGCCCCAGACCCCACTCCCTAGGCGACCACCTACACACACAGTGGATGGCCTGGGACTGCGCACTACCAGCACCGACAGCATATGGCCATGTCAGCAAGGCAGGGGGGTGTGTGCCCGTGCTGGAGGGGGCAGTGGCACCTGCCTGCAGTGGACCTAGGCCATGCCCTGTATCAGTACGTGGTATGCAGTGCAACATAAATGGTCTGGCTGAGGAAAAGTACAGGTAGCCCCAGGGACCACCATGCATCTGTGGCAACAGTGTGGTGCAGTACAGCCAGCCAGTGTGTCCAGAAGCAGAGGATCACAGGTTGAAGCCCCAGCTGTGGTTCCTGCAGAAGATGTCCCTATGTTTTACCCTACAATGCAGATACAACAGCAACATGTGCAAAGCCCAAAGCAGCGGCGAACAGGGGCACAAACACCCACTCACACAGGCTCCACAATCCAAAGCTGCATGGAGAGTCTGGCTGTTGGCCTCAGCATTGAGCTGCAGTTATCACCAGGGCACTACTACTACTTCCTGCACAGTTTAGCAATGTCAGCACTGTGATCAGGACCAGTGTGGCGGGCAGGGTTGCCAACCACCCCTATCTTTGCACAATGCTGCAATGGGAGTGTGTGTGTGTATATGTCTATCCGTTGTTTTGTGGCTGCCCACACCTCACCGGCCCCACAATGTCCCACTGTTACCAGCATTAGCCTGACTATGTGCATAATGAGGAGCAAGGTGTTGTGGGTATGACCCAGACAGGGCGGATTGGCCAGAATGCATCTTCACAGGGTGTGGGGCAATGGCTGGGACACTGTGGTGCCCGACCACTGCCTGCATGGACAGGGTGGCCACAGCATGGCATGTTGGGAGGGCACTCACTCTGACCGAGCAGTGACCATGGCATGTCTAGGTTCCCACATAGCGCTCTTCACTCTCTGTCTCCAGTGATACTTTTGTGTCTGTAGTGTGGGAGCCCCAATCACCAAGATGCCTGCTTGGTACACATAGTTCCTCTGTGAGCATGCACTATGGACTGGCTAGTGGACTGACTGCAGTTAGATGTGCATGGTCGGAACACCTATACAGTGCGGTCTGACTGTGCTGTCTGCTGGTGACTGGCAGACAGTGGTGAGAGGCAGTTGGGGTTTTCTGGAGCTAACCCCATCATTGCTACTGATCTGCCACTGCCCTAGCCACAGGTATGGCTCTGGCCCACCAACACTGGAGGTCTGTCACATGCCAGCAGGATGGAGGGGGCTGGGGCACCTGTCCCTTACCTACAAAAAGGGTGATGTGAGCCCTTTGGGGTTTGTAGTGTATACCACTTTGACCTATAACAACACTGCTACACAAACCTCATGCAAGTCTGGAAACCCCTCTGCCCTGATAACAGGTGCCCATGTCAGCCAGACCCTAACACAGGGTACACACTAATGTAGGTGGTGTCTGGTCCCAGAGGGCCACATGTGACTGCAGGATAAAGATGGACACCAAATTACCTTCAGCTGTACTGAAAGGAACACCTGTCACACACTGGTAGTGATGGGGATATACAGAAGAGCCTATCTCTAGCACCACATGTACTGCGGACCTAGTGCTGGGCACCCATCCTATCCCTCAGGGAGAACACAGAACCTGCACAATGGCATGGTCTGTAGCTACTCTGTGCCAGTATCACGCACTGACAGTTCGTCTTTCCAAGCTGAGGTACTGGAGAGGTGCAGACCCCATTTGCTGATTAGCTGTAGACAGCTATTCAGCATGTGCATTGCATCATGGGTACTGGTGGGGTAACTCTATCCTGGCACTCAGAGCAGACAGTTTGTGCAGTGACCTGCAGCCCTTCTGTACCCAGCCATTGCTGTGACATACACCATGGAGATATAGCCTATTGGATAATACAATGCCATTCTTGGCAGTGTTCATGGGTTCAATTCCTCATTGTTCCCTCCTCTCATGCCTGTCCTACTCAAATAGTGTGCATGCCTGTAACAGTCATATTTTTGCAGATTTGTGCTGCCAGCCCATAATACCCTTGCCACAATTGCCAACATTCCCTTGGTCCGTCTATCTGCATGTGTCAGCTATGTAGAGACCTGTCTGCCTGTGCGTGCTGTCACCCCATGTCCTGCACTGCTACCCTTTCCTGCATTGCACCTCTTCATGCTTGCCTTGCCTGTGTCTGATCTGCATGGCACCACCACACCTCTGTCCACCCATCATTGTAACTATCCTGCCACCTCCGCCTCCACTGGGGGACATGTATTCCCATCATCTGCCACCAACTGTCTTTCCAGTACATTACATTGCCAACACCCTGTGCTGTGGTATAGTTGCCCCCACCATGTTTGTCATCAGTACTGGCAGCCACATGGGATGCTCGCAGATATGGCAGGTCCAGCGGCTCCCAGCTCTCCCTCCTTCATTCACCTGTTCATTGCCTTTCCAGAGTGCTCTATCTAGTTTAGGGCTACATCTGTCTCTGTTCCTCACAGGTCATGCATGTCATCCTGCAGCACCTTGCAGCCCTTAGGCCACACTAACCTAGGGCACCATAACCTTGTTAGGCCACCGTAACCTATGGTTCTGTAACCCAGGGTGCCCTCTAAGGTGCCCTGTCCAGGGGTGCCTAATACGGTGCTTAGCCTAAGGAGACCTACTGTATAGGGCACCTTACAAAGTGCCTTATGAGGCACTTTACTTATAAGGCACTTTACAAGGCACCTTATAAGGCACCTAACAAGGCACCTTATAAGGCACCTTACTTCTACGGCACCTTACAAGGCGCCCTACAAGGCATCCTACAAGGCGCCTTGTAAGGCGCCTTACAAGGTGCCTTATGAGGTGCCTTGTAGCACGCGTTAGTTTGTAACATGTGTTAGCTGAATCAGCTTGCTGTAATGATGCACCGCCCATGCCTTTATATGGGCATCTGTACCTTTATTGCGGAACCTAACGAGAATGACATTACCGCAGTTTAATAAACATACCCCTAAGTTACTCAGACGATCAGATAAATAGCCAACCTGCAAATAAGTTTGTAGCAGATCCCGTCCAGTTCTAGTTCCTGTCAGCAATTGGACTCGCTTTAGTTATTTTCATTATTTATAAGACAAACCATGTAAACCATGAGTTGTCCAATTGTGCAGAGTTTAATGTAAACTGCTTTGACTCATAAAAAAGAGGTCTAGAAAAAGTGTTAAATAAATAAATAAACAAAAAGAGGACCGGGGAAATCCATTGCTTATCCCTGGGACAAGCAGTATGGAATGTGTATACCTCTGGAAACTTGACAGGTACTTGAAACCTGGAATGGCCCCTGTTAGAAATCGGATACTGGGCTTGGTAGACCTTTGGTCTGACCCAGTATGGCATATCTTATGTTCTTATGTTCTTAGTCGTCACAACACTTGTCCAAGTTTGATGATGGAGACAGATTCCATTTTGTTTTCATATTTCAGCAATTTTTGTGCATTTGGATCCGATAATGCTGTTAGGTAGTATTATGGATAGACTGAGGATTCAGCTGGAGAATAGGCATAAAGATGAATTCTTTGGCTTCATGGCTGGACAAGCAATGAGTCAGTCTGAGAAAGGGCAGTCTGAAAAATTTAGAACAAAAGTTTTAGAAGTTTATTCCAGGGCTTTGGCATACCCTCAAAAATGGTTTGACTTTGATACATCACCTTTTAGGAAGTTTGCCTGCCTTTCACTTGAGAAGGATTTGCCCTCGATGAAGGTCTGTCCAGTTTAAGTGAACTGCATGGCATTCAAGAGTACCACCCCTTAGATAATTTATACAGTGAACTACTGCTTCTCTGCAAAGCAGTTCCAGCATTCAATGAAAGTCAAGAAAAACTACCAAATGCTGATAAATGGAGCAAATGTCTTCAAAACACAAAAGCAGCAGATTTGATAAGGATTGTGCAACATGTCTTTGCAGTTCCATGCAGCAATGCCTATGTGGAAAGAGTGTTCAGCGTCATGAATAATCTCTGGACCGATGAACGCAACAGATCAGATGTTGATACTATCAAAGTAGAATTGTGTATTTGTCATAACATTAACTTGCCATGTTTACAGTTCTTCTCAAGCATCCAAATGAATAAAGAGCAATCACTAAGGGGTATGTTTACTAAACAGCGCTAACGTCGCAGCGGCGACTTTATCATGCGATAAGTGATGTTATCGCGCGATAATGGTGCATTACCATGCGATAACGTCACGTATTGCATGATAACGTCTCCAGCGGCGTTAAGGTGCACAGAGGGTGGAGTAAGGCTCCCCAGAGGGCGGAGATAAGGGGTCAATGGCTGGAGAGTGGGCGGGGAGAGGCCCCAGGCACACTAACACTGTGAAATCAGGGTCTGAAAATTAACGCCAGTGAAAACCTTGCGTTAGAGGCATATTTGCAGGAGAGAGAAACCAGTTCAGTCAGCAATGTACAGCAAAGGGCAGGGAGACCCAGATAAGTGATAGTAGTGATACATGTGCAGTAACAAAACATGCAGAAACCAGAGAGATAATGACCAGAACCAAAATAGAAATGCAAAACACCGAGCTGGCCAATAGAAAAAACAATGATAAACGGTAATCAACACTACCCATAAAGAATAAAAAGGAAGATGTCACTTTTGGAAGGGTCAAATCTGATTCCCCCTACAAAGTGAATGTTCCAACATTGATAGTGTTGATGAGGGTTTGCTGTGGTGTATATTGGGCAGCTTGCCTATGTGGCTTTCACATGTGCAGCAACAGCAGAGTGGCCATGTAGAAAAGGGCACTATGGTGATGGAGTAAATGGGGTACAGGGGGCTGCAGGCGGCACATGCAGTGGGCCAGCTGGGGCACAGGGTGGACTAGGCAGATGCCTAGGTGACACATAGGAATGTAGAAACGGAAAACCAGCAAGACAGCAACTGACCAAAGGCAAACATGTCCACGAGTATGTGTCCCACAGTGTCCCAGGGGACAGTACCCAACAAATACCCCAAAGGGCACATAACATTGGCAGGCGGTGCCGGGGGGAAGCGTGGATGTCTATGCAGGCAACCCTACCCCATATTATGCATCATAGGCAGCCACCTACTGGCACACTGGATGGCCTGGGACTGCGCACCACCAGCACCACTGGCATAAGGGCATGTCAGCATGGTGGCGGAGGGGTGCTGGTGGTGGAGGGGGCAGTGGCATTTGCCCACAGCAGACCAAGACCAAGCACTGTTTAGGTGGGTGCCGTGCACTGCACCAGACAAGGTCTGTCTGACGAACAGTCATGGTATCCCCAGGGAATGATCTGCCCCTGTGACCACAGTTTGGTGCAGTACACACAGCCAGCATATTCAGGGGCAGAAGGTCACAGGTTCAAGTCCCAGCTGTGGCTCCTGCAGGCCACGTCCCTATATTTTATCCGTTACTAAACCGTGGTGACAAAGATGGAACCTTTATTGCACATAAAATAAACACGCCGTAAACGCCTACATTTTACCCTACAGAGCACATACACCATAAACATGTGCAATCCCTAGAGCAGAGTTTCCCAACTGCAGTCCTGGAGGGCCAAACACCATTCAGTTTTCATGCTGTCCCTAATAAATATGCCTGTGATGCATTTGTATGCACCACCCCCATTGTATGCAAATGCATCCATGAATATTCATTAGGGACAGCATAAAAACCTGAACCATGTTTGGCCCACCAGGACCGAAGTTGGGAACCTCTGCTCTAGAGCAGCGGCCAACAGGAGCACAAACACCCACACCCACAGGCTCCACTATCCAACGGCTCATGGAGAGTCAGGCTGTTGGGCCCTGCCTGGAGCAACAGCTACCAATACTAGCACCTGCATACCTTAGCAATGTCGTCTTAAACTTGTAAACACGTTCCACATATATCAAAAGGTTGCTATGATTAATCCCAGATAACAAATCCTAAGTTAAACACAATTTACTGACAGAAATTGATCATAGCAACCTTTCTGATATCTGTGGAGTGTGTTTCAGTGTTTGTTTCTGACAGTGTTTGCCACCCCGGGGAGTGACCCTAACAGTATTGAGTACATAAGAACTTAAGATATGCCATACTGGGTCAGACCAAGGTCCATCAAGCCCAGTATCCTGTTTCCAACAGTGGCCAATCTAGGTCATACGTACCTAGCAGTTTCCCCAAAAGACACAGGTTCCGCAATGCTTGTACTGGGTCAAGCATTGATATCCTGGGTCCCTTCTTAATAATAGTTTATGGACCTGTCCTCCAGGAACTTGTCCAAACCTTTTTTAAACCCAGCTACACTAACAGCCTTTACTACATCCTCCGGTAACAAATTCCAGAGTTTGATTACACGTTGAGTGAAAAAATATTTTCTTTTATTAGTCTTAAATAGTTTACCCTGTAGCTTCATTGTATGTCCCCTAGTCTTTCCATATTCTGATAACGTAAACAATCGATCTACGTTTACCCGTTCCACTCCGTTCATTAATTTCTAGACTTCTATCATATCTCCCCTCAGCCGTCTCTTTTTCAGGTTAAAGAACCTTAACCTTTTTAGCCTTTCTTCATAGGAGTATCCTTCCATCCCCTTTACCATTTTGGTGGCTCTTCTCTGAACCTTTTCTAATAACGCTATATCCTTTTTAAGATACGGCGACCAGAATTGCACACAATATTCAAGGTGTGGTCTCACCATGGAACGGTATAGAGGCATTATAATATCTTTTGTTTTATTTTCCATTCCTTTCCTTATGATACCTAGCATTCTATTTGCTCTCTTGGCTGCCGCTGCACACTGGACCGAGGGATTTAACATGTTATCCACAATGACGCCTAAATCTTTTTCCTGGGTGGTGGTTCCTAATGTTGAACCTTGCATTGTGTAACCATAGTTTGGGTTGTTCTTCCCTAGGTGCATAACTTTGCACTTGTCCACATTAAATTTCATCTGCCATTTTGATGCCCAGTCTTCCAATTTATCAAAGTCCTCTTGCAATTTTCCACAATCCTCTTGGGTTTTAACAACTTTAACTAGTTTTGTGTCATCTGCAAATTTGATAACCTTACTCGTTATTCCTCTTTCCAGGTCATTTATGAATATGTCAAAAAGCAGCGGACCCAGCACAGATCCCTGGGGTACACCACTATTCACCTTTCTCCATTGGGAAAATTGGCCATTTAGCCCAACCCTCTGCTTTCTATCTTTTAACCAGTTCCTGATCCACAGTAGTACACTGCCTCCTATCCCATGACTCTTTAGTTTTGCCAAAAGTCTCTGATGAGGGACCTTGTCAAAGGCTTTCTGAAAGTCTAGATACACTATATCAACCGACTCACCTTTGTCCACCTGTTTATTCACACCTTCAAAAAACATAACAGATTAGTAAGACAAGATCTTCCTTGTCCAAAGCCATGTTGGCTGTCTCCCATTAGGCCATGACCATCTACATGCTGAGTAATTTTATTCTTTATGATGGTTTCTACCATTTTTCCTGGTACTGACGTGAGGCTCACCCGTTTGTAGTTTCCCGGATCACTCCTGGAACCCTTTTCAAAAATTGGCGTTACATTGGCGATCCTCCAATCTTCAGGTAATAGAAATGATTTTAATGATAGTAATGATAGTACCATAGCAATGCCCGCACTGTGCCCAGGACTGGTGTGGCGGCCAGGGCTGCCACAAACCTCTATCTTTGCACAATGCTGAAATAGGTGTGGGAGTGTGTGTATGTCTATCCAGTGTTTTGTGGCTGCCTACACCTTACTGAGCCCACAATGCTTGCACTGTTTCCAGTGTTAGCCTGCCAATGTGCATAATGAGGAGCAAGGTACTGTAGGTATGGCCCGGACAGGGCGGCCTGGGCAGGATGCATCTGCACAGGGCATAGGGCAATGGCTGGGACATTGTAGCGCCCAACCACCACCTACACAGACAGGGTGGCCACAGCATGTCATGCTGGGAGGTCACTCTCACCCTGACTGAGCAGTGACCATGGCATGGCATGGCTAGGTTCCCCCCTAGTGCTATATAGTATTTCTCTCAAGTGATATCTATGAGTTCCATTTTCTGGGGCCCAATCACTGACATACCTGCTTGGTGTGTGTGCTCACATCCCTTTTTTGGGTGTACACAGTTCCTCCAGGACTATGTATTAGCTAGCAGACAGTCTGCAGTTAGCATGTGTATGGCTGAAACACCTTGCAGGCTGGAGACTGACTGTGCCCTCTGCTGGTGAATGTCAGATAGTGGTGGGGGGCAGCTGAGCCTTTCCAGACCTACTGCCAGTGCCTTATGTGATGCGTACAGATCTGCATTGAATGCCCTGTAGGGTGTCTATTCCTCAGTAGGACTGGGGTTGATGGTCCCCTCTACTGCCAGCATTGCAGAAATGTAGAATGTGGATCTGTTGGTGGGAGATCCTGTCCCCCAACCTGACCCACAGAGGGCGGGTTGAGTGGTGCTACATAATCTGCTTTTTTCTCTTATAACATGTGACCATGGCAACCACACAGGATATGTACTATTCTGGGTGCATCATAGTCCACAAGGGCTAGACGTGACTGGGAAATACTGATGGACAAAGGTGTATCCTAGGTGTGTCTGCAAGCACTACCTATCACACACTGGCAATGATGGGGACCTGCAGCTTAGCCTATCTCAGCCAAACCAGGTGCTGTGGACCTGGTGCTGGGTGCCCCACTTCACCCTCAGGGTGAGCACAGGAACTGCACAATGTCACGGTCTGTAGCTACTCTGTGCCAGTAACACACATGGTCAGTTCCCCCTACCAGGCCGGGGTGCTACAGAGGCGCATACCCCATCTTCTGATCAGATGTAGGCTGCTGATCTGCATGTGCAGTGCATCATGGGTACGGGTGGGTTTACCCTATCCTGGTGACCACAGCAGAAAGTTTGTGTGGTGACCTTCAGTCTTTCTGTAGCCAGCCAGCACTGTGTTAGAAGTTATAGAGATGTAGCCCACTGGTTACTGCAAAGACTGTGGAGGCAGAGGTCATGGGTTTGATCCCACAATGGTGTTATTTAATAAGGCTGTCTGAGGCTTTTCCTTTTACTTTAAATCAGTGCTGCCAGCAAGAACACCCTCAGTGCCATAGCTTAAGGTGCCTCATAAGGCGCCCTATAAGGCACCATATAAAGCGACCTATAGGGCACATTATAAGGTGCTTTGGCGGACAGGGCACTTTATAATGTGCCCTATGGAGTGCCTTATAGGGCGCCTTATGCAGCACCTTAGGTTACGGCACTGTGAGGGTGTTTGTGCTGGCAGCACTGATTTAAATTTCTTACATAACACCACTGCAGGATTGAACCAAAGACCTCTGCCTCTGCAGTCATTGCAGTAGCCAGTGGGCTACATCTTTATAGTTTCTAAAACTGCGCTGGCATGAACGTAGGGTTAACGCATGTTAACGTACCACGGCGCCCACTATCGCGCGATACGGATTCTTGCTACCTTGCCGCCGGACCACCCACTACCTTATATGGCATTCTTCACATTAGCGCTGCAACTAGCGCCGGTAACATTAAGACGGTTTAGTAAACATACCCCTAAGTATTCATTCAAATGAATCGAAAGTTATAGGTTTTTTTGTCCTTCTCTTTTACTTCAAATATTCTCAGTGATCAAGGGAAAATTTTCCCAAATATTGTGCTTTTTGATATTTTAGAGGAAGGGAAAGCGTAAGGCTTACTCAGCAGAGACTCTGACACCGATTGAAGGCCCTGTGTAATGAGTCTGTGTAGTCTTCAGGCAAGTGTTATCTGGAGCCAGTATGGAAAAAACAGTGCAGTTTTACTGAGTTGCATATTGCACTAAGCTGCAGAGAAAAGAGGCCACCTAGACAACTACCATTGTGGCTCAGTCTGTATGTCCCCCAGGGTCTACTGATATCAGTACCAGAAACACACTGGGATCAAGTCCGTACAAGAATAACAATGATGAATGAAGAGATTATCATAACATGGGATAACCTCTTTCTGAAATGCAGGATGCGAGGAAACTGGATATGGTGGTGAAGGAGAAAAAAACACCAGAATGGCATTGTTAAGCGGGGTGTCAGTCCCGAGTGATTATTGTGTGGAGAGGGAGAAAATCTTCAAGTACCATGAAATGTAGTGAGAGACCAACAAAACATGGTAGAAAGATACAGAAATATTTCCCACTGTGTTCAGTGCCTTAGGCTTGATTAAGAGGAATTTCCAATCACACCTTGACAAGTTGCCTATACATGTTGTACCCTGTCAACAAAATATACTACTTGTTTACTATTATGTCTAAAGGAGAACCAAGACAAGGAGAGAATGAAGACTATCCTATCATCTTTATTGTCTGACTATAAGTTTAGATTAGTTTAATTACAATTGAATATCTGTAATAAGGCAGATTATTATATATTGAAAACAGAAATGTCACAGCAGATAAGGATGGTAAGGTCCATTTAGCCTGGCCATTTTCATTCCTAGTGCCTAATTGATTTGTGACTTTCCAGGCACTTCTTTACATTTAAGGATTCACTATGACCTCTTGTTCTATTACAGCGTTGTTTCTGCTGAAAGAGGCATGAATCTTGTGCATTATTTATGTTTCGGAGGCATTTGAATATCTCTATTATATCCTTCCTATCTCTTCTCTGCTGCACAGAATACATATTTAAGTGATGGCTTCTGATGTTCACTTTGTACCATTTTGGTAGTCGTTCTCTGGACTGCTGCCAGCCTCTCTATATCCTTTCAGATATAGTCTCCAGAAATGAATACAGCATTCTGAGAGGCCTCACAGATTACATGTATAGAGAAATTATCATCTCTTTTCTTCTACCGACAATGTCTGCAGCGCCTCACCATGAGCTCTAACATTTCCCTCGCTCTGGCCACTGCCTTATCAGACTGCACTGCCTTTAGATCAACAGATGATCATCCCTTGCTACCCAGTTGCTGCTATCTTGTTGGTTGTGAATAGTTTGCACTAAATTTGTGTCTTAGACAGGTTTCAGCCCTCCATAATAATGAAAAAGAGATTTGTTTAGGGTGTATGTTATATATTGTCACATACATTTTCTTTATTCTGAATTCACTGGCATGAAGATATGTGATTCACAGAATTAGTATATTACATACACTGTACTTTCCCTATCAAAGCAAAGCAGTATGTTTCTGCTGTTGTATATGTGTTATAAATTAATAAAAAATTCAAAAATATATTTGCCGTATATTGTGTGGTATTATCTGAATTTCAATATTAACACAATGAATGTAGAGGAACATGGCATGGGAGGGAAAGCGACGTGATATGGGGTGAGTCAGTGCATCGGGCTTCTTCTCTAGCCCCATTCAAATCTTCAGCATTCTCTTCTTTTTGCCACTTTCTCTGTGCCCCCCTGCAAATCTTTCAGCTGTTGCCTCAGACATTCCTCGCCTTTCCCACCATATTACCCCTGATACTCTGGCTTTATTTCCACCCTCCGAACAATTACTGCCACAAGACATCTCTACACATACCTTGGATGACCAAGTCTCAACATGGAACTCCTGGCTCTTGGAACCTTCCCTTGCACGTCTCCCCTTCATTCGCACCATTCTCAATTCCAGTCTTACCTCTGGCTCCTTCTTCCCCCCCTGGAAACATGCACTTGTTTGCCCACTTTTGAAGAAATTCACACTTGAGCCTGTAGGGGTTAAGGACGGGGTTAAGGACTAATTTGGCTTACTTAATTTGGCTTACTTTGATAATGATGTTGGAAGTTATGATCCTATCCCAAAGAGCTGACTAACTTCTAAATGGCACAGAAGAACTGCATGTGGGCTGTGATTGACAATATGTATAATCCCTGCTGAAACATGTAGGATACCAGACTCTGGACAGGAGTGTGCAGAGAATGGACTTACAGAATGGAGCAGATGCCAGCCTAATATAAGGTTGATGAAAAAGTTTGCAGAGCTGAGCCTTGAAGATTCTAACTTGTGCTTGAAGCGAAAATCACCCAAGCGAAACTACAGTGAAACAAAGAAGAAGATGCAGGGCGGGGACCGAGCAGCCCAGCAGGGAACGGCCTACCTGATAAGAAGCACAGCACATTTAGTTATATGATACTGAGTGAAGTGCCTCAAGACAGAAACCTGATAATGGGGAGGGTCCCAGGGTAGAGCCTGCAAATATATGCAGAATGTTCTGGAACTATTTGCTGCAGAGGAGTATATAACAGAGGTAACGGCCGAGTGTGGGCAGGACAGCCTTCTCTTTCACTATTATTCAGAGCCAGAGAACTCTGTCCTCATCAGGCAGACTGTTTATAGCTTTGCTTGTAACTTCCTTACTTTTTGTTTTTGCCCAAATAAATTATTTTATTATGGAATAAGCAGAGTGTCGCCTGATTGATTATTGTATCCACCCCAGGGGAGATTTGTCCGAGCACCCTGGCGGACAAGCCCTCTGATCTGTCTCACTACCGCCCCATTTCTAACCTCCCCTTTCTTTCTAAAATTCTTGAACAATTTGTTTTTGCAGAGCTCTCACAGCACCTGGAATCTTTTCATTACCTACACCCTCGTCAGTCTGGTTTTAGGCCTGGGAACAGCCCTGAGTCTATCCTTCTGTCATTTCTGAACGAGCTTCACATCTCTCATGATCATGGTGATGTCTCACTTGCTTTATCTCTTGATCTGTCATCTGCATTTGATTTATTTGATCACTTCACCCTCCTCTCCCGTCTCCATGGTGCTGGTGTCTCAGGGGCGGTCCTACAATGGTTTCATTCTTTTCTCTCCTTTTGTTCATTCTCAGTCATCTCGGATACCACTTCTTCAGAACCTATTCCTCTCTTCTGTCCCTCAAAGGTCATTGTTGACTCCCCTACTCTTTAATATATTCCTTGCTCTTCTCGCGTTACTCATCCAACAAACTGGCTTGTCGGCATACTATTATGCCAATGATATCATCATAATACACCATATTTCTCCTGTGACACCTGACCTCTCTCGGCTGAATTTATATCTTGCATGTGTTTCTGACTGGCTTGCATCTCAATGCTCAGAAGATATCTGCCATCTGGTTCTCCTTTGGTAATCCCTCTCCATCTTTGGCTCCTTC
Source organism: Ichthyophis bannanicus (assembly GCA_033557465.1). Taxonomy (NCBI): domain Eukaryota; kingdom Metazoa; phylum Chordata; class Amphibia; order Gymnophiona; family Ichthyophiidae; genus Ichthyophis; species Ichthyophis bannanicus. The sequence continues at coordinate 587,711,526 of CM066033.1, read as the reverse complement.
TCTATTCAGGTCCCAAATAGGGTTGCCAACTGGCTCCAGATGCGCCCGACAGGGTCAATCCAGTCCTGGGTTTACCCCATTGCATGCAGGGATATGTAGTTCTGATTTCTCCATTGCACTCCATAAGAAATGGAAAACTACAAGTCACTGCATGCAATGGGGTAAACCCAGGACTGGATCAAGTCTGTCGGGCGCATCTGGAGCCAGTTGGCAACCCTAGTCCCAAATCTCATTGGTCACTTCCCTCCACTACCTCGGTTTCACCCTGGACTCTGTCCGCTCTCCTCTCTTTCCATGAACACATAAGGGAGGAGTGGCCTAGTGGTTAGGACAAGGTACCTCAGGTCAGAGGGCTGGGTGTTCAAATCCCACCTGGGGGACAGCAATTTCAGGCTGGAGGGACTGGGGCTTCTAGTCCTATAGGCACTCCTTGTGGCCTTGGGCAAGCCACTTAACCCTCCATTGCCTCAGGTACACATAGATTGTGAGCTCTTTGGGGATGAGGGAATGCATCAAGTACCTGCTGGTAGTAATTGTAAACTGCTCTGATGCCCTTCAGCCTGGGCAGTATATCAAGAAGTTGTATAAACCTAGACATCTTGCTGCTTGTTCACCACTCTGTCTTCTCCTTTAGACAGATCAGAACTCTCTCTCCTTTCCTGAGCACTTCCTCTCTTATCACTCTTCTTCTATCCCTGGTTATATCACGTCTTGATTGTTGTAACTCCATTCTTGCAGGTCGTCCTCAGTCTCAGCTTTGTCATCTTCAGCTTATTCAAAACACGCTGCCTAGATCTTCTCTCACGCCTCTTGCTACGATCACATGGCACCACTGCTCATCAACCTTCATTGGCTTCCTATCATACACCGTGTTCAATACAAGATACTCATCACAGTCCACAAAGCTATTTACACACATGCCCCACAGTACCTAACTGATCTCCTTCAGTTCCACACTCCGTCTTGCAGTCTCCGCTCAGCTCGCATCAACTGCTTTCATCTCTCCTCCCCATCCCATGCATACCTCGAATCCACTTGCCACTCTGCCTTTTTTTTCTTGGATTCCTCCTTATGGAACTACTTGCCAATTGACCTTCGCTTAGAATCTTCATTCCCTAGATTTAAGTTCCTCCTCAAGTCTCACCTCTTTCTTGCTGCCTGTAACCTCCCACCCTCGCCTCCCTGACTTCTCTTTGCTTTTCTCCTTTTCCCTCCTACTTTCCCAACTGTGTGATCGATAGCCTCTGTCCTATCTGACTATGTAGTTCCTTTCCATTTTCTTTGGCGTTGGCCATTTTCCTTTATATTTTTATGTCATTGTAAACCGCCCTGATGTAATAAAGGTTGCAGTATAACAAATGTGGAATAAAGGTAAAGGCTAAAAATGTACCTCTTTAAAGCTGCCTTTGGATCTTGGTGCACCTCATTCACTACTTATGTATATCTTACCATACTCTAGTTCCCAGTTTTGTGATGTTTTTCATCTTGATTAGATTGTAAACTGTGATGATCAGGGACTATCTCTTATCTCTATATGTATAGCGCTACATACGCCTTGTACTGCTAAAGAAATGATTAGTAGTAGTAGTAGTAATACTTTAGGCAAGAAAATTTGATGCATGCACAGAGTCAGCTTATTACTGAAGCATTTTGTATCGGATGGCTCATCAAACTTAAATTTCCTAACAGAACGTTTCAAACAGTTCAGTCTGGAATGATTGGCAACCAGAAGAGGGAAAAGATAATGAGGGTAACCAGAGTAAAAAGTGAGGTGAGCCAACAGAAGTATTTTGAATCTGATTCTACTGTGTATAGGAAGCCAGTGCTGATCTACAGCGCTGCATACACCTTGTAACACTATACAAATGATAAATAGTAAACTATAAGTAAAGGTGTAACATGATCAAAAGGTGGCACATTATAAATTAACTTTACGGCTGTGTTCTGGATCAGTTGCAACTGTTTGATTTGATATTGAGTGACACCAATTAATAAGGAATTACAATAATCCAGTTGGGTCAGTATCAATGCGTGATTTAGCATACACACTGCTTTATCTAAATGAGGCCTAATTGACCATATCAACTGGAGAGTAAAAAATAATTTTCTACCTAATGCTGAAATATGTTGAATATAAAACAAATCTTTATCCATAATAACACCTGAAGCAGTGACTTTATAAGAAATAGTAATTATGTTACCTTTAATCATTGGGCTATATTTACAAACTGATGCCATATGGGGACGTCAAAGGGCTAATGACTTTCTGATATTTAGAACTAATCAAAGTTCAACAATACAGTCAGCAATATCATTCAATTGAGTTGTAAGCAATATGATGAAAACAGAGTCCCAAGTACTATGTATGATGGCAATATATATCTCATCGGCATACCTATAAACATCCAAACCATAGCTTTGAATCAGGATTGCCAAAGGAGTCAAAATATATTAAATAATACAAGTGACAAGCTTGAAACTTGGAAAACCACCACATTGCAAAGGATATTCTCATGAAAAAGATCTAGCTGAACCAATTCTATAAGATTGTAATAATAGATATGATGAAAATCGGTTTAGAGCTCTATCCCTGATCCTGGTTTCAGTAAGCCTTGTCAATAGGATGTGATGATCCACAAGGTCAAAAGCAACTGTTAAATCAAGCTGAATAACAAGTGCATCTTTATTATTATCCAGTTATGTCAGAATATCATTTTGTAGTGAAACTAATAAGGTTTCTGTGCTATGAAAAGGCCTAAATCCCGATTATCTTGGAAACATGTAATTAACTTCAAGGAATGAGAGTAATTGTTGTGAGACATTTTTTCTATGACTTTTTTGCAAAAAGACAGATATGCCCACCCCATACAGATATGAGATCGGCCTTTAATTAGCAGGATCTAATGAGTCAGAGTTTGGCTCTTTCAAAATAGGGTGAATAAGAGCCCTCTTCCAAGACTGAAAGACCAGACTCTGGTGAAGACTTGAATTAACTAGGACTAAAAGAGGGGTGGCTAAAGAGGGTAAGTATTCCCAGGGCTGATGCTAGGGTTTCTGTCAGCACCCTGCAACCTATAGATTGGTGCCCCCTCTCATTATTATTAATACCGTCTACACCCCACCCTCCTTTTTCGCAAAACTCCTTTGCAAATTTTTTTACATGATGCTAGTATGCCTCCTTCAAATCCAACGTTGTAAGAAAATTGCAATGAAAAGGCACATGCATAGCCAGATTAAAAATAACTACTGGGCCATAAATACTTAGCATCATATGAACAGACTGTGATAGTCCAAGAGCATGCTAAATTTATGATATGGATCAAAAGAAAACCAAATACTCAGCTGTACGGACAACTCGGAAATATTGTACTCATTGAAAAAATATGCAGGAGAAAGATTTTTTTTCAGAATTAAGGAATCAAAAACATGATAACCATGCAGTCAATGTACATTTAGAAACTATAAGCAAAATTGGTATAATGTTGATGCAAAGAATAATCGCGACATAGGAAGAGAGCGATAAAATTAATATACTTCTGATTTAAGCCTTATGTATTAAGCATGTTTCATTGAAAAACCAGTAGGTTGCAAGCTGTGAAGAATAATTAGTAAAATAGGCCAACACTATACAAGCATACCATTAGACTGCTGTAAACTAAAAAATATACTCCGAATAAATTCATCATGCTTTGCTGTGCCCAGGCAATTCGCTGATAATAACTGAACCAGGAAACCCAAACATTAGTGTCCATAAAATATGTTAAAACAATCTGATTACTATGTTTTCCTGAGATGTTTTACTGTGTTATGCTTTGATAAGACAAACAGCCTTCCACAAACCTCCCAAGTGTGAAAGTCACATTGTTAAACACCCAACTGATATTGCAAAAGATTATCATTTAGGGCTACTCTGATCCTGCATCACTGAAAGAGCTCCCAGAGCTCCAATGAGTTTGCAAAATCAGTTGTCCTTGCCTCTCCAATAAATACATGCTTTCCCCTTCCTGGATCACAGGATGTGTTTTCATTTCTTGATTTAGCCTGTGTTATTCTGGTTTTCTCTTGCTCTAGCTTCACTTCCTACTGGCAGTCATGCATATAATGTACTGGTAGTAGGAAGTAAATCTGAAGCGACAGAAAAGTAAAAATAATATGGCCACTTTCCAGCCGGACAAGGGAACAAGTTCCTTGCTTTTTCCATTACTCTTAGGGGTATGTTTACTAAATGGCGCTAACGGCGCAGCTGCAACGTTATCATGCAATTCATGATGTTATTGCGTGGTAATGGCACATTACCATGCGAGAACGTCACGTATCACGCGATAACGTCTCCTGCGGCGTTAAGGTGTGCAGAGGGCGGAGTAAGGCTCCCTAGAGGCGGAGATAAGGGATCAATGGGCGGAGAGTGGGCGGGGAGAGGCCCCATGCACACTAACACCGTGAAATGAAGGTCTGAAAATTAGCGCAAGTGAAAACCTCGCGCTAGAGGCACATTTGCAGGGGAGAGAGACCATTTCCGTCAACAATGTGCAGCAAAGGCAGGGAAACCAAGAAAAGTGATAGTAGTGATACATGTGCAGCAACATCATAGTGTCCAAGTATGAGAGGGCACTACGGTGAGGCTGCAAATGGGGTACAGGGGGCTGCAGGCGGGACATGCAGTGTGGCAGCTGGGGCACAGGGTTGGCTAGGCATATGCCTAGGTGACACATAGAAACATGGAAGCAGAAAACCAGCAGGACAGCAACATGGCCACGAGTGTGTGTCCCACAGTGTCCCAGGGGATAGTATCCAGCAAGTACCCCAAAGGGCACATAACATTGGCAGGCGGTGCCAGGGGGAAGCATTGATGTCTATGCAGGCACCTCTACCCCATATCATGCACCATAGGCAGCCGCCTACTGGCACACTGGATGGCCTGGGACTGCGCACCACTGGCAGAAAGGCATGTCAGCATGGTGGCGGAGGGGTGCTGGTGGCAGAGGGGGCAGTGGCATCTGCCCACAGCAGACCACGGCCAAGCCCCATTTAGATGGGTGCTGTCCACTGCAACAGACAAGGTCTGTCTGACGAACAGTCATGGTATCCCCAGGGAATGAACTTTCCCTGTGGCAACAGTTTGGTGCAGTACACGCAGCCAGTGTATTCAGGGGCAGAAGGTTATAAGTTCAAGTCCCAGCTGTGGCTTCTCCAACCTTTTTCCCTATTTTACCCAGTACTAAACCGTGGTAATAAAGACGGAACCTTTATTGCAGATAAAATAAACATTCCTGAAATGCCTATAGTTTACCCCACAGAGCACAGACACCATAAACATGTGCAATCCCTAGAGCAGAGTTTCCCAACTGCAGTCCTGGAGGGCCAAACACTGTTCAGGTTTCATGCTGTCCCTATTAAATATGCCTTTGCTGCATTAGTATGCGCCGCCCCCATTGTATGCAAATGTATCTCATGCATATTCATTAGGGACAGCATGAAAACCTGAACCGTGTTTGGCCTACCAGGACTTGAGTTGGGAACCTCTGCCCTACAGCAGCGGCCAACAGGGGCACAAACACCCACACCCACACCCACAGGCTCCACTATCCAAAGCCTCATGGAGAGTTAGGCTGTTGGGCCCTGCGCGGAGCAGCATCTCCCAATACTGGCACCTGCATACCTTAGCAATGCCGTCCTAAACTTGGGAACACGTTCCACATATATCAAAAGGTTGCTATGATTAATGTCAGCTAAGAAATCCTAAGTTAAACACGATTTGTTGACAGAGATTCATCATAGCAACCTTTCTGATATCTGTGGAATGTGTTTCAGGTTTTGCTTCCTACAGTGTTTACCACCCCAGGGAGTGACCCCAACAGTATTGCGTACCATAGCAATGCCCGCACTGTGCCCAGGACTGGTGTGGCGGCCAGGGCTGCCACAAACCTTTATATTTGCACAATACTGGCATAGGTGTGGGAGTGTGTGTATGTCTATTCAGTGTGTTGTGGCTGCCTACACCTTACTGAGCCCACACTGCTTGCACTGTTTCCAGTGTTAGCCTGCCAATGTGCATAATGAGAAGAAAGGTACTGTGGGTATAGCCTGGACAGGGTGGCCTGGCCAGGATGCATCTGCACAGGGCATAGAGCAATGGCTGGGACATTGTAGTGCCCGACCACCACCTGCACGGACAGGGTGGCCACAGCATGTCATGCTGGGAGGTCACTCTCACCCTGACAGAGCAGTGACTATGGCATGGCTAGGTTTCCCCATAGTGCTATACAGTGTTTTTCTCAAGTGATATTTATGGGTTCCCTTTTCTGTGTCCAATCACTGATGTACCTGCTTGGCGCGTGTGCTCACATCCCATTTTTGGGTACACACAGTTCTTCCAGGAACATGCACTATGTACTAGCTAACAGACTGTCTGCAGTTAGCATGTGTATGGCTGGAACACCTTGCAGGGTGCAGTGGGTGGAGACTGACTGTGCCCTCTGCTGGTGAATGTCAGATAGTGGTGGTGGGGGGGGGGGGGCAGCTGAGCTTTTCCAGTATTCTGCCTGTCTGCCCTGTAGGGTGCCCATTCCCCATCAGGACTGGGGTTGATGGTCCCCTCTACTGCCACCATTGCAGAGATGTAGAATGTGGATCTGTTGGTGGGAGATCCTGTCCCCCACCCTGAGCCACAGAGGGCGGCTTGGGTGGTACTACTTAATCCGCTTTTGGCTTCAAACACTCCTCTTTTCTTATAACATATGACCATGGCAACCATGCAGAATATGTACTATTCTGAGTGCATCATAGTCCACAAGGGCTAGATGTGACTGAGAAATACAGATGGACACAGATGTATACTAGGTGTTATTGCAAGGACTACCTATCACACACTGGTACTGATGGGCACCTATAGCATAGCCTATCTCAGCCAAGCTAGGTGCTGCGGACCTGGTGCAGGGCACCCCACCTCACCCTCAGGGTGAGCAGAGTACCCCCACAATGTGACGGTCTGTAGCTACTCTGTGCCAGTAACACACACGGTCAGTTCCCCCTACCAGGCCGAGGTGCTTTGGGGGTGCATACCCCATCTTGTGATCATCTGTAGACTGCTGATCTGCATGTGCAGTGCATCATGGGTACGGGTGGGCTAGCCCTATACTGGTAACCACAGCAGACAGTTTGTGTGGTGACCTGCAGTCCTTCTGTAGCCAGCCAGGGGTTTGTTAGTAGCTATAGAGATGTAGCCCACTGGTTGGTCCACTGCCTGTGGCGGTAGATGTCATGGGTTTGATCCCACAGTGGTTTTATTTGATAGGGCTGTCTGAGGCTTTTTCTTTTTTAATTTAAATTAGTGCTGCCATCAAAGCCACCCTTACAGTGCTGTAACCTTAAGGTGCCTCATAAGGCGCCCTATAAAGCACCCTATAATGCACCCTGTAAAGAGCCTTATAAGGCGCCCTATAGGGAACATTATAAGGTGCCTTAGCGGACAGTGCACTTTATAATGTGCCCTCTGGAGCGCCTTATAGGGCGCCTTATGCGGCACCTTAGGTTACGGCTCTGTGAAGGTGTGTTTGCTGGCAGCACTAATTTAAATTAAAAAAGAAAATGCCTCAGACAGCACTGATTTAAAGTAAAGGGTAATGCCTCAGACAGCCTTACTCATTAAGCCCAGTGGGGGATTGAACTCATGACCCCTGTTTTATCAGTCAATGCATTAACCATTGTGCTACACGTCTGTTGCTGCATTTGCAGGTCAGCGTGCCTAATTAAGGCTAACGAGCATTAACGTGCTACGGCTCCCGCTATCGTGCGATAATGAGCACAGCACCCTTTATCGCGCGATAATCCGCGATTGCTACCTTAAGACTGGAACACATTTTATGGCATTCTGCACATTATCGCTGGAGCTAACACCAGGAACATTAAGACGGTTTAGTAAACATAACCCTTAGCGTCAGAAAGCTAGATCTGGGTTGAAAGTCATGGGTCCTCCAGCAGGACAATGACCCAGAGCATACATCCAAAAGTACAAAAGAATGGTTAAAGAGGAACAAATGGACTGTTTTAAACTGGCCTGCAATGAGTCCTGATGTCAATCTAATTGAAAACCTTTGGAAAGAGCTTAAATCTGGAAACATTTATGAGCAGGAACAAATCGCAGTTGAAGAGTGGGAGAAACTACCAGCAGACAGATGTATGAAACTTATAGATGGCTACAAGAAACGTTTGGAGGATATCTTCACTGCCAAGGGTTGTGCAACCAAATATTAGTAAATGGTGCCATTAATCCTGTCCAGGTCGTATTTTGTTTTTGTTTTTTTTCTCAGAAATTACTACATCTAAGTTGCACTGACATCTTTTTTTTGTTATATACCTTTGAGCATACTACTAAAATATTATAATGACATACAGCTGGAATATTTCCAATTATTTTTCAAGATATTGCACATAACATACCTACAATGCAAGGGTGCCAATAATGTTGACCAGAACTGAAAATATATTTTCTGCAAAAAACAAAGAAAATGCAAGATACTTGCAAACCAAGGAACTAAAAGAAAAAGCGAGAACCACAGCGCAGTGTATACACCAGATTATAAACTTATAACTCATTTTATTTTGTTGTTATAAACTGTGTTATGGTTCTTACTTTTTCTTTTTGAATTTATATTCTGCAGCCACAGAAACCTCTCCCTCAACAATGGGTGCAGAGCAGAACTAGGACATTCACTCAGAACTCAATATATATATAAAAGACAAAATCTGATTCTGGTCCTCTCATTAAGAACAACATAATCATTCTCTAGTTCCAGGCATATTGAAAACTAATACAAAACTCTACAAAAGCCATTGAGGATCTACAGAGCCAATCTATCATACCATGCCAGCACCAACTTCCAAAACTCACAGGAGGAACCTACCCAGAAAAAAACAGCACTATAAATACTGCAGTGAGCCCTAGAACATCCATACACCTATTTGAAAGGCTGAACATATCAAACTACTACAGTACAGATCCCAATGTTCAAACTCCATTTTAACAGAATGCCTGTCCTAGATCACACACTCAGAACACAGACCCTCACCAAATACAGAGTAAGTGACCACAACCTAAAGTAAAAATAAAAATATGTAGACAAAAATTAAAATGAAATCCCAAGAATCTGGACTCCATATGCAGTGCAACACCAGAGAAATAAAAGATGCAGTTCACCATACTGTGTAAAATATAACAATAGCGTAAAGTCCAATCACTAAATGGTAAATAAAATTATTGTTTCTATCTTTGGTGTTTGACCATTTTATTCTCTGATCATGCTGGTCCCAATCTGAGGCTTCTGTTTTCCTCTGTCTTCTCTTAGCTGTCTTTCTATCATCTGTAGTCTATCTACCATTTGGACAAGCGTTCCGACGATTAGAAGGAATGAGTGAGAATCCACAGGAGTGCATGGGAAAGGAAGTAACAGAATTTGCAAAACAAGAGAAAAAATGCTTCAAAGATTTAGATCAGCAGGCAAGAAAACACAAGTGGCAAATGTACAAATACAGTGGAAAATAAGGAATGTTACTCCAAGAACCTTTTGAAGATCAAGAACAGACACATTGAATGGTTGAGGAGAGGTGAACTGAAACCGAAGGATGAAAGATTGATAATTGCAGCCCAGGACAGCAGATTACAAATGAGATGGTTTACAGCAAGTATTGAAAAAATTGACAACAGACATCTGCTGATTCTGAAAGAAAGAACTGGAAACAGTGACTCACCTAATAATAGGCTGTGAAGTTCTGGTGGCAGAAAATTTCTATACAGAAAGGCACAACAAAGTAGCACGCCTCCTCCACTGGAAACTCTGTAAATACTACAACATCACTGTCCCTGAAAAGCACTGGGATCATGACCCTAAGAGAATAGCAGAGAATGAAGAGGTTATGATCACCTGGGACAGTCCCATTCTGATGGATAAGAAACTGGATGCCAGGAAACCTGACATAGTGGTAAAGGAGAAGAATACCAGAACGGCTTTGATAATAGAAGTGCCGGTACTGAGTGATTATTCTGTGAATCGTGTGGAGAGGCAGAAGATTTTGAAGTACCAAGAAATACAGTCAGAGACCAAGAAAATGTGGCAGAAAGATACAGAAATATTTCCCATTGTACTGGGAGCCACAGGCTTGATAAAGAAGAGTTTTCAAGCACATCTTGACAAATTACCTATACATGTTACATCTTATGAACTCCAGCAGGAAGCTCTCTTTGACACAATGCAAGTATTATGCCGAACATTAGCAGCAAATTTGACAGACTAAGATCATACTCTACATACCCTGGCTTAAGTGAGGTTCACGACCTCCATAGTATGTGCAAAACTAACCCATTTGGAGAAACTACCCCGTGTAAAATAAAACGATAGCGCAAAGTCCAATCACTAAATAAGAATTAAAATTATTGTTTCTACCTTTGTTGTTTGACCATTTTATTCTCTGATCATGCTGATCCTGATCTGAGGCTTCTGCTTTCCTCTGTCTTCTCTTAGCTGTCTTTCTATGATCTGTAGTCCATCTGCTATTTCTTGTCTCTCTTTTTGTTTTCTTCACTTTCTTCTATTTTGGATATTGATTTTTTTCCTTTCAGCTTTCTTCCATTTATTTCTCTCTCTCTGTCCATTCAGTTTTCCCTACTCCTTCTTACTATCCAATTCTCTTCCTCTTTTTTACTCCATCTACCTACCACTTTTCAACCTTCACCCCAGTCCTCCCATTCCCCACTTCTCTGGTTTGTTATTCTCCAGTCTTTTGCTCACACTCTCTCTCTCCCATCCATGTCTAATATCTCTCATCTCCCATCCAGTATTTCTCTCTCTCTTTCCCTCCATTCAGTATCTCCACTCTCTCTCTCCCTATGTCTTTCCTCTCTCTTCCTATCCCTTGCAACCATCCCCTCCCTATTACTCCCATATCTAGCATCTTTCTATCTCTTTCTCAACCTATTTACCTCATGTCCATCTTCTCCCTTCTCTCCCCATATTACCTCCATGTTCTTCAGTTCCCTCTCCCTTTATTACCCTTTCTCTAGCCTCTCCCCTCTTCCCCGCCCACCATGTCCAGCATTTTCCAAAGTCTCCCTATAACCTCTGGCCAGCATCACCACTCCATCTCCCCTCCTTGCTTCTTTTTTATTTATTTATATTTAACATTTCTTATATACTGCCTTTCATGACATCAAGGTGGTTTGCATTGAACAAACTGAAATTACATTGAACAGGGCATTATAACTTGGAGATAGCTATTTTACAGGGAACATGGGCTATGGAGGGTTAAGTGGCTTGCCCAAGACCACAAGGAGCACCAGTGGGACTAGAAACCCCAGTCCTTCCAGCCCAAGGTTGCTGTCCTCTAGTGGGATTTGAACCCCCAACCTTCCAGCCTGAAGTACCTTACCCCAACCACTAGGCAACTCCTCCACTCCACTGCTTCTTCCTATGCTCATTTCCCCATGCCCCATTCCATGTCCAGTATCTCCCTTCATCTCCCTACATGTAGTTTATTCCCTCTGTCCCCCATCCCCCCTCCATCTAGCATCTCTCTTCTGTCTCCCTGTGCCCATTGTCAATGTCAAGCATATCCCCTCCACACCCCAATATCCCCCCATGTCCACTCTCCCCTTCTCAATTCCTCCTCCACATGTCCACTCCTCCTCCCCTTGTATACAAGGGGTAGAGCCTGCCCATGGAGCAGCATGCCCCATTGGCTGGAGAGGCTTGTTGGAGGTAGTAGTAGTCACCATATTTTAATCATGTTTCAGTTACATTGATAGCATCAATATGATGATAAGAGATTAAATTAGTAAGCAGATTACATTTTATTTTTACTTAACATACATTTGAAAACCTACAGAAAGAGCCATATACTACTACTCAACCTTAAAGAATGTGGAGAAAGTTCACAGTTAGGCAGGGAAGTAAAATGCTGGAACTTACCATGAGATAATAAGACCCTTGCATAGGAAACAGAATAGCCACAAAGCCACATAGGTATAGTCTGCAAGGTGGGTATTCTATTGAATAACAAAAGTAAAAAGAACATAAGATAAAGACCTGGAAAGTTCCCTTGGAGGTGCCTGAAGGAGTGTGCTTAAGGAGCAAGCATGCTCCTTAGGCATGCACCAGCGCTAGCTGCATACCACTCAGTAGTCACCTTTGTCTTCTGCTGTCATGAGAGTCTGCGAGCTCCTATACCTGTTCTAGAAACTCTTGATGTCATCCCAAAAATATCAAAGGCCAATTTGACCATTGGCTTTTCACATGTCTTCCCTTTGCCTACTAGCATCTAATCTCCTCAGATCTCCCTTAAGGGAGAGAATCTTCAAACTCCTCTATCTTGCATCAAATGTCTCACATATATTGGCCAATGAAGATCTGCTGAAAAGCTATATGGTAAGAAAACATAGCATTCTAAATAACTTTCCTCCTAAGTAAGGTCAAAGTATAAGCATTCCTCTCCAGTAGTGCCAATAAATGGGTTCTTATACTCTTGGCCCTCTTGAGACTGGATTCAAACACCACAGATTGGAATGCTAGTTAGTGGTTCTTGAATCCAGGAGCCTTCAGGACTCTATAAATAGAATCCATATTCTAGTTTACAGGATGTGCCGGGGGGGGGGGGGAGAGGTGTTTCTACAGTCTCATCCTTGGGTGGGGAGGGGGATGAATGGAGGAATGGGGAGTTGATGAATTAGAGGATGTTCAATAATTCCCCCCTGAATTCATCTTCCTTCTCGAAAAGGAATGGTATAAGCCATTTCCCATGCAAAATCAATAAAGGATATGTCCTCTGGAGGGCCCTTCTCCTTTCTTGTGGAGAAAGAGGGGTCTGAAGGGAATCCTGTGGAGCTCAACTCTTCAGAAACTCTGCTGGTTTATAGCTTGAATGACAGGACTGCTCAAATTCACTATCAGAATGCAGGATAAGGTTGAGTTTATGCCCGGCTAGCAGTCAAGACCTTGGTATTTTATTTATTTATTTTTTTAATTTTATTTATGAGGCTTGATAAACCGCCCAAACTAGGGTATCAGAGTGGTATACAATAAAAGAAGGCTGCTGGAAAATTAAAGGAAAGAAAGGAACGCCATTCAATTGATAGGAAAGCACTATAGAAATAGATAGAAAATAGAAGAGGACAGAATAACATGGCTAGAGAGTCAGAGGCTGAAGGGAAGGGCGGAGGGAGGGGGGGAAGTGGTATATGGTATGGAGGCCAGCATGACTGTCAAGGGGGTGCCGGGAGATCAAAAGCCTGGGAAAACAGATGGGTCTTAAGGAGAGCTTTGAAATGCGGGAACGAAGGCTCAGTGCGGAGTGAATGGGGAAGGGAATTCCATAGAGCAGGACCCAAGAAAAAAGAAAGCGGAGTGACGGGTGAGTTCGAGATGAGCTTGGGACGGGGATGGAAGAAAAAGGCGATTGCTATGGGAAGAGCGGAGAAGACGAGGGACGGGTTGATGGTAAATAAGATCAGATAAATATTGAGGAATGCTTGTGTGAAGAACTTTGTGGGTGGTAATGAGGTATTTATAAACAAACCTAAATTTAACGGGAAGCCAGTGAAGAGAGAGCAGGCAAGGAGTGATGTGATCAAAAGGGGAAGAGAAAGTAATTCGACGGGCGGCAGTGTTTTGGATAAGCTGAAGGCGACGGAGTTGATAAGAAGGAAGGCCAGCAAAGATGGAGTTACAGCAATCCAAACGGGAAATCACAAGGGAGAGAAATAGAGTAGTAAGGGAATTAGTAGAGAGGTAGGGCCGGAGGGAACGGATACGATGGAGATGAAAGAAGCAGCTACGAACAAGGGAGGAGATATGAGGGTGAAAAGACAGAGAGGAATCAAGGGTGACACCAAAGTAGCAGAGAGAGGGAATGAGAGGGATGGGAAGGGAGGACATAGTGGGGGCTAGAATGGGAGGAGGGGTAGTGAAGGAGAACCAAATAGCTGAGGATTTAGAGGGATTGACACAAAGAAGGTTATCAGAGAACCAGGAGGCAATAAGGTCGAGGCAGGTGTTGAGAGCAGAGAGATCCGGAGATACAGAGTTGGTGTGATGGATAAGAAGAATATCATCGGCATAGAAGTAGGAGGAAATACCGGACTGTTGAATGAGGAGGGCAAGCGGGGCAAGGAAAATATTAAAAAGCAGAGAGGCGAGAATGGAGCCTTGTGGAACACCACAGTGCAGAGGGAAAGGGGCTGAGGCGGTGGAGCCGGAGTGAACAGTGAAGGTGCGAAGTGAGAGAAACGACTGGAACCAGCGTAACAGTGCCTCGGATACCAAAATCAGACAGACGAGTGAGGAGGGTACGGTGATCTATGACATCAAAGGCAGCGGAGAGGTCTAGAGATAGATAGATAAATCACCCCGGTCGTGAGAGCGGTGGAGTTCACTGAGAAGGGCAAGAAGTATAGTTTCGGAGCTGTGCCCAGTCCTAAAACCAGAATGACGGGGGTGAAGGGAGAGGGTGGTGTCAAGATGCGCTGAAAGCTGTGAGAAGACCAATTTTTCAAGAACTTTGGAAAGAAAGGGAAGGTTTGAGACAGGACGCCAATTGGTGGGCAGACTAGGATCGAGGGTAGGCTTCTTCAGGAGAGGGCGGACCATGGCATGTTTCCACCGAGTGGGGAAGGTGCCAGAGGTAAGACTGGAATTGACTATGGCCAGGATATATGGCGAAGGTTGGAGGGCGGGATCAAGAAGCCAAGTGGAGGGAAGGGGGTCAAGTGGGCAGGTTATTTTGTGGGATGAGGAGAGTACCTTAAGGAGCTCAGCAGAGGTAACCGGGTGGAAGGAGTGCCATGTGTGGGGAAAGGCACTGGAAGGAGGAGGGGAGGAAACGATGGGGGGGGGGGGGCAGAGGGAGAGGGGGGAGGGAGAGAGTTGGAGGGCAGTGGGGGAAGGAAGAGCGGAGAGACTGGATCTTGTTGACAAAAAAGGATGCGAGACTCGTCGGACTGGGAGCAGTGGAAGGGAGTGCCGATGGAGGGGGATGGACTGAGGGAGAGGATAATGAGTGAAGTACCAGATACAGGCGGCGAGAGGAGTTAGAGGAGGAGGTAATGAGGTCAGAGAAATAGGTCCTTTTGGCCTCAGTGATCATGGCACGATAGCGGCGGTGCTCGTAGCGAAAGGTGGTTAGAGAGGTGTCAGAGGGGTGTTTGCGCCAACAGCACTCGGCACAACGGAGATAGGTGCGCTGGAGACGGAGACCCGGGTGAAACCAAGGATGATGAGATGTAGGACGGCAGGGAGTGGGACGGAGGGGAGCTAGAGTGTCAAGGGTGCTAATGAGAGTAGAGGACCAGGAATCGACCTGTTGGTCCACAGGGAGGGAGAAAATTTCGAGGGGAAAGAGGGAGTCAGCTGGAGGAAAGGCTTGTAAGGTGAGAGGAGTGAGACACCGCTTAAGAATCGCAGGAGCAGTGACAGCAACAGGTGAGATAGAGGCTTGTATGGGAGGAAGGGAAAAAGAAAACAACAGACAACGATGATCAGACCAGGGAAGAGGGAGGGACGAGAGAATAGATGGAACATAAGGGGACGAGGAGAAAGTAAGAATAAGATCAAGAGTATAGCTGGAAGAATGGGTTGGGCAATCTACGTGCTGGGTCAGATTGAGGTTGGTGAAGAGTGACCAGAGGGCTTTATCGCGGGGACGAGTTGGAGAAGAAGATGGGCATTGAAGTCGCCAAGAATGACCAAATGCGAAGTGAGAAGGGATGTCTCCGAAAGGGTGAGGAGAAGAGGTTCCCAAAGATCAGGACGCATCGAGGGTGGGGCGTAGAGAAGAAGGAAGAATACAGTAGTAGAGGTTCCCGAGCGTAAGAGGAGGGCTTCAGGATACCGGGGCGGAGGGGAGACAAGTGAGAAGGGAGAGAGGATCGGTAAATAATTGCTATGCTGCCACCGGTCCGGTGGAGACGAGGAACATGTAACGCAGAATAGCCAGGGGGAGGCAACGATGAAGAAGACCATCCTCACCCTCGCGGAGCCAAGTCTCAGTAAGAAACAGAGCGTCGAGGGAGTATTGGAGCAGTAGATCATGAACCAAAGGAGTTTTAGCACGAAGGGACCTGCAGTTCAGGAGGGCAAAAGAGAAAGTCAGCAGAGAGGAAACCGGCTAAGGTGATAGTGTAGAGGGAAGTTGGCTTGTATAACAGACAGAAAGGTTACTCATATTCCGGGTGCAAACCCCTGACGGGAGTGAGAAAGTATTCAGAGGACGGTGTCCCCAGAAAACAGGGATGGAAGCCATAAAATGAAACCAAGCGAAGGGTAAGGTGGGAAGTAAGAGTACAGGGGCGGGCTTGGTGGAACGCGATAGACAAGACGCAGAGGGGATAGACAGGAAGAAGTATGCAATGAGGCCCAAGCAGGCCCACCCCCAGGGAAGAGACTGACCTGATGAAAGACGGAAGGCGCCCCAATCGTCGCCCCAAGGAGCTCGCCCAAGGAGCAGGACCTGCTCCTTGTGCGCGCTCCTTCGGCGCACGCCCGCGGCGCCCCGATGTTCCTTAAATGCGTCAGGGTAAGAGTGCTTCTTGGCTATTGGGCTCTAGACCTTAATGTTGACCAGTACCTCAGGGAAGCACTCACTCTTGATGCCTTGGCATTGAAGAAAACTCTCCAAACAATGCATGGGCCTTGAAGATCTGTGTGACATCCATCTGCCTCAATGTCGATGTCACAAGTGCTAAAACATAGAATAAAGTCAGATGCCTGACAGCTGTTCCTTGTTCTTCCTGTGTAGTTTCTCTACCAAGATTGCCAATGTCAGAATTGAAGGTGGCTCAGTAGGCAATGCCATATTCTCCTGGATCACCTGAGATATATTAGGGACTTGGTCTTAGACCCCCATCCAATGTCAAGGAAATTAAATATTCCTCCTTTGGGGCATGCTTGACAGATATAGTAGCCATCAATACTGTATTTAGGTGCTTCCAGCATCATGCTCCAATGAAGACCAATGTTGATGTTTTTCATCTCTGTTTGATGTCTGACATCATTATCAAATTTGATGCTTTGATCCTAATAGATCCTGTTGATACTCAGGATTGAGGGAGGCTGAGATCTCCTTGATGCTGATGTATCCCCAGCATTTGGTGCAGTGTGAAGGTCCTTAAAGCCCCATGCTGATGAACATAGATCAGACATTAATGAACTGAAGAGCCTTTCCTTCTGCTCTTCAAGAGCCATGAAGATCTCTACATGTCATTTGCTGATGCCTATTACACTTACAGGCCAGTGATCTAGGTCTAGGTATTGCAAGCACCAGCAGTGTGTACCTATCTGTAATGGATATGGTCTTGCTGCACTACCTGCATTTCCTAAAGCTGCTAAGGGCCTTCTTTAGCACATGTTGCTGAAAAAAATTAGCCAAGATGAAATCAAATGACTTGATTTTTGACTAAAATGGCATGAACAAGCCACCAAAGAGCATCTAAAAATGGTGGAAAAAATGGGCATGAGAAAATGAAGAAAACACCTGAAAAGCTTAAAATAAGGAGAACTATGAGGAAAAAGAGGTGACCCACACATGAGAGTTCCTATTTAATTATTTATTTTCACAGACCTGATATATATAATCCTTCTCATATTGATAACAACTTTTTACAAAACGTTTACTGTGACAGAAAGACTTCTGATGGGCTCCATAGAAAGCAAGGAACTGAGACAGCCCTGTATGATGACATATCATGGGAACTATCATACATGTGCAGTCAAATTCATAGCTTTTACACCAGCCAACAAGTTAGGGGAGAACTTTAACACATTTGGGTTCCATTGGATGATATCACCTCATTTGTGAGGACTTTCTACCTTGCTTGTCCTCAGAGAAGCATGCCTTATGCATGGAAATTTGCTATTATAAAATTTTGTGGGTGAATACACGCTTACAAGTATGAGAGCCGACAAGAACGTGTATTTTTAAACAGTTTGGGCCAATATTCAAAGGTATGTACACGATTTAGAGACCTATAAACCATGTAAATGCCTCTAAGCGGGATATATATCCCCAGGTATCACCACTATATGCCCCGAAGCTAACCACTTCGTATCAGGGCATTCCGGGGGTGGTACTCATCCCCAACTGGTCAATGGTGATATGGAGCTGCTGTCCAGTTAGTGACCCGTGGGTAAAGATAGGCGAGGTAAAAGCTGGCCTATCTTTACCCGCGGGAGCTAACTGGGCAGTAGCTCGTTTGCCGCTGCCCGGTTAGCTTCAAGGCTGTGCAGCTGACCTGGATATTCAATGCCAGTGTTCGGATATGGCCCCGGCATTGAATATCCAGGTTTTGTGTTCAGTGGGGACGGGCTGAATATCAGGACCTCCATGCTTAGATTTTCCCAGTAGCAGCATGCGGGCAGAGATGTGGGGGAGTTGCAAGATATGTATCAGTATTTCATAAAATATGCACGTATACACCTGAGGCCTGATATTCAAAAAAAGCTGAGCTTCTAAATTCCATATTCCTTATTTCCCTATTTTCAGCCAACTTAGAAGCCTAAGGGGTCCTTTTTCTAAAGTGCGCAATGGTTCTGCAGATAGCGTGTGAATAATGCGAACATTCATGGACACGAAGCGCAAAGCCACTGTGTTAATTGTTGGGGCGTGCCCAGCATTTTCCCGGCTCTGTGAGATGGAAGTAATTGCCCCCACACTAACCGCCACAGTGACAGCCCATGGCTAATTGTGTGGTGCTCATCATGTCCCCTCTCTGCCCCTAATCCGCCCATTTTCCACTTTACTCTGCGAGGTGAAGTTAGCAGAGAAATTGGCGTGCACTGTTGCAGCCAGGTGCATGGTTACCACCTGCCGAAACCCACTGCGTAGCACACTTCAGTAAAAGGGTCCCTAAGTTTTCAGCTGAAAATTCATCTTAATCTAGGAACTTAAAAGTTACGCTTATTAATTTAGGCCTGCCTTTCACTTGCCTAAATTTATGAGCCTAATTAATGAGACTAGTGCTCAAAATCAGTGCTGAGCTATTTTCCCCCCATCCTAAATCTGCCCCTCTTGACACCGACATTTTATGCTCCTACATTTATGAGTTCAGTGAAATTTTGAGTATAAATATAGCATTCTGCCATAGTAAATTTTCAAAGAGGCCAATTTAGGAGCATTAAATCCTTTCAATATTGGGCTCATGGAGTACATACATTCAGTTGCTCCTGCCATGGAGCATGTGAAATGTGTATGAGCATTTGTATGCTACTAGGGATAGTTCTGAGAGATTATTTTAAAGGCACATATGCCTAGGACATCACTGCCAGCAAAAACATAACAACATTAGAAACAGCCACACTATTAACCCACACACCAATGGCAAGTGGGAAGAGGCATGCAGAACAAAATCCATGCAAAATACAGGCAAACCATTCAGCAAATGCTGGAAAGCTATGAGCAGAAATGCTTGCAGCCTAGCCAACAAGAGCATGCGATGGATGTGATCTACCTAGATTTCAGCAAAGCCTTTGATATTGTTCCTCACAGAAGACTTGTCAATAAACTGAACAGCCTGGGGATGGGTTCCAAGGTAACATAGTAGCATAGTAAATGATGGCAGCATGGTCTATCCAGTCTGCCCAGCAATATGGCAAGAGTAGAAACATAGAAACATAGAAACATGATGACAGAAAAAGACCACAAGGCCCATCTAGTCTGTCCTTCCATAACAACAACTACAACAGTCCACTTTTTACCTTTAGAGATCCTCTGTGTTGGTCCCATGCTTTTTTGAATTCAGTTACTGTCCTCATCTCTACCACCTCCACTGGGAGACTATTCCACGGATCCACTACTCTTTCCGTAAAGAAATATTTCCGCATATCACTCCTGAATCTATCTCCCTTCACCCTCATCCCATGTCCCCTCGTCGCAGAACTTGCTTTCAATTGAAAGAGGCTCTCTCCCTGAACATTTATGCCACGGAGGTATTTAAACATCTCAATCATATCACCTCTATCCCGCCTTTCCTCTAAGGTGTACATATTAAGATCCTTAAGTCTGTCCTCATATGCTTTATAATGAAGACCACTAATCATCTTAGTAGCAACCCTCTGCACCGACTCCATCCTGTTCACATCCTTTTGAAGGTGCGGTCTCCAGAATTGCACACCATACTCCAAATGAGGTCGCACCAAAGACTTATACAGAGGCATTATCACCTCCTTTTTTCTGCTAGCCATTCCTCTCCGTATGCACCCAAGCATCCTTCTAGCTTTTGCCGTCGCCTTTTCTACCTGTTTAGCTACTTTAAGATCATCGGACACAACTACGCCTAGGTCCCGCTCTTCTTTAGTGGACAAAAGTACTTCACCTCCTATACTGTATTGCTCCCTTGGATTGCTGCAGCCCAAATGCATGACCTTACATTTTTTAACATTAAATCCCAGTTGCCAAATTCTAGACCATTCTTCAAGCTTAGCTAGATCCCTCCTCATGTTATCTACACCTTCCTGGATGTCTACTCTATTGCAGATTTTGGTATCATCCGCAAAGAGGCAAACCTTACCCGACAGCCCTTCCGCTATATCACTAACAAAGATGTTAAAAAGAATCGGACCAAGGACAGATCCCTGGGGCACACCACTGGTAACATCCTTCTCCTCAGAGTGAGCTCCATTTACTTGTACTCTTTGTCGCCTCCCACCCAACCAATTTCTAACCCAAGCAGTAACTTTAGGGTCCATCCCTAGGGTGCTCAGTTTGTTTATAAGTCGCCTGTGAGGAACAGTGTCAAAGGCTTTACTGAAATCTAAATACACCACATCTAGAGCTCTCCCGCTGTCCAACTCCCTGGTCACCCAGTCAAAGAAATCAATCAGATTTGTCTGACAAGACCTGCCTCTGGTGAATCCATGCTGCCTCGGATCCTGTAATCCGCTGGACTCCAGAAACATCACTATTTTCTCTTTCAACAGCGTTTCCATTAATTTACTCACCACTGAAGTTAAACTAACCGGCCTGTAGTTTTCAACCACATCCTTACTACCGCTTTTGTGTAAAGGCACCACATGAGCCTCTCTCCAGTCCTTTGGCACCACTCCCGACTCCAACGAGGCATTGAAAAGGTCAGTCAGTTGAGTTGCTAGAACGTCCCCAAGTTCCCTCAGTATTCTAGGGTGTATCCCATCCGGTGCCATCGCTTTGTCTATTTTAAGTTGAGCTAGTTTCTCACGAACACAGTCTTCTGAAAATTGTTCAAGATGTCCCTCGCTTCTGTTCTTATTTGTGGGTGTTTTCTGAGGTCCTGCTCCTGGTTCTTCATCTGTGAACACAGAACAAAAATATTTGTTAAGCAATTCCGCTTTATCCTTATCAGCTTCTACATATTCCCCCCCTGCACCCTTGAGTCTGACAATACCACTTTTGCCCTTCCTCTTCTCACTAATATATCTGAAAAATGTCTTATCCCCCCATTTTATTGCATTGGCTATTTCCTCCTCCTTTTGAATCTTTGCCTTCTTGACTACTTTGCTAGCTTCTCTAAGTTTTTCCAAATACAGATGCCTGTCTTCCTCTCTCTGTGATCTCTTGTATTTCATGAAGGCCTCCCTCTTTTTCTTCACTTTTTCAGCTACTTCCTTCGAAAACCATAGCGGTCTCCTGTTCCTTTTGCCTTTATTTACCTTTTTAACAAAAAGGTTGGTTGCCTTTAAAATACCCCCTTTCAGTTTTGCCCACTGTTTTTCTACATCCCCCAGCTGTTCCCATCCCACTAACGACTCCCTGAGGTATTGGCCCATCTTTGCAAAGTTAGTCTTCCTAAAGTCTAAGATCTTCACCTTGGAATGGATTCTAACAGCCCTAGTCCTAATACTGAACCACACCATCTGGTGATCACTGGATGCAAAATGATCTCCCACTACAACATCAGAAACACTTTCTCCATTGGTAAGCACCAAGTCCAGTATGGCCCCTTCACGTGTGGGGTCTGTTACCAATTGCCTGAATAGTTCTCCCTGTAGAGAATCCAGGATCTCCTTACTCCTAGATGATACTGCAGCAGGAATGTGCCAATCAACATCTGGCATATTGAAATCTCCTAGCAGTAGCACTTCCCCTTTCCTAGCCATGCTGCGTATGTCTTCAATTAACTCTCTGTCCACCTCTTCCTCTTGTGAGGGAGGTCTGTATAGCACACCAATGCAAATAGATTTCTCTTTCCCTCTTTCTAGTTTAACCCACAATGCCTCCTCTCTCCCTTTTAAGCTCTGTAATTCCAAAGCTTTAATAGTAGTTTTTACATATAGTGCCACTCCTCCTCCCCTTCTTCCTACCCTGTCCTTTCTGAATAAAGTATAGCCAGGTATAGTTACATCCCAGTCATGGTTTTCTGTGAACCATGTTTCTGTAACTGCCACTAAATCCAAGTCAGCCACTCCCACCAAAGCTTCAACTTCAGAGATCTTATTTCCCATGCTACGGGCATTAATACACACTGCTTTCCATATGTTACCCCTGTTACCTATTTCCATAAAGGTATTTAATGTATCACTTACCTGGGGGCTTTCACTTACCTGGGGGCTTTCTTCACCCATCCCCAACGAATCTAGTTTAAAGCCCTCTTCAGTAGATTAGCCAGTCTACTACCAAAGATGCGTTGACCTTTCTTGGACAGATGGATGCCATCTCTGCTCTGCAACCCTTGGAACAGCATCCCATGGTCTAGGAAACCAAAACGCTCTCGAAGACACCATCCACGCAGCCATGCATTAATCTCCAGGATGCAAGCCTCTCTGCCTTGGCCTTTACCCTCAACAGGGAGGATTGAAGAGAACACCACCTGTGCACCTACCTGCTTCACCCTCTGTCCCAGAGCCATGAAGTCACTTTTGATACGTTCCGAGGTATACCTGGCAGTATCATTTGTTCCAACATGGATTAGCAACATTGGGTAATAGTCAGTGGGCTTGATGAGTCTCGGCAAACTCTCCGTAACATTTTGGATCTTGGCACCAGGCAGACAGCATACCTCTCTGGACATCAAGTCTGGTCGGCAGATGGACGCCTCAGTACCCCTCAGAAGAGGTGCACCTGTCGCTCTGTGCAGGCCACCCCTCCCCATGTCTTTGTTTAGGGGTGAACCCACCACTCCATGTAGGACACCCCTATTTGTTGAGAAGTTAGATAGTTCAGTTTATTTGGTTTTTATACTGTTTCTGTAAAGGGATCCGCTGTGTTTGTCCCATGCCATTTTGAATTTTGTCACCGCGTTTGCCCCCACCACTTCCATCGGGAGAGCATTCCAAACATCCATCACCCTTTCAGTGAAACAATATTTCCTGACATTGCCTTTCAATTTTCCACCTTGCAGCTTCATGTTATGCCCGCTAGTTTTGCAGCTTCCCCGTCTTTGGAAGAGGTTTGTTTGTTCATCGTTTCTCTTTAAGTGTTTAAAGGTCTGAATCATATCTCCCCTGTCCCTCCTCTCCTCCAGAGTGTACATATTTAAGACATATTTAAGTGTCTTCAAGTCTCTTCTCATAAGGCTTCTGATGTATTTGTGAGTGATATTGCTGAAGGACTGATTGGAAAAATCTGTCTTTTTGCAGATGACATGAAAATTTGCAACAGAGTGGACTCCCCTGAGAGAGTGGAGAACATGAGGAAAGATCTACAAAAGCTGGAAGAATGGTCTAATGCTTGACAGTTAAGATTTAATGTAAAGAAGTGCAGTGTCATGCACTTGGGCTGCAGAAATCCAGGGGAATTGTATGCAATAGGAGGCGAGACGTTGGTGTGCACAGACCAGGAGAAGGACCTCGGAGTGATTGTTTCTAAGGATCCCAAGGTGGCGAAACAGTGTGACAAGGTGGTGGCCAAAGCGAGAAGTATGCTGGGTTGTATATAGTAAGGAATTACCAGCAGAAAGGAGGAGGTACTAATGCCTCTGGAAAAGTCACTGGTAATGCCTCATTTGGAATATTGGGTCCAATTTTGAATTAGGCAGGCTATGCACCACTGCGGCGCATAGCCTGTCTGCCAACCCCTTAACCCAGATTTTCACTTCTGTGCTGGTGGAAGTGAAAACCTGGGTTATCCTGGATGCCCCGGCAGCCGTAGAGGCTACACAGGTAGCAGCAATTTTCGATGCTACCCACATAGCCTCTTTGCCTTAAAGATAGGCAAGGAAAACCTCGCCTATCTTTAAGGCGCAGAGGGCTACGTGGGTAGTATCGAAAATTGCTGCTACCCATGTCGCCCCTTCCTCCGCCCCCGCTCTGCCCTGGAACTCTCCCAACACGACCCAGTGCTAAGCGGATAGCATCTGGATGCGTTAGGGACATATCTGGGATTTTTGAAGGCACTTACACGGGTAACTAGGGAACTTATCTGTGTAAAGGACTTCGAAAATCGGGCCCATTGTGTTCAGTTTTGGAGACCATACTTCACAAAGGATATAAAAAGACTGGAAATGGTTCAGAGGAAGGCAGCCAAAATGATTTGGAGCCTGCGCCAGAAGATGTATGAGAAGAGATCTAAATATGTACACACTAGAGGAGAGGAGGGACAGAAGAGATATGATACAGATCTTTAAATACTTAAAGAATATTAATGAACAAACAGACCTTTTTCAAAGAGGGGGAAGCTGTAAAACAAGAGGGCTTAACTTAAAACTGCAAGGGGGTAACTGAAAAACAATGTCAGGAAATACGTTTTCACTGAAAGGGTGGTGGATACCTGATGGAAGTGGTGGGGGCAAATACAGTGATGAAATTCAAAATGGTATGGGACAGACACAGTGGATCCCTTTATAGCAACAGGATAAAATCAAAATAAACGTAACTATCTCTTATACCTCAAAAAATAGGGGTGACCTGCACGGAGCAGTGGGTACACCCCTAAACAAAGACATGGGGAGGGGTGACCTGTATGGAGCAGCAGGTGCACCTACTCTTGCCATCTTGCTGGGCAGACTAGATGGACCATACTGGTCTTTATCTGCCGTCATTTACTATGTTACTATGTCTTTATCTGCTGTCATATACTATGGAGTCTATTCGCTCCCCTTCCGTCCTTGGAAAAAGGCTCCCCGTATGAACAAGGAGTTTATACAGGGAGGCTTAGACAGGGGCAGGAGGAGTCGTTGCGGAGGTAGACTGAGGGCGGAGAGTGGGATGTCTGATGCCTTGGACATATAGGGCCGATTCCGAAGTTGGCCCTGTACGTCTGGGGCCTTGGGTCTAGACAGGGTACTTATTTCACCTCCTGGATGTCAGGAGATGGCAGAACCGGCAAGCAGCAAAGAGGTGAGGGGTGCAGATGGTTCTCTGCAGCCTGACCCTGGCCATGGAAGACCAGATGGGGGGGTCGGGCTGTGGGAAATGAAGATTGGAGTCGGCGGCCAGAAATCACGGCTCCTGAATGGAGCTGCGGTGCCATGGCAATGGGATATTATAGCACCGCGGCTCCATTGAGGATCCTGACTGAGTTAGCTGGGCAGGGGTCTGTACGTGCAGGCCGATCTGAATCGGGTCCCGGTCTGCATTTACAAGCCCAGACCCGATTCTGATCCCGCAGGGCACATCTAGCCCCAGCGGGATCTGAATTGGGTCTGCCTCTGTGCTTCCTGATTCTGATTGGACACACAGGGACCTGTATTGTGGTAGGCGAAGACCTATGATCCATGGTGTCTGAAATAAGCAGACAGGCGTAACTAGCTTGATCTGTAAATGAAGCCTGTGGAGAGGCCCATAGGAATTGCACATCCCCCAATATGCTGCTACTGTAGAACTGAAACTTAGCAAAGCATAATCAGCTTAGCTGAGCAGAATCGAAACTCAGAAAAATATAGAAAAATAAGTTTAATTGCTACTGATAAGAGAGTACAGCTGCTATGAAATTAATTAAATCTGCTGAAAGAAAGGTTACAGTGCCCTGCTTTCCCACATGTGCTAAATAGTTAAATGGCCTTGGAAGAGAAAAAGTATCTAAGTTGGTGAACTGACCATTGTAATTGGGACTAGAAGGGGGGTAAGCAGGTGCTAAGCCCAATCAAAGGACATCATTGGATAGCCATATCGGTACCGGAACCAATAGAAGGTGTACGGGAGGGTACCGGGACCAATGAAATGTTTTCCTATGTCTAGAACAGAGAAGAAGTCTATAAAAGTTGTTGTTTTGCTAGAAACCATTGCTCAGCCATTTTGAATTTGATTCTGCTTGAGACTTGTGCACAAATAAATGATTTGGACCTTCTGAACAGACTCCTGGTATCATTGGTTTGTCTGCGCTCTGCTGCTACATATTCTTGGTGCGTTGGCCGGGAAGGTGTGGTAGTAGAGGGTATATAGGGCAATATACCACGACTTTCCGCCTCAGCAGGTTTGGTCCTGCTGGGATCGCGCCCTTCTGACGGAGGCTCGCTCCCTGGCGCCACCGGTCCCTTGCATCGGAGGGAGCTGGCCGGACCTCGGCGGGTGCCAGGCCCGGCTGGAACCAACACCTCGAACCCGAGTGAGGGGAGTCCGAGGTCCAACTCATGCGCTTGCTTGGGAACTTTGAGGACCGGATCCGGTGAGTAGAGTTTTGATTTGGTATGTCTAGACAGATGAGTCAGAGCAGTACTGCCATTTGAATCTTGAATTTTGAACTTGGAACTTGGTAAGAGAGCTTGATCACCTCTCAAGACGGTCCGACTACCCCTGCATGAGTATTCGCGGGGCGAAACTACCGTCTTCTTGTATTTTGGAACTTGAACATGGCCTAGTCAGAATAGACAGGATTGGGCTGTGTTTTTTGGGATACGTTGCTAGCATGATTGTGTGAATGAAGTGTGAATGAGAGGTCTGGCAGCACAGACCAAGCGAAGGCGGACTCCTGAGTAATGCATTTCCTGGCCGGGCGACCGCGTCCAGGTCGTAAAAAGGAGGAAGCGACCGTCGTCTTGTCTTGTTAATTGTTTCCCTTATATGTTTCTAGGGCCGTGAGGACCCCTTACCCACGGTCCGCCCTCCTTTTCCCTTCTGTTTGTTGTTGCGCGCACACATCGATATGGGAGGGGCGGGGTCTACTAGGAACACTCCATTAGAATGTATGATCACACATTTTAAGGAAGGATATTCAGGAGATTATGGAATTAAAATGACTGCGACACGATTACAGATTTTATGTACTAGGGAGTGGCCCGACTTAGACCCTGCGTGGCCTCGAGAGGGAACTTTTACCATAGGAATTATTCAGTCAGTTCACCAGAAAGTGCGAGTAGCGCACCCCGATCAGTACCCCTATATAGATTCCTGGTTGAGTATTTGTGAGAGCCCGCCCTCCTGGGCGAAGCGCTGTTATGAAGAACAGTGCAGAATAATGTTAGCACGAACAGATCAAACACAGAAAGTAGATCAGACTAAAAAGACAGGGACAGGTGAGAAATCCAGACGGAAACCCGTCCTTGCAGATCCTGAGTCCCCAGAAGTGATAACTCGACAGCCCCGAGCCCAGCGTCCAGTAAGGGTGCCACCGCGTCCCGCCCCAGAGCCACAGAGACAGCGGGAGCGGGACCCAACCCCAGAACCATCACCTGAAGAGCAGACAGATAAGCTTACTTCAGATGAGGAGGATGAATCAACTGAGACTGAGGAGAAAGTTGAGTCAGAGGCAGAAGAGCAAGAGTCTTCCCAGAGTGATACTGACAGTATAAAGACGACCGTCAGTGTGAGCTCATCAGTTAAAAGTAAAGCGTCCCAGACTAAGCGCACGGACAGCAAGAAGAAAGCCCCTGCTAGGAGAGTTTCTAAAATCCCCCTCAGATCCAGAAAGACTACAACAGCAAAAATGATGCCTTTACGGCAAGTCCCGGGAGTGCCCGTGAGAGATGAAGATAATCAGGTGGTGGCAGGACCCCTAAGTTTAGTATATGTGCCCTTCTCCACTACTGATTTGCTAAACTGGAAGTCACATTACGCTTCCTATACCAATAAGCCCCAGGAACTAACAGAATTAATGCATACTATTATGGAAACCCATCAACCCACTTGGGCAGATTGCCGTCAGCTCCTGTCTACCTTATTCACTACTGAGGAGCGGACACGAATAAAGCGAGCAGCTATCGACTGGCTGACAGATAACCCTCTAGCACCGGGAGATGCACAAGGGATAGACAATCGAGAAGTAGCCCAAAGAGAATTCCCAAATGAAGACCCCCAGTGGGATCCGAATACAGAGAGAGGATCCAAATCTTTATCCCGGTTTCGCCAAGGCCTTATGCAAGGTCTGAAAAGGGGGGGCCAGAAAGCTATGAATCTTTCTAAAGTGACCGAAGTTAACCAGGGCATAGATGAAAGCCCAGCAGTGTTTTATGAAAGATTGACTGAAGCGTATAGAATGTGTACTCCCTATGATCCAGATGCACCAGGAAGCTTATGCATGGTGAATTCTGCTTTTGTAAATCAGTCTCAACCAGACATTAGACGTAAGCTACAGAAACTAGAAGGGTTTGCGGGCATGAATGCAACTCAGTTACTGGAAGTCGCTCATAAAGTGTATGTGAATCGTGATAATGAAAGACAGAAAGAATGTGATCGAAAGATGAAGAAGAAAGCTGATTTTTTGGCTGCGGCCATAGTTGAACAGAAAAGGGGAGGTTTCCCTAGTCGAAGGAGCAGAAGAAGAGGGCGGGGCCAAGGAGATAGCTGGCCCCAACTAGGCGTGAACCAATGCGCTTATTGCAAAGAGGAAGGACATTGGAGAGATACATGCCCGGAACTCGAAAACGCCCCTCAGGATGACGAAAATAATGCTCAATGGAGAGAAAGAGGAAGGGGCCGACCCCGGAACCGCGGAGGGGCCAATCGAGAACAGTTTCAATGAGAAAGAGGAGAGGCCATACAGGCAGTGGCCACAGCAACCTACGATGTAGATGAAGCAGATTAGGACAGACCGGGCTCTGAATTCGCAAACAATACACCCTCAAGACTATGCTAACTACCTAAAGTCAAAAATGACAAAAACATCCAACATTTGCACCATTGGACCAACAAATATAGACATACCTTCACAGTCAACTACATTAACCAAGTTTAACACATTATCAATCAGAGAAATTGAGAACACTATCGCATCAATAAATGCTACCACCGCAGCAAGTGATCCATGTCCAGCAGCCTGGATAAAAGACCTTAGATATGAAGTAAGCTTCTTCATACAGAATATCCTTGAACAATCTTTCTCAACTGGAACCTTTCCTCAATGCCTCAAACAAACCTCAATTAGACCTTTATTGAAAAACAGCAAATTAGACCCCCTAAAAGTAGAATCCTACAGGCCAATATCCAGCATCCCACTCCTAGCTAAAATAATTGAGAAAGTGGTCCAACGTCAAATACAACAGCACATAGACATTGAAGTTCCACTTGACCCTGCACAACACGGCTTTAGAGAAGCTCATGGAGTTGAGACCCTCCTCATCACTCTATTCAAATCACTAATCACAGGAATAGATAACATCCACCAAGGATTCATCCTTATATTCATGGACATTTCAGCTGCGTTTGACTCAGTAAGCCACCAAATACTTATCGATCGCCTTAAGGAAAAAGGAATCCTTGGTGCCACACTTGACTGGTGTATATCCTATCTAACTAACCGTTGGCAACAAGTACGAATTGGTGAAACAGCATAAGAACCATTTCTCCAAGATCAAGGGGTACCGCAAGGATCCTCTCTGTCAGCACTAATGTTTAATATATATATGCAACCTATCTGTGACCTCATTCGTTCCTTTAATGTCACCTGTCTAGCATATGCAGACGACATTCTACTATACATGCCATTCTCCATCAACCATCCTGATTTTACACCATTGACAAAATGCTTCGAATCAGTAGAAGATTGGCTCATCTCACAAAACCTAAGAATCAACCACAGCAAGACCGATGTGATGTTTATAACAAGGAACCAAAACTTCACGCCTCCTACTACCTTAAAGATAAAGGACAAGGAATTAACAGTAAAACCTACAATACGATACCTAGGTATCACCCTCGACCAGCGCCTCAGTATGAAAAACCACATAAAAAACATAACAAAACTAATATATCACAAGATACGCACACTACGCCACCTTCGACCCTTACTCGAACCCTCAGACTTCAGAACCGTCTATCAAGCCTTGGTAATGCCTCACATTGACTTCGCAAATGCAATTCTATATGGGCTCCCTCAGGCAACATTAAATCCCCTTCAACTGGCGATGAACACCGCTGCCAGAGTACTGGAAGGAATATCAAAGACAGATCACATAACTCCAGTCCTAAAAAGACTCCACTGGCTACCAACCAACGCGAGAATTCACTACAAGATCCTGATTACTACATTCAAAGCCCTAAACAACCAAGCACCATCAACCATCACCAACCTTGTACACTTACAGACCCCCAATAGATCCAGAAGATCAACTGCTATAAATACATTAACAATCCCGAAACAAGCAGTCAGATACACTAATGAAACAACTAAAAGAGCCTTCAGTATCCATGCCCCAATAGCCTGGAATGCCCTCCCTCCAGAATTGAGAGCTATAGCCAGCCTAACACAATTCAGAAAAAGCCTCAAACACCACCTCTTCTTAAGCTATTTCCCAATCGAATCTTTTCTCATGAAAATACTACCGACACTTTTTATGACCAAGACAACCCAAATGATAACCAATGTGACTAATGTGTATAGATATTGTAAATAGTTAACTAGTCTACATAGTTTACCTTTTTAATCCAAGTTCAAAAACCCCTGTTACTTGTAAATGCATTACAGTTCTCTGTATGTATATGTTTGTTTCATGTAAACCGCGCTGATGACAATAGTGCGGTATATAAGAGATGTTAAATAAATAAAATAAATAAAAATAAATAAATACAAATAGGAGACCAAGTTATGGACTTTATGGTTGATACTGGAGCAGAACATTCTGTAGTAGACAAACAGATTGCCCCATTTTCCGCAAGAGCAGTCACCATTGTGGGAGCAACTGGTGCCAAAGCCACAAAGCCTTTTCTTCAGAACCGTATATGCACCCTAGGAGGACAGCAAATAACACATCAATTTCTCTATATGCCCGAGTGCCCAGTGCCATTACTGGGACGAGATATGTTAGCCAAATTGCAGGCCCAAATATCCTTTACTGAGAAAGGAGAGATGCAAATGACAGTGAATTCCCAGACGAAACCTGCTGGATTAATGCTGCTTACTGTTCCTCGAGAAGAAGAATGGAGATATTATAGTAATGAATCTGCCCAGGACACCTATTTTGAACATACTCTGAAAAGTATTGATGCCCCGCCTGGGGTATGGGCAGAAGGCAATCCCCCAGGCCTAGCCAAACATATAGCTCCAATAATTGTGAATCTCAAGCCTAGTGCTGTACCAGTACATGTCAAGCAATACCCCCTCCCAAGAGCAGCAATTGAAGGCATCCACCGCCACTTGTTAAGACTACTAGAGTATGGCCTACTAAAAGTATGTCAGTCACCATGGAACACTCCACTCCTGCCAGTAAAGAAGCCTGGAACAGGTGACTACCGTCCAGTGCAGGACCTAAGGAGAGTGAATGAAGCAGTTGAGACCATACATCCAGTTGTGCCAAATCCTTATACACTCTTAGGATTGATTCCAGCTGAAGCTACCCACTTTACTGTTTTGGATTTAAAAGATGTGTTCTTCTGCATAAGATTAGCCCCAATTAGTCAATTGCTGTTTGCCTTTGAATGGCAGGACCCTGTCTTTGGAAGACGGGGCCAACTCACTTGGACACGATTACCCCAAGGATTCAAGAATTCACCTACCATCTTTAGTGCTGCACTAAACCAAGACCTTTCAAGCTATCCAGTGGCCCCGGGGAAGAGAGTACTTCTCCAATATGTGGACAATCTGCTGATAGCTGCTGTATCAGAAAGTGAATGTATACAAGCCACCAAAGACCTCTTGCAGCTACTGGATGAAGCTGGATACAAAGTTTCCAGAGCAAAAGCACAGCTATGCCAAAAAGAAGTGAAATACTTAGGCTTTCGCTTGACTAAAGGAAGTCGACAATTAGGGAGAGAAAGAAAAGAAGTTGTGTGCAGAATCCCAACCCCAACTACCAGAAAGTAAGTCAGAGCCTTTCTGGGAGCAGCAGGATATTGCCGAATCTGGATTCCCAACTTTGCTCAAATTGCCAAACCATTATATGATGCCACCAAAGGTGAAGAAAAGTCACCATTAGATTGGGGACCTGAGCAGGATGCAGCCTTCAAGACGTTAAAGGAAGAATTGATGTCGTCACCAGCACTTGGATTACCAGATGTTCACAAGCCTTTTCATCTATTAGTGCATGAGGTGCAAGGGAACGCCTTAGGCATGTTGACTCAGAAATTAGGTCATTGGGAGCGGCCTGTAGCATACCTATCAAAATAATTGGACACTGTGGCCAAAGGATGGCCACCTTGCTTGAGAGCCGTTGCAGCTACAGCATTGTTAGTGAGTGAAGCAGATAAACTCACCTTAGGACAGAATCTACGAGTCACTGTGCCACATGCCGTACTTGCCCTCATGGAACAGAAAGCGAATCATTGGCTCACCAATTCCCGAATGTTGAAATATCAGAGTATGCTATGTGAAAACCCACAGATACAACTGGAAGTGAGCCATGCCTTGAACCCAGCCACACTGATACCTGTCAGCGAAGAACTCCCAGAGCATGACTGTATAGAAGTCATGGAGACTGTATTCTCAAGTCGACCTGATTTGACAGATGTGCCCCTAGAGAATCCTGATCAGACTTATTTTGTAGATGGAAGTAGTCTCATCCTTGATGGACGACGTTGTGCCATATATTCAGTAGTCACCCGGGATGAAGTCATTGAATCATCAGCCCTGGCATCAGGCACATCAGCCCAGAAAGCAGAATTGATTGCACTTACCCGAGCATTAGTATTAGGTGCAAAACTCTTGTTAAATGTGTACACTGACTCTAAATATGCCTTTACCACTTTGCATGCACATGGAGCTCTATACAAAGAACAAGGGCTCATTACGTCAGGAGGAAAATCGATCAAGTATGGCCCAGAAATATTGATGTTACTAGATGCAGTATGGGCCCCAACACGTGTAGCCGTCATGCACTGCCGAGGACACCAAGCAGGTAAAGGAGATGTTGCCCAAGGAAACAGATTCGCTGATGCCTCAGCGCAAAAAGCAGCCATGACAGGCCAAATTTCATCGCAAGCTATGCCAATGCAGGCAGCATTGTTTCCAGTACCCCTTAACTCATGGACACCACGATATACCACCAACGAATTGGATTACTACTGTAATAAGGAAGAGGGAGTGCTGAAAGATGGGTGGATTGAGCTGCCGCCTGCCGAGGGCAGCCACCCCCCCAGGACGAATAGTAATTCCTGAACTATTGGGACCAGCCTTTGTCAAGGCTTTCCACCAGGCCACACATTATGGAAAAAGTGCTATGGAAAAAGCACTCAAGCCACATTTTTGCATCGCCTTGTTGGGAGCCATATCAGCCTCAGTAGCACGCCAGTGTCTAATTTGTGCCAAGAACAATGCCAAACAGGGTCCCACGCCACCACCTCGAGTTCAGTCAAGAGGTGTAACCCCCATGCACCACCTGCAAATTGACTTTACTGAAATGCCAAAAGCCAGTGGATACCGATACTTGTTAGTGTTAGTTTGCACCTTCTCTGGGTGGGTAGAGGCTTACCCCACCAGGACTGAAAAAGCCAGAGAAGTTACTAAAGTTTTGCTGAGAGAAATTATTCCCAGATTTGGAATTCCAGCAGTAATAGGGTCAGACAATGGGCCCTCATTTGTTTCTCAGATTACTCAGCAGTTAGCAAATGCCCTGCAGATACAATGGAAGCTGCACACTGCATACAGACCTCAGAGTTCAGGGAAAGTTGAGCGAATGAATTGTACCTTGAAAGCTCAAATGTCCAAGCTTTGTCAGGAGACTCGCCTAAAGTGGCCCCAAGTGCTCCCAATAGCTTTGCTCAGAATACGCTCAGCTCCTGTGAAATCAACAGGATTTTCCCCTTTTGAGGTAGTGTATGGCAGACCCCCACCAATAGTGCAGGGAATTAAAGGAAGTTTAGCCCAGATTGGTTCAGAAATAACCAGACAAGAACTTCTAGCTCTTAGTTTTGTTCTACAGACTCTTCATGCGTGGATCCAAGACCAGTTGCCCATCAATCTGACGGAACCCCTACATCCCTACAAGCCTGGTACCTCGGTGTGGATCAAAGATTGGAAGAAGACACCGCTGGAACCTCATTGGAAGGGACCATACACCGTCATCCTGTCTACCCCAACTGCAGTAAAAGTAGCAGAGATCGATTCCTGGGTCCATCACAGCAGTCAAGCCAGCAGCCGTTACAGATTCTGAGCAGTGGACAGCGGTACAACATCCTGATGTACCTCTGCAACTCACCCTGAGACGGCAACCAGCGACCTAGATTCTTTTTGGGATCACCCCAACAACCACAGTGCCTTGCGCTAGACAAGTCTTTCGAAGAGGATTGCTGTTTCTCATACAGCAAGATTTGCTCAGACAAACCTTATGTGTGCAATCCTGTACACTGATTGATACTATATTGATTAACAATACTCAGAGCCAACTGAAGTTGATAAGTTAGTTGGCATACGACGGACATTGTGAGGATCTTCAATCAACATTCAACACCCGTTGAATTGCTTTATTAGCAAACGGGACGGCGTTGTGCCAAGAAGAAGACGTCGAGGTCAAGATTTTCAAGTGAGGATTCAGAAGAACTCCAATCAACATGCATCTTTGTGTCTACTTTGTCCTGGTTGCTTGTCTGGGGGGCCTTGAACTGACTTATGCCTTGCCTCCATGTACTGCTTGCATTACTTCCACTTGGACTGGAATGAAAGTAACGCAGACTTTGCTTTATCATTCATACTATACCTGTACTGGTAAAGTAACCCGGTGTATTTATAACACCACTGAACTGAATGTTTGTACCAAAGGTAATACTAAAGTGTGCTTTAACCCGCATCAGAATCCATCCTATTATACTTTGGAGATACGATGGAATGATGCAGATGGAGACTTACTTAATGCTACCTCCCCACTCACCGACCCTACTAAGATTGCTGTATTATACTTTGATGCCTGTGATGCTATCAATAGGGATAGTCGTTCAAAATGTGCTGATTGGGAGAAAACGTATGCTCTTAATGATAAGTACATGTGTCCAGAAGGGACCACTGGATGGGGAGAATGTACAGGTAAACGAGTTTTAGCCAATGAATATAGTACAGCCCCGGTAGCAGATTACTATTGCCCAAAATGGGAATGTGTTTTCTATGCTACATGGAAAACTGGAAAAATGGTAGAAAATACCAGAGACAATCGAATGGCGATTTTGCAAAGGCCATATGTGAAGGATATAGAAAAGAATTGCAAGAAAGGAGCTTGTAACCCGTTAGAGCTTCTTGTAATAAATCCTAGTGCCTGGAAACAGGGATATAAATTTGGACTCAGAATTGCGGGCTCCGGGTCAGATCCCGGAACCATTGTATATATTAGATTGAACACCCAGGCCCATAGATCATCACGATACCATATACATAACACTTTTTACGAGACTATGCATATAAACAAGTTTGATATCCCTCACCCTTCCCAGAATTTGTTTCTAGAATTAGCGGGAGCAGTAGTCTCCAGCTTACACATTTCAGATTGCTACTTTTGTGGTGGAACTAAGATGGGAGATCAGTGGCAATGGGAAGCAAAAGAATTAAATTATTCACTGACTTATAACCATACTGAATTACATAAGACTACAAGCGAATGGGTCTTAGCACACTCAATCGTTGGACGTCTATGTTATGCCCGAACTGGACCTCAGTTCACTCTGCAGGTGGGACAGCTGGTCTGTCTCAGCCAAAAGTTCTATAATGCTACCACGAAACAGACGTCTTGGTGGTCAGGAGTTAATGAATCCGAACCCACCCAATCCATTAGCAAAATTTCCTGAACTTGCTGATCTATGGACTAATCTTGCCCTACCCCATGCTTGGCAAGCCCCACCCGGCTTGTATTGGATTTGTGGAACTCGAGCATATGCCAGACTCCCTATACACTGGGGAGGGGCATGTGTTTTAGGGACCATAAGACCTTCTTTCTTTTTGTTACCCACAGAACATGGAGATCAATTAGGATACCCAGTATATACTAAGAGACAGAAAAGAGCAGCTTTACAGATAGGCAAGTGGGAGAAATGGGAGGGTGATGATTGGCCACCTGAGCGAATCATTGCCTATTATGGACCGGCCACATGGAATGATGATGGTATGTGGGGCTACCGGACCCCTGTATATATGATTAATCGTATTATCCGCTTACAAGCAGTAGTTGAATTAATAACCAATGAAACTAGCCAAGCACTCACACTTTTAGCTAGACAGAGCACACAAATGCGCACTGCCATATATCAGAATCGCTTAGCACTAGACTACTTGTTGGCAGCTGAAGGAGGAGTATGTGGTAAACTGAATTTAACCAATTGTTGTTTGAAGATAGATGATAAAGGTCAAGTAGTTGAAGAGATTGCTGAAAATATGCGAAAACAAGCTTACGTGCCAGTACAGACTTGGCATGGTCTTAAGATTCCTAATTGGTTCGCCTCTATTTTCTCAGGTTTAGGAGGACTTACTACTTTCCTTATGCTTATATTAATAATAATTGCTGTGTTTTTATTATTACCATGTATAATCCCATGTTGTATGCGTTCTGTAAACAGTATTATTGCAAACACTGTAGAGCGGAAAACCGCAACTAAGATTATGGCCTTATGGCATCCTCGGCCCACTATATATGGTCGTAACCCGACCCCGGTATAATCAAATTGAGTGATTTAACTCTCACACCTTATTAAGTAATAGGGTGAGATTAATCAAAGGGGGGAATGTGGTAGGCGAAGGCCTATGATCCATGGTGTCTGAAATAAGCAGACAGGCCTAACTAGCTTGATCTGTAAATGAAGCCTGTGGAGAGGCCCATAGGAATTGCACATCCCCCAATATGCTGCTACTGTAGAACTGAAACTTAGCAAAGCATAATCAGCTTAGCTGAGCAGAATCGAAACTCAGAAAAATATAGAAAAATAAGTTTAATTGCTACTGATAAGAGAGTACAGCTGCTATGAAATTAATTAAATCTGCTGAAAGAAAGGTTACAGTGCCCTGCTTTCCCACATGTGCTAAATAGTTAAATGGCCTTGGAAGAGAAAAAGTATCTAAGTTGGTGAACTAACCATTGTAATTGGGACTAGAAGGGGGGTAAGCAGGTGCTAAGCCCAGTCAAAAAGGACATCATTGGATAGCCATATCGGTACCGGAACCAATAGAAGGTGTACGGGAGGGTACTGGGACCAATGAAATGTTTTCCTATGTCTAGAACAGAGAAGAAGTCTATAAAAGTTGTTGTTTTGCTAGAAACCATTGCTCAGCCATTTTGAATTTGATTCTGCTTGAGACTTGTGCACAAATAAATGATTTGGACCTTCTGAACAGACTCCTGGTATCATTGGTTTGTCTGCGCTCTGCTGCTACAGTATGAACTCTTTGGAATGTGCCTCCACATTACCTGAAAGAGTACTTTGTTAGATATAGCATTTGTTTACCTTTAGCTATCAGGGACCAACTTATCCTGCTAGACCTGTCTAGATGAGTAAGTTATGCTCCCTTGCCAACAGATGTAGGCAAACATGAGCGACTTTTAGTGATATCATCACTAAGTATTTATGCTGGTGCACCACAGAAAGAAACCAATATTTGTCCGCCTCCAGTAGGTGATAAGGTGTTTGAAATTGTGCAGCAGTGCAAATAGACCTGTATCCCCTAGCACACACCATGGTGCTACGGCCTGTGTTACTGAAACTTATAGGCCCAGCGTTGCATGGAACTCAGACAGACTCTTGTCTCCTTAAGCCGGCAGCTGCCCTGTGTCCAGCAATGCTATCCAAGGATTCCAAGCAGATGGTGGGCCTGAGAGGAGCAGGAGAACCTCATAGGGCCCCTGAGGAGGGCTGGTAAGTTGGGTCTAGAGCCCCTTCCCTCTTGCTGTCTTTGATCTGCATGTTTTTTTGTTTTTTCCTTTTTTTTTCTGCTTTGTTGTGTTTCCTCCCATTCAGTGGACTGTGTTTGCCTCTCTTGCTGTTTGAAAAAAAAAAGCAGCTCCAAATTATAAAAAAAAGGTTTTTGCTCGGTAGCTGGGCCTCCCAGGCATGTGTGGGCATCTGGGGCTTCCCTGGTCATTCTGACAGGCACTGGGATTCCCTTTTCCCTGCTGCCCTGGTGATTTGTTTTGGCGGGGTTGTTTGCTTTTACCACGGCGGCACAGCCGATGCAGCTTGTGACTCATCATTTTTTTCTGTGGCTGCTTCTTTTCCTCCCCCCCAGTTGTGGCAGGAATTCCCAGGGCACCTTTTTTCAGTAGTTTCAGACTCCCCCCCCCCCATGGGGGGCCTAGGGCATGATGCTGTTTCTTTGGCCCCTACTGCTCCTTTGCTGTTTTTCCTAACCAGTGTGCACTGCAGCCATTTGAGATGGTTGCTCGGTCCCAGTTGAAGCAAAGCCTGGTTGGGTGGCCCTTGTCTCAAGCTTTTGGGCATCTTGGAGCCCTATAGGGCCTCAGGACCCCCTTTACAACCTGCTGGAGCTTCAGCTCCTGAAACAGTTCACAGGCTGTTTTCAGTCTCTTGTAGCTGCCTGGTAGCCCTCTTAATGGAGGCCAAGGCCCAGGCCTCCCCTATGGTAGACCTGGGGCCTTCAAACACCTCTGTCATGGGTGCGTAAGCGGCTCTAGACTCCTGCTTTGCCCTTGTGCTGATCCTTTCCTCTGGAAACTCTGTGGAGGTTAGTTGAGAGGCTCAAGAACTAGAAGGTAAGTATAAAGAGGATGGGGTGATTGTCCTGGTGGGAGGCTAACATCTCCATGAACAACCTACTTCATAGAAGAATTGCTTCTTATGCCCTTTTAGGATGCTATTGCAGCTCTGCAGGTAGCTGAGCCTGTTTTTAAGTGAGGTTAATGGGCGGACCCCCTTTTACCAGGAGGGTATCCAGCCTACTGCTGCATTTATTCTTCTACTCTATCTTAACAGCAGCGCATAGGATAATCAGAAAGAAACCCCCCGAACTGGGACCTAGGGATCCTAAGGCCCTTTCTGGTTTGTACCCTCAGACCCAGGGTGAACTGTATAAGCCTCTCAGGTACCCTAGGGTGGGGCCCTGGTCATGGTTGTGATAAAGTACATGACCATCCCAGAGGAGGGAGGCGCTGCACTCCAGGAGTCTCACGTTCAGAAAGTCAAATGCCTCCCTAAGGATGTCTTTGCAACTGTTGCCTCAGTCTCAAGCAGTGCTGAACACAGCTAAGAATCTCTTCCATGTCCATGGAGGTGGTGGTAGCCAGGCGATTGCTCTGGCCCTGCACTTAGTTGGTGGATACTGCCTGAGCTGTGGCTGTGCAAATGTCCCTTAGGGGCTGGTTACTCTTCGGGGTGGGCCTGGTGAACTGGTGAAAATCCTTGGGCAGCTTTGCCTAAGGAGACTTCTGGAAGATACTCCCTGTCATCTCCAGCACAGATCTCACAGTTCTCCCTTAGAGTCCACTGGCCATCCAAATAAAATGCCTTTTACTCTGTCCACTGTAATCCAACAGGTTCCTGATGGTCCCACGCTGGTGCATCAGCATCCATCCTACTCCTTCACATCACTGTAGAAACCATTCCATCACTTCGGACCCTCACACTCAAATAACACTGGACCCCTCACTCCAGACTGTGTTATTCTCCATTCTCAGCAGTTTGCACTGAGGACAACAGAGTACTTACATAGGATTCAGCAGCGGTGATTTCCCCCAAAACCTTCATCACCCCATTGTGGAACACACTCAGCCATGTTGAATATTGCTGAGTAAATTTAATTTTTGCTGCAAGAAGCTTCTGACACAAAGGGGAAACTCTTTACGTCACTGAGCCAGTTGCACAGAATAATCCTAAAAAAGCAGAATCCAGTGTCCTTCATATGAAATTGCCACTTGTTGTTCGGCTGACTGTAACACTGCCTCCTTAAGCACATAGTTGGGAAATCGGGTAATTACCACCCACAGCCTGGCATCAGTAACCCATAGCTGACTGATACAGTTTTCCCACTCAATAACCAGCATCCCATGGTCTGATTCCAGCACCAGTCCAAGGGGTAGCCACATCTCCAGAAATCCCCTCAATTCAGGATCCCTTACAGTTTCAGACACCCCTATGAACTGCAGGTTATTGTGTCAACTGCGGCTCTCTAAGTCATCCACTTTTTTTCTATCTTCTTTGCTAGAGATGCCTTGATTACAGTCAGCTCCTTTGTAGCCTCTTGGAAGTTGGACCCAGTCCTCCATTTTAGAAATCTGTTGCTCAACCTTGCTCAATCAGCTGCCGAAGGCCTCCAGTACTCATGACATTGAGTCCAGCTTTTCATTTACCATTGCAAACTGCCCAGAGGAAAGTTATTACCACCACGGTCGCCTCTTCAGTGATGGCCTCACGCAAGGGTGAGTTCAGAGTCGACTCAAGTGAAGCCGCCATTTTAGAGTCTCTCTGTTTCTGTGGTCTCTCTCTTTATGAGCGGATTTCATCTCTTGCGGGATGTTGACTCACTCCAAACCAGTGCACGTCACTTCAGGGGAGACTCCCCAAGCAGGGCGTATTCAGATCCACTCTGGAAAGATGTGATAGAGGGGTTTAAGGGAGAGAAAGCCCCAGAGAGCAGCAAAACACAGGTCCATCCACTCTCACTATATCACGTGACCTCTCCACAGTGCTGTTTTAAAGTTTTTGCTGCTGCTGTAGGTCCTGAAGAGGGACAGTGGTGGTGGCACTGGAGTTGAGGGCAGGAGCAAGAGGGTTTCTTCCTGATTACCCTGTGCGCTGTTATATAAGATAGAGTAGAAAAATGAGGTTTGCCTCGGGAGTCTCAGATCCTTGCAACGGCCCTGCCAATAATGAATTCTTTTTCAAATGTCACCCAGTTGATGCTTACAGCCCTTTCAGGCACTTGGTTGATTGAGAGGATATTTAAATAGGTCTAAAATTATCCAGGATTTAAGAAAGATTTCTTAATGAGAGGTTTTGCCAAGTGTTAACTTTAAGCGGCTGGCAGCCAGCCAGTCTTTTACAATATTCTTAATTGGGTTTAGGAAATATTAATTACAGTCCATCATCTTGTACACCTGTGTTGACATTGCTACTACTTAACAGGACCCTCATCTCATCCTGGCTCAAAGGTAAAACAGTTTGAAATTATTACCATCAGCTTCATTCTGAAAAACAGTGTCTGTTTGAAAGCTATCTGCTGACTCCAGTTTAGCTTGAATCTTAGCCATTTTTTTCTATGAACAATTTTTGCAAACTTTTCAAAACTTCAATTATGAGTTGCTCAGTTGGTGAGGTCTGAAATTCTGACTTACAAGTTGGAAATTTTCTCAGCATATATAACCACTTACTGTGCCGATTATATTACTGTACTGAAAGTACACCCATGGAAAGCTGTCTCAAGGCAAATTTCTGCTTCGTGCAAGTCTTCAGGAAAGTTTAAGTTGGAACACTATATAAGAGACTCAGGGCTGGTGCTAGGGTTTCTTGCATCTCCCCCTTGCAAGCTATAGATCGTAGCTGGGAATCTATAGATCGGCACTATCCTTCTTCATTGCTATTAAGGGTGGCTACACCTCACCCTCCTTTTCCCCCCCCAAACAATGCTAGTATTTCTCCTTCAGAACCAATATTGTAAGAAAATTGCAGTGAAAGAGCAAATGCAGAGCCAGAAAAAGAATAACACTTAGCATGGCATGAACAGGCTGTGATACGATGCTGAAGCAATTAAGCTATTCCGGCAGGATGCAGGTCAATACACAGAAGAGCAGAAAGCTGACGTTAAAACCAGGTCAGAAGAGATGTAAGGGTTCTGTGGTCGGTGCTGAGGAGGAATTTATGACTCTTTTTTGAGCAGATAACCCCCACAGCTTTTATGGGCTTTGTTGAAGTGAGTGAGACCTGAAAAAAGCAGCAGGGGAAGCGTGCTGGAACATGCCTGGCAGGTGCTGGAATGCATTAGCAGCACCTATTTCCTGCGTACAAAAAGACAGTTGTGCACATGTGCTGGAATGATGTGGCACATAACAGCAATCATTCGTTCAAAGACACCAATATTATTCTGAGTTCGGTCTTCAGTCAGGCGGCTTATTGTTGACAGAGTGGCACCTATAGCTGCTGTTATTGTATCGATCCGTCTCATTGCTGGCCTTCCTCTTTTGCGTTGACCTTCTACCTTGCCAAGCATGATGTCTTTCTCTAATGATCTCTCTCTTCGCATGATATGTCCAAAGTATGAAAGTCGAAGTCTTGTCATCTGAGCTTCTAAAGAAAGCTTAGGTTTGATCTCCTCTAGTACTGACTGGCTTGTTCTTTGGGCAGTCCATGGTATACATAGTATTCATTGCCAGCAATACATCAAGGAAATAGAAGATTCATCAAAAGAATTACACAGCACAGTATCTTTCACATATTTCTTAAAAAGCTCAAATGGGGAGAGGAGCCGAAGAACTGGAAAATTCTAAATCCTGAGGTACCTTGCTCCCGATAAACTGTCCTTAATAAAGGTAGAACACACAGCTTGAGTGCTCCCTGTGGAATTCTCTAACTTACGGATCTCTCACTAAGAGCCACGATAGATTCCCCCTGTTTCCATAAAACATTCACGGTATCATGGGTAAAGTTGCACAGCTGAGCTAGCAAGCCTGTGAAAACGCCCTCCACCCAGCAAATTGCTATTAAAATATCTTTAAGGGAAACATCCCCCAAAGCAGGGCCAAATAATGCTGGTGCAGAAACGCTAGAAGGCAGAGTCACAGGAGCTGGATAGCACCCATCTGGCTTGAAGGAATCATTCAAAACATTCACAGCCAACCCGGGTAGTGGGGTGGAGGTCAGAGGTAAACTCACACTTCCTTTTGAGAAGCCGGCAAGGAAGCCAAAAGAATCATTAACATTAGGCTGGGGGGGGGGGGGGGAGTGGTACGTGCCCCCTGAACTTAAAGAAGCATCTGACGAAGCTCCCTCAACCACAACATTTTCCAACGATGGTCCCAGGGAAGCAGTACTTACAATAAGATGGTCCATCAACCCTTTAACCACCAATGGCTCAGTTGGCCCCTTAGCCTTAGCTTTCCGCTTACCCATATGATAACTATGGAAGAGAGAGATCAAGTCTCAGACACTCCTCAGATGCTCCTAAGAGGCGGAACTTGTCCCTTAAGCCATACCCCTTCAGGCATGCATCCTCAGCCACGCGCCCATGGCCATGTTCCACGGTGCTCACTAGTTTAAATTCTCGACCACTGCAGGGAGAAGGAGCTGTCATCAATCCAAGTGCAGAGATGGAAAGGCCTCTGTTCAGCCATCTGCCGATGGGAGCAGGTAGTCCAAGCTGGCGCCTCCCTATCTTGCTTTCTTACATTCACTCCCTCTTTTTCTCCTGGCCCAAGGGAATACCAGGAGGATTTCAGGTCCCTTCCTTCTCTCTCTCCTAGGCTAGTGGCATTCCTGGAGGAGTCCAGGTCTTTCCTCCCTCTCTTCCCTTGCCTTGGGGATCTCAGAGAAGGGAGGTGGGATTTGGGTTCTTTGCCCTTCCCTTCTGCCTCTTTGCTTGAAAAAATAACGACATAAAAGGACGATGAGGGAAGGGGGAGAGCAATGGACCTTTGGAGGAAGACAAGTTATGTAGAGAGGAGCTTATCAGCAGAGGGGAGTGGGCAGTGGGCAGGGGGGAGCTGCTGTGCACTCTTCGCTCATGGGGAGACAAGGAGGAAGGGCTTTCTGACATGTCAGGAGCAGCACAGGAGCCACAGAAGTCTTCGAGCCTGTTTTGACACCAGTAGCGGTGCAAGCAATATTCATCTCTTCTAGCTGAGTTAGGCATTGGTCTCTAGGAGTTGGAGGTTGTGTGTTCACTGTGAACTGGTTGTTCTGGATGGATTGAAAAAAAAAGATCTGGAAAGCTTTGGATTGCCATGCCAGCTCACATTTCAAGGGGGCAGCAGAAGCACCGGCACCAGAGAAATGGTGTTGAGGTAAGGAGATCTTTAATAGGGTTGGTAAGCGGTGCACAGGGCCTCCGTTTCATATCATAGCTGGCACAGCACTGCGTGGCCTGCCGCAGCAGTCTGAGGCTTCCATGACTGCTAGCTGATGGTCCTTCAATATCAGGGCTAACTGATGGGGCTTCATATAAAACATAAGATATGCCATACTGGGTCAGACCAAGGTCCATCAAGCCCAGTATCCTGTTTCCAACAAGTGGCAATCTAGGTCACAAGTACCTAGCAGTTTCCCCAAAAGATACAGGTTCCACAATGCTTGTATTGGGGCAAGCAGTGGATATTCTGGGTCCACTTTAATAATGGTTTATGGACCTTTCCTCCAGGAACTTGTCCAAACCTTTTTTAAACCCG
This sequence comes from Ichthyophis bannanicus, assembly GCA_033557465.1. Lineage (NCBI taxonomy): Eukaryota > Metazoa > Chordata > Amphibia > Gymnophiona > Ichthyophiidae > Ichthyophis > Ichthyophis bannanicus. Next base: position 587,666,975 of record CM066033.1, on the reverse strand, counting down.
GCTACACTAACAGCTTTTACTACATCCTCCGGTAGCAAATTCCAGAGTTTGATTATTTTCTCTTATTAGTCTTAAATAGGTTACCCTGTAGCTTCATTGCACGTCCCCTAGTCTTTATATATTCTGATGACGTAGACAATCGATCTACGTTTACCCGTTCCACTCCATTCATTAATTTATAGACCTCTATCATATCTCCCCTCAGCCATCTCTTTTCCAGGTTGAAGAGCCCTAACCTTTTTAGCCTCTCTTCCTAGGGGTATCCTTCCATCCCCTTTACCATTTTGGTGGCCCTTCTTTGTACCTTTTCGAATAACGCTATATCCCTTTTAAGATCAGAATTGCAAAAGGTACACATGCAGGGTCATACCAAGCCATACATGCACCCTATGCAGCTTGCACATCTGACATGCCCCTACATCACAGGTTTCTCATTTGCCCCATGCCCAGCATCACCCCATCTTATTTATTTAATGTTTTTTATACTACTTTATTGTTTAGTCAAATCAATTTACTTTGTAACTTAAATTTGGTAGTGTATATTAAACAGGGGCATTGATAACTTGGATTCTTCTGAGGCAACGAAGGGTTAGTGACTTGTCCAAGGCCACAAGGAGTGCTAGTGGGAATCAAATCCTGGTCTTTTGGTTCCTAAGCCAGTGCTCTAACCATTATGCTGCTCATCCATTCCAAAAGAGAGTATGCAGCTGGGACTGAGGGTCTGGCACCCATTGAATGCAGAGGCTGCAGTTTTGTGGGTTGTGCTACCATTTTGGCCCTGAAGAGCAGCAATTCAATGGGGCGTGCTGCCATATTTCCTTGTGCAGAGCAGGTGGATTGCCTGGGCCTTTGTGGTACAGCGTGATCATGGCTGTCATTGAAAACAAAATTTAAAAAAAGTCCAATCCTGCAGTGAAAACAGGCCCTGTGGGATCCACTGGGCAGAGGAGAGGAAGGAGCGGGGCGAATCTAGTGCTTCCAGCGCCATCAGTGAGGGATTGGTCTGGTGAAACAGGCACTGCGAGGTGGGCTGATGCAGTGGTGTTGAAGGCTGTAGTAGCAGCTAGGGTAGTGCAGATGAGAGAGAGGCCGCATGGTAGGAGAGAAATGTGGAGGCCCATTGAAACCAGGAATGCAGAGCACTCTCCCGAACTCGGAAGATTGGTGTATTTTTCTTTCAGCTGCAGCTGTGGTAGTCCTCACACTGTAAGGTCAAATAGCGAGATGATAGGAGCTCTGACGAGATATTTAGTGGGAACTGCCACCATGTTGGCCCTGTGAGGCCCGTGGTGCTCAGTGGTCCTGGTGCCATTTAAAGGCGAATTCATGCCAAATACAGTGGTTGACCAACTTGCTGCACTGAAGACCTCCTCTCCCCTCTCTGTGGTTGGTTGAGATGAAACTTGAATGCCTTAGCACTTCACGGAGGAGGAGGGAGGCCTGGTGTGTTTGCTGAGCCCGAGAAAAATAGCTTTATTCTACATTCCAGATGGCTGCTGTAGCTTTGGCAGCTTGAACATCAGTGTCCCCTGACATCAGTGGCCCCCTGCCATGCTTACCATACTTACTGGGTAGCGCTGGTAATTTCCAGGAGTGAGTTTTCCAGGAGTGAGCTTTTAAGCCAGTCCTGGATTTCTGACAGTCTCATTCTGATGCATTATAGGACCTGCAGCAGTGATGTCTATGGGTAAAATCACAGACAACAAATACCATACTGCATTGAAATGCAAATGTAAAACCAGAACTAGCAAATAAAATCTCATTTCTGGAACTGGGTAATTTGGCAACTCTGCAAACGTGAGATTATACACTGTGTACCGTGAAAGAGAAAATAGTGAGGTATCTATAGTCCAAAGCATTACCGGATCCAAGGCCGCATGGATTCACTAGAGGCAGGTCATATCAGACAAATCTGATTCATTTCTTTGAATGGGTGATCAGGGAGTTGGATCGAGGGAGCGCCCTAGATGTCGTGTATTTAGATTTCAGGAAAGCCTTTGACGCCGTTCCACATAGGCAACTTATAAACAAACTGAGCACCCTTGGGATGGACACTAAAGTTACTGCTAGGGTTAGAAATTGGTTCAGTGGGAGGTGACAAAGGGTACAGGTAAATGGAGCTCACTCTGAGGAGGAGGAAGTTACCAGTGGTGTGCCCCAGGGATCTGTCCTTGGTCCGATTCTTTTTAACATCTTTGTTAGTGATATTGCAGTAGGGCTGTCGGGCAAGGTTTGCCTCTTTGTGGATGATACCAAAATTTGCAATAGAGTAAACATCCAGAATGGTGTAGATAACATGAGGAGGGATCTAGCTAAGTTTGAAGAATGGTCTAGAATTTGGCAACTAAGATTTAATGTTAAAAATGCAAGGTCATGCATTTGAGCTGCAGCAATCCAAGGGAGCGATATAATATAGGAGGTGAAGTACTTCTGTCCACAAAAGAAGAGCGGGACGTAGGCGTGATTGTGTCTGATGATTGTAAAGTAGCTAAACAGGTAGAAAAGGCAACAGCGAAAGCTAGAAGGATGCTTGGGTGCATAGGGAGAGGAATGGCCAGCAGAAGAAAGGAAGTGATAGTGCCTTTGAATAAGTCTTTGGTGCAACTTTATTTGGAGTATTGTGTGCAATTCTGGAGACCACACCTTCAAAGGATATACTGTAAGCAGGTTGGAGTCAGTACAGAGGGTGGCTACTAAAATGGTTAGTGGTCTTCGTTATAAAGCATGAGACAGACTTAAGGATCTTAGTATGTATACTTTAGAGGAAAGGCGGGATAGAGGTGATATGATTGAGATGTTTAAATACCTCCGTGGCATAAATGTACAGATGGAGAGCCTCTTTTGATTGAAAGCAAGCTCTCTTATGAGGGGAAATAGGATGAGGGTGAAAGGGGATAGTCTCAGGAGTAATATGCGGAAATATTTCTTTACGGAAAGAGTGGTAGATGTGTGGAATAGTCTCCCAATGGAGGTGGTAGAGATGAGGACAGTAACTGAATTCAAAAAAGCATGGGACAAACACAGAGGATCTCTAAAGGAAAAAGGGGGATTGTTGTAGTGGTTGATATGGAAGGATAGACTAGATAGGCCATGTGGTCTTTTTCTGCCGTCATGTTTCTGTTTCTACCTTTAAGTGTAGCGCCTTCTCCCCGGCACCAAGATTTTGATAATTAAACTCAACAATCATGATCATCCCAACACCGCTCCCCCAGCAATCTGTATAAACGCATAAATGGACACCATACTTTTAAATATTAAACGTTGTTTTTTATATCTATATATAACGAGATCAAATTCCAAAAGCCATATATCTAGGTAGATGGGTCATTTGAAAACTGCCCATCCTCCCTTTGGGTAAAGGTTCTTTGAGTTAATGTGAAATCAGGACCTATTGTTTTGCTTTGACTGCAATTACTCTCTGTCAGAGGCTGCTGCCCCGAGCAAACACCCAGCTGCCTAATGGTGAAGCTGACTATGCTGTTTCCTTACTTTAAAAGTGCCTCCAACAATCACCCATCTAACTGCGGGGTAAAACTACACGCGATATTCACTAGCCTGAATATCTCCACGTACGTGTGTGTTGGGGGGGGGGGGGGCAGATGCCTGCTGACAGTCTCAAAATTATGCCATTAAAGTATTACATTGACAACTTGTGTACACATTTTCATTTTTATGCCAATAGACAGTTGACACAAAAAACTGTGAGCTGAAAGAGAAATAAAGCACACATGGCTTTGTGATTTGCTGCCGGGAGAAACCTTCTGTGCTGTAGCTGGTCAGGATTGTTTTTGCTGTTTTGTGATTGAATGGGCAAAGGCCTTTCTCCCTTTATGAGTGTACTGTAGTATTTTCCATGGGGAATCAGTCTAAGCAAAGGCTGACATTGAGCGCCTGAGGATATGAAGAACGTTCAGTGGTATAAACATATATAAATAACTTGGCAGCTCTAATGCTTCAGTACTAATATCATAATTTGCTGTGACATTGAACTGTGTTTAATTTGCAGTCCTCGGTATTTTTCAGGTGTGGCATAGCTTATTATTTTTGTTACTGAAATTCCCTTTCTGTGTGGTCCTTGTAGCTGCTTCTAGTGGCTTGATAGAGGGGGGCATGAATCATGTGAGGTTTTTTTTCTCAGTCTTTCCTCTGGAGCTCATGGATTTTTAATTATCAGGGTTCTTTTTGGTGAGGGCTGACATAAGCTAGGAGGCCCCGGGCATTTGACACTCTCACACTACTCTCTTCTTAGTTAACTGAGTCCAGGCCAGAAATTTATGTTCTGAACCAAGGGTTTACTTAAATTCAGGATCATTAGAAAATGACAATAACAATGATTTGGCAGAAACAAACAAGAACTATTATACAAACCTTCAACTCCTTTATTTTAGAGAAAAATTGCTTACAGGCAGATTACTTCTTGCTCTCCTCTCACTTTAGGATTTTACCCAACTTCTTTTAGTTACTTTTTTCTTCAATATTTTTCAACCCCGTTTAGTTAATTCTTGTTATTTGCCACATATGTACCTTTAGTATTTAATTTGGTCTTTCACGAGTGGCAATCCCTCTTTCTTCCTGCTAGTACTTTGTCCCCATGTACCTGATTCTGTGTGTGAGGCAGACACAGTTCCCTGATGCTGTGCTAGTTGTCACACTTGTTTCTGGTATCTCTGGTGCTGGATGATGACTTCAGGATGACTTTTGGCCTTGACTAATAAGCTAAGGCAACTTTTCTTAGAGGAAAATAGAGCAAAATGGAAACATCTCCCTGGCTGAGGGCTGTGATATCAAGGAACTTGAATAGGAAGGCACATATAAATATTTCAGAGTGGAGGAAGGACGACAGTCAAGCAGAAATTACTGAGAGAAAAGATCATTAAAGAAGAGATTAAAATTGTTATTGAAAAGTACTCTAAATCATGGAATGATATAAGCCATCAATCAGCTGGCAATTCCTGTACTCTCGTATAGCTTTGGGATTATAAACTGGCTTTTAAAGATCTTGAAAATTTGATGTGCGAACAAGAAAATTCCTCCATTCCCATGAGGCAATTTACAAGAATCAATGTATGCCAAGACTGCACATCCCTAGAGCTGAAGGAGGGCTAAGCCTCATAGAGATTGATTACACATATAGGGCTACTATCATTGGCCTCCAGGCCTACCTAACAGCATCACTGGATCCAAATACGCAAAAAGTGTTGAAATATGAAAGTAAACGTCCAGAATCTGTCTACAATAGCCAAATTTGGACAAGTGTTCGGATGACTTGAAGAAATGAGTTAGAATTCCCAAGCACACACAGGAACAAAGCAACAGAATTTGCAAAACAAGAGAAAAAACTCTTCAAAGAATGAGATTAACTAATGAGGAAAAACAACTGGCAAATACACAAATACAGTGGGAAATACAGTGAAGAGTTACTCCAGGAACAAATGAATGGCTAAGGATAGGTGAACGGAATCCAAAGGATGAGAGCTTGATTGTTGCAGCCCAGGACAGTGGATTATGGTGAGATGGTTTATAGTGAGCATTGAAAAAACTGGCAAAATGGCTCATACCTGTGTCTGTCTCCCATACCCAGTTATCAGCTTCCACGTTTGGCCATTGCAGGAGCTCCCTCTGGCTGAGCAGATACACAGCAGGAGCACGGCAGCAAGACGAACAGCCAACTTTAGCACCAAGGAGGCAGAGACCTTGGCAAAGTCAGTGCTGAGGTGGGAGGGGATGCTCTATCCTAGGGGACACTGGAGGCTGAACCTGCACCTCTCCATGGGCATCCGGAGGGGGATCCAGCTCCAGCTGTAGATGTGAGTAGCCAATGGGATATGTAGTCCCAGGGATCAGAGTGGGGGCATGGGCAGAGCAGCAGGTCCTTGATAACACACTGCCTTTGGGGCCTGTTTAAGGTGTTGCTTGTTGTGGACGTGTCACTGTAGTTGTTGTAGCTCTTAGCTGTGGCCTGCTGCAGCTGCCCAGCCTCCAGGACATATCATAGCCACTACCTATCAACATATCCATAACATAGACTCACACAGCAACAGATGTGGTTCCTACAGCATGTACACACCAAGGCCCCCCTGTTCCCCACATAACGCCACATTTTGTGCAGCTGTGAGTTGCGTTTAACATCAGACAGCTGGCTCTGTACAACAATAACACACCTGCAACCGAACACCCCCCCCCAAACCACATACCATGGCTAATTGTTCTGAGAGTGGTGTCACAAGAGGGAGGTACAGAAGGGGTGGGGATGAGATAGACATTACAAGGAGTCTAGAGGGAAGGGGAGGGAGGTCAGGGCAGCAGAGTGAGGGGGATGGTGTCATCTCACATGGATGCAATGAGATGAGACAGAGTGGGGTGTGTGGTTGGAAATGGTGAGGAAGAGACAGGGTATAGAAAGTAGAGGCATGGGCAGATTGAGGGACGTACTCCGCGGCAGCTTTTTTTTCAAAAGGGGTGAAGAAGCCCTCGTCTACCCCGACAACCTCGACCCCTTTACCTGCGCAGGTGGTTGGACCGCTTGATTCCTTCTTGCTGCCGCGGCGGCAGTCAGAGAGTCCGGCGATTGGCGGCCCTAGGGACTCCTCGGCTGTTTTGAGTTCGGCGGGTGGTTCCGGGCCTGAAATCTCCTCGCCGGAGCAGTGGCGCCCACCAAAGGAACCTTTGTTGGCTGAGAAGCTGAAGCCGACGGCGATTCCTCCGCTAGAGATTGTTAGGGGAGAGGAAAGCAGAGGGACGTCTGCTTTGGGGCTCGGCTGTACTGCCGTGCCTGTTTCTCTTGTTGCCACTGTTCCACCGGTGGTTCCATCTGGGCCCTCTATGGAGTCGGAGGTTGCTGGTCGGAATATGGAGGCTGGAGCTGAGGGTTCCCAGGCCTTGCGGCCTTTTTCCTTTGAGAAGCCAGCTGAATTCACTTTGGAGACTATTTGGTCGGCGATCGTGAAACTTGCTGAAGTTTTGGTTCCTCAGGTTTCTACTTTATCATCTCAGATCCAGATTCATCATGGCCTTCTTCAGCAACATACAGTTGAGATTTCCACGTTGCAGACTTCGGTCACTGAGTTCAAACAACAAGTAACTCAAGTTGAGATATCAATTTCAGGTTACCAGAAAGATGTCATGGCTCTTCAGTTTAGAGTTGAGCAGTTGGAGAACTTATCGAGATATTCCAATCTCCGTTTGGTTAATTTTCCTAAAGCCCAGTCTATCGGGGCTAAAGATATGTTTAAGAAATATTTGATTGAAGTAATGGGGGTCTCAGGGGAGTCACACCCCCCTTTGGTAAAAGCTTATTATTTGTCTACCCAGAAAAAGGTGGAGGGTGGTGGTGTTATACCTGGTGTTGAAGAGGTTGATTCCTTAAATGTTTCCGCTTTGTTAGAAACTTCATTAACTGATACTGTAACCCCTGCCACGTTAATTGTAACCTTTGCCTTGATTTCTGACCGGGATTGGTTTCTTAAGATGTTTTTCCGTAAACGTAACTCTGTGTTTTTAGGTTTAAGCACTAGTGTTTTTCCTGATTTTTCTAAGGCAACTCAGAAGCGCCGACGTGAGTTTCTTCTCTTACGTCCTGGTATTTTGCTGTTAGGAGGGCAGTTCTTCCTTAAGTTTCCATCGAAATGTCTGGTTAAAATGAATTCTGCTATGTATGTTTTTTATGATCCATCTCAGCTTCTTGCCTTCATTAATGCCCGTCGCTCCTCCGATGTCGTATAGATTCACTGCATAGCATGTATTCTGACTGTTTTCCTACAGTTTATTTCCTGCATTTATGGTTTATGATGTATTGGAATCTCCTCCTTAAATTGTGGGCTTTAGAAGGGGCAGGTATGTTATATTTCCTGTATTGTTTTTTTCCTTTGCTGCTGGATAATTTGTTTATCCTTGTTACCTGTGCCCTTATTTCCATTCAAGCTATTTTATTTTGCTTGGATTTATTGTAAAATTCATAAATATATAAATAAAAAAGAAAAAGAAAGTAGAGGCACATAGCAGGATGTATGGGCTAGGGAACATAAGAACATAACATAAGAACATAAGATATGCCATACTGGGTCAGACCAAGGTCCATCAAGCCCAGTATCCTGTTTCCAACAGTGACCAATCTAGGTCATACGTACCTAGCAGTTTCCCCAAAAGACACAGGTTCTGCAATGCTTGAACTAGGTCAAGCATTGATATCCTGGGTCCCTTCTTAATAATGGTTTATGGACCTTTCTTCCAGGAACTTGTCCAAACCTTTTTTAAACCCAGCTACACTAACAGCCTTTACTACATCCTCCGGTAACAAATTCCAGAGTTTGATTACACGTTGAGTGAAAAAATATTTTCTCTTATTAGTCTTAAATAGTATACACTGTAGCTTCATTACATGTCCTCTAGTCTTTCTATATTCTGATAATGTAAACAATCGATCTACGTTTACCCGTTCCACTCTGTTCATTAATTTATAGACTTCGATCATATCTCCCCTCAGCCGTCTCTTTTCCAGGTTAAAGAGCCCTAACCTTTTTAGCCTTTCTTCATAGGGGTATTCTTCCATCCACTTTATCATTTTGGTGGCTCTTCTCTGAACTTTTTCTAAGAATGTTACATCCTTTTTAAGATACTTCAACCAGAATTGCACACAATATTCAAGGTGAGGTCGCACCATGGAACGATACAGAGGCATTATAATATCCTTTGTTTTATTTTCCATTCCTTTCCTTATGATACCTAGCATTCTATTTGCTCTCTTGGCAGCTGCTGCACACTGGGTGGAGGGTTTTAACATGTTATCCACAATGATGCCTAAATCTTTTTCCTGTGTGGTGGTTCCTAATGTGGAACCTTTCCTCGTGTAACCATAGTTTGGGTTGTTCTTCCCTAGGTGCAAACCTTTGCACTTGTCCACATTAAATTTCATCTGCCATTTTAATGCCCAGTCTTCCAATTTATCAAGATCCTCTTGCAATTTTCCACAATCCTCATGTGTTTTAACAACTTTGAATAGTTTTGTTTCATCTGCAAATTTGATAATCTCAGTCGTTAATCCTTTTTCCAGGTCATTTATGAATATGTCAAAAAGCAGTGGTCCCAGCACAGATCCCTGGGGTACACCACTATTCACCTTTCTCCATTGGGAAAACTGGCCATTTAGCTCTACCCTCTGCTTTCTATCTTTTAACCAGTTCCTGATCCACAATAGTACACTGCCTCCTATTCCATGACTCTTTAGTTTTGCCAAAAGTCTCTGATGAGGGTCCTTGTCAAAGGCTTTCTGAAAGTCAAAATGCACTATGTCAACAGATTCACCTTTGACTACCTGTTTATTCACACCTTCAAAAAAACATAACAGATTAGTAAGACAAGATTTCCTTGTCTAAAGCCATGTTGGCTGTCTCCCATTAAGACATGACTATCCACATGTTCAGCAATTCTGTTCTTTATGATGATTTCTACCATTTTTCCTGTTACTGACGTCAGGCTCACCGGTCTGTAGTTTCCCGATCACCCCTGATACCCTTTTTAAAAATTGTCGTTACGTTCGCCATCCAACAATCTTCAGGTAATAGAGATGATTTTAATGATAGTTCACAGATTACTAACAGCAGGTCTGCAATCTCGTATTTATTTATTTATTTTAAGTCTTTTCTATACTGCGCTATTTAAAATCAGCTCGGTTTACAGTCAACAACAAATTTGTACAGTGCAGGCAGAACTTGTACTGTACTTACAATGAACAGTTCTTTCAACACCCTTGGATGTATATCATCTGGTCCAGATGATTTGCTACTCTTCAGTTGTAATACATCTTCCCGATATATTGATATTTCCTTGAATTCTTCGGTATCTTTAAATACCGCTTCAGACATGGGTAACATCCCTACATATTCCTCAGTAAAGACCGAAGCAAATAATTCATTCAGTCTCTCCGCTATTGCCTTGTCACCTCTTAGTGCCCCTTTAACCCCTCTATCATCTAATGACCAACTGACTCTCTCACAGGTTTTTACTACGAATGTACTTTAAAAAGTCTTTATTATGCATTTTTGGCTTCCGCAGCAAGCTTCTTCTCAAATTCTCCCTTTGCCTGCTTTATCAATGCCTTGCATTTAACTTGCCAGTGCTTGTGCTGTTTCCAGTTTTCATCATTTGGCTCTTTTTTTCCATTTCCTGAAAGATGCTTTTTTGGCAACAACAGTCTCTCTGACCTCACCTTTGGCAACCTTTGGCAACAACAGTCTCTGACCTCACCTTTGGCAACCTTATTTATCTAAAGGTGTATTATTATTGATATATTTTATATATTTTACTGTTTTATTTGTGGTCTCTCAGCCCTGCGTTTGTTTGTTTTGTTCTTCATACAATTTTTTATATAATCATTTATTTATTTATATGTCTATATGTATTTTTTAACTTACGTTTGTTAACCTACACATTTTCAATGCTATATGTTCATATGTTACAATTTGTATTATGGAACATGCCATTTGCTTTGATGTTTTTTAACTCTGTTATCATTATTCTAATTATGTATTTATCATGTTTTTTGTTTGCCAATTAAGAGATTTCTCCCTGAAGAAGGCGTTGCCGAAACGCTTTGGGTCCCTTCACATTAAAGGATTATCATTTCATCCAATGTCTCCTGCCTCTTGTGTTTGCCTGGATAATTTGCATGAGGCCCTGCTCCTCTTTGTGTGTCCTCACCTTTGGCAACAACAGTCTCTCTGACCTGGCAGTTTTTTGGGCTTCCTTTCACTTTTCTTAAAGCGTGGAATACAGCTGGTCTGGGCTTCCAAGACAGTATTTTTCAACAACACCCAAGCTTGCTGTAAGTTTTTAACCTTTGCAACTGCTCCTTTTAGTTTTTTCTTAACTATTTTCCTCATTTTATCATTGTCTCCCTTTAGAAAGTTAAAAGGTAGTACTGTGGATTTCCTTACCATCCCTCCTCCACTAATAAAATCAAATGCGATCATGCTATGATCACTACTGCCAAATGGCCACAACGCCCTTATCTCTTTGACCAGATCTGGTGTTCCACTAAGGACTAGGTCCAATATGGCTTCCCCTCTGGTTGGTTCATGAACCAGCTGCTCCAATAAGCAGTCATATATTTCATCTAGGAATTTTATCTCCCTAGCATGTCGTGCCATGACACTGACCCAGTCGATACTGGGGTAATTGAAATCACCCATTATTATTACTCTGCTGTAACCTTTGTTAGCTTCCTTGATTTCTTTGAGCATTTCATCATCCATTTGTTCATCTGGGCCAGGCGGTTGATAGTACACCCACACTGCCATCACCTCTCCCTTTTTACATGGAATTTCAATCCATAGAGATTCTACAGCAAATTTTGTTTCCTGCAAAACTTTAATCCCTTCTGACTCAATTCCCTCTCTAACATAGAGCGCAACCCCTCCACCAATTTGATCAGCTCTAACATTACGATATGATTTGTACCCAGGCATCACAGTGTCCCACTGGTTGCCCTCCTTCCACCATGTCTCTGAGATTCCAATCATATAGAAACATAGAAATATGACGACAGAAAAAGACCACATGGCCTATCTAGTCTGTCCTTCCATATCAACAACTATAACAGTCTCCTTTTTTCCTTTAGAGATCCTCTGTATTTGTCCCATGCTTTTTTAAATTCAGTTACTGTCCTCATTTCTACCACCTCCACTGGCAGACTATTCCATGGATCCACCACTCTTTCTGTAAAGAAATATTTCCGCAAATCACTCCTGAATCTATCCCCCTTCACCCTCATCCCATGTCTCCTCGTAGCAGAACTTGCTTTCAATTGAAAAAGGCTCTCCCCTGAACATTTAGGCCACGGAGCTATTTAAACATCTCAATCATATAACCCCTATCCCGCCTTTCCTCTAAGGTGTTCATATTAAGATCCTTCAGTCTGTCCTCATATGCTTTATAATGAAGACCACTAACCATTTTAGTAGCCACCCTCTGCACCGACTCCATCCTGTTCACATCCTTTTGAAGGTGCGGTCTCCAGAATTGCACACTATACACCAAAGACTTATACAGAGGCACTATCACCTCCTTTTTTCTGCTAGCCGTTCCTCTCCGTATGCACCCAAGCATCCTTCTAGCTTTGCCGTCGCCTTTTCTACCTGTTTAAATACTTTAAGATCATCAGACACAACCACGTCCAGGTCCCGCTCTTCTTTAGTGGACAAAAGTACTTCACCCCCTATACTATGTTGCTCCCTTGGATTGCTGCAGCCCAAATGCATGACCTTACATTTTTTAACATTAAATCCCAGCTGCCAGATTCTAGACCATTCTTCAAGCTTAGCTAGATCCCTCCTCATGTTATCTACACCTTCCTGGGTGTCTACTCTATTGCAGATTTTGATATCAACAAAAAGGCAAACCTTACCTGACAGCCCTTCTGCTATATCACTAACAAAGATGTTAAAAAGAATCGGACCAAGGTCAGATACCTGGGGCACACCACTGGTAACATCCTTCTCCTCAGAGTGAGCTCCATTTACCTGTACTCTTTGTCGCCTGCCACCCAACCAATTTCTAACCCAAGCAGTAACTCAGTTTGTTTATAAGTCACCTGTGAGGTACAGTGTCAAAAGCTTTACTGAAATCTAAATACACCAAATATAGGGCATTCCCTCGGTCCAACTCCCTGGTCACCCAGTCAAAGAAATCAATCAGATTTGTCTGACAAGACCTGCCTCTGGTGAATCCATGCTGCCTCGGATCCTGTAATCTGCAGGACTCCAAAAACCTCACTATTTTATCTTGCAACAGCGTTTCCAATAATTTACTCACCACCGAAGTTAAACTAACTGGCCTATAGTTTTCAACCTACATCCTTACTTCCGCTTTTGTGCAAAGGCACCACATGAGCCTCTCTCCAGTCCTTTGGCACCACTCCCGACTCCAACGAGGCATTGAAAGGGTCAGTCAGTGGAGCTGCTAGAACGTCCCCAAGTTCCCTCAGTATTCTAGGGTGTATCCCATCCGGTCCAATCGCTTTGTCTACTTTAATTTGAGCTAGTTTCTCACGAACACAGTCTTCTGAAAATTGTTCAAGATGCCCCTTGCTTCTGTTCCTGTTTGTGGGTGTTTTCTGAGGTCCTGCTCCTGGTTCTTCATCTGTGAGCACAGAGCAGAAATATTTATTAAGCAATTCCGCTTTATCCTCATCAGCTTCTGCATATTCCTCCCCTTCACCCTTGCATCTGACAATACCACTTTTGCCCTTCCTCTTTTCACTAACATATCTGGAAAATGTCTTATCCCCCCATTTTATTGCATTGGCTATTTCTTCCTCTTTTTGAATCTTTGCTTTCCTCACTACTTTGCTATCTTCTCTAAGTTTTTCCAAATATAGATGCCTGTCTTCCTCTCTCTGTGATCTCTTGTATTTCATGAAGGCCTCCCTCTTTTTCTTCACTTTTTCAGCTACCTCTTTCGAAAGCCATAGCAGTCTCCTTTTCCTTTTACCTTTATTTACAATTTTAACAAAAAGGTTGGTTGCCCTTAAAACATCTCCTCTCAGTTTTGCCCACTGTTTTTCTATATCCCCCAGCTGTTCCCGTCCCGCTAACGACTCCCTGAGGTATTGGCCCATCTTGACAAAGTTAGTCTTCCTAAAGTCTAAGACCCTCACCTTTGAATGGATTCTAACAGCCCTAGTTCTAATACTGAACCACACCATCTGGTGATCACTGGATGCAAAATGATCTTCTACTATAACGTCAGAAACACTTTTACCATTGGTAAGCACCATGTCCAGTATGGCCCCTTCACGTGTGGGGCCTGTTACCAATTGCTTGAATAGTTTTCTCTGTAGAGAATCCAGGAATGTGCCAATCAACATCTGGCATATTGAAATCCCCTATCAGTAGCAGTTCCCCTATCCTAGCAATGCTGCGTATGACTTCAATTAACTCTCTGTCCACCTCTTCCTCTTGTGAGGGAGGTCTGTATATCACACCAATGCAAATAGATTTATCTTTCCCTCTTTCTAGTTTAACTTACACTGCCTCCTCTCTCCTTTTTAAGCTCTGTAATTCCAAAGCTTTAATAGTATTTTTTACATATAGTGCCACTCCTCCTCCCCTTCTTCCTTCCCTGTCCTTTCTGAATAAAGTATAGCCAGGTATAGTTACATCCCAATCATGGTTTTCTGTGAACCATGTTTCTGTAACTGCCACTAAATCCAAGTTGGCCACTCCCACCAAAGCTTCATGATCAGGGATCTTATTACCCATGCTGCGGGCATTTATACACACTGCTTTCCATTTGTTACCCCTGTTACCTATTTCCATAAAGGTATTTAATGCATCACTTATCTGGGGTTTTTTTCACCCATCCCCAACGAATCTAGTTTAAAGCCCTCTTCAGTAGATTAGCCAGTCTACTACTGAAGATGCGTTGACCTTTCTTGGACAGATGGATGCCATTTATTTTTTATTTATTTTATTTATTTACATTTCTTATATACCGCACTATTAAAATCAGTGTGGTTTACAGTGAACAGAAACAATAGTACAATGTAACAAAAACACATTGAGTTTACAATGAACAGGATAATAAACTTGGGTGAGAACTGTTCTGCAACCCTTGGAACAGCATCCCTTGGTCTAGGAAACCAAAACGCTCTCAATGACACCATCCACACAGCCATGCATTCATCTCCAGGATGCGAGCTTTTCTGCCTTTGCCTTTGCCCTCAACAGGGAGGATTGAAGAGAACACCACCTGTGCATCTAACAGCTTCATGCTCTGTCCCAGAGCCATGAAGTCACTTTTGATACGCTCAGAGTGATACCTGGCAATATCATTTCTTCCGACATGGATTAGCAACATTGGGTAATAGTCAGTGGGCTTGATGAGTCTCAGCAAACTCTCCGTAACATCTTGGATTTTGACACCAGGCAAACAGCATACCTCTCTGGACATCAAGTCTGGTCAGCAGATGGACACCTCAGTACCCCTCAGAAGAGAGTCACCAACCACCACTACCCTTCTCTTCCTTGTGGTCACTGATTCTGCAACTTTGGGGTACTTGAGCTCTGGTTCTTCCCTTTCCAGGGATACTTTCACCTCCTCCACTTCCAGGGCTGTATAATGGTTCTCCAATTCAAGAGCTGGAGAAGTTGGATGAGTGATTCTGCAGGCCCTGGTGACTTGTGTCCAACCTTCATCATTCTGTTGGCATATCTAACCTCTCATTTAGTGCTATATATTCTAACTCTCCCATCTTATTTTTTAGACTTCTAGCATTTGCATACAAGCATTTTAGAGACTTTATTTTATTCATATTAATTTGGCTATTGGTAGGCATGGGTAATTTGGAATCTTTAAGCTCTGTCTGCTCCATACCCAAGGGCATTTGGGCTACTTTACTCTTTTTTGGAACCTCTCTGCTTTTGGTAGTATCCTTCAAGGATATATTCTTCCGAACCATGCGCTCTTGTGCGACTGTCGGCTTTCCCCTATTATCTAGTTTAAAAGCTGCTCTATCTGTTTTTTAAAGGTTAATGCCAGCAGCCTGGTTCCATCTCGGTTAAGGTGAAGCCTATCCCTTCAGAAGAGCCCCTCCTTTCCCCAGAATGTTCCCCAGTTCCTAACAAATCCAACACCCTCATCCTTGCACCATCGTCTCATCCACGCATTGAGACTCTGGAACTCTGCCTGCCTTTTGGTTCCTGCGTGTGGAACAGGAAGCATTTCGGAGAATGCTACCCTGGATGTTCTGGATTTCAACTTCCTACCTAAAAGCCTAAATTTAGCCTCCTGATCCTCCCTACCACATTTTCCTATGTCATTGGTACCGACATGTACCAAGACAGCAGACTCCTCCCCAGCACTAAGACGGTGGTTCTCAAATGTTTTTGTACCGTGACCCCTTTTACCATTGGTCAACTTGTGGTGACTCCCAATGATAAAATCAAATGCGTCTCTCTTCTTTTACCATTAACCCATTGTTGCTGTAATCATTTGTTGAATTATTAATATATTATGGGCCTTTGCAATATGTTTTTATTTATAAAATTTACTTATTTAAACCACAATAATTAATCACAATAACAAGTAACAATATTTGATTTCAAAATTATGATGATTTTGTAGTCAAATCACTAATATGAAAAACAATTATTTTTTCTACCTTTGTTGCCTGACCAATTTATTCTTTGATCATGCTGGTCCCGATCTGAGGCTTCTGCTTTCCTGTCTTCTCTTAGCTCTCTTTCTGTGGTCTATGGTCCATCTGCCATTTCTTATCTCTTCTTTCGTTTTCTTCACTTCTTTCCATCAGCCTATTTCCAGTCCCAGTAACCCTCCCCAGTATCAGCCCCTTTCCAGTCCTCACTCTCAGTACCTTCCAACGTCAACTTGCATTCCCATGACTACCACTGGTGTCCATTCCTTCCAGTCCCCCTCCTTCCCCACTGACTAGTCCCTTCTAGTACAAATACCATAGCAGCCTCTCTCAGATCCTCTCCTTTCCAGTTCCATTCTCCCATCCCCTCGTATGAGCCCATTTGTAACCTTAGCCCCCAGTTTTCTTCCTGGGCCAGCAGCTCTATCCTCCCCTCCCCACAATCAGCCCATTCCCAGTCAAAGCCGCTCAATCTGCTCGCTTCCAGTGCTAGTCCCCCCTCAAACCCATTACCAGTGCTAGCCTCCCCTAATCAGCCCAATACCAGTCCTACCCCCCCCCATCAGCTCATTACCAGTCCTAGCCTCCCCTAATCAGCTCATTTCCAGGGCTAGTCCCTCCTCAACCCCATTACCATTGCTAGGCTCCCCTAATCAGCCCATTACCAGTCCTACCCCCCCCCCCCCCCATCAAGCCGGCAGTCACCCAAGAGCACATGGTTCAGAAGAAGGTATCCTTGAAGGATACTACCAAAAGCAGTAAGGTTCCAAAAAAGAGTAAAGTAGCCCAAATGCCCTTGAGTATGGTGCAGACAGAGCGTAAAGATTCCAAATTACCCATGCCTACCAATAGCCAGATTAATATTAATAAACTTCAGTCTCTAAAATACTTGTATGCAAATGCTAGAAGTGTAAACAATAAGATGGGAGAGTTAGAATATATAGCACTAAATGAGAGGTTAGATATGATTGCAATCTCAGAGACATGGTGGAAGGAGGATAACCAGTGAGACACTGTGATACCTGAATACAAACTATATCGTAATGATAGAACTGATCAAATTGGTGGAGGGGTTGCGCTCTATGTTAGACAGGGCATTGAGTCAGAAAGGATTAAAGTTTTGCAGGAAACAAAATCTGCTGTAGAATCTCTATGGATTGAAATTCCATGTATGAAGGGGAAGGTGATGGAAGTGGGGGTGTACTATCGACCGCCTGGCCAGAATGAACAAATGGATGATGAAATGCTCAGAGAAATCAAGGAAGCTAACAAAAGTCACAGCAGAGTAATAATAATGGGTGATTTCAATTACCCCGGTATCGACTGGGTCAGTGTCACGGCAGGACATGCTAGGGAGATAAAGTTTCTAGATGAAATAAATGACTGCTTCTTTGAGCAGCTGGTTCATGAACTGACCAGAGAAGCCATATTGGACCTAGTCCTTAGTGGAACACCAGATCTGGTGCAAGAAATAAGGGTGTTGGGACCACTTGGCAATATTGATCATAGCATGATCGTGTCTGATTTAATTAGTGGAGGAGGGAAGAAATCCCAGTACTACCTTTTAACTTTCGAAAGGGAGACTATGATAAAATGAGGAATATAGTTAAGAAAAAACTAAAAGGAGCAGTTGCAAAAGTTAAAGACTTACATCAAGCTTGTGTGTTGTTTAAAAATACTATCCTGGAAGCCCAGACCAGCTGTATTCCACACATTAAGAAAAGTGGAAGAAAGTCCAAAAAACTGCCAGCATTGTTTAAAGGTGAGGTCAGAGAGGCTGTTGCTGCCAAAAAAGCATCTTTCAGGAAATGGAAAAAAGAGCCAAACGATGAAAACTGGAAACAGCACAAGCACTGGCAAGTTAAATTCAAAGCATTGATAAGGCAGGCAAAGCGAGAATTTGAGAAGGAACTTGCTACGGAAGCAAAAACACAAAATAAAGACTTTTTCAAGTACATTAGTAGCAAAAGGCCTGTGAGAGAGTCAATTGGACCATTAGATGATAGAGGGGTAAAAGGGGCAGTAAGAGGAGAGAAGACTATAGCGGAGAGACTGAATGAATTCTTTGCTTCAGTCTTTACTGAGGAAGATGTAGGGATGCTACCCAAGGCTGAAGTGGTATTTAAAGGTGATACTGCAAAGGAATTGAGAGAAATATCGCTACACCGTGAAGATGTATTACAACTATTTGATAAACTGAATAGAAGCAAATCACTTGGACCGGATGGTATACATCCAAGAGTGTTGAAAGAACTGGAATATGAGATTGCAGACCTGCTATTAGTAATCTGTGAACTTTCATTAAAATCATCTGTAATACTTGAAGATTGGAGGATCGCCAATGTAACGCCAATTTTTAAAAAGGGTTCCAGGGGTGATCCGGAAAATTACAGACCGGTGAGCCTGACGTCAGTACCAGAGAAAATGGTAGAAACCATCATAAAGAACAAAATTACACAGCATGTAGATAGTCATGGCCTAATGGGAGACAGCCAACATGGCTTTAGACAAGGAAGATCTTGTCTTACTAATCTAATATGTTTTTTTGAAGGTGTGAATAAACAGGTAGACAAAGGTGAGTCAGTTGATATTGTGTATCTGGACTTTCAGAAAGCCTTTGACAAGGTCCCTCATCAGAGACTTTTGGCAAAACTAAAAAGTCATGGGATAGGAGGCAGTGTACTATTGTGGATCGGGAACTGGTTAAAAGATAGAAAGCAGAGGGTAGGGCTAAATGGCCAATTTTCCCAATGGAAAAAGGTGAATAGTGGAGTACCCCAGGGATCTGTGCTGGGTCCGCTACTTTTTGACATATTCATAAATGACCCGGAAAAGGGAATGACTAGTGAGGTTATCAAATTTGCAGACGACACAAAACTGTTTAAAGTTGTTAGAACCCAAGAGGACTGTGGAAAACTGCAGGAGGATCTGGATAAATTGGAAGACTGGGCATCCAAATGGCAGATGAAATTTAATGTGGACAAGTGCAAAGTTATGCACCTAGGGAAGAACAACCCACACTATGGTTACAGAATGCAAGGTTCCACATTGGGAACCACCACCCAGGAAAAAGATTTAGGAGTCATCGTGGATAACATGTTAAAACCCTCCGCCCAGTGTGCAGCGGTGGCTAAAAAAGCAAATAGAATGCTAGGGATCATAAGGAAAGGAATGGAAAATAAAACAAATGATATTATAATGCCTCTGTATTGTTCCATGGTATGACCGCACCTTGAATATTGTGTGCAATTCTGGTCGCCGTATCTTAAAAAGCATATAGCGTTATTAGAAAAGGTACAGAGAAGAGCCACCAAAATGGTAAAGGGGATGGAAGGCTACTCCTATGAAGAGAGGCTACAAAGGTTAGGGCTCTTCAACCTGGAAAAGAGATGGCTGAGGGGAGATATGATAGAGGTCTATAAATTAATGAATGGAGTGGAACAGGTAAACATAGATCAATTGTTTACGCTATCAGAATATAGAAAGTCTAGGGGACATGTAATGAAGCTACAGGGTAAACTATTTAAGACAAATAAGAGAAAATATTTTTTCACTCAATGTGTAATCAAACTCTGGAATTTGTTACCGGAGGATGTATTAAAGGCTATTAGTGTAGCTGAGTTTAAAAAAGGTTTGGAGAAGTTCCTGGAGGAAAGGTCCATAAATCATTATTAAAAAGGGACCCAGGATATCAATGCTTGACCCAATAAAGCATTGTGGAACCTCTGTCTCTTGGGGATACTGCTAGGTACGTATGACCTAGATTGGCCACTGTTGGAAACAGGATACTGGGCTTGATGGACCTTGGTCTGACCCAGTATAGCATATCTTATGAGATCATCTCACATTCTGTGATCACCAGATAAGGTGGTTCAGTATTAGGACTAGGGCTGAGAAAGCCCATTCAAAAGGAGGGTTCTAGAGTTTATGAAAACTAACTTTGCCAAGATGGAACAATACCTCTAGAGTTGTTAGCAGGATGGGACCAGCTGGGGCATTTAGAAAAGCAATGGGCAAAACTGAAAGGGGACATTTTAAGGGCAGCAGACCTTTTTGTTAGAAAAGTAAATAAAGCATCCATGACAATTTTATTTATTTATTTAACAGTATTTCTATACCGCCTTATCTTACAATCAAGGCAGTATCACAGCAAAACAATCAAAAGGAGTGATAGTGTTTTCATGCAGTGAAGGTTATATCGTGATTTTGTGTGTAAGGTGTGTTGTGTGTTTGATTAGGTTGAGCTATGTACATTGTGCGCTATGATACATCGTGTGCTATAATACAATCTTCTATACATTGAGTGTTAAGAAACATCATGTGCCGTTATACATTCTCTTATCAGTGGGTCGGAGGGTGGTATGTTGGTTGTTCCTGGTAGTTAGATCATGTGACGTGTCCATAGTGTTCTATGAACAGCGTTGTCTTTAGCTGTTTGCGAAAGTCTTTGAGGTCCGTTGTCGATCTCAGATCGTCTGGGAGAGTGTTCCAGATTGTTGGGGCAGCCAGGGAGAGTGCTCTTTCTGTGGTGTCCATGCATGTTTTTCTGAAGTCTCTGAGGGTGTTAACTCGGTTGGAGGTTCCTTTTCTTCTTGGGCGTGTGCTGGTGTCTGGTTGTATGAGGGTGTGGAGGCTGTTGGCTGAAGTGTGATGTTTGATCTTAAATATGTTTATGATTGTTTTGTATTTGATGCGTGAAATGATTGGGAGCCAGTGTAGGTCTTTCAGAACAGGTGTGATGTGTTCATGTCTTGTTGACCCAGATATTATGCAGGCCACCGTGTTTTGTGCTAGTTGTAGTGGCTTGAGTGTTTATTTTGCCAGACCAAGGTAGATTGGGTTGCAGAAGTCCAGTAAGGAGGTTATTAGTGCTTGGCATACGGTACGGAAGTGCTCAGTGGCGAGGAGGGGTTTAAGTCTTCTGATGATTCTCATCCTGTAGTATGCATTTTTGATTGTTTTGCTGACGTGAGGCTTGAGATTCAGTTCATTGTCCAGGGTCACTCCGAGGTATTTTACTTCCGATTTTATTGGTATGGTTGTGTTTTGTATCTTGATGTCCGGTGGGTGGATGAAGTCTGGGTTACGAGTGATGATTAGTGCCTCAGTCTTGCTGTAGTTGATTGCGAGGTTGTTGTTTTGACACCATCTTGTCATTTGTGTGAGGCAGTATGTTATTTTAGAGTAGTCCGGGTCATCAACTGAGATAGGTGTATATATCATGATATCATCTGCATAGATTGTATATTGAATGTTGTTCATTTTCAGGATGTCGCATGTGGGCTGGATGTATATGTTAGACAGTAGTGCTGAGAGTGCGGATCCTTGTGGTACTCCTTGGAGGACTTTTATGGGTCGAGAGGGGTTCTGGCCTACCTTGACCTGCATCTGCCTGTCGGTTAGGTATGAGTGGAACCATTTTAAGGTGGTACCATGTAGCCCAATGTTTTTTAGTCTTTCCAGGAGAATTTTGTGGTCTACTGTGTCGAATGCTGAAGAGATGTCAATGAAGATCATTATGATTCCATTCTTGGTGTTGTCTATGGTTTGGAGGATGCTGTCGAAGAGGTAAATCAGTAATGTTTCGACTCCATGGTTGGGGCGAAAGCCGTGTTGGTTGTCATCCAGTGGTGCATGGTTGTCAATGTGTTCTTGTAGTTGTTGTTGTACCGTTTTTTCGATGATTTTTGCCAGAAAGGGTATGCTGGATATTGGTCAGTATGCTGCTGGGTTGTTCTTGTCAAGAGTTGTTTTCTTTGGGATCAGCCTTACTGTGGTGAGCTTTAGCTGATTTGGCATGAATCCTTGAGTGAGAGAGTTGTGGACCATGTTGTGTATGATGTGGATGAAGCTCGATTTGGTGGCTTTGATCCATGACACTGGGCAAGGGTCTGTAGGAGCAATGCTTGTATTAATTGTGGAGATGATGTGGGAGAGCTGCTCTGTTGATGGTGAGCAGAATGTGTCCCAGGTCTTAGGGTGTGAATTAGACATAGTGGGTGCACTGGGTATTGTTTGCTCTGCAGAGTGAAATTTTTCCTTGATATGGTCAGCAAATTTTTGCGGGTCTATTTGTACTTCATCTTCTGTCCTTTGCTCTTTTGTGAGGATTTTCACGATTTCGAATAGCTCTCTGGGTTTGTTGATGGAGGTATTTATCATGTTTGTATGGTATTCTCTCTTTGATTGGTTGATGTGTTCATTGTATTGTTTTTGCTTTGTTAGGTATAGTTGCTGGTTTTCAGATACTTTGGTCTTTCTCCATCTCCGTTCTATCTTTCTGAGTTCCCTCTTTTCCTGTCGTATGTTTTTTGAGTACCACGGCTTGTTTTGTAGCTTGTTGTGACAGTGTTTCTTGGGTCTAGCATCTGTTGCTTTGGCGGCGTTATATAGAGTGCTGTTCCAGTTGGTGATTTGAGCCTCCAGGTCGTCTGTTTCCATGGTCAGTTGCTGTATCATGTCCTGTAGGAACGTGTCCCTGTCGAAGTTCTTGAATCGTCTTTGTGTGGGTGTGTTGTCTGAGCGTTCGTTTAGATTGTCTTTTTGTAGTAGCATCTTTATCTCAATTATGTAGTGGGTCTGACCATGGAACTGGGGTGATGGTGGGAGTTGATATTAGACCTCTCGAGGTTAGGTTATTGGTTGCGAAGATGAGGTCTGGGGATGATCCGTGTCTGTGCGTTGGGGCATGGACTATTTGGGTGAACTGAAGTGAAGTCATTGCTTGAAGGAAAGCTTCTGCATCTTTGAGGTTTGTGGACTTGAGGTTGAAGTCTCTTAGCAGTAGCGTGGGTTTGTTATTTGCGGTGATAGCGCAGACTTCTTTGAGCGTTGAGGCTAGTTCATTGGGTGGGGCTCTGGGTGCTCTGTAGGTTAGGCAGAGTGCCATGTGTTTGTTCTCGATGCTGATTGTGTTACATTGTTGTGTGTTAGTGAAACTCTGAGCTTTGAACCTTAGGTTCTTTTTTGCAATTATCAAGACTCCTCCACGCTTGTGGGTGCGTGGGCAGTTGTATGCTGTGTATTGTCCCCCGCAGCCCCCCCTGGTGGCGGCGTAGTTTTCCACGGAAGGGCTGGGGAGCGCACAAGATTATGGTGATTGGGGTTGGACAGGTGCGAGGGTCAAAGGTAGCAGTCCCTTGTGACGGCCTCGTTACCAACTTCCCAAAAAGAACAAGTTCACACGAATATGGAGGGAAAAATGAAAAAGGCTTTATTTCCCCTTTGCACAAAATGGTTCAAAAACAGGATAAACGGCTTTGGAAAGTAACAGAACTGAACAAATCCTTGCATCAGGTTTAAAGCACAAATGAAAAGGTCAAAGTAATAGCTGCATTCACAGAGCTAGGAATGAACTACAGCTTTTCTGCTGTACAATATGTACAATCCATCGGCTGATCAGACTCTTCGCCTGCAGATTCCACTTGCATACATTCTAAATCTGATAGCTCTGAGTCTGAGGCTTCTGCATAACTGAACTCTGGCTTTTTAAAAGCGTACCGTACAGTTTCCTAGTGTTTGGTAGTTAGGTTAGGGCGTCGGCTTCTGCCCACTGGGTAAAACCAAGGCTCCTCTTCAGCTATAGTTTTAAAAGCTCTCTCAGCACAATGCTTAGTATTTACAGTTCTCCTCTTAGAGAAATTGTCTGTTAGCTTTTGCTTATAAATGTCATTACTACAAGGAGAAACTTCCTTCCCCTGTCTTTCTCTTATGTTAGGCTTGAGCAAACAATTGCAAGAAATAGAAGCTTTACCTTTAGGCTTTCTTCTTTCTTTCTCTCTCAGGGAAGGCTTGAGGCCTAGTCCGGTTGTCCTCCAGCTCAGAATGGCCCAAGTTCTCCAATGATATCCCTCTTGCCTTAGTATAGGGACGAACCTTTCTGTGCCAAGGCTGCAGCTGTTGCCATCTGCCCTTGCCTTCACTCCTGAGGCTTTCCAGGCCAGCACTCTCATTGCTCCTCAGGCCTGCTTTCTCTATCTCATTCAAGACTGCCCTTTCTTTGGCTCTTGAGTCTCTGTCCTTCTCTCTCAGGATATCTCTCCGGATGCTTCTCTGGATATCTCCCTGGA
The DNA here is from genome assembly GCA_033557465.1 of Ichthyophis bannanicus. Lineage (NCBI taxonomy): Eukaryota > Metazoa > Chordata > Amphibia > Gymnophiona > Ichthyophiidae > Ichthyophis > Ichthyophis bannanicus. Next base: position 587,642,756 of record CM066033.1, on the reverse strand, counting down.
TATCTTTCTCTCCTTCCTCCTGGATATATCTCCGGATACCTCTCTGGACATCTCCCTGGATCTCTTCTTGGATCTCCCCTTGGATCTCTCTTTGGATCTCTCTCTTTGATTCAGACCTGCCTCTGCTTAAATCCAAACTGACTGGGCCCAAGTCCTGCCCATAGAGGCGTGGTTCTTCAGACTCTGTACTGACTCTCATGCTCCCTCTATGTGGATCTTCAGGATATTGCAGCTTATACCTATTTTTTTCTGGATTTAAAACTTTTCTTCTATCTGCAAGAGGGTCTGCTGCATCTCAGTATGTGTCTGGCACCAATTGATTGAGTAGTACATTGTCAATGGGATTGAGCCATGTCTCTGTGATGCAAAGTATGTCGGGCTGACGGTCTTCTATGTGGTCTGCTATTGTGTGTATCTTGTTGCATACGGATCTGGCGTTTATGAGCTCTATTGTTGTATGCTCTGAAGAATTTGTTGTTTCGTGTGTTCTCTTTGAACTAGTGTGGGAGTTTGATTTGTGTTTGGTTTGTCTTTTTGTCCCTGATGTTCTGTGTGTGTCATTATGCGTGTACTGTGGTTCTATGTATGTCCAAGAGGTTGGTGGGTGCCATGGTGAGTTTGAGTGTGGGTAGTGGAGGTGTGTGGTTGGTGGCAGGAGTTGTGTGATGAGGAGGCTGAGTGGGAGAAACAGTGTTGTGTGCATGTTGATCTTTGTGAAGCCCTGTTGATGTTTTACTTGCGTTTCTGATGTCTTTCGCTTCTGCCTGCTCTCTGTTGATTTCTTCTGTGGTACTGTCAGCGAGGTTGTGTCTTTTGTTTGGATCCCTTCTGCCCGCCTTCGTGCCGCGCCTAAGGGCCACGCCAAAGGGCCCTCTGGCGAGGCCCTCAGCCAAAGGCCCGCAAGGCGCGGGCGCGCCCTGCAGGGACGCCGCTTTTATTTGCTGCCGGCTGCTGCTGTTTTCGCTCCCACTGCCCCGATTGGGCAGGAGCTGTGGGGAACAGCGGAGGTGGAGAGTCCGGGCAGCGGCTCCCTGTGAGCAGGGATGCCGCTTTTATTTGCTGCCGGCTGCTGCTGTTTTCGCTCCCACTGCCCCGATTGGGCAGGAGCTGTGGGGAACAGCGGAGGTGGAGAGTCCGGGCAGTGGCTCCCTGTGAGCAGGGACGCCGCTTTTATTTGCTGCCGGCTGCTGCTGTTTTCGCTCCCACTGCCCCGATTGGGCAGGAGCTGTGGGGAACAGCAGAGGTGGAGAGTCCGGGCAGCAGCTCCCTGTGAGCAGGGATGCCGCTTTTATTTGCTGACGGCTGCTGCTGTTTTCACTCCCACTGCCCCGATTGGGCAGGAGCTGTGGGGAACAGCGGAGGTGGAGAGTCCGGGCAGCAGCTCTCTGTGAGCAGGGACGCCGCTTTTATTTGCTGCCGGCTGCTGCTGTTTTCGCTCCCACTGCCCCGATTGGACAGGAGCTGTGGGGAACAGCGGAGGTGGAGAGTCCGGGCAGTGGACAATGAGAAATACATTGATGAGATGGTTCTTGAGGCAACCAAATTCTCTGACAGAGGTGAAGATGGTATGCTTCAGAATGAAGTGATTTGGACACAAGTCACCAGAGCCTGCAGAACTGATAATCCAGCTCCTCCAGCCCTTGAACTGAAGAACCATTATGCAGCCCTGCAAGTGGAGGAGACAAAAACATCCCAGGAATGGGAAGAACCAAAGATCAAGCACCCCAAATTTGCAGAATCAGTGACTAGAAGGATGCAAAGGGTAGTGGTGGCTGTGTAAAAGGAAAAGGAGGACGCTATGGTTCTTGAAAGATGTAGCTGAAAAGGTGAAGAAAAAGAAGGTGGCCTTCATAAAATACAAGAGATCACAGAAAGAGGAAGACAAGCATCAGTATTTGGAAAAACTTAGAGAATCTAGGAAAATAGTCAGAAAAGCAAAGTTGCAAATAGAAGAAAAAATATTCAATGCAGTAAAATGGGGGAACAAGGCATTTTTCAGATATGTTAGTGAAAGGAAGAAGTGTAAAAGTGGTTTTGTCAGACGTAGAGGTGAAGAGGAGGAATACGTAGAAGCTGATGAGGCCAAAGCAGAATTGCTTAACAAAAATCTTTGTTCGGTGTTCACAGATGAAAGGCCAGGGGCAGGACCTCAGAAACCTCCACAAATATGAACAATAGTGAAGGGCATCTTGAAAGATTTTCAGAAGATTGTGTTTGTAAGGAACTAGCTAAACTAAAAGTAGACAAAGCGATGGGGCTAGATGGAATACATCCCATAGTATTGAAGGAACTTGAGGAAGTTGTAGTGGCCCCAGTCTGACCTTTTTCCAATGTTTCTTTAGAGTTGGGAGTGGTCTCAGAGGACTGGAGAAAGGCATATGTGGTCCTTTTACACAAAAGCGGAAGTAAGGATGAGGTTGAGAACTACAGGCCAGTTAGTCTGACCTCAGTGGTGAGTAAATTAATGGGCATGCTACTAAAATAGAGGATAGTGAGGTTTCTGGAGTTAAATGAATTGCAGGATCCGAGCATGCTTGATTTTACTAGGGACAGGTCTTGACAGACAAATCTAATTAATCTCGTTGACTGGGCGACGAAAGAACTGGACCGAGGGAGAGCCCTAAATGTGGTGTACTTAGATTTCAGTAAAGCCTTTGACACTGTTACGCACAGACAGCTTATAAATAAATTGAGCATCCTAGGAATAGTCCCTAAAGTGACTGACTGGGTTAGAAATTGGTTGAGTGGGAGGCGCAAAGGGCACAAGTAAATGGAGCTCACTCTGAGAAGAAGGATGTAACCAATGGTGTGCCATAGGGATCTGTCCTTGGTCCAATTCTTTTTAACATTTTTGTTAGTGCTATTATGGAAGGGCTGTTGGATAAGGTTTGCCTCTTTGCAGATAATACCAATAGAGTAGACATCCAGGAAGAAGCAGATAACATGAGGAGGGATCTAGCTAAGCTTGAAGAATTCTCAAGAATTTGGCAGCTGAGATTTAATGCTAAAAAATGCAGGATCATGTATCTGGGCTGCAAAAATCCATGGGAGGGGTACAGTATAGGGTGATAAGTACTTCTGTCCATGAAAGAAGAGCGGGGCCTGGAGGTGGTTGTTTCTAATGATCTTAAGGTTGCTAAACAGGTAGAAAAGGTGATGACAATAGCTAGAAGGATGCTTGGGTGCATAGGGAGAGGTCTGGCCAGCAGGAAGAAGGAGGTGATAGTGCCTCAGTATAAGACTTTAGTGCGACCTCTTTTGGAGTATTGTGCGCAATTCTGGAGACCGCACCTTCAAAAGGATATAACAGGAATGGAGTCTGTGCAGAGGGTGGTTATGGTTTAAGGTTTGTTATTATTTGATTTATCGTCTTTCAAAAAAAAGTAATCAAAGTGGTTTACAAATATAAAATCAATCAGATAGAAAGGAACTAAAGTAAGCAAAACCAGAAAATACTTTATAGAAAGAGAGACAAAAACACGTACGACATCTTCCTTAAATTCAGATATAGTTCTCATCTGAGAGGTCATTTCATGCATCCATCACCCTTTCTATACAGAGATATTTCCTTACATTACCCCTGAGTCTCTTCATTTTCACCTTTTTATCTAGAGCTTCCTTTTAAAAAGGGTAATCTCCTGTGTATTTACACTAATGAATTATTTAAAGATCTCTATCATATCAATCCTCTCCCAATTTTCTTCCACGGTAAACATATTGAGATCTTTAAGACCAAAATGATCAGTGGGCTTCGTCATAAGGCATATGGTGAAAGACTTAAAGATTTTCAATATGTATACTTTGGAGGAAAAGAGGGAAGAGGAGATATGATAGAGACATTTAAATACCTCCGTGGCATAAATGCACAAGAGGAGATCTCTGCAACGAAGAGGCTTAGGATGAGGGTGAAAGGGGATAGACTCAGGAGTAATATGCAGAAATATTTCTTTATGGAAGGAGTGGTAGATGCGTGGTCGTTTTCTACCATCACATTTCTATATTTGTTTCTTAATTTTATAACTTAATATTTTATGAAGTATAAATACATATAAATATAAATATTGCATTTGTTTTATATATTTTACATTTTCTATCAAATGATGGTAATTCTGTTTCAGGGTTTGGTTTCTAGTAAGTATCAATTTCAATTTTTTTTCCTGCATGTTTCTGTCTTATAGTCTGTATTTGGGAATGGTCTAGCTGTGTTGTGTATGAGGTCTATTGATGTTCTAGGGCAGCGATGGCGAACCTATGGCACGCGTGCCAGCTGTGGCACGCGAAGGCCTTGCAGCTGGCACGCGGGAAGGTCCGCCATCGAAAAAAAAACAACAACCCTGTCTGCTGCCGTTGTCGGGGCCGCCGCGGCAGAATCGAGCGTGCCGCGGGGCCCCCCTGTACCCGGCACAGCCTCTCCTCCCTGTAGCAGCTCTCTCGTTGGAGCTGCAGTCAGACTCGCCGGCTTGCAGAGCGCGAAGGGAAGAGTTTCCCTTTCGCGACTCTGTTAAGCCCGCGGGGCTGATGGGAACTTCCCATCAGCCCCCGCGGGCTTAACAGAGCAGCGAGGGAAAAACTCTTCCCTCGCGCTCTGCAAGCCGGCGCGTCTGACTTCAGCTCCAACGAGAGAGCTGCTACAGGGAGGAGAGGCTGTGCCGGGTACAGGGGGGCCCCGCGGCACGCTCGATTCTGCCGCGGCGGCCCCGACAGCGGCAGCAGACAGGTTTTCTTTTTTTTTTTAATTTTCCCTGGGCTGGGCTGGGCTGGGCTGGGGGTGGGGGGTGGGGGTTAGGAGTGGTGATGGGCTGGGCTGGGCTGGGCGGGGGGGCTTAGGAGTGGTGATGGGCTGGGCTGGGCTGGGCTGGGGGGGGTTAGGAGTGGTGATTGGCTGGGCTGGGCTGGGGGGGGTTAGGAGTAGTGATGGGCTGGGCTGGGCTGTGTTAGGAGTAGTGATGGGCTGGGGTGGGGGGGTTAGGAGTGGTGATGGGCACTGGGCTGGGGGGTTAGGAGTGGTGATGGACACTGGGCTGGCTGGGGGGGGTTAGGAGTGGTGATGGGCACTGGGCTGGCTGGGGGGGGTAGGAGTGGTGATGGGCGCTGGGCTGGGGGGGTAGGAGTGGTGATGGGCGCTGGGGGGGGTTAGGAGTGGTGATAGGCGCTGGGGGGGCTTAAACTAAAAATTGAGTGATGGGGGATTAGGACTGGGAGTGGGCTGATGGGGAGGTTAGGACTGGAAATGGGCTGGTGGGATTAGGACTGGGAGTGGGTTATGGGGGCTAGGACTGGTAATGGGTTGGGGGGGTTGCTAGGACTGGAAATGGGCTGAGTGGAAGGGGGCTTGAACTGCAAATAGCTGTTGGGGATGGGGCTTGGAATGGAAATGGGCTGAGGGGAAGTGGGGGGCTTGAACTGCAAATAGCTGATGGGGACGGGGCTTGGAATGGAAATGGGCTGAGGGGAAGTGGGGGGCTTGAAGAAGGGAATGGATGCTGGGTGAGACTGGAACTAGAAGGGAGCTGATGTTGGGGGAGGATTAGAATGGATGGGGCTGGGAGAGTAAAATGGAGAGGGGAAAAATATTTTGTGTAGGAGGGATGAAAAATCTACAATTGGCCAGGTATTGGGAGAGTAATTGGGGATTGAGGATGGAGGGGTAAAATTTGTGTGGATGAAATAGGAATGAGGAAAGAGCAAAAGGAGAAAGATTAGTATGTTAAAGCAGATGTAGAGAGAGAGAGAATGGAAAAAAAACTAGAAGAGAGAAGAAAGGACAAATGGACAGCAGACGATGGAGAGTTAGCAGAAAACATGAAGAAAGAAACCAGAAGAAAATGGCTGGACCAATTGCAACTGAAAAAAAATGCACAAAAGGTAGAACGATATCTCTTTATTTTGAATTTATTAACTGGAATATGTCAGCTCTGGGAAATGTGCATCATTAACATCTGCGCTTTGTTTGGTACAAGAGGAAATTCCTATTTGACGTTGCCACTTGTTCTCTTTCCCCAGTATTCACTGAAATGTATTGGTTTAATATTGCAGTGTTGCCTTTTGATAGGTAGGGTATGGTGCTTTGTGAGTCCTGGTAATGCTGTCAGGATACGGCGGGTTTGCTATGGGTTCTAAATGGGCAGCGTTTGTAGTAGTTCCTAATGTGCCTGGCGGTTGGCACTGGATTATAGTAATGTAGAAATCTTTTAGTCTTTCTTTATCCATACACTCATTAAGAGACATGTTTACTAAAAGTTAGTGTATGGTAACATTATGCAAATATTTATGCAAATAAGACCACTTATGCAAATGACGTGCTGGCACTTTGAGGAAATTCTTTGGTTTTGTGCGGCAGTTTGGGCACTCGGGCTCAAAAAGGTTAGCCATCACTGTTCTAGGGTCTATAGTAATATTTAAAGTGCTACCTTTTTCTAGGCAGGGTTGTTGCTCTCTGAGTGATGACAGTTAGTGGTGTTTTAGTGTAGTGGTTTGCTATAAGTTCAGGTGCATTTTTTCAAGTTTTTGGTAATTTGTTCTGGTTGACATGCAACTACTGCATTGTTATCTATTTATATATTTGCTATCATGGTTAGAGCAACAACCTACTACCCATGAGATCTGGGTTTGATTCCCACTTGGACTTCTTGTAGTGTTGGGCAGACCACTTTATTTTCCATTGCCTCGGAAGAAAAGGCCTGGCAATCTACCTCCGGTCATACCTTACCAAGAAAACCCAGGAGTTGCTGGGTCACCAGGAGTCAGCATTGACTTGAAGGCACTTAAAAAAATCATGGATGCGATTTTAGAGGCTAATATTCAGAAGTGCTTATCCAGATAACAGCACATGTTACCAGGATATGAGTGCTGAGCGTGATATTCAAAAGCATTATCTGCATAGTGCTCATGAATATCCACACAGACCGCCTCAGTACTATGCAGATAGTGCTGAGCAGTTCGGTGATGGAGACAGGTATTATCTGGATAACTACTGTATCTAGATAACTTAGGACAGCAAAAATACTCTACCCTAAGTGCTAGGTGAGATATTACCACTATCAGGAAGTACCATGCTGACTGCTCTATCAGGATATTCAGTGCAGGCCCAGAAATCTTTGATATACTAGTAGGTATGCAGCAATTTACATCAACACATTTGTACATACAGTATGTAGCATTGTGGTGAACTTTCAAAGTGAAACTGCAATGCAATGTGTGCCTTCAGGTCAATGTTGACTCCTAACAACCCAGACGCTCCTGTGTTTTCTTGGCAGTGTGACAGGAAGTAGATTGCCAGGCCTTTCTTCTGAGGCAATGGAGGGTTCAGTGACTTGCCCAAGGCCACAAGGAGTGCTAGTGGCAGGGCCGGCCCGTCCATTGAGCAAGAATGTTTTTTGCAAAGGGCCCCGCGTTTCAGGGGGCCCCGCGCAAAGAACATTCTGCTTTTTTTTTTATTACATTTAAAAACAAAAACCTGGCTCTAGCTGCTGCCGCTGCCGCGTCCGTCGCAGCAGCGGCAGAATGGCGTGTCCCGCGGGGCCCCTTCTCCTCTTCGAGCCCTCTGCAAGGGCTTTCAGATTCGCGAAGGGAGAGTTGTGCTCCCTCGCGTCTCTGTAAAGCCCGCAGGGGCTAATGGGAAATTTCCCATCAGCCCCTTTAGACGCGAGGGCCTGATGGGAAATTTCCCATTAGCCCCTGCGGGCTTTACAGAGACGCGAGGGAGCACTCTCCCTTCGCGAAGCTGAAAGCCCTGGCAGAGGGCTCGACGTGGAGAGGGGGCCCGCGGGACACGCCATTCTGCCGCTGCTGCGACGGACGCGGCAGCAGCTAGAGCCAGGTTTTTGTTTTTAAATTTGCCGGAAGGGAAGGGAAGGGAAGGGAAGGGGGGGGGGCTGATGGAGGCTGTCTGGAAATGGGGTGATGGGGGGTTAGGACTGGAAATGTGCAAGGGGGGGGGGGGTTAGGACTGGAAATGTGCAAGGGGGGGGTTAGGACTGGAAATGTGCAAGGGGGGGGGTTAGGACAGGAAATGTGCAAGGGGGGGGTTAGGACTGGAAATGGGCTGGGACTGATGGAGGCTTACTGGAAATGGGCTGGAGGGGGGGTTAGGACTGGAAATGGGCTGGGGCTGATGGAGGCAGACTGGAAATGGGCTTGGGAGGGGTTAGGACGGGAAATGGGCTGGGGGGGGGTTAAGACTGCTAATGGGCTGGGGCTGATGGAGGCTGACTGGAAATGGGCTGGGGGGGTTAAGACTGGTAATGGGCTGGGGGGGTTAAGACTGGTAATGGGCTGGGGGTTGATGGAGGCTGACTGGAAATGGGGTGATGGGGGGTT